>CM070727.1:28147803-29641924 GCA_036346275.1 Otatea glauca | reverse complement strand
GTAGTGTCACGAGATGCCAAGCGCTAGAGCACAGTAAGTTGTAGTTTTACGTGGAGCTATCGGTGGCCAGAAACAACTCAAGGAAATGCTAGAGCCACGTTAGTCAAAACAAAATGAATAAACATTCGGCCAGACGGTATGTCTTTGGTCTATGCAGGGCCGTATTAGAAGTAAGCCTATTCACGGATGTCGTCACGGAACAACAAGTAAGCGAGAGAAACAACTGAGATATCTCCCATTCTTTTCTCTCCTTTTTTTTGCGAGTCCCAAACTTGGAAATATGAACTTCTAGGACCGGAACACCAATTGTCACAAGCACTTTTGGGGAAAAATACAGGTGTAAAGCGGTAATTAAAGATACTCTCTCTCTAAACTTTGACTTGATTTTTTTAACGTCCCTCTTGCGGGAGGATCACGAAGAGTAGAGAGGTATGCGTGGATATTTTTATTAATTTACGAACGAGGAAACCAAATTTGGAAAGGCTAATTGATTGGATGATGAATGGAAAGGTGGGAAATGTGGCGAGTGATTGATTACGATTTCTTTGTTATGGTAGGGATGATGGTGGAAAGGTAGGGGATGTGGCGGTGATTGATTACGATATGCTATTATGGTAGGGATGATGGTATGGCACAGAATCTGAGTTGAACAAAACACGTGACACTAAGGTGATAAGAACTTGAAACTCTAAGCGACACAAACACTAAGACCAGCAAGCGACTACGGCGTAATGCAAATTCAACAAGAATGGCTAAAGCGGCAAAAGCAATAAGTGAAATTGGCTAGGACCGAAAGGATTTTATTTTTGTTGGGCTATTTTTTTTTAATTTGTAAGCGAGAACAAATCTAAGAACAAGTAGTCTCTCACGAGCAACAAGCTCGATACCACTTGATAGAACTAGGCGTCCCGATCTTTCGATGAGAGGAGGTAGCGTCGATCTAGTGGAGGACGAAGTTGGCGGCCCGACTACAACGAACCCGACGTTGCACCTTAGCGACCGGTACACCACCCTCCTGAAGGTTATTGATTCCGCGGGAAGCGCGACCTACCTGACCACGAAGGTCTTTGTTCCTGCGAGCAATCGAAGAACTAGCAAGAACAAGGGATTACAAGCAACTCAATTGCGAATATGAATTCAAATCGGTTCTGAAACAAAAACACTCGAAGTTGGGGTTCCGATGAACAAGTAGACGGGCGGCCTAGTCGGCACACACGAGTACAAACAGTAGCAATGGCTAACTGAATCAAACAAAACCCAAAACCCTAACTATGGTGGCGGCTGGCTAATTATAGACCAAGGGCGTGTAGCACTAGGCCTTAACATGGGTCTACTGATTACAACTCGAAATAAAGACTAGAGCCCAATTAGACTCGGACTGGAAAAGTGTTCTGGATTGTTTTGCGTATTCCCATTGACTCAGAAAGAATTTGGAGGTGATCTCGGATCGGTTGGAAAGAGGATGACCAGAGCTTTCGTTCTTGTACTCGTAGACCTCCAGAAGCCTTCTGGATCAAAAGTTATGGCCGTTTGAATTTGACTATCTCTGGAAGTCCGAATCTGATTCCAATTTGCTCTTCCCTCCGAACGCGAACTCCTTTGTGCGTTGTGGGTCTTCCCCATGGTTCCTAAGAATAATCACATCATCACAAAAATTAAGTAGCATCCCATTCATTGTATCATTCATTGGAATACTTAGGAACGCCTTCACCTGATAATTTAGTTGACATGCACGGGCTCGAGTGAGTGGTCCTTGAAGTGGTGGTTCATCCTGGTGAGTGGAGTTAGAGCTGGTTGTATCCATTGTGGAGATGTCCTCATCAATCATTCACTACTATGTCGGTTTCAGCCTGCATAATAGCAGTTCAAGTCATAACAGTATAAAAAAAGTCAAATACAAAAACCAGAGACTATTCTCACCTCTACTCACCCACCAGCACAGCCATTGACTACTTTCAATTGAAGACTAGAGTCAAGCCAGGAAAAGGGGAAGGGAGCCAGGCGACACAATCTAACCCTCCCTACCGTTTTCTTGTCAATTCCTTCCCTTAGCCTCTGCAATCAAGGTGCCATTTATTAGAAGCTCATTTCTATTTTGTTACTCCACTTAAAACATGTAGAAGTTGAAAGAATAATGGCAATGCATAGTGGTCATACTAATTGAGCTGATACAGCAACTTAAAAAAAACATCTAATCAGAAAGGCATCAAGAGTAACAACAACACTATTCCATCCTCAGAATTCATGATCTTGTCATTAATAGCCTTACTTTCTGAGTTTAGTATCAAGCATTCATAGGAAGCATGCATGCCAATTAGACAATGTGGTGACTAGAACCTTGTATGTCAATCGAGAAGACATCAGAAATACAATCATATCATGATCCTAATATTGTAGCTCTTTATGCAACTCCATCATCGATGAGGGCATACGCCACTATTTCAGTATAACAATTTATGGCTTTGGATTTTATTTGCAAAAGGGAAGTCATGCTCAACCAAGTATCTTACTATCTCAACCCATCAAGTAAAAAGAATCAAGTATTCATACAAAGCTGAGCAGTATTTAGGTGGCATTCACAACTGATAGAAATTGAAGCAATAGGTATAACAAGCACTACATATACATATCCCTCCCTGTTTTGAACATGAACATATAAACCATCTTATTAGCAAAGCATCCATAAAAGCCAGAATTCTAACTCATACTCACTCAATCTCATAGCATTCAAATAAAACACACAATACCCTACAATTACATGTATACAGCTATTAACCTCTTAGAGTTGAACACACCCAACATCATCCCAGTACACAGAAGTATTCATGCACGTACTTCAACCAAATTCTAACTTATATATACACACACACAAATCAATTCGGGCATACATCATAACATCCACAACTAAATATTGAATTAATGCAAACCATACTGGTGCATGCGGTCCATGCTTGAGAAAAGAGGGGAATTCTAGTACTTAGCTCATATGAAGGGAGCCCCTTTTGTTGCAGCCGAACCATGGTGAGAAGTGATGCGAGGCCCTAGATCCGGTGATGCTCGGAGGTGAGGATGGAATCAGCGCCAATGTTGCTGCTCTGATGTCGTAGGCGGAGGAGGTGTCGGCGCTAGGGTCTAACCCCGGTGACCTAGGGCAAAATCGAATGGGAAAAGAGGGTGAGTAGGGGAGGAGAAGGAAAGGAGAGAGAGAGATGGGAAAAACTCACCTCGGAGTCACAAGATTTGGCGAAGGAGACCGCCAGGGGTGTCGCGGATCTAGGGGCTTCGGCGTTGGAGCTAGAGGTGAAGACCGGCGGCTTGGGAGGAGGGCCGAGGCGGCACTCGTGTGAGAAGGCAGCAGCTTAGGGGGAAGCACGAGTGGTGGAGACGGGAGGCCCAAAGGCCAGCGGTGGCGCGGTCGGCCGGGAACCAAAGGCGGCATCGGCGCCGAAGGAGGCAAACCGGAGGCGGCGCCCGGTGGAGAGCCGGTGGCAGCGCCCAAAGAAGGGAGGGTGGTGGAGGTGTAAGAGGCGTGGAGCTCGGGCTGACGAAATGAGAAAGGGAGAGGGAGAGAGGGGAAAGGATGAGGCTAGATGCGGCTGAGTGAAGTAAGAGGAGAGAAAGAGAAAGAGGTCCGGTAGTTTTAGGTTTAGAATTAGGAAAATGGCCGGTTTGGGCCGAAGTTCTGGGCCGAATAGGAAAAGATAAGGAAAAAGGAAAAAATACAAAAATAAAAATAAATAGAGAGATAAATAAAAATATAAAATAGGATAAATCAAGGTATGCATTAAAATAAATCATGACACAAAAGATCGAGAGGGCAGTAGAAAACTGTAACATCCCAAAAATTCGTCTAAATATTATTTTATTGTCAATTGTGCTTTTTATGTTTTTCTGGAATTTATTTGGATTTTTCTGGATTTATTTGAATTAACTTTAAATTGAGTATATTGGTCCTTTGTGGGAAACCATTTAAATTTAGGCAAAGTTAAAATAAAGTTTTGCTAAAAATATTTTATTTGAGTTCAAAATGTCTCAAAGTATTTTTGAGAATTTTCTTGGAATTTTCCTGATTATTTTATTGCCTAAAACAAATAAAATGAATTTCTGTAATTATTTTAAATGGAAAATCCTTTTAAAAATGGGTGAACAGTGTTGGGCTCATTACCATACGGCATATCGTCTTGACAGAGCTTGCGCCCGTTTAGCCCATTTTCTGGAAGATCTAATCTCCGCCGTTGGATCGAGATCGCGCGGGTGAGGGCAAGGTGTACCGGTTCGGGACTCGGATGGATCTTCGCCGTTGGAAAGAAATCATGAGCGGTTGGGATCAGATCTTAGCCGTGAGATCGAGACCGATGGATTGTGATCGGACAGCTAGCGTGTGTCGTCTCCGTGCGGGACTCGGGCGCCGCCGCCGTGTCCGAGAAGGACACCGCCGCCGCGTCGGTTGGCATCCCTGGCGCAATACGCGGACGTCGAGGGCTATTTAAGGGGTCCGTAGCCTCCCCGAGAATCGTCGCCGAGTGTCGTAGTTGTTAGCCGGAGCCGTTCCGCGAGAACCGTTGTAGATCGCGCCTGGGAGCTCGCCGTAGTTGGTTTCTTGCGCCGCCGCTTGTTTCGTGCTTTTGCGCCGCCATCGAGTCGTTCCTCACCGGTTGGGTTCCGGATCCGAGACCGTCGTGCTGTGCCACGTCGGTGTGGGGAGCAACACGCCGTTCGTCGCCAGACCAGTGTCGCGAGTCGTCGTCTTCAAGGCGGTGGAGTTGCGCCGCCGCCGCCGTCGCGTTGAAGCTTCAAGAACCGTCGGATCTCGGCGAAGAGTCGAGATCGTGCCACGTAAGCTTGGACTGTATCCATTAGATGTGATGCATGCGGTGGATCTGCGCGCGAAGATGGACAATCGGATGTCACCGCGTGTCGGCGCGGCCGGGCGCCATAAACCCGGTTCACGGTGGACTCAATCCGATCCATGGACCAGGTCTATGGACCGGGATGCGTGGCAGCATCGGGTCGGTTCAGATCCGCGCTGACGTCATGATGATGTCACGCTTGCGCAATAAGTCTGTTTTCAGTTTAAAAATAATTCTGTTAATTCCGAATTTCTAATTTTTGCAATTTCAGTATTTATTCCAAACTTCAAAAGGCTATATCTTTTGCATCTTAACTCGGATTTGAGTGATTCAAATTTCTAAAAATTTGTAAAATTGAGATCTATTTAATGGTGAATTTTAATTGATTTTCGGAGTTCATTTGCTCTCTGTTTTGGTATTTATTTGCTCTTCTCCTTCGGTACGCGTAGACGTTGAATTGTCCAACGCTTCGGAGGAAGATCCAGCAACTCAAGAGCAAGCTCCAGATCAAGATCAGGACTTATTTAAAGGCAAGTTGTGCTTTGATCATGTTGAACCCATGTTTATAAAATTGCTATATTCGTTTTACCCTATTGCATATTATTTCAAGTATACAAATGTTTCAAATTAAATTGGGACTTAGTTATTATAACAATTTGATCTACACCCTACCTTGTCATTGTATGCCATGATTTATTGTCACCCTAGATTGGTTCATTATAGTTGGTTAGTAATAATAATCTGTTAGAACCTCGCCGGAGATACAACGCACACGTTGCCGGTGAGATTACGGCCAACACAACACAAGAAACTCACGCGAACACTCTGGACATGATCCTGTTTAGTGCTTCTGAATTGGCTGCATTTCTTGTGTCTATTGCCTTACTTAAATAGAACATTATATGGAAAGTAAATTACATCCCTATAAACGTGCTAGAATCAATCACGCATATCCTAACATTAGAAACTTACCAAACCAAGGAAAGGACTAAACTTAGCACCCAAGGTTTACTTTCAACACTCCTCCTAAGCCTTGTGGTGCGTGCTACCAGTATCAATTAGGCCAATCTTGGAACGAAGTTCATGAAACTTAGTCTTGCTTGGCGGCCGTTAGAATGTCGCCTAGCTGTTCCTCGCTCCTGATGAACTCAACATTAATCAGACCATCTTCTGCAGACTCCCGGACTAGGTGATATTTTACCTGGATGTGCTTACTCTGTCCATGGAGTACTGGATTTTTGATCAAAGCAATTGCAGATTTATTATCCACCGCGATCTTTGGTGCTCTCGGTGCGAGCCACGCACCTCTGCGATGCTCGAGCCAGCCACATTGCTTGACAAGCAGCATTCGCAGCCGCTATGTATTCCGCCTTGCAGCTTGACTGCGCCACAACCTTCTGCTTCATGGATTGCCAGGTGATTGGGCTGCTGCCGAGGAAGAACATCACCCCTGTCGTGCTTTTCCTAGCATCGACGTCGCCAGCGTAGTAGCTGTCACTGTACCCCGTCAGGTGGGTCTCCTTCTCCTCCTTCCTGCCGAACCAGAGTCCCCAATTCTGGGTTCCCGCCACATAGCGCAAGATGTGTTTTACAGCGGCGAAGTGGTCCTCGTGCGGATCTTCCAAAAACCGGCTGACATACCCAACAGCGAAGGCTATATCGGAGCGAGTGTTAACCAGGTACCTCAAGCTTCCGACGATGCTTCTATATGTCGTTGCGTCCACTGGCGGCTCCGTGCTGAGCTTGCTCAGCTTCAGGCGTGCCTTCATGGGTACTTGACATGAATTGCACCCCGCCATGCCGCTCCTCTCCAGAATCTTGCTAGCATAGGCACCTTGGCTGAGTGAGACCCCCCCCCCCGCGCTCTGCTTTACCTCAATGCCGACGTAGTAGTGAAGCAGGCCGAGGTCACTCATCTTAAACGCGGCCGCCATTTCCTTCTTGAATGCCTTGATGTCGCCGGAGCTCAAGCCAGTGATCACAAGGTCGTCGACATAGACCCCGACCACTAGCTGAGCGTCGCCTTTCCGCCTGATGTAGATGGCGTGCTCCGATGGGCTCCTCCCAAAACCGAGCGACAATAGCGTGTCGTCCAACCGGCGTTCGGTAGCGCGGTGCTAGTGTAGGCCGTCGGTGCCTTCGCGGTTTGAGCACCTTGTGCTCCTTGTCGGTGACGACAAAACCGATTGGCTGCTCGACGTAGACCTCCTCCTGCAGGTCGCCGTTTAGGAACGCCGATTTGACATCCATGTGGTGCACCTCCCACCCCTCGTATGCCGCGAGGGTGATGAGCAGGCGCACCGAGTCCAGCCGAGCCACCGGCGCGAACACCTCGTCGTAGTCGATGCCGTGCCGCTGTGCGTAGCCCTTCACCACGAGGCGTGCCTTGTGCTTGGACACCGCCCCGTGCTCGTCCCTCTTCACCTTGAACACCCATTTCACTCCGATCGCCTTGCGGCCGGGTGGGCGGTCGGCGAGGCACCACGTGCCGTTCTCCTCGATGGACTGTATCTCCTCCATCATCGCCTTCCTCCAGCTGGGACTGCGCTCTGCCTCGGTGAATGAGGTAGGCTCGTCAGCGCTCACCGTGTGCAGCTCCTCCATCGCCAGCACGCGCGGCACACCGCACAAGTCGTTGACGCTGCGGAAGCGGAGAGGCACCATATCGTCGTGGTCAGCGTCCAGGTTGTCATCCTGCGACCCGGCCTCCAATTCGCCACCAGCCTCGTCATCGGCCTCGCCGGGAGGCGGCGAGTGTTCTCCCAGCGCACCTCTTCCGGACGCCTCGACATCAACATCAGCCGCTGGTGTGGGACCGATGGTGGCGTACTCCACCGTGAACCCGTCATCGCAGCCGGTCGGTTTGCTGTCATCGTCGCCGGTGCCCCAGTCCCACTGGGCTTGCTCGTCGAACACCACGTCACGTGTTACTTGGACACGCTTCGTGACGGGGTCGTAGGCACGATACGCCTTGGAGCCACGCTCGTAGCCGACGAAGACATCTTGCGGCCGCGGTCGTCAAGCTTCTTCAGGTGCGGTGCCGTGTTCCGGACGTACACGATGCAACCAGATGTTCTGAAATGGTGCACCGCTGGCTTCTTCCCGTGCCACGCCTCGAACGGTGTCATCCCTTCCACGCTCTTTGTCGGGCACCTGTTTAGCACATACACGGCGGTGCTCACCGCCTCGCCCCAAAACCAGCCGGGTAGGCCCTTGGCCTTGAGCATGCTCCTGGCCGTTGACACCACCGTGCCATTCCGGCGTTCGACGACGCCGTTCTGCTGCAGGCTGTAAGGTGCCATGTGTTGCCGATGCATGCCCTCAGCCGCGCGATCTTCGCGAACTTCCGCCATGATGAACTCGCCACAGCGGTCGGTCGCGAGCACCTTGACAGCGCTGACTTCGCCTCGCACGGGCTTGAATCTCCTTGATGGTAGCCGCTGCACGATCCTTCGAAGGAATCGCGGCTACCCACATATATCTGCTGAGGTCGTCCACCATCAACAGGAAATACTTGTTACCTCTGGGCGTCGCCGGCGTGATGGGGCCGCACAAGTCAGCGTGTACCAGCTCGAGGCATCTGCGTGCGGTACTGCACTGCTGCTTGCAAAGCGAAGTCGCCTCGCTTGCCGGCCTGGCATGCCTCGCATAGCTGGCCGACCTGCCCAATCTCCGGTAGGCCGCGCGCCATCTCTTCCCGAGCCAGCTTCCTTAGTGCAGCCATGTTGACATGGCCGAAACGCCCATGCCAGAGCCACGTCACCTCGTCGCCGCGCCTGTGCACCGCACGGCACGATGGCTGGGCGAGCTTGATGTGGAGCAGGTACAGACGATTCACCTCGTGCTTCACCATCACTAGCAGTCGACCACCAGGCTCTAGGATCCGCATCACCCCGGTGTTGATGTCGACTTTGTACTCATCCTCGTCGAGCTGACCGATGCTCACGATGTTGGTCGTCAACCGAGGGATGAAGTAGACCCCGACGAGCGACCGGAGCTCGCCGTTCTTGCACGAAGATGACAGTCCCGTGTCCCTCGATCCGCGCCACTGAGTCGTCGCCGAACCGCACGGTGCCGAGCACCATCTCGTCGAGCTTCGTGAACGCAGCCCTGGACCCGGACATGTGGTTTGTCGCCCCTGTGTCCAGGACCCATGTCCTGGCGTCGCGCTCCTTCTCGTCATCAAGGTGGGCGAACACCTTCTCTTCCTGGATCTCGATCTGGGCACCGGATCCCATCTTCTCCGCCTTGGATCCATCGGGACCAAGCTCTCGTTCCCCTCCACGCGGCACTGGTCCAGCCTGCGGGAGCGGAATGCCCTTCGACGAGGGAGACACCGGCGCGACCGTTGGCGACACGGTCGGCGCCGCTTGCGGCAGCGGCCGAGCCGATAGACTTGGGGATGCATCCAGGAAGTTGAGCAGGGCTTCGTCCTCATCTTGCGCGACATGGGCCTGCTTGCGTTTGGGCTTGCTGCGGCATTCACGGGCCCAGTGGCCCATCTTCCCGCAACGCCTGCATTCACTGCCGGTCTTGTTAGATGGCCCATCCGACGAACCTGCGCGCCAACGGCCACGCCCGCGACGGCCTCCGCCACGGCCGCGCGCGCTGCCACCGTCCCTTCCGCCGCCTGAGTGGTTCTCCGCCTCGCGCTTCTTCCGTCGCGCGTCCCACTCTTCCTCCGTGAGGTACAGCCTCCCGTCTTGCTGCAGCATCGCCGGTGGCTCCTCGTTTGCATCTTTTGCCGCTCTGAGCCGCCCGGTGAGGCCTTCGACGGTGAGGGTCGACACATCAAGTAAAGTCGTGATCGCCACCACGATCTGCTTGAGGCGTTTTGGCACGCTGCGGATGATCTCGTTGACGATCGTCACCTCCTCCAGCTTTTTGCCCAGGGTAGCTAGATTCGCCGCCATTCCTTTAAGACGCAACACAAAATCTTTGATGGTCTCACCTTCGTTGAACGCCGCCAGGTCGAACTGGCGTCGAAGGTTCTGTGCCGCCGTCTTCTTCACGCGGTCGTCCCCGACACGCATGTCTGAGATGGCGTCCCACGCTTCCTTCGCCGTCTCCTTGTCGGCGATCGTGGACACCATCTCTGGTGGCACTGCGCTACAGAGAGCATCGAGCGCCATCATCTCCTCCTGTGAATCTGCGCCACCTTTCTCGATGACAGTCCACAATGCTCTTGCCTTCAACTTTACCTTCATCAGGAGCGCCCAATCTGAGTAATTGGTCTTGGTGAGAACGGGATAGCTACTCCCGCCGCCCACCTCACGAATCACCCGCTGGATCACCACACCATCTTTGGAGGTGTTGTCTCGGCCTTTTTTCCCGACATCTTCAAGCCCTTGTCGGGAACCTAGCTCTTGATGCCAATTGTTAGAACCTCGCCGGAGAGACAACGCACACGTTGCCGGTGAGATTACGGCCAACACAACACAAGAAACTCACGCGAACACTCCGGACACGATCCTGTTTAGTGCTTCCGAATTGGCTGCATTTCTTGTGTCTATTGCCTTACTTAAATAGAACATTATATGGAAAGTAAATTACATCCCTACAAACGTGCTAGAATCAATCACGCATATCCTAACATTAGAAACTTACCAAACCAAGGAAAGGACTAAACTTAGCACCCAAGGTTTACTTTCAACATAATCAACATGGGATGGTTAGACCGTATTAGTTGCTTAGCCATGCCACGTCATCACATGTGATTGAGACATTGATAATTAATCTTGACTAATGGAATATGGAACGATGTTATGAACTTGTGTGTCATGTGGGATCACACGATGAGATTGAGTTGTTGTGGCGAGTCATGTCACACAACGAGGTTGAATTGTTGATGGCACGTGGTGCTTGGTAATCAATTGGGTGATATTCACTTAGATTGGGGCAAGTGACAAGGGGCGAGTATGCCAAGGTGGGCCTGATGGGCAGAGGGTATGTGGATGTCTTGCCTTGATCACTCTAAGGACTTAACCTTGCAAGCCTTTGACCTGAGTCAACCATGCAACCACATGTCTGGTATGAGCCAGCCTAGCTGATTAATTTGCAATGTCCTAATTTTGGTACTATCGTGGTCGGTGTGAGTTCCCGAGTTATGGAGTAATTCACATGGCGCAAGAGGGGGCACGGATGTGGTAACCAGTCCCACTAGTGTTGAAACCTTAGCGGGTGAGTGCAGGTTAAGCCGTATTGTAAAGGCTTTGTTATAATCACTCGCCTTGGTGGTGTTTGGTTGTATCGCGTGGGTAAAGTGCATAACCTCTACAGAGTGTGAAACTATTCGGATAGCCGTGCTCATGGTATTGAGCAATGCTCGGAATTACTGATTAAGGGTTAGCTTAATTAAATGGACAACTTGGTTGGGATGGCGGAATGCCATGTGGAAGATGGAATTTGACTTAGAATTGGATACTTGGTTTACTTCAGAAATGCTGAATCTATTTATTGTTATTTGTTTTACAGTCTTTACAATCTATTTATTATATTTGTTCATAAATGCTGCTTATTGCAAAATAGCCATGATAGCCTATCCATTGGAATAAGCCTTGCATATAGTTACATAGAATTGCATTCTGTGCACAACTTGTTGAGTGCTTTAAGTACTCACCCTTGCCAACAACAATAATCAACAGTCGAAGAATCTACACCTGTGTTGGAGGAGGAGTTCCAAGAGGACGCGAGTCATTAGGGTCCGAGCCTTGTCGGTTGCCTGTGGTGAACTAATGAGCTATCTACGTTTTCTACTTTTCGCTGCTTAATTCTTAGCTTATATTTCCAGTTTTGCCCTGCGTGGCTTAATAATGTAAGTCGGTCATAAGATCATACACTTAGCTATATCAATAAATGGAGTAATGTTCTATTATCGTTGAGTATGATGTGATATGTACCGATGTTGAGCTGTGTGCACTAGCGTTGATCCTGGGACTAGTGCGGTAAACACAGTGGGTTCAAATCGGTAGATTAGGGTCCTTACAAAAACTAATCTAAATTTTCTTGTTTTTCTCTTTCTAAAAAAATTAATTCAAAATCTAAAATACAGATGCATTTAGTGATTAACACTAGATGCACCATAGGGTGATTTATGACTTAAATTTTATAAATCTAAATAATTTTGCCTCTTCAATTCATAACAAAACACATGCAATCAAGAAACTCTATACCAAACTCATACCTGTTCTGTGTAGTAGATTTCTATTTGATTTTCCATCTGATTTCTTTTTGCCCTTATTTAAAGTTTGTTATTTGCTATATTTTATTGAACTACGTGTTGCCTTCGACATTCCAGAGTCTGTGACAGTCGACTCTGACTTCACGACTTAAATCAACAAGCAAGGCAAGCACCCCCTTTGATCATATTGATCCCAGTATTTAATTTTCATTTGTTTATCAAATTGTTTCATGCATGCGCTTATATTATGTAAAGTCGCTATTTTGTGGTATCGGTAGTATACCCATTTTTTTATGGAGCTTCCTTGATAAGTATTGACATGTGAACCTTGACAAACCTAGAGTTATGGTTAGACAATATTTAATGTCACTTTCGTTATATGTGATTTAATAATCATGCTTAGCCATGCTTTAGAATTGGGATGATCAAATTGGTTAAACTGATCATTGGAGATATTGAGATAAGATGATGGTTATTGGTATTTTGGTATAAAAACTCAAAACAAAACTATGGTTTTGACGTGAGCGATTATTGGCAATAGCCGGAGGTGTAGGTGTTGCACGTAGTATAGGGGGAGATTATCGCCCGTGTCAGATTAAGAACCGAACTAAGTGTACGTTATATCCAAGAATTTTCGTACAACCACAATTGCTGGTATAGGATAGCCTTAAACATATTAAGTTATCTAGTTTAACTTTGCACATTGGAAGGCTGGAGTAGGACGGGCTATTCCCTTATGGATAGCTCGAAGGGACATCCACACCGAGGTGATCATTGAACAAACGTTTACCGATACATCGGTGTACACCATGCTATGGGGAAGTTCCATCATTTTATGCTCTGAGTTCTTCTGCCATAGTATGGGTTTATCGTCACCGTGCTGGTGCAAAGTTAACCTAGGTAATGTAAAGGTTTTTATCATGAACATTCTGGCCACATGCCAAAGGTGCGTGAAACATGCGGCAAAAAGAAATGGTCATGACTTGTGGGTAAAGCTGTACATCTTTGCAGAGTGTAAATCTTTTTAAAAAGCCGTTCCCGTGGTCAAGGGACACTTGGTGCATCTGCACTAGTTAGTTGTTTTATTATTTTCAAAATAGCTTGGTTTCATCTGTTTGCCTCGTGTTGGCAAAGAATGGTGTTGACAGGAATTGGATGTCTCGATGCTCACGTCGTGAAGAACTGTGAGTTATTACTTTTGCTTTACTTACTTGTTACTTTCATATCAGTCAAACATGCTTTTACAAATTCTATTTTGCAAATTACAACTTGATTTACAAATCAAATTTAGCTTTATGCAAACTAACTGTAGAAACCTCCTTTGACATAGCCTGCATTACTGCATTTGCAAATACCACTTTAAGTCTTGCTGAGTACGAAAGTACTCACCCTTGCTTATTTGTTGGTTTTAGGTGAGGATAGTAAACCTCCAGACGATATATATTTTGACGCAGGATGCGGAAAATTATCTTAGTAAGTTTTTCTAGGGTTTATGCCTTGTCAGTTGCCTGAGGGTTGGATGGGCACACTACAAGACTTTTGCTTCTTCCGCTACAATATACTTTAAATTGTAAGACTACCCTATATCAATAGCTTCCGCTTTAATGATATTGTGTATGGTTATGATTCCAATTGTTGTAAATGTGCGTACTAGCCACTGATCATAGGATTAGTACTGTATGCACATAGATCATCCTTCTTGGTATTCTGTACCGAAAAGGAGGGTCGCTACATAACTGGAGAGTACATTCGTACTTACTTTTTCCTGTTAGGAGATGCGTACTCTCAAGTACTGCATGGGAGGATGACTTTTATGTCTTAATGTATTCTGAGGACTATTTTGTGGCGAGATACTATCCTGTAGAGTACACTCGAAAGAACACACCTATGTGAGATAGATTGTGAGGTCGCAGTCTATGAGATTTGGTAATCTGTAATAAGCTCAAGATAGGGCACGGGAGCATGACCGCAATGCTCCAAACTGTAGGCATGGCTCTAGGCGGCCTAGTATCGATGATGCCTTCAAGTGAACCTTGCTTGCACAAGACTGGCAATTTAAGGCTTCGACTATTGCATAGTTGTAAGTAAGTGGATCTTGTTGTGCTAGGTGTAGCTCAACCTGGGATGGGTCTACACTGTAAAACCGTTATATTAAAAGTGTTGGGAAGCTTTTTCTTGCAGACTTTGACTTCTTGGTGGGGATTGTTGGAATTAATGCTGAATTAATTCAATAGAAGAAGTCAAAGGGTTGAGTTGAGTGTATGGTCTTTAGTACCATATTGCTTAGCTAGGTAGAGTGCAACCAACTTATAAGGGGAGTTCATGCATGGACTCTAGTATGAGTTGGTGGCAAGGCTAGAGGTATACATGGTTGGCTATGTTAGGCTATGTACATGCACGCACGCGCACGCGTGTATATCGCGTATTTCGCGTGTTTATCGTGTGACTTGTGACTTGCGACGACGCGCGATCGTGACCAAGATGTGCTAAGTGTACTTAAACTTTTTCACGTGTACCGATAATGCCACATCACCTTACACCTCGACTGCTGATGTGGCGACGCTAACTCAGGGAGACACACGTTTTCGTGCAGTTAGTCTGTGTGCCCGCATTGCGAGATTCCAGGGGGCGGTTCCTGGAATCGTGGGCAGTTCAGCTGATCTTTCGCGAGGCAGTTTTCGGTTTGCAGTTTCTCAAGGGAGACATCCTTGTTCGTGAGAGATATGCAACAGAAAATCAGTCTCATCTTTCTTTGGTGATATGTGCTTCCTCCAGTGCTTGTTGCTTCTCGAGTCACCGATCCCTTCACCTGTCGTGCAACAAGCATGATGGAGAGCAGTGTCTCCGATCAAACGCCGGCCACTTGATGCCCTGCACGGGAGACCGGCGATCAGGTTTCTGGGAAGCGCCGCACCGTGCGACTGCTCGTCTTCATCTTCGATCGGCGCATCACTTCTGCGCAGCTTCTGTTCTTCATCAAACCCACATGCTTGTTACTTCCTGAGTCATCCAATCCCTTTGCCTATCGTGCAACTAGCGTGAGGGAGAGCAGTGTCTCCGATCCGACGCCGACAACTTGACGCCCTGCACGGGAGACCGACGATCAGGTTTCTGGGAAGCGCCACACCGCGCGACTTCTCGTCTTCATCTTCAATCGGCGCATCGCATCTGCGCAGTTTCTGTTCTTCATCAAGCCCATAGTGAGTACTCTGGACTAAGTTGTTCTTGGTCCAAGAGATTCTTTTGTGATTAGATCTGTTGAGAATGCATGCTACTATGATAGTTTTGTTTACATCTATATATCTTTTGGGCTATCTAGCATATGTAGGCATGTTTTCTTTACTAGCATGTTCTGTCAATCTGCTGGCTGCTAGTAACCATGTTGTAGACGCAATGTTTAACTTCATATTCTTATTGCGTATCTTTGGAATTAAATTAATGTTATACCATGTTAATTTTCCAACATCAGGTATGCACCAGCACCTCTAAATTTTTTTAAATTCTAGATATATCCTTGCTAGTAGAGATCACCATGTATTTGGACTTTAATGTAATTTGCTAATACTTTAATGACTTAGATAAAAATTACATTCTATGCCTAGGGGTTGCTAAGTTTTTCTCAGCTTAGCTATAGCCATGTGGCATCGTATAATTGATAGATAAAATACTTTGTTCTTTTTGTCACTTATAAAAACTTCTTCGGCTTGCAACTAAAAAGCTGAGTCTTTGAATCTCCATTCATATATGTTGTTTTGATCATCACGATGAGTGCATTCAGTCAAGATCAATATTGGGTATTTTATATAAAAATTCATACATATATGACTATCGGTACTTGCGTACTAACAATTAGTACACTAAAAGATGGTTTACAATACATTTTTTCTAGAATAATAGGATTCTACTAAGCAATCATATATTTATAATAATTTTTTTATGAAGGTTATGATGATTTGTTATCACTTCAGAAAATATGTGATAAATATTTTTGCTTCATATAAACTTTTCCATATTGTATAAACAGCTGTACCAAGATTAGAAACTAATGATTGCAGTAAGTACTATTTTTAACTGTTATCAATAACTGATAACATGGATACCAGTGACGCGGGCGAGAGGAATATTGGAATAGGCTTTCACCAAGTCTTCGTGAAGTCGATCATGCCAGAGAGATGCAACTAGATTAATTACGGACGGGTTCGACATGCGTAACCGTTACGTACTAGGTTAACTGAATACGCGTATGCATCATATATATATATAGCTCTGGGCAGGACTGTCCGTGTCGGTTTCTATCTGCCTGACTGCCTGCCTACAAATCAACGCACCAACTCGATCGCAAATCGCCAATCGCACCAATAGTTCCAGTTAATCTGTCGACAGCAATCAACTCGATCGAATAGCGCTTGAAGACAGCGATCAATGGCGGACGAGACCACCGTCAGCAATAACGGCGAGCAGAGCAGGATGATCACGCTGATCTCCAGGGACGGGGAGCGCTTCGAGGTGTCGGAGGCAGTGGCGAGGCAGTTGCAGATCATCACCCACGCCATCGACGACGACTGCGTCGACGACGCCGGCTTCCCGCTCCCCATCGTCTCCGCCAAGTGCCTTGCCAAGGTCCTCGAGTACTGCAACAAGCACGCGGCCGTCGCCCCCACCAGCTCCTCCGACGAGAAGGAGCTGAAGACCTTCGACGCGGGGTTCATCGACGTCGACCAGGCAACGTTGTACGACCTCCTCATGGCAGCGAATTACCTCGACGTCAAGGAGCTGCTGGACCTCGCCTGCCAGAAGGTCGCCGACATGATCAAGGGCAAGAACCCGGAGCAGATCAGGGAGACGTTCGGGATCGAGAACGACTTCACACCGGAGCAGGAGGAGGAGATCCGCAGGGAGAACGAGTGGGCCTTCCAGGACTAGAAGCTAGTCCTTGCTGCAGTCAAAAAAAAAAATTCGTTCTAAATTCTAGTTTTTCTCAGTTTAATCCGAATTCCGCTTGCACTTGAACGCTACCATTCGATCGATCATGTACGCTTAATTACGTATTTCGATTTCTTTTTTAGTAGGTCTTGATTGTTTCTAATGCTTTCCGGCTACTAGTCACCCTTTATCGGCGTCTTTTGTTGTGCTCGTGCAAGAAGGATCATCTGATTGCTAGTCATCCCGTTTGCAATTTATACATGTTCTTCACTTTTTTTCTTTAGAAGTCTTGTTTAGATGATCTATTTCTGGTCAGGATCTACGTGGATGGGTCAAAATTTTAGCTTAACATACCGATCCATCCAAAATGATCCTGGCCAATAATAGACCACCCAAATAAACCCTAAATAATCATAGCTTAATACTACCTTTCCTAATCGCGGCTGGAGAAGCATGCCACGCCCTTTGCAAAAAGACCCTTGTGTTTTCTGCAAATGCGTTGGGCTCCCGGCTGCCCAGAGCCGTCCATTCTTCACGTCGATGAGGATCCGACCGTTCGTGCTCCCCTTCGCATGCGGCCCACGCTGCGCTCGCCCGCTCGCTCCTTCCCTCGCGCGCCACGTGCCCCTCGCGAGAGGCTTCCTCCCCCGCGCAGCCTTGTAACTCTTAAAGTGGAAGCAATCGTCGGCCACCCCAGGCGTCATGTCATTGTTTTGCCAAATAGCCTCCATGATTTCTAAAATTGTGCATGAGACCATCCGTCGGCTCTTTTTGTAAAAAAGCCTCATGGTTCCGGAATTTCGATTGCCTATTTAGTAGGTTTTAATTGAACTTCGATTGCTTCTTTTAGTAGATCTTAGGTCTGGTAATTCATTAGAAGATTCTGGGATTTAGTTCAAATTTAAAATAGATACTAAAACATATCAATAAAATACGTGTAATCCAAACATCCCCTAATTGTTTCCAGTGCTTTCCGGCTACTAGTCGCCCTTTAGCGCCACTCCTTGGCGTCGTATATGCTCGTGCAAGAAGGATTATCTGATTTCTAGTCGCAAGATCCCGTTTGCAACATATATATGTTCGTTTTTCCTTTAAATGATCAAATTTTTTAAACTGGGTGTCCGATTCGTGTTCCGTTTAAACTGTTTTGAACTTTATGACGACCTTAACAAAAACAAGACTTGTATTGAATATATTTTGACAGTATAAAGAAAAAATTGATTCTCAGCTAGCAACTTTAGGTATCGGTTACTAGCAACTCTAAGTAGATCTCTTTTTGGCTGCTCTACAATACTTGCTAGCAAATTTTGATAGAAACTATAGTTGTGTGCTACTTGCAAATAACATGTAAGTGCTACAAGCAACTAATGTAACAAGTAACATATAGAACTAGCTCTACTACACAAAAACTCATCGCAGACGGTTCATAAACTTTATCACAAACCGTTCTGTGAACCGTCTGTAAACATATGTGTTTGCACCAGAATTTGGTAAGTCTAGTCAAAATCGGCAAGAAAGTCAAACGTACGGAAACAAACAGACGATTTGGAAAGATTTGAAGATATTTGGCAAACGGCGAGAACTTTGAGGGAAAGCTATCCGAAATAAGGCCGATACGGATCAGGTTTTGTAACGTGTTGTAATAGGACACGATCGACCGACGGGTATAAAAGAAGGCCCAAAGCAAACTGCAAAAGGATCCAACACAATCAAACACACCAATTTACATTACTTTTTCCTGTCGACTAGGAGTAGTTCTTGTAATTTAGCCTTTGTAATTCGATCTTGATCAATAAAGTTGTGCATCGCCGATTGTTGATCTTCTTCAAATTACACCCCAGGTTCGATTTATTCTACGCATCGCCTTCTTCAGAATCGATCTGCCTTTATCCTCTGATTAGCCCTAATCGGCTAGTTAGACTTACCTTTTTACCATGGTTTAATCGGCTTCAAGCTGACTGAATCTAAGCCGATTGATCGTCACGATCGGCTTGGAGTGAATTTCATATTTTTACCTTGTTGATTATAGGTCAAATCGACCGCACTCTCAACAGTGTTAAATGCGGTGTCTGTTATCAAAAACCCTACTTCAAGTTTTTGACGCCAACACACTCTTGACACGCCCGGTGGGACCAATGTCTTCATCAGGGAAGTCAATTCCGCCATCCGATCTCAACGCAAAAGCTATAATCGTCCCAACAATGGACGATTTAACGCCAGAACAACGTAGAGAAATCGAAGATCGGAAAACTGCGCTAGAAGAGATGATGCTAAGCTGTTATCAGAAGACTAGACGTGGCGTCACTCAAAAATCCGCCCTGCCGACGGTCAATGCCCTAGGGGATGCAGGTGTCACAGAACCGGTAAGCCGATATCTACCTACTCAAGCCGAATTATCGGCTATGATTAATCAGTCTGTGCACCACGCTTTAATAAACCAATCATCGGCTCTTGTCACCACGCTTAAGCCGATGATAGCAAATAGTGTTAAAACTATCGCTCAGGAATTGGCCTCATCCGATAGTCTGCTTGACCCATTACAAGCTCTGCCAAGTTACCTTGTTTTTTCAGTAGCGCAAAACACGTAGAGCACACTAGTCGATCCTAAACCATCGGCTATAACCTCACCCCCTACCATGATGCCTATTCAACCCACCACCATATAGCCTAGAGACCCTCGGCCAAGTGGGGTGAGCCATTACCAGGCCTACACCGACGCCGTCAAATTAGATGCATCAACAAATCTGCCACCGTCGGCCCCGTTTTATGCTTTTCCGCAATCGGTTTCACAGCCGATTGGGTCTGAGAAATACCCACATGAGTCTACCCTGCCTAGAAATCTAGGTTCGCATAGGGTAGTGACTTATTTAGAACCTTTTATCCCAGTACCAGAACCCCAAGTCAGACATAATACGTACGATCAGTACACTCGTCTGCCATCGGCTCAACCTAATTGGCAACTCGAGTTCGCACTCGGGGGGCAGAATGCCAACTATGATGAACATTATCAAGGGCCTACTATTCTAGTGGCCGATAATGCGAACTGGGCCGATCAAATCTCTGCCGTCTTGAGGAATCAATTCGGCATACAGCCAAAAGGAAAGGTTATCGGCTATAGAAAGCCGTATTCTGATTACATAGATCGCATGCCTTACCCCCACAATTTCAAAGTCTCAGATTTTGCAAAATTCTCTAGTGACGACTCGATTACTACCTTGGAGCATATCGAACGCTTTATCGCGCAATGCGGCGAAGCAGTTCAGTCCGATGGACTGAAAATAAGACTGTTCCCGTTGTGATTGTCCGGGGCAGCTTTTATTTGGTTCACTTGTTTGCCTCCAAATTCGGTCCACTTATGGAACGATTTGGAAAGCCGATTTCACGAATACTTTTTTCAGGCAGTTTAGAACTCAGGATCTCCGACCGTCGATTGGTGGAGATGACCCTCACGATCCAGGTTACGACCGAAACTCGACCGATGCCAAGCAATCGCTGAACCAAACTCTGAGTTGTTATCAACCGTGCCAAAACCCGGTTGACCTGATCACGAAGATCAATTCCTGCAAGCAATCGAAGAACAAGCAAGAACAAAGCAAAAGCGATATGAAATTGCAAATATAATTGAAGTATTGATGTGGGGTTCCGAAGCACGGTATTGCTGTTGATCTTGCCGATCATGAGAATACCAAATAGTTTCACCAAAGAAAACTACAACTAAACAAAACCCAAGTTTCTATGGCGGCAGCTACTGAGTATATGATAGGGAGGGACGTGAGAGGGTCATCCTAGGGTTGTGTGCAGCCATGAGAGGGTGCACACAACTTGGCCTTTGGCCCCCTCACGCTTACAAGGCTCAAAACAGCCCAAAACAGTGATATAGTATATTGTTTCGATGATTCCGGCTGATCCACGATGAATCTAGGGCTGGGACTAGATCCATTTGAAAGGTCTTGTTGTAAGCTTTCAATCAAGTACAAGAACTCTCTAATTGGACTCCGTATGCAAAAGTTATGCTCATTTTACTTCAGACTGGTATCCAGAGGCCGAATTGGATTCCAGAACGTGATGGATTTGATATCTCTATCTTCTTGGCCCATGGATGACGTGTTGGAGTTGGTCCAATGAGGTGTGGACGTATCCATAGTAGTGATGTCCTCATCAGCAGATTATCTATCTTCACCCATGATAGGTGCACGCACTTAGCGGTTGGGATTTTTAGCATGTGCTACATCCATGATTTGTTTTGGACATATTGGAAATGCTCGAACTGTAAGTGTGTGTAGATTTGATGTTTGCGAGAAAATGTGTACAAAAAGTATAGAGCGATAAACGAACACCAACCACCATAAAAAAATCCAATGTATAGTAATGTATAAAAACTCTTAAATTAAAGCTTACACAAGATCAAGGCTTACCAAATCACTATAAATTAGAAAAGGTTGTTTTTTTCTAGGTAAAACTACAATTAAACTAAAATACACCAGGTCAACCATATATATCTCGGCTAACATTGTCAACATTAGAGGTCTAAATTTGTACATAACAAAAGGTTCGAGCACGAAAAACGTAAAGCCAAATTAACTATACCTGAAAAAGAGTAGAAGTTTCTTGCTAAATTTATTAGAGCTTTCCGTAAAGTAAAGCAAGCCAAGAAAGTAACGATACAGATTAAGATAATATATGGAATTGTTGGAGTTATCAGTTTGTTTGGTTATATATAAAAATGTGGTCTACTGTTACTCAAAAACAACAGATGAATATTTTACATATTTATATTAAATTTAGGCTACAATTCATAGACATATGGGGCAAATCATCAATTGCATCAACTAAAATGGGGCAAATCATGAATGATACTAATTTGGTTGGTTTTTCTATCAATTATAATGTGAAATGATTAAGCATTGAAAAACAGTGAAATAGTTAATACGTGGGCCAATATGTTAATGACTATTTCTTTTGTTTTTATGTTTTTTCCATTAAGATCTACAAAGGAAGTAAGGAGGGCGATTTTGCAGACCGATATAAATTGTTAGGGATGTAAATGTAAAAAAAAGTTATTTGTTTGCATTTTTGTTCAGTCTTTATTTTCAAAAACTGAAATTTGTAACACATAAAGTCTAACCCAAAAGCAGGTTAATATATACTGGGAAATTCACAATCCAACGAGAGATATTGTAGTTGAAAATAAGGTCTACCACCTCAAACTCTACAGACTCTTCGTCTCTGAGATGGTTAATCTCATCTCCATCACAACCTGTAAGTGTGACTACTGTATCATACATGGAATTGCAAATATCATTGTCATGGAATTGCAAATATACCTAATACCTAAAACATTGGGTATTGATTATACAAGTTTATAATAAACGGCATTTTGAATCAAATGAAAGTTAGATCATAGTTGAAGCTACACATAATGCTCATCGAGGGGGAGACGGCAGGGGGAGGCCTTTGCGCAGGACTCATTGAGGGGGAGGGGGACCAGCCGAGGGAGAGGGGGTGCCACCGACGGAGATAGGGAGCCGCTGACGGGGAGGGGGAGCGATCGACGGAGAGGGGGCCGCCGAGGGTGAGGGCACCACTGAGGGAGGGGGAGTAACTAAGGGGGAGGGGGCACCGCCATGCGGGAGGGGGAGCAACCGAGGGGGCGAGCACCGGCTAGGGTTAGAGGGCAGTGGGAAGTGCTGGGGAATGGGGGCATTGCGGGCAAGACGAAGCCTATTATATTCTTGTCATCACAGACGGTTCTGGCCCAGAACTGTCTATGATGAGTACTTATCACAGATGGTTCCGGCCCAAAACCGTCTATGATGAGGAGTTTTTTAAACTTTGGATGTTGTGATCAATCGAGCATTCTTCATCTTCTCCCCCCACGCGACTCCTCACATTCTCGAACACGAACACATACGGTTCCAACTTCACTAATACTTCGTCTTCTCTGAAGAATTTACAAATGGCGGACTTTGCAATTCCTAATCCAGTTCGTTTCATCCTTGAAGGCTTGGAGGTGGATGGTGGAATGCATAGGCTTCACAGACTTAGTTTTCCTAGGAGTCCAAGAGAAAGAGCATGAACAGTTGCTATTGCAATTGTGGAACCTCATCTTCCAGATGACCAACTAGACAAGGCACTTCAAAACATTTGGGATCATGTGAAAGAAGTGCAAATGGTACGTGTATTACGCTGCACTCCACATCCCTTAGGAGTTGGTCCTTTCAGTTCAACCCTACGCTTACTAGAGACATCATGGTACTCAATCAACCCCAGTAATTGGATATGCAACACTCTTTTCACTTTATAAAACATGATGAGGGAATTAATTGGGGAACCTCTACCTTCACTCGAGTTGGATGGATTATGTTCTCAGGGTTTCCACTGGATTTTCTGTAATTTCATTATGTCCCTTATACTGTTTCTTTGTTTGGGAATTAATTCATTGGCATGAGATGATAGAGTTAAAGGTAGAGTTCTTGCCAAAGTTCTAGTACAACACACAATATCTATTCCTCGCATAATAGTTATCAAAAGATGTCACACTTCAGCAGGCCAAGGAGTCTTGGACAGCGATGGTTTACATTCTCAATAGTGAGCTTGCCGATGTTTTACCACCAAAAGAGGATGCTCCAATTTTCCCTAAAGGTGAGTTTGATCATCCAGAAGAGGCAGCATTTCATCCACAAGAGGCAGTGGCATTTCCTCACAATGCTCCACTTATAGAAGCAGATGACCCAGCTTGGGACAATTGGTCTCAACCTCAACAAAATTTTAATCCTAAGAATGTTGTCACGTTAGAACAACAACAACAATCTCAATCAATCACTTCTAGAATTAATTCTGCTATGTCATCGATTGGTATGGAGTCTTCTCCAGATTTGGACGTTTATTTTCCTAAGGTTGTTTCTCTAAGCAGTAATAAAGGGAGTCTAGCTATTATTCTAGCTCAGTCTCAATTACCAAAGATTTCAGAACTATTGACTCTGCTAGGCCAGTTTGTTTTTGAAGATATCAAAGAAATGTGGAACAAAATTCCATTATATCAACAAGACTCAATTATTAAGCTAGCTCTGGTTACAGGTTTACTTCCTCTACAAATGGTGAAAACTGATTTTGATACCTCTGAAAGAAAAAGGACATGGAGTAAGCTATTTGATAGCCCATTTCTAGAGGAACCTACAAATGCAGTCTCTGATGATTTGAATTTAAATGAAAGCCTGGCTATAATTCCTTACTCTACACCTGTTTTATCTCTGCATGTTAATGAAAATAGCAGCAAGTCTCCCAAAAAGGCCAAGGATACACGTAAGAAGAAAGATAGAATCCCTACTTCAGTGACATCCCTTTGTAGAAGTCCTATATTAAAGGTCAAGGGTCCAAGTAGCTCAAACTGAAGACAAAAGAAGCTTCACATATCTTTTTTATTACCTGTTTGTAACTTATTTTGTCTGGCCTTGTCCCATATTAAAGTATGGCCTTGTACCAGATTAAAGTATTTTGTTTTGTTTATCAGTATGTTTGATCATCGCAACTATTATCTTATTTGGGATAATTAATTTATATTTTTTATTATATTTTCTCACACACATGATAAGTTAGTGGATTTATACATTTTTTTCCTTGTGGAGGATAGTATCTCAGCTACACATTTGGTTAACATATGTTATGTTAACGACGCTCAAGCACATAAAAGTCTACTATCATAAGTCATGATTTCCGGAAAAATCTCATCAAGATAGTTTTATCCAAAAACTTCTGTGATAGAATCACAGATGGTTTTTGGTTAAAACCATCAGTGATGAGATTAACATCACAGACGATTTTATCCAAAAACTATCGTGATTCTGCCATGCTTACCACAGACGATTTTTAGATAAAACCGTCTGTGACGAGACCTTATCACAGATGGTTTTAGCCAAAATCTGTCTATGATGACCATGCTAGAATTGCATACAATTTTTTGATAAAACCGTCTGTCAATTTAATTTCATTACTGACGGTTTTAGCCAAAAATCGTCTGTAATTATATCAAAGATGTTTTTGGATAAAACTGTCTGTGATAATCAAATATCACAGACGGTTTTTGAAAATTGTCGGTGATGAGGGGTCTAATGTAAGTCTTTTTATAGTAGTGTAGGAACTAATGTAGCAACTAGCAATTATTTTAGTAAGTGTTCACATATAGAGCTAGCAACTAATATCGAGCCACCACCAGTAGTGATTGCGCGTATCGTTGATAATTGTCATCAAGTAATAAAGAGATGCTAGCAATTAAATTATAGAACTGCTCATCACTAAAGTAGCAAGGAACATGTAGATCTACTAGCAGTTAAAGTTGCAAGTAGCATGGTAGAGTTGACAAATCTATACCCCTTTATAATGCACCTAAGCATTTTTTTCTACGTCCACCCCAAATAATGCACCCCACTAGAGATGGCCTAACCTTCATACACCCAGCGAAACGTCCCCAGAAACTTGCCTCCATCAAAATTAACCTCTCAGATCTTTCCTCAACTTTACTCACCCACATCCGATGGCCATTGTTTAATGTGTCTAACTCATCCCTGTGGCCCACAACAGATCTCCCCCCACCTCCAGCATCATCTCAAAGAAAAGGAAACAAATATCCTGGAATTAAGAAAAAGGAAACAAACGTTCTAGAAAAGGAAAAGACCATATATTACGTGCTAGAAAAAGGAAACCGGAAGACAGGGCATTATACTAGTGACAACTAATACAGGGTTGCTAGTAAATAATGTGGCAAGAATCATATAGAGCTAGCATCTAATAACATGTAGAGCTAACAATTAACATAAAGTTACTAGCAACTAATGTAGCAAGTAACGTATAAAGTTAGTAACTAATATGGAGTTTGATAGTTATATTCCATATGTCTATAAAATATATTCAATATGTGTTTTATTTTGTTAAGCATGGTGTACATATCTCAACGGTTCAGAAAGAACGTGTATTGGAGGCTCGGTTCAAGAGATATGATCATTCGAAGAAAAAAAAAAGATGGATACGTACTAAGCAGAGGGCTTTTACATCTACCCTTGATGTATTGCCGTGTGAGCTTCTGCAACTCTCGAAGCATGCGTCTACAATTTATTTGTCGTATATACTCCGTATATTAAATCCCCAAGGTTTCCGCTGCGCGCACGGTGTCCACATTGTTTTTGGCCGACACGTTCACTCTGCCATGAGCCACGTCGCCCGTTCTAATCTAGCTTAATTAATTGATCAAAGTGCTCAGACTCAAACGCCAGTGTGGCGCAGCGGGAAGTGCTTTGCGCGTGACAGCCACGGCACGCGTTCGAGTCCCAACCCGCACGCGCGCGCTTCGCCCTGGTGCCACGTGGCGCGGGCGCCCGGCTGCCGCATGGCGTTGGTTTTTTCGCGAAAAGATCCCCGAAAATCTGCAAAATTTACATGCAGGTCTTTTTTGTGGAAAAGCCCTAAAAATACTAAATTTTTTAGGAAATTTTCTAAAATTATATTCAGGTCCTTTTCTTTGCGGAAAGGCCCCCCGACAATTCATTTTTGGCGGGAATGCCCCAAAAAAATCTGAAATTTGTCCGAGAAATTTTTTAGAATTACATCCATGTCTTTTTTTTTACGCGGAGACCCCCAAAAATTTTGAATTTTGCACGACACATGAGGCCGGATTTTTTTTCCTTTTTGCTGGAAGGCCCGTCAAAAATTCTCAAATTTGTCACAGAATTTTTTCTCAATTACAGCGCGTGTTGTGAAAATTATGCAATTTGTTCCAATTTTTTTCAAAATTACATCTAGATCCCTTTCTTCGCAGGAAGGTTCGGTTTCGCGTTACGACTGGCGCGGCGTACGCCCACGCATCTAGTATGCACTAAACCATTAAAGGGATGATTGGTTGTCAAAGCATAAATTAGTCCTAGAGTGTGGTCGAATAGCACTAATCATTGAAAGCTCTAGAGCCGAGAAAGTAAAATTTCAAGCCAGTATAGTATGTGATGGATAGTTAATGGTTAATAGAGTGAAGCTATCATTTTGGAGTATATACATGTGATTAGGAAATACTCAGATTTTTTTCAAGAGGATCTACCCGGAATGACGCCAGATCGGGATATTGAGTTCGTCGATGACTTGGTGCCCAGTAATACCCCAATAGGCAAGAGAACATATTGGATGCCAGTTGATGAGCTCGCAGAAATGACGAAGGAAATCAGGTGGCTTCCAGAGGAAGGTTTTTTGAGATCAAGTTCGTCTCTATAGGGAGTACCCATCCTGTTTGTGAACAGAGGAGGGTGAATGGTCGCAAATAAAATTTTCCTTTACTCAAAATAATCCAAAACAAGCCCTTACACAAATCATCCAAAAGAAACAAGTTACAATGACGATTTTTCCCTGTGAGGCCAGTATGACCGGAGAGGGTGCGGTATGACCGATAATTGGTATGACCGGAGAGGGTGTGGTATGACCGGGCTCAAGAACAGCAGGGAAAATCAGCACGAGCTTCAAAAGCAAAAATGATCCAACTTTTGATTGGATGGTCAAAAACTCATGAAACTTGGTATATGTGATTCTAAGGATGTCAGGAACTCATTCCAACCTTCAATCACAAGGATTGACGTCAAAATTATGACCTTTTTCACTTTTAAAGAAGAACACACCAAGAACTTGATCTAAGACTTGCTCGTGGGTTTTTGATGATCAAGATGAATTTGAATAGCCTCCTACATGTCACAACAAGCTAGAACACAAGTTCAAAACAACCAAAACACAATCTTTAAGAATAATCCATTCAAGAACACAAAACCGGTTTCTTGCAAGAAAATTGCATGGAGTTGCCTAGATGATTGGGATATGAGCTGAAGGAGATTCATCCATCAATCATCATCCTTGGCACAAGAAGCAAAAGCATGTAGAAGGAGGGGAGGCAAATCCAAATTGCGAGAACGTAAATTGCAAGAATTTAAATGCGGAATTTAAATGCTGAATTTAAGACATAAAGAAAATGCGCAATGTAAATTCAAGCATATGAGAAAATGATTTGCATTTCTGGAAGGGAGGTTTACAAAGCCTCACACTAAAGTGGGCAAAGCTCAAAGGAGCACAAAACCTCTAAAACCTTCAAGAGGAGAAGGCCACCCCTTCCCCTCTATTTATACTACTTTTGGGCCACCTACCACCCTTGGATGAGTCCCTCAACCCTAGAGCACTCCATCAAGGGCTAGGATTAACCCACTCACATAGCCATGCACGGGCTAACCCAAAACCCACACACATAACGGGTTTTCTTGCACGGATTTCAAAGCACACTAACTAGACCCGTTATCCTATCAACTAATCCGCGATTCGACGGTTTCCATCGATCTAAGCAACCTCTAGCTAGCATCTCATCCATTCCTTGTCTTCTTGTCTTGCCATGACTTCGTCCCCAATCATCTTTCGGCAATCCCCGATCGTCTGAACCTCCGACGCACCTCGCCTAGTCCCGATCATCTTTCGCCTCACCATGATCTAGCATCGTCTTCTTGTAACCATCAAAAACAAGGTAACACATCACATAGTATTGCCCAAAATGATATGCAATAAATCTCACTCAGAGTCAAGTCGACGAGTCATCATCGAGTAACTTGTTGCTAACCCAAGGACTCGAGATGGATTAATGACCGGGCACTCGACTCGACCCGGCAACATCCCTACTCGATACTTATCGATTCCCAATCTACTTGTGAAAGACCATGTGGAGGTCTATCCTTGTGTGTGATGAGTAACTGACAAGTTTTGAGCTTGGTTTGATTTGAATTGAATTGGATTTGAAGCAATTTGAGTGTTGGTTGCTCTTCTTAGTGCTACCGGCCTAGGGGTAATAGCACCGGACCATTGAGAGCAATTATGATCGATTAATGATTTTGGGATAATCATTGAATATCTTTGTGGGCATTGCTATGTGAAAGGTTTTTTCCTTGTCTTTGATGGTTGCAGGGCGACGTTGCTAGGTCATGGTGAGGCGAAGGATGACCGGAACTAGGCGAGGAGCGTCGGAGGTCCAGACGGTTGGGAGATCGCCGGAAGATGATCGGAGACGGAGTCCGGGCAAGTCAAGAAGACAAGGAAAGGAGTTGATGCTAGCTAGATGCCGCGTGGATCAATGAGGGCCGTCGGATTGAGGTCTAGTTGATAGGTTAGCGGGTCTAGGTAGTATGCTTTGAAAACCGTGCAAGAAAACCCAGTATGTGTGTGGGTTTTGGGTTAGCCCTTGCATGGCTGTGTGTGTGGGTTAATCCTAGCCCTTAGATGAGTGCTCTAGGGTTGAGGGACTCATCCAAGGGTGGTAGGTGGCCCAAGAGTAGTATAAATAGGGGTGGAGGGGTAGCCTCCTCCCTTAGAAGGTTTTTGAATGCTCCTTTGAGCTTTGCCCACATGAAAGTGAGGCTTTGTAACATCTCCTTCCAGAAATGAAAGTTTTATCTATCCAACTCTGAATTTATTTTGCGCATTTACATTATGTCTTTACTTTACGCAATTTAAATTCAGCATTTACTTTCCCGCATTTACATTCTCGCAATTTACTTTCACGCAATTTGGATTTGCCTCCCCTCCTTCTAAATGGTGTTGATCTTGGATGTTTTGAGTGTGTTCATATGGTTTTACATCTCGTTTTCACTCTTGGATTGAGTAGAGAACATCTTTTCTTTCAAATTCTAACTTTGTTCAGAACTTGTTCTTTGCGCAGAATTTAGTATTTGATTTTTATAAAAATCAAAAAAAATCCTTTTTAAGTGATTATTTTTGGAGGAGGTGCGGGACTCTGATATCCACCTGCAGAAAAATTTTGGAGTTCACTTGTTGCACCGTTTGGGCGTCATGAGGTGAAAACCGAGCCCCAAACTTTCTGCTCGAAGTTCTTGACTGACTGTAAGGCTTTTTGAGGAGAAATTTGGTGGAGTTCTTCACGACTCTTCTTCTCATAGGGATAAAAATTCTCAAAAACTTTTAAGCTGCAGAAACCGACCAACCTTCTGTTCAAATTGAGGACAATTTTTGGAAATTCTGCTTTTGCTTTTCTGAAAGTGACTTTTGTGATTTGAATTGATGTCCTTTCTAAAAGCAAGAGTTGGATTGATTCCTCATTATCTTGGACACTAGAAAATCAGGATTGTGACTCAAAAATCCCCACATCTTCTGTAAGAAGGATGGTCACCTAGTAGATTTCTGTTTCAGGCGTGCCAAGATCACTCGGCGTGAGCGTGTTGCTGCTCTTAGGGGTATTGTGGTCATCCCGGACTTTGAGTGCTCCTAAGGTACACACCGCTTCTAGACAAAGTTAGAGAGTCGTCTGTTTTTGGGCGTCCGTGACTCGGTTTTCATCTTTGGTTCTTGAGTTTTAGTCTTGGAGCTATTCGTAGTCAGTCTTTCCGCCGTCCTTTTGATATTCCTCGTTTTTTCCATCGAGGTAGATATCAGCGGCGTGAGGTGTTTTCTGGTAGGAGATTTAAGAAACCTCACTAGGATGGTCTGGCTTTTGCACTCTGGGCGGGCTAACCCGGTTCGGCTCAAGATCATCTACTAGAGTTACTCACGATCATGTTAAGGTTAAGCGGCGAGAGAGACACTCGAGTCGAGTCTTCTTACGTGGTGGTACTGAGAGGCGTTGTGTGGTTGATGTTGGGTTCCCAAGTCTTCACTCTATCCCAAAGATCTTGAGTCATCTTTCTCTCTTGTGTCTTGATCGGTTAAATCGGATGGGGAAGGAGATGTTTGGATTATCGACTCGGTTGTTCTCGTCATATGACCGGAGATTCTCGATGGTTCTCTTCCTAATCTGAGCCCCCGGTGATGAGTTGATCACTTTCGAGGATGCATCTTCAGGTAGAGTCATTGCTAAAGGTACCATCTGCATTAACCAAAATTTCATTCTTAAAGATGTTGCCTTAGTAAGTAAGCTGTAATACAATCTCTCTCTTTTCTCGGCTTATCGATGACTCTTTCGAGGTAAGCTTCAAGAGTAATGCTGTAGAATCCTTGATTCATCGGGAGGGTTAGTTCTTGGGATTTCTAGATTTGGGAGAGTCTTTCGTGCTGATTTTTCCGCTTCTTCCGGAGACTCTCTTTGATGTTTGATTGCTTCGAGTCCGTGATCTCTCCTTCGGCATAGGAGACTTGGTCACATTGGTTTTGATCATTTGACCCGAGTTAGCGTACGATCTCATTCGGGTTTGCCCAAACTCAAGATGGTCAAAGACTTAGTTTGCTCTCCTTGCCGACATGGCAAGATGGTTCTTGCTTCTCATCCTCCGATCCACCGTAGTGATGACTGATGCACCAGGACAGCTTTTACATATGGACACCGTTGGTCGGCTAGAGTGCAATCGGCGGAGGGAAGTGGTATGTTCTTGTCATCGTTGATGATTTTTCTAGATACTCTTGGGTATTCTTCATGGTCTCGAAGGATGAGACTTTTTCTCACTTGAGGGTTTGGTCGATAAGTTGTCTATTGAGCTCCCGGTGCATTCTGAGCTATCTGCAGTGATAATGGCACGGAGTTCAAGAATTCCTACTTTGAGAGTTTTTGTGTGGAGTCTGGTTTAGAGCATCGGTTCTCTTCTCCCTCGCCCCTCGTGAGAATGGCGTAGTGGAAAGGAAGAACAGGACCACAGTTGAGATGGCGGGACGATGCTAGATGAGTCTGATACTCTAGGAAGTTTTGGGTGAGGCTATAGGTATTGCTTGCCATGTTTCTAATCGCGTGTTTTTGAGAGCACATTTGCATCGCACTTCTTATGAGTTGAGGTATGGGCGAAAGCCCGGTGTGTCTCATTTTCGCGTTTTGGTTGCAAGTGTTTTATCTTGAAGTCCAGTAACCTAGATAAGTTTGAGTCTCGCTCTTACGATGGTATCTTTCTAGGTTACTCGACTTCTTCTCGTAACTATAAGTGCAGGTGTTGATGCGCATAGGATCATAGAGACTGTGATGTGACCTTTGATGAGGCTAGCCACAGGCTAGACACGATGTTTGAGCTCTTCTTATCCCTCCAAGACCATCTTTGTAGAAGATGAGGATGATGGAGATGATGGTGTTCCACCGGATCCAGTCCCCTCTACACCTGAGGTGCCTCCTGTTTCCATTTCTGCACCTCAGGGAGACCAGCCCTTGCCTTCCGACTCTCTTTGGTGAGTGGCTCTGTTCCTACCTCTTCTTCAAGAGGTAGAGGCCACTCGCTACGGTCCTCCCGACATATCCAGAAGCTCATCCACCGATCGGATCATTGGTGATCTGTTTGGCGGTCACTCGCTCAAAATCAGGTTTGTCCAGTTTCTGCCTCCACTCTGCCTTCGTTGTCTCCTTTGAGCCGAAGGATATTTCTCATGCATTATCCGATGAGTTGTGGATTAATGCTATGCATGAGGAACTTGAGAACTTTGAGAGGAACAAGGTATGGCAGCTTGTCGAGCCCCCATCTGGTCATAATGTCATTGGGACCAAGTGGGTGTTCAAAAACAAGCAGAGTGAGGATGGGGTTGTAGTTAGAAACAAGGCTAGACTAGTTGCACAGGGCTTTTCTCAGGTTGAGGGTCTTGACTTTGAGGAGACCTTTGCCCCTGTAGCTAGGCTAGAGGCTATCCGAATCCTGCTTGCATTTTCTGCATCCAAAAGCTTCAAGCTTTATCAAATGGATGTCAAGAGTGCATTCCTCAATAGCTATATTAAGGAAGAGGTTTATGTCAAGCAACCTCCAGGATTCGAGAATCCCAAGTTTCCGAGTCATGTATACAAGCTTTCCAAAGCTCTGTATGGACTCAAGCAGGCCCCCAGAGCATGGTATGAGAGGCTCAAGTCTTATCTTCTCAGCCATGACTTTAAAATGGGCATAGTAGACAAAACTCTGTTCATCAGACACCATGAGTCTCATTTTGTTCTTGTCTAGATTTATGTGGACGATATCATTTTTGGTGGCTCCTCTCATTCTCTTGTCTCTCAGTTTTCTGATGTGATGAGTACAGAGTTTGAGATGAGTATGATGGGCGAGTTGAGCTACTTCCTTGGCTTCCAGATCAAGCAGACTCGAGAGGGCACTTTCTTGCATCAAGGCAAGTACACCCGGGACCTCCTGAGGCGCTTCGACATGTCTGACGGGAAGCCGGTGTTAACTCCTATGGCCACCACTGTAGTCCTCGAGCCTGATGAGGATGGTGAGCCTGCTGATCAAAAGGAGTTTCGTAGCATGATTGGCTCCCTCTTGTATCTCACTGCGTCAAGGCCGGACATACACTTTGTCGTGTGTATGTGCGCTCGATTTCAGGCTTCTCCTCGTGCCTCTCACTGTCAGGCGGTGAAGCGCATTTTCCGGTACCTTCGCGCTACCATTGATTATGGTATTTGGTACTCTTCCTCCTCTTGTCTATCTCTTAGAGCCTTTTCCGATGCTGACTTTGCTGGCTGTAGGATAGATAGAAAGAGCACTTCTGGCACTTGCCAATTCATTGGCACTTCTCTTGTTTCTTGGTCATCTAGGAAGCAGTATGTGGTTGCACAGTCCACCGCTGAGGCCGAGTATGTTCTTTGCAGACCGATTCATCGTAGCTGGGTTCTCTGGATGAGATCGACCTTGCGGGACTTTGGGTTAGATATACAGAGTGTGCCACTTTTCTGTGACAACACTTCTGCTATTTGCATTGCTAAAAACCCAGTGCAGTATTCCCGGACCAAACACATTAATATTAGATATCACTTCCTTAGAGACCATGTAGAGAAGGGGTGTAACACCCTAAATTTTGCTTTTTCTATTTTATTTGAAATTTTCTTAAATTTTAATTATTTCATGTTGTATTTATTTAATTGAGCCTATTTTATTATCTTTGAGAATTCTGAGAAAATTATGAATGATCTTTCTTGGAAACATTTAATTTGAGTTTGGAATGTTCAAACTTGAAAATGAACCATTTGCATTTTTCTTGAATTAATCTTAGCTTAATTTTGACTTTTCTAAATAATGAAAAGATTTATTTTGATTAATATATTCCTAAAACAAAAGATTTCCATTCGCAGTTGGGTTCATTGTGCTTTAAGGAATTTTTCCGTATTTTTGGAGATTTTTCTTGAATTTATTTGCTAATTATTTGAATTCCTGGAATTATATTAATTCGGAAATGATTTTAATTTTCTAAAATCTCCTCGGGCCGAATCTCCCGCCGGCCCACTCCTATTCCCGCTCGGCCTGGCCCGCATCGGCTTGCCTTCGCCTCCGCCCGGCCCGCTCGCCTCGCCTGTCCGATGCTCGCCGCGTGGACGACCGAGATGACTCCGTGCCGCGCTGCTTCAAACCCTAGCACGCCCCGCCGTTTGATCTCGATCCAACGTATTCGTCGAGCCGTGTGGCTGTTTGGTTTGAGCCGTCGGATCTGCGCCCCGTGTGCGGTCCGGATGGAACCACGTCGCCCCGCGTCGCTGCCGTCGCCAGGAAACCTAGCCGCCGCAATCTCCGCGTGCCGCGTCCGCCGCCGTCTCGGTTTCCGTGATTGGCGTGCCTCCCCAGGCTATTTAAGCCGCCGCCGCACCTTGTCCGAGGTTCGCCTTGTTGCGCAGCCCTTTTTGCCCTAGCACCCGCATCCCGAGCCGCCACCGTTCGCCCGTGCGAGCTCGCCGAAGCCTCCGCAGTCGTTTTTCGCCGCTTGCTCCCCGTCCGTTGCGTCTCCGTCGTCGCTGTTGGTACCCGTGTACTCATCGCACCGAGCCGCTTCGAACGCGCCAGAAGACGTCGCCGGAGATCCTCTGGAGCGCCATTGTGCTCGTCGTCTTCCTCGACTCCGGTGAAGAACACTGCCGTGCCATCGCCGCCGCCCGGGAAGCGCCATCGACCGGCGATCCGCAACAACCAGCAGAGGATCAAGCAGCGTCGCCTTTTCTCTGATAAGCAACCGTCAACCTTAGCCGTTAGATCTTTATCGTGCGGTTTCGATCTCGCCGCGTCATCGTCAGTTGCTTCGCCCGTCGCCGCCGTTGGATCTGCCTCGGTCAGTTCTGATCATGCCGCGTGTCCCCGCTGCTGTCGTTGTGGTTGTCAGATCCGAGCCGTCGGATTCAAACCGAACGGTTGGGATCGCACCGCGCACCGGGCCAATCCCGTGCTGCCACGTGTCGTGCGGAAATTGAGGCGTCACCGCCGACGGTTTCACTGATGTCACCGCCTTTGATCTCCGCCGTCCGATCTGAATTGAACGGTTGAGATCATCGCCGCCGCGTGTGTTATTTGCGTCCGTTGGATCTGTGCCACGTGTCATCCATCCAAAGGTGCCACGTGCGTGCTTACGTCAGCTGGTGCACGGGCACAGTGCCACCGTTTCATCGTGGACTAGCGTCGGCCGTGGACCGCGTCCATACGTCGGTGACGCGTGTCGCACCGTGGTTGTGCCGCGTGTCAGCACCCGATTGGGCCACGTGTCCGATGACGTCAGCATGACGTCATAATCGGGTTTTTCTTCAGAAAAATATTCGGCCGAATATCATTTCGGTGCTGAGGTCAACATGATGTCATAAATGCTATTTTCCAGTGTAAAAGTAATTCAGTAAATTCGGATTTTCTATTTTCAGCAATTTCAGTATTTATTCCAATCTTTGAATAGCTATATCTTTTGCATTTAAACTCCGATTGAGGTGATTCCAGTTTCTAAAAATTTGTAAAATCATGCTATATTTAATGGTGAATTTTATTTAATTTTTAGAGTTGATATTGCTCTCTATTTTGGGTATTTATTCGCTTTCTCCTTCGTTACGCGTAGACGTTGTATTGTGCGACACATCCGAGGAAAATTTGTCGACTCAAGACCAAAGTCCAGGGGAATAATAAAAGCTTTTCTAAGTCAAGTTGTGCTTTGATCATGTTGAAACCATGTTTACAAAATCGCTATATTGTTTTTACTCTATTGCATACTATTTCAAGTATACAATTGTTTTCAATTTAAATTGGAATTAGCTATGATACCAAATTGATCAATACCCTACCTTTCCAATTGTATGCCATGATCTAATTGTCACCCTAGAATGTGGAATTATAGTTGGTTAATATTAATAATCAACATGGGAGGATTAGACCGTAATAGTTGCTTAGCCATGCCACGTCATCACATGTTCTGGAATCATTGATAAATAATCTTGACTAATGGAATATGGAATGATGTTATGAACTTGTGTGTCATGTGTGGTCACACGACGAGATTGAGTTGTGGGGGCGAGAGGATGTCCCGCAACGAGGTTAAATTGTTGATGGCACATGGTGCTTGGTAATCAACTGGGGTGATCATGTTTTTAGATTGGGGTAAGTGGCAAGGGGCGAGCATGCCAAGGTGGGCCCGATGGGCAGGGGATATGTGGAAGTCTTGCCTTGATTATCCTAAGGACTTAACCTTGCAAGCCTTTGACCTGAGTCTTACTTGCAACCACACGTCTGGAATGGGACAGACCTAGTTGATTAGGGTTCTGATATCTTTCCTCTGATACCTCAGGGTGACAGTACACGGGGTTGTATCTGTGCGGGGGAGCGTACCTGTGCTATGGCTTGGTGCCCATCCAACGGTGTTGGCTTGTCCTATACTTCGGCTGGCACTGCGTGAGAGGAGTGATAGCGAAGGCAATACCGGAGAGGTTCTTTGGTTAAGGTAGAGGTTCCTGAAAGGCTTTGTCATGAATTCTCTGCCGGTACACCAAAGGAAGTGTGCTAATGGCCAGGCACAAAGAGAATATCACGTCATATGGGTAAAGTGCATAACCTCTGCAGAGTGTATAATCTATTCGAATAGCCGTGCTCATGTATTGAGCAATGCTCGAATTACAGATCAAGGGTTAGACTTTTGTTAAACAAAACTTATTGGGATGGCAGGATGCCATGGAAAGTGGAATTTGACTTAGGATTGGAAACTTGGTTTACTTGTCAAATGTTGAATCTATCTATTATTATTATTTGTTTTACTGCAATTTCAATCTATTTACTGTATTCTTTTATAAATGTTGCTTTACTGCAAAATAGCCTTGATAACCTTACCTTTGTACTAAGCCATGCATATAGAATACTAGACTTGCATTCTGTGCACAACTTGTTGAGTGCTTTATGTACTCACCCCTTGCAACACACAAAATCATTAGTTGAGGAGAAGACTTCAACTTCGAAGGAGGAGAAGTTCCACGAGGAGGCGATTATTTAGGAGTTGAACCTTGTCGATTGCTGTGGTACATTGATGGGATTAAATCGGCGTTCTTCATTCCATTCTTTGTTTATTTATTTTGAGTTAAGCCACCAAGGCCTCACAAGTGTAAGTTTGACCCTAAGGTCGTTCAATAGTTCTATATTAATAGATGAAATCTTTATTTATTATTTCGCTGTGTATGATTGTTATATTTCATCTATGTTGAGACTGTGTGCACTAGCGTGATCCTGGACTAGTGCTGAATACACAGAGGGTCCGGATTTACATATTCGGGTCCCGACAAGGGGGATATCGTGCTTTAGTTTGTAGAGAGTGACCTTCAGTTAGCCGATATCTTCACCAAGCCTTTGGATAGCTCCAGGTTTGTTGCCCTGAGGAGTGAGCTTAGGGTCGTGTGCCCTTACAGCCTTCTGTGAGGGGGAGCTGGCTTGTATATTATGTATTATATTATTTTTCTTCCGGTTCTTCTTTCTTTTGTTTGGTTCTGGGTGCTATGGGTTTTTCTCTTTAGAGTTCTGAGTTCACTTCACCTAGACTTCTGGCATGCTTCGGCATGGACCTCTCATCTTATGCTTCAGGATGATATTCTTTTCTTCTTCTTGGTTGAGCTCACTCACGGACTTATAGGTCTAGCGGTGTTGGGCCTCCAGGTAGACAGTGCATGTTTGTTCCTGTGTTGGAGTTCAAGAGTTAGCTGTCCTTTGTCAGTCATTGGGGAAGATGAGAGCGAGTTTGAGCCTAGCGTTCCCTGCTATCTTTTCTAAACTCTATAGCCATTCAGTTTGTAGTTTTTCAATCTTTCTCTCCTCTTTTTTTGAGTTTTTGGCTTCAATTGAGTTCATTTGGTTTTTTTTCTATGCCTAACTCTTCTAATAACTAAATTTGTGCTTAAAATTTACTCACATGTTGAGAGAGAGTTTGAAAATCTGTTCATGCATTGCATATAGGCTGTATTTTCTTTTGTTTTATGAGCTTTGTCTATTATGCAATTGATTCAATCTTCATGTAATGCACCTTGCTACATCTTTGAAGAAAATCACTAGCTTAGGTCTATCCAAGTTCATCTATCATACTAAGCTTGTTAAAATCTGAAAATTGAAAATCTTAAATGAAAAACATGTTGCTTTTTCTTGTTAAGTTTCTTCTCTAGAGGTTTTTACCATGAATTGTGAATTTATGGAGTTCTCTAGAGTCCCTATAGCAACTTGGGTGAAACTTGCTTGATCCATATTTTAGTCCTTCAAAATTGCTCATATGTGCTAAATTAAGAAAAAATTTACTCTCTTTTGTGCAAAATTGAACTCAACACTATATATTCTCGAGACTGCCTCACATTGCACTTGGGATGAACTTGGAATATATCGTGTATGACCAAGATCATTCTCTTAAGAGTTACTCTTGGGGTGATCGAACATGGCTTGAGTCAATCATTAAGAAATGCAAATAACAAAAACATAAGTGGGTAAAGAATGCAAATAATGTCAAGCATTTGCACCCCGCTATGTCTTTCAAAATATCAAAGAAGAAGAATTTGCATGGATTGAAAAATAAGCTCAAAGGACTCTATACGCACTTCAAGATTCCCCAAAGTGTTGAGTAGGTTGAACTCTAGGTTTTCCATTTGATCCTATGAGTGGTGTTTGCTTCTATCTTTGAAACTTTTGCTAAGTTTTGTACTTGTTCAAATCTTGCTAAAATAAAATCTTGTAAACAAAGCTTGTGAGCAAAATGAATTTGTTCTTGGAGACATCCTAGTTCAGTCATTTTGTAAATTGACTAGCTTGGTGTCATATCTTGCATTTATGATCACTTGGATAATTCTCAAAGCTCACTTAGGATGCATTTCATGTATACATATATAAAGGGGGAGAAAATAAAATAAAAATTCTTGATGCCTATATTGCCAAAAAGGGGAGAAAATGTAGAAAAGGCATCTTCAAAGGAAAAATGTTAATCCACTTTGGTTCTTATGATCTTTGTGACAATTGCAAATTTTTATGATCATAAGCATATTCGAGTGTTCCTTGTGAGTTTTATTGGATCTTTTAGAGCTTTTGTTGAAAACTTGCTCTCTCTAAAGTTTAGCTCTAAAATCCCTTTTCTGCCAACTTGGTCATGATCTTATTTCCTAATTCTGAACCAAGTTTGGCTTTGCATTCAAATTGCTTTCTTCTCTCTTATTCAAACTCAAAACTTATGCCTTTTCATGTGTTTGTCAATATACTCATCAAGGGGGAGATTGAAAGACCATGTGGAGGTCTATCCTTGTGTGTGATGAGTAATTGACGAGTTTTGAGCTTGGTTTGATTTGAATTGAATTAGATTTGAAGCAATTTGAGTGTTGGTTGCTCTTCTTAGTGCTACCGGCCTACGGGTAGTAGCACCGGACCATTGAGAGCAATTATGATCGATTAATGATTTTGGGATAATCATTGAATATCTTTGTGGGCATTGCTATGTGAAAGGTTTTTCCTTGTCTTTGATGGTTGCAGGGCGACGGTGCTAGGTCATGGTGAGGCGAAGGATGACCGGGACTAGGCGAGGAGCGTCGGAGGTCCAGACGGTTGGGAGATCATCGGAAGATGATCGGAGACAGAGTCTGGGCAAGTCAAGAAGACAAGGAAAGGAGATGATGCTAGTTAGATGCCGCGTGGATCAATGAGGGCCGTCGGATTAAGGTCTAGTTGATAGGTTAGTGGGTCTAGGTAGTATGCTTTGAAAACCGTGCAAGAAAACCAGGTATGTGTGTGGGTTTTGGGTTAGCCCTTGCATAGCTGTGTGTGTGGGTTAATACTAGCCCTTAGATGAGTGCCCTAGGATTGAGGGACTCATCCAAGGGTGGTAGGTGGCCCAAGAGTAATATAAATAGGGGTGGAGGGGTAGCCTCCTCCCTTAGAAGGTTTTTGAGGTTTTTGAATGCTCCTTTGAGCTTTGCCCACATGAAAGTGAGGCTTTGTAACCTCTCCTTCCAGGAATGAAGGTTTTATCCATCCAACTCTGAATTTATTTTGCGCATTTACATTATGTCTTTACGCAATTTAAATTCAGCATTTACTTTCCCGCAATTACATTCTAGCAATTTACTTTCACGCAATTTGGATTTGCCTCCCCTCCTTCTAAATGGTGTTGATCTTGGATGTTTTGTGTGTGTTCATATGGTTTTACATCTCTTTTGCACTCTTGGATTGAGTAGAGAACATCTTTTCTTTCAAGTTCCAACTTTGTTCAGAACTTGTTCTTTGCGCAGCATTTAGTATTTGATTTTTATAAAAATCTAAAAAAAATCCTTTTTAAGTGATTATTGTTGTAGGAGGTGTGGGACTATGATATCCACCTGCAGAAAAATGTTGGAGTTCACTTGTTGCACCGTTTGGGCTCCATGAGGTGAAAACCGAGCCCCAAACTTTCTGCTCGAAGTTCTTGACTGACTGTGTTCATCGATTTTTCCTGTTTTTTCTGTATGGCCTTTTGAGGATAAATTTGTTGGAGTTCTTAACGACTCTTCTGTTCATACAGAGAAAAATTCTCAAAATTTTGTGAGCTGCAGAAACCCACCAACCTCCTATTCAAATTGAGGACAACTTCTGGAAATTCTGCTTTTGCTTTTCTGAAAGTGACTTTTGTGATTTGAATTGATGTCCTTTCTAAAAGCAAGAGTTGGATTGATTCCTCTTTACCTTGGAAACTAGACAACCAGGATTGTGACTCAAAAATCCTCACATATTTTATGGTACTTATCCATGCAAGCTAGGGGTACACATAGTTGTCTAGTTTTTCGGGTTTTTCACGATTTCTTTTGAGCGATCTTGTCGAGGTTTTTGTTGGAGTATTTTGGGGGGGAATTTATTTGCGACCATTCACCCCCCCTCTGTTCGCCATCTCGATCCTTCAACTTGAATCATTCGACCACAAGCCTGCGGGGCATTACTCGACCAAGCCAGAACTTGGCAGTAATTGACCAAGGGTTTGAACAAACCCTCCGCTCGACCTGTCAACATCCCTACTCGATACTTAGCTACTACCAATCCACTCGAGTCGATCGACCACACGTCGTCTGGGCGTTACTCAACCAAGTCAAAGTTTACGTCGATAATCGATCAAGCACTTGAACGAAAGCTCTGCTCGGCAGAGTTCACACCGAAGGTACCCGATGGCATGTAATGTCTCTCCTGACAGACTCAACTCAAATTGCTTCAAATTGAAAACCCAATTTAAAACAAACTCAAACCAGAGCATACCAAGCTCAAATTTAGTCAAATACTCATCACAAACATGAGTAGACCTCCACATGGTCTTTCAGTTTGTTAGAAAGAAGAATAAAAGTATGAGAATATGCATGGACTATCGTTCTCTTAATGAAATGACGATAAAGAATAGTGTAAGATCGAGGATGCCGACTAGAGGGGGGTGAATAGGCGGTTTTAAAATTCTTCTCACCAAACACACGCTCTATTGATCTCTATGTCAAAACCTAAACAAAAATCAATGCGGAAGCGATAAACTAAGGTTTTGACAAATAATAGCCTAAATCAACTAGGCTTACTAAGTGCACTAGCTAATTATGTCTCTACTCAAGAATAAACAATCCTAAAGACAATTAAGCAATTTAATTCTAGGAATGTAAATTGCAACAATGTAAATAGAGAATTGAAAGCAAACAAAAAGAGACACACCGATGTTTTACCGTGGTGTTCGGAGACTTGCCGGTCTCCCCTAATCCACGTTGAGGCAAGCCCAAACCACTTTGGACCGGCTCCACGAATTGAGCACCCGCCTCGATTCTACTAGTGATAGCTCTTTCCCCCTCCGGGTAGGCGAGCTCCGACCTTCACAACTTTGCCGGGCCTTCTCACAATCTCCTTGAGAAGGTCACCATGCACGACGCCTCCACACGCCGTCTAGGTGTCGGCAAACACCAAGAGTAACAAGTCAAGCCCTCTAGCATGAGCTCCACCAAGTACAACACATGTACAATGGTGATCACCGAGTGCAACACATGCACAAGGCTTCCCTCAAGTGCGACACATGCACAAAAGGCTCTCAATCTCCTCCTAATTGCAACACATGCAATTAGTGCTCACTCTTAGCTCAAAAACCAAATATGACTGTGCAACACATACACAACCACACCCAAATGCTCAACAAAGGCAACAACAACCAAATGCCAGCCCCCAAGGCTCCTTATATAGCCTTCACAAGAAAAACTAGCCGTTGGGGGGCAAAATAGGCATAAATGCCCATGAGGCCCGGTCATACCGCCCTAGGGCCGGTATGACCGCTCCTCGGAGGCTAACGGCTAAAAAACTAGCCGTTACTCAGAAAATCCGGTCATACCGGACCCCAAAAATTGCATACCCCTTCTCTGAAAAAAAACGCACCGAAATGGGCCCGATCATACCGGAATTCGGTATGACCGGAGGTGGTCCGGTCATACCACTCCTTCAGCCACTAAAACCCCCATGACTTTTTACTCCGAACTCCGATTTAGGTGATTTTCGATTCTATGCGAACCTTATCACGAGGGCTACAATATCCACTCATTTTAAAGATTTAAGCAACCATATATATTTTTAAATATCACCAAAACAAAACTCTAATATAGTCATTCAAGTCTAAAATCTGATTTTTCGAAATCACTCACATAGACTTGATCAAATAGCATGACTACAAGCTAGCAAGAGTCAATAAGATCAAATATTGAGTCATGTGATGATCAACTCATGATCAAGGCAATTTTGCAAAACACATTTGCAAAATCTAATCACATGCTCCAATATCAAACACATGAGCACCAATATTTTGCAAAACACATTTGCAAATATAAATCTTGCAAACTAGAGCAATCAAGATTATATCTTTGAGCCATGTGATGATCAACACATGATCAAACCAATTTGCAAACACATTTGCAAACCCTACTCACATGCTCCAAGATAAGATTCAATTAAACCATATTTTACAAAAACTCATTTTGCAAACACAAGGCATAAACCTATCTTAGCCTTTATGATGATCAACACATGATCAAGTCACAAGTTAAGATACCGATGCATGAGCTCTCACCTTTTGCAACACATGCAAAACTTAGCTCTATGAGAAACCATATAAAGCAAATTACATGAGCTATCTCCCTTTTGCAACACATGCAAATCCATAGCTCTATGTAAAAACCAAATCGATTAAGATACTTAGCTCATGCAAAATCCAAACAAGAGAATGAGCTAGTGTGAACCGGATTGAGTTCATCAACACATGATGAAGCTCAAGCTATAAGACTCGACCCCTCTTAATAGTACGGCAACCTATACTAGCAACCCGGTCTCCCATCCAAACACCGAGACCGGTAAAAGACTAGGAACACATCCTTAGCCCTAGCTAGTTTTACCTTTGCCTTTCACAGCCACTTGGAACTTTCATGATGACCGATCATCTTTTCTTCAAGTAGGGATCTTCATCTTGTTCATCAACACATGATGACGTACTTGTCCCGTTTATCCATCTCAACCTTGGACTTAACCTATTTCAAACTCATTGAAAATGTTAGTCCAAAATACATGGTTGTCTCAATCATCATTGCACTCCATTAACACATAATGGATGCTCCCAAGATCCTTTGATCTTTTCCTTTGATGATTGACCACAACCCAAAGACAAATGATTGAAAGATTAATTGTGTCTTGAGTATATTAATGCAACTAATGCTTCGTATACTCAGGAACTTTCGATTGCCCTAGGATCAACAAAGTGAACCATCAACACATGATTAGTTCTTTGTTGATTGAATGGCAACCGAACACAATTTAAATTGTATTTAAATTGTCATGAGTATATATTAACTACACAAGTTTCATATACTCAATTTGATGGAATCTAAAAGTAATGATCCAGTTTATATGGAGTGGTGGAAAGGGATCAATACTCTTAAGATCATTAATTATAGACTAAACTCGGTTAGATGTGTGCATGCAAATAATTTGAACTTGAATCAATATGCACATATTCAATTTCTGATTGTTTTGGAGTTTATCCTATATTGCCATGAGTATACTACAACTACACAATTAAATATACTCAAGGAGTTGTTTCAAAGTAATGATCCTTGATATAGAAAGATGAGTTAGATCAATACTTTGAAACTTCAAGATTTAAGTATGAACTCCCCCTAAATGTGTGCATTCATGTATATATGGAGTGAAACATTAATGCACATCTTGAGGTCTAAATAACGGTAGAGTTCATCATTTAACTTGAGTCCAAAATATGCATTAAGATATCGTAAAATGAATACGAGTGCATACCTTGGGTTTTCCATTTTTCAATGAGATGAGACTAATCAAAGATATACTCAATAAAAGAGTTAGTCTCATATTTGAATTTATCAATATGATTATGAATACTATATCCAAAGAATGCAACAAGATATGTTAATATGAACTCGAATGCATACCTTTGATATTTCCATCTTTTTATCCAAAAGAGACTAATGAGGGTTAAGCTCAACAAAAGAGTTAGTCTTATAAAAGATTTGTCATTAATTAACAATTGAGACTAATCAATATTATGATTATCAAAAGAGTTAGTCTCAATACTAGATTTGTCATTAACACCAAAACCAACTTAATGGAGCTTGAACTTTCAAATAGGTACCCGCCTCCCAATATCGATGATCTTTTTAATCAGTTAAGAGGAGCCGATGAGTTTTTCAAGATTGATCTTCGATTAGGATACCATTAGTTGAAGATTTCTTCCATGGATGTGCCTAAGACCACATTTTCAATTCATTATGGAAATTATGAGTTAACGGTCATGTCCTTTGGATTGACCAATGCCCCTATATATTTCATGAACATGGTGAACAAGATTTTTATGAAATATTTAGAGAAGTTTGTGATCGTGTTCATTGATGATATTCTTGTCTACACCATGACTAAAAAAGAACATGTAGAATAATTGAGATTGGTGCTCGAAAGGCTTCAGGAGCATCAATTGCATATTGAGTTCAATAAGTGTGAATTTTGGAGAAAGGAGGTCAAATTCCTTGGTCATATGATGACTACTTAAGGAGTAGCCATATATCCAAGGAAGGTCGAAACTATTTTGCATTGGGAGCAATCGAAATCGGTAACCCATATCCACAGTTTTTTTGAAATGACAAGATATTATCATCATTCCATATAACGATTATCCACTATTGCTAAACCGTTCATGCAGTTGTAAAATAAAGAAAAGAATTTTTCATGGACACAAGGGTGTGATAATAGTTTTTTGGAAATGAAGAAGCGTTTGACTTCAACACCGATATTGGTTCTACTAGATATTCAAAGCAATTTTGATGTCTAATGTGATGCTTCACGTCAAGGACTAGGTCGTGTTTTGATTCCAAAAGGCAAGGTTGTTGCTTATGCTTTGAGACAACTGACACCACATGAAGAGAATTATTTGACACGTGTTTTGGAGTTAGCTGCTATAGTACATGCTCTGAATTTGTTTTGTCACTATCTCATTTGTAACCATTGTGAGATCTATACGGACCACAAGAGTTTGAAGTAAATTTTCACTCAATCTGATATCAATATGAGACAATGAAGATAGTTGGAATTGATAAAGGATAATGATGTGAAAATTCACTATCATCCTAGAAAGTCAGCCTGAGCTGCATGAAGCATTTCAGAAGCTAACATTGGAAGTGGTTTAGAAGGATCTCTAGCTACCTTAGAAGTAAAGCCAACTTTAGAGTATCAAATTCGTGAGGCTCAAAAAGATGATACCAAAGATCAAGAGTATTAACTCCAAACTGAAGGAAAGAAAGCTAGAGATTTCTCCTTGGATGATCAAGGTATGTTATGGATTATGACTTGAATTTGCGTGCCAAATCAAAAGAATATGATGTAGTTGATATTGAAGAAGCTCATAATTTGAAGTATTTTATACACCCTAGAAGTACTAAGATGTATCAGGATCTCAAGCAAAGATTCTGGTGGCAAAAGTTGAAACGTGAGGTCACCGAATATATTTCCTTGTGTGATATATGTCAGAAAGTAAAGGCAGGGCATCAGAGACCAGTCGGTCTACTTTAGTAGCTCAAAATTCTAAAATAGAAGTTGGAAGAAATTGGTATGGACTTAATTATCGGTTTGCCTAGGACTCAATCTGGTTATGACTACATTTGGGTAATCGTGAATCGCTTGATGAAAGTTGTCCATTTCATACTAGTCAAGACTACTTGTACCAGATATCACTTGGCAGAGTTATACATGTCACTAATTATTTGTTTGCATGGAGTGCCAAAGATGATAGTGTCAGATATATATTCTCAATTTACCTTGCAATGTTGGAATAAGTTGCATAAAACCATTAACGCCCATCTGAATTTTAGTACAGCGTATCATATATGAGAGGATATGTTTAGAGCTTGTGCTCTAGATCACGCCATAAATTAGGCTAAGAATTTGCCATATACAAAATTCAATTACAACAATAGTTATTAATCTAGTTTGCAGATGTCACCATTTGCAGCATTGTATGGTCGTTCTCATCGTACTCCGTTGAAATGGAAAGAGATAGGAGAGTGTCTTATCTATGATCAGAGAAATGTTGAAACTAGCTCAGTCTAGGCAGAAGAGCTATGCCGACAATCATCATTGTGATTTGAGTTTTGAGCATGATGATTTTGTTTATCCTAGAATCACTCCTCTTAAAGGAGTTAGAAGGTTTCACACCAAAGGAAAGCTTGTGCCAAACTTTGTTGGACCATTTAGAATTTTGAAGTGAGGAGGAGAGGTTGCCTATCACCTAGAGTTGTCTCGGTTGTTAGCAGGAGTGCATGATATATTTCAATATCTCTCACCTCAAGAATTGTCTTTTTGTGCTAGCCGAGTAGACCCTGTTGAAGTCAATTGAGTCACAAGAGGATGTCACCCATAAGAAGTAACCAATCAAGATTTTGGATGTCACAAAACGTAGGAGCAAGACTATCCAATTTTGTAGAGTGCAGTGGAGCAATCACTCCAAGAGTGAAGCCACATGGGAGCACGAAGAGGATATGAAGTATGAGTTTCCTAGACTTTTTCTCTACTTAGCCTGAATCTTGGTGTTGAGATTCTGTTAAAGTGAGAGGTATGTAACGTCCCATTTTTTTCCTTCTTAAAATTATTTTGTATAGTTTAGCCTTCCAAAAAGTTCACCGTTTTATTTTATAATTAAAATCTTAATATGATTTTGATAAATCAAATGTTGTTTAATATGATTAAATCCCAAATGAACCATTGTTAAAAAAATCCTTGTGCTTGTAAATATTTTCCATATTTTTCTAATAATTTTTCTTGTGTATTGCTATTTTATTTGTGCTATTTTGATTTTTTTGTATTTTGATAAATTAACTACTAGAAAAGGTTCATTGGCCAAAACCCACTGCATCTGCCCATCCCTTCTCTCCCTTTGCCCGGCATGCCAGCTCACCCGCCTGTTAGCCTGTATTGCGTCACCTCGGCCCATCTTCACGCTGCAGCCCAGCCAGCCCACACGTCTGCTGACAAGTGGGACCCACTTGTTAGTCATCATCTTCAAGTGTCCGAGTTGAACTCCAGCGCCATGTCGAGTCCACCGTAGACCCCACCTCTTACACCACATATCCTAGGTATAAAAGTCACATCCATGCCTTGGATCCGCATCGCTAGGAGCTCTGCCATCGAAGCCCTAACCATTAGCTTCAAGTCCAAGCCGTTGTTGCCCCGGAATTCCAGAATCTTCACAACACCACTGCTGAGCTTATTTGCATGATTATGTCACCATCAAAGGGTTTCAATCTTCATCATCTACATCATCGGTTTCACCGTTCCATGTTCTACAAGGTGCGTGCCTTAACTCCATCGGAGTGTTATCGAAGGCTGCCATCACCGTGGAGGCTGTCATCTCCACTGCTTTCATCATGCCATTGTCCACCAGAGGTCACCACCGATTATGCCACCTGCGTCACCAAGATCGTTGCATCGAGATCTCTTGGGTAATACCTTACATATGCTCGTAGCTACCATCACCGCCATCACTGGAGTTTTGCCGCTGCTCGCTGACATTCCTAGAGCACCGCTGCCGATGCGGTAGCCACATCAATGCCGCATTAGAGCCAACTATCATCAAGTCAGCTGTGTGTCCTTGCCATATGTGTGCCACACAAGTATAGTCTAGATTGGTTCAATGGACTTAGTCTACCATAGACCGTGACTATGATATGTGTGGCCCACGTGTTAGTGTCTGATAATAATTTCTTAAATCCCAACAAATAAAAATATATTCAGAATATTCCCCAGACTCGAGTGTTAGCCTCACATAAAGGAATATAATCCTTTCTCTCTCATTTGTTAGGATTTTCTTATCAAATAAATCTTCCAATAGCACGCTCTTTTTTATATGAACTTCGATTGGGTCTGTTCAAGTTTCTAAATTCGTCTAAAAATTAAGCCCTACACTCAAATATATGTATTTTTAGTTTTGGAGTTTTGTTAGCCTTTAGTTTGTAGTTATTTTTTTGTCACCTGTTTCACGTAGACGTTGGAGTGCTAGAAGCTTTCAAAGGAGAAGAGTTGACTTAAGATAAAGACTTATTTCAAGGCAAGTTGTGCTTTTATCATGTTGAACCCAGTTTTATTAAAATTATTTTGTTTCAAATTATTGCATGCTAGTTCAAATTATTAGCTGTTTAATTATTAAAATAATTAGTTATGCAACCTATTGGACTATACCAACCTTGCTATTTGCTATGCCATGATCATTTGTCACCCTAGGTTGCTTAATTACTAGCTGGTCAATAATATATCACCAATATGGGTTGATTTAGAACATGAATAGTGTGTTTTGCCATGCAATAGGTTATTGATACAATTTTGAAATACAAATTCAAACAAAACTATTTGTTTATGGAATATATTTGTGAAAATGGTGCGTCATGTGTTATCACACGATTAGATGATGTTGATGGCATATGTTACACTATAATCAACATAGGTGGTAAATGATTTAGATTGAGACAAGTGATAATAGGCTATGTGCTGTGGGTATCTGACATTGGGTTAGAAATTATTTGTAAATCGATTGATATGGTTGGTGTGAATAAGTAGATTGGATGTCTTGTCTCAGTCAATTAAGAATTTAACCTTATAAGCCATTGAACTAGGCTAATCATATAAACACATATCTAGAATTGGACAGACCTAACTCGGTAAGTTAATTATCGAGTGTTGACATGTGATAACTCAGGGGATAGACTAAGCAATGTGTGTGGTTGGGAAAGATGTGTAATGCAGCGGTGCACATCATGAACAATTATTGTTTCTAGTCCAACGGATCCCTTCCATTCTTCTGCATGTAGTTGTTAGGCTTGCATTTTGTGAACAACTTATTAAGTACTATGTACTCACACTAGCAACAATCATCAATTAGTTGGAGAAGAAGAGCCAACAACAGCTTTGTAGAAGGACTATCGTGAAGAGGCGATTATTATTATTTGAGTCCCAGTCGATTGCATGTGGTAGGTCGATGGGTTCTCGCTAGAGTTTATTTCCATTGCGCACAGTTCTTTTATTTTGTGCTTAAGCTCTGTTAGGCTTAATAAGTATAAAGTCGACTATAAGGTCATCTCACTACTTATTCATTTATCAAATTTAATAATTTATCCTTATTCCACCATATGGAGTTGCTATTTTCTCTATATTTTCACTGTGTGCACTAACGTAATTCTAGACTACTACAGTATAAATAGAGAGTCTAAATTTATATATTCAAATATGAAAGTTTCTTTGTTTAATAGAGCTGGGAGTTGGCTGCGGAGAAGTCATGTACTTACTAACTAGTTGAGTTGCACATGCTAGGCTGCTGCGGCACCACGGGGCACCACAAGAACGTGTGTTCATCTTCTACCGTGTGAGCGTATGTGTTCTTAGATTGGGAAACTATGTATTAGTTTCCTTCGAGAGTCTGCCACGTACGCCGACATCTTCTCCAAACAAGTACACGTGCACCTCGGCGCACAGCAGCACGTGCTAACCCGGGACACGTGCGTGCCCACGTACTATACACGCGGCCCACGCTAGTCAGAAGTCACCTTACGTAAATAGCACCAAATTACTCTGCCCAATTACGAAAAGAAACAGAAGAAACAGAGACCTGATTTAGAGAGAGAAATAGAAACAGGGCGCGCGCCGGCGATGCAGGGTGGTAAGAGCTCGAGCCCGGTGGAGGCCGCGAAGGAGGCGGCGGCGAACGTGGGCGCGTCGGCGTGGGCCGGCAAGGAGAAGAGCAAGGCCGTCGTTCAGGGGACGGTGGACAAGATGACGGCGCACGACCCGGTGGCCAAGGAGGTCGCGGAGGCCAGGAAGCTGGAGCGGATCCACGAGGTGGAGGCGCAGAAGCAGGACGCCATGCGCTACTACGCCGCGGCCAAGGAGCGCGCCACGGCGGCGGCGTACCACCCCACCGGCGTGACCGGCCCCGGTGCTGTGGCCTCAGATCGCGAGGCCGCTCCGGGGACCAACTGCGCGGCCGGCGCCGAGGACAGCAGCGGGCCGATCGCCGCCACGGAGGCCGGGATAGCGCAGCCGGCGAGGACCTTGCACGACGTCCCGCGTGCCGGGAGCAACGACCACCTGCCGGCCCGCGGAGCTGCCGAGAGCGATGATTACCTGCCTGCGCGTGGCACGGCCGGCGGCCGCTCCGCCTGAAGAGGAGCTAGAAGAGTAGCTGCACCGTACGTGTAGAAGTTATCTTGTTTGTCATCAGTCCATACGAGAATTTTTTGCATTTTGCGTGTAGAAATTGCTTATATACGCATACATGCATGCATGCGCCGGCTGATCCAGTTTCCAGTCTCGGATAGGGTGAACGATCGTCCGGGCTCTCTAAGACCACGAGCCATGAAGCTGTAATACAGCTTTGTTATCGCAAACACCATGAGAATGGAGCTTTTCCAGGCAAATCTTCATCTATGAAGCAGTTAGGTTTGTTCGGCCCCTAAAATTTCTGACTTGCATGCGTGCACGTGTGCGATTCAGTTCAAATATATGTTGTTGAACATTGGGGCCGGCTTGTCTAGTTTGATGTAACGTAGGTATGTAGTGATTATATTGAGATGATGGGCCATTTCAACTTGTGTTTACACACGATCGTCTGATTCTGATGGCCACGGAGAGCATTAGCAACTTGGTTCTTGCTTCACCTGGGCTCCCGTTCGTGGTTAATCACCACTCCCTCAGTTAAAAAAACATCAGTCAACAAAAAAAAAGTTGTCCAGAGATCGACAGTCGTAAAATGCAGAGCACTTTGACCACTAATTTGTTTATCTATAAAAACCCAATAAAATACACTTATTAAAAAAATGTCATTTCGGACATGGATGTTATTTAGGGATGAAAATGGAAACGGTCGGTAATAGTTGTTTCGTTTTTGTTTCCACATCTTTTACTGGTAACAGAAACGAAATCGAAAACTCCGTCTCCTCTAGAAACGGATACGGATGTCGAAAACTCCGTCTCCTCTAGAAACGGATACGGATGCGGAATAGAATGGAGCGAATACGAAAGGGAAAAATTCCACAAGAACATGGTACATGCTCACAATATATATGATCGCAAAAAAAAAGTAACTCATTCTACCTCCAAGGAGGATACAAGAATAATGTTATATTCATCGGTATCAGTAGAAAGTTTTTTCTCAAGTTTGTCAGCTAAAGGCTTGCTATTTGTCCCTCAGATCGGACCATCATATCCTCTTTATATCATTAGCATCGAAATCCTCTTACTCCACTAACTATAAAAGGTGTAACGCTCTAAAATTTACATATTATTGTTCAATGTTCCACTAACTATAAAAATTGTAACGCCCTAAGATTTACATATTATTGTTCAATGTTTATTTATGATTTTTTGAGATTTATCTTGGATTTTTTGGAGTTTATAAATGCCATTTTGCTATTTTTAGATTCATAGAATTAATTTATTCGTGAAAAATGAAACTAAAATTATGCTATAAATAATTTTCCTAGTTCAAAATGTTCGAAAGTGTTTTTGAGAATTTTTTCATAATTTTTGAACTCTATTTGATATTTTCTATAAAGCCATTTGTATTTCTTAAATTATTTTAATTCGAAAAAAAATGTAAATTCCCCATTCTCTTTTTTGGGCCAAGTGGGCTAAGTTTTCGACAGAATTTTTGGTTTCACTTATACAGAATTTCCGTTTCCGTCGAAAATGGCTCTCCCGTTTCCATTTCCGTTTCCGACAAAAAATTTCCGTTTACATTTACATGCATCGACATTTTTCGTTTCGTTTTGAAAAAGGCTTCGTTCCGTTTTTACATTGCGTCGGAAATTCCGTTTCCGTTTTCATCCCTAATGTTGTTCAGGTTTTGTAAAACTATAATATTACTCCAAAACAAAAACTTTTGACCACTATTTTATTTATAGAACACAACAAAATGATAATATTATAAAATTATTTTTAAGATATATAATTTTTGTTTATCCATTCTACATATCTGAAAATATATCGATTACCAAATTAACTTCGTAAAGCAGCATATTTTCATAATTAAAGGGAGTAGCTTTGAACGCTAGTTCCACACGAAACAAGGTCCTTTTCGACGTTGATATACGTATATGAGTTCCATGTATTCATTCTTAAATCTGAAAAAGATAATGATAGCCTAATTAAGTTTGAAAGCTTATTGCATATATATATATATACATATATATATATATACACACTTTATATTAAAGTTTGCCAGCTTCCCAGGCCGGCCACGTCGCCCCTCTTCGCGAGAAGCCCCTCCGTAAAATTCAAAATCACTCCGATCAGTGTTTTAACACAATGAACCCGAAAAAAATCGAAATTACATGTAGATCCCTCTTCGGTTTGCATTCAGATCCTCCTGATAGTTTTTAGCAGAACGGACCCCGAAAAAAATGAATATATCTTTAAATGACATGTTTTCATGGCCGGGAGAAGTAGCTTTACTCAAGGTAACTCCAGCCAAATAATATTACTTCCTTCGGTCACATAAAAAACATTTAACACAACATTCACTACTACAAAATTCGTCATCTCAAACAGTTCTGTGAACCGTCAGTAACAATGTATCAGTAATGTAAGGGCACATCATCGATGATTTTCGAACCGTTTATGAAAAGAGACATCACAGTCTGTGTCCTAGTTCTAAACAAGAACAGTATGTGATGTGTAGTCATCACAGACTGTTTGATGAGGACATCACTACTACGGATACGATCACATCTGGTTGGACCAACTCCAACACGTTATCTATAGGCCAAGAAGAGAGAGATGTCAACTCCGTCATGTTCTGAAATCCAATTCGGCTTCCAGATACTAGCCTGGAGTAAAACAAGCATAACTTTTGCATATAGTGCCCGATTGGAGAATTCTTGCACTTGATTGCAAGCTTACAACGAGTCCTTTCTAATGGATCTAGTTCCAGCCCTAGATTCATTGTGGATAAGCCAAAATCATCGAAAATAATGTACTACAACACTGTTTTGGGCTGTTTCAGGCCTTGTAAGTATGTGGGTGCACAAGCCAAAATTATTTGCGCCCCCACCTTATTGCACAAACCGTAGGATGACCCTCTCATGTCCCTCCCTCTCATATACTCAGTAGCCACCGCTTTAGACATTTGGGTTTTTGTTGAGCATAGTTTTAGCCTAGGGCCAAACTACATTATCCTCTAGACGTGTCGAACGACCGCTTGTTGAGACCTCTTTGTAGAACCCCACCTTTTGATCTATATTTTTGTGAGCCTCAATTCTTGTTTGCAATTTCATATTACTTTTACTATCGTTTTGCTTGTTCTTCGGTTGCTTGCAGAAATTGAACCTCGTGTTCAGGTTGATCGTGCCAACGGCAAGATTAATAACCCTCCGGAGTTGGTTTAGCGATTGATAAGATGCATCATCGTCATACGTTGTAGTCGGATTGTCAAAATCAGTTCCAACAAGAATAGTGATGTAAGATCGGGACACGATCTTACATCACTGTTCTTATTTAGAATGGTCTATGATGTGTGATGATCATAGATCCAAACATAAATCAGGGTCACAGATCCAAATCAATAGAGCTATTTGCTAGCTTATATTTGCAAAATCTTTCTTACATTCAGCAATTGTACACATCCTAAATGCTAGAAAAATCAACAATCATAGCAATTGTACACATCCTAAATGCTAGAAAAATTAACAATCATAACATCAGATAAAGAGCTAAAGCATACAATTTGATTAGAAGGTGAATCCAACATCTGCGATATCAGAGCATCCAAACACTCCTTACTCAGTTGGACCTCTTGACAGTGATGCATAAAGAATAAGCAACTGTATGATGTTGTAGTGCAATAAATTTTTATGTCATTAATGTATTTTACTAGCCACAAGTTTGACTAATTATCATGTGAAAGAGGAAGAAACTTCTAGTCGATATAATTTAACAAATATAATTAAATTGTCAAGCATAAACAAGCTGTCTTAGAAGACCTAAAAGTAATAAGCCAAAAGCAACTAAAAATGAATGACAAATACTTTTACAGCCTTGTACTTGTGGGCCAGAGCAGTGCATTGTCTATACAAAAGGCAACAACCTTCCAAAACACTAAGAGCAAGAGTAATTTCTAAATCTGTTGGGATCAAAAGGTTACTTCATCAATTCAAATTCACCATCTAAAAGCATCTAGGCCCCAAAATTTGTTTAGTTTTGGAAATTGATGACAGTCAAGAAAAAAGGGACTAACTATTTCATTTGAGTTTTATGAAAATAGGATTGGTCCGAAGAATGATGAACAAGAGAGTTCGAATATAAGAAAAGGGGGAAGAGCATGCATAAGTGAAAGATAATCAAGGTATATAAGTTAAGGAGTTTTTCATAGTCTTTTACCGATCTCGGAGTTTGGAGAAAAGATCGGATTATTAGAACAGGCACCGTACTATTAAGAGGGGTTATTGTCGCTTGATCGATGTCGACAAAGGTTCAGAGGCTCAACTCTTATGCATTTCATAATTATAGTAGAGATTGCATGAAAGAAATTAAATCTTGTAAAGAAAAGGAATAAAATTTCAAGTCAGAGGTTGTGTGGGCCGGTATGACCGGGCCCTCTCCGGTCATACCGGACATCGGTATGACCGAGACCCAAGCGGTCTGTTTTTTCCAGAGAGGGCGTTTTTGCGCCGAGGAAGAGCGGTATGACCGGGGACCCTCCGGTCATACCGATGAGCGGTATGACCGGACCCTCTCCGATCATACCGGCCGGTATCCAACGGTCACTGTAGCCGCATTAAATGCGCTGTTTCGACCGTTGCCCTCTGAGGGCCGGTCATACCGGCCCAAGGGCGGTATGACCGGCCTCTCAGGAGGTTTTTGGCCATCTTTTGGCCAACAGCTATATTTGGTTGGTGAGGGTTATAAATAGACCCCCACCTTCCTTGTAGAGCTTGGAAGATCCTCATTGATGATATTTTGAGCCCTAGCAAGTTTCATGCTTCACTTTATAGCGTGAATTTTCTTTTGCAACGCAACTTTCTTTAACTCCCCAGTACCGGTTGATTCTCAGCTCTCCTTCCCTTTAATTCCTTCCTCCCTTAAAGCTGAATCTCACCATTCGAGTAGCTATAGAGTCGTCAACCCCCTTACCAAGTAAACTATGAAGTCAGTTTTTTGGTTGTGTATGCTATGTGTTTGTGCCCAGTCATCTACAAAGTAAACTCGACATGAAAGCTATCCGATGTATATTCGTTGGACATCAAGCTCAAAGCACTTCGATAAGTTTTGGCGCAGGGACTGCTATTCTTCAATTGAGTAGTTGCTTCAGGTAATTCTTATTTCTGGCTCCTCATAAAAAATTGCTTGCTTGTTTTCCAATTTTTAAGAAATGTTTGGATGATGTGAGATAGACAGTCACCTTTTTTTCCTTTTGCATAGAGGAGCCTACTTTGTTCGTAGTTATAGGCCCTGTTCTATTTTTCTGTTCGTCGTTTATACTGAGAAAGAAGTTTCATACCCATGTTACATAGGTTGATGAATTATTTCCTTTCTTCTCTATTATACAACTTCCATGCCTTTGTTGGTTCACGGCACTTGGTATGCTTATGGCAATGATCATTCAATTTAGCATGTAAAAGAACATAATAATGTTTTTATTGTGCTTTATTATTGAGTTGGAGTTGGAGTTGCGTGCACCAACTAATTCACCTAAAAGCCTAAGCCGAAGACGGCAGGGGGGGGGGCAATTTACTTATATTTCAACACTCCCCCTCACGTGCAGGCCCCCTTAGGCCTAAGACGTGGAAATGAAGTGAGCTGCACCGATACAATTTTTTTAATTGCATCAATTGGATCTTGAACTCGAGATCTTTTGGTTTTGATACCTTATTGAGTTGCATGCACTAGTTAGTTCACCCAAAAGTCTAAGCTAACGAGGAAAGACAGGCAATTCACTTACAACATTTATTCTTGCTTTTGGTCAGCTTCTGATGTCGTAATGTAAATTGGGCTGCTTTAGAGTTCTAATGGTCATGGTGCGTTGTGTAAAATGTGACCACTTTAATGTTGTCTGCTACCAGAATTTGTCCATCTGTACCAAATTGCCTATGTTTCTCCTATGTAGATGTTACTTTCCTATGTAGATATTACTCTCACTGGGACATTTTCTTTGTCATTGGAGAAGACTTTGAATAATTTATATGTTAAAAATCAAACACATTAACCAAAATTTAGAATTTAGAAAGTGTGAAAAGAAACAACATTACTCTAGAGTCTACTCTATTTGATGAATAGATTGGTTATTGGCACCCTCGGTTTATTGCTTTATTGCATCGTGGTAATTACTATTTGACGTATTAGTTTTTCTAATTCAATTACTATCAGCCATAAGAGTCTATCTTGTTCCTATAGAAGTCCTCGTTCAACCTATACAGTTAGCAGTGTATTTGCTTTCCTTTTTTGCCACCCTTTTGAGGAAAAAAAATCCTCATACGCAACTGAATGAGTGGACCCACATGTCAGTGATGAGAGACATATAAGGTCAAATTAAAATATTGGATTAATTCCTCATGTGCCACTAGAATTTGAGGGTCACTGACATGTTGGGTTAGGATCCATATGTCAGTGACACAATGAGTATCATATAAGGGACGAGATTAACTTTTAGTGGCATATAAGGAATTGCCTCTAAAATATTATGTTCTTTTTAAGAGCCAACATCCAATAGTTCTGTCGATGAATACACAACCAACTAGAATTAGGCAAACAAAACTTTTACCAGATAATGTACTTGCATGCACACCCTTCTACTCTAGTGATGGTTGGATACTTTTGTCCTTAAGAAATAGGAATTTGCATGATTGCACCATACTGTTCTTTCTTGTTTTCCAGCACAAATAGTGTGCCTCGGAGCCTGGGTGAGGTGAGGTGCAGAAAAACACCTCAGTCAGCTCTGGGTGCAGCGCCTTAATGCGAAGCATGCACCTTTTTGCTCAAGGTACCAAGATTTCAAGGTGTGCATATAAGAGCTTTGCAGTATTTGGCCCAGAATGAGAGGGGTAAATATGGAAATACGACATGGGGCCTACATATCTGTTTTTATTATTGCACCTAGTGTTTCTTGAGCATGCATTTTTTTTGCCCTGCACATTAGGATATTTAAGAATCTAGTGGCGCAAATGCTCCTTTCCCTCTGATCAGGGGCGGATCCACAATGTAGAGGTCGGTGTCAAGCGACACCGACGCCCTTCAGTCCAGCACACATGGTTCTTTTAGTATATAAGCATATAATCATTTTATTACAAGTTAGAAGTTGCTACAAGTTTGTAACGACCCCGGCGACCCCGATGAACATTTCTTCTAGATCCGCCCCTGCCTCTGATCGCATTGTGTTTAATTCAAATATTAGTTTCTTTTTCCAGATTAGGAAGGGTTGGCTAGAATTTGGAAGAAATGGGAAAAATGTCGAAACTAAAGAAGTTGTGGCTGTAAAATGTTGTTACTATCTTGTTATTGCATCATGTGGTCCATTATTGCTTTATCATCTTCCAGCAGAAGGTTGCCTTGTCACTCCTTGTTCCTACACTATGGACTGTGATATTGGGGTAAGTTGCACTTTGGCATATCATTAGAAACAATAATTCACCGCAGCTAAATAACACAGTATTTGTCTGTTTGAAAGCTATGGGCTCTCAAATTTGACACAATCACTTTGGCTGTTTAGAATCAAGTTGGAAGTAGCGGCTCATTGTGGTGAAAAATCTTGTGAGACTGGGCCAGCTCCACACATACTAAGTTTACAGTTCAGCTCTATACTTATGATTGGAAAATGGCAAACCAAGAGAAATAATTTTGTAGAATCTGGTCTGAACAAGTTCCTAGAAACATACAATTTTGTTATCTTAATCAAGTGAGTTCATCAAAGTCTGGAAAGACTAATAGCAGTTTGCTTTGCTGAAAGGAGTTAACTCACTGCTTTACTTGCAGTTTGTTGTAAAAGTCTATAAAAGCTCAGATGAGGCCAGTATTTGAAGCATGTGAACGTTGTATTGACTATGAAGAGAAGTCTGCCTGGCTTCACATTGTGCACTGTTGGTGATGTGGCAGAGGTATTGTTTCTATTGTAAGGTATTATGCGCTCTGTCTCTCTGCTTTTGTCTCCACAGTTTTCTACATTAATTATTTTCTTTCAGTAGCATTCAACTACTTGCAGTTTGGGCAACAACCAATTTGTTTCTATCTGTGCATTCAGTTTTGCACATAATACATATCACTAATCATTTGGCTTTAGTTCTTTGATTCATTCATTGATTCGAAATATCCAGTTGTTTCAAATAAGATATGCAAACTTAGTATGTCTTAATATTTGTTCATCATAGTTTTGTTACTTCCCATAAAGTAGAAATGATTTTTTAAAAGGTGACGCTATTCTGTTTTCCAGTATTTTGATTTTTTAAAAGGTGAAGCTATTCTGTTTTCCTGCTTCATGTTTTAGCATCTTCATCGAAGCATGTAAAGATTTACTACCTTTGATCTAGCAATCATGCAAACCATGTCACCTTCATATAGTTTTGTTGAGTCAGCATTGTGTTTCGTCATGTGCACTTAGGAATGCTTTATTGGTTGGTTGCTTGAACCATGCTTGGTCATAGAACCTATTTTTTGTCAGGGGAAAGTCTAGTTACACTTGAACTACAAAACCAGGTATTCTACCCTCTAAACTTATAAAACCTTCCGAGGCGGTTTTGCTACTGTGGTAGATGATGTGGATGATGACGTTGACATTACTAAGCAAACCAAATTAAAAAATATTTTAATTGGTAGTTAATGATGGGTTAAACTGTAGATAGGATATTTTTTTACAGAAAGGTTGCTTTCATAGCCGGCTCGGTCCAATCGGTCATGCTGCGCCGTGTCATCTACTGTGCTGAGTTTCTAAGCTCCGTACGGCTCATCATTCGTATCATGCCGGTCTAGCCCAAAGACAACCGTGTTGTGCCGTTCTTTGGGTTGTGCTGGATCGGGCATGCCTAGGGCTGACCAAAAAGGCACGGCCTATTGCCAAGACCTAATTGAGCCTGCTCTGCCTCGTCCCTTCCTGTGTAGTCGAGGAAGAAGAGGCACTTCTCCGTTCTCACCCTTTCTATATCTATAACATCGGTCCCACTCCATAAGTTGCTTTAAAATAAAAAAAATAGCTTTTGAGTCCATGGCATGTGTGGAGCTTGCTGTGTAAGAATCTTTTATATATATTTATTTATTTATTTCTAGAGTAATTGCCACATCACTGTTCATGTCATCGCCCCGGTGTCAACGGCCTTCGGGGGTTATCTGCACTGGTTTAATAAGTTGAAAAGGGTAGAATAACTGGTTGTATAGTCCGGGGGCTAAGTAGACAACCTGCAAACTTTAGGTGGAAACTATACCTTTTCCTTCTGTCTGGTAACTGCACTGGGTCAGGGTAGGTTTCCTGTAGGCATTCTAATTGAATTACATGATATGATACCGGAAAGGCAGGTTAGTACTTTTTTCAAGAAAACAAAAATCAATGCAGAACCTTTGCAATTTACCTGTAGCTAACAGCTAATTTGAAATGAAAAAGAAAACTGATAATGGAGTTTAAACCAATCAAGATGTATTCTTACTATTTCTGCAAATTCTGGAGCATGTCTGTTTGTCCAACATGCATGCAATACATGAGATTGCTAATAAAGGCATGACAAAAATCAGCTCCACGTCTAGAAACTTTACAGTACGGTCAGCATGCTGAACTGCAATTCTACAAAAAGGATTAGCTTTCTCCCAATAAAAGTTGAGCCTATAACTAAATTTAGAATAAATATCAGCAATAAGATTTTACAACGGAAAGGCTTCTTTACATGCTCCGGCAGTTGTTTACATGGCGTCTTCCCCAACCATGTGATCACCATCAACAGCCGTAGCACATGCAAGGTTTGCTTGCTGCTGGTTCCCAGCATACGGCACAATCCTTCGCACAACCGCTTCCACCAAAAGAAAGGAGCCTCCAACAGTTGTTTACATGGCGTCTTCCCCAACCATGTGATCACCATCAACACCCGTAGCAGCATGGTTTGCTTGCTGCTGGTTCCCAGCATACGGCACAATCCTTCGCCCACGGTTGCGCTCATCTGCTTCCACCAAAAGAAAGGAGCCTGTCAAATTTATAAGAGGGCATAGGGAGTACAAAGCTACAAGATGTATTTATGATGTTATCATGTAAAGAAGTTGTATGCTGTCATCACGCCCTCCATGTAATTCCGAAATTGTATGCTGTATGCAATGCATAATTTGTAATCATTAGGGCATCCAGGTGAGGCCCATGTAAAAGACTGCCAATAAATTAGTGTTATGATTGACAAAACTTTCAAAAACAGCCCATTGCGTTACAAGGATCCTACTTCCCTAAACTGGAATACAGCATTATATGCAGAGTACAGAATAAAATGGTGTACACCAATGACAGCTGAAACCGCTCCCCTATTTGGGGCAACCATCCTAAACTGGAAATAGAAATGGATGTTTTCTGCAGCATCAGAAAGGTCTTCCATATCACTCTATGGTCAAGGAACAAATGGATTAGTATTTACCGCTTTCACCATCAGATGCCTCAGCAAGCCTTGCTATTGCATCAATCAACGATTGTTCTTGCTCCTGCAAACATTGCTAATTAGTTGAAGTGAAAGGCTTCCTTCCTGATAAAAAAAATTGTAAAATTTTCTGGCTTACCTTCAGCGCTTTCTTTGCCTTCTCTACCTCCTGGGGGTCAGGATTGCCAACACTAAAAACCCTCCCCACCTATGTGAGAAGGTAATCAGACAAATGCACACAAGGATTTCAGTTCTTTATAATAAAAAAGGTTAGCAAAATTCCTTCAAACGAACCTCTTTTATGAGGCTCTCGGTGTGAAGTATATCAATGTCATCAGAACTTCTCTTTCCAACACCATTTTGTGAAGGTGGAAAATCCTTCTTGGATATATTCTTAGGGAATCCTCTCCCCCTTCCTGTACCTGGTATGGGCCCAGCACGGCTAGTTGACTTCTTACCCCCACTACCTTGTACACCACGGCCTCGCTGATATATGCCAGGGTCTTCATCATCCTGCCATCTTATGTCATCAGGTCCCATCTGTACTCAAGAGGCACAATCAATGGTCAGCACAGGTCATCAAACAGAAGATTTTGGTGAAAATTAGTAATTAATGCTTCTGAGCAACATTGAGACATTGAAAGCATAGGCAAAATACAAACAGGAATAATGTGAAACAGTTAACATCTCTGTTGCTTATTAGTACATTCCCCAGCAAAAGGAAACATATCTGCTTATTCTGGATATATGATTCAATAATGGCAGCTTAAGTCAAGAATGAACTGGACTGAATTAATTCATCCTATCAAGCTGTGTTTATTCTCTTAACAACTTCCCAGTCGCAAAGTTGCTGTATCTTCTTGGAAAAATGTGAAAGTCGGAGAAATTTAATGGCAATCACTCAACAAATAAAACTCGCAAACACTAATCTAAACCAATTTCCACCTATTCTCCATGTATATTCCGCATCTGAATCTAAACCAGGCCATTTTCACATTTGAAGATCAAGAGTCTAGCCACACATCTGTACCAATGGTCCAGATGACTGGAATCTGATAGATTCTTTGTCCATATTTACCCACTTCACAGTGACAAATGTCAATGTCACAAAATTTTGATCAAAATGTTTGGACACGTTTGGCTAGAAAATGAAGTGAAATGCTAATTTGAATGCACTCTTGACAAAAGATTAGTTGCAATCCAAATACCAACTATATCAAATGACCAAAATTTGGTAAACGGAAAGTTGGTGAATACACAATCCAGCAGTCCAGCATCTGCATAAGTTTCGCAAGCAACTCTACAATGATTTTTGAAAAAACTTTCACAAGCATATCACACAAGAATTAGTAGCTTACAGTGAATTTAGTCAGCTTGTTTAATTGTCCCCAATATATTAATTCCATTACCTTAGTTAATTACTACAGGACCATGTTGACACAAGAATGCTATGGATGTGCATGACATGGTCAAGTTGTCAATTTCTTCTCACAGGTAAAACTGTATTGGTTCGCATTTAAAAGAAAAAAAAATCATGATATCCTTGATGCAAGGTTCCCTCCCATGATAATTGTTTTGAAAACTAATCTCTGCCTAACCAAGTGATCTTAATCTACATCATACTCATTTCTAGGCATCTTAACTAACCAAATGATCTTTCAATGCATTATATACAAAACAAAATAAGCAAAAACGAAAATGTGAAGGGTTACCAGAATGCCCACATAAAAAAGGTCATGTACCTCTTTAAGATCAACCCACTCCCAGCTCTCATTAGCTGTATTTAAGTCATAAGCTAACACATAAAGGCCCTGAAATGGAATCCCTTAGAAAAGGCCAGAGAGTTAAATGAACAAAACTGTATTCCTGATTAAAATAAAAGCACACCGTTTCTGGATTGTAATCAGTTATAGTTGCTTGATAGAAATTATTATCTTCAGGCCACCGAGTCATGACTTTACGGTTAATTAATGGATCAACATGCTGTGCTTGAGAAGAGTCAACAGCAGGAGGGCCACCAGGAAAGTTTCTATTCATATGTTGTCCCCTTCCGCTAGGACCTGCTGAAGATGGCATGGGCTTGACTGCAGAGCCCTCTGGTATCTTCTGGCCCTGGAAGCACATGAAATTCTGTCAAAGAAACGAGCAAGGATTCCTTTTTAAAAGAACAAGTCATCAGAATTATCTGCCTACTGGTTTTGTCTTTTTGCCCTTAGGGCCTGGCAGAACTCCTTTTTTAGCTGTTGCCGATGAGGGTTGTGTTGGTGTAGCCAGCTGTTGTGAATGAATAGCAAAAGATGGTGCAGGTAGGGCAGGAACGGATTGAGATATCTTTTGCCTCTTACGACCAGAGGCGGTAGGGCTAGGCACAGGATCATGTATAGGTTGAGGATTGTTGGGAAAGCTTGCCTGAAGCCCTCCTGTTGATCTCCATTCCCTTAATTCCAAAGAAGACAGAAATTTAGAATACTGCAAACGGAACCCATATGAACATTGCAGTGACTAGCACAAACATTTATCTATAGTCTACCTTATGCTGCGGATAATATCATCACTATTCACCCTGTTTAGTAGCTCCCTGTGTTCTTTGTCAGATACCCTTAGCTCCTTCCTAAGCTCAGTTATGAGACCTTCCTTCTCCTGGAATGGGATAAAGTTTATCTTAGGTCTTCTTTGAGAAATAATATCTAAAATCAGCACAAACACCCAAATAAATAGTGACATAGTTTAATGGTCGCAACCCATGTAATGGCGTCAGACTGAGCTTTAAATGCACGAAGAACCGAACAATATGCTTCTTGCTCAAGCTGATGAATCTGTGTTTCCATATCGATCTGTGCTCTAGGGTATGAACTGGCAGGAACAATAACTCTTCCATTACCACTGACACGTCCACTGCCTCTTATACCCCTATTATTCGGAAATGGTGGTGGAAGATCATCATCAGTTCCTGTAATCATCACAAAGTTAAGTAACCAGTAGTTAGTGCAAGTTGCAGAGAAGTTAGTAATTAGTATACCAGCTTTACAACAGAATTTTCCACATTGCTAGCAGATAGCAGAAAATAGTTCGCATTGTTATTGAAAACAATATAGAATTGATCTATAATGTTCCAAGAAATAGCATAAAATAGAACTGCAAAACACGTGGCTAACTACTTCAAAAATACATGAGGGGCATCTGCGTTATATAACTCGACACCAAATCTTATCACGGTTCCCAGGAACACATGTAAATTATAATACAGTCCGGCAGAACAAAAATTACAAGCAGTCAAATATCTTTGTTTAACTCTAGATTAGTACAATATATAAGGAATGAAACTGACTGCAATCAACTAGTACCATGTCCAAACAACATAGAAGTCAGAAATTTCCCAACTCACTCAAAGGCAGCAAAAAGGTTCAGTTTTCTCCCAAATGCCAAGACCCACCAAAAGAAGCTTCAGAAAAAAGGGAAAAAACAAGCTTGAAAGGCTAAAACTTTTCAGCATCACAGTTCAGCTCACCAAAATAGACAGGCCCACTTGGAAAATCTGTTGCGTTACAAGAACAGCAATAATATAACACTCCTAATTTTTTTCCGACAGCCCAAATACCAAGGCCTTGTTGAATCAAGCCCAAAGCAGCACTCATTTTACATTGCAAGGTCCGAAACATGATATAAAAAAGAAATTGGCATTTAACCAGCATATCAGCTACAGAAACTAAACACAAAACTCCCAAGCTCAGTGAGCTCACATTCACAAACACTATATGAGGGTGAGTCGTCCACCTGGTATCATACTCTCAGAAGCACAGGAGCTACATTAAAAGTAAACTCCCACAATGCCCCGCTCAAAGGCTACGAAAGAAACTCCAATGCTACATTTTTAACACCCTGAGATGATCAATTCAAGTATGCCAAGCCAAAGGTAACCAATTGACAACAAGCCAGTCAAATCCACAACTGACCCCCAGAAAGCTTTAATGTTTCTCCAAACAAGCAAGGAAATTCCAACTCTCCGTCAAACAAGCTCGCTTGAAATGGTGCCAAAGCCCCTAAATGCACTAACTACAACTACAGGAAACTATCACAAGTAACACCAAGTTCACCACCATATACCCATTCCAGAGTAACAGCTACAGCGAGAAATAGCTAAAACCCTACTCCCTGCAAAGCTCCAATCTTACCCCCAGCAAGCAGACGAGAACCCTAACTCAAACCCCCCATCACGCAATCTCAAACCCTAGGTCGCACCTCCAAGATCGCAAGAAATTCCGCCCAAAACCCTACTGACCACACAAAAAAAAGGCGACCTTTCGCCCCCAAACAATCCCTACCTCCTCCCAGAGCAAGCCACATCCGTGCGCAAGGAGCTCAAGCAAGCAAGAACCCTAGAATTCCAAACCCTAGAATCAGGAATTGGCAGAACCGAGCTCCCCCACTCACCGCTGCTGTCCGACATCCCGTAATCCATGGCTCCCGCGGCCCACCACCCTGGAGGCGATCGCGAGCACCCACGGAACCTGAACCTGAAACCACCAAAGAAACACGGAGTAAGCTAGCTCTCGCCAAACAGCCGCCAATGAAGCTACCGAAACTCCAGGTCGACCGCCGAACGCGGCCCCGGATCAGTGGGCACCTCACCTCCGGCGGGGCGCCGCGGCGGCTCCAAGCGGCCGAAGCGGAATCCAGCGAGATTGGGCGGCGCGGAGGTCCGTGGGGAGTTGTGGGATGTCGCAAGTGGGGAAGAGAAGCTAGTATGTGTGATGCTTCGAAGAGGGAGAGAATAGTGAAGAAGAGGAAAATTGGACTGATTTGAAGCGGATTTTATATGCCTGATGTGGTGTGGCCGTGTGATTTTTTTTTTTTTGCTTTTTTAGTCCCTTTGCCAATGGTTTTTTCTAATATAACTCCCTCTGAAATCATTTGCAAATTTAGCCTCTTGCGAGTCATCTCCTAGGCTTGAGGAGCTTGGTAGGAATCCTGCCACACCAAGATTCCTGGCGCGCTCCCCTTCCGCAGCAGGAACCAATCCACTAATTAATCACTAATTTAATCATATATATTAATTATTCACTTAATTAAAGCGCTAATTAATCAAAATCACTAATTGATCTCGTGTCCTTCCACGGAGGCCAAGTACGGAAGGAGCCTCCCCATTTGCTTCCACGACAGCTAAGCGCGGAAGAAGCCTCCATATTGTTTCCACAGTAGCCAAGCACGAAAGGTAATTGCCAATCCTTCTGCACAAACCAAGTACAGAACCTACCTACTGAGGAAGCTACCAAACTCCCTCAATGCGGTAGGCGACATAAGGGGGCTAGTTTTGCAAATTCGAACAAAAAGAGACTAAATTTGTCAAAAACGAATGTTAGAGGGCCAGAAAACGAAAGTTTGTGGCCATGTGGTCCAAATGGAGGTTACTGCTTTACTATGGTTTTTTCTTCTTATATTTTGTACTCTTTACAACAATATTCTAAAAATAGGTCTACTAGGCAAGTTCTCGGCTAATACTCATAACATCTTCACTTTCCCTGTTATGAGTATGCAAAACCAGGTAATTAACAAGTATAACTAGTCAATTACTTGGGTTACTCGGATAACAGGTCGCTTAAAGGTGGTAAATTGGTGGGGTGGGGTGGGGTGGGGGTGGGGGGGGGGGGGGTATTGCCTCTGCCCATGAGGACAGAAGCAGGCAGTGGCACTTCTCTGCTCTTTTATGACCCTCTATGTTGTTTATTTTGTGCTATTTTGCTCCTAGAAAGTATTTGAGTGACATGAGCAGATAGTCGTGCAAATTAGCAATTTAATTCTTATTTCTAATCTTATATGCCATACTTTAATTAGGCCACCAGATCCAAATGAGTGGTGCTTCATATGGTCATCATCTTAATATTGCAAATTATCTCACCTATAGCATTCAAATCCTATTATGTTCAATCTGTTATGTCTATCTGATGGCATCCTGCTGCTACTACATCAAAAGAGATGCAATTTTTTTATGCTATATGAATGTACATATATAAATTATAAATTCATAATTTAAATAGAAAAACTAGTTTCAAGGCCGATTACCGATTACCATATAATCGCTACAAGGTGATGTGACCTAGCGAGTACATGTTACCGAGTTTCAGAACCTTGCTACTCGATCTTTGAGATGTAACTTTACATTAAAATGTGCTAGTAAAATTTTGGTTCTGGCTTTGGTAGTTTCGGTTCTGGTTTTTAGGCCAGTCTTTTATACAACATTAATTTCAAATTATTGTTCTAGAAACACATGAATGCATATCTCTATGAAAAAAAGTAAGCAGATTTGATTTCTCTAAGTTTAATTTAAATGAGAATTATACTTATGCATAGCCAAAGCCTGAAGCCAATCAAGAATAAATAATTATTTTAAAATATTTTTGGAAATATAATATGTTTTTAATATTATTTAAGTAGATACAAAATATTAATTTATTGGTCCCTGGTGCTTCGACCTGGGCTCGTGTGCTAAACTTCAGGGCCTGAGCCCGGCCCGTGGTCAGCTGGGCCGACCTACCCATGTACATGTCAATTTCAATGTAGAACGTGTAGCAAGGAAAAATTAGACAGATTCAAATCGTATTTTACTGATAAGGTACTCTTATTCTTATGTTTGGGTAGTCGAGGCCAGGATTCAAATTTCGTTTTCGAATAAAATATTGTTCCGAACCGGAATCCGAAATTTCACCGAAATTCAGGTATTTTGGACAAATCTTGTTCGAAATTCAAAAACAAAAATTCAAATCCGGTTCGTTTTCTACCGAAAAACGAAATTTCGCCAAAAAATCTTGAAATTTCGATATATTTTCACCGGCTGAAACGTGGGTCAAACAACAACGAAAATTTTTGAATTTGTTTGGAGGTTCTGATATATCAGTGATGTTCCAATAAAAATTTCAGATGATTAACACATTTGAAGAATTTTAAAAAATTCAAACATTGTTTCTGTCCTAATAAAACACTGACCGGGAAGTTTGATCCGAATGAAAAATGGTACAAACCACGTTAAAAAAATTTGAATTTTTTTGTGCATGATTATGATGTATCACTAATGTTCTAATAAAATTTTCAGATGATGATAAATCTTCGTGAATTTTTAATAATTCGGACAGTGCAACTGTCCTGTTAAAAGGCTTACTAGCAAACTTGAACAAAATGTAAAATTATTCAAACCACGTTAGAATATTTTGAAAATTTTTGTGAATGGTCCTGATATAACATTAATGTTTATATAAACTTTTTAGATGATGATAGTGCTTAAATAATTTTTAAAAATTCTGACAGTGCTACATCATGATAAAAGCCTGATGATCAATACATAGATTTGCTTTAGCAACAAAAAAAGGTTTAAATTTTTTGAACATTTTACAGAAGGGTGATAGGGAAATTCTTAAGATCTCATAAAAATTTTGAATCATGATCATACTCCAGTGAATTTATAAAATTCTTACAAGGCACAATACCATTTATGTTCTTTCTCTTTTTGAGTTTTGAAATATAATATAACAAATGAAGCTCAATGCTTACATAGATTTGATTGACCAAACAAAAAAAAGTTGAAACTTTTTGAACATTTTATAGAATGGTACTAAGGAAATTATTAATCTCTCATAAAAATTTTAGACCATGATCACACTCGAGAAAATTTATAAAATTCTGACAAGGTTACTGTCCCAATTATGTTCATTCAGTTTTTGATTTTTTAAAGATAACAAATGAAGTTCAATTATTTTTAAAATTTTTATGTATGATCATTATAAAGATAGTACCATAAATTTTTCAGATCATTATAAAGCTTGTAAAATTTTATAAAAATCTGACAGTGTTTCGGCCAAAATTTTAAAATATCTCAAAAATTCGGTTTTTCAACAAATTTTCATAGAAGATGACTTTCTTAAGGGTTATTGGACCAAATTCGGCCCTAAAAGTTTGAAAACCGGCTAAAAATCATGAAATTTTAGGGAAATTTGGCGGAATTTCGCCGGGAAAAAAATGAATTTTTTGGGTACTGTAGCAATTAAAAAAAGCAATTTTTTATCCGGCCGGTAGTTTGGATTTCGTGGTGGCCCGAAATCCAAAATTTCGGTGAAAGTTCGCCGAATTTCGACGAGATTTGTATCCCTAGTCGGAGGTTAGTTTATATTTGAATAGGCTTGCCAACTTTATCTTTAGCATAGGAAGCAGTATGCCTCAACCCTAAAATTCGATCCAAGCTGAGGTAGGCTTAGTTAAGCTCAAATTGGTTAGATAACGCTCAGGCCTAGTGACAACACAATTCATGCTTAAGGCACTGATTGGTATTGTGGCGGATTATGATAAATCTCGTTTGGTGGAAACTCCTTTAAATATTTTGATTTTTGGGCACCTGTTGTTTTCTCAACAAACTAGCAAACGGAGATATTACATCATCCGAATTAACACAACAAATGAGTGAAAAAGTGAGAGAAACAATCGTGGATAACACAACAAATGAGTGAAAATGTGAGAGAAACAATCGTGGATAACACAACAAATGAGTGAAACAAAATTTATCTGCTTTTCAACTGTAGCTTTAGCATAAGCACAGCGGTCCAATTGTGATTATATGAGATGTTATGCCAGGTTAATTTCTTTAATGAATTTGAAGGCACAACTAAGTCATGTCCAAACTTCCAAATTCTTGAAACCAGCCAAAGCCTAATTTGGGTTAGCCAAGCTCAATATAGAGGTGCCACTTCAAGCTTATCGAATTAAAATGGAAAAATCCCAAGTAGTAATCGAGCTCACGGTGAGCATACCTGTAGCGTCCGAAATAGAATCCAGTCTACCGGCACACCGGATAACCATGATCTCTTGCCATCTCCACTTACGTTTTCATTTTCGTTTTGCGTAAAAAGGGTTGACCGAAATGCTAGAATGCATGCGACCCAAGTCTTGCATCTGGAGCATCAACATCAACCCCGGCGAACTCCAGCACACGTCACGGCCATCGACACCACCCTTGCTCCACTGCTCTAGTTGGCTCCCGAGATAAGCGCAACGGCACACGCGCTCGTCCAGTCGGGACAATGGTGGGATGTAACATCACAAATTTTTGCTTTGAATTGTTTTTGTACAATTTATCATTTTTTTTGTGAATTTTATAAATTTAATTTGCAATTTAAATATTAATATGAAATTTCCCTTTTGACGAAAAGTATTTAATATGGATAAAAGTTTAAGTGAACATATGCCAAAAATATTTTATTTGAGTTCTATATATGCTCAAAAGTATTTTACAGAATTTGCTGAGGTTTTTCCGAATTTATTTGCTATTTATTTGAAGCCATTTGTATTTTTGTAATCATTTTAAAAGAAAAAGGTATTTCGAAATCCGAAAATAGGCTTTAGGCCGAAGCAATCAGTCCGGCCCAAGGAAACCCAGGCCAAAGCCCAAGCCACGTGGCCCAGCGCAGAAGCCTGTCGACGCTAGCAGGGCCATGCACGCGTGTCACTGATAGGTAGGGTCTACCTGTTAGTTGAGTTGTTCCCGTGCACAGTGCGAACTCGGAATGCGCTGCTATGTCTGTCGTGGACACGGTTGCCGTAGCGGCCAAGGCATAGTCGCTGAGGGGTTTAAAAGTGGAGCACCGGGTGTGTTTTGAGCCATAGAGTTGGATTTTAGATCAATCAAACCCCAGTGCCGCCGTTTGCTCGGATTTGGATATTTTCCGCAAGCGCCGCCGTGAGTTCTTTGTCAATTTGTCGTCTACGGTGAGCCCCGAAGCCCGAGACCAGTTCCGTCAAGTTCACCGTTGCATGTTCTACCTGGTGCGCACCGTGGTTTGGCTGGAGAGTGACTACAAAGTCACGCCACCGTGGAGCCCTAGCTGCCGCCACTTTCTTCATCGTCGGCGGCATTCCCGAGCCCCAAAATTTGCAACAAGCCCGTCACCAGCATTGCCTCATCGCCAGCTTCCTGCCGAGATGACCTAGGTTCACCGGGGAGGTCACCAATGACCACAGAGCCCTGTGCAAGTCGCTGACTGACGTGGTCATGCTCTGGTGCTGACGTGTGTCGCAATGATTTCAAGTTGACGCCAGTAGAGCCTGACATGTGGGGCCCACATGTTAGCATACATGGCATTCAAATAATCAAGGTGGCACAATGACAAATAAGTATTTTGTGATTCCTAGCAAATAATCATTGATATAGAAATATCATGCAATTTGTATAAAGTTTGATACTTTTGCAAATATGAACAAAGGTTACAACTTGCCTTGTTGATATACTGTTGTTGTCGAGTCTTGATTTTTAAATCATTCGTTCACTCCCTGGGATTAACCTCTACAGGGAAAGAAAATGAGAAATACAAATAAAAATAAACAAAGACTCAAATAAACTCCAAATTGAAAATAGATGCTCTAGGAATGAAGAGCTTGATTTTAGATAAATTTAGAATTTTGAATCTCTTCAATCGGAGTTCGCATGAAGTAGAACGGGCTTCCAGAAGATTAAAATCAAAGAAAATGAGAAAAAGGATTTTTTTAATTTTTTAGGGAATATCATGGTACTGTAGAATTCTGTAGCTCATGACATGTAGCACCGAACAGCACACGGGCATAGCCATGGGTACAACCGGCAGCACAGCTGTGGCTTTGCGATCAGAGGTGGCAGCACGGGCAAGTGGCAGCGGGTATGGTCGGCGACGGCACGAGGGCATGAATGGCATCCAGTGGGCGACAAAGGATCGCAAAATTCATTAAACACGACATGGAAAACTTCAAATTGTTTGAGGGGTTACCTTCGCAATGAGCGGGAACACGACGTGACGCGAGGGTTTCGGGAAGAGGAGCTCTGAGGTGACGGGGAGCTCGTGAGGGCACATCGGCCGATGTTAGGAATGGCTTCTGGACTTCGAGGCATTCTGGGCAAAGGAGAGCACGAAAGCAAGGAATGAGCGGAGGAACGAGTTGAGCAAGGATAGACGGTCTCGGTGCTCACCTTAAATAGGCTCGTGGAGGTTTGAAGAGATAGAAACCAACTCGAACACGATTGCTTCTGAACCGTAAATAACATGGTTTCACACTTAAAAGAGGGGATTAGGCCATAAAAATAGTGGGATTTGGTGAGGATAAGATTGCCCACAAATTTAAAAAGAAATCAGAGAAGGATTTGCAAGATTTTTGAGCTCCATAATTCATCCATGGAGCAAGAGAAGGAGAGAGAGTGTAGCTTCTGGACTCATTCTGGAGCTCGAAGACTCCTGACATGGGTTTTTTTTTATTTTTTTTGAAATAATTTAATTGCTAAAAAAGGTTTTTTGAAATAGAAAATAAGGTTAAAAAATTATAGAAAAATTCTGAAAAATAACATGAGACATTTTGGACTTATTAAATTATTTTCAACAATATTTAGAAATTAATTATCTAAAATAAATTATTTTGTAAATCCAAAAAAGGAAAACCCTTTTTAAATTCCAAAAAATTCAAGAAAAATCTTAAAATATCATAATTAAATAATTAAACCATGATATGCAAATTTTAGAGTGTTACAATTACCTAATCCGTTTCAATCTAAAATCTACAATAGCGAAGGCGGTAGCGCTAGGAACAAGTCGTGGATCATTTCAAGCTGCTGGTCAAGCTGGAGTTACACCACAGGCGACGGTGAGACGTCAAGTCAATCACATCACCGTTGATGGAGCTTAGGATACGTCAGATGTGGTTCTGGGTAATTTCTTGGTTAACTTAGTACCCTTAACAGTTTATTTGATTTTGGAACTTCGCATTCATTTATTTCTCGAGCTTTTGTTGTTGAAAATTGTTTGAATGTTATGAATCGTAAGTGTATGTTATTAGTCCAATCCCTTGGATCAGATTTCAGATCTAATTTATGTTGTGTGGGAGTTAAGTTGCTTATTGAAGAACCAAACTGGCGATCAGAAGAGGGGTGAATAATCACAAATTAAATTTTAACCTTCAAATAAACCAAGCCAAAGCCCATAGATATCAAATAGAAGCGGAAGAATCAGTTTTCAAAGTTTTCAGCCCAAGGCTGGCACTACCGCATTGAACAGTACAATCAGGCATGTGAACAGTAATTTTAGCACGAGTTCAAATTAAAAATTGATGTAACTTTTGATTGAATGATCCAAAACTCGTGAAAATTTGTGTGCACCTTCCTAAGGATGTCAGGAACCTATTCCAACCTTCAATCGCAAGGATTGATGTCAAAGTTCCAACCTTTTTCCAAGGAAGAGTGCACAAGAACGGGTACAAAACCAAAAAGTTGTCCCTCAGCTAGCTCGTGGGTTCTTAATGATCCTAGATGGATTCCCACATGTCATAGCATGCTAGAATACAAGACAAGAACACCAAAAACCCAATCTTTCAAGATTGATTCTCTCAAGAACAAAAGATCGATTTCTTGCAAGGAAAAACACAAGATTTGCTTAGATGATTGGGATATGGTCTGAAGAAGACTCATCCATCAATCATTCATCCTTGGCATAAGATCCACAAGAATTTAAAAGGAGGGGAGGCAAATCCAAATGTGCATAAAGTAAATTGCAAGAATGTAAATTGCTGAATTTAAAGACTGAATTTAAGGCATAATGTAAATGAGGAAAGTAAATTCAGAATTGAGAAAATTAGATTTTTATTTCTGGAAGGAAGGCTTACAAAGCCTCACAACAAAGTGGGCAAAGCTCAAAGGAGCACAAACCTCAAAACCTTCAAGAGGAGGAAGGCTACCCCTACCCCTCTATTTATACTACTCTTGAGTCATCCTCCACCCTAGGATGAGCTTCTTCTACCCTAAGGATCACCATCAAGGGCTAGGATTGACTCACTCAATTATACGTGGGCTAACCCGAAACCCTCTAACATAACGGGTTTTTGCACGCTTTTCAAAGCATACTAACTAGACCCGCTACTCTATCACCTAGACCGCAATCCAACAGCCCTCCTTGATTCGAGTAGCTCCTAGCTAGCATCTCATCCGCTCCTTGTCTTCTAGGTTCGCAGCGACTCTGTCTCCGATCATCCTCTAGCGATCTTCGACCGTTTGGACCTCCGGCGCACCTCGCCTAGTCTCGGTCATCCTCCGCCTCACCATGATCTAGCACCGTCGTCCTGCAACCATCAAAAATAAGAAAAACCCATCACATAGCAATGTTCAACAAAGATATGCAATAATAATCCAATTGCAAAACTCAAATCTCACATCGCTCATTAAGTCGGCACTACCGCCCCTAGGGCCGATAGTGCCGCTCGGCTGGCACTACCGCTCCAGCCTAGCTGGTAGTGCCGCTTGAACTCAAACCCCAACGAGGACCTCTCTAGAATATAACTACCACTCCCGGTAGGTGAGTGCAGCCCACTGCCAAGCATCACAGCCCTCCCGAGGCCTAGTAGTCTTTGCTCTGTAGACACAACTCAAATTGCTTCAATTTAAAAATCCAATTCAAATCAAACTCAAACAGAGCATACCAAGCTCAAATTTAGTCAAATACTCATCACAAATATGGGTAGACCTCCATATGGTCTTTCACTTATTGATGGTATTGAGTTTTTGGAGAATCTCATCATATTGGATACCCAGACTCTAGATGTTATTCTTGTAATGGATTGGTTGCCCATGCTTAAGGCTGTTCTTTATTGTGGTCGAAGAATTGTGTCAGTTGAGAGCCCAAAAGGCAAAACAGTATAATTTCAAACGACTGCAGTTTGTGATGGTCAGTTAATGGTTAACAGTGTGAAAGCTATCAGTTTGGAGGATGTACTGGTGGTTAGAGAATACCTAGATGCTTTTCTGGAATATCTACCTGGAATGTCACCAGGTCATGATATTGAGTTAGTATCTGGTTCAGCCTAATAGCGAAGAAACTATATCGGATGCATATCGATTAGTTGGTGGAAATGAAGAAATAGATTGGAGAACTGCAAGAAAATGTTTCGTGAGACCTAGTTCGTCGTCGTGGGGAGCGCCCATTCTATTTGTCATAAAGAATGATGGAAGTATGCAAATGCCATTGACTATCGTTCGCTTCATGAAACAACAATCAAGAATAAGTATCCGTTGCCCAGGTTCGATAACTTGTTTGATCAATTAAGAGGAGCTGGAGTTTTCTCTAAGATTGATCTTCGATCATATTATAATCAGTTGAAGATTTATGTAGAAGATGTCCCTAAGACTGTATTTTTGACACGGTGTGGGCATTATGAGTTTGCAGTAATGTCCTTTGGATTGACTAATGCCCCTACTTATTTCATGAATATGATAAATAAGGATTTCATGGAGTATTTGGACATGTTCGTTGTCTTGTTCATAGATGATATTCTTGTCTACTCTAAGATAGAATATGAGCATGTAGAGCATTTGAGGTCAGTACTTGAAAAGCTTTAGGATCAATAGTTGTACGCTAAGTTCACTAAGTATGACTTTTGGAAGAAGGAAGTTGAATTCCTTGGTCACGTAATGACTGCCAAAGGAGTTGCCATCGACCCAAGCAAGGTTGAAACTATGTTACATTGGGAACAACCAAAGTCAATTACCCAGATTCACAGTTTTCTTGGAATGACGGGATATTATCATTGATTTATCAAATGATCTTCAACAGTTGCCAAGCCGCTTACACAGTTGTTGAAGAAAGAGAAAAAGTTCACCTGGTCACCAGAGTATGAAAAGAGTTTTCAGGAGTTGAAGAAATGTTTGATGTCAGTATCAATGTTAGTGTTGACAGATATTTAGAATAGTTTTGATGTTTATTATGAAGCTTCATGACAAGGACTTGGATGTGTGTTGATGCAGAAAGGTAAGTTCATCGCATATGTTTCGAGACAATTAAGACTGCGTGAAGAGAATTATCCGACGCATGCTTTCGAGTTAGCTACTATAGTGCATGCTTTAAAGTTGTCGCGTCATAAGATCTTGAAGTATATCTTCACTCAATCAGACCTCAATATGAGACAGCAAAGATAGTAGGAGTTGATAAAGGATTATGATGTGGGAATCTATTATCACCCTGGAAAAGCCAATGTGGTGACAGATGCCTTAAGTGTTAAGAATTACAGTGTTAACATACAAGTTCAGGAGAGTCAGCCTGAATTGTGTGAAGAGTTTCAAAAGCTGAAGCCGAAAGTGGTTCCAAAAGGATTCTTAGCTACCTTGGAGGTAAAGCCAACTTTAGATGATCATATTCGTAATAGTCAAAAGGATTATGCCAAGATCAAAAGAATTAAGTCTAAAATGAAGGAAGACAAAGCTTTTCTCTTTAGATGACCATGGTACTTTTCAGAGTCGAATTTGTGTTCCGAATCAAAAGGAGTTGAAGCAGTTGATTCTTAAAGAAGCTCATGATTCAAAGTATTTGGTTCAATTAGAAAGTGCTAAGATGTATCAGAATCTTAAGGATAGATTTTGGTGGCCTAGCATGAAGCGTGAAGTTGCAAAACATGTTGCTTTGTGTGATGTGTGCTAGAGAGTGAAAACAATGCATTAAGAGGCTAGCTGGTTTGTTACAGCCACTAAAGACTCCTGAGTAGAAGTGGGATGAGATCGATATGGATTTTGTTACTGGTTTGTCTAGGACTTAGAGTGGTTATGATTCGATATGTGTCATCTTGGATCGTTTGACAAAAGTTGCCCATTTTACACCAGTTAAGACTACTTATACTAGAGATTACTTGGCAGATTTGTATATGTCAAGGATTGTTTGTTTGAATGGAGTATGAGAGAAGATAGTGTTCGATAGAGGTTCTCAGTTTACCTAGAGATTCTGGAATAAATTTCATGAAGCAATGAGAACTCGTTTGAATTTTAGTACATCATATCATCTACAAATAGATGGTTAGACTGAAAGAGTTAACAAAAGATTGGAGGATATGTTGAGAGCTTATACTCTAGCTTATGCTGCTATTTGGCATAAAAGTTTTCCCTATGCAAAATTTAGTTGCAATAACTGTTATCAGGTGAGTTTATAAATGTTACCGTTTGAAGCGTTATATGGTCATTCCTGTCATACTTCATTTAACTAGAATGAGGTAGGAGAGTATCTTGTCTTTGGACCCAATATTCTTAAAGCAGCAGAAGAGCAGATTGCCATGATCAGAGAAAGGTTGAAGATAACCCAGTCAAGGTAGAAGAGCAATGCTGATAATCGCCAAAGAGAGTTGAGTTTTGAACCTGAAGATTTTGTGTATCTTAGAGTTACTCCTCTTAAAGAAGTTAGAAGGTTTCACGCAAAAGAAAAGCTTGCTCCAAGATTTTGCTGGTCCATTCAAAATTTTACAGCACAGAGGAGAAATTGCTTATCAGTTGGAGTTGCATCAATCATTGGTAGGGGTCCATGATATGTTTCATGTCTGCCAACTTAAGAAGTGTCTTCGAGTGCCAACAGAGCAGACACTGTTAGAGCCGATTGTATTGCAAGAGGATTTGATTTATAAGGAGCAATCTGTTAAGATTTTAGATGTTACTGATCGTAAGGCTAGGAGCAAGTATGTCCGTTTCTACAAAATACAGTGGAGTAACCATTTAGAAAGTGAAGCAACGTGGGAGCGTGAGAAATATTTGAAATCAAAATTTTCTAACATGTTTCTATAGTCAGCCTAAATCTTGGACTCAAGATTCTGTTAAGGGGGAAATTTGTGACATCCCAAATTTTTGCTTTGAATTGTTTTTGTGCAATATATCATTTTTGGGAATTTTTTGAATTTAATTTGCAATTTAAATATTAATATGGAATTTCCCTTTTGTCGAAAAGTATCTAATATGGATAAAGTTTAAGTGAACATGTGCTAAAAATATTTTACTTGAGTTCTCTCAAAAGAATTTTACATAATTTTTTGGTATTTTTTAATTTATTTGCTCTTAATTTGAAGCTTTTTGTGTCTTTGTAATAATTTTAAAAGAAAAAGTTATTTGAAGAAAATGGAAATAGGCTTTGGGCTGAAACCCTTCGGTCTGACCCAAGGAAACACGGGTCGAAGTCCAACCCGCGTGGCCTAACCAGAAGCCTGCTAGGGCTAGCTGGCCCATGCGCGCATATCACTAATAGGTGGGGCCCACTTGTCATTTGAGTTGATCCCATGCACGGAGCGGCCTTGGAATGCGCCACCGTGTCCACCGCGGACATGGTTACCATAGAGGCTAAGGCACAAACACTGAGGGGTTTAAAAGGGGAGCATCGGGTGCGCTTTGAGCAGTTGATTTGGATTCTTAGATTAATCGAAACCTTAGTGCTGTTGTTCACCCGGATTTGGAGATTTCCTGCAAGCACCGCCGTGAGGAGTTCTTCAATGATTCACCATCTACGGTGAGCCTCGAAGCTCGAGACCAGTTCAGTTGAGTTCGTCGTCGCACGTTCTATGTGGTGTGCTCTGTGTTTCGGTAGGAGTGTTGCCAGAGAGTTACGCCACCGTGAAGCCCTAACAGCTGTCGCTTTTTTCATCATTGTCGGTGTTCTCGAGCCCCAAAGTCCACGACAAGCACGTCACTAGCATCGCCTCATCGCTAGCTTCCTGCTGAGATGACCTAGGGTCGATAGGGTGGTTGCCGGTGAACATAGTGCTCAGTGCAAGCCGTCGGTCGACATGGGCGTGTTTTTGTGCTGACTCGTGTTGTGATGACGTTAGGCTGACGTCAGTAGTGCATGATTGTAGGCCTTTTCTTCTCAAAAATAAATTGAACAAAAAACTAAAAATAGCCGATGATGTCAATGTGACGTCATAATCTAATTTTTCTTTAGAAAAATAATTCCAAAATTCTTAGAAAATCCTTTTTATCTCTTATTCTTGATTTTAATCTTTTGAGAGTTCATTCTCCTTCATATCAGCTCCGATTGAGGTGATTAAAATTTCTAAATTTTTCTAAATTCAAGCTATATTTGATTTTTTAATCTTTTTTATCTCTGTTTTGTATTTATTTTGGTATTCACCTTTTACTTCACGTAGACATTGAAGTGCAAGGATTGTTCAAAGGTGAAGAGTTGTCTTAAGTTCAAGGTCTAGATGAGTTGTTCCAAGGCAAGTTGTGCTTTGATCATGTTAAACCCAGTTTTACCAATACTATTTTGTTTTCATCTATTGCATGTTATTTTATGCTTACACCTATTTTCAAATAATTTTGGGATAAGTTATTCAATCCAGTTGGATTATGTCAACCTTGTCATTTGCTATACCATAATTTTTTGTCACTCTAGGATGGATAATTATTTACTGGTTGCTAATAGATATCAACGTTGGTTGGTTAGATCATGTGTAGTTTGCTTAGCCATGCCCTGAATCTCTAATATCTTTTGGAAGTGCAAATTCAATTTGATTAATGGAATATGAAACATGTTTATGAAAGGGTGTGTTAGGTGTTGTCATAGAATAATGTTGAGTTGTTGATAGCATGTGTCGGGACCCGAATATGCAAATCCGGATCCTCTGTGTATTCCGCACTAGTCTAGGATCACGCTAGTGCACACATGCTCAATATTGATGAATATCACAATCATACTGAACGGTAAAATAATAAAGACTTCATCAATATTAAATATAATTGTTGAACGACCTTATGGTCAACCTTACATGGGTATGCCTCGCAGGGCTAAGACAGAAAAGTAAATAAATAGCAGCGGAAATAAACATAAATCCCTTCATGAAGCGAGACTGCCTTGCCTTATCGGTCGCTACATCTTCAGGTGCATAGCGAGCTAGATGCGTGAACCGATTCAGGTATTCTGCCACAGACTGGCCTCCCTACTTAATAGCTCTAAATTCTTCCTTCTTTAAGTCCATGACACCTTCAGGAACACAATACTAACGGAAAGCAGCATAAAATTCTTCCCAAGTGATTTCTTGTGGGTTATCCTGCGATGCGCAAAAATTCTCCCACACCATTTGACAGTTGTGCCCTCAAGCTGATGAGAAGCATAGAGCACCTTCTCTTTTCCCTCACACTAGGTGATATGCAACTTCCTCTCAATTGTCCTTAGCCAGTCGTCAGCCTCAATTGGGTTAGCATTCCCAGAAAAGGTAGGCGGATGGGTCCTCATAAAGTCTGACAGCTTCAAGTATGGACGGTTCCCATTATTAGCATCTTGATTTGCATTGCTGGCCACTGATTGATTGGTGAAGTGCTGCATTTGCTGCATCATGGTCTGCATAAGCTGGGTTTGTGCAGCAAGAAAGGCCCCAAAGTTACTCATGTCAACTGGCGGTGCAACTTGAGGAATTGGCCACTCTTCCGGTTCTCATTCTGATGGCTTCCACTTCCACCAGCTCCGCTGTTTTCGTAAGTCTGAACCATCTATTGATCACTCTATGGTTTAGAGAAAAGAGGGAAAATAGCATAGACAAGTTATATAAGGACTAATTCGGGGGGAAAGTTTGACACTCAAACTCCAAATATGTCAAACTTTATTTAATACTTGGTATGGCTACTCAAAAGTGCCTAAGGGCAATGCAACGCATACTGTACACTTAAAAAGATCATTAAAACTCTCATTAACCTAAACAAACATCACTAATCGACTAATGGAAAAACTCTAAACTTAGACTTATGTGACTCGAACACTTGAGTCACTACTACTACTAAACTCAAGACTCTACCTAGTTACTAAGCCATCCTGGATGCGAGCCTCCAAGTGGACACTACGGTGGGTGACGTGGCATCGGGGTGAACTTGTTCCGATGGCCGGGGGTCTCGTTGGATGACACTGATCCCTGACTCTCAGGCTCTGGCACGACCTCCTCCGGATCTTCCTCAGACTCCTCCAACTCAGCTACCTCCTCCCTGAGGTAGAGAGCCTCCTCTACCTTGGCTATCCTCTCATAAGCCATCCTCCTAGCCTCTCGAAGGTCCTTCTCGGCCTTCTCCAATGCTTCATATACCTTCGTAAGCTCTTGATTCGTAGTCTTCGTGAGGTTCTCTTGTGCTGAGGTAAAACGTGCAAGATGGACTATGGTGGCATCCTCCTCGCTCCTAACTCTGTCCTCAGTGACGATATCTCCATTAGGATGATACTTGAACACTATCGTCTCCAACTCTGCAGCGTAGTCACGAGCAAAACGGCGAAGTGCAAGACGAGCGGCCTCCTAAATCCCAGCTTCAAATGTTGCTCTTCTCATGGAGATGTTGACAGGGCGACTTCCTATGGTGTTGTCCCTGGCATAGATCGTGACATTGTAAATTGTTCCTCGTACCTTCCCACTCATGATCCTGTTGGTACCACGGTAGATAGGACGATCAAAACCTCTCAACAGCTGCAACATCCTCCAAAGCTCAGCGGCAAATCCTCCCTTGTGCTCTACATAAAGACACTTCATCTCAACCTGCAGAAAGCGGCTCTCGCAAAAACCTCAACTCAAAATAAGAGAAAAGACGGAAAAAATCAGCAAAGGTGGAAAACAAGAAAGAAGGGATAAGTTAAGATCCTTTTAATCTTTCCAGTTAATTTTGCCTTTAGAAAATAGTTTTGGACACTCCTAAGACGACAAACTAGCTAGGGCTTGACCTACAGTCAGTATGGCTCTGATATCACCTCTGTTGGGACCCGAACATGCAAATATGGACCCTCTGTGTATTCCGCACTAGTCCAGGATCACGCTAGTGCATACAAGCTCAACATTGATGAATATCACAATCATACTCAACGGTAACATAATAAAGACTTCATCAGTATTAAATATAACTGTTGGACGACCTTATGGTCAACCTTACATGAGTACGCCTCGCAGGGCTAAGACTGAAAGGTAAATAAATAGCAGCGGAAATAAACATAAGCGAGAAAACCCTTCAATCTGCCACAGACAACTGACAAGGTTCGCACCCTAGTTATTCACCTCTTCCAGATACTCTTCCTCAAAAGCAGGTGTTGCTTCTTCTCCAACTAGTGATGTTTTGTTGCAAGGGGATGAGTACATAAAGCACTTAACAAGTTATATCATCCTTCGGCTCAAAAGAGGCAACAAATACTGAGTGAAGGCGAAAACTGGACAAACCCGATTTTGAGCGAGTGACCCGCTCAAACAGATCACTAATGATCTGATCAGGTGGATGATGCATTTGAATATGGTGGGGAGGTCCAGAAGCAGAAGTGGCCTCTACTCATGCACAGTAGAGGTAGGATCAGAGCTACTAGCTGCATGAGAGTCAGAAGGCAAGGGTTGGTCTCCCTGAGATGCAAAAATGGAAACAGGAGGCACCTCAGGTGTAAAGGGGACTGGATCAGGTGGGACAACATCATCTCCATCATCCTCATCCTCTACAAAGGTGGTCTCGGAGAGGAAAGAAGAGTCTGGAATGTCAGGTCTAGCTCCTGGGCTAACCTCATCAAAGGTCATTTCGCAGGTCTCTATGATCCTATGCGCATCGCAACTCCAGACCCTATAGCTTCAAGTAGAAGTCGAATAACCCAGAAAGATACAATCAGAAAAACGAGACTCAAACTTATCCAGGTTACCAGACTTCAAAATGAAACACTTGCAATCAAACACACAAAAATGAGAAACACTGGGCTTTCGCCCATACCTCAACTCGTAAGAAGTGCGGTGCAAATGTGCTCTCAAGAATACTCGATTAGAAACATAGCAAGTAGTAGCTATAGCCTCAGCCCAAAACTTCCTAGGAGTGTTGTACTCGTCTAGGTCCTGCCATCTCTACTAGGGTCCTGTTCTTCCTTTCCACTATGCCATTTTGCTGAGGGACGTAGGGAGAGGAGAACTGATGCTCTAAACCAGACTCTATACAGAAACTCTCAAAGTAGGAGTTCTTAAACTCCGTGCAATTGTCACCGCATATAGCTCGTAAGACACCTGGGAGCTCGATAGACAACCTACTGACCAAACCTCTAAAATGAGTAAAAGACTCATCCTTAGAGGCCATGAAAAACACCCAAGAATACCTCAAAAATCATCGATAATGACAAGGACATACCACTTACAACCCGATGACTGCACTCAAGCTGGACCAACAGTGTCCATATGTAAAAGCTATCCTGGTGCATCAGACATCACAACAGTGATTGGAGGATGAGAAGCAGAAACCATCTTGCCATGTCGGCAAGGAGAGCAAACTAAGTCTTTGACCATCTTGAGTTTAGGCAAACCACGAATGAGATCATGATTGCTAACTCGAGTCAAATTGTCGAAGCCGATGTGACCAAGTCTCCTATGCCAGAAGGAGAGATCACGGGACTCAGAAGCAATCAAATACCGAAGAGAGTCTGGTAGGGACCCGAATATGCAAATTCGGACCGTCTGTGTATTCAGCACTAGTCCAGGATCACGCTAGTGCACACAGTCTCAATATAGATGAAATATCACAATCATACACAGCGGAATAATAAATAAAGACGTCATCTATTAATATAGAACTATTGAACGACCTTAAGGTCAAACTTACACTTGTGAGGCCTTGGTGGCTTCAGCTCAAAATAAATAAACAAAGAATGGAATGAAGAACGTCGATGAATCCCATCAATATGCCACAGACAACTGACAAGGTTCAACTCCTAGATATTCGCCTCCTCATGGAACTTCTCCTCCTTCGAAGTTGTAGTCTTCTCCTCAACTGATGATTTTGTGTGTTGCAAGGGGTGAGTACATAAAGCACTCAACAAGTTGTGCACAGAATGCAATTCTATGTAACTATATGCAAGGTTTATTCCGAAGGAAAAGGCTATTATGGCTATTTTGCAATAAGCAGCATTTATGAATAAATACAATAAATAGATTGTAAAGACTGTAAAACAAATAACAGTAATAGATAGATTTAGTATTTCTGAAGTAAACCAAGTTTCCAATCCTAAGTCAATTTTCACTTTCCATGGCATCCTGCCATCCCAATAAATTTTGTTTAACAAAATTCTAACCCGTGACTGTAATTCTTGAGCATTGCTCAATACCGCGAGCACGACTATTCGAATAGATTTTACACTCTGTAGAGGTTATGCACTTTACCCACAAGATACAGCCGCTCACCACACAGGTGATTGTCCGCAACAAGCCTTCCAGGAATCTCTACCTTAACCAATGAACCTCTCCAGTATTTCCCTCACTATCACACCCCTCACACAGAGCTGGAGTATAGTACAGGCCAACACCGTTGGATGGCATCAAGTCGTAGCACAGGTACGCTCCCCCACACAGAAGCACCTTCGTGTACTGTCACCCCGAGGTATCAGAGGAAAGATATTAGAACCCTAATCAACTAGTTCTGTCCCATACCAGACATGTGGTTGCAAGTAAGACTCAGGTCAAAGGCTTGCAAGGTTAAGTCCTTAGGGTGACTAGGGCAAGACTTCCACATACCCTCTTCCAAATCTGGCCCACCTTGGCACACTGCCCCTCGCCACTTGCCTCAATCTAAATCATTACTACCCCAGTTGTTTACCATGCACCACATGCTATCAACAAGTCAACCTTGTTGCGTGACATCCACTCGTCACCACAACGCAATCTCATTGTGTGACCACACATGACACACAAGTTCATAACATTGTTCCATATTCCATTAGTCAAGATTAATCAGTGATGATTCAACACATGTGATGACATGGCATGGCTAAGTAATCTACGACGGTCTAACCAGCCCATGTTGATTATCAATATTAACCAACTATTAATTAACCATCCTAGGGTGACAATTAGATCATGGCATACAATGGCAAGGTAGGGTATACTCAAATAGGTTAAATAGCTAAATCCCAATTTATTTTGAAAACAGATCTACACATGAAATAACATGCACATAAAATCAAATAAAGTAGCATATGCAATAGGTAAAACAATATAGCATCTTTATAAACATGGGTTCAGCATGATCAAAGCATAACTTGCCTGGCCCTTGGGATTTTTACTATTCTTTACTCTTTATCTTTGATTCTTGATCTTCGATCTTCAATCTTTACCTTCTTGATCTTCAGCTCCTTAGAACAACTTCCGGACGATGCATCTAACGATTAAAGAAGAAGCAAATACAAACCAACTCAAAAGATAAATCAAATAAAATCCAAATTGAGAATGGATAGTATTGGATCACAAAGCTTAGATGAATTTAGGAACTTGAATGGATTAGATCAGAGATTAGACAAAAAAACGAGCTTTCGGAATACACCGAAAAGGAAAAGACTAATAACTGAGAAAGAAAGAATAATATTCCAAAGAATATTTCTTCTAAAGTTATTATCTTGATTGGATAGACAATGACATATGGGCTCTCGATCTATAAACCGGGTCCATAAAGATACGTTAGTTCGCAATGAACTAAACTGATGCTCAATGTTGACTTTTATTGACTAAACAGATACACAGTCAAACAAAAGAAAGATAGACTAATAGATTAGAATGGCACAAGGATATGACATATGCCCAATGGTCTATCGACCAAGTCCACGAATGACTTCTAGGTCAATGGCAGATTAGATTTCAAGAATAGGACATGGACAAGTGGGGTCGACATTCATGTGATTCGATCTGAGATCAGTCATACGTCGATCAAGAGGCTTGACGATGACAAGGCAGCGAGAAAATGAAGACAAGGCTAAACTCATAGGTGATGGGGTTAGATTACAATAAGGCGATAGAGAGGATGATGATATTGCACTAGGGCTTTTGCGTGCATGCACACATGCGATGATAGCAAAGCAACGACAGGACACTCATGCAAAGATAAGATGCGATTGTCAGTACAATGATATGGTAGCAAGGTTATGATATGGCTCAGGATTTATCTGCGAGTTGCGAGGTTTACATGACATGATGCATCGTCAATGACAGATTGGACCCAAGGTTAAGTTAGGGTTTGAGAGGAACGATACGCGGATAGATCCACTTGGCATAGGGATAGGATAGGTAAGGATGGCTCTGCGATAAAAGACTATCAAGGGTGGCTAACCGAAACAAGATCCGATAATGAAAGGGGCTAGATCGAAGACGACGGGTAGATTCTAGAATATGGTATTGATGGCAACCGAAGACCAAATGAACTCTAAAGATGGGCAAACCAGAGAATAATGGCCTACTGGACATGACGACATGACCAAGACGAACTAAGATGGTTGGCGACAAAAGACGGCGCGCGGCACTGACGAAAGGCGGCGGCTAACGAATATTAAAATTTTCGGTTGATGGAACAGCAAAGGGGAAGTGAGCACCACGTAGACCGCGGCGAGACGAGCTCAACAGTATAAGTGGATTTGGCAGCAACCCAATGGACAGATCACAAACTACCAATGAACAACTGCTAAAGCTAATAGATCAAACGGTCATAACTATTAAAATAATGGATGAAACCTAACCAAATTTTACAGAGAGCTATCTGGGACCCTAAGGCACAATATGACTAGAAAGGATCAGAGTTTTACTTTCTGGATCAACAAGGAACGCACGAGGAAATTTTTAGCTGTACGTATGCAGTTTGATCAAGGAAGATTGAATTTTCTGCAGAAATCTCGCAGACAAAACCTTGATTTATGGTGAGCATCGCGTAGAGGACATCAAGATGAGTCTACAGTAAAAAGGGCACGGTCAAATTCGCAAAAACGAAGGAGAATGGGCGACGACAAGATTAGAGATTGGAACGGCCGTAACTTTTGATTTTGCGGATGAAAATGCATCCAATTTGGTGTAGAGGTAGATTAGACCATAAGACACGAGATGACGCAAGAGGATTTCAGAAAAAATCACAGGAACGACGTGGAACGCGACTCTAATTTCGACCGACGAGGGCGGCGTACCGGAAGAGGAACGGTTGCGACTTTTCGGGTTTGGGAGGTGCTCTAGGGATTAGGGGTCCGTGGGAGGGGTCTTAGAACACTTATATAGGCCTGGGAGTCGTGCCATACAAGGAGACACGATGAAAAACCGAATTTGGATCGAAAATGGATCGGATCGAATACCTAGCGCACAATGAACAGTTACTGATGACGTGGCGCATTGCGGTGCTTCGGATGGGGATCAGAGGGCTGCGGCTGGGCGGCGACGTGGTCGGCTCGGGAGTTGACACGTGGAGGTGCGGGAATGGAGGAAGGATTTGGCCCAATAAATTCCGGATTCAATCCAAATTCTGAATTAAAATAATTCTAAAAATTAAAATAATTCGTTTAGAGCAATAAAAACACCAGGAAAATTCTAAAAAATTCTAGAAAATATTTTAAGACATTTGGAGCTCAAATAAAATATTTTTAACCAAACTTTATTTAAACTTTTACAGAATTTAATTAAATTTAACAAAAGGCTTAATTTAAATTAGTTTCAAATAAATCCAAATGAATAGCAAACGAACTCCGAAAAATCTCAAAAAATTACAAAAAATTCCTTGAAGCACACTGAACTCAAATAACACTAAATGTATTTTAATTTAAGTTTATATTAGTCAAATTAAAAAAAATAGCATTAGAAAATTCCAGATTAAGCTTTATTAAATTGAGAAAATCAGCGGCGATTTTTGGAAAGATGAACTAAACAAAAGATTTTTGAAAACCCAAATTTTGGGATGTTACAGTTTCCAGAAGAAATAGAAAAATCAGCACGAAAGACTCCCAAATCTTGAAATCGCGCAAACTTACTCCCCTGATGAATCAAGGATTCTACAGGTGCTACTCTTAAAGCTGTAAGATCGAGGATGCCGACTAGAGGGGGGTGAATAGGTGGTTTTAAAAATTCTTCTCACTAAATACATGCTCTATTGATCTCTATATCAAAACCTAAACAATAATCAATGCGAAAGCGATAAACTAAGGTTTTGACTAATAAAAGCCTAAATCAACTAGGCTTACTAAGTGCACTAGCTAAGTATGTCTCTACTCAAGAATATATAATCCTCAAGACAATCAAGCAATTTAATTCTAGGAATGTAAATTGCAACAATGTAAATAGAGAATTGCAAGCAAACATAAAGAGGCACACCGATGTTTTACCGTGGTGTTCGGGGACTTGCCGGTCTCCCCTAATCCACGTTGAGGCTAGCCCAAACCTCTTTGGACCGGCTCCACGAATTGAGCACCCGTCTCGATTCCACTAGTGGTAGCTCTTTCCCCCTCCGGGTAGGCGAGCTCCGACCTTCACAACTTTGCCGGGCCTTCTCACAATCTCCTTGAGAAGGTCACCGTGCACGACGCCTCCACACGCCGTCAAGGTTTCGGCAAACACCAAGAGTAACAAATCAAACCTCTTGCTTGATCCTCACCAAGTGCAACACATGCACAAGGATACTCAATCCTTCTCTAGATGCAACACATGCAACTAGAGGCTTCTCTCCTTGCTCACAAAGTGCAACACATGCACAATATAGAGGAGAGGCTCACACTAGCTCAAGAGAAAGCAAATCAACACCAAAGAGATTCTACACAAGAAACTCTAAATCAAATTCATCTCAAATCACTCAAATATGGCTCTATGAGCTCTTGGGGTTTTGCTCTCACAATAATACCTTAAATGGATGCTAGAGCAGCAACAAAACCATCCTAGCTCAGCCCCTTTTATAACCCCTCAAGAAAACTAGCTGTTGGGGGGGGTAAAAACGGTCAAAAACACAGCAAACCCGGTGCTACTGCCCTACTAAGGCCGGTAGCACCGGCCTTTAGGCCAACGGCTAGAAAAACTAGCCGTTACTCAGAAAATCCGGTGCTACCGGGCTTCGGACGGTAGCACCGGGACTTTTTTCTTTTTCTCGGGCTAAAAACATGCATTCTGGACTTTTTACACCGCCCTTTGGGCCGGCAGCACCGCTCGGCGGTGCTACCGCCCTACTAGGGGCGGTGCTACCACTGGTCGAAGCACTAAAACACTCATAACTTTTTACTCCGAACTCCGATTTAGGTGATTTTTGATTCTATGCGAAGCTTATCATGAGGGCTACAATATCCACCCATTGTCAAGATTTAAGCAACCATAGATATTTTTAAATATCACAAAAATAAAGACTCTAATGTAGTCACTCAAGTGCAAAATCTGATTTTCTCGAAATCCCTCACATGGACTTATCAAGAGCGTGACTACAAGCTAGTAAGAGTCAATAAGATCAATTCTTATGCCATTTGGTGATCAACTCGTGATCAAAACAATTTGCAAAACACATTTGCAAATAAACCGAGAACCCATGAGATCAATCCTCTAACCATGTAAGGATCAACACATGATCCCGACACTTTGCAAAACACATATGCAAATGCCAACACATGCTCTAGGATCAAAACTATAACCTCTAGATTATTTGCAAAACACATTTGCAAATAGAAAAAAACATAAACTTTACTTAGCCTTGTGATGATCAACATATGATCAAATCACAAGCTAAAACACCGATGCATGAGCTCTCATCTTTTGCAACACATGCAAAACTTAGCTCCATACAAAAACCACATAAACCAAATTACATGAGCTATCTCCCTTTTGCAACACATGCAAATCCATAGCTCTATGCTAAAACCAAATCGATTAAGATTCAATAAGAAGCGAGCATGAACTCTCTTATTTGCAACACATGCAAATACTTAGCTTATGCAAGAACCAAATAGAGAGTGAGCTAGAGTGAACTGGATTGAGTTCATCAACACATGATGAAGCTCAAAGCTAAAATACTTAACCCCTCTTAATAGTACGGCACCTAACTAGCAACCCGGTCTCCCATCCAAACACCGAGACCGGTAAAAGACTAGGAACACATCCTTAGCACTAGCTAGTTATACCTTTGCCTCTAGCACATCCACTTGGAGCTTTTATGATTTCCATCTTCTCTCCAAGTCGGGATTTTCGTCTTGTTCATCAACACATGATGAACTCCCCTTGTCTTAGCTTCGGGATCCTCTCTTGATGCTCATCAACACATGATGATATCCTTGTCCCATTTATCCATCTCAACCTTGGACTTAACCTATTTCAAACTCATTGAAAGAGTTAGTCCAAAATACATGGTTGTCTCAATCATCATTACACTCCATTGACACATAATGGATGTTCCCAAGATCCTTTGATCTTTTCCTTTGATGATTGATCACAACCCAAGGACAAATGATTGAAAGATTAATTGTGTCTTGAGTATACTAATGCAACTCATGCTTCATATACTCAAGAACTTTCGATTGCCCTAGGATCAACAAAGTGAACTATCAACACATGACTAGTTCTTTGTTGATTGAATGGCAACCGAACACAATTTAAATTGTCATGAGTATATATTAACTACACAAGTTTCATATACTCAATTCGATGGAATCTAAAAGTAATGATCCAGTTTATATGGAGTGGTAGAAAGGGATCAATACTCTTAAGACCATTAATTTTAGACTAAACTCCGTTAGATGTGTGCATGCAAATAATTGAACTTGAATCAATATGCACATATTCAATTTTTTATTCCTTTGGAGTTTATCCTATATTGCCATGAGTATAATACAACTACACAAGTTAAATATACTCAAATGGTTGTTTTAAAGTAATGATCCTTAATATAGAAAGATGGATTAGATCAATACTATTGAAACTTCAAGATTAAGCATGAACTCCCCCTAAATGTGTGCATTCATGTATATATGGAGTTGGAAACAAAATGCACATATTCAGGTTAAAACTATGGTGGAGTTCACCCTTTGTCTTGAATCCAAGGAATGTATCTAGAAATAATAAAGTTGCATTTGATACATACCTTTTGTATTTCCATTTTTCTTTTTCATGAGACTATTCAAAAATATACTCAATGAACACATTAGTCTCACATTTAGATTTATCAATAAAATCATAACATATTTGACATCAAAGAATGCAACAAAATATGATAATATGAACTTGAATGCATACCGTTGATATTTCCATCTTTTCATCCAAAAGAGACTAATGAGAGTTAAGCTCATCAAAAGAGTTAGTCTTATAAAAGATTTGTCATTACTTAACATTTGAGACTAATCAATATTATGATTATCAAAATAGTTAGTCTCAATATTAGATTTATCATTAACACCAAAACCAACTTAATGGAGCTTGAACTTTCAAAAGCTTACCTTGAAAGAGTCATCGATAAGATGAGAAACATAAAGCAAGTTATATTGCAGCTTACTCAGTAAGGCAACGTCCTTAAGAATGAAATTGTTACTAATGCAGACGGTTCCTTTAGCAATGACTCTACCTGATGAAGCATCCCTAAAAGTGATTAACTCATCACCGGGGGCTAGGACTAGGGAAGAGAACCAACGAGAATCTCTGGTCATATGACGAGAACAACCGGAGTCAACAATCCAAACCTCTCCCTTCCCCATCCGACGATCCTGATCAAGCCAAAAGAGAAAGAGATGACTTAGTACTGGGATAAAGAGAGGACCTAGGAACCCAATATTGAACCATACGACACCTCAGAGCACCAGTCACAGAAGAAGACTAGACTCGAGTGACTCTCTGACGCTTAACTCTCACAAGATCAGTAGCAATCCTAACAGAAGATCTAGGAGCCGAAACTGGGTTGGCCCGCTGTGGAGCAAAGACCGAACCATCCCAGTAAAGTTGCCTGAATCTCCTACCAGAAAACACCTCACACCGCTGATATCTACCTCGATGAGAAAAATGAGGAATATCAAGAGGACGGCGGATAAATTGACCACGAACAGCTCCAGGATCAAAACTCGAATGAACAGCATGAAAACCGAGTCCTGGACGCTGCCCAAAAACAAGCGTCTCTCTAACCTGTCTAGAAGCAATACGTGACTTAGAAGCACTCAGAGTTTGAGGATGACCCTGAATACCCCTAAGAGCAACAACACGCTCAGGCCTTATGATCTTGGCATGCCTGAAACAGAAATCTACTATGCGACCATCTTTCTAACAAAATGTGCATGTATACTTCGCCTTGCTAGAGGCAGAAGCAGTAGGAGGAACAACCTTCTTGTCAGAGATCCCATGGACAACCCCAGCAGACCTAAAGACAGTGGTACTCACCCTGAGAACTACCACGATCTCACCACTCTTGGAGCCACGCACAATGGTGGGAGGATGCCTCCAAGCGTGCTCTAAGTAGTCAAATCCTAGACCCTGATTAAATCGGCTAATCTTGGATTGGTCTAGAATGAGATTGATCTTCATCTTGCCTCCTACAAATTTCTCGAGAGTGCTCTTGAGATACTCACACTCCCAGAAGAAAGAGGCACTTGAAGAACAGGGAAGAGAGGAGAAAGAAGAACCAGGAAGAGAAGAACTACCAACACGTGTATTTTTCTCCCTCAGCACGGCTGCCTCAATCAATCTTGAGGACCTCACAAGAAACGCAAGGGGTATTTCTAATCCTAAAGGTCTGGGCCTCAAACTTCTTCCTAAGTTCGACTTGGATTTTATCCAAGTCCCCCTCAATCTCAGCACATCGCAAGCAACTTTCTTGTAACTTAACTAGTAAGTCCTTAGCAAGTTCAGCACACTTGACATCTAAGGATTCATTGTCAAGTTTTATTTACCTACAGCCCTCACATGAGCTGACTGAGTCCTTAGAAGCATGCGATTCAAGTTCATTGTTTCTAGTAGATAGCTTCCTAAGATGAGTGCTCATGGCATCAATTTCAGCAAGTAATTTAGGGCAATTTTCACACGATGCACTAGTGTGAGAATGAAGAAAACTAGCATCGACAGGAATAGCATCAACAGAACTAGTGCTAGTATTCTTCGACCTATGACTCTCAAACTCAGAAACCACACTATCATGCATAGTCCTTAGGTTCTCAAGCTCCACAAGCAAAGCATCGCAAAGAATACAATCATCAGTGACTCGGGAGGGAGAAGATCTAAGAGAAGCTAACTCTCGAGTCAAGGTACCTACTTCCTTCTCTAGATCTATACACCTAGCTCTAGCTCTAGCATGAAATTTTACTAATTTGCAGAAAGCTTCATTGAGCTGGTCATAGGAGAGTACCTCGTCTGAGTCACTGTAAAGCTCGGAGTCGCTGATGCCGTTGACGTCCGCCATGAAGCACATCCCGGTGAAGTCGTCGCCGCCTTTCTTCTCTTGCAGATCATCCTCGCCCTCGTCGCTCCAGATCTCTGTGTCAGAGAGGTTGATATCATCGAGTGCGGCGAGGACGCTATGGAAGAGCTTCTTGTTCTTTGAGAAGTTGTGGTACTTCTTCTCACACGCTGGGTCACAAGCTGGAGGCTTCTTGTTGCGGTTCTTGTCGATGTAGTCATTTTTGTCGAACCACCAGAGTCGATCTTGCCCTTCTCCAGCTTGGGGCAGTTTGCTCGAATGTGGTTGGGGCCAACACACTCGAAGCAGGTGATCGTGCCACCTCTCTTCCTCTCCCTCACCCTCTTGTATACATGAGAGAATTTGCGAAATAAAAAGAGCAAGCTCATTTTCTGGAAATTTTTTCATTTGCTTATCGCTTAGCTCACAAAATGTGGAGAGGGAAAAACTAGCAAAAGAATCCGAAGTGGATCCAGTGGGATCGGTGACCAACGCCAACGACTGAGATTTCGTCTAGCGAGAGATGACATCGATCTCATGAGTCTTTAGCCGGGAATAAGCCCGTCAAGAGTCAGAGTCGATAAGTCGGTGGTGTCCTTGATGGTGGTCACCTTCATCTCCCAGACTCAAAGATTGAGTGCGGTCAAGAAGTGTCGAGTATTATCCGAGTTAGGGTATATTCAACCGACTGCTCGGAGGTCGCTCAAAGTCTTTGTAAATCGACCAAAGCACTCGTCAAGACTCTTACCAGCGTGTTGCTCAAACTTGTTGTAATAACGCTTGAATTGGTCCTATCATACCGTCTTGATTTGGGTAGTGCCCTCATAAAAAGGGAGTTCGTAGTTGCAATTGGATTGTGAGAGGGCGTAGCCACCGAAACCCTAGTTGTGTCTACTTGAACCTTCCCGTGCGCGCTGGTGCTGGCATACCGACGCACGGTGTTCTTTTCCCGAACGTGTGGATGTAGTAGAGGTGTTGCTGCTACTGCGACACTGATCGGGACGATCGACCACCGCACGAGGAGGATCGGCCACCGCATGAGGAAGATTGATCACTGCAACAGGGCGCGCACTTCGTTGATTCGAGCTGCATCAACATCCTTCCGTTGCACTGCGCGTCTAGTGGTAACGATCTATGATCATTTACTTACGTGGCTTTCTGGTGTAGAAATTTTAATTGTGTGCTAGTGTGGCCTACCCGTATCCCTTCAGGTACAAGGTCACAAAGTGCAACAAGATGGAGACCAAGAAGTAAGTACATGAAGAACAAAAGCTATTTTTGATTTGACACCATTTCATGTGTAACACTTACATTACTACAAAGAAGGTCATCACAAACAGTTTTCTGAACCGTTTGTATAAGCATGTGTCAGTGATACTACAGTGCATCACAGATCGTTTCTGAACCATCGACGATCTATATCAAGAACCATCTATGATAGTCTATTATCATAGATAGTTCATAGTTCCAGTCGTCCGTGATACGAGATGTATTACAGACGGTTTTTTCTAAGAAAACGTCTACGACATTTGAAAATTCAAGCTCCATTAATTTGGTTTTGGTGTTAATGAAAAATCTAATATTCAGACTAACTCTTTTGATAATCATAATATTGATTAGTCTCAATTGTTAATTAATGACAAATCTTTTTATGAAACTAACTCTTTTGTTGAGCTTAACTCTTATTAGTCTCTTTTGGATGAAAAGATGAAATCATCAAAGGTATGCATTCGATAACACATAGTATATATATTGTTGTATTCTTTGATGTCAAATATATTATGATTTTATTGATAAATCTAAATATGAGACTAATGTGTTTATTGAGTATATTTTTGAATAGTCTCATGAAAAAAAATGGAAATCCAAAAGGTATGTATTGATGGTTCACTATGTTGATCCTAGCGCAATCGAAAGTTCTTGAGTATATGAAGCATTAGTTGCATTAGTATACTCAAGACACAATTAATCTTTCAATTAATTTGTCTGAGTTGTGGTCAATCATCAAAGGATAAGATCAAAGAATCTTGGGAGCATCCATTATGTGTTAATGGAGTGCATTGATGATTGAGACAATCATGTGTTTTGGACTAACACTTTCAATGAGTTTGAAATAGGTTAAGTCCAAGATTGAGATGGATAAATGGGACAAGGATGTTATCATGTGTTGATGAGCATCAAGAGAGGATCCCGAAGCTAAGACAAGGGGAGTTCATCTTGTGTTGATGAACAAGACGAAGATCCCGACTTAGAGAGAAGTTGATCGATCATCATGAAAGCTCCAAGTGGTTGCGAGAGGCAAAGATATAACTAGCTAGGGCTAAGGATGTGTTCCTAATCTTTTACCGGTCTCGGTGTTTGGATGGGAGACTAGGTTGCTAGTATAGGTTGCCATACTATTAAGAGGGGTCAAACCTAAATAGGAGTTTGGAGTAAAAAGTTGTGATCTTTTTAGTAGCTGTAGCAGTGGTGCTACCGGCCTTTGAGCAGTAGCACCGCCCGTTCGATGCTACCGCCCTAGGGGCGGTGTAAAAATTCCAGAACGCGTGTTTTTCAGCCAAAAAAGTTAAAAACGGCCCAGTGCTACCGCCCCAAGCCCGGTAGCACTGAATTTTCTGAGTAACAGCTAGTTTTTAGCTGTTGGCCCTAGAGGAGCGGCACCGGGTTTTCTATGTTTTTTTGCCCATGTTGCCCCCAACGGCTAGTTTTTCTTGTGGAGGCTATAAAAGGAGCCTTGGGGCTGGCATTTGGACTTGCTGTGGTTTTAGAGAGTTCATTGCTCTTTGTGGTTGAGTTGTGCATGTATTGCACTCTCCAATTTGATTTTTGAGCTAAGAGTGAGCTCTAATTGCATGTGTTGCAATTAGGAGAGGATTGAGAGCCTCTTGTGCATGTGTTGCACTTGAGGGGAGCCTTGTGCATGTGTTGCACTCAGTGATCACCATTGCACATGTATTGTACTTGGTGGAGCTCAAGCTAAAGGGCTTGACTTGTTACTCTTGGTGTTTGCCGACAACTAGACGGCGTGTGGAGGCATCGTGCGCAGTGACCTTCTCAAGGAGATTGTGAGAAAGCCCGGCAAAGTTGTGAAGGTCGGAGCTCGCCTACCCGGAGGGGGGAAGAGCTACCACTAGTGGAATCAAGGCGGGTGCTCAATTCGTGGAGCCGGTCCAAAGTGGTTTAGGCTTGCCTCAACGTGGATTAGGAGAGACCGGCAAGTCTCCGAACACCACGGTAAAATATCGGTGTGTCTCTTGTGATTTGTATTATATTCTTTATTTATACTCAAGCAATTTATATTCATAGAATTGACGATTTGATTGCTTGTATTTAGGACTGCAAATTATTGTTAGAGACATAAATAGTTAGTGCACTTAGCGAGCCTAGTTGACTTAGGCTTTAATTGTCAAAACCTTAGTTTATCGTTTCCGCATCTATTATCATTTAGGTTTTGACATAAGGGTACTTAGGCGAGATTTTAATTAATTGTAGAATAAATTTTTATAGCCGCCTATTCACCCCCCTCTAGTCGGCATCCTCGATCTTACAACATTACTTTGTATTGCTGAAGCTTTTTCTATTTATTGGCTAGCCTCAAGAAATATTAGCCATGCTCTCTGAAACAAGTAGATTACATATTACATATCCATAAGTACACATATCCATCACAAATCAACTTAGATTACATCACAGTACAAGTAGATTACAAATTACAATACATCCATTTCAGAAATCAACTTAGATATATTAACCAATTGAATGCACAAGTACATATGCCACTACAATTCACAAATTCATAGCACAAGTTTCTCCACACATATGCCACTACAACTCATCAGGTTAAGGCAGAGTGGAACTTGCCTTTTGTGTTTACGACCTCACAGAGCAAGAAGGAAACGAGTTGTCCTTGAATGTTGTTCAGATCGGCCTATTCTAATGCAGTTGTAACACATTTCGCAACCTATTAATAGAAAGATTAAAGTCGTGGATATATGTAAATTGATAAGTATGAAACAATTATTGCATTATTGACAAACCTCTAGGTCATTAGTCTTCGTTATACCAATGATGAGTTGCATGTTGTGGCAAACGTAGAATCTACATAGGTTAGTTCCTTTTGGCTGCTGGTGGCATTACAAAAATAGAATTGGTTGGTTCGAGAGGCATTATTACGAAGTGTGATACAGGATTATTGTGTACTAGCGGATATCGCAAACTTGAAATTGTGGCTCAACTGCGACCCTCCCTTCGATGGCCCTCCATAAATTCTGTACACTTTGAACGACCTACGTAATTTCAAAAAGTTAGTCTCATCTATTCCATGAGTAATGTACACCTTGAACAATCTACAACAGAGTTATCTAAAGAGGAAATGTGATTACATGTCGAGTAATTGTGCAATAGGCCTCAAGTCGTGGGAGCCGCCCTTTAAGGAATAAAGGTAGATTACCAAGTTCTTTCTTGGTACAATTATAGCAAGAACCCAATGAAACCTACACAAGTATGTCGCCATGATCATTAAACCTAACTTCGAATTGCGTATAAAGTGCAAGTCAACAAGTATAGCAACTAGTGCAGCACTTGCCCCGGGTTGTGGGGTAAAAGTATGTATGATTTATTGCGTTGAGCCAGCAATGCACTTGTCATGTAATCCTCAACAGCTTATAAATTATTGTCCACGCTTTGCTTGGAAACCATGTGTGGGTCGAGGAAATCTACCGGTTCATCCTTGATTTTGGCTTCAAGGATCATGTATCTATATATACAAATGCATGAAGTTATATATATATATATATATATATATATATATATATATATATATATATATATATATATATATATATATATATATATATATATATAACTTGGGAATACGTAATCCCACCTTGCATATACCGCTTAAATAAAGAATTTATACCTCTTTATCCTTTTGAGCATACTCTAATAATGATTATAAGATACTTCAAAGTGAGTTCTATGAAAAATTTCATCAAAATCTACTTTTATAGCATATTTTGCGTATACTCATTTTACATATAAAAAAGATATATAGCAAAAATAAAGGGCGCTCATGAATTTTTTTCAACCATGTCATATTAGAGTATCTTAGAATTAGTATTTAAATATACCAAAAGTGATAAAGAAGTATAACATGTTCGTTTAAGTAATATATTAGAAGTGGGAGTACGTACTACCAAGAGTACACCCTTACTGTGAAAACTCCGTGAACCCACTTGTACAGGTTTTGAAAAATTCTCAAAAACATTATCATACGTAGGGGAGGTGATCTTATACAATTCTACAGAACTTTAAGATCAAACTCATTTGCATTTGAAAGATATTAAAAAGACAAATTCAGCATGAATAGTGATTTTTCACTATTTAGTGTTATTCATCTCGTTGTTTGTCTTTCTCATATCTTTCAAATGCGATTGAGTTTGGTTTTCAAATTTTGCATGTTTGTAGAAGCTCACCTCCCCTACGTGTGGTAATTTTTTGAGAATTTTTCAAAACTTTTACACATGAGTTTCACGAAGTTTTCACTGTAAGAGGGGTTTTCACTAGAGATGTCATATATGGATGTCCAGCATCTCAAGAGTGAGATGTCGAGGTTGTAGAGATCGAACAAATCGCTAAAGTCACCCCTGAAGAAACCCCCCGAAGACTGGTTGAACAAATGCTACATCTGGAATATAATGCAATTAGAACCAATTACTACCTTAGATCATAAAGAACAAATGGATCTACACCAAGCTAGATCTAAACCATCTCCAATTTTCTCTTTACCATGCTAGATCTTGAATATAATGCAATTAGAACCAATTACTAACCTTAGATCACCAAGAACAAATAAATCTATAATCACTCTTCCAAATCCACAGTCTTCTTTCACCAAATCGCCTCACCTTATCCACTCTTCCAAATTTGTCTCAGCGACATATCTGAAAACCCCAAGTGGGTCAGGGCTCTGTATTATATATTGGCAGGAAATGTCATGGACGGTTTGTTGAAAAAACCGCCTGTGAAGTATTGCAGATGGTTCTTTTCAGAAAATCGTATATGATATGTAGTCATATTAGTCATATTACATACGGTTCGTGGTACAAACCGTCTATAATATCAGCTTATCACAGACAGTTCTTAACATATCCAGTAACTTAGTCGGTCGCACTAACAAAACCGTCTGTCATTACATTTAACATAGACGGTTTTTGAAATCCGTATGTGATGAGACGTCTAATATAAGCCTTTCTGCAGTAGCGTTTAGTACTATACTTAATGAACATGTTCATAGGTTTTGGGCTGGTCCACTAAGTGGAGAGTTGCTCTTGTTATATGGAATAGAGGGTCTACTGAAGCATCCATCACTGCTAGATGGAGCCACATTGGTCTAAATCCATCAGCTGTTGTTGATGCCCATGATCCATGGACATAAACATTTTGTCTAATCATCCGAGTCCCATGGTTAAAATGTTTTTCTCTGATTTGTGCAATGAAGCTATTATCAAACTCTCGTGTGATTTTTGTGTGCTTGCAGGATGAGGTTACATCATCAGTGCAAGGAGAGCTGAAGGAACAGTGGGTTCTCATGCTTGCAAGATGTATGTATTGACCCCAAAATAGAATTGGATTCTCACCGTTACATGTTCTTATGAAATATAATAATTCCAAAGGTTTCAAACTACCACAGGGAATTCACCAAGATTGTTATGTGTTTGACTTCAACATGAACTAAGCTCAAAGAAAGTAGTGTGGCCACTCACCAGTAAAAGTACTCACCAGTAAAAATAACTCGCAACTCGCAAGTAACCTTTTATTTTCTGAAACTTGGTAACAGATCGCTATAACATCTCACGTGCTCAATATTCATTATGGATATTATTAATGTAACACAATAAGCTTTTAAATAACAGGAAAAATCATCTTTGTATTTCTGACATCTGCCGATTATTGTTCATCCTGACAATACAGGTTCGAGTAAAATATTTGCAAGTTACAAATTACACGTGAGCTAAGTTACAGTTGGATGCTTTTGTGATGCAAATTCAGCACAAAAGCAATTATACAAAAGCATCACCGAACGTACCTACATCAGCTCTTGCATTCCTGGGCTGGGCTCTTCAACATGCCACATCACCTACACCATATGTACCAACTCATTTTGCTCCTTTCTAACACCACATAATTTATATGATTATGATACATTGGACCATCTTTCGGTAATTATTTTGGCATAGTATCATCAGACATCAGGTATCTTCATTAACAGTAGTAAATCAAAATCCAGTCCATCCAGCTGGTTGGTAGGATGCATCTTTATTTGCTTCAGCCTTCAGAGCATTGAGAGACTGAGAAGCATTCCCCAGATTTGACATCTTGGAAGGTACGGTTCCAGAAGGAGCAGCCTTAAATCTATCTTGACCAAAGGCAAATGGGTGAGGACCAGAGTTGGTGTTCGACTGTCCAAGCGAGCTGGCTTTGTTGCTGTTTGATGCCCGCAAAGTTCGGACTGACCTGGGGTGGGCACTCCTCACAGCTGCTTGAGCTTTCGGCTCTTCAGGATAAGCTGACCATGGCTTCGGATCAGGGCTCGGAGTCCCTGGGTTTGATGTAAATAGACCTTGACGGAGCTCTGGCGGGGTTCCTTCAATCTTCTCCCTTGGCTGTTAAAAGCATACATTAGAATATCAGCTCCCTGATATAGACGAAACTGAAGGATGCAATTAGGGGTTTGGAACCCTTGCAGTAATGGGTGATTAGGAATGTCAACTGGGAAAACTGGAATAGATCATGACAGGTTAAACCATACAGATTTGACCAAGCTGGCCAGTTTCAATTATGTATTTCTGTTGCGAATTTACACACTTTGGCCAGTTAAATGGGATGGGAAATGAAAAGTTGAACCCTGGATACTGTCATCATGGATACTACCGACGACAGTTAGAAACTTAGTTTAGGCAAGTAGAAGTAACCATACCGGAGTATCAACACTTGTGCTGGGTGGGGAGAGTTCAACCTTCGGATTTTCTTTGAACTCCTTAACTGGGGGTGTTGCAGAAGCTGTAGCTAGGGCTTGTTCAAGTTCTTGTATCTCTCGCCTCTGAGAGGAGCAAATGGCTAACAACTTATCAAACTTCAATGAAATTTCTTCCTTCTCCAAGTTTGCTATCTTCAATTGCTCCTTGAGTAAAGTTACTTCAGCTTCCAGCTGTTGCTCTTTACTAGTTTTGTTTACACTACTGACATTGTTCTGCGAGTTCACTTTAACATTATCGAAGTCTGCAACAAAGGAGTTAAAAGCAGTAGCCTGTAAACTGGTTTTATTATCTGTTTTTGTCGCTACAGTTTTCTCTAGCCCATATTCTGAGCCATTAGGAGAAAACCTAATTTCAAAATCCCCAGGAGAACTATCAATAGAGGCAGAGAGAGACTGTCTATATGTATTACGTGTTGGAGTGTTCTGGTTATTTGCCTGCAATTGCTTTGAGGTGAATTGGTATACGGGCTCTTGATCAAAAGCTGAGCCCTTGTCATCAGCAAAAGCCAGCTCTTGGGCATGCTGAGTCGACCAAAATGCACCCATAGACGTGCTCCTTACATTGTCCCTTGATGGTGCAACGTAGCTCCTCTGGGGTGACCTCTGTAGTGCTGAAATATATACATTTAGAATATTACACAAACATAGTAGATGAAATGATTTTCATGCAAAGTAAAAGCAGTGAGACCTAGAGAAGAACATCCGAGCAACTACTACAACAAATGATGTCTTCCTTGCATTATCCAAGTATATGAGATTTCGCACTGCAGCATTTTCTTACATTCCTAATCTTTCCCTAGATAAACCTCAAAAGAACACAAGAAACCAAGTATACAGCAGTGGCTTCAATTCTTCAAAAAGACAAAAATTCAAGGAAGTAAAACCTTCATCCTCGGTAGTATGCAATTCAAATGCTGATCCAGATGGGGATCCATCAGGTAAATCCTTTTGCAGCTCCAAAGGAAGTAATTCATTAACAGGGAACCACACCTATATAGGTACATGCATCAACATTAGAGAAACAGAAGGCCTTTTTACATTTCACTGTCATGGAGCATGCACTAATTAAGACCAACCTAAATTCATGGAAGTGCATGGCCAATCAAGCAAAGTCCTTGCCTGTGTAATATCCGGTCTGGCATCTGGGGAAGACTGAAGCATGTCTTTGATCAGACTTGTAATGGGAGAACTGTACTTCGGTAAATCCGGGATACAATAGTTTCCATTAAGTATCTGGAGCTTTGATTCTCCATCAAATGCTAAATTTAAGTAGCAAATCCTATACAAGAGACATCCAAGAGCCTGAAAAGAACAACAACACCTTAACCGATGCAATTATTAATTATTATTTTTTTGGTCGAGATGCAATTATTCATAATTGATCAGATACAATGCAGCATACTAACAACTCAAGAATAAGATAGGTAATATGAGTATTGGGTAACTAAAAATTCAGTACCATCAGATGAATTTGCAGAAAAACGTAATGTTGGAACATAATAAGTGCAGAGATAGTTTACCCATATATCTACTTTCTCACTGATAACCTCCCTCCTGTACAAGTCCCACATCTGCAATTAGTAAACAAGCTTACAGTGAGAAAATATATAGAAAGACCTGCGAAAGAGCTCAAAATAGGTATGTCCAATCTAACCTCAGGAGCTCTGTATGCAGGAGTGGTGTGCTTTCTAATATTATCCTCTTCAATGCCCATCTCCTCAGGTTTAGCAAAGCACTTATGGTTTGTTGATACACTACCAAAATCACACAATTTCCAAGCCCCATCAGCACCAAGAAGCACATTTTCAGCCTTTAGGTCCCTGAACACGAAATAACTTTGCTGTGATGGCCCTCAAATGAAAATCGACATAGCAGCTTCTTGAGGGTTCAAATTGACAAGAACAGAATAATAAGGACATGCAACATATAAAACACAATGGATTATCTATTGCAAGCTACGACCAACTAGAGTTTATAATGCATTAGATGAAGCAAAGCAACCAGACTGAGTGGAATAACTATATAAAACAACATGAAAATTTTGTAAAATTAAGCTGTCACAGCATGAATGTGAATGGCAAGGTCCTTGTGTCCCTATCTAGTTTGCAAGGCTGTACAGCACATAGCAATATGGTATTATGATACAGATGTCATGCTATGTTCAAGATATGTTAGAGCTACTAGTATATGATTTTTCGGTTGTTTGTCAGGTGATTAGATTCATGCCATCTAACAAAGCCAGTACATAGAAAACGATCATTACAAAAGCACTGACAAAGTATGCAAGACAAAGAGCTGCTTGCTGTAAACATTTTGGCAATTCCACAGGTTGGAATATGGAAGGCGCACCTGTGAGCAATAGGTGGCGTTTGGCAGTGCATTGCAAAGACAGCATTACAAACATCCCGGAAGATGAGAGCCACCTGCTTTTCATCAAAGTGCCCTGCACCTCTACTCTCCAAGGCCGAAACCAGTGAATTCTCACAGAACTCCATTGCCAGCAGAGCCTCCCTCGCGCGGCCCATATCCAGTATCGTGTGCGCAACAAGCGTGACCACATTCGGGTGCCCCTTGAGCGACCTCATCACCGTGATCTCCTTCTGAACCAGATCCAGCGACTCCTTGTCCTGGATGATGACCTGCTTGAGCGCGTACTGCTTCGCAGGGTTCATCAGATCCCTGGCGAGGTACACGCACGAGAACCCACCCTCGGCGATGGCTTCCTGGACATGCACCTTGAGATTGCCGATATCGATGGTTCGGCCTTCGAGCCTGGATTGCTCTTTGGGCATCAACTGCCTGAACGGCCTCCACATGGTTGAATCACAGGTCCTCACAAATCACAACAATCTGGCTCAGTCTCCAAAAACCCTGTATGAGCTAACTAAACTTACCAAGGAGCCCTCTTGGTAAAGCTTGACAGATACGCATCAACAAGATCCATCCGAGCAGGATCAAACAAGAGACAGCCGAAAGAATAACCCAAAGAAGCGTATTGTTTTCTCAGGCTTCTCACAAGAACCGAGCTTAACCCTCAGATACCGCAACCGCAACTGTCAAACGGCTTTCTGCTACTGTGATCAGATCTACCAATCTATCTATCAAGAAACCAATTGAGCTAGCTAGCTAGCTCAGCGCTCTCACTCAACTCCAACCAAACACCAATCACCTCATCACCAATGGACAGCCGATAATCATAACGAAGCAACGATCAAAGAACAGATCCTGAGAGCCCCAATCCTGAGACCCAAGAAGCAACCAATCCCGGCCGTGGCTCGAAGCAGCCCAGCATCAAGAACGGATCTTGGGCGGCCAGGAACCAGCACTGGCCGCCTCCCTAAACCAGGAGGAGCCTTTCGTTAGGGTTCAGGCTTCAGCTTCGATTTAGAAGAGGCTTTTTGGGGGCTTTCTCCTGTGTGATTGCTCGTTGGGGTGGAAGGAGAAGTAGCGAGGCAATCAGGGAGCGGAACGAGGAGGAGAGAGGGGACGAGGAAAGTTTTGTCTGCTACGGCGGCGTGGTAAGTGGGATTTACTTGTGCGGCTTGCACTTCCGTAGCGAACGAGCAGCGGTGGGCCCCGCGCGGCAGCCTCACGGGGCCGCGAGGAGGACGCGTGGGAGACCGTTTCCCACGTTCCGCGTTTCGGTTTCCTCCCTTGTAGCCCGTTCAAACGGAGAAAAGACAGTAGATAAATAATACAACCAATTTAATACTCCCTCCGCCCAAATTTACGAGGCTTATATTTTAATACATAAATTAAGAAAATATTAAAAATAATTAGATTACTTTTAATTATTATAACTAAGCACTGTATTTAATGTATGCATGTAGGAAATATTAAATAAAGATGAATATTTATTAGGGGTACATAGAGAATATCACACTAAATTTGCATTAAAATATGAAATATGTCTTATATTTACGAAAAATATCATTAAAAAAACCTTATAAACTTAGATGGATGGAGTATATGGGGACTATAGTATATTGGGACTATCACTTCAAACGTAAAATTTCTCGAACTGAACTCAATTGTTGAATCACAGGTGAGGTCTCTCACTCTAGATGCCTCTACTAAGGGCCATCTTCAGAGGGGCAGCATCGAGGCTTCGCCGCAGCAGTCATTGTTCTAGCCACTACACAGCCTTCATTCTCTTGATCATGGGGCAGAATTAGTTGATGCTACAAGTCCCTCTCAAACTGTTGATGCCAATACTACACACAAAGATCCTATGACAAGAGCTCGACTGAAACAAATGCAACTAGAGGTGAATCTGTTCCTTAATGATTGCAATCATACTTTTAGTGAGAATTGTTTACTACCTAAGGGGGATACATTGATTGTTCTCAGGTTTGATTCACATGACACATGGGAGAACAATGATGAGCTAGACAAGTGTGGTGATGCTACTGTCTAGAATTGCTTGGTTGTGCATTTGATTAGGACATCACTACTTTGGACACGACCACCTCCTCGACTAGTCTGACCACCTCCTCGACCAGTCAGGCCGACCAGTGCTGGTTAATTCCGCGACAAGCTGGGCTTCGCCATTGACTACTCTAGAACCCGACAAGGCAAAGCGAGTTGGTCCTGCATGACTTCTTTTGGGCAACACAATTTTAGTTGGTTTGTATGTTAAGTTTGAAAATAATTAGAGCCTTTAAGCCTATTATGAAGCAAACTGCACATGGGCCGTTGTTTTTATTTTTGGGCCAAGCCCAGCCCATGTAGAACTAAGGGTAGGGGTTGCCCTCACTATATATACCCACTTGTAACCTCCCTTCTAGGGTTACCACGAATTTGAACTAGCAGCCCCCATTTCTTGTCTATAAGGTTTGAGTGTGCAGGAGCCACCCCCTTGGAGATTGAGAGATTTGCTAGTTCTAGCTGTTGTTCTTGTGTATTCCTTTGGATTTGCAGCTGCAACAGCGTCTACTTCCCGTGGTCAAGTAGACAAAGACCAAATCGTGTAGTTAGGCGAAATTTATTTGTCACAGGTTGCTGCTCAAGCAGCGGTTGGTGCCATCGGTTCGCCAAGTTGCACAGGTCAAGTTTCTCCCCCCCCCCCCCCGGCACACAATCCTACGTCGAGAAAATCGGACAACTCTACCGCATCAGGTGGGGTAGTGTTAAAGAAGAGGGGCAGCTAGGCAACCTCCATGGATAGGTGTTGAGTAGGGGTGAAAACGGTCGGAAACGGTCGGAAAACATCGAAACCATTTTTGTTTTCATATTTTTCCTCGGAAACGATACCGGAATCGATAACTACGGAAACAAAAATGGCATCGGTAATTCAAAAATATCGGAAACGAAAATTCGATACAAAATATATATCGGTAACGATCGGAATCCGAAAAAGAGACCGGTAACGTCGTAACGACATGTACCACCAATTGACTTCAAAAAATTCACACAAATCGTACATCCACATAGAAATTAGTAATAAATAAATATTCACAAATTTACGATGAACATACATTACCAATGTAAATGTATACAATAGCATAACTAGTCTAGAAAATCAATATCTTATAACTTATAATGGCATAAGCATTAAGCAACATCACATAGCACTTACATACAGGCATACATTAAAGCATTAAGCAACAGATTTGCATAGCACTTAAAAGCAATACCTTATAAGCATATACAGTTGACGATATCACACATTCCATACAGGCATACATAGCATAAGATAGTCTCCACACGAGTCTTTACATCACATAATATAAGATAGTCTCAATATCTCATATCAAATAATACATCTCTCCACATGAGGATTGAAATTTACTAGTCACTTGCTACTAGACCGACCAGACCCTTGCGGCGCCAAACCGGAAATATGACATACAAAGACATGCACATAGATAATCGAAGCTCGGAGCACATAGATAATCACAGCGATAAATCGATAATGAATCATTTGTGATACGAAAATAAAAGCAAAAAAAACATGTGATACTGACAGAGTAGTTATTATCACTCATCAAAGATCGAGAATACGACCAATGAAAACGAGTGATGGGCATAGAAGGCATAAGCTTCTAAACGAGTGACGGGCATGAAAGGATTGATCTCATAAGTTCTTGGTTTATTTGCAAATATATATTGCAAATGAGGTGTGCTTAATTTGATATTGGAGCATGCGATTAGAATTTGCAAATATATTTTGCAAAATTATTTTGATCATGAGTTGATCATCACATGGCTCAATATTTGATCTTATTGACTCTTTCGAGCTTGTAGTCATGCCCTTGATCAAGTCTATGTGAGGGATTTCGAAAAATCAAATTTTAGACTTGAATAACTACATTAGAGTTTTATTTTTATCATATTTAAAAATATGTATGGTTGCTTAAATCATAAAAATAGTTGGAGATTGTAGCACTCGTGATAAGCTTCGCATAGAGTCCAAAATCACCTAAATCGAAGTTCGGAGTAAAAAGTTATGGGCGTTTTAGTGGCTAAAGGAGTGTGATCTGTGGGCTGAGCGATTCCGGTAATTACCGCCGGAATTTACCGATTTTTTCCGAAAACCGAAGGAAACGGTTGGAACTTGTCAAAACCGTTATCGTTATCGTTTCCGACAAAAAATTCCGATTTCGATTCCGATTCCGAACATTACCGATACCGACACGTCCGATCGAAAAATTCCGAAAACGGTTTCCGAAATTCCGAGATTTACCGATACCGTTTTCACCCCTAGTGTTGAGGATGTTGATGCCATAAGAAGTGGAGGAAAGAGATAGGAAGCAGAGATGAAAGAGATCTAATATGAGAGGAGATCGATGGAAGGGACGAGGAAAGAGGGTCTCACTTGAAGAAATAGCTTGTTCAATACTCCCTTTAGTTCACAAAAATTTGTCGGTTTGGAATACGTGCTGTCAAACTTTTGAATCTTTAACTATCTATATCTTTTTAAATATTTAGATTGGATGCATGAAAATCATATGTGTAGATTCGTTTTGAAACGTCCTTTCATAATATTGTAATTTTATTGGATTCTTAAATATATTATAATAGAAATTAGTAGTCAAAGTTGAGTTTTGGGACCGTATCGATATCCAAAACGATAACTAGTTGTGATCCGAGGGAGTACAATAGAGCAAAATGCAATGGCTTACAAACCTGCTTATGTGATGTCATATTGAACCACCATTTATTCAATGCACTACAGATGCCTTAAATTTGGAGTCAAAATGATTAGGTCCAGCTAGCTATCTTTAAGTGCTCTATACCCACCAATTCACCAATCCTTTTCGGCCTACCAATTCTTTAGAACCAACTGATAGGATTAGCTAAAATTTTATTATACTTCCTCCTCAAACAGTAGTGCTAATTTAGGATAGGTCATAGGAGCACGGGAGTTGGGTGTTCGCGACTTGTCCTGCCTTCCTTCATCCCCGTTTTCCCCTTCCCGATCACGCGAACCGCCCACCCTGTGCTGCATCCGCACACACCGCTGCCGCGGAGAGGAAGCCAATCCACCAGCGAGATCCATTCCGTGCCATCCATTCGATTTTTCTTTCTCAAATGTTCTTTTCGAATTGAAAACTTTCCCAATCAAAAGTTTCTCAACTGTATCACTAACATGTGAGTAGGGATAAAAACAAAACGGAAACGAACGGTAAATGATTGTTCCAATTCTGTTTCCACATTTTTTATCAGTAACAGAAACGAAATCAGAAACACCGAAAACGGATAGTGACGAACACGGATGCAGACGGAACAGAGCGGATATGGAAACGAATGCGAAAAATTTCATCTAGATATGTTCCCAGTTGTAACACCTTAAAAATTTGCAAATTCTTTAATTGAGCATTTAATTTGGTTTTTATGATTTTTTTTCTTAATTTTCAGTATTTAATTAATGTTTTTTGCTATTTTCATATTTAAATAAATAATTTATTTGAGAAAAACAAAACCAAGATCTTGCTGAAAATAATTTTTCTAAGTTCAAAATGATATAAAATATTTTTGAAAATTTGTAGAATTTTTTAACTCTATTTGATATTTTCTATAATTCAATATATATTTTTGGTATTATTTAAATTAGAAAATGGAATTTCCGGTTTCATTTATACGGAATTTTCGTTTCTGTTTCTGTCGGAATTGGCTCTTCCGTTTTTGTTTATGTTTTTGGCAAAAAAATTTCGTTTTCGTTTCCGTACCGATATTTTCCGTTTCTGTTTCTGTTTTTCTCCGAAACGATCAAAAATTCTGCTTCCATTTTCAACATTACATGTGAGATCAAACTCCATATATCAGTACATTGAGTAATACATAAGAGAAATTTACAACATCTGTCTTTTCTAGATTGAAAATACCTTGCCATGTTGCGCGACCAACTACAATACCTCGCTATTTCTATTACAGTTGTAATGGGAGAGGATGCGCATCCCCAAGTTCGTATCGACCACATGAAAGACAAGCATGACAAGAACTTTTTGGCAAGAGTCGAAATACGATACGTCGATTTAACCTGTATTCAATACAAACAGTAGATAGGAAACTTGACACACTCATCTCGTATATGGATTCCTCCTTATGAGTCATGACTTGCTTGGTTAGGTCGATGACTATCTCCTGATTTTAGCCTTTTTCTTTAAGCTGGTTAGACTGAGCAAGAGTAAAAGAGCTAAAAAGTAAACCATATTATTCTCTCTCTTTTTTTTAAAGAAGAGCATTCGCTACTAAAGGGCCTCTACCTCTGATCAGGTGGTAGTGTCCGAAGTTCTTCTTTGGAAAAAAAAAGAAAGGTAAGAAAAACAATATAACAAATATGTTCCTACAGCTCTAACGATAGGGGACATTGTTAGATCGAATAGAAAGATTTACATGAAATGAAACAGTTCACTTCCACAGGAATTTGAAAAAGAAATTCTCATGCTACAAACAGGACCTAAATTTAAAAATATTTTTAATGGACGCCAAGACAGGCAGTTAACTGTTGCAGCAAATATTCAGCATCAGCTCTTGGCCGCTTCGTGCACCTTTTACTACTTGAGCAGCTTTCTGCTCGCACATAGGATTTTGCTGATTTAGGTATGCGTGTATCTTTGTGGTGAAATTGAAAGGGAATAATAACCCAATGATTTGTGAACTTTCAAGGTTCCATTCCAAGGATGACCTAAAAAGAAGCAGAAGTTGTAGAATCTCTTGGAAGGTATCGAGGCCGCCAAAAAAATGGCAGGCTAAATCTGACAGTAGTCAGTACTAAATCACAGGTATACGACATAGTTGTAATGATCCAAAATAACAATATATACATATTCTTGAATAACGTGTTGAAGGAAAGGGAGAAAATCGATGAACAATCGAAGCAATTATCTGGACAAAAATGAATTGTTGTGATCTTTGGGGCGAAAAACAAGTTACACAGATTTATGAATTAAGAATTAAAGAACCAAATATATCCTGAACTCAAAAGGACCAAGAAATAATAGCAAATGTTTTACAAGGATCCAATGCCAGGAACTAACATCTCAGTGATGACCACCAACAACAACAACCGAATTTATCGGCTCTTAGAAGTTACAAGTAATGGAAACAATTATGTGGAAAAGATGAATTAAAGTGATACCAAAAAATCCTTGGAAAAAAACAAGTTACACAGATTTACGAATTAAGAATTGAAGGACCAAGAAACAATAGCAAATGTATTACAAGGACTCAATGCCAGGAATTAACACCCTAATGATGACCACCAACCACAACCGAATTCATCAGCTCTTACAAGTTACAATTAATCCCTTGCACAAGAAAAAGTCAAAAGTGTACTAATCAAAATCATGACCACCTCATGAATGCATTTCAATGAGCTACAAGCTCCTAGCTAGCATCTCCTGGAGCCTCCTGTACGACTCCTGTTTCTCAAGAATGAACCTCTCATGGCAGCTGGCTATGAACTTCTCTGCAAGCCTGTCAATCTCATTGCAACCATCCTCCTTTTCATCATCATCCTCCATTTGATCCTCCTCGGTCCACTCGAGGTACCCGGAGATCGGCGCCAGCTGCTCGGCGGGGATCACCGTGTTCCACGACGGGTCGTAGTAGGCTAGGCCGGCCTCAAACGGCTCCGCGACGGCGGTCTCCGACGACGGCATGGAAGCGGGCAGCAGGTTGAGGTGCATTGTGATGGAGCTGCTGCTGCCACCATTGCCGCATGGTTTCTTGCCTTTCCTCTTGATCATCCTCCTCAACTTGATGCTGTGCCTGGCAATGAGGCCGGTCTTCATGTTCAGAAGATCAAGGAGCAGTGACTTTGCGCCTACGAGCGCTCCGGTGAGGCGGCCGGCGTGTTTGAGGACGAAGGCATGGAGGAGATGCTTGATCTTGAAGACAGTCTTTGTTGATGTTTGGTGTTGAGCTTTGAGCTCGAGATCGTAGGAGGGAGGAGATGGAAAGGGCTTGCTATGGAGTAGGTGATCCATGGGGATGCAGCTAGCAATGCTTCTCAAGTTGGTGGCTTGCCCAACTGGCTCATATATGTGCTAGCGGATTTGGGACCTATCCACTAAATGTTCATCACATTGGTTAAAAGAAAAGCTTGCTATAGTTTACATGATTTGAGGGGTGGAAAAGTAAATAATTACAGATCATTAGACATTTGAAGTTACTGATGGTTTCTTTGTGATTTTGTCGCACTCGAAATAATAATAATTTGGTTATAGTTTGTCTTCCAGGACAGAATAATTTATGACTTATAGTAACAATATTGAACTTGTTTAAAATATAGTTACCAGAAATGCGGTTCGTCCGAGTCGCGGTATGGGATTTGGGTTTGCGGTTCGCCACGTTTTCTTCCAATTTTCATTGCGAACACGAACCCCGTATCCAAAATTGATTTAGGTTCTCGACGAATCTGATTCACGATTTGCAAAGGTTTATAGCGAATCCGATAACTATGGTTTTAAATGACAAGATATACTCCACTGAAAAACCAAACTAGGTACTTATTGCATCAGTAAAACAATTTTACTAAACATTAGTGATTAATTTTTCATGCCATCCAGGTGCTAAAAGCACATGCCATTGTTTTTCCTTGTGATTTGTGAATCACTTCTTTCCCTCACTCCTCAACTGCTTTTGCTTTCTGTTTGGTCATACAAAATCAGGGGATTCCATTCTTTTTTTGAATGAAGCAAGGAGGTTACTCACAAACTTTTTGCTCAAAAAGAAAAAGAACATCACATTGTGGTCCCAATGGACACACCAGCAACTTCTCATATTCCGAGGATCAGTTTTGACTACAAAGACATGTAACAAAGAAGCCAAATGTTTGTTCATAGCTGCTTCTCATTTTGTAGCTTCAAGGTGCAGTTGCTCATCATGCTTATCTCTTATGTTAAAAAAATACAAAATGAAAACAAAATTTCTGGTTCGGTCTCTGACGTTGGCCAAGATTGCATGAAAGTGATAGTTTGTTCAGAAAGAAGTGGAGTTGGGTGTAGTTTGTGCGCGTCTACTCTCCCTGTATTACCAGCAACCTGCAGAACTGATCGACAAGCACAAAGAAATCAGCAGCAGTAGATGAGCTAGATCTATAACTAACTTTATTATCATCTCGTATGAGAGTCTGCGGTGAGTAGTGACCACTTTCGTACACAACTGCATATTCTTTTTTAGAGTTTTTATCTTTTTAAGAGGTACCATTAAATTAATTTTAAATTATTGCACCTCTTTACACCTCTACCTCTAGGTAATAACTGAATATATATATATATATATATATATATATATATTAGTATCTCCTATTAATGATAAAAAGCATCGTTCTTCTTAAAAGGAAAAGGATATAGTACATACTACAGTGGAGCTTTATTCGGCTACACTGTACCAAAAGTAAGCAAATATATACGACAGAATTCTAAGCAACTATGTACGACAAAATTCATTCGAGTCCTTGCTTTCGTTGAAGAGAGCGATCTTGCAAGTCCACGTCGGAGCTGAGCGAGTGCGGACACTGCGGAGGATAGATCAGATGAAGGTGGGATGGATCTGCGGGTAATGCGGCACTTACCTACATATGTCACGAAAGTTTACGCGGGTTAATACGACAACCCGTTAAAATTTATACGGACTAATGTGGCAACCACAACCTGTATTCGACAAAAAAAACCTCGACACGTTATTCCACCACAAGACCAGTTCAAGTAATAATCGTGCAGATACGGTAGTATAGCTTGGTATTTTTGCTACAGCTGTTCTTCAACCGGAAACTTCACTTGATATCAAAATACCAACTAGCTAGTATTCACCATCCGATAAAAATGACAGAATAACAGAGCAGATACACTATTTATGAGCACTCTTGAGCAGGGCAACTAAATCCAGGGGCCAATTAAACTTCGTAGGCATCCCTTCCTTAGCCACCTTCGAGGCCCTACAAAGCAAAGATAAGAACAGCGAATGTCAAATTTGGCAACATGTTAATTCTACCGAACAAGTGATTAAGAATTCAGAACATAGCTGAAAAGGAGCAGCACATTGTTTCTCCCAAAAAAAAAACATGCATAACTTAGCTAAGCCAAACTATAGCAGAACCCAACTATTATGTTAACCAAGTGTGACTCTCTTTTGCCCTTCCTTAGTACTTCATTATCTGAATGCAGGGATCATCATGATCAAACAATGCAGTTCGAAAAAGACACTTAAGGACAGGTGCATAATCAAGATCATTCTAGCACCAAAGAATAAAGTTTAACTTGAAATCACTTAGCAAAGTACACACATTCTACAATATGATCTACAGGTAAGTTAGTTCACAACACAAGGTACACAAAATGCAAATGGAGTAACTGGATGCCTATCCTATGATACAATCATACAACAAGTATAACTTAATCCGTATGTGGCTACATCAGAAGATCTCTCACACTAGAATATGTTCTAGGAATTGCAACAGCTGAAAAATCAGAAGACTTGACATGCCAAGAAGATCGAGTCGATGCTCATAGAGTCATAGAGAGTACTCAGGACAGGAGTGACACCCGCATTTCGTTGGATCACAGGTCATCAAAGCCCAAACCATTGGCCAAGCACATTTTTATCAGCTAGTATTGCCTTGTAGAGAGAGACTAAAACTAGTAATTCTCGTAATGTAAAATACTCAAATGATTTGTTGGTGGGCACTTGGGCAACCAACTACAGGATTAAGATGGCAGGTTACTGAATAAGGGGTTTCAAACTTATGCACCTGGATATCAAACATAAACACACACAAGCATGCCTCTTTCGGAATCAGAACAAATAAACTCAGTTGCTATGGATAAAAGAGCATAAAACTTTTGCATATAATTTTGATCAAGAAACTAACTTTGGGTGCTAGATAGCATCTTTGCCTTCCACCAGTGTCGAAGAAGAATGAAAAATCAGATTATAGATGCATCTCATCAATCATCACCATCATTCATATCCTCTTCTAGTGTGTTCTTTTGGTGAGAAGAGCCTAAAACATTGTAAAGTCAGAAATCGACATACGATTATTATCGAGTAAACTAACAAGTTAGAAATAATTAAGAACGAGCTTACTAGTTGCTTTATGCCAATCTTGAAGACAAATTAAGGCCTCGACGGTGTCACCGGAGAGCCTACTCCTATAATCGCTAATAACTCTTCCTCCTGTGCTAAACGCGGACTCAGATGCAACAGTTGAAGCAGGGATAGCCAATACATCACGTGCCATACAAGAAAGGATAGGATACTTGGGAGACTGTACCACCCACCATTGTAAAATATCAAGAGATTCTCTACGAGGGAATAACTCTTCCTTCAAATATCTATCAAGCTCATTGCTTGCTTGAACTTTCTTGGCACTTAAATGCTGATCCCAATCTGCAAGAGGGTCATTTTCAGCCTCCACGTCATCATCACCATTTGTTCCTTGTGATAAATGCTCAACTGATTCTCTCACTTTAGTAGAATATTCATCAAAAAGGATTCGCATAGCTTCATTAACCTCATCGAGGTGTTTCTCAGCATGACTTCCAAATGCCATCTTCAAGCAAAACTCAATACAGTCGTACTTGTACCTTGGGTCAAGTATGACAGGTATGCAATTAGCCAAGTACGACTCTTTCCAATACTTATCAAATTTCTCTTGCATTTCTTTTACCATAGCCACAATGGTAGGGTTTCTACTTTTAGTTCTATTTTCCAAGGATTTTTTAACTAACCACACCTCATGGAAGTAATGGTTGGATGTTGGATATTTTGAACCCGAAACAACTTTAGTGGCAGTGTAGAAAACCCTCAATAGATTAACAACATCTTCGGTCCATCTCCATTCTAAAGACGTGGGAGCATATTTGTAATTTGAGTCTTGCTGTGCTAGGGCATAAAATGTTGCTTTGAAAGGCAACGCTGACTTAAGCATAAGGAAAGTTGAGTTCCATCTTGTGGCTACATCAAGTGAAGGGTGCTTCTCAGATACTCCCACCTGTGCAATGATTTCTTCAAACTTCTCTTTTCTTGATTGCGAACTCATGACATACTTAACACTGTTTCTAATGCTATCAATCATACTGCCCATTTCCTTTAATCCATCTTGGACGATAATATTTAAAACATGAGAAGCACACCGAATGTGAAACAATTTGCCTTGGCAATGTAGAAGATGCTTTTCTAGTAAATTTTCTTTCAGAAAGTTGATCATTGCAGTGTTAACTGATGCATTGTCTAATGTAAAACTGAAGATTTTATCCTCAATGTGCCAATCTTGAATGCTCGTCAATATTACATTATACATGTTCAAAGCATCATGTGGAGTCTCCATAGGACAAAATCTTATAATTCTCTTTTGGACATTCCATTCATTGTCGATAAAATGACATGTAATGCATAAGTATCCTAGATTCTGGTTTGACGTCCACATGTCGACGGTCAATGATACTCTAGAATTACAGTCCTTGAAAAGATTTCGCAAACCCGATCTATGTTCCTTATAAGATGTAATACAATCAGCTTGAGCAGTTGTTCTAGAAATCATTTTGAATATTGGGTTTAAGCTAGCCACAAAAGATCTAAAGCTATCATACTCCACTAAGGAAAAGGGCAGTTCATGGAGAACGATCATTCGCACAAGCTCTCTACGCGAGACCTCAGGGTCAAATTTCCAATCTTTCAAGACAACTACTTCAGATGAAGTTGCTGAAGAATGCATTTTATCTACCATATCATGCATTCTAGTTCTCATTTCGCATACCCTTCAAGTGTCTTCCAATTTGGCTAGTCCCTGATCCCCGTGAGGCTGGAAAGGTTTGGTGGCAATGTATGCACTTTCCTTCTGCAAGTTTTCCATCATGATATATTAGCTTGGCCTCCTTCCATACATCGGACTTCAAGTTGCGTGGTTTACGTCTGGAGCCTAATCATTAAAAACACTACTTTCAACTTGCTATAGACAATGACAATGCTTTACTACATATCTAAAAAAGAACATAGAAGTAAAATCTCACCATGGGAATTCCTCGTAGAGGATGGAGACCTCATTGACGATGGAAAATGTATAGTATAACATGGTGTTGCTGGAGATAGGGACCTCATTCGTTTTGTTTGAGAGGAGGTAGGTAGAGCTGCTGATGGTGATATCCCTCGTTTCAATGCCGCCATTCTCGCCAACGTCCCAGGTGTTGACATCAACAAGTTTACCCCTGGCGACCTCACCACAGTCGCCATTGGAGACCGAATTAGTAGACTTGGTAGAGTAGTTGACGGTGAACACCCTCCCTATGAAACAAAGAGAACAAGTGAATTAAATAGAACTATCTTTATCAACTTCACCAAAATTAAATTTTCACTAAACATTTATGCATTTAAATCAGTTGATGTATAACATTGAACTTACACTAAACATGCTCGAGAACCCTGTTTCTTTGTTATGTTATGAAAGTGGCATTATACAAGCGTCGGCGTTCTGTACATACCATAATCCCCTTAATAAATAGGTAATCGTCGTTTCATTCCTTTTCTGACATCTAGTCTGATCAACACCTTCAGATATTTATGTACAATTCATTATTAAATTGTGTTTCTATTTATGTAGTTCCTCTGGGAAGGTAGATCGGGATTTTCTTTACCGCCACTGGTCATAATCTACGGCTATATTGGCTAGCATGCCAAACATTACTGCCCAAAAACCAAAAAATGTGCCCTGTACCAGTCAATAAGTAACACTTGAAATAACTATTAAAGGCAATGTGCCACAATCCAGTGCATATCCTGACTGTAATTATAACCATTAACCATAGTGTATCCCAAGCGATTACTTTTGTCCATAAACCATACAACATCATCGTGGAACCAATAATAACTTAAATAAGTACATGCACAAGCATAAGCAAAGTGATATTCCCTTAAATGGTATATGATTATATCAACATATAGCTTTTTCACAAGCTACTACAAATCTGAATTCTCATGCATAGAACAGATATGCTTTTACATCTTTTTTCATTTTCTTATGTAAGAGCACCAAAGACATACTCTGTTATTTCCAATGTTGCAAGTTTTGTTCATTTGTTTAGTATAACGTACCTGATGTATACTTGTGAAGCTATGAAATGAATTTTTGTTCTCAGTTCAAGACATCCATGTAGTTCTGTTCTATATTCTAAGGTCAATGACGTTAAAGCTGACCTATCTCATTAATGAAGTGGTTTTGGATCTAATTAATATTTTTATGCAATTTACAACCATTTTGTTATTGCACATCAGACAAGCAGAAGTTGGGAGAGGTACAAAATCACAGAAAGGGAAAAAAGTTTTTTGTTCGCTAAAAGTGTTTATAGCATAGCAATCCTTGAAGAAAAATATAAACTTCAAGAAACACCAAGAAAAAAGAACCTATTGGTGAACGCAATTTCAATATTCAAATCCCACAAGATCTGGAAACTGGTTGGAATCTCCCTTTCCAAAAGAAATATTCGAGTTGAGAATATACAACACAGAGAATTCAGCATTTAGATTATGGTCGTCACTGTTTTGTAATCGTGCTTATAAGTTGCATATGGTACCTCTGCCAAATAGCAGGAGGTGTAAAAGATGGAATAAATGCCAAGTTTTTTCGTGTGAGCAGATCATTCATACAGGGTGAGGAGCATGTGCATGGTCTTGTTTATTCGTCTTCAGTGCCTCCCAGGGTCGGCTATCATCTTCCAGCCTCTTCCTCTTGTGTAGCTTCTTCCTCTTCTGTTCTTTCTTGGATCTACATCCGACAAACACCACCAACAACAAATCATAAAAAAACTGAGGAATCAAGAACGGCAAGAGGGAAGGGTAGGATACACACTTCTTGGATAGCGACAGCTCCTCGCAGTCACGGACCTCACTGTTACCCTGATGTTGTTGCTCATCGCCGCCAACCGCAAGCTGCGGCTCTTCCCTGCCGCCTGCAGAGAGCCTCACCGCAACATCGCCACCTCCATCTGCCATGCTTTCTCAAATCCCCATCACCTACAGAGACTCTAAGGAGGTAGAGACTCGATGCGAAGGAGGCGAAGACTCGATGCAGAGACTCGATGCGGAGGCGGAAACCCTAGATTTGCGGTGGACTAGATGCAGCGAGCAGAGAGACGGACAGGATGCGAAGGAGAAGCGCGGAGGAGCCTATGAGGCGAAAACCCTAGAGATGTGGCGATGCAGAGGCGAACTCGATGCAGCGATGCGGAATTGCGGAGAGGCCGGCAGCCAAGTGCCACTTAATTAATTAAGTGGGCTGTGGGTGTCTGTTTGCTATTTTATGTGGGCTAAACTAAGCGGGCTAGTGAATAGCCCGCGACCACTTTCATGCTTAAGGACAGAGGTGGAGACTTTGGATCTGCCACGGAGATGACCAGGACGGCGCCGGCTCTGGCCAGACCTTTAATGCCAGGGACTGGATCTAGTAGGATTTCCATGCATACGAGGGTAGTGTGTTGCTATCGTAGGTCTGAAGGCCATTTTCATCCGAGTGATTGATGATGTTTGTCCACCGTGGGATCATCATCCGACCGTCATTTTCATCGGAGAAACGCTAAAGCTCGTGGGCCGTTGGATCGTGGGTAAATGTTGCTGATTTGATCGTGTCGGTTCGGGTCTCTATCCAACCGAAGCTGTTGCATCGCAGTGAATCGTGACCTTCTGTCTTGCCACGTGGACGGTGGATGTGCGTCGTCTTCGCGAAGTTGCCACCGTGTCGTTTCCTCTTCCTGTACGCTACACGGACACCGAGGGTTATAAAGGCCGCATTAGCATCGCCCTGGGTATCGCCGTCTTCCGCCGCATCTTTTGATCTAAGCACCGTCTCCCGGAGTGTCGCCATCTGCGCACAGGAGCTCGCCAGAGTTCTTCGTGTGCACTGTTGTGGTTTTTTGTCAAGCTCATCGTCGTCAAGCCGTGTTCCGCCGCTTTGAAACCAGATCCAAACTCCTTGTGTCTCACAGCAGCAAATCCGCAAGGTTGTGTCGTTGGAATGTCACCGTAGCACTATGTTCTTGGTCTTCATCTTCGTCTCCAGTAGCAGCACCGTCGAGTTCGCCGTTGAACCTCACGATCAAGCTCAACCATCGGATTCCAAATCAAGCGTGTCAGATCTCGCCGCATGGACATCGTGTTGGTAAGCCGTGTGTTCTTGCTATTACTGTTGGATGCGTGCCGGGTGTCACGGATCGGGTAAGCCGCGTGTCACGTCCGCGTCGCACCACACATCGTGCTGATGACACCCCAGTGATGTCGTCGCTGGCATCAGCGAATTCCGTAATAGTAGATCCGGTCTACAGTGAACCGATTTGGTTCATGGACAGAGTCTATGCACCATGGCGATGTGTCAGGCCCTGATTGGCTTGGTTCAGTGTTGACGTCATGGTTGCGCAATAAATCAATTTTTAGTATAAAAATAATTCGGTTAAAAATGGATTTTCTGATTTTTGGTATTTTTTTAATATTTCGGGAGTCCGTTTTCCCTCATACAAGCTCCGATTGAGGTGATTTAAATTTAGAAAAATTTGTAAAATTGAGATATATTTAATGGTAAATTTTATTTTGATTTTTAGAGTTTGTTTGCTTTCTGTTTTGGTATTTATTTGGTATTCTTTCTCGTACGCGTAGACGTCGAAGTGCTCGAAGTGTCCGAGGGAGATTCGTTGACTCAAGAGCAAGTTCCAGAATAAGAACAAGAGCTTTTTTAAGGCAAGTTGTGCTTTGATCATGTTGAACCCAATTTATAAAATTGCTATATTGTTTTACTTTATGCATGATATTTTATATGTATTAATGTTTCAAATTAAATTGGGATCTAGCTAATCTGTCCAATTGAACTATGCCCTACCTTATCATTTGTATGCCATGATTAATTGTCACCCTAGATTAGTTCATTACTATTTGGTTAATATTAATAATCAGCATGGGTTGGTTAGACCATGTTAGTATGTTTAGCCATGCCACGTACATCACATGTCTTGGAATACCAAAATTAATCTTGATTAATGGAATATGAAACATGATTATAAATTGTTGTATCATGTGTTGTCATACAATGATGTTGAGTTGTAGTGACGAGGGATGTCACGCAACGATGTTGACTTGTTGATAGCACGTGGTGCTTAGTAATCAACTAGGGTGATAATCATTTAGATTGAGGCAAGTGGCAAAGGGCAGTGTGCCAAGGTGAGCCGATGGGCAAAGGGTATGTGGAAGTTTTGTCCTAGTCATCTTAAGGATTTAATCTTGCAAGCCTTTGATCTGAGTCAAACATGCAACCAAATATTTGGAATGGGACGGACCTATCTAATTAATTTGGAATGTCTTAGCTTTGTTACTACCAGTGGTGGTGTGAGGTTCGCCTTTCTTTGAATTTATATGGCACAAGAGGAGGGCCCTGAGTGTAGTAATCAGTCCCTTCAGTATTGAATTAGAGAAGTTCCAATATCCAATCCAGACATGCTAGCAGTATCTGCAATACCAGAGGATTTTCTTCTGTCCTGTAAGTACTAAATAGTCTGTTCATAATAGAGGTAGTACCGTAGTAGGGTATATTTATACTATTTTGCGGTCCTGATCTATTATACATGCTCGCAAAATACTTTTGGCACTTTCATCTGCATCTAGAAATTGCTTAAGTTCAAAGTGTAAATGGAAAGTCGCGGTTCAACTGTTTGAATATGATCTTCTTGTTCCAAATTCCGACTCAGCTGTGCAAAATGTACATCTTCACTTCTGTGGAAGTGGCGGATGTTTATTTTCATCAGTATTGGCACTGAGGCCTTGTTGGTTGTTGTTGGATTGTACTTCTATGAGCTATATTTTCTGGTTGCCTTCTGTGCATCTGGGGAGCTTAGTAATGTTTCCTCTTTAATCTCTTGTCATGAGTGTCAATGGGCTGAGAGTTGTAGGGAGCTGGAAAGTGCTAACTGGTTATACTTGTGGCATGTTATACGTCCTGTGAGCTATATCATGATTCTTTTCTTTTGGCAAAACTTTCCTGGAGGCTGGTCTTGATTCCACAGATGGCACAGAGCACAAATGGAAAAAAAGATGTTCTAGAACCAGTTCAAAGTGCTCTTTTGGTCTTCTGCTGCTTCCTGCATCAAAGAGATGTTCACCTCTAGCTTTTATGCCATCTTTTATGCGCCAAAACCAAAAAAAAAAAAATAGAGTATTGCATGCCGTCTTGATAAACCTTGTGTCCGCTCTTCATATTCGAAGCAAAGTTTGATAAACCTTGTGTCTGCTCTTCATCTTATCTGAGCCCTAACAGAAAAAATTAAAGAGTATTGCATGTCATCTTGATAAAGCTACTGTCTGCTCTTCATATTTGAAGCAAAGTTTGTTCGATTCATTAATCCACATACATAATCCTGTTTGCTACTGCTAGACCTTACCTTGCCTAGTTGGTGTTCCTCCAACACAGATGTCCAAAAATCCAGACTCAGCATAAAAAAACAGGCACAGAACTCCACATTCCAGGGCTCTTGAGCCCCAACTTTTCCTTTCCCACTCCACCGTTGACCCAACGTGGCACAAGCCCATTGGTCCCCTGGATTTCCCTCTCCGCTTCGCAGCAAATCCATTGCTGTGCTTTCCAAGACAAGACCTTCCCAAAATCCCCCAAAGAATCCTCTTCAGGGAACAAAAATCCCCAAAAAAGAAAACCAACAAATAAACATGACAATTCTTGGTCTATCTACTGCCTTCTCTCCTCCCAGGTGAGAAGAGATTGTTTCACTCTTCCTTTTCTGTCCAATAATTTTGCTGTGAACAAGTATCTATCTATAAATCTACCTGTTTCAGAGGTTATTGGGTAGCTGTGAGGATCAGGTAGAGTGCTAAGCCAAGGTGCAACTTGTCCTTGAGGAAGAGAGCTTATGCTGCTGTCCGAGCCGAGGTCAACTTCGTCGACGGCGACGAGGCGAAGCGGCTCGTCGCCGAGGAGGGTTACACGGTGCTGGACATCCGGCACGGGACGCAGTACGAGAGGCGCACATCAAGTCCTCCGCCCATGTACCCCTCTTCATTGAGAACGAAGACAACGACATTGGTATGCAGTTATGCACAGCACACAATCTCAAACCTCCTATCTTTTCCTGAAAGAAATTTTTGTACTTGCAGCAATGTTTCTGCGAGAGTAAATTGCACTCTAGGTGGTTAAGCTTGTTCTATCGGTGACGCTGTGGTTTTAGCTTGGAAGATCCATAAACTTGTTTGCATTTTCTTCAGGAACGATCGTAAAGCGCACGGTACACAACAATTTCGCGGGTCTGTTCTTCGGGCTGCCGTTCACAAAGCTCAACCCGGACTTTGCCAAGACGGTAAAGGAGAAGTTCTCGCCGGAGAGCAAGCTGCTAGTTGTCTGCCAGGAAGGGCTCAGGTTGGCGAGGAATGCAGTTATCAAGTCTCTCTATCGGATGTTGTTCAGCTAGAAGATTTCAGAACCCAGAGTAGAGCCAAATCAGTTGCTTAATCTAACCTAAAACAGTTCAGCTAATCTTAAAAAATTCCAACATAAACAGAATTCAGTTCCTACATTTATTTGGATAATTTAATGTCAGCTGCTTATTTCCCTTTTCCATACGCTGAAGGTCCACAGCAGCTGCAGATGCATTGGAGAGAGAAGGCTTCCAAAATCTCGCATGCATTACATCAGGTCTTCAGACATTGAAGCCAGGTGCCAATAAGCTAAAATTCTCTATGCTCTTTACAGAATTTGTCCATGCAAAGTATTTTGCAGTTCGCATTACGATGCAATGCGCCATATTTTGCAGGAACATTTGAGTCTGTCGGCAAAAGCGAGCTGCAAAATGCAGGGAAAGCCGGCCTTGTGACAATCCAAGGGAAGATTTCAGCTGTTCTTGGGACAGTGTTGATATGTAAGATGACTGAATTATGATATTTCATATTAATAAGTTCATTAGCTCATAATCTTTCCCTATGGGCATTCATATGCACTGTGCAGGTGCCTACCTGTTTATAACATTATTCCCGGACCAGGCTGGGAAGTTCTTTGAGTTGGCTGGCATCAGATTGTGATCAGAATTGGTGCTCTTTCCATGCATATTGTTATTCCTCTTGGGAGTTCATATTTTCATCATCAGGTATGAAATTCTTCATGATTTGAAGCTCTATATATTGCCTGTAATTTCTATCATTCCGCTCATACAGAGATGCCTTTGCTCCAGAACAGAGAGGTTACAGAGATCAGCTGTTGAAATGAGTTGCAGCTTTGATTCCGAAGTTCCCTTATATTATTTAACTCAATCATAGAGTTTTCTAAATGTTAAACCCTTACAACCTTTGATTTGACTGGGAAAAAATGAAAATGCGATTGCTCATTTGTAATGGACCATTAGTATATATGTTTCAGATTTAAGAATACACATCTTCGACTCTTCATAGATTCATACGATACATCCTGAGATAAATTATTATTTTGATACTGTATTAACTGCTCTGTGGGTAATATAATAAGCCCGGAGGAGTTGTACAACTTTTTTTTTTGTTTGTTTTGCTCATTTTCCTTCCATTGGAAAATCCGGATCAGTACTAGAGTGCAAACCAGTCTGGTATGTTCCACCCTTTTGCTGCAGGTTAACTGTATCAGTAGGTGGACTCAGTGAGATCTTTTCAGGCTGAAAAGGAAGTTAGGCTCTACGTGTATTATGTAGGGAATTGATGACAATTACGCATGTATTTCTGCTCGAATACATTCTTTTTCTCCCATACATCCCCTCCTGTTTCAACTGCATGCTGGATTAATCAATTTTGTGTTGTTTCAAGGGAATGTTAGGCCTGTGTAGATTAATGGTTCAGGATTTCAAACAGAAGTGTTTTATCCATCTTGTCATGCTCCCATCCACAATAGAAATTTGAGCTGAGAAAGATTATTAACTCCATACCAATTGCAGCAGCAAATGCCAAACCAAATCGTCTTTTGTATATTAACATAATGGTATAGTCTGGATAATCCAATTATATATCTCAGTTGATGAGATGGACAATGCAAAGAGCAATTGGTACTGTTAAGGGCCCGTTGGAACGACGGGAACCAAAAACATAGGAATATAATGTAACGCCTATTGTAATCCTATACGAAGTAAGAACACATGAAAATATCCAAAATGGCGTTTGGATGTTACACATAGTGAATACAGGAATGCAGGACGCCATTTTCCTCCAAAATTCTTATGGAATAGACCATTCCATATGTATTTCAAAGGAATTCTTGGAAAGCCATTCCTTTGTTCCAAACACATCCGAAAACGGGTCCTAAGGGGTAAATTGTGTGTTTGCATGAGAGCTGTCTAATCTTTTTCTGCAATCTCAACAAAGGTTGGTCCGATTTGTCACATTTGTGAGGATTGAAGTTTCAAGAAAAAAGAGGTGCAAGAGTATTGAGGTCTATGTTGCTGGTGTATCAAGTTAATTTTTCAGATGATCTCAGACATCTAAAATATAACTTTGCTACTAATTCAGCAAGAAAGAAGTATCATTAAAATTTGCATATAAAATATGAAATTCCTTTTATTTAGATGCAGATAGTTGCCAGGCTGAAAGCCTAGCATTCCTATCACCAAAATCTTATGTGAACCAGTACTGTTCATCGAATGCATTTGAACACTTCTCATCTGGCAAATTTGAAAGCAGAACGTTGAATCAAACCAACAAAACAATATTGCCGAAAGTATAAGATGTAGAATTCAATTCAAATGAACCAAGATGGTACACAATGAATTTGACCATGCTGTCTTTGTGCAATGATGGCTAAACAACTGCTTCATATGAACAACGAGTTTGACAAGCAAAATTCGTTACATATGATGTAACGTTATTATACAAAAAATGTTTGAGAGGTGCTTTCATGCTTTTCTTTTCCATAGTTGCACAAATATTAAAGCATTAATGAAGGGTAGATGGTGATTACTTACCCCTTCGCTTGCTTTAAGATTTGTACAACTTGTATTAGAAGGGAAAGCATTGAAGCACTGCTCAAAATGTTTACCGCCAGAATGAAATTACACTGAAGGCTTTCTTCATTTAGTTATCAAAATCTAGTCTCGCAAAGTTCCCCTCGCTCTACAGGTGCTCACCAAGGAGAATCCCTACCTTCAGTACTCCTGCAAGTATGTGCTCGATGCCTATGCTCTATTCACACGAATGGGTTGTCCTTCCAATTCCTGAAATCACATTCAGATTTAGAACAATAAATACATCACCAACATGCTATAACCTAAAGCTTCCGATTACAAGTTATATAAAACCATTTGAAAGTATAACATGGGCCTTATTTCAGTTTGTAATACAAAAAAGCTAGTGAAGCACATAGTTTCTTTGGAATTAAGGGTTGTACTTCAAATTGGATAATGCAATAGAAAGTTTCAATAACAAACTCAGTTATTGCAATTTATGACATCATTAAAAAAGGATTTGTTCACCATGCCATGCATAAAAAACGATAGCATTAGAGAATGTGAAGATAGGTCATTGGTTTCAAAACTATATTCCTATTGGCTGGTGATATAACGCTAGCACTAAGCAAGAGGCAGATGGTATAGTTATGCAAAAGAAGCTCACTGCTTTATTAAAAGTAGAAATAGCAGCTTCAACTTCTTCCTCTGAAGAAAACGTGACGAAACCATATCCCTTTGACTTTGAGGTCCCTGGAATCCGGGACACCGTGGCACTGAGGACCTCCCCCTTTTCAGAGAAGAAGTTTTTAAGCACCTCTGTCATCACGCTCTTTGCAAGATTACCAACGTAAACCTTGTACTGACTTTTCACAAACACAGGCTCAGGCTCTGGTGCAGACAGATCGATATTTGGTAAGAATCTCTCCGTCAAATTCACTTTAATTGTTCAACCGTCAACCTCCTGGTAAAATCAATTAGAATTCAGACCCATGTGTAATGAGTCAAGCCTATTGTGCTAGTTCGTAGTCATGCCCCGGAAGGCCAGAACAACTGAACAAAAATTGACAACGGCAACAGGATGGATGTGAACATTTGAAGCTTACAGTCTCATTGAGATTCTCAATTGCAGCATTTGCTTCCTCAACCGTGCTCGTCGTGATGAAGCCAAAGCGCCGAGTCCGACCGGTGTCCTTGTCATACATAACCTGCACATAACAATTAGGGAAACCCTCAATTATGTCGGAGAGCAAAATTACCAATGCATTGAGAGCAATTCATCACACCATAGCCAGCTGCACGTTACATAATTTAGCGTCTAAATTGCAAAAGTATCAGTATGAGAGTAGCTCCGTTCTGTCATACTATGTGCTCTGAGAACATTTCATAACCTTGTCTAGTAATGTATTTCTACAGCAACCAAAACAAGAAATCGAATGCACATCACACTTCAAAAGGAACTAAATTTCTTCAAATTTTTTTGGGAAAGACAAGAACCTAGAAGTCAAGAAATGCGAAAGATCAATCACTGTGTTGCACCGCATTACCTCGGGCCGCTCGACGGTGCCGTGCTCGGCGAACATGGCGCGGAGCTCGTCATTGGTGACCGTCGTAGGGATGTTCCCCACGTAGAGCTTGCGCGCGGCCACCTCCTCCGGGGCCTCCAGCACAGTCGAGGAGGAGGCAAGCACCTGCACCGCCGCCCGGCGCCTCGCTCGCGCCAACGCGATTGCGGGCGGCGCGGCCCGGAAGGACAGGCGGGCGGGGGAGGAGGCGGGGCTCCGGCCGCAGCGGCGGTGGAGGGAACGAGGGGTTTACTAGAGATGAAATGGTGGTGGTCGCCATTGGACTGGCGAGGAGAGCGGGGGAGCGAGAATCTATACCCTTTAGAATGCGTGAGCATTCTTTGTTATGTCCACCTTAAATAGTACATCCCACTAGAGAGGCTCAATATTTGTACACCCAACGAAACGTCTTTAGAAACTTGTCTCCATCAAAATTAACCTCTCAGATCTTTTCTCAGCTTACTCACCCACATTCAATGACCATTATTTAGTGTGTCTAATCATCCCTGTGGTCCACAACAAACCTCCCCCACCTCCAGCATCATCGAGGAAAAGGAAACAAACGTCCTGGAATCAAGGAAAAAGAAACAAACGTCCTGGAAAAGAAAAAGACCATACATTACATGCTGGGAAAAGGAAACAGGGAGACGGTATTATTTACCAGCGTGCGGGCTCGAATTTTTTACTGTATTGGCATCATCATTATAATTTTTTTCAAATCAGGCTCTTGCGGCGATGAATTTGCGATTATAGCCTCGCGTCGAAAAAATTCAACGAAGATGTGCTGAATTTTTTTTCCATGTCCGAAATTATCCAGCGGGCGGTGGGTAATTTCAGGCACGAAAAAAAAACCAAGCTTTGCTCGGCCTCTGGATAATTTCGGGCATGGAAAAAAATTACAGTGCTTCTCGACTGCGAAAAAGTAATTATAGCACCTCTCCGCTGATTTTTTCTGTTTTGAGGATATAATCACAAATGCATCGTCACGAGAGCCTGATTCAGAAAAAAAATTATAACGACGATACTAATATAGTAAAAAATTCGAGCCTGGGTGTTGGTAAATAATACCGCGCCACCGCTCCGTTGAATTTTTCTGGCTCGAGGCTACAATCGCAAATTCATCGCCGCGAGAGTCTGATTCGGAAAAAATTATAACGATGATGCTAATACAGTAAAAAATTCCTGAATAATAATAAAAAAACAATCAAGCGATTCTCGTCTACTTGATAATTTTGGGAAAAAAATAAATGCTCGGTGGCTATTGAAAAATTCAAGCGTGGGAGAAAAAATAAAAAAATATTCAAGCAGTGCTCGTCCACTGAATAATTCCGGGAAAATATAGAAAAATAAACTGCAATCGTCGACTACTGGATCCGCAGTGAAAAAAAGATAAAAATTAAACAGCGCTCGTCGGCCGCTGGTTCCGCGAGAAAAAATTGAAAAAAAATTAAGCAGCACTCACAGACCGTTGGTTCTATGGATAAAAAATGAAAAAAAAAATCAGCGCTCTCCGTGCGCTGAAATTAGGCTCTACGGGGCTAGATCCGTAAAAAATTCTCGAGAAGGGTCATATTTGAAAAAAATACGATCACGAGGCCAAGACAGTAAAAAATTCAAGTCTGGTTTCCTTGCATGCGGATCCTTCCTGTTTATTTCCTTGTTTGATTCGCTCTCCTTCCAAATATGTAGTACGTACAGTTTTGGTGAGGACAGTAAAAAATTCAAGTTTGATTTCCTTGCATGCGGATCCTCCCTGTTTATTTCCTTGTTTGATTCGCTCTCCTTCCAAATATGTAGTACGTACAATATGATCACAAGATAAAGTTGCTGTAGGTGTTTAAAAAGACACTCGTATCTTCACATCCTTTCTTTCTTGCATAATCTCATATGCACCAAAATCCTCTAAAAAAACACAAGTTGAATATATGCCTTCCTTTCCCGTGTTCCTTGCGCAGGTTCCGGGAATTCCTAACTAAAGAACGCCCAAACGTCGGGACGGAGGTGCCATACCTCCCGCCATTCGGCAAGGCCGCGAGGCTTTTACGTCTTTGCAACAATGGTGGCGACGTCGGCGACACATACATCTGTGAGCGCGGCGACGGCGACGGTGACAACAACCGGCGACATCGGCGTACATACATACGCACGCGTGCGGCGACGTCGGCTCTTTCATGCCTGGACAAAGGTACATACAGAACTGTCTAAGTCCAACTTAGCCTCAAGTGCTTGCTAGCTCATGAACTGATAATCGATATGTGCCAATATTGTGCAGGAAGTTGACAGGTTATTTGGTCATGAACTTCATGCACATCTGAAATGGTCAACAGTTTAATGCACGGATCTGCATGGTCGGTACTCTCTATTTTATTAATCACTTTTTATAAGGTTGTAAAGTAGATTGTCGGCGTTTCGAGCACCGGTAAGTAAATTTGTAAGTCTAAGGGGTCGCGCGTTCCACTCCCTGAATGGTTAGACTCAGAAGTCCAAGATGTATACTGGTTCGGGCAGAAGATCCCTACTCCAGTTCGTGTGGTGGCGTTGTATTCTATTTAGCACAGATGACTGCACAAGGTTTACAAGCGAGAGTGCCAATGACTTAGCGAGATGGGTTCGATGGCGCTCTCGGTCCTGTTCTATTTCTCTCCCTCTTCTACGGGAGTTCCCGCCTCCTTTATACGGAAGGAAGGCGGTTACATCGAGAGTGGGAGATGACGAGATGACCTACACTAGGAGCTTGGTCCTTTGTTCTCACTGATCATCAACTCGGTCTTGCCCATCTTTGGGTCGGTAGCTTAGTTGGTCGGCGGTTAGGTATTTCTCAGGAAGCGGCGTACACCCCTCTGCGAACCTTACGGGTGTTGGCGTTCTCGCGCTGGCGTGGTATTGCCTCGAGAGAGGCGTGTCTTCGTCTTGTATGTGGCCGGTGATGGTGGCCACTCCTCGTAGCTCTCGATGAGCTCCGGGAGAGTGTTAAGTATGGTCTCGGGCGCAGTAGAGGTGATTGGGTCGTCGGTAGACCTAGCAGAGGGCCACCGTGGGGCTCACCTCATACTTGCCCCTTGCTCAAGTTTATTTGGGCGGCCTTATGCCCATCCGGTGGGGTAGGCCCTTTGAACCCGCAGACTTTTAGGTGGGCCCCAGCGCAAGCCACGGGCTTTGCCGTTTTGGGCGCGGCCCGCCCGTGGGCCTCTCGCGCGTGCCGAGCAACCGTCCCGCCTCAAGGCGAGGCAGAGGTCGGGGCGCTTTACCCGGGCGGCGGCTTTATGGCTCTGCCGTTTTGTCGAGATTAAATCTTGAGTGGAATTGGAAAACGGGAGTTACGGTGGCGTGAGTGGGCACGGCGCCGCTCGGCGCTGTTCGGTCGGCGCTGCTCGTCTTCTATATATCTGCTGGGCGCTTTGAGTAGTTACGCTTGCTGGCTTTCCTCGTCTCTGTCCCTAAGACAAAAAGATCGACAAAGAGCCAAGGAAAAGAAAACTCAACCTTCTCTTCTCCTCGCCTTTCCGTCGCCTCTTTCGCAAGGATGTCGTGGCCGGAGTGCTCCGCCCAGAGCAGTCGTGCGCTTGGCTTGGTGAAGAAGGGCTTCCTCCTGCGCAAGATCTCTCGGTTGGAGGTGTGCGACGGAGCGGCGCCCCTCGCCGAGGACGGCGAGTCGCGGTGCTCGCCTCTTTTTGCGCGGCCCGCTTGCCGTTGCATCCGTTCGTCCGGGGGCTACTCTTCCATTACAAGGCGAAGGCGCACCATCTTAACCCCAACGGGGTCCTCCATATCGCCATATTCATCACCCTTTGCGAGGCTTTCCTCGGAATCGAGCCGCATTGGGCGTTGTGGAGGCATTTCTTCCAAGCGAGGCTCTGGAAGGACAAGCCGACGGACGCCGCGGCGCCCATTGGTGGCCTGGCCCTCCAGCTTCGGTCCGGCCGGAGCACGGAGTATCTCGAGGTCAAGCTGCCGTCGTCCAACAAGGGGTGGCGCTCTGAGTGGTTCTACGCTCAGAACGTCGGAGACAGCGCCCCGCCCTTCACCGGCAATCTTCCCGTGGCGGGAGGAGGGGCTGGGCGCTGAGAAGCGAGAGAAGAACAAGGTGGCCCTAATCGTGGAGCAGATCAGGGCCCTAAGGAGGCAAGGGCTCACCGGGGACGTGGTCGTGCGTGCCTTTATGGGGATGCGCGTACAACCTCTCGCGCACAGACCCCGCCCCCTGTTCCGGTACGGGGGAGCGTCCGACCAGATGAGGATGGCGGAGCCCGAGCTGGCCGCGACGGAGGTCGGCCCGGTGGCGCCGTCATGGGAGGAAGCGCCACGGAGGCGGCAGGCGGCCACCCAGAGCCGTTCTCGGCGGCCCACCCTCCAAATCTGGTAGGTCGGCCGGTCTTCTTCCCACCCCTGTTTTCTTTGCGTTTAACACCTGGTCTGACCAGTGCTTTTTATCCTCCAGGGAATCTTGGGCATGTCCTCCTGGGCACCGCTCCCGGGAGACAAGGAGGTGAGGGCGGCCGCTCGGGCGAAGGCCGCAGTGCTCGACTCCTCCCGCAAGAAGCGGAAGGAGGAGAGGAAGAAGAAGAAGAAGGAGCGCGCGGCGAGGGCCGCACGCGGCGAGGACGTGTCGGAGGCCACTGCTGTGGGTGCAACCTCCACCGACAAGGAAGGAGCGCCCGATCCGCAGCGTCGTGGGTTTCCTTCCGACCCGCCGATCGGTGGTGATCCGGTCGCGAACCCGCCGGAGGGGAACACCACAGGCACCGCGCCTGAGAGGCCTCAGGCGGAGGGTGCGGTCGCTGCCATCGTCGCGCCTTCAGTGGAGGCAGCTTTAGGGAAGCGACCGGCAGATCTGCCCCTCGGAGGGGGACCGGTGAAGAGAGCGCGCCTGCCGCGCACCCGCTCTCTCGATGAAGTACTTCTTTTGTTCAAACATCTTTGCGAAAAAGCCGTTGAATCGCTTTTAGAATTTCGCCACGTCAGCGCGCCTATACCGTGTGACCGTGGCGCCTCGTGGCGGTTCCGCAAGGGACAACGCCGCAGAAGTTCGAGCGCGCCGATCGGGTCGGCGCCGATCGTGGTCTTGGCGATCGAGGGCACGCCGCCACGAGGTCGGGCTGGCGAGCTTCAACGCCTCGATTGGGGACACCGCCGTCCGATGTGGTGGCCCTGCGGAGAGGAAGAGATGGCGGCGCCGCCGGCGTCGTGCGGCCGAGACGGCGGCCGGTGCTGAAGTGCCCGACCCCCGCCCGTGGGGGCGCCGGCCGTGGTCCCGCGGAGGAGGTCGCGAGGGGACCTGGGGACCGATCCTACCATCGTTGCCGATGGCGCTCTGGACGGGTAGCTCCCCGCCCGAGCAACGACGTGGTCCCGCTTAGGAGGCCCCGAGTCGGGTCGGTGGCGAATGAAAGAGAAGCGAGTGGATCGCTCTTGACAAAGCGTTCGGGCCGGCGGAGATGGAGCTGGTCCGAAAGGGCCTGACTCTTTGTCTGGAATCCTCCAGCCGTGCGTTGGACGCGATGGTCGGGGGAGTCAAGCCGATCAGTCTGGTAAGTTGGCGAAAGAACCCAACTTATAAAATTCTGACGCACGCGCCGTGAGACTAATGGTTAGTCATCACCTTGCGATCTCTGCGGTGGCTCGAGCGACCGGTAGGCGGTTGTCAAGGAAGAACGCGACCGGCTGCGCCTTGAGTTGCGCCTGGCTCAAGAGGCGCTGAGCGTGAGGCGATCGGAGGCGGCGAATGTCCGCCAGGAGCTTGAGGGGGCCGCCCAGACTCTTTTCGATGACAGAGGTGGCGGAGCTCGAGTCCTCCTTGGCAGAGGCCACCGTTGCTAGGAATGCCGCCACCACCGCCCAGGGGGCGGTGCAAGCGCAGGCGAACCGTCTGTGAATCGAGCGACCAGCTCGGAAGGACACCGACCGAGTCCGCTCCGAGCGGGAGGCCGCTCGGAAGGATCTGTCCTCCTTGAAGACTTCCTACGAGGCGGTCAGGCAAGAGGTCGGCAAACTGGCGACCTCCGCGGCCGGTAAGGGTCTCAGCTTTTTATTTAATTCTGCGGGGACTTTTCGTGAGTCGTGATCATCTGGCGCCGTTTCCATCTGCAGAGACGCAGAAGAACTTGGGCCTTGCGGTTGAGGAGCGGAAGGACGCCCAGCAGGCCCATGACGAAGCGGTCACGGCGCGGGACGCGGCTCTGGCGGCGCTGGAGGTTGCCAAAAACGATCGGGCTGAGCTGGCCGCGGAGCTGGAGGCCCTTCGCAGGGCCGGCCAGGACGTCTGCACCCTGGTCCTTGGAGCCGCAGCAGGCCCGAGTTCTCTAGCGCCCTCGCTAGCCCGAGTCCCGGAGCGTATTGAGAAGGCGGTGATCGCCGGCGCGGCGCTCGGAGCTTCCTCCGCGCTGGTTAAAACCATCTCGCACTACGATGGTATTGACCTTGCAGTGGTGAGCAGTGGCGTCGCCGGGAACCGGACCGACGGAGAGATCGACAGGTTCGAGCTCCTGGTGGAGCCGCATGCTCGGGAGGTCGCCAGCCACATCTCGCCGCAGGTCGCCCTCGAGGAAGGACGAAATAGTTAGATTTAACTTTCGTAATTTGTAAAGACTTATCCTGCTCGCAAGCAATTTTTAAGTTTAACAAGTTCCAGTACGCTCTTGCCCCTTCTGTGTTTTTGGCGAACGCTTGACCGGCCATAGCTCTAAGGACAGCAAAGGTCACTTATGCGTAGGTCGGATTGCTTCGAGGGGGGCTAAGAGGATAGGAATTTTGGTTACTCAGCAGTTATGCGCACTTGTGAGGGATCGGAGTGTTCCTGACCGACAAAAGATCGCTCCACTTGGGCATTTCCTTCTTCCGCAAAATATTAGAGCCATAGCCGCTGGGGCGTAGGCCATAGTACCTGGGTCGAGAGGATTACCGCTTGGGGAGGACCTCGTGACCAGTCGGGTCACCGACCCGCATAAGTGCGTGAGCTAGCCGAGTCTGCGCGGGGGAGGAGTGTTCCCGACTGACTGAAAGGTCACTCCACTCGGGCACTTCCTTCTTCCATGGCGCTACTTAGCAACCATAGCCGGCCGGGCGAGGCCGTAACGCTTGGGTCGAGAGGGTTACCGCTCGGGATCGACCTTGTGGTTAGTCAGGTCACCGACCCGCATAAGCCGCGAGCTAGCCGAGTTTGCGCGGGGGAGGAGTGTTCGGCCCGACTAAAGGTCATTCCACTCGGCACTTCCTTCTTCATGGCGCTACTTAGCAACCAAAGCCGCTGGGGCGTAGGCCGTAACGCTTGGGTCGAGAGGGTTACCGCTCGGGATCGACATTGTGGTTAGTCAGGTCACCGACCCGCATAAACGTCGACTAGAGGCGGCCTGAACGGGGGGCGCCAAGGGGTAGCCCCCGAGCGTCGCAGGGCGACCAGGTGCTCGGAAAGATAAAGGTAAAGAATACGCCAGGGAAAAAAAGAGTTTAGGGATAGAATCGCCTTAACTTTTCTATGTTCCAAGCGTTCGGAAGGATGCGACCGTCGGCGTCCTTGAGTCGAAGGTGCGGTCGAGTACCTCTGACGGTGAAGGGCCTTCGAGCGGTGATAGCTTGTGCTTGTCTTTGCTGGTTTGGACCCGCCGAAGGACAAGGTCGCCAGCGTTAAAGGATCGCCCTCGAACCTGGCGGCTGTGGTAGCGTCGCACAGTTTGTTGATATTTGGCTGATCGCAGGATGGCCACGTTATGCGCCTCGTCGAGCTGGTCGATGGCGTCTTGTTGCGAGGCGAGCCCCCGAGCCTCATCGAAGGCTTGTAGTCTTGGGGCGCCATACTCCAGGTCCGTTGGCAAAACGGCTTCAGCGCCGAACACCATGAAGAACGGTGTAAACCCAGTTGCTCGGGTGGGTGTGGTCCGTAGGCTCCAGAGAACGGAGGGCAGCTCGGCCACCCACCGCCCCGCGAAGTGCTTGAGCCGACTGAAGATCCGTGGCTTGAGTCCCTGAAGGATCATGCCGTTTGCACGTTCGACCTGGCCATTAGTCCGCGGATGGGCCACGGCTGCCCAATCGACACGGATGTTGAAGTCGTCGCAGAACTCGAGGAACTCCTTTCCTGTGAACTGCGTATCGTTGTCGGTGATGATAGAGTTGGGGACTCCAAACCAAAAAACGATGTCGCGGAAGAAGATGGTGCGCTTGTATCGACGTGGCGTTCACGGCCAAGCAGCCTCTATCCACTTGGTGAATTTATCCACCGCGACTAGGAGATGAGTAAAGCCCCGGGCGCCTTCTTGAAGGGCCCGACCGGATCAAGCCCCAAACGCAAGCGACCAAGTGATGGGGATTATGCGCAAGGCTTGAGTGGCAGATGTGTCTGCCGGGTAAAGAATTGGCACCCTTCGCGGTCGCGCCGATCGCTCGGCGTTGGACACAGCTGGTCGGCCAATAGAAACCTTGTCGAAAGGCTTTTCCAACGAGGATCGGGTGCGACATGGTGACCGCAAACCCGCCATGGATATCGAGCAAAGCTTCCCTTGGTTGGCGAGCGCACCTCTGGAGGACCCCGAGGACTCCTTTTGTAAAGGTCCGGCCGACCAGACGAAAAGATTTTGCCCGCCGAGCGAGGCGCCGCCTCGGTCGGGTCGGGGGAGCGACCCATCCACAAGCGATTGATGAAGAGCTTCCTCCGGTCGGATTCACCGCCAAGACGCAGCTGCGATCGATCCGACCAAATCTGCGCTGACCGCCGCAGCGGCCGGGTGACCGTGCCAGTGGATCGGGAGACCGCTTCGGCCCCAAGTCAACGGGATGGAAGGTTGCGGGAGGTCGCAGACGAAGATCCCGGTGGGGTCGAACCTTTGCTTTGGAGGCAAGATTGGCTAGGCAATCGGCCTGCATTGTGGCGTCTGTAGCTGTGGTGGAGCTCGAAACCCTTGAACCGCTCCTCGAGCTTGCGCACTTCCCGACAGTATGCAGCCATACGGGCGTCTCGCGGCTCCGAAGCCTTCATGACCTGGTCGACGACGAGCTTGGAGTCCTCGCGGACGCAGAGTCGGCGAGCGCCGAGGTCGGCAGCGATCCGGAGACCGTTGACGAGAGCCTCGTACTCGGCTATGTTGTTGGTCGCGTCAAAGAGCAACTGATGGCGTATTGAAGTTTGTTCCGAGTGGGAAATGATGGCGACTCCTGCGCTGCGCTGTTCTTGGTGTAGGATCCATCAAAGTACATTGTCCAGTACTCGGGGTCCTCGATCATCGGTGGCGCCTGGGCTTCGGTCCATTCGGCGACGAAGTCTGCAAGGACCCGCGACTTGATCGCTGTCCGAGGGCGTCGTTATGCCGTAATCACGAGCTCGAGCGCCCACTTGCTATCCTCCCGAGGCGTCGCGGTTGCGGACGATCTCGCCGAAGCGGGATGCGGTCACCACGATGATGGCGTCTTGGTCGAAGTAATGTCTGAGCTTTCTCTTGGCGGTGAGCACCGCGAGAGCGGCTTCGCACTGTGGGTACCGAGCCTTGGACTCGGAGAGAACCTCACGATGAAGTAAATTGGCCGTTGTATCTTGAGTTCGCGGCCTTCCTCCGCTCGTTCCACCACAAGGGCCGACCGACGACTTGAGCGGTGGCGACGATGTAGAGGAGCAATGGTTCGCTGGTGCAGGGCGACCGAGATTGGAGGGAGGATAGGAAGGCCTTGGCGGTGAGGGCTTCTGAGCCACAGGGTCCACCAAGCGGTCGGATTTCTTGAGCGACTGTAGCGGCATTCGCTCGCCGAGGCGAGACACGAAACGGCTCAAGGCGGCAAGGCACCCTGCTAGCCTCTGGACCCCTTTGAGATTAGGAATCGAGCCCATTCTTGCGATCGTCGAGATCTTCTCCTGATTGGCCTCGATTCCTCGCTCAGAGACGATGAAGCCGAGCGACTTTCCTTGGGGACCCCAAGACGCATTTCTGGGTTGAGCTTTATACTGGAATCGTCGAAATTCGCAAAGTCTCTTCGGTCGCAATAAGGTCGTGCACATTCCTGGTCTTTACGACGATGTCGTCAACATAGGCCTCAACGTTGCGGCCGATCCGGTTGTTGAAGCACGTTTGCATACATCGGTATGTAGCGCCGCGTTCTTTAGGCCGAACGGCATTGTAACGTGCGTAACGAGCGAATGGCGTGATGAAGGAAGTCGCAAGTTGGTCGGACTCCTTCGCTATCCGGTGGTAGCCCGAGTAGGCATCCAAAAGGAAAGAGATTCGCACCGCGGTGGAGTCGACGACTTGGTCGATCTTGGGCAAGGGAACGGGTCCTTGGGACACGCTTTGTTGAGACTTGTGTAGTCAACACACATTCTCCATTGCCCATTTTCTTTTTACAAGCATTGGTTGGCGGCCACTCGGGTGGCGGACCTCTTTATAAACCCCGCGCCAAAAGCTTGGCGATCTCCTCCCTATGATCCTGCGCCTCTCGCCGGCGAGCGAGCGCGGCGTTGGGCGACCGGCTTTGAGCCCGGTCGGATGCTCAAGGAGTGCTCGGCGACTTCCCTTGGATTCCCGCATGCCGGAGGTCCTCCATGCGAAGACGTCATTATTGGCGCGGAGAAAGTCGACGAGCGCGCTTTCCTATTTGGCGGGGAGCGTGGCTCCGACCCGAACGGTCTTGGTCGGATCGCAGGGATCGACCGCGACCTCCTTCGTGTCCTCAGCGGATTTGAAGGATCCCGCCCCCGACTTGCTGGACTCGGGGGCGGACTCGGAGGCTTCCCTCCTGAGGTTATCGAGCTCGGCAGACGCGATGACTGCCGAGGTGAGCTCACAACTGCTGCGCTCGCAGTTGTAGAAAAGCTGAAAAGATGATGCCACAATGATGACTCCTCGGGGCCCGGGCATCTTCAGTTTGAGGTAGGCGTAGCTGGGGACGGCCATGAACTTGGCGTAGCATGGCCGCCCCAAGATGGCGTGATAGGAGCCGGGGAAATCCGCAACCTCGAAAGTGAGGGTCTCGGTGCGGAAATTCCCTGGTTCCCCAAAGGTGACGGGCAGGTCGATCTGCCCAGCGAATGGGCTCATGGCGTGGATGACGCCGTGGAAAGGAGCCTTGCTCGGTCGGAGACTCGAACGAGGAATCCCCATGGCGTCGAGCGTCTCAACGTAGAGGATGTTGAGGTCGCTTCTGCCATCCATGAGCGCCTTGGTGAGGCGCTTTTTCCCCACGATGGGGTCGACCACCAGCGGGTATCTTCCCAGCTGGGGGACGTGGTCGGGGTGATCAGCCCGATCAAAGGTGACCGGGAATTCTGACCACCGGAGGTATTGAGGGACGGCCAGTGAAGCGGTGTGGACCTCACGGTAGGCGAGTTTGAGCCGACGCTTGTCGACGTAGCACGCCGGTCCGCCAAAGATCATGAGGCAGCCGTCGGGTTCGGGGAACTCGTCGTCCGCCTTCTTCTCCACGGCCCGCGGGGCCGTGGCTGGCTTCTTTCCTTTGCCCCGCGGCGTCGCGGGGGCGCTGGAAAGGAAGTGCCTCAGGACTTCGCAGTCCCAGTACTTATGTTTGACAGGGAACCCGTGGTTCGGGCACGGGCTGTCCATCAATTTCTCGAAGTAGTCAGGCGCGACGGCCGGTCGCGCCCGCTGCTTGATAGGGCGGTCGACAGTGGCGACCACCTGGAGCTCGCGGACCTGTTTTCCATGCCGCTTCCGCTTGTCGGAGCGGTCGGAAGTGGATCCGATTCGGACGCCGGGCTCTTGCTGGGCCTTTCCTCGCCGAAGATAGCCCCACACCCTCCTCGCGAGGCGTGGTTGAAATGGCGATGTCGAGGAGTTCCTTGGTGGTCCTGGGCTTGAGACAGCCCAGTTTGTGCACCAGGGCTTTGCAGGAGGTACCGTAGATGAACGCTCCCACGACATCGGCGTCGGAGATGTTGGGGAGCTCGTTGCACTGGCGGGAAAACCGCCGGATATAATCCCAGAGGGTTTCACCTAGCTGCTGCTTGCAGCCCTTCAGGTCCCAGAAGTTACCAGTGCGCTTGTAAGTGCCCTGGAAGTTGCCGACGAAGAGGGTCTTCAAGTCGGCCCAGTTCCTGACGGTTCTGGCAGGCAAGTACTCGAGCCAAGCTCGGGCCGAGTCCGCAAGGTAGATGGGGAGGTACTGGATGATGAAGAGATCATCCGTCGCTCCCGCCCCGACATGCGAGCCGGTAGTCTTCAAGCGGACACACGGGTTCGTGGCCCCGATGTACTTGGCGATGTTAGTGGCGCCGAACCGGGCAGAAATCCGCTGTCGGATCCTCGCGGCCCGTGGTTCGGGACCATCGGGGCTTGGGCTGCGGTGGTGGCGCCCGCCGTCCACTATACGCGAGTGGACGGCCTCCTCCGCCGCCTTTCTTCGCGCCGAGGGTGGCGCGAACGTCGTAGGCGTCCCGAGGCGCGCGCGCACGAGGTGCGTGAGGCCCGGGCAGCTCGTGGTGTGGCGCCGCTTTCACCGGACCTGGCCGGCCGGCGGCGCGGGCCCAGTGGCGAGGTGGCGCCAGAGCAATAGGGCCGGAGGCTCTGCATGTGTTACATCGCCGCGCTCTACCAGCCCGGAGGTTCGGTATGTGGCCTTGGCCTCCGGTCGACCGGTTTGGAAGGCCTCGGCAAAGATCGCATCGCGCCACGCTCGTTTGCATAGGGAAGAACTGAGGGCCGTCGGATTCTTCCGCCGGCTTGTGGTGTGCCTGATGCGCGTCGCCGCGTGTCGCCGGCACTCTTGAGTCGCGGCTCATCCCGCCCCTGTGTTGGTGCAGAGTTGGTCGAGCTCGACCCTTTGCCTATCCGACTCTTGGCGTTGTCGGCTGGAGTTCTTGGCGGCGGGCTTGAGCGCGCGTTCAAAGATGATCGCGCGGGTGTTCCCCCTCCTGCGCCTCAGTGCGTTGGATGGGGACCCCCGTAACCGCGGGGGTTATGATTAAGTCGACCGTGCCCGCCATGTTGCACTCGCGAGTCCCGATCCTCGGCGGTACTCCGTGATCGAAGCCGAGTCGTGGTGGAAGAGTCTTCCAAAGCTCGTGGATAGAGGCCGCATGTAGCCGCCATAGCCACAAGTCGCGAGCTTGCGGGGTGACACGGTCACTGTCGGACCAGCGGAGCTTTCGCGGGCGTGGCGGAGCGCTCCTCGGGCTCCGGCTCTGGACTCGCAGGCGCCCAAGCCGAGCCGGGCGAGGTCGTTGGAGATGGCGCCCAGGCTTCGGTGGCGCCGAACTCCGGTGGCGGTGGGGACGAGCGTAAGCCCTCCGCCGAGGTGACGGCAAAGTTGAGGAGCCGGCGGTCCGCTTCCAAAGACAACCATGCCGTCGCAGGTGGAAGATGCCATCAGGGAGGCAAGCGGAATCCGGAGATGATGATGAAGACGCACGAAGACCCCTACCTGGCGCGCCAACTGTCGGCGTTTCGAGCACCGGCAAGTAAATTTGTAAGTCTAAGGGTCGTCGCGTTCCACTCCTGAATGGTTAGACTCGAAGTCCAAGATGTATCTTGGTTGAGCGAAGATCCCTACTCGATTCGTGTGGTGGCGTTGTATTCTATTTAGCACAGATGACTGCACAAGGTTTACAAGCGAGAGTGCCAATGACTTAGCGAGATGGGTTCGATGGCGCTCTCGGTCCTGTTCTATTTCTCTCCCTCTTCTACGGGAGTTCCTGCCTCCTTTTATACGGAAGGAAGGGCAGGTTACATCGAGAATTGGGAGATGACGAGATGACCTACACTAGGAGCTTCGGTCCTTCGTTCTGGACCGATCAACGCTCGCCTTGCCCATCTTTGGTCGGTAGCTTAGTTGGTCGGGCGGTTAGGTATTTCTCGGGAAGCGTACGCCCTCTGCGAACCTTACGGGTGTTGACGTTCTTCGCTGCGCTGGCGTGGCGCCGCCTCGAGAGGCGTGTCTTCGCATCTTGTATGTGACCGGCTGATGGGACTGGGAGCATGACTTCGGTCAGTCATTTAAGCCTTCTAGGGAAGGAGCCACCTGCCCTTGTATAGTCACTTTGATTGACCCCGTTCGTGGGGGTACGTGGCGGTCGTCTGGTAGAGGTTTCGACACGTGACCCTTGGCAGGAGTGATCTTGGCACGATCAGAGTCAGGGGATTCCGACCTGCTGCGAGGGTCGGGAGCCCTGCTTGGTTGGAGCCGGGGGGCCGTCTCGCTGAGGAGGTCGGGAGCTTAGCTCGGTTGGAGACATTCCCCTTGGTCGGTCGGGAAGGGAAGTCCCATGTGGCTTTGCAGGTACTTCGGTCGGTAGTGGGCTGGAAGCGGCCTGTTGGGCTTGAGCTGTGTTTGAGGCTGCTGGCTTGTCACCTTGGGCCGTTAGGGTACCCCTTTTATTAGTATTCGTCATAGATCTATACTGATGATGCTCTACAATGTACTTACAGGGTTCACCTATCTTCAGGAAGTGTTTCTTAATTGAAATACTAAAATACAAGTGGAATGAGTAAGCAGAAAACATCCCTCAAGACATAAGAACAAGTCTTAAGAGCATACGGAAAACGTTTAGCGAAAAATATTATTGAGTGTTATATCTTCATTTTTGTACTCGCATACGGGCACTGTGATTATTTATTGTTATATTCATACTTATCTTCTCATTTAATTGATAAGAAGGTGTACTACCGTTGTAGCGTTAGCACGGGCACTATACTAGTAGAACTGAAGAGCGTATTAGGAAAACTGTATGGAAAAGTTTTCAATTTTTTTTAAAAGATACAATACGTAGGTTAGCATTTACAGCCGTTAAAACTTAAAGATCAAACTCAATCGTATTTAAAATATATGAAATTGATAATAGTGATTGAATTTATCTTTTTCATATATTTCAAATTAAATTAAATTTTTCCTTCAAATTTTACAAGGTTGTAGAAGCTAATATTCCCTATATATATGATAATTTTTTAAGAATTTTTGAATATATATATATGTATATGTATATATAATTTTTATAGAATTTACGTGATAAAAGTGTTTGCAATTGACATGTCCCCGGAGATAAACCTCTAAACTTCGGCTGCTATTATATTCCCATCATATGTAATACTCCAAATCTTTACACCCAAATATAACGATTTTTAGTGAGTAAATTAATATATCTTCTGGCTTAATTGTTGATCAGAAAATTATAATATTCTTCTATGCTCTTTCTACTGGTTCAAACATGCTTGCGTTGTTACATATTAAAAAATATTAGACCCAAACATGTTAAGTCGCTCTCATCGGGCTCGTGTTGCATCACATGCTCTCGCTAGCCAGTCCGGCCATCCATGTACTCGGGTGCAAGCGTCGGCAGCAGTGATCATTTTATTAGCCCCTTTATCTTATCTTTTTCAAATATGATCTTCTTTTGAACGCAATTATAAATATAGCTCTTGCGCTCCCCTACCGCCGGAGGAGACCTCCCATGCTCCTATGCCACGGCAAGCAAGCTCGGGAGGTCTTCTCCCGTGGTAGAGGAGCACGTGAGACATGTTTCGCGGTCGAGACGAGGTTATATTTGCAATTTCCCTCGAAGGGACCACATTTGCAAAAAAAATAAAGCAAAGGGGGCTAAAAAACAACCACTTCATGTGAGCATTGACCTTCCATGTCACTCGTTCATGTAGTAAGAGCTTGCAAGTGGGCTACTGTGGTCATAACAGGGTAAAAATAGAGCGAGGTGCTTATAGGAGAAAGCTAATATAAAAAAATTGTACCAAAATACGTACAATCCAAAATACTTAGTGCGATCTATATACCTAAAAACAACCGGTGATATTTACGACACCTACTTCGTTTTAAGGAAAATAGAAAATCCTACAATAACCCTAATCATATATAAATAGAATTATATGACAAATGTAATTATATTTCAATAATTAGAAGTAAAGTTGTATATCAAAGATAATTGTATCATAATATCTAGACGCGCAGTTGCGCGGGTACGTATGCTAGTTCAAATTTATATATAAATAGACAAGATACAAAGTAAGAATGTAAAATACACCTAAGTTTCCTCCCAATGAATATAACACTTTGAATGCCTATAAATACTTGCAAGTAGTAATTTCTAGAACAAAAATAGTTAAATTAGTGAGGCAATAAGAAAATTGTAAGTAATTACAAACATTGAAATGAAATACACCATACCGCAAAGTCATTAATTATGACTAGGATCAGAAGGGAGGTCTATTCTATGAGATTTCATATTTTGGAAGCGATCCATGGTTGTGTTTATCAGCAGTGCTTTTAAATATTTATTACTCAGTATAGCACTCCATGAAGTCATTGTGCCAATCATCAGAGACTTTGTTGCGCAAAGTCTATCTTGATAATTTTCATTGGCAAAAATATTCTTTCAACTGATGTTGTTTCCACAGGAAGGATCAATGTGTCGGGACCTGGATTTCCAAAACCCGAAACACTCTGTCTATACTGCACCAGTCCAGGATCACACTAGTGCACAGAGTGACAACATAGATGAAATACCATTTCATACAACGAATTAACTAAGAAAGCAGTAAATTATTATTAAATAATAGCAACAGACCTCATGGTCAAAGTTTATACAACTATGCCTTAGGGCTTAAGAAACAAATAAACTACTGTAGCAAAAATAAAATAACTTGGGTCATTCGATATGTCATAGGCAATTGTTTGGGGAAACACCTTCCAAGTTGACGTAGTCTTCATAGTACTCATACTCGTAGAACTCTGTATTCGCTAGTCCTTTCTCAGCAATTGATCAACAAAGGCGTATAGTCGTGAGTACAAAAGGTACTCAGCAAGCCATAGAGAAATGATGCAAATATATTCATGCAAGGCTTGACAAAGAATAGTCATGGTTTTTTTGCAGAAAGCAATAACTTGAATTTAAATACATTACTTGAAAAAAGGATAATAAATAACTGGTAAACCAATGGTAGATAACACGAACAAATTTGTGAGGCTTCACACATCACCATCCAAAACAATCATCAAATCACTGAACCCATTAGTGTTAACTTTAGACATCAAATTATCTAGTAAACTCCCCGTTTACTTTCCAACAATTCCATCTTTCAATATTTTTATGAAAAACTCCATATCTCATGTGAAATTTCCAGTCATGTCTATGATCGTGGACATGACTATTCGAATAGTTTTACACTCTACAGATGTTGTACTATTTTACCCACAAGTTATGATTAGCTTGTATTGCCCGCTCACACTAAACATGATAGAGTGCAGCTAAGAAGATCATAACAAGGCATTTACACTGTTGCATACTAGCACCACCTGCCTAGTGAGTACATCCCCTAAACCCTAGGACGTGACATAGCCATTCTACCTCCAACATGCATCCCATGTCTTTAATGAGAGGCTCACCATTATGAGAAAGAATGGAGTAACCCTTTAGTCATCACCGTACATCCTAATGTCTCATCGAGTCAGAGTAACCCTCTGCTCGCACACCCATTGGAGTAGGGGTGAAAACGGGTCGGACACGGGCGGATATTGCTCTTCCCGTATCATAACCCATATTTTTTTCCCGGATTTGAAACCGAATACGGGCTAGCCGAATACGGATACGGATTTGGGTTGTTCGGGATACGGATACGAGACGGATATGTGACGGATTCGAGTTGGAGACGGATAAAGATATACGGATAATACACATATATATGGAGTAACATATATTGAATTAAAACCATACGAGTACATGACTATAATAACAAGTTATATATCAATCAAACTCAATAGATGTCGTAGAAAGAATATGCTACTTGAGGATCAATAGAACCAACTAATTATTAAAATAAATGTGTTGATATGGAAAAAATATGATGAAAATGGGCTGGGCCTTGCTAATATCCGAATAGTAAGAATCTGAATATCCGATCCGATATCCGAATAGGAAAATCCGGATATCCGAATAGGAAAAATCCGAATATCCGGATCCCGTCCCGTATTTACCGGATATTGAATGCTCTGGATCTGATCCCAAATTCGGATTCAAGTATCCGGATCCGGTCCCAGATCCAACCGGATAATAAAATCTGGTCTCAAATCCAGTTTTGGATCGGGCGGGAGATATCCGACCCGTTTTCATCCCTACATTGGAGTACCCCAATTCAACCATGCATGGAAATACAAGTATACTATAAGTTATTTAGCCAGGTTTATCCCATACCAGACATGTGGTTGTACGCTTAAACTCAGTTCAATGGCGCACAAGATTAAGTTCTTAGTTGTCTTAGGCGAGACATCCTTATCCCAAATGTGCTAACCGCACCCCCTTTACTACACGATCACTTGCCCAAGGGAAAACTATTTTCTTTGAACAATACCAATGGTATACCCTTCAATGTAGCAACAAATTTTACAACAGTGGCTACCCACCACAATTCCATATCTCGTTAAGTCAAATTTATCAATATTCATCATATGATATGAACCCATCATACAACTAAGTATGTCTAAGCATAACTACGGTAACCCAATTGTTGGTAATACTATTATGTCCAACTAATAATGTCCCACCTAGGGTAACAATGGATATATGGGATATCAATAATCAAGGTGGCATAATGACAATTAGGTATTTAGCTATTCGCTGCAAATAATCATTGGTACACAAATAGCATGCAATTTGTATAAGACAAAGTATTTTTGCAAACATAGGTTCAACGCAATCAAAGGTTATAGCTTGCCTTGTTCATATACTGTTGCTATGTCTTGATCTTCAAATCTTCCATTCACTCACTAGAGATTAACATCTACCGAAAAAGAAAACGAGAAATACAAATAAACAACAAACAGAGACTTAAACAAACTTCAAATTAGAAATGGATGGCTCTAAAATGAAGATCTTGATTTTAGATAAATTTAGAAATTTGAATCGTCTCAATCGGAGCTTGTATGAAGGATAACAGGCTTCCAGAAGATTTAAATCAAAGAAAATAGAAAAAGTTTCTAAATTTTTTGGAATTATTTTTATAAAGAAAAATCAGTTCATTGCATCATGCTGATGTCATCCTGATTTTGTTTTAATTTCTAATTTATTTTATTTTATTTTTTATTTTTTTTATTTTATTTGCTCTTTTTTTCCTTCTCTCTCCCCTCTGGGCACTAGCCTTCGGAACACAACAACACAGAGCATGCGTGCAGCACCTAGCCATGGTGCAAGGAGCAAGAGGGCAAGGAGCAAGGGCTCCAGCCAGACCAAAAGGAGCATGGGGAAGCTTGTGACGAGGTGAACTCGCCAAAGGCCATGACGATGACAGAGGGGCATGGACGGCGGTGAACAATGGTGATGAATAGCATTTGGTCGGTGGTGACAAACACGAAATTCGACACACGTGATGTGACAAACTTGAAATTGATCAAGGGGTTACCTTCACGATCAGGAACACGATTTGACGTGGAAGCTCACAAGGGCACGCGGCCAACATCGGGGACGGCTTCGGGACTTCGCGGTATTCTGGGCATATGGGAGCACGAAAGTGAAGAACAAGCAGATGAACGGATTGAACAAGGAGAGATAGTCCCGGTGCTCACCATAAATAGCTCTAGGGACGTTCGGAGAGATAGAATCCAACACGAACATGATTGCATCTGAATCAGGAAAAACATGATTTCCATGTGAAAAAGATGGGATTTGACCTTCAAAATGGGTTGGTTAGATAAGGATAAGGTTACCCATAAATTTTGACTAGTAAGGTGCCCGTGCGTTGCAACGGAATCCTAAAAAGGGTGATACATATAAGTAGAAAGGATCCTAAGCCATACAATAAAGTACAATTTCTTTCATACACACATCAAGCGGAGCATATCTTAGCAAGCTAGTGAATAAATCAAATTATAAACAAATGTTTTATGTTGAGTCTCGTCCAACATGAATATAAATAAAACATCTTTTAGTTGTATTATAAAATATCTATGACGTAAGAACTTTGTAGACAGCATTCTTGGTAAACGTCTTATCTGAATTGAAGCGCCCATCCTTTGCATCACAGCAAATATTTTAAGATTGCTCGTAGAAGTAGCTTGTGAGAGTGCGATGTAGAGTTGTTTATGAGAGAACCAGATCAGGAAGATAGAGACATACATTTAGATAGTCTGGTCATGTGCTTTGTAAATGATCACAATGATTTGTTTCTTCAAAATCCTTAAAAATATCTACCAAGAACATTTGGCTACACAGATTCAGGTTCCCCATAGAAAAAGAAAGAAAGATCATCCACATGGCGACTATTACTTTGATTATCACTTTAAGCTTTATTAGTTTTTGGGCAAAAAATCACTTTGAGAACTGTATTATTAACCATCAACCAAAGTAATATATGTATTTTAAGAGGGCAATTAACTTCAAACTTCTTGAATAATGACACTTCTAACACTAAATATGTGCAAACCATTGGAAATGAGCTTCGAGACTGATTAATTTTCACCCCTTTTAGCTCCACTGATTTAGCAGTTCTCACAATCTCATACCACACATACATAAGTCTCTCCTCTACAGAAGATATATGAGACAGGTCAAAATCTCTATGGCAAACATAACTTCCATGAATAGAACCATGTGTAGAACCATTTTTCGTTGTTTGCCATGTATAGAACTGATCTGGGTTAGCAAATTTCGGAACTGATCTAAGATGTGCTATAAACATAGTATGAATCAGAAAGCCTGATCGTGCAGGTGGGGAACAAGATTTCATCACAGTGCTAGTTCCTTCTAGAGATACTCTGCCTACCGTTGTAGACTCACCTTCAACCACACCAACCAAAGATCAGAATAACACAAACCCAAGAGGACAAGACATGCAGAGTCCATTGGACAACAGAAAACAACCAATTTTCATGCAAAACACATCAGCTTAAGCTCAATTGGGCTTTTTAGTTGATGTGAAGTACACCTAGTGGTGGTTGTTCTGATCTATTAAAATCCATAGATATATCAGTAAAAAAATAGCAATATGCTTGAAGCTATTTATATTAACAATGATGTTATATTAATCCTACAACACAATTATATTGCCATATGTTGAATAAATATGAAAGGTCTTACCATAGGAAAGAAAAGTGAAAAGATGCAGATAATTGGATCGAACTTTAGCAATACATCACCAGCTCAGCCCACCATTCATGTTCCCTTTTCAGTAGGTAATGTGGACTTAATTAATGAGAAAATTATCTAATTTTTGTACATTTTCATTGTAAGAAAATTGTAACGGTGAAAGAATATTCTTCGTCAAATCAATTGTAGTATGCTTCCTACATATGCTTTGTGCTTTCTAATAACTAATCAGGTAATTATGCAAATATAACATGGAAGCCATGTCCCCCTTGATAAACAACAATAAAATTCAGTTCCTATAGACTGCAATACTATGACAACCATTTCCTAGTTTTCATCTAGATATTAACGCAATCAGCTAATAAACAACAAAGTAATGGTTCCTATGAATGGCAATTTTTAGCCTCCTAAATTGATCACAGTTTTGACTTGTCGGCTACAAAATCATAGAAGAAAGCATATAAAAAATATAGGATAGTAAATTAGTTAAAAGTAATAAGTATGGACTCACAACACGAGAAAGGGAGGAAGCAAATGTAACCAATTTTCCATCTAACAAATCACTGAAAGCAAACCTAACTCCTAATTGAATACACATCCTCGCACGAACTGCCAATTGCTCCCATCATGGTCATCACCGCAGAGAGCCAATCCATGCAAGGGAAGGGGACGGAAGAAGGGAAGGCCCCTCTTCTGCCACACCACAATGCTGTGTGCTCCTCCTATTGCAGCGCTAATGCTCCTCTTCCCTATGACCAAGGCGCATTTCTAGTTCAGACTCTATTCTCCAGCAAGGGTTGCTGCTGCCTCCTCCATTGCGTTCGGCTTTGACCTTGAGAAGTACTTAGGCTTGTAGGCTGGCCTCAGAGGCGGGGGAGGTCATCGGCGAGCGGGGAGGCAAGCGCGGCTGCAACCTCCTTTGCTGCGCTTCTTCACTACTCCACATCCAAGCTTTGCTGGTAGCTACCGCATAGATAGTATTTGGGACTCAGTTGCGCGTGCTCACACCACCCACTTGCCTCCACACCGATGCCAGTCCTTCTCCTCGCAGCTCGTAAAGGGCGGATGTTGGGGGTGGTGGTGGAGAAGAAGAATCGGGAGTGGGAGACAGTGAGATTTGAGTGGGAGAGTTGAGCACGCCGGATCGAGGGAGGGGGAGGTGGTGCGGCGTCGAGGTGGTTTGAGATGGAAGACATCGTGGCTGGAGTGGTTCGGGCCGTGTAAGTCCATGCGAAGATGAGAGGAAGGGGCTGGACGATCGGGTTAAATCCCCTTTCATCTTAGCCGTTTGTGCCAGATCCAACAAATCAGGTGTTCTGAAGGAGAACGAATGACCGCCACCAACTCCTAATTTGAAGTAGTAGAGAAAAGAATCCAGAGAGTAAATCGTGAGATTTTTTAAGTTCAAATCGAGTTCATGGAGGAGAGAGAGAGATAGGAAGGCTTCTGTTCTGTTTTGGAGGTTGAAGACGCCACCTCACATGTGGGGTCAGGTCCTACGTGTCAGGGAAAGGATTTTCCTGATTTTCGAATTAATTTAATTGCTAAAAATAAGAAGGCTTTTAGAAATAAAAAAATAAGGTTAAAAAATTCTGGAAAAATTCTCAAAAATACCCTGAGATATTTTGGACTTAATAAAACTATTTTGAGAATTATTTGGATTTTAATTTTTCTCAAATAAATTATTTATAAATATAAAAATAGGAAAACAACATTTATAAAATCTAGAAAAATCAGGAAAATATACAAAAATCAGAAATAAATATTTAAACCAATAATAAAATTTTAAGGTGTTACACAATGTTAGCTCTATGATGCGATAGATCAATGGAAATATTTTGTCTTTTTCGGTTTCAACCATCTTTTTGGCGAGTCTTCCAAGGTCACGACATCCACAAAATTCTACGCTTTTCCTAACATTGAGAATGCAGTTTGAAGTTGTGTTCTTAACAATATATGGTCATCCATGGTAAAATCGTTAGCATAAATCTCCGCAAGTCACATAAGTTTGTCCACATCAATCTAGGAGAATGAGTTCCTTGGGTCTAAGATAAAAAATGCATACCAATAGCTCTATAGAGACTTCATTGAAGCGATGATTTATCTCTGACTTAATGGCATCAATGGTAGCATAAAAGATGTCAACTCTATAGAAATGATCTCGAGTCAATGTATGGCCTCATCATGTCATTCGACCCATAATTAAGGTGCTTTAATCCATATCTAGAACAGTGATGTGCTTCACAAAAGCTTTTTGCCCCTTTGAACTATGGCGTCCACCCATTGTTCCTCATGTTTTACAAGTTCTCTTTAACATCTGTAATCAAACCCATGGTGTGAACGATGTCCAGATCATTCCTTTGGAATTCGTGTGATAACTTATTTGTAATGCCCAACAAGTCCAACTCAAATGCAAGATGAACACAAATTTAAAGCTTTTCATTTCTCTTATCAAAACGTACACTCCACCAGAATTTGGCGGTTGACGACTATCATCACTTACAATTTCTAGCACATCCTTTGTTGCCTCCACACACTATTACAGAACTGGGCATCACAACCGGCCTATTAGAAGCGGTTTGGTGCGAACCCGTTGTGATGTTCGCACCAGAAGCGGTTCGTTGGCAACGGTCCGGAGAGGGATTTCAGAAGCGGTTTGAGACACGAACCGCTTCTGAATGTTGCGTTCTAGAAGCGGTTCTTGTCTCAAACTGCTTCTGATTTTCAGAAGCGGTTTGAGAAAAGAACCGCTTCTAGAACGCAACATGTGCGGTTCGTGTCTCAAACCGCTTCGAAGCCCTCCCCATGCAGCGCATTTAAACCCTTCTTCCTCCATGAGCCAGCAGAGGTACGATCGAGCAGAAGGCCACCCAACTTTGTTCTTGGGAGGTGCTGTCCAAATTTTTAATTGGAGGTGATTAGCTCCAAATGAAGTGTTTCAAGGTTAGTAACATCATGTGAACATCCTTCTCACCTAGATATTGCTATTTTTTCAATGGATGTGAAGAAATCTTGAACTTTTAAGCATGATCAAAAATTTGTTTTCTATGCTTGTTTTTGTTGTTGTATGAAGATGTAGGGTGGAGATCTAGTTCAAAATATGACATTACAAGGTAAAGGTGATTGGAAGCTTTAGATCTAGGTGGTTGTTAGCTTTAGAATCTTAAATATCACAATAAGTTGGGGAGATCTAGGTACAATATTGCAAGGAAGTAATTATTGGTGTATGAAATAAAATAGAAAAACATGTAGAAGGATAAAAAATAATTACAAAGGTAGGAAGGGATACAAAATAATTAGAAAGGTAGGTCTTTAATTGGATGACGGTGTAGGTGGAGCTTTTTTTTGTTGGGTTTAAATGTAACGAAATTTAAGTTAGGTTATAATTTTGGTAACGAAATTTGTTATAATTTTTAATGAAATTATAACTTGGTGTAGATGAATCGGCAATGGATGTACAATGCGGACCGTCGCTCAACAGAGTTCATTGATGGCGTGCAGGCTTTTCTCGATGCGGCCGTTGCAATCTTGCCTCCAGGCAGCTTCATATGTTGTCCGTGTGTAGATTGCATGAACGAGAAGGAGCACTCCCAGCGATGGCAAGTTATGAACCACTTGATCATGAGAGGTTCCATGCAAAACTATACCTGTTGGACCAACCATGGCGAAGTTGAGGTGATTAGCCAGGAAGACGATGAAGAAGGCGAGTAAGAGGAAGATGGATTCAACGAGATCCCTGACGGCACGCACATCTGCTCCGTGGAAGAAACACTTGGTGACTTTGGTGATGATGAGCTAGACTAGATGTTTGCGTGACGAGAGGAGACTACACAGATGAAAGATAGTTCAAGAAGTTCCAGCGCATGTTAGAGGACCACAGAACTCCTTTGTACCCAAACTGTGAGCAGGGCCAAAAAAAGCTGCGTACCACACTGGAACTCATGCAATGGAAGGCTAGAAATGGTGTGTCAGATAAGGGATTCGATGAGTTGTTATCACTCGTAAAGAAGTTGCTTCCAGAAGATAACTCTCTGCCCGAATCTACATATGAAGCCAAGCAAGTCGTCTGTCCTTTGGGATTGGAAGTACAGAAGATACACGCATGTCCTAATGATTGTATCCTGTATCATAATGAGTATGCCGATTTGGATGTTTTTCTAGTGTGCAGAGAATCATGGTATGAGGTGAAGCGTGACGATCCAGGTGAAATAGATGGGGAGCGTAAGACGAAGAGACCTCCAGCTAAAGTGTTGTAGTATTTCCCTGTGATCCCCCGATTGAACCGTATGTTTGCTAACAAAGCGCATGCCTGCATGATGCGTTGGCACAAGGAAGAGCGTAAGGACGACGGATGCTTAGACACCTGCAGATGGCTCACGTGGAGGAAAGTCAACCGACGCATGCCGGACTTCGCAGATGAGGTGAGAAACATAAGGTTTGGGTTGAATACCAATGGGATGAATCCTTTCGAGAATTGAGCGGCACCATAGCACTGGCCCATTACACTATGTATCTACAACATTCCTCCATGGTCAGCATGAAGCGAAAGTACATCATGATGCCGTTGTTGATCCAAGGCCCCAAGCAACCCGGAAATGACATCGATGTCTACCAAACCATTGGTTGAAGATCTTGTGACGTTGTGGGGCGATAGTGCAAGGGTATGGGATGAGTACAAAGGGAGTATTTCACCCTCGTGCATTGTTATTTGTAACAATCAATGACTGCTGCGCTCGGTAACTGTCGTCCTAACTATCAAAGGATATAGAGCTCGCATCCAAAGGCTTAGATGAAACGGACGGCATGTACCTGAAAAACTCTCGGAAGGTTGTGTACATGGGTCACCGTAGGTTTCTTCTTACGAGTCACCCGTTGCGGAAGGAAGGCAGGAAATTTAACGGGCAACCAGACCTTCGTGCAAGGCCTCAACATCGTAGTGGGCCACGTGTGTTTGCTATGGTAAAGGATTTGAAAGTAGTATTTGGAAAGGGTCCTGGAAGCAAACATGTGCAGAATGAGGATGGTCATGCACCCATGTGGAAGAAGAAGTCAATATTTTGGGACTTGCCTTATTGGGAAGTCATGGAGGTTCGTCACTCACTTGACTTCATACACATCACGAAGAATGTCTACTTAAACCTGCTAGGCTACATAGATATGTACGGAAAATCGAAAGATACACTGCAAGCTCGGAAGGACCTTAAACTCTTGGAATTGAGGAACAACCTACATCCCGAAAAGAGAGGAAAAGGACAACATTACCTACATCCTGCGAGCTACACTCTAAGCAAAGAAGAGAAAAAAAGCGTGATAGAGTTCCTGAACAGTGTGAAGGTCCCTTCCGGATACTCCTCGAATGTAAAGAGACTCATAAACACGAAAGAGAAGAAAATCGTACACATGAAATCCCATGACTGTCTTGTGTTAATGACACAGTTGCTCCCAGTGGCTGTGAGAGGCATACTGCCCGAGTAGGTACGGGAGACAATCACAAAGTTGTGTTCTTTTTTCAACGCGATTTCACAGAAGGTCATCGACTCAGATAAACTAAGTAAGCTGCAGGATGACGTGGTACAAAGTGTGGTTAGTCTTGAGATGATCTTTCCTCTTGCATTCTTTGATATTATGGTTCATCTCACTGTTCACCTTGTCAAAGAGATAGGTATTCTTGGACCCGTGTATCTACACAACATGTTCCCTTTCGAGAGGTACATAAGTATGCTAAAGAAGTATGTTCGTAACCGTTCTCGTCCGGAAGGATGCATTACCGAGGGTTATGGGACAGAGGAGGTGATTGAGTTTTGTGTGGATTACATTAATGATCTAAACCCGATCGGCGTCCCTATATCACGCCATGAGGGGAGGCTACGGGGAAAAGGGACACTAGGAAGGAAAGCAATTGCATGCAATGATCTTCTTACATTTAAGCAAGCACATTTCACGGTTTTGAAACAATCAACTGTAGTGGCCCCGTATGTCCTTGAGCACAAGAGTATTCTACGCCGCGATTTCCCGGGGAGGTATGAGGATTGGATAACACTGAAGCACATGGATTCTTTCGGCGCTTGGTTACAAAAGTACATCCTTTTGAAAGGGTCAGACAATGAACAATTGCAACGCTTGGCTCGGGGACCATCTAGTGAAATCGTGACATTCAAGGGGTACGAGATAAATGGTTACACATTCTACACCAGATCCCAGGATAACAAGAGCACCAACCAAAATAGCGGTGTCCGTATAAACGCCGAAGATAACAAAGGCAAGGTGGATACATATTATGGTTTCATAGAAGAGATATGGGAGCTTGACTATGGACCTTTGAAGGTCCCTCTATTTAAGTGCCAATGGGTCAAACTAACCTCAAGCGGCGTGAAGGTCGACAAATATGGTATGAAAATCGTGGACCTCACGCAAGTCGGCTATAGGCGCGAACCGTTCGTCCTCGCGAACGATGTGAGACAGGTCTTCTATGTAATGGACATGTCAAGCAAACCTAAGAAGCAGAAAGATTGTAGTACTAAGCCAAAGCGACACGTGGTTCTCCAAGGCAAACGAAGGATTGTTGGAGTTGAGGACGTCACAGACGAGGAAGAGTATAGTCAGTTTGACGAGATCCCTCCTTTCGCTGTGGATGTCGACATAAGCCTCCTCAATGACACAGATGTGGATACTCCTTTCATACGTCGCGATCATAATGAAGGAACACTTGTAAAGACAAAGTACGTTACTACTTAAGATGTACCCATACTGTATGAAGTGTTTATTTGGAATGAATGTAAAGTGCCAAAATTCTAGAATGAAACTAAAGTGCTGAAAGCTTTTTTAAAAAATTATGGAATGAAAGTAAAGTTCTAAAAGCTTTTTAAAAAATTATGAAATGAAACTGAAGTGCTAAAATCTTCTTAAAAAATTCTGGAATGAAAGTAAAGTGCTAAAAGCTTTTTTAAAAATTATAGAATGAAACTAAATTGCTAAAAGCATTTTTTAAAAATTATGAAATGAAACTGAAGTGCTAAAAGCTTTTTTAAAAATTATGAAATTAAACAGAAGCGGTTTGAGAAAAGAACCGCTTCTAGAACGCAACATTCAGAAGCGGTTAGTAATATCAACCGCTTGTAGAAGTCCTCCCTCTACAAGCGGTTGGTTCTAAAACCGTTTATAGAGATATTTTACAAGCGGTTGGTTCTAAGAACCGCTTGTAGAAGTCCTCCCTCTACAAACGGTTGGTTATAAAACCGCTTGTAGAGATATTTTACAAGCGGTTGGTTCTAAGAACCGCTTGTAGAAGTGCTCCCTGTATAAAGTTTACAAGCCCCGCCCTTTTCTCACACCCCAAATTTTCTAAGTCCTGTGTCTCTCCGCGCCGCTGCCTCTTGTGTCTCTCTGACCACCACCGCCGTCCCCTCCGTCGAGACCCCGCGCCGCCGTCCTCGTCAACGCCGTCGCCCTCCTCCGCCACCCAACCATCCCGGCGCCACTCCACCCCATGCGCCACTCCACCCCCGCGTTGGTGCCCTTGTCGCCGCCGCCACTAGCTCCACCCCGTCGGCGCCTTCTCCGCCACCTCGCCGACGCCTCCTCCGCCACCAAGCAGCCGCCACACCACCATTCCACCCCGGAGGACCGAGGTACAGCTGTGCTCGCCGTCGTCCTCCCTCTCTAATTCGGCTACCCGCAAGGTGTTCGGTGAAATGCTCACAAGGTCGCTTAGAGTTGTAAGTAGCAAGTCTGATGTAAACCTAAAATTTCTGGAATCCAGTGTACTAGATACCAAAGTGCCCTTTCTACAATTGCAGCGAACTGACCAAATTAGGGGGAAAGAATCAAGGAAACGGCTTTCCCATCCCTTGCTAGTCAAACAAACAAGCTAAACTAAAACCACGAACAAAAATGCATTCTTTCTCCATTGCACAAAGTGAAAGCATACTCAAAGAAAAATGATTACAAGAAGTAATTATCACTTACCTAGCTTTTCGGCAAAAGATTTCGTCATTCTTTTCACTTGTGTGTAAGTGTATCTTTTTGGATGTAGGGTTCCATTCTTTTGTACGAAGGACTCAATTCTGGGTGTTTCCTTTGATCTCCTTTAAAAGGGGAAGCAACCTATATCATCAACTAGAAAATTGGTTTATTTGGACTTTGTATAGTAATATGATATTTATGTCAACATTTTTTCAGGATTAGGATAGATGGCGCAACCAGGACGTGGTGACCCTACTTTCGATGAGGGAGAACAGTTCTTGCTGGGCTCCATCGCGCTGGGTAGCATCGAAGTGATGCTAACGCTGCTGCCGCTGAGGCTAATGTTGGTTCCTGTGAGGCCGTTGAGGCTACAGCTGATGAAGCCATTGACACTGGTTCCGGCCAGGATGAGGTATAGCCAGAAGAATATAATCCCCGTAGACATGTTAATTAATCGCAATTCATTAATATAATACACTCTGACACGTTTATACATATGTTTATGTATTTCAAGCCCCGTACATCGAGCAACCAATCCAAGCATCGGGGACCTAACAAGAAGCCATCCACAAAGCACGTGTTTACCGACGTTAACAACGAAGGGATGCGGTTGCCCCTATTTTAGCGGTTGGGCCGCATAACAACGCTTGCGGTTACCACGTGAGGGATCACGCCCCAATTAGCATCGAAAATGGGCCAAGTTTCTCAAGCTACCAAGGACTCGCTCGCAAGATATTATGGAAAATTTCATATTTCCTCAAGGGTCCAAGACAAGGCCAAGAAATTCACTTTGAAGAAGATGGCAACAATGTTTGAGCGTGGAAGACGTCTCTCGGCGCAAGTATGTGCGTAGGAGAAAGACCCGACTTCAACCAATTTCCAAAGTTGGCGGATCACTAGAAAGCATTCGAGGAGTTCAAGTCACACCAAGGCCGAACCACGAGTCGGAAGAACAAGGCCAATTCACGGATGAAGAAATACCACCATCATCTTGGCACCGGTGGTTACCTCAAGGTCGTACCAAAATGGGAGAAGCGGAAGAAGAATTAATGGCGAAGGACGCCACACCGCTACCGCTTTGTGGGAAGAACGCTGCGCAATTGGTTCATGGGTCATGGGGGGAGCCTTTCAGATGACGGCAGTTTGGTGATGGCACCAGGAGTACAAGAGGTTGGCCAAAGGATTGTACAAGCCGCCGAGCGCCTCGGCGTGTACATTGGTGGCGAGCAGGGGAGAATGACGAGCTAACACATGCCCTTGAAAACCCTGAGCACCCAGGACAGACACGAGGTATGGGCAAGCTAATGCCGTGGAAGTATGGTTTCGCCAAGGATGCACATACGTACAGGAGCCGACATAGAAGCAAAATAAGAGAATCACATAAAGTGTACCAATTGGAACAAGAGTTCAGAGCAACCCAGGCTAGCATCGGCGACATAGTTGCGCAACAAGTACAAATTGCCCTCAGCAAGCTTCAAGGACTAGGTCCGAGATATCAGCCGGACGCCATGATCAGCCCCTCCGCGCGGCGGAGTAGCTGCGCGTCCACCGGGGCCCCTGAAGCGGAGAACTTGCTAGCCCGTTTTCCCGTGGATGACATAAGGGTTCGCCGCCAGTGTGAGCTACACGTTGATGCGCGTAACCTCTCCATCAAGGTGGCTTACGGCATGACATATCTGGTGGAGCCGGGTCAGATGTTCCACTGCAACGAGATACCCCTGGGTTATTCAAAGGTCGCGGTGGAGGTGCTGAGCGGTGAGAGCATCTAGGCTCCCTTTGTGTAATTTGGGCTTAGTTTATAGGTTTTGGTGTTGATGACTAAAAAGGCTACTCAGTGAAAAACAAAAGAAGATAGATCTGATAGTCAAGGCTAAGGTGTTTGTTTTAGTTTTTGGGTTGGGAGTAAATCTAAGCCACTTAGTTTAATCACCGTACTATTAAGAGGGACTATCCATAAGAAATGATCTTGGATCATGTGCAAAGTCACTAGAAGATTTCTTGGAGCATAAAATTCTCTTTAATCATAACTCTATCTTAGACAAAACATTTCTCTCTGGCTCAGGCGCTCAAAGATCCTTGTTCTAAAACATCAACCGAGAGTACATCATGTACGCCGGACCAACCTTTTGGTCCTACACAAGAAATATTCATACGAAAGACACCATGTACGCCGGACCAACTTTTTGGGTCCTGCGTTAAGAATCCTCTTCTTTTTCATATAACAAGTGTTCATCGGACAAACCTATTTGTCTCATTTATTTTTAGTCCGACATAAATTATTTCGCCTCAATTATCATTCTGGTCCATACCAAAAAGTCAGAAAAATAAAGTATGATAATGATCTAAATTCTATGTGTACGACGGATCATCTTTTCCGGTCCAGCGCAAACAAGCTCTCGTCTGATAAAACCAGTCATTTTCCCTTGTACACCGGACCATCTTTTTGGGTCCTGCGTAAACTCTGTCCTCTGGTACTAAGTTAGAACAAATCATGTGTTCGGCGGACTTCTCTTTTTGGTCCTGCGCTAACATGGCTTGCCTGGCTGAGTGAAATCCTGCTCGACGGACTAAGTTTATTTGTCCGACGCAAATTCTTTTGTGCCAGTAAAATCATCTGATCTATTACCCTTTCGACGGACTGTTTTTCTTGGTCCGGCGCGAATAGGTCCTTCTAAGCTCAACTATGCCTCTAAGAACCATGTGCCCCGGACCGAAATTTTCGGTCCAGCGTGTGTGTAGTTTGACTCCCGATTCGCTCTGTAAGAAAATCTTTTTCAAAAGGTAGCTGTTGACCTACCCCATCTACCCTGCCAACTCCCAACGGGCAAAAGACAGGTGTAACGGTTATTTTTGTTTAGGAGCTATATATAGATGGCCTGTGTTCAGAAAAGCGTGTGTCATTGCTCTTTTCACATTCTGAACATCTTTTCATTCACATACAACTCTTTGATCTTTGAGATTCCTAAGCTTCATTCCATCAAAGAGTTTTTTGAGCTTCAACTCAGAAAATCACAAACCACCTTTCTGAATTGCTAGAATACTTGCTCCAAGCTAAATCTAGTTGAGTCTAGCTACTGAACCAAGAGACAGGGCTTGTGGATAGTCTATTACTCTTGGAACTAGCTGTTTCTAGACGGTTGGAGAAGTTGTTGGTGCGACCTATCCAATAGTGTTTGTGGAAGGCCACCATTGCTGTGAAAGGTTGAAACTCACCTCACTGGAGTAGTGAAAGAGTCAAGATAGTGGATAACCAAAAGCTATTTGAAATTAGCTGTTTGGTGGAGCGATACTTCCAAGGAAGTGCTCTAACGGGGACGTAGGAGTGATCTCTGAACCTCGGTGAAAAATTCCTGTGTTCCCCTGTTTCTGTGTTGTTTTTCTACTTGTGTTGTTTCTACTGCTTCTATTTCGAACTCTTTTCTCTTGAACAAGTGTTGTGCCTGATATTCATGCCAATTGCTTCCGCTCCTATTTTTATTGAGAAAAGTTTTCATTCCTTTAGATAATTTTAAAAAGTTGCCTATTCACCCCCCCTCTAGGCCAACTTGATCATTTCAAGCGGATTTGAAGAACTTCACCTCGATATTGCTAGAGGCGACGACGTGACCAAGCTTGGACAGGCCCTCCACAATATCATCCTTTGGCGCAAACGGTACATCATATTTCCAGATAGTGTGGACGCTTCATCTCCACCACGGCAACCCACGCCTCCTCCAACGTCACCTCCACGCAATGCCTCGTCGGTAAAACAGAGCACGCCTCCTCCACCACCCGCTCCACGCAGAAGCCCTACTCCACCACCAGCATCTCAAACAAAAAAGAACCCCCAGGAAAACCACGCCTCCACCATCTCCTCCGAGGAAGAAGCTCGATAGCAGACTAAGGCTCCTCCACCGCTCCCGTGAAGGTGGAGTCCACCGATCGACAAAGATAAAGGAACCTCCAAAGAGGGCATATGATATGAATAAGGAGGAGAGTGACGCGGTCACTAAAGCGAATTGGCGCACACTTCGCAAAAAGAAGGTAGAGCCAAAGGTACCAACCGATTCAAAAGCGCGAACACTTCGCAACATGCCGCAAAGTCGCGCCTATGCCGTCCAACTATGAACGGACAATAATAAAGGCTACGGAAGAATAAACGTGGTCAAAGCGGTGGCAAAGAAGAAGAAGAGAGACTAAGATCGGAGAACCTCGAGAGGTTTATGAAGGAGGCAGACTCGGTTCCACACCGCAGCTCTTGGATTAATAGATGATATCCCAATGGCAACAAAGGCCAGATGGCAATTTCAGTTGGGCCGGGAGCCGATTGACCCAAATGAGATAAAGGATCTGCCAACCAAGATGCGGCAATTTCACGAATGGTATATGACAGAGTCCGCTCAAGGAAGAACGATGTTCCCCCTCTGTATCAAAGAAGATGATTTATATCGCGGGGACAACACCATATGGCTCGAATTTGACGACTTATACAATATTTACCATGCCGACGCCATCAACGTGTCTCTCATGAGCTGCTGGTGCCTGTAAGTGTCAAGCTCATACCTTTACCGTGTGCTTCCTCATACAATAAAATTGCAACTCTTAAACTTATACCTTTCTATGTAGAATGGAGATACAATGATCTAGAAAAGAGAATATCTTCAACGTGGGCTTCATCGACCCAGAGATTGTTAACGAGTTCATCTTTGGATACAACCGAAAGGATATTGAAGATTACATTCTCGATGCATTCTTAGGACAAAGACTACAAACCGTATATACTACGCTTCTTCAACTTCGAGACGTATATATACAACCTCTCGTTCTTATATTTTCCAAGGCATTTATAATGCTACTAGCTAGTTACATATATGTTGCAATACATGAATAGGTTTCACTGGATCTTTCTTGTCATCAAGCTTGATAGCAGCCAAATCGCTGTTCAAGACTCAAAAAGGACTCCGGTGAAAAAATATCAATTTATCATTGACACCCTAAATAGGTATATAGCACATATATATACTATAGTTTTCCTTATTATATATATTGAAATACCTTGCTAATTCCAACTCTGATAATTACCATTCATACTAACGCATCACACAGGGCATTCGCACGGTTTCGAAAGAAGCAACAAGGAGATTTCGAGAACGAATTTGATGTACAATTAAGCACTCGAGTACGTATTAAAGAATATTAATATGCCGTAACATTTTTTCATCCCAATAATCGTTTTCTTTTCAAATTTCATCGCAGGTTCTACAACAGACGGGTGGAAACAACTTATGTGGCTATTATGTGTGCCACTATATGCAAAGTATTACCCACGGTGATGTGCCGACAACCAACGCCGAGGTAGTGTGCACATGTCAATTTCTTAGTACTTACACTTTAATTACATGTCCAGAGATTTATTTACTTCCTGCTTTGTCAGCCCAACATCGATGTGCAAGGCGTGATCCCGCCGACCGGGTTGCAAAGAATCCAAGAACAACTCATTGGCTTTATTGTCGATTTAGATTGTATCCACCAAAGGCGAGTTTCATGCAAATGGTTGGAGAGATTGTCCTGAAATAAGGACAGGTGAACTGACATCGACGTCGACCAAGGGCACAAAGAGCGACGCACGCAAGAAATGAGCTCAAGATTCGCCCTTTTATTCTTTTAAACTTGTAAAAGTGGCTTATTATTTCATGTGTTCATCAACTTGTTCATTTTTCAGTCTATTAAGTTCGTTTTTCTATAAATGAACCTGTAATTATCTGAATGAGTACGCATGAATAATATATATTTAATTATGTCAAAAAAACTCATGTAGTTATATTTCTTTTAATTGTCAAAATCTATATCAAAAAACCCTCTGAAAACATATTCTATATTGAATATAATCAAAACGCTATGCTGCCAGACTCTTCACAAGCGGTTGGTAACTCCAACCGCTTGTGGAGAGAGCATCTCCACAAGCGGTTCATAAGACCAACCGCTTTTGGAGAGAACCTCTCCACAAGCGGTTGGTAACACTAACCGCTTGTGGAAGTGTCGAACCACAAGCGGTTCGGGGAACCGCTTGTGATACCCGACGGAGTATCACTCGCGGTTGATTACAAGCGGTTCTACAACCGCTTTTGAAAGCGGTTTTGAACCGCTTGTACATGCCTGATCCGCAGTAGTGACATTTGATACAGACGGAGCAATTTTTTGTGATGTAAGCCCCATCTAGTATCTGTAGGTTTAGCTAGGCTATTTTTCTGATGCAATCCCATTCTAGTGAGAACCAAGCCATTCTACTCCTTCTCCGGTACAACTTTATGGTGCTTTTCAATCAAAGCAACTATTCTCTTGCAAGATGCACTAACAATGTTAACTATCAAGAGGGCATAAATGAAGAAATCAGTAATAGCTTTGATACTACTTGAGACAATGACAACTGCTAATTACAACTAATGGGCAACGCAGTGGATATAGAAAGTATATGGATTTTCATCTCGAATATGTCTTTGAAGGTCTTTAAATTCTCCTGTCATATTTGAAATTCCATCATATCCCTGTCTGTGAAGTCTAGAAAGAGGTAAATCATATCTTGCAAGCACATAAAGCAATATGCCCTTCAGCGCAACGGAAGTACACTTTTAACATGGACAAGTTTAAAAAGCCTTTATGTGACCTTTCCTTGGTCATTATTAACAACAAATCTGAATGCCACAAGCTATTCAAGTTAGGACAATACCACAATAGATAAATGGTACGACTAAAAATATAAAACCAACTACTAACCTCACAATCACAACCGTTTTCTCATTTATTGATACATCTCTGGATCCATCAATAAGCATTGAATATTTTCTATCTCCAATCTCACCCATAATCACCTTAGTGGCCTCTTCTACACAAGCTTTTGCAAGGTCCTTTTGAATCCATGGAGAAGTCATAGTACAATGCCTCGGAGTTACATCAAATGCCTCCTTCACTTCTTCCTTCTTATCTTTATACCACTCATCCAACTCTCTAAAATTTCCCTTGTTGATAAAGTAGCAAATTCATCATGTCCACAAAAAGCTTCACCTTGCATTAGGAGAAATCTTGCACAATCTAGAGAAGCAGTTAGATGAATTTTGTATGTAATTTCGTCCGCCTTACCATGAGCTTCTAATTTATGCGACACACTTAATCTTTGATTATTGAAATCCTCACATGCTTGCCTTGAAAAGTTGTGAATACTATTAGGACCAGCAACATGATAATTCAAACTTCTCTTGGCCTTCCTCTTATTACCAAACCCATCTTTTGTGGATGCATTATTGCCAAATTATTTGGGATGTGTTGGACTCTTGAAAAGAAAGCAATAGAAACAAAAGACGACATCCTTTGACACACTATATTCCAACCAATAAAATAGGTGGACCATGATTCTCAAAATGATCTCCAACAAGCCATCATTTTCTTTGGAAAAACATGGCCAAATGGTTGAGTTGGACCCTTCAACAAATATGTTCTCCTCACTGAATCTCTAATTTCATTGGGATAATCTTCAATTGATACATGTCATGCTGGATCGACATGATAACATTTGGATTAAAATCAATCTAAGGCTTCTTTGGTTGAGTTGTGCTCTCATTGGTTCGAGGATTACTTGTACTTAGATTGTTCGAGAAATAGCTATACAAAGTTCGTTTGTCCATCTTTTACAAATCTACAATAAATTTATAAAATTTCTATGAGAAGTTGAGACTATACTAGAAAACATAATTAATTTTAGCTTCTACATAGTTTCATTTTATATTTTTACAATTTACAAATCAACAAATAAATAACATAAAAAAATTCATCTTACCTCATAGGCCACAACTAGTCTCACGACCCTAAGCCATGGCCAATGGAGGCGATCAGTTCCTCAGCCCCTCGCCCCCTCCTTATCCTCTCAGGGCTCAGGCCGAGAGGCAGTCAGCTCACCTTATCCTCTTGCCTCTCAGGCCAAGTCGCTAAGAAGTGCTGCATGGGCACTAGGGCCTGGTGACTCCTCGCCTCCTCTGCAGGCTGTAGGTCAGCCGGCCATGCAGCATGCCGCCCTCTTTGTCGTAGCTTGCCCACCTCTTTAGCTTGTCATCCGAGGGGTCTCACCACCATGTCACCTCCCAAGGCCTAGGGAGCCCCTCCGCAGCCTCCCACTTCTCTCCCCATCTGTGGCGGCTTGCCGCCCGAGGGGCTCCTTTGTCGTTGCCCGCCCCCCTTTGCCACCTACACCTCGTCTCCTCCATCGCTGCCCGAGGGGCCCCTCATCCCCTTCGTCACTAGTGCATTGCCTGCCCATAGTTGGTCACCCTCTCTATCGCGCATAGGAGTCGATGAGTCACCCACTCGCCTGGGTCAGTTGAATTAGGGATTTGATTTTGAGGAATGTGGATTTGGGGATTTAGTTGGGTTCAAGTTAGACTCAAGTCTATTCTAGTGACCTCGTCTAGTGCAACCGAGTGCACAAATGGTGGAATGGACCTTCTTCTTACGCCTCCGGCGGCCCAATTCTCCTCCATCTTCTTCAACCTCTGACCTCACTCATCAGTAGTCGCTCCCTGCTTCTTGCACCACGCCGCCACCGACAGCTAGTGCTCTACCATGGACAGCACAAAAAAGAAGGCGACAATGCTAGGGGGTCTTTGGGGACGCGACAGCCAGAGCCGGTGCGCTAGCCTCCTAGTGCACCCCTAGAGCGTCTGCCACTATTCAGTGGTTATGTGTAAGTGGTTTCTTCATAGCCTATGGTTTAGTGAGAAAAAATGCCAACGCATATGGTTTTGCTTTACCCATGCCCCAAACATGGGGTTTTATGAAATTTACTCTCTTTTTTAAGTAGTAAAGACAAATGTAAAACTTTGAAATGATGTGTCTTAACATTCGATAAAACTTCCTAGCCTACTTTTCATACAAGCATCTGTGCAAGCCCACATATAAAAAGATTGAGCCGGCATCTCCCACTTATTTGCTGCACCCACCATCTCCTCCTCCTCGTTATCCTCTTCACCGGCGATTGGAGCTCGCCACTTGTGCCTTCTCCTCCCTGCCTCTATCTTTGTGTGCATGTGATGCCACTACCATTAATTGACACGTGTGGCGCCTTTGAGAAATTATGGTATTCTCCTTGTGTGTATGTGATGCCGTTTTCATCTTATGCCTATTTGTGTCAGATGGCATGATCCAGTTTGATAAATTGAAATAATTAGATGTATTAATATCCTTATGTGATTGATATAGATATGTCAAGGAATATATCAATAATGTTAACCTATATTTAGGGTCTGTTTGGTAGAGCTCCAGATCCCAGCTTCACCTGAGATCTGAAACTTGTAGGCTAAAATAAAGTGAATTAAATTTATATATTTGATCTAAAATTTAAAAAGATGATCCATCTAAACACTCTTAATATACTCACAGATCCAGCTCCACGGATCTGGTGGAGCTAGGAATACCTAGCTCCACCAGATCCATGAATCTGGTAGAGCTGAAGCCCTACCAAACACACCTTTAATATACTCACAGATCCAGCTCCACGGATCTGGTGGAGCTAGGAATACCCAGCTCCACCAGATCCATGGATCTGGTGGAGCTGAAGCCCTACCAAACACACCCTTAGTACACTGGCAATTCATACTTGAAAGATTTTCAAAAAGTGGGAAATTGCATCTTGAGTAGCGGGCTTATTATAAAGGATGCTAGCGAGAGAAGAAGACGAGCTTGCTGGAGAAGGTCACACACTTTGCGGCTGTAGAGCATGTGAGCACTCTATAGACCCTCCTGGTGTGGGATGTGTGGGGGTGACGCCTACATGTCACCGGCCTGTTGATGGATTTGGCGACTGAGTGTAAGGTCGCCAACGTTTGCAATTGTGGCAGCAATGGTAGCATGATGGGAGGTTGGGGGAGAAGAGATACGGGAATATAGGTAGGTGAGGAGAATTATTTGGTGGTATTTGTCTATTTGAGATTAGTGCTGAGCCACTGACATAATCTAGAGCCTCACCTCTAAAGCTATGGGCTAGGTCCTGTTCCATAGAATTTCTTCCCCATCACATACAACAAGAGTCAAATGCATCATTGCTCCACTTGGACTTAATATTTCTCGTTCTCTCGCCTAGTTGGGCACATAGTCGATATCAGTGTATCCAGTAATCTCATGGTATGCATTTACAAGACAAACCCTCGTACATTCTCTGGAGACGTAACTGAACAATATGTGACAATGATTTTGGCAAATTGTGCTAGGGGATGCTGACATGCTGCAGTCAGCTCATTTTGTATAGAGAACTTTGAGGATTGTCACTCAAAAGATGTTGTATTAATGATTTATCACTCAAATGGTTGCATTTAATGATTTGCCACTCAATTCGTTGCACCATATTTCCTGATTTTTAGCCCCTTTTCCCTCTTGAAGTGACCATTTTGTCTCTAACCTCACTTGGGCTAACAACTATCTATAGACCAAATGACGTCTTTAAACATACAACTAGCACATTCATTTCCAGTATATCGCCACCTCTCTCTGCTCTGCACTCCAGTTCCTCCGCCGCCGCCTCCCCTTGCTTTGCGCCTTCCTCCACTGCCCTCTAGTTCGTCCGCTAGCGCCACCCTGGAGTCTCTCCACCACCATCACTCTCAAGTCTCTCCACTGCCAGCTGCCCTCCGGTCCGTCCTCCGGCACCGTCCTTGAGTCACTCAGCCACCGCCATCACCGTACGCACTCCAGTCCATCCACCGTGAGACCACCCCCTGCAGGCGACGGCTTCCCTATCTACTATTGGTGGCCATCCCCAGTTTGGAGGCATCAAGGACCCCTAGGTCTCCGAGAACCTATTTCAAGCTGTCTGGCTAGCCCATGTGCAATCTTGTCATGTGTTCTCATTGTTCCACCTGCAGCGAGCCGTCACGTGTCCTCGCCAAGGCACTATCACTGTCGACCCTTCTCGTGGCCATAGTTGATAATAGCGCGAAGGGGCTTGTGTATTATGTTCCTGGTGACCCTATATATTGTGTTCGACTATGGGCTAGATGCAGAGGAGAACGAAGGTGCACATGAGCATATGATGTGATGAAACCAGAAGGTCGAAGTCACATGAACAAAACCCTGTGGGGTGACAGCCGACGGGGGTGAGTGCATTCATCCCCTAGTAGGCCATGAGGACTATTAAATATTAATATATATTATTTTTTATATGTTATAGTTTTGAATATGAAATATGTTTTTTTATATGCTTGGATTAAATGTGTGTCTATGTTTGTTATAAATTATGTTTTGAGGTATCATTCAAGAAAAAGTATACATAAATACTCATATATTAATGAATATAGTCATATTAACTTTTTAATATATAAATTATTTTTCAATCCTCATGGGATTGTCAAGACCCTCCCTTCTGGCATGGAATACCGAGAATGTCTCATGTGCACACTATACTAGTCCCATGATCAGTGACTAGTACGCACATTTACAACATTGTCATCACATCCATACACAAGGTTACAAATTCATTAATGTAGTAGTGTTCGTACAATATGACCATAAAGACCAAATTAAAATGCAGCAGAAGATACAAATGTCCAATAGTATGCCTTTTTCTAAAATATCACAGGCAATTGACAAGGAGTGGATCCTAGAAAAGCTCATCGTCCTAATCCCCGTAACCTGCGGTGAAGTACACATCTTCAGAGACGTTGCTTTCTTCGCACACTGAACCAACAATTTAAGCAAGGTTAAGTACTTTCGTACTCACCAAGACTTGTAGTGTATCACAAATGTATAGTAAATGCAGGCTTTGTCAAGAAGGAGCTAACTTTATTCGCATAAAGCAAAATTGAAATATGAATATCAAGTACTAGATTGGAAACAGAATTTGTAAGAACAATTTGATAGATATATAAATAGCAAGTATAAATAGCATAAATATGACAACACATAGTCCTCTATGATTGTGAGTATCAAACCACCCTTTTGCCATGGCTTGGCATAATATCCGAAACAACTTTTCATAATATTTCCAATTCAACCCGTTTTATGAAAATACCAAAATTTCTAACTAGTGTCAGTGTACCAAGTCTCCCATGACCACAGGCACAACTTTTCGAAAAGTTTTACACTTTTTAGAGGCACACATATTTACCCACAAGACATGACCAACTCTTTTTGTCGCTATTTTTGCGCTTCCTTTGGCGCATGGCATAGAGGTCATGACATGAACCGCGACATCACCAAGACATAACTTTGCACTAGCTCGGTGATGTCAAATCCTTGCTATGACGGTGAAAGATACTCTGTACTCACGATAGTCCATCCCTGTCTTGTCCCCCACCTTCCCCCATAGCAAGGCATACACCGTTAGGCAGGCGTTATTCCCAACATCTCAATGAGGGCAGCCCTTTGAGCAATCTATCTTAGAAAACCCGTACTACTCTAGCCTTCAAATATGAAAAGCTAGACTCGAGTAACTTAATAAGTTAAGGGTACCACATAATAGCACTTGTGGTTGCTCTGATTATCTTGGATTATACAATACTACGTTCAGTCCTTAATCCAACTCGGGTGAGAATACCCCCACATTACGTGCAAGTGTCATGCACTTCTAGCTATTGCCATATCTTGCCCGCATCAAACTATAGTTTTTATTTTGATTTTTATACCAAAAATACTAGAATCCATAACTCCCATTGTGTTAAAAACTTTCATTACTGAACAAATAGTGTTTCCATCCATCTGTTCGCCCAAGTCTAGAGCCGGACTAAGCAAATGCATAATATTCGATTATACCTATTTGATATTTCTATAATGTCTAAACCTACAATAAGGTTATCAAGGTTGACATGACAAAATTTCTTAAGGAAATTCCATAAATTATGGGGATATATTTACTAGTACATACAATATAGCAATTTACCAAAAATACACGCATGCATAAATAGTTTTGACAAAGACAATATAAATTAAGTGGAATACTGGGATCATCATGATCAAAGGGGGTGCTTGCCTTCCTCTTTGATTTTGGGGGGCAGTCGGAGTTGTCGACGAAAGTATCCGGAGCGTCGGTGTCTACGCGCGATTTCGATGAAAGGCAATAAGAAGAAAAAGAATCCAAACAAAGTTAAAACCCAAATTCTACTATAGAAACTGAGAGCTCATATTTTTAGAAAAAATTATAAATTATTTTTGCCAAGTTGGGAATTTATTTGCATAAGTTATATATTTTCCAAATTTTAAATGTGCTAGAGCTATTTTAAATAAGATTTTAATTTTATATAGAGCCCAAATTCTAATCATATTACAAAACATAGGGCTCATGAGTTTATAAGATTTTAGAAATTGATTTCATTAAATTTGAAATTTATTTATGGAGGTTATAGACATTGAATTTTTAATACACTAAAATATTATCATAAATGGAAATTGAATCTAAAAAGAGTCCAACTGTTAAATGTTTCTACGGAAATATAAGGTTCATGATTTTAGATGAATTTAGAAGCTGGTTTCACCAAATTTGGGTTTGATTTGTAAAAGTTAGAACCATTATAAATTTGAATGTGCTAGAAATCATTCTAATTAGAATTTAAATTTAAACAATGGTCAATTCTAAATATTATTATAGAAACAGAAAGTTCATTATTTTATAAAAATTTAGAAACTAGTTTGACTAAATTTAGAGATCATTTACAAAAGTTATAAGCATTTGAATATTGTATGTTGTGAAAATCACCAAAAATGAAAAAAAAAATACACTTTCTAACAGAGGAAGCGTATTTCTCATTTTTTTATTTTAGATTTAATTTCAGTCACTGACATGTGGGGTCCATATGTTAGTGACTTATCTTTAAAAAATGTTGTAGTTTAAGTTTTAGTTCTTTTATTTACCTTCGTGCCCACATGTCATAGACACATAATAAAAATCTTGGTTTAATTAGAAAAACTGACAGGTGGGACCTAGCTGTCAGCATCCACAGTGTGTGCGAGCTGTCTAGCTGACACAGGGGCTCCGCTTGTTAGCGGAACAAAATAAAGCCGAGAGGAGGGGAGCTCACTGGCGGCGAGCATGACTGATCATCAATGAAAGAGTTGTATGGCTAGCTCAAGTGGAGAAGAGGAACTCAGAGGAGGTCTCGGCGGTGGTTGAGATCGACCGAAGGTGATCGGTGGCAAGAAGAAGCGTCGGAGGGAGCTTCGGGTAGCTGAAAGAGAAAACCAGGGGTGCTTAAGCTCAGGAAGATGAGGGGAAAGGACCAAGGGGCAATGGGGAACCGCTTCGAGAAGTTCTGGTGATGGTGGGCAGAGTCAGGGAAGAAGGATGAAGCGGCGGCGGCGACCTAGGAGCTTTGAGATGAAAATGAGGAGGAGCAAGATTGTGCGCAGGGAATCCCTAGTATGCTTCAAGCCGAAAAGCATTGGCCAGAGACTCACCAGGACACTCGAATGGGTGAGATACCCTGGAGATGCTTAAATAGGGGTGGAGAGGGGGAGCTTGGCACTTGGTCTGTGAGCAACGAATCATGGCCAAGCGAATACGGACAACGAGGCGACTGTCACAGGTTTTTCTGTGCGAGGATAGCATGCATACATGCTAGGCTTTCGGCGGAGGTAGAAGGGCACAGTGGGAAGACGATGCTGCAGTAAGATGGGGAGGTGTGGGTGGGGGAAACTACTCGGTCGGGCGTAGGCGGCGCAAGTTCCACGGTCGTGGCGGAGTGGTTGGTTGCTATGGTAGGCGCAGGCGGCTCAGGGGCTCCTGCGGCAGGCTGTTGCCGTGACTTGGCATGGAGGCCCTAGTGCGGAGGTGAGCTGGTGCGGCTCGAACGAGTGCGGAGCGCACACCGGCCCGAACGGGGCAGTAGACCACTGCCATGTGGATCTAGCCTAACAAGTAGGCTCGGGTGGCAGTGAGAGAGCGAGGGGGGAAAGAGTGAGCTGGGAAGGAAAAGCGTAATCCTCGGATTTACGCTTTTACATAGAGAAAACGGGATTTGGTTGGGTTACTTTCTATTTTTGGATTTTGCCAATTTTCATTTTTAAATTTCATTTTGTAGCCTAGGGTTCTTGTATTTATTTAAGCTAACAAATGAATTTAAATTTAATGAAAATTTTTATGTATGGTCCTAAGATGACACTAATGTTTTCATAAACATTTCAGAGCATAATCGGCTCAGGTGAATTTTATAAAAATTTAACAGTGCTTCTATTCTTTTTAAGAGTTGCTATTTTTGTTTTGCCAGAAGCGTCAAATGAATTAGAAATTTATAAAACTTTTTGGAGGTCATCTAGAGGTTATTTAGGATTTATATAAATTTTTCCAAACTTTGAGATGTTTCAAAACCGAACCTTAAAATTCAAAAAGCCATACTAGGTTATTTAAAAGAAATTTTCTTATTTGTAAAAATTCCAAATAAATGCTGAAAATTCAAATTAAGACCAAATTCAATCTAAGTATATTTATTTCGCTTTGATGAATTTTAGGGATGTTACAGAGATGCGGGAATGAGCGGGGCAGAGGGAAGGTTGGCAGGGCGTAGGGTGGCCCCCTCAACCCTTGCCCTGTTGCCATCCCAAGTTAGGCTCCAATGCTTCCGAGGGCATTATGATCATTTTGTTGGGTAAAAAGGCCGCTAAAAATCCAAAAATAATGTGAAAATGGCATTTTATGGATGGACATAACGAATTGAGTGGCAAATAATCAAGTCAAATGACACTGCAATTTAGTGGCATTTGCCCCAGGGCACTCCTATCTTGCCCTTTTTCCCTTTTCGGTTGGACTCGTGCGTAGTTGGCTCGGTAGGACCATATTAGAGCCTTACCCTCGTTCGCACCTGCAGGGTCACACGATCGAATTCACTTGGGGTCGGCATGGTCAGAACGGGTCACACTGCTTTGGGTAGGGCACCAAATGTCATTTCAAAAGATTTCTCTCCTCTCAGCTCAAAAAATTATATTATATGAGACAAATGTCTTCTAGCAAATAACCACGAAAGTGTAGTGTTTTACAATAAAAGCGTAAAATAGGAGTCTCACAGGGTAAATGTCACAAATTTGTAATGTCCAAAGACCAATTTTGCATCAAATCCTTCGTATCCTTATTTTGAGTGGCAAATCCTCGTATTTATCTTTTGTATAACGGTGGTGAGAGGCGATCAATTCTGTGCCGCGATTTATTTGGACTGTCCATTCATTTAGGATCTGTTTGGTTGTCTGTATGTCCCTAGTCTGGCATTACGAGCCATGCGGGCTAGTGGGAGACAGGCTGAGTTGATGCAAAAGAGATTTGTTTGGTTGGCTGTATGTGTTGAACCTGGCTAAGCTGAGAAGTTGTTTAGTTGGCTGTCTAAAGGGAGTGGAGGGATGACTGGATGCAAGAGATGTTGTTTTGTTTGGTTGGATCTGGCTAAGTGTGGTGACTATATAGAATTCTATGAGAAGATTTTGATAATTCTACCTTCAGTGGAGCATTAAAATATTGCTGGATCACTTCATTTTCTATATTATTTTTGTTTTAGATTATTCCAAATCCAAATATAAGGCAAGTACACCATTTAACAGTTTAAACTTCAAACAATAGATAGCAAAGGCTCAAAAAGCACAAAAAAATGACCATCATTCCATAATATACATGGTCAATCTAAGATTACAGTCAATATCTTAGAGATGATCACAGAGTCCAATTAAAACAATACCTTCAACAGACACCTAAACTTCAGTGGTTATTTGATTGGGAGGTTCACATGCAGGGTCACCATTATTTTCAACAGATTCCAAATGTAGATTAAGCAAACTCTTTATTGCTGAATCCAAATCATTTCCAGATTCTTCCAGAGCTCCATATTCTTGAACCAGAATCAGAAGTTCACAAATTTTATCAACCATTTCATTTAGCAGGAACATCTTCATATTTGGAACTAAGTTCAAAGGAAGCTCACAATTTAGCATATGAAGATCTAAAGAAGTGGGGTGAAATCTATATTGTCAATCCCAGCACTTGAATAATTAGAGCAGTTTGGCGATGCATAATGTGAAATATCAGTAAGTTGGATATGCCACGCAACAAATTGGTTAGATAAGTCAACACATTGCACGGGATTTTCTCTTAGGAACTATGACAACAGTTCTGCTCATCATTCATCAAAGTATTGTATAAGGAGAATTTTGCATTAAGACCCATATTTTATATACCAAGGGCTCAAATTGCCTCATTATATTTTATATACCAAGGGCTCAAATTGCCTTGTTACATAAGTCAACTTTTCTGGTTATGCCTCTGACCTATTTTAAAAATGGTTGCATATGCAAGGACAAGATCAATTGTTCTGGGAGAGAAATCAATAGTTTGTCATTTAAAAAAGGAACTATCCAAGTAGGGACTTGCTGACATTGTTTCAGAGCCGAAGATGATCATAATTACACAATGAAATTCAACAACCCCATCCCCAAGGTTTAATCCGCTTTACTCTAGGAAGCAGATACGGGTCGATCGAGCTAAGGCATGCAACAGGAGCGAATAGCAAACTGAGAGGAGAGCAGGGGAGGCTTGCCTGGAGCGATGGTCGGGCACTTCATGAGCCACATGGAGCGGTCGGCCCTGATCGTCTCTAGGTGCTTCGCCTCCTCGGCCATCGCCGCAGGTCGGTGGTACTCCGACGAGTGGTTCCTCTCGGAGCTTGCTGGGTTCGCTGGCTTGTGTGCTAGGATCGAGGGGATGGTTTGGTAAGGAAGAGGAGGCGGTGATGGCCGTAGCGCCGTTGCCGTCGCCGTTGTGCGTGTCTCTCGCACTCCTCTTCCTCTTGCCGTCGCCACCGTCCAAGGAGAGCACATTAGGATTCTAGGATTTGGCTATGGTTAGGGTTTGGCCTTTGGGCAGCGGAGGCGTGGGGGGTTTTGCGGGAGGTCATGCGTTGCATGCACGGATGTAGGGATGAAAACAGAACAGAAACAGTCGGTAAATGGTCGTTCCGTTTCCACATCTTTTACCGGTAACGAAAACGAAATCGAAAACCCCGGAAATGGATGCAGAACGAATGGAGCAGATACAGAAACGAAAGTGAAAAATTCCACAAGAGCGTAGTACATGATCACAATATACATGACCGCAAAAACAATGTAACTCATTCCACCTCCAAGGCGGACACAAGAACAATGTTATATTCACCGGTATCACTAATTTTTTTCCCTCAAGTTTGTCAGTTGAAGGCTCGCTATTTGTCCCCCAAATCAGACCATCATATCCCCCTCCATATCATTATTATCGACATCCTTTTACTCCTCCAACTATAAAGGTGTAATACTCTAAAATTTGCATATTATTGTTCAATGTTCATTTATGATTTTACGAGATTTATCTTGGATTTCTGGAGTTTGTAAATTTATATTTATAAAATTAATTTATTCATGAAAAATGAAATCAAAATTATTCTAGAAATAATTTTCCTAGATTCAAAATGTTCCAAAGTATTTTTGAGAAATTTTCCGAAATTTTTGAACTCTATTTGATATTTTCTATAAAGCTATTTGTATTACTAAAATTATTTTAATTTAAAAATAAATGTAAATTCTCCATTATCCTTTTTGGGCCAAGTGAACCAAGTTTTCGATGGAGTTTTCGGTTTATTTATATGGAATTTTCGTTTTTGTTTCCGTCGGAAATGGCTCCTCCCCCATTTCCATTTCTGATAAAAAGTTTTCCTTTTCTATTTTTCGTACAGATATTTTCCGTTTCCATTTAAAAAATAAAAATCTTTGGTTTCCGTTTTTGTAGGAAGCAGGTCGGAATATCGTTTCCGTTTTCATCACTACGCGGATGCATGCTCCGACTCCGTCGACACATCCCGCGAGTCAGCTGGGGTAAAACGCCGGATAAGTGCGTCAGCGTCACTCGGAGTAGGGGCAGACTCACAGGCTGGAGCCTGGATGCAATTGCATCCCACAGGCCTGGTCCGGATCTCTACCCAACCAAACAAACCCTTGTGGACTAGCAGGATCGGTTTCTTGACCTTGAGCAACTCACCTCCCAAATTATTTCCCCTAACCCAAAACCCTAAGCTCGCATTCCGAACCCACACCGCCCACCTCGCGATGGACGCCGCCGGCGACGGGCCCCCCGGCGAGCCCAAGAAGAAGCCTACTACAGCGTCCGCCAAGGGGAAAGCGACGGAAAAGGGAAAGGCCAGCTCCATGGCGTCGACCAAGGCCAAGGAGAGCAGCCTCCTCAAGCAGAGTTAGCTCCCGCGCGCCCCCTATCCCTTCTTTGTTTCGAGAATTTCGTGCTTGCTTCGGTTCTTTCGGCTACTTAGGTGCAAATTTTGGATTTTTTTCGGGCTTTGTGCTGCAGAATCGCCCGCCGAGTTCTTCGCGGAGAACAAGAACATCGCTGGGTTTGACAATGTGAGCTATTTACTTCCTACCAATTTTTAGTCTTTGGTGAAATGGTTAGTACCGACACGTTCATGAAATTTAGATAGATGCTGCTGTCACTTACTATTCATGCAGACCATGCCATGTAATTGATCCTGGCTTCAGCGTAATGTTACTTAAAAATTGAGCATGGAACTTACTGGGAAGCAGTAAGCAAGAACCAAGAAACGAAAATTAGTTCCTTTCTTTTATCGATGGGTAGTATAAAACATAATAGGAGGGAGTCTGTTACTCTGTTATATACGAGTATAATTCTTCCATTGACTTAACAATGCTTGCCAGCCTGGTAAATCGCTGTACACCACGATGCGGGAGCTAGTTGAGAATGCGCTTGATTCAGCTGAGTCCATCTCCGAACTCCCTGATATAGAAATTACAATGTAGGTGATTTTCATGGTTACACTTTGTCGTATTTTCTTTTGGCGATGTGGGACGGCACTCCATGGCTTTTTTTTTATCATATTTTCCCAGAGAAGAGATCAAGAAGAGCAAGTTCAACACGATGATAGGACTGATTGATCGAGAACGTGTTGATGAAGAGCTCTATGATGACTTTGAATCAGCTAAGGCTCGTGAGGTATTATTACAAGCTAAAATTTTATTACTTGGAACACTATTAGTTGAATGAAGTTTTCCATATCGATGATACCTTTTCTCATATAAAGATTTTGTCGAATCCACTTAGAGGTGTCGTGGACTTCACACCAGGGTTTCAAATTTCGTTTTCGGTTCATATCTCGGAGGTGGGCGAAATCCGAAATTTCGGCGAAATCTCGGAACTACAGAGAAATCCGGTCAAAATTCAAAAAGAAAGATTGAAATCCGAAAATTTTGAACCAAAATTCGGCCGAAATTACCGAAATTTTGCCGAGAAATGCCGAAATCTCGGCGAAATTCAGCCGAGCGAAAAATGGTCGAAATGATGTTAAAATTTTTTGTGGATGGTCCTAACACATCACTAATGCTTCCATAAAATTTCCAGATGATGATCAAGCCTGAGGAATTTTTAAATATTCTGACAGTGCTACTGTGCTGATAAAAGGCTGACCGACAAAATTTCAACTGAATGAAAAATGGTGCAAACCACGTTAGAACATTTTGAAAATTTTTGTGTATGGTCCTGACACATCAATAATGTTCCCATAAAATTTTCAGATGATGATCAAGCCTGAGGGATTTTAAAAAATTAGGATAGTGCTTGAAGGCTAACCGACAAATTTCAACTGAATGAAAAATGGTTCAAACCACATTTGAAAATTTTGAAATTTTTTGTAGATGGTCCTGAAGCATCACTAATGTTCCCATAAAATTTTAATATGATGATCAAGCCTGAGGAATTTTTAAAAATTGTGACAGTGCTACTGTCCTGATAAAAGCCTGATGATCAATAGGTCGATTTGATTGAGCTACTAAAAAAGGGTTAGAATTTTTGAAACTTTTAGAGAAGGGTGTTGAGGCAATTCTTAAGCTGTTATAAAAATTTTGGATCATGATCACACTCCAGTGAATTTATAAAATTCTTACAATGGTATTGTACCATTTGTGTTTTTTATTTTTGAAAGATAACAAATGAAGTTGAATGCATCCATAAATTTGGTTGAGCAAACAAAAAAATTTAAATCTTTTGAAAATTTTAGAGAATGGTTCTGAGACAATTCTTGAGCTCTCATAAAAATTTTAGATCATGATCACACTCGAGCAAATTTATAAAATTTTGACAAGGTTACTGTCTCAGTTATGTTCATTCTGTTTTTGATTTTTTAAAGATAACAAATGAAGTTCAATTTTTTTGAAAATTTTTCTGTATGATCCTACACTGCTAAAGGTAGTACCATAATTTTTTCAGAGCATGATCAAGCTTGTACATTTTTATAAAGATCTGACAGTGTTTCTGCCGAAATTATAAAACGTCTCAAAAATTCGGTTTTTTAACAAATTTCAATGGAAGATGACTTTTTTAAGGGTTATTGGGCCAAATCCAGTAAAAAAAAGTCAAATTTTGGTCAAATAAACTGATGAAATTTCCCAAAATACTGTAGCAATTTAATTTTTTTAATCCGGCCAGGATTTTGTATCTCGTCGCCGGCCGAAATCTGAGATCTCGGCCAAGATTTCCGAAATCTCGCTGGTTTTTGAAACCTTGCTTCACACACTCGATGGCACCTTTTAACTTTTATCTATCTGGACTATCCATGTTGTTTATTCTGACTGTATTGTACAATTTCGCAATGTATAGAAACGCCTAGCCAAAGAAGCACGTTTCCAAGAAATGCAAGCTAAAAACGCTGCTCTTGGGAAGAAAGTTAAGGAGGCTCCAGCTGCTCGAGGAAAAGGTCGGGGTGAAACTGCATTTTTCAGAGTGAATTGCAAGGTATTGTCCATGATGACTTGGTTTGTATGATGAAAATTTATCTTATTAGCTTCTAATCTTGAATGTTTTTGTGGACGTAGGATAATGGTCGAGGTATGCCACATGAAGATATCCCGAATATGCTTGGTAGAGGTAAGTTTCCAATGGGATCTTTGTCCGGAAACTATGGAACAGAAAAAATTTTAGTCTTTTTTTTTTTAAAAAAAAGAAGTGAAGAAGAGATGGTAACATGCTGTGCAATATCACTAGAATTGTTAAAATTTGGTGCAGTGTTATCGGGCACAAAGTATGGTTTGAGGCAAACACGTGGAAAATTTGGACTTGGTGCTAAAATGGTAAACTTTCCTCGTACACATTATTAAGTAAGAAGCTTTGTACATCTAGATTGCCGCCAACTGCACCTTTATAGAAAATATATAGCATCCATTCCTTGTAAAAGAAAAGAAGGAATGCAAACATTTAGTTGATATCTGCCCTTTTCTTTATAAAATTTTGGCGTGTTTTTTTTGGGCTTTAAGTTCATAGCTGACTGTTTTATTGTTTGTATTGGATAGTGCAAGTGTGCAGCCATGCAATATGGTTGGTAGCATGGAGACATTGATCATCTTGTGCTATTCGTCATTGTTTTCTTTGCTTTCCTATATAGCCATGTTAGAGATAAGATCATAAGAAAAGAAAGCTTGAGTTACATTTACAAAAAAAGGCATTCCAGTTTATAAAATTTATCCTTTTCTTTCACTAAATTCGTGTTCAACCTTCAAGCGGTGACCAGATGTCCAAATGCGTTTTCCACTTGTCTAGTGGGTGTTCTGATGGTTAAGCTGTCCCATGTACACAAGATGCTTATGACAGTTTGCCTCTGAGTTTAATAGCTGCAGAAAGCAAACTAGGAACATGGCTTGTCTAGTGGGTGTTCTGATGGTTAAACTGTTCCATGTACACAAGATGCTTATGACAATTTGCCTGAGTTAAATAGCTGAGGAAAGCAAACTAGGAATATGGGACCTGTAAATAATATTCTGTTGAATTGTTTCCTTGTTATGTTACTCTGTAGTTGTAACCATGTTTGCAGTTAGGGCTCTTTGCTGGCTATTTGTTCTGTCTAATTTAATTTTAAATGCACTTCATTGGTGAATTTCAGTGAGTTTAACATGAATTAAACAGGCACTTATATGGTCAAAGATGAGTACAGGCCTTCCTATTGAGATTAAGTCATCGATGAAAGGACAGAGTTACATTTCATTCTGTCGCCTTGATATAGATATTCATAAGTAAGTACAGCTTGTTGGATAATGCTTCCGTTCAACACAGTAACTGACTGGTCATTACAGTTTATCTTCATTTATGTCGATTTGTTAACTTCTGCAGTTTATCATGACTGATATTGGTAAATCCCACTACTCAGAAATGTCCCTCATGTTCATTTACATGAGAAAAGGGAGAACAAAGATCACTGGCATGGGGCAGAGATTCAAGTTATAATTGAGGGAAATTGGACAACTCATCGCGTGAGTAGCATCTCTTTCTTTTTTTTTTCTTTTGAAAATTTCACATATGGAATTATACTGCCAGGCAAATTCAATAATTTATTTTTCTTGCAGTCAAAGATACTACATTATATGCGACAGATGGCTGTCATCACACCATATGCTCAATTCCTTTTTAGATTTCTCTCAGATGCAGCAGAGTACGTGTTTTCTCCTAGGGTTATTTGTGTTCTACTGAATTGATGATCTTCTAATTCTTTTCGAAACGACTTTGGGTCTTGCAGCAAAAATTTGACAATAAAGTTTGCACGAAGGACAGATGTTATGCCTCCTGTTCCTCTTCAAACAAAACACCACCCGTCTGCTGTTGATTTACTGCTGATAAAGCGCTTAATTACAGAGACTACAAAGCAAAATCTTTTGCAGTTCCTACAGCACGAATTTGTGAATATAAGCAAATCACATGCTGAACGTTTAATTGGTGAGTAGTATAATATGCGGTGTGGTTGGGGGATGGTCAGGGTGAAAAATAAGCAACTTATCAATCACTATCTTCTTTGACAACCGTGGACTTCATTGTTCATCTTTCTAGAATAATGTCTTTTGGAGATTGCAAAATAGACTGCCTTTAGTGATTACACGTTTGTCTTGCTTTATTCAAGGTTTTTAGTTTTGACTTATGTTTCATATGTTGCTATTTTCAATATACTCACTGTTCAGTCAAATTTTTTATTTAATCCTATTCAAAGCCTGCTTGTTGGGCTGAAAATGAGTTGTACTGTCATCACATACTTTTGTAATCTACCTAGGCTTGCTATTCTTGCTCTATCAGTTCCATTTTGCATATCACATATTTTAAACTTGACAGGGGAGATGGGACCTGATTTCAGTTCAAAAATGACAGTTAAGAGCCTTACGTCACAACAAATAGTTCGAATACAGCAATTATTTCGGCAGGCTAAGTTTGATGATCCCAGTGGCAATGTATGCATCCCTTTCCATCTTGATTTGGTTATCACTTATAGCTGTTTTTTGGTTACTTTATCTTTCAAAAACACTGTTTCCCTAGGCGGCCGCCTAGCTGCCTAAGCCAATTTTTCCTGCCTAGGCGGCGATTAGGTGCTAGGCGCCGGTCTGCTGCCTGATTAGCGCCTAGGGTAACACTGTTCGCAAATATGCATTAACGATCACAGTATGGAAATCAACCAATTCTGTAGTGTCTTAGTCCTGCAGGTGAATACAACTTACGTCTAGGTATCATAAAAGAGCTACACCCTGATCTTGTTGCAACACATGCAAGCAGGTATAGCATTTTAACCAGAGAGAATTCCAGACGATGTTTCTATCTTAATTGTATTGAATATCCTAATAACATTATGCTATCCTCTGTATAGCCCTCAGGTTTTTGAAGGGCATCCATTTATTGTTGAAGCTGGAATAAGCATTGGTGGAAAAGATGTTAAACAAGTAAGAAAATACTGGTTTTTATTTCACATGGAGCACTTTTTGCCTCTATTTATCATCTTTGAATATAAAAAAAATCTGGGAACATGTTATCTCCTGCTTGTTTTGTTGTGGCACTGGACAAAGGAGAAACCACTCATGGGATCAGCAGTGAGACATGCATAGTTCAGGAATAATTCCTTTTTTTTCAGTCGGATTTGTTAAGGACTTAATTTTTGCTAGGGAGTTAGTTTTGTAATATGAATCGGTCTTGGAAAGTCACGCATCTGTAGCAGTTCATAGTGTAGGTGGATTGGAAAATCGCACATTTTAGGGACTCCGCTCTACAAAAGGGGGATGCCAATCTATTTCGGTTCAAGCAAGAAACAATCTAGTACTCTATCCCTACCTATACACCTCCCTGTACGTCTCTCCCACATATGCGATTTGTTTTGCTCTATCTACCCTTCCTGTTTGTCTCCTCCCTGTCCTCTATCCTTCTTTCCCAACCAAGTCTCAGCCCTCCTACATTCTTATCTCTAGTACATATTTTCTAGCAGCTTTCAGTGTGTGATGGCAGTTATTATAAATTCCAATATACATAATAGCATGGTTATTAAAGCATTGCCTAAGTGTCGTTTAAGCGGTAAGGCGGTCAAGGGGGATTCGCCACAGCCTCACCTTGTCGTACATGCCTATGGCATCCGCCTTACGACCAAGGTGTCGCCTAGGCGGAGTATGGCGTTGGGGATGGCTGAGGCGGGCGTTGAGGTTGAGAGAAAACTTACCGCCGGCCGCCGCCATCCCATTGCTGCTAGCTCCAGAGCTGAGGAAGAAGGCCGGATCCGGTTGCCCCTGCTTGAGCCACCGCTAGATCTGTGAATCCCAGCCTGTGCTGTCATTTCCTCCCTCCGGTGTGGGAACAACCCCTCCTCCATAGACCCCGGTCGGCCATGGCCATGGAAGATGGAGTAGCAGCAAGCGAACCTGACGTCGTCGCCAGAGTGAGGGAAGAAGCAAGGGAGGACACAGAAGCGGTAGATGGCGGTGTTGATCTGGTGGCGGTGTACTCTAGTTGGCACGATGATTTGGAGCGGCTAGAGGTGGGTGGTGTGGATCCGGTGAGTAGGGGAAATGAAGCAGCAATGTTAGTGGAGAAGGCGGCGGTGCTATGGAGGGTGGCGCACCGGCGACAGAGAGGAGGGAGTAGTAGAAAGGCGTCGGCGGTGGAAGGAGAGCAGAGAAGGGAGGAAGCAAGAACGGGGGCAGTGCCAGGGTTAAGTAGTCGATTGGGATTTTTGCAATATTTGCGATGCAGTCTTCCAGGTTTATAGATATTGTATATTAGTCCTTAGATGTATTAGATTCTTCTAATTTGAACCTTAGTAGCTCCAAATTGATCGCAAAAAGGTGTTGTGGCTGTGCTATGTGTTTGCAAGGCTGGATCTTTACATTTTGCTGTTAAATGTTAATGCCATTTAACAGTAGCATCAAGCCATTAACTTAATGGTTGATGGCCTGGTGCTACTGTTAAATGTTAAATTTTGATGTGTATATGGTGTCGCCTCGCCTTATCGCTTTAATAACCGTGCATAATAGTTTATTGTGCATGTCTCTTGTTTTATATGAAATTTCTATATTAATCTTTGTGGATCAGGCTCTTTATATCAGATGTTATATTGAATCAAACTTCTATAAAGGCTGGTGTGTATCAAATATTGATCTATTTTGGAATTTGATATTTACAAACGTATGAATTTGCATCTAGCAGACAGTGTTATTAAAGTCGTACGATTAGTCGTCTAGTTGGTGTATGGGCGCTCGACTCGACTGGAGCGACTAGTCAGGTGGCTGGACGACTAATCAGCGACTAGCCGCGACTAATCGCACTTGCGTAGCCGGTCGACTCCTCCAGTTCGGATTGAAATACGCCCCTGTGCCGCCTCAATCCGCCCGAGCAGTCTCCGCCTGAGCCGCCTCCGCCTGAGTAGCTTGCACCTTAGCCTCCGCCTCTGCCTCCGCTTGTTCGCCTTCGCCCAGCAGCCTCCGACCGAGCCACCTCCGCCCGAGCAGCCTCCGCCTCCGCCCGTCCGATGGCGACAACAAGCTGTGGTGGGGTTCCTCACCTCCTAGTTGATGTCCTCTCTTCTCTTTCCTCTTTCAAGTATGAATCTTCTCCCTTTCACTCCTTTCTTCTCTATGTTTTGCTGCTCTATTCTACATCTAGATATAATAGAAGGAGAATAGCAGCAGTAGGTGGCAGATCGACTAGTCACTAACTAGTCTGGTCCCCAAGTTGGTACCATGGCGACTCGACTCGACTCGACTTTATGACTTAATAACTTTGCTAGCAGATCATGAAATGTATTGTTTGGAAGGGATATAAAATTCGACCACCCTGAAACTGGAAGATGAGAGCTAGCAACCTTGGCCATTTGTTCAGATCTGGGTGGCCCATATTAGGCACTAAAAGCTACCTGCATTTTTAAGATCCCCTGAGTTGTTCCACTTGATTACGGGGATAAATATTTTGCCATATGACTGAACCTATTATTTGTGTTAACATCACACACTTAGCTCCAATTAAGGGGGATTGACTTTTCATCTTCTGTATTTTCCTTGCTGACAAGATATGCTTAAATAATATTCTTCTATTGATGATTGAAATTCTCACATCTGTTCTTCTATTCAGGGTCTAAATATTTTTAGGTTTGCAAACCGAATACCACTTCTTTTTGAACAAGGTGCTGATGTCATCACAAGAACTGCTCTAAAAAGGATCAAGTAAGATTTTTTGTAAGTATTTCTGTTATAGTTTCAGATGTTAGATCTCTAGAACTCTTGCTTTTCCTTTTCTTTTAGTTGGAGTAGCTACAAAATCAATCAGCAGCAGGACAAGATTGGTGTCTTTGTGAGCATTGTAAGTACAAAGATACCTTTTAAAGGAACCGGAAAGGAGTACATTGGGGATGATATAACCGAGATATCATCTGCTGTTAAGGTACATTCAAACATCCCTTACGAACTGTCTCTGTATGGTCATCTAATATCGATCCTCTTGCACCTGCAGTCAGCCCTTAAGCAGTGCTGTCTTCAACTGAAGTCAAAGATAGTGAAGAAACTTCAGGCTCGTGAACGGCAGGACAGGAAAAGGAACCTGAACAGGTAATTCCTCTGCCAAAAAGTCCATACTGGGATGTTCCTTCAGGATCTGGGTATATATATATTATTAGCGTAGGGGTCAGGCTGTTTGTATTATTATTTTGGATCAGTAAATTTGCTGAATCACACATTCCACAATGATTGTTGAATGTTGATGTTGGTTAATACATGGTGCCATTACTGAGATTTAGGCTCACATTGGAAACTTCAGGAACTAAATTTGGTTTTCCTTTATCCTTAGCAATATTTATGAAGGGCTGATATGGGCCTGATGGTTATTCAAAGACTGATTTATGAACATGCTTTGTCACACTGGAACCAAATACTCCGGAATTAGATACACTTCTCTTATTTTAATGGTTTCATTTTGGCAGATATATTCCTGATGTTGCAAGGGCAATTATGGAAGCTCTGGGAGAAATTGCAGATGAGTCTCCGCCCAAGAGGCCACGGTATGATAAGGAAGATGAGGAACTCCTTGAGAGAGTAAATTCTCAGGAGGTGACAGAAATGACTTTTAGAGATTGCTTAACACAGCATGTTGAACAGGTAAGGGAAAAGTTAATATGAACAGAAATCAAAGCAAGATCCATTATATATTTTCCTTGTTTGTTGTATTCTACAGCAAAGCCCGTAGTCTCACACCTTTCTGTTATGACTGTTGCTATATAGAACTATAGAAGTCATATATGGTTTAGAACAAATGTGTCGCTATATGAAAATACATTATATTGTAACATCTTAACGATCATTGCCTTTCCTATTCCAAAGGAACTTTTGGCCCTGAATCCTGATGGAAACTAAATTAGGCCTCAAATATTTTACTATCTTTTACTGATTTTTATCTGTTATTGCACTGATTTTGCTGGTTCCAACATCAAACCATTAGGTTGACTATGAAATGGCATTGGAGTACGCCATGCAGAGCGGAGTAAGCGAGGAGCCTCGAGAAGCAATCTATTTGAACTCGCTTGAAGGAACTTACAAGTTCATTGACGTCCAGAGCCCTGTTTTTGTGTTTAGGTTTATTCCCTGAGAGGGTAATTTACACGTCCATCTGTTGTCACGTTTATTGATAATAATTTCCAATGAAACTCTACACAATTGTGTTCCTATTGTGGTTGACATGATTTCTTAAGCTGTTTTAGTACATAGACATTACAAATTGTTCTTTTACTACACTTTCCGTTGTCTGCATTGCTGTGAGGGTTCACGATATCGAAATTTGATTTCCGTGGTAAAAAAACTGGTGGAAAATGGGTAGAAACGGAATGAGTTGGAAGTCAACTTTTTGAACTCGGCGGTCGGCGGTCAAACAACGGTGAAAAAAAATCAAAAATCAAACGGTTTTAGCGGTTTTCACCGGTTTTTGATTGATTTTCATTGATTTATTGATTGATTTTGTTCGATTTTTTTTTATTTTTGACTGATCTTTTTCGAATTTTTTGACCCATTTTATCCAATTTTGGGCACACTCAAGAAAAATTGCAAAAAAAAAAAAACAAATAAAATTGAAAACAATTACAGAAAATTTGAATAAATTGCCATTAATCTATAAAACACTTTAGAAAAATTTCAACAATTTTTGAATTCATTTAGTGCTTATAGAAAATTAAAAATAGCAATTAATGAAAAGAATAGACACTGTCTAATTTTTATAAAACTTTACAAGCTTGATCATGCTATAAAATTTAATGGTATCATAAACAGTATCCAAAGATTATGTAGTAAAATTTTTGAAAATATTAGACTTCATTTAGTGCCCCTAGAAAATAAAAAACAGAAGAGCATATACAAAGACAATAGTACTGTTATAATTTTTTTTAAAAATATGCAGGTTTGATAATTATTTGAAAATTTTGCGGCATCATTAGCATTGTCTCGTGACCTCATATAAATTTTTTCAAAAATTTATAACACTTCTGGATAAATTATTCAAAAAATTTCAAATTTTTTGAATTAAACTGGTTTACCAACTCGTTTCAAATCTTGAGTCGATTTGATACGGTTGAAGATTGCGATTTTTAAGAGATTTTCGTCGATTTCTCGACCCCCCGCTATGATGTACTTTCTGAATTCTTCTCTTGGGAATTAAGCTCGAGGGCTTTTTTAACTGACCAGAAAGTTTGAGCATGCAAAAATAATTTCGAACTCTTTTGGAACACGGGTATCGAATTGTAACATGTGGAATTTGTTTCCTAAAAATTATGTGTTTCAAACGAGGTCTAAGATCCTTAAGCTCATTTTTCTGGTGACTGATAGGGATCCTAGTCTCGAATTGAGTTCACAATAATGAATTTTTGATTTTCGAACTATTTTTGTTTTCGGAAAAAATCGGTCGAAAATCAGTAGAAATCAAAGAAGTTTGAAATCAAAAATTCTGAACTCAACGGTCAAACAAAGTCGAAAAAAATCTAAAAACAATCGATTTTCGACCGATTTTCGGCAGGTTTTGTTCGATTTTTCATTTTCGGCACACTCAAGGAAAATTTACAAAATTAAAATAAAATTGGAAATAAAAATAAACCCCAATTAATCTATTAAATACCTGACAGAAATTTCAATAATTTTTCAATTTATTTAATGCTTCTGGAAAATAGAAAACAACAATTTATGAAATGAAATAGACTTTGTCAGATTTTTATAAAGATTTACAAGCTAGATAATGCTCTATAATTTTAATGAAATCATAACTAGTTCCTAGAGATTATGTAGCAAAATTTTTAGAAATAGTATACTTCAGTTACTGCCCCCACAAAATCAAAAATAGAAGAGTATATATAAAGACAGTAGCACTATTAGAATTTAAAAAAGTACACAGGTCTGATCATCATTTGAAAATTTTAAATAATCATTAGCATTGCCTCAGGACCTCACATAAAAATGTTCAGAAATATTAGATTTCATTTAATGACCTAGAAAATCAAAAATAGAAGAGTATATATTCTGACATTAGTACTGTCAAAAGTTTTTAAAAAATACACAGATCTGATAATAATCTAAAAATTTTACAGCATTATTAACATTGCCTCAGACCTCATACGAAAATTTTCAACACTTTTTCATAAATTTTTTAGATTTAAATTTAAATTTCACCGGTTTAATGCTCGAACCGCGACGATAAGGTCGACGATATTGGAAACCTACTCTGGAAACCCTTTGGATGGTGACAACTAGGTTGGCAATCATCACAGCACCTCTTTCGTTCTCCGCTTTTGCAACTTCATCATCCTGGCGGTAACCCGTTCGCACAAGGTCAGATTGCTTGAAATGTACGATTATCACATGAAACAGTGTAATTTGAGCATAATCTTTACGAAATTCGTAATTCCAAACGAAGTCTAAGCCATAATTAATATAATAACAAAAGATTTAAAGGGAAAAAAAATCTCGCTCCCCAAGAAATACGCAAGAAAAGGAGATGCGCCTCAGATCTGATTTCATTCCGGCAGTAGCTGTTTGTTTGGCGACTACACTTCAGTTCTGCTCTGAGAGAGAGAGAGAGAGAGCGAGAGAAGGCAAGAACTGAGGAGCAAGAATGGCGGGGGACGGCGACCAAGCCGGGCTTCCCCGGATCGCGGTGGTCGGCGCGGGCATCTTCGTGCGCACGCAGTACATCCCCAGGCTTCGCGAGATCGCGCACCTCGTCGTCCTCAAGACCATCTGGAGCCGCACCCAGGTGACTTTCGTTCCTCCTCACTCTTGTATCTCGTATCGTATCTGTAGCTGCTTCTTGCTTCCATTTTCATCATCAGAGCAATCTCAAAAATTGTTTTTTTTAATCTTGTGGTAGTTACATGAGAGGGAATTCTTTTCAACGAGGTCAAATCTAGTCGGTACTCGGTAGGGTATGCCAAGTGGCCAAATGGGATACTAATCTGTTGTTTGTTTGGGTTATAACCCCTTTGTTGCTGCGTGAAGTTCCAGTTAAATTCAGCTCATCTATGTCAGTCAGTACAGAGAAATGTACTTGTAATGTTCCCCGAAAGCTAATTGAGAAGAGAAACGCGAAAGGAATCCGTGATTGAGTGCATAATGTTAGTTGCTGGATGGGCTGGTGAAAATCATTGCTTTGTGATGTACGCATTATCCTCGCAAAAAGAAAAGAGAGAGATACGCATTACAGCATTTTGTGTAGCTGACCAGTTTGACACCATCGTTCAGGAATCCGCAGAGGCTGCTGCAGAGCTTGCACGTGATTTTGCACCCGAGATCGAGTGCAAATGGGGTGATGCAGGGCTGGAGGAGATAATGGTTGACCATTCAATTATGGGCGTTGCAGTTGTTCTTGCTGGGCAAGTCCAGGTCTGGGTCATGGAAAATTCTTTTAACTGCCTTATTACGAGTGCTATTCCCTGTGGATTCAATATTTCAGCAAATGTTCCCTTACCTTATCTCTTTTACCTATATATTACTTTGCAAATTTCACTTTGCTGTCTACTTGTATAAAGAGATGATACAGTTCTATTGTGCAAAAAAATCCAAAACTTGGGTAAAGGTTTAATTCGTAGTTTTCCAAATATGCAGGTTGAGCTTTCCCTAAAGATGCTCAGGGCAGGAAAGCATGTGATTCAAGGTAAGTGGGAAAACACATACAGTCTTAATGATCTGAATTGAGGCAGAGGATTGGTAGCCACAATAAAGTGGATATCTTTCTCTTGGTTATCACATTGCCTAGTCCTGTGGTGCCAAATGACAGAAAATCATCTTACATGAAATTTTCTAATTTGTTCCATACTGTTTGCATGGTATATTTTCTGGTTCTGTGAAGAGAAACCCGCTTCTGGATGTAAGTACTTTTAGATTCTCATTATTTCTTTCATGGCCTTATATATTATGAATATGTATATGATCAGCTTTGTCAATGAAATTTCAGCGACAACAGAAGCAGAAACTGCATTGTCAATCTACAACTCATTTCCAAACCAGTTCCCATACAAACCAATTTGGGCTCTTGCAGAAAACTACAGATTTGAACCTGCATTTGTGGAGGTAAACATTCACGATCTTATAATTCGGTTCTTTATCGGTAGTTTATGTTGGTAATCTCTACTCTTATAAACAGTCAAGCAAGTTGGTGAATGATATTGGTGACATGATGAATATTCAAGTTATTATTGAAGGATCAATGAACAGTTCAAACCCATACTTCAATAGCTCCTGGAGAAGAAATTTTGTGGTAAGGAATCAAGTAGCAAAATCTCTCTTTTTTTTCTGTGTGACATGCTTTATCCACAGTTTCTCTCACCATTCCTATCACTTCACTTAAAATTTCCAAGCTACAGTGCAATTGTGCGAACTAGACAATGGATGGGATTTGGGAATGATCTACATTTCAGCATCAAGGTTATCACGGCGCCCCGGCGAGGCGAGTCGCCTCCGGGGCGCCTGGACGCCTAGGCGCCCGCCTAGGCAACAGTTAGACGACCAAAAGTTCAGATTTGTAGCTCAATTATAGTTCAAATTTCCTATGTACAAAATCACAATTCAAGCTCAAATATAGTAAGAGTGAGGAGTGACGTGTAGTACCTTGTATGTAGCATCCATAGCACCTTCCATATGATCCAAATCATTGCTGTCCAAACATTGATGTAGAGTCCGAAATAACTCAATCCATCCATCGGCTTGCTTTGATTTTCTCTAGTACAAGCAAGAGATTTACATGTCAGCAAGATGAAACACTAGGTTGTTGGATACACGGAGTTCATATAAACTATAAAAATATCTTGAAAACAGAATTGAGAATATTCCAAGGACAAAGATATTGAAAGTTTCAAACATAGAGATAATGTTCCAAGGAAAAGGACATTCAAACATAAATATAATGTTCCAAGGACAAGGACATTCAAACATCAATGTCTAAGTCTAAATCATCTTGACGATTATCATCACTTGGTCCACTCTCATGAGAAGAAGTAGGTGGCGTTTGGCCATAATCATCGTCGATGTCTAGATCATCGGCCACCAAAGGTTCATGACTTCATCCTCGTCTGAGCCTTGTTCTTCTCCTTGGGTTGTTGGGCTCAAATTTACACCACGTTGAGAGTACGTCATGACCATCCTAGGCAGATTACGACCCTGAAGCATTAGTGATGCACCGGTGGGTTCATCAACATGAGCCCATGAAAAATTTTCTCCGTGGACTTCTTCGGTACTCATTTCAACCCATTCATTGTCACATTGGAACTCTTCTAAGATCAATGGGTTGAAATTTGTCCCTTCCACACGCCTCTTTTGAAAACGTTCGGCGATCTTCCGGTTGTATTGAATGTAGACCAAATCATTCAATCTTTGGTGCTCCAACCGGTTTCTTTTTTTTGTATGGATCTGAAAATTAATCACAAATCAACAACAGAAAATACTTGGAATTTATGAGCAGCCTTGAAATAAATACAACTTAGTTGCTTACAAATTCGAAGATGCTCCAATTGCTCTCACAACCGGAGGCCGAACAACAAAGACCGAGAATGCGTCTTGCAAATTTTTGAAGCTCTCTAGCAAGGCCACCAAAAGCATCCCACCAATCAACTAAAACATAAAACATTGTATCTATGTTAGAAACTTAGAATGGTTAAAATTGAATCAACATAGAATAGAAGTTTAATACTTACAAGGGCTCTTTGTTTTTTGTTGCATCACAACTGATTGCTTTCCAAAGCTCTTCCTCATTTTCTCATAATCATCCGCTCGATCGCTTATCTTTCTAAGCAAATTATCATCACAATTAACAATCTTTTCAAGCACATCATTGAATGCAATCCGGAGTCTCGAAGCATAGTCAATGTCTTTTTCTTTGATGTCGAAAAACTTATTTGGGTTCAAAAACAATGCAACCCCATGCAGCTTTTGCTCCATTTGATGCACCCACCGCTTCTCAATGATGTCCATTACCTTCTTTAGTACCCTTGGTTTGTTTCCAAAAGACTCTCTTATCTTATTCCTTGCATGATCCATACTTGCTGAAACCTCTGGCATGGCAGGCTTCTCATCCCCATCAACAATCCTCAGCACAATCAACAAAGGCTGGGATGCTCTTATGGAATCCTCCACAACATGCCAAAAACGCAATGAAAGCAAAATATCACAAACTTTCTTCCCCGCCTCCGTGTGAGCCAATTTGGCCCTAGTCCAATCTTCACTAACAAAGAGTAGTCGCAAAGCATCTTTATGTTTATATAAACTCTGCAAAGTGAGGAAAGAAGTAGCAAACCGAGTGGCTGAGGGTCTCTCACTAAATCCCTCCCTCCTGTCTTCTCCCTCATTGCATCGAGAAGCCTCCCGTGCCTATAGATGAAGGTAGTCACATGCTTGGCTTGATTGATGGCCTTCTTGAACTCACTTATCTTTTCGATATCTTCCAACAAAAGATCCAAGCAATGTGCAGCACAAGGGGTCCAGAAGAGAGTGGGAAACCTTTCCATAAGAATTTTACCTACAAAAAACAGATGAGTTCCAAGCAATTTGCAGCATAAGGTAGATGTAAATCATTATTTTGCTAAAGAAAAGAAACTTACCAGCAGCCTTAAAGTTGGCACCATTATCGGTGACCACTTGAACGACGTTCTCAGGGCCTATCTCCACAATCCTCTTCTCAAGCAAATCAGCTAACATCCTTGCATCAGCCGACTGAGAGGATGCATCTACAGACTCCAAGAAGAAAGTCCCTTCAGGACAATTGACAAGAAAATTTATCAAGTGTCTTCCTCTCCTATCAGTCCATCCATCTGACATTAGTGTACAACCGTATTGCCTCCAACCAGATTCTTGCTTCTCCCTTAATGCTTGGATTTCATTCTTTGCCTTAGCAAGCAATGGCACCCATAACTCATAAAAACTAGGAGGCTTGTATCCATGCCCGTATTGTCCAACAGACTCCATCATAATTTCATAACTCCTGGAATTTGCAGCATTGAATGGTATGCCACACTGATAAAAGAAATAAGGAACATGCATATCCACCCTCTCTTTTTCATCCTTGGTCCTCATACATTGCTCTATGGAGGTTTGGGACAACTGTTTGGAATGTCTTTCCTCAATCACCTCTTCGGGTGTCTTTTTTATCATAGAGGCAACTGATTTTGTTACTTTGGCCACCGGTTTGAACATAATGGCAGCTTGTTTCTGTAAGTAGCGGAACTCTTACTCTCATCGAGAGAGGATGACACTAGGAGCTGGGGCAATTTTTTCTAGTTTATTTCTCACACAATGCCATGCCAACCTAAGGGGTTGGGGTTACATATTTATAGCTGGCCAAGGCAGCCAAGCATATACCTAGATGCTAGTCTAAGATGCTAGATGCTAGTCTAAGATGTCATTCTAAAAGTCATTAAGATGTCAGTCCTAAAAGCTAAACAAAGACTAAGTACAACAAAGACCCAAGTACAAGACTTATTCCATCATTCTCCTCCTAAGTCTTGTGCGTCGTCTTGTGAGACAGATTGGACCATCCGGTTCGAACAGAGCTCAAGGAACTTGATCCTCCCAAGAGGCTTGGTGGCGGTGTCCGCAAGTTGGTCTTTGGTGTTGATGTAGCTCGCCTTGATGCTCCTTCCTCCAAGCAAATTTCTCGGATGAAGTGATACCTTACCCGGATGTGCTTGTCTCGCTCATGGAAAACGGGTTCTTGCGGGGCGAGCGGACTTATCGCCCACTCGAGTTCGACCGCTCAAAGATCTCTGCCGAGGAGATCACCAAGCGCCTAGCAAGCCGGCGCTGAGTCGAAGCGGTGGAGGCCGTTATGTACTCGGCCTCGAATCGACAGGCCACCACCGCCGCTTGACCGATCGCCACTAACGAGGCTCTTGCCGAGGAAGAAGAGAATCCCGCCGTGCTTTTGCCGGTGTCGATGTCGCGGCGTGGTCGCCGTCATTGCATGCGACTAGGTGTGCCTTCCTGTGGTACCTCGGGTAGTAGAGACCGTGGTCGAGTCCCCGCAACATAGCGGATGATCCTCTTCACGACCGCTTGGTGTTCCAAGTCATCGGTATTTGCATGAACCGACTAACGAGCCGACGGAGAATGTCGTCCGGCCGCAGTGGGCGAGGTAGCGAAGGCTTCCCACAAGACGCCGATATCGCGTAAGGCCCACCTCCTCCGTCGTCTTTCGCCGCATCTCGCCTTCACCTCTCCTCCATCGGTGAGAGCGGGTTGCGGTCGGTGAGCCCACCACCAACGATGCGCTTGGCGTGGGTCCGTCTGTCGGCGTGATCCCGAGTCTCCCCGTGCACCTCGATCCCGGTAGAAGGAGAGAGGCCCTGTGTCACTCATCCGGAAGATGGCTTTCATCTCTTCCTTGAACGCCGCCACTCCGCATCCTTGGTGCCGGTGATCACCAAGTCGCCGACGAGACGCCTACTAACAAGGCGTTTCGCGCGCCCGTCGGTGAGACGGCCGGCTCGTCGGGCTTTGTCCAAGCCCATTCCTTGAGCGTGGAATCCAACTTGGCATTCCACACCCTGCTCTGCCTCGAGCCATAGAGGCCTTGCGCAAGCGCAACACCTTTCCTCGCCGGGATCGCAAATCCCGACTACCGGTGCACGAGACCTCCTCCTTTAAATCGCCGTTAAGAAACGCCGACTTGACGTCCATGTGATGAACACGCCACCTTCCTAGGCGGCCAATAGTGAGGAGGAGTCGCACGGATTCCATCCGTGCACGGGGCGAAAGCATCGCCGGTCGATTCCTCCGCCGCATGAAACCGCGTGCCACCAAGCGAGCCTTGTGCTTGACGATGGCGCCGGCTTCATCCTCTTCGACTTGAATACCCACTTAAGGGTAATCGCGCGGTGACCACGAGGAGGTCGCCGAGCTCCGTGTGTGGTTCCTCTCAACCGCGTCCATCTCCGATCGCATCGCAAGACGCCAGCCGTGTGTCTTTCGGCCTCTGCGAAAGACCGAGGCTCGCCGTCGTCGCCGCGCAAGGTGCACCGCACCTCCAGATCGTGGGCGCCGATCCGGCGACCGGTGGTCTCGAGAAGGTCCTCCATCGTGCGATACCGCAGCGGCTCGCCGTCGTGGTACGCGTCGACGCGCCTCGTCGTGGGAGCGAGTAGCGAACTCCACCGGCCGTGCTCGACTCGAGCCGTGTCGGAGTGGTCGTGCCGGAGGTGTGATCGTCATTCTTTGAGCGTGGGATTGAGTCGGTGGAGACTCGGGGGCCGGGTAGGCGTGCTCGGTGAAGAGGAGCACCTACTCCCAGCCTTCCTTGAAGGGCGTACTCGACGATGAAGTCGTTGTCGTCGGAGTCGAGTCGCCGCCACCGCTTGTCCCATGCCCATCCTCGCCTTCGTTGAACACTACGTCGCTACGCCGCGCGCATACGCCCGTGTCCTCGGTCAAGAATGCGGTAGGCCTTGAGCCTCCGCGTGGCCGATGAACACCCCGAGTGCTCTCGCCGCCGAGCTTGCCGATGGGCCAAGCTCTTTGGCAAACGCGAGGCAACCAAGACCCGTGAGCGGAGATCGCCGGCTTGCGCCCATGCCAAGCCTCGTATGGCGTCTTGCCGCTTGAGAGCCTTGGTGGGCGAGCGGTTGAGGATGTAGACGGCCGTCACCACCGCCTCCCGTAAGACACCGCATTCCCGCCGCTGAGGAGGGCCCGAGCCATCCCCACAACCGTCTCGTTGCGCCGCCGACGACGCCGCTCTGCTGCGGCTTGATGGCGCGGAGTAGTGGCATCGAACACCTCATCCGCAGAATACGACGCGACCGCTCGATTGCGTGTGGTCGCCGCCGTTGTCGGTCGCAGACGCGCAGCTTGCGGCCGCGACTGCCTCGCAGCACTGCTTGCGCTGATGGCGTTGGCGCGCGCCTCTCCCTTGCCGCCGAGGACCATCACCCACGTGTAGCGGGAGAGGTCGCCGACGAGCGCAGGAAGTAGCGTCGTCCTCTGGTGTGGCCGGTGTCACCGGGCCACAAGTCCTCGCACGAGCTCGAGCCGCCCTTGGCTCGGGCTCGAGCGCTTTGGAAAGCGGAGCCGCTCGCCGTCAATACGCAGACGCCGCAGAATCGCTCGCGTGGTCGAGGCACCGTAGGCCTCGTACCATCTTCATGGCACCGAGCCGCTTCAAGGCCTCGGGTGAAGATGCCCGGCTCGTGCGGCATCGCCACGCGTTCGCCGCCCGACGCGGCAAGGCAAGGCAGGGTTGTGCAACCCGCACGCTGAGGATATAGAGTCGATTGGTGCCTCTGTTACCTTGGCAAGACGGCGACGATGGCGATCCCAAATCCTCATGACTCGCCCTGACCTCCACGCGCGAACCGCTCTCATCCATCCGTCCCAGTGATGATAGAGTTCCTCAACGCGGGATGTAGTAGACTCGGTGAGCGACTGTGCTCACCGGACTCGGCGGTGAAGATGACGGAGCCGACGCTCTTGATTTCCACGCGGGCGTCCCAAACTTGACGGAGCCTCGGACGTTGGAGTCAAGCTCGGTGAAGAACTCCGTCGACCGGTCATGTGATGGGTGGCACCGTGTCGAGGCACCACCCGCCGCTTTGTCATTTTCGAGCCGCTACCAAGGAAGGCGTGCGCTCTCGGCCATCAAGGTGGAGAGAGCCGCGCCGATGCCGCCGGAGGCGCTTCGATGCTTGCGTGTGCGGGAGCGGTAGCTCCTCCTCCTTTGTCGCGACATGGGCTCGACCGCGTCGTGGTCGCCGACACTCGCCCAATGGCCAAGCTTGCCACGCTTGCGGCAGCGCCGCTTGTGTCGGCCGTTGCCGGCGACGCCGCTCGGCGCTCTGCGGCGCCACCTCGACGCCCTCGTGCCCGGCCGGGCGCTCCGCGCTTTGCGCGGTTTGCCGCGCACTGGCGGCCGCTGTCGAGGAAGGACTCCTCTTCCCGTCACCGGCAGCCTCCCATCGCTCCCGAGCGAGATGTAGCTTCCGCCGATGGTAAACGGCCCGAGAGAGATCGTGGCTCGTCATTGTCGGCGACCTTGAGACGACCTATCGCCTCCTCGATCGACATTGTGGAGAGGTCCAGAGAGACTCTATCGAGCGAGCGATCCGCTTGTACTTCTCGGGATGCAACGGAAGAGCTTCTCGGCGGCTCTCTCCTCGTTGTAGGTGTCGCCGCCAAACCGCACCATCTTCTCGCAGCAGAGTGTTGAGACGGAGAGCAAAGTCGTCAACGCCCTCACCGCTTGAAGGCGTGTTCTCCCACTCCGCGGCGTACGCAGCGTGGTCTTGCGCGCGCGATGCCGCCGTCGTCTTGCGCAGCAATGGCGCCCCAGCCTCCTTGGCGCTTCGCTTCGGGAAAGCGAATCGCATCTCGGCGGGGCTGCGGCAATGAGGGCATCCAGCGCCGCCGATCCTCGTAGTAGTCGACGCCGCCGTATTGAATCGCCTCCCACATATGCCGCACTGAGCCGCACCTCATCACCGCGCCCATTCGACGTAGTTGATCTTGGTGAGTAGGCCACCCACCGCCGGACCGATGTCCTCGACAACGGCACGATCCCGCGATGACCATGGTACCGATCCGGGAGAGAGTCGCGCCGCTGTAAAGGCCGCGATCTCCGTCGACCCGCTTGCCGCCGCCGAGCACCGCCGCGCGTCCGCGCCGTCGGGGTTGCCGCCAAGCGCTTCCCGCCCGAGCGCCGTGCTGCGCGTCTGCGTCTGTCTCGACTACCGCCACCGCGCCGTGGGGATGCGCGGCTATCCATCGCGCCGCTTCTTCTTCGCCTTCCTTTGCTAGCTCGAGCTCGTGCTGGCGGGAATGGAGCCGCTGGCGCTCGCCTCGCAGAGCTCGAAGCTCTGCTGCCGCGCGACGCTGCCGATTCGCCGCCTCATTGCTTTACCTCCGCTTTGCTGCCGCCGCTTCGCCGCCATTTTGCCGCTAGCTTCGCCGTCGCTGCGATCAGCCGCCGCTAACTTTGTGTTCTTCGCTGCGCGGCGACCTCGCCTCTGCCGGTGCAGCGCGACTCAAAGCGCCGTGAGGCCGAGATCGTTCTTCTGGACATGGCGTGCTAGTGGGGCCGTTGAGTGGGGAAGAGGCGCCTCGCATTTAACCTAGCGCTGCGTGCATGCGGGAGGGAGGATGGATGACAAGAATGAGGTGTTCTCCGCCGCTACGAGGACTGGGAGAGACGTGGGTAGGTGATGAGCAGAGATGTTTAGGTTGCGGGACAACCAGCTCGATACCAATTGTAAGTAGCGGAACTCTTACTCGCATCGAGAGAGGATGACACTAGGAGCTGGGGCAATTTTTTCTAGTTTATTTCTCACACAATGCCATGCCAACCTAAGGGGTTGGGGTTACATATTTATAGCTGGCCAAGGCAGCCAAGCATATACCTAGATGCTAGTCTAAGATGCTAGTCTAAGATGCTAGATGCTAGTCTAAGATGTTGTCCTAAAAGCTGTTAAGATGCTGTCCTAAAAGCTGTTAAGATGCTGTCCTAAAAGCTAAACAAAGACCAAGTACAACAAAGACCCAAGTACAAGACTTATTCCATCAGTTTCCTCTTGGCAGCTGTCCCAGAACTTGGATGACAAGACGACGCCTTCGAGGATACTTGTTGATTAACCTCAACCTCCTGAACATCATCACCTCCACCTCCCTCTTCATCATCATCTAAATTAATTATCTTGTTCCTTGCAGTCTTCTTCATGTAATCTTGCATCTCTCTCATTATGGCCGTGGTGGTTTTGGGGCATTTTTGAACATCCCCAGAACCCGCGGCAATGTGTTGCTTCAACCTCTTGATACCCGAATGCATTTGTTTTCCGCAAAGTACACATTGCACCATATCCTTGTTCGTCATGTCCGGCCAAAATCCATACTTCCACCCGGGATCCTTCGATTTGGCCTTCCGCTTTGGATCCTTGGATGGATCATATACTTGCTCTTGGCTAGTAGCATTACCGGACTCGCCAATGGTGGCACTTGTTGCTTGATCATCCATGTACATATATCTATGTATGTCCTGTACAAGCATCATTATCAGTCATTTTCTATACAAGCTAGAATAAGCAGTCAATACTCAATATTAGTACATCAAAGAAATACTAAGCAATAAATACTCAATACTCAATACCAATCAATCAATACTTAATGCTAAGCAATCTACTCATTACTCAATACTAATATTCAGTACTCAATAATCAATTTTAAGTCATTAGTCAGTAATCATTCTCACTTCTCAGTACTCAATACTAATATTCAGTAATCATTACTCAAGTCAATACTAATATTCAATAATATGTAGATACTAGGTAAGTACTCAGTACTACTCCAGAGCTGCCATTCGGCCATTCCTCATCTCATCCTCCCAATCCCGACTCCCGAGCTGCCGTCCTGCCGAGCAAGAGGCGCATCTCGTGTCCTCCCGAGCAAGAGGCGACTTGCTCAGCGGCTCAGTGCAAGAGGCGACTTGCCGACTTGCTCAGCGGCTTAGCGCATCCCGCGTCCTCCCGAGCTACCGAGCAAGAGGAGACCGAGCGCCGACCAGAGCCGCAGAGCAGAGCGTCGAGGGGAGCTGCAGAGCAGAGCGCCGAGCGGAGGAGCAAGAGGCGGCGCAGCGGACAGGGAAGGAGAGGTGGAGGATTACCGGCGGTGGAAGCGTCGGGTGCGGAGAAGTTGCTGGCGGCGACGGCGGGGGAGAAACTAGGGTTTCTCCGGAGTCCGTTCTCTAATCTCCACCTCGGTGAGTCTCTTTCAGTCTTCCCAAACCTCCCGATCGGACGACTCTTCAGGGCTCAAATACTTCAACCAAGCCAGAGCGCTAGTCGCCTGCCTAGGCGTCCTCGCCGCGACGCCATGTTGTCCAGGCGGCCGCCTGGCTGGCTTCAGGCGAGGCGCCAAGCCATGGCGACTCCGGCCGGCCGCCTGGACGCCTAGGCATCGCCTAGGCAACGTCGTGATAACAGTGTTCAGCATACAAAAACAGCATGGACGAGTGATGTATAGTTCATTGAGTTTTACTAATTACCTACTAAGGTTACTAAATATCATTCAGATGTCGTACCAAATCATGATTTTTTATGCACATCTTCTCAATCACTATTTTTTATACCATAGGGAAGTCAATACAATATTGTATAAGTTACATTTTGTTTTGTCAATATCAATCCAACTAGTTAGTAAACAAAGTTTGATTGAAAACCTTGTTTGCTTATATGTGCAATTTGCCTTGTTTTTATACATATATAATTCAAATCCATAGAGGTGCTGGTGGCATACATTTGGTCACCATTTATTCAATTATCTAGTTCTATCAATTTTATGTTTCTTATGTACTGGGATCTTTCTGTTGGCTTTGAATAACAGTTTCATGCATGACTGCAATAGCTAGGCCATTCAGCATACACACTGTAGTCCTTCGCAATAACTACATTTGTGTGAATTATTTTCCCTCCAGTTCCGTGAAGGAAGAATCATTACAGACCCATTACTTAGTCTATTCAACATTACAAACATTTCACTGTAATGAGCTCGAGATGTCTGCCCTTAGTCCTTACTATGATTACTTTAAATTGCAGGGTGGTTTCATACTGGACATGGGTGTGCACTTCATTGCAGGACTAAGAATGGTAAATTTCTCATGTTATTTTTCGAGCTGGTGTAGTGTTGAGCAGCTTCTGGCATTTGTGAATGTCAGTAACGTTGAGTTATTGTATTCTATATGGAGGATTTGATACTCAACATCGACATAGGAAATATAATCTTGAAAATACACAGCACAACTGCTGCTATTAACTTAAGTTGATGTAGGTCTGATTAGCCATTTGCCACTTTGGTACGACATCTATGATATGGGGAGAACTAGAGACTAGTAATCCTTGCATACAAGTGGCTTGCCAAGGGTTCTATTTACAAAATCAGTGTGCTATTTAAGATTATGAATGTATTTGGCAGTTTTCATTCCAACTGTGTTAAGATGATGAGCTCTTTTGTAACAGCTTGTTGGTTCGGAAATAGCAGCTGTATCATCTGTCTCCCGCCATGTGGATATGGGTTTACCACCACCTGATAACATATGTTCACTTTTGTAAGTTTTCAAAATGCAAAGTGAATTTTGTAAACGGTAAATTTTCAGATCTTACAGATATTTGATGGGTTGATGCAGTCAATTGGAAAATGGATGTGCTGGGGTCTTTGTATTTGCGGTCAATTCAAGATCACCAAAGGTTAACTTAAACCTTATGGGAAGCACATAAATGCTATTATTTTTGCTTATTAGGTCATCTATCATTCATCACATTTTTTTCTCCATTTTTGTTGACTATGCTAAAAATATGATATCTAGATATTATGGCGGGTTGATGGAACAAAGGGAACAGTACAAATTGAACGTGGAATTGATAGTGGGAAGCATGGCTACCAGGTAAAAACCACTTTCTCTATAAGTGTCAAATGAAATGCCTGCTTGCTTCTGCACTTTTTATGTGGTCAGCCGGTCACACAGTATCCATCCCACATTCTTTCCTCCTTTTTCTTATTTGCTTCGACCAAATTTGATAATGTCTTATTAATAGCATTATGAGCACACCACATAGCTACATAACTTTTTTTGTTCAAGCAGGGTGCTACTGAAGCAGTGTAAATGTCCCTTATGAATCACGTTATGCATTTGCAGGTGCTATTCTCCAACGAAAATGGGCAGTGCCAGAAGACATTTTATCCATTCCGCGGTGTTAATGAAGAACTGAAGGCGTTTGCCCATGACATCGTGCAGGCTAGCAAAGTACTGTTATTAGCATCTATCAATTTCAATTTATCTCTCTCAATACATCATGGACCATCAAAGGAGATATTTCAGTATTTCCTTTCAGAAAAAGAAACATCTATTGTAAGATAGTTGATTTGCCATGTCAGGCTGTTCCATTTAGAATTCATATATCAGAAAGGTTTTACTGATGTCTTGCTTTTGGAAAAAAAATACTCATCACCAGTCGTGAATGATTCTATAGGACATGCATGCACATATTAACTTATGAGAAAACACTGTTTAGCATCTTCAAAATAGCTTAGCTCAACAGTATACTGATGTAGAACATCTGGTTGGCTTATATGAGTTGGAATTTGATGTAAACCCATGAACATTTTAATTCATCAGTGCATATTTCTTCAAATTCCATTCAATGTTTTAAAAGTATGGTAGGATTTCATTGCACTCTCACTAACTTGCACTGCCTACTGGTTCATGCAGGGTGGGGATCACAAGGCTGAACCCCGCAGTTCTTATGTTGAAGGTGCCAGTGATGTCGCCGTTCTGGAAGCCATGCTCGAATCTAGCGCAAAGCAAGGAGCCCGGGTTCAAGTGAAGAAATTCTAGCAGGCCTAAAGTAGCAAAAAGATCATTCTTCCACGAGCGTCATTTATCCTTCAAGATTGCATAAATTGTAGCATTAGTAAGAAGGAACAGTGTTCCACATCATACCATTGAGGGTATAGAATGCTGCAAATCAGTGTGTTTCCCTAGAACCATCATTATTTCACTCAAATCTACTATAGTTGCGTACAGATTTATCCTTACAGCCATCATGTAGACATGTACCCGTTCGCTATGGGATCCCATGTACTCTTTGCTTGTTGTTTTCCAGCTGCATACGACAGGTTACTTATCTTTGACATGTGAAAATGAAGATAAACTTTTTTTTTTGTGAATTTCCTTGACTATCTCTATGGTTTACATGTCTAGCATTGTGTGTGCCCGAGGAAACGAGGATTGTTAGTCTGTTAGTGTACAGACATGGAAGTATGTCGAACAGTCGAAGACCTGCATATCCAAACGAAGGGAAATAGTGTGGGTGCACCAAGCTTTGTACTAGGCTGCTGCCCGTGTCGTTGGGCCCACTTGTCAGTGGCGTGCAGTACTTCCTTCCTTGTCATTAGGCCCAGCTGTCAGCGATCTGTTCTATATGTTGGAAATTGGTGCAATATTTTTATTCCAGATTTGGAATGTTGGAAATCGCCTTTGCAAGTCCTTTTGTAAAAGGATCTGTCAGATTTTTCTCAGTACGAATATAATTCATATCAATAACTCCGGAGTTTCTCAATTTTCTGACAGTTTTGAGCTTAAGCTTCATATGTCTGGAGGACTTCATGTTATCCTTAGTACTCATAACCTTAGTCAACACAGTTTGGTTTATCGCAGTACATTAAGATCGCCGGTATTGGTTTCTCAACCAATGGCAAGTGTCTAGTGCTACGAGTTCAGCTTTCATGGTTGATCTCGTTAATATGGTCTGTTTGCAAGACCTCCATGAAACTGCAGCACCAGCTAAGGTAAAAACATAACTACTTGTAGCTTTGATCTCATCCGCATCAGAGATCAAATTGGAATCACTATATCCTTCTAATACAGATGGATACCCAGTATAGTGAACTCTGTAAGATGTTGTGCCTCTCAAGTAGCGCAACACTCTTTCAAGTGCCTCCCAATGATCATCTCCTAGGTTAGATGTAAACCGACTCAATTTGCTCATAGCAAATGAGATATCAGGTCTTGTTGCACTAGCCAGATACATAAGGGACCCAATAATTTGTGAATATCTCAATTGATCTTTCTCTAACCCTTGATTTTTCCGAAGTTTAACACTTGGATCATAAAGTGTTGGAGAAATTTTGCAATTCTCAAAGCCGAATTGACTCAATATTTTCTCAGCATAATGGGATTGGTGCAAAATGATCCCATCCTCATTCTTAATCAATTTAATATTCAGAATAACATCTTCCTCTCCCAAGTTTTTCATATCAAAGCATCAAGATAAGAAAGTTTTGACCTCGTCAATTACAGCAGTGTTTGTCCCAAATATAAGTATATCATCAACATATAAACACAAAATAACACCTTGACCCCCACCATAACGATAGTATACACACTTATCTGCTTCATTAACAGCAAAACCAGCAGATATCAAAGTTTTATCAAATTTTTCGTGCCATTGCTTAGGTGCTTGATTTAGGCCATACAAGGATTTTAATAATTTGCACACTTTATTTTCCTATCCAGTAATCACATAACCATCTGGTTGCTCCATATAGATTTCTTCCTCCAACTCTCTATTAAGGAAAGCTGTCTTTACATCCATTTGATGGACGTGTAGACCATGGGAAGCAGCTAATGCAATGAGCACTCTAATGGTGGTTAATCTGGCAACAGGAGAATAAGTATCAAAATGATCTTCTCCTTTTTTTTTGAGTATAACCCTTGGCCATAGGTCTTACCTTGTACTTATTAACAGTACCATCAGGCCTCATTTTCTTTTTGAAGATCCACTTGCATCCAACAGGTTTGCACCCACTAGGAAGATCAGTGATTTTCCAAGTCCCGTTAGCCATGATGGAATCCATCTCGCTACGGACCGCCTCTTTCCAATATTCAGCATCAGGTAATGCATAAGCCTGTGAAAAAGATTTTGGCACATCATCCATGAGGTATACAATAAAGTCATCGCCAAAAATTTTCTCAATCCTTTGTCTCTTGCTCCTACGAGGAGCCTCTGTGACTAAATTGTTATCCTCCTCGGAATTATCTTCTACTGGCAGTGTATCACTTATTGGTTCAAAAACAGTGGTAGGTTCAATATTATTATTATTATTATTATTATTATTATTATCAGTTTGAGTATTCTCAGTTCGTGAAGTACTACCTGCTCTCATAGGATAAATATCCTTAAAAAATGAAGCATCTCTGGACTCCATTATTATGTTAGCAATAATCTCAGGAGTTTCTGATTTTACTACTAAAAATCTATAGGCCGTGCTGTTATGTGTATATCCTAGAAAAATACAATTGATTGTTTTAGGTCCAAGTTTTCTCTTTTTCTGCAATGGTATATTGACTTTTGCCAAACACCCCCAAGTTCGCAGAAAATTAACATTGGGCTTTCTCCCTTTCCATCCCTCATACAGAGTAATCTCACACTTTTTAGTGATTACTCTGTTTAGGACAAAATTTGCTGTTAATATAGCTTCCTCCACCATATTTTAGGCATACCGGCACTCTCCAACATGGCATTCACCAAGTCTGTTAGTGTTCGGTTTTTCCTCTCAGCTACCCCATTTGATTGGGGAGAATATAGTGGTGTAACTTCATGAATTATACCATGCTCAGAACAGAACTGGGAGAATTCATGAGAGATATACTCTCCTCCACGATCAGACCTTAGTCTTTTAATTTTCTTTTCTAGTTGGTTCTCAACCTCGACCTTATAAATTTTGAAGTAGTTTAAAGCTTCATCCTTTGTTTTTAGCAAATACACATAACAATAACGTGTTGCATCATCTATAAAAGTTAGAAAATATCGTTTGCCTTCTTTTGTCAACAATCCATTCATCTCACACAGGTCAGAATGGACAAGATCTAGTGGTGCCAAGTTCTTTTCTTCCTCTAATCCCTTAAGGGTTTCTAGGTTGCTTTGCTTGCACACAAGAATGGCACTTTGATCCTTTGACAATATCACATTTTGAAATTAATTGTAATCTGGACATTCGAGCAATGATATCAAAACCAATATGACAAAAATGAGAATGCCAAATATTGGCCTCACATTTATTCAAACCAGTTGCAATATTCATATTATAACAAGACTCTAGAGTACTGAGGCGGAACAAGCCTCCACTCTCATAGCCTTTACCAACAAAGTTCCCACACTTTGATATTACAACTTTATTTAACTCAAATACTAGCTTATAACCATCCCTTCATAGGAGAGAACCACTAACGAGGTTCTTTTTTATTGTTGATGTATGCTGCACGTTCTTTAAGTGGACAATCTTCCTTGAAGTAAGCCTCAGATCCACCGTGCCAACACCAAGAACAGAAGCATGCGACCCGTTCCCCATAAGGACGGAGGAAGCCCCGGCTGCCTGGTAAGAAGAAAACAAGGAAACATCAGAACACACGTGAACATTAGCACCAAGATCAACCCACCAATCGGTGGATTGACATGTTTGAAAAGACAACAGAGAATTACCATACCCTCCTGAAGTCGAGGCCTCGCCTATGGTCACGTTGGCATTTTTCTTGCCCGATTCATTTGTCCTGTTTTTGCGATAGCGACAGTCTTTTGCCATATGACCATCCTTTCCGCACATGAAACAGGTGATGTTCTTCATATCCCTTTTCTCAATTTTCTTCTTTTTAAAGCTAGTTGTCTTGTTTAGTTTATGGCCTTTGAAGTTCTTGCCATATGATTTCTTCTCGACAACATTGGCATTATTCTGATTAGTGGTGCTTGGTGCATCCTTTGCTCTTGTCTTTTCTTCCACATCAAGGGCTGCAATGAGATCCTCAACAGAAATCTCTTCCCTCTTGTGCTTTAAGCTAGTGGCAAAATCCCTCTAAGTTGAGGGAAGTTTTGCAACAATGCCCGCAGCCATAAACTTAGGAGGCAATGCACAACCCAAGTGCGCAATCTCACCAACCAGTAGCTGGAGTTCGTGTGATTGTGCAACAATCGACTTAGCATCATCCATAATAAAATCAAAAAATTGCTCACACACGTACAACCAGCGACCAGCTTCAGCTTCGGCATACTTTTGGTCAAGTGCATCCCATAACTCAGTGGCAGATGTGTAGTTCATATACACATCATAGAGCTGATATGCCAGAATAGTCATAAGGCAGCCTAGTGCGGTGTTGTTCGTACTATCAAACTGCAGGTTCTGGTCAACCGTAAATAGATACTGTGGGTGGATCACCCACCACAGCCCCAATGACACGAGCCAAAACTTGGCCCTTGTCTGCCATCTACGGAAGTTCACACCAGAAAACCTCTCAGGTTTCATCGCATCTGAAGCACCAGCCATTGCTAAATCACAAAAATATTCACAATAAGGTTTCTGGAATGTTGGAAATTGGTGCAATATTTTTATTCCAGATCTTATATCGAGGCAAAAGTAACATAAGACTAGAGATGCATAAAACAACATGTAACACATTGTACTTCAGAAAATGCTTAAGAATTGTATATTAATGGAGTTGATTTATCACATGAACTACTTACAATTGGGCTTGCTGAAGAATAGGAAGCAGCGCAGCGCAGACGCGGTCGTGGAAGTAGTCGATGTCGAGGAAGAAGTAGAGTGGTCGCGCTGATGCACTGCCGAGAAACCTTATTGCCGCCCCGTGCAGGTGAACTCTGCGGCAATGGTTCGGAGGTACCGCTCACCCTCCTTCACAGTGCACGCCGAGGAGGAAGGCCGGCGAGGTTCAACAGCTCAACACAACAGTACAACAATCCATAGATGAGGAGGAAGAATAGAGGAGAAATTCAGTGTCTCTTTCCTGGACGTCTCCAGGAGTTTATATAGAAACGCACTAGTAACTGACCACATTATGTCAGTTAAATGCGGCAGTTACTAGTAACTGACCACATAATGTCAATTAACTCACTAGTAACTAACTGCATAATGTCAATTAACTCACTAGTAACTGACTGTATAATGTCAATTAACTCACTAGTAACTGACTGTATAATGACACCGAACTAAAACAGATGTTTAAATCGCATTTAAATAGATTGAATGGAGAGATAATTGCAAGGTTCAGCAAAACAAAAGGTGAATTCAAAGTGCCAGGAGACAAGTCATGCGAATTTTCATGCGAAAATACGCGAACGCACGCGTGGGTGCGTGTGTGTGTTTAGCCACTGTACACCCTATACCATTCTCATGCCAAGTGTCATTATTCAAGAGGTGGCAAGGACTCCACCTTTTAAGATGCCCTTCCTCCACTTGGCTAGGCAATATGATATTAAATCATGCATGCTTTGGAATTAAAGGAAATGAACCATCCAATGAGCCAATTTCTAACACTATAGAGCATTGTATCATTCGGGCCATTTGTCTGTGACTTGTATAAACATTGTATGCCAATTACCTAATTTATTCCTGCTCATGGTTTCGTCTTTCTCCAGGCGATGTCACGAGGTACCACGAAATTATCCTTAAATTATTGTATCTCTTGGTACCTCTACCTTTTAAACATTTGGTATCTATTAGTACTAGACCTTTACCTTTTAAACTTTTAGTACCTGTTAGTACTAGCTCAATGTATATTTTAGTACCTCTTAAAGATAGTAAAAAGTTTAGATGATCAAAACTCTCCCGTTGGCCCAGGAGCAGCAGATGAATGAATGTTTTGTTTTGACTCGCACAGATGAATGAAAATTGACGTGAAAAAAGAAGTCCCTCCAGCTGGATCCGCTCGTTCCATTCAGCTCGCGCAAAGAAAACAGGCCGCTAGGTCCATAGAGGCATCGAGTGTAGTCGGACTGATCACATCAAGAGGTTATCTGCTGATGTTGTTGAATGATGAAGTTTTTATGGTTTTAGCCCTTTGGGTATTTGTTTTTCGGAGAATAGCCTCGTTCGCGACAAAATTATGAAACTAGTCTCTTCCGGCCAATTCCAATGGAACAGAAGCGTAGGAATTTTTTGTTTGTTTGTTTCCTGTGGATCCAATCTGCTGAAAATTATTTTAATTTTTCTACTGCACGAAACAATTTCTTCTTTTTGTGCGGCGGGCTTTGGGGGAATCCAGCGGTCTGGAACTGCTGGAATTGCGCGCTAGGGAATCCAGCGGTTCTAGATTGCTGGAATCGAGTGGGGCGCAGGATTCGCGCGGGCACATAAAATTTTTTACAGGTTTTTTTGCACATTTCGCTTTGGTTTTTCAGCGGACATTTTTCTCTCGCTAAAATAGCAGATGTTTCTTCTCGCTAAAGAATTTAAGCACTTCGAATTGCAAAAATATATCACTAATTTTTTTTTCAAAAATATACCTCTGTCGCCCGTTGGTTGGGCGACAGGTGGCTATCGCTCACTGGTTCGGCGACGCAAGCAGATGTCGCCCACTGGTTGGGCGACATGTCCACGTCAGCCAACCGTTGGCTGTTGTCGCCCTCCCAACGGGCGACAGCGCTAAAATCGAGCGATGGTTGGGCGACAGGCGTGCGCGCGGTCTCCTGTCGCCCAACCAGAGGGCGACTTGAAGGCTTTGAAAGCTCGCTCGGCCGACCATAGAAGAAAGGGAGGGAAGAGTGAAGAGAAGAGGGAGGAAGAAGAGAGAAAAGAGAAAGCAGGAGGAGAAGGAGGAAAAGAAGAAAAGAAAGGGAGGAAGAGCAGCGGCTGCACATAGGTATTTTTTTACGGTTATTTTCGTAGTTTAATTTATTTAGTGTTTAGGGTTATGATTTTATGTAGTTATTTTAGCGGTTTAATTTGTTTAGGGTTTAGCGTTAGGGTTAGGGTCAGATGTAATTATTTTCGCGGTTTAATTTGTTTAGTGTTTAGGGTTAGGGTTAATTGTGGTTGTTTTCGTGGTTTATTTTGTTTAGGGTTTAGGGTTAGGGTTAGGGTTAGATATAGTTATTTTCGCGGTTTATTTTGTTTAGGGTTAGGGTTAGATGTAGTTATTTTCGCGGTTTATTTTGTTTAGGGTTTAGAGTTAGGGTTAGATGTAGTTATTTTTGCGGTTTATTTTGTTTAGGGTTTAGTGTTAGGGTTAGGGTTAGATCTAAGTTATAGGATTGTTTTTACGAATAATAATATGTTGTTACGTTATTTAGAGATAGATGTAGATTTATATGTTTTTTTACATATAAAAGTGCACATATATATATTGTTAGGGCTGTAGGTGTTTTTTAGAAATACAAGTACAAAGATGAATATTTTTGGTAATGTAGATATTTGTCGCATAGTGTTTTGCATCTGAAATAGGCACACTTGGTTTCCAAGTAATGATATTTGTAGGAACGTATATGTTTTTTAGAAATAGAAGTATAGGGATGTATATTTTTAAGAATGTAATAGATATATATTTTTTCGATTGTAGATATACATACGTATAATTTTTTGTAGCAAATAGATATAGTAATTTTTACGAAGAGTAATTAATTCGTGTGTTAATGAATAGGTTCGCAGATATGTTAGAACGAGTTCCATTTAGAATCTTTTATGGAGAAGGGGTTGTCATGTATGGTTCGGAGGGTGCGGATCTGAGTAACTTTCAGTATGTGGAAAGAAGTTTAAGTATGGTCGAAGAGCGTACATTTGCTTCTGTGTGGAATTGGTTGTATCATACATTTCGGATGGACAAGAGAAGTGCCAGCTCAAGTTATCTTGCCTTTGCACCATGCGAGATGATCCTGTTTATTAGGAGTTAGTTGAGCTGAAAGGAACTGCATCTTGGAGGTCATATGTGAGGGGGGCGGGGCAACGTGGATGGTATCGGGTGCTTTTGGTGCAAGCGTATGAAAGGGCATTTGCCCTGCAAAGCAGCACTGGGACCGCCGTGAGTGTAGTGAGCCTCAAAATGAGTTCACTTATGGTGACACTGAAATTGGGGAGTCTAGCCGGGAGCAACATGTTCAGGGTTGCAATGAGGATATCATCTACCAGAGTGGTGAGCAAGTTGAGATTGGGGAGGATGATTGAAACATTGGGCAAGATGTGCGGGGGCAAGTAGAGGAAGGTGAGGAAATTGAGGAAGTAAAAGTACAGATGGAAGAGGAAGACCTTGAATATCAACAAATAGAAGTGGAAGACGACGATAACTCAGATGAGGAAGATGAAGATGTTGAGCCATTTGTGCCAGCAGATTGGAGCACGTATCAATTTGGGCGCGAACTTCTATAAGCAATTTAAGAACAAGGAACTGATGAACATGTTCAAGATGCTATGTAAGCAGAACCAAGATAGCAAGTTCCGTACTATTTGGAAGAATCTTGATGAGCTAACAAAAAAACACAAAGAGACTACTAGCAGTGTAACACAGGAGCAGGTAGAGCCTTTATTCCCTCTGGCAACAGAAGATGAGGCGACGAATCATCGTCAAAGGCAAAGGCCGATCAAATGTTTCCTGGACAGGATAAAGCACGAGCCCAAAGAGAAGTTGTCATTGTTACATGACATACATAGTGCTAGATACGGTGTCATGACGACCAACTTGGCAGAGGTGTACAACTGGGTAATGAGAGGGATGAGGTGTCTCCCGTTGGTAGGAATTATTGAGGGAGTGCTGCGGGGTACAACCAAGTATTTTATGGATAGGCATAAAGCTGCTGAAGTAGTAATGAGAGATGATAATGCCTTGTACTCAAGCATGATAAGTAAATATATGAATGAGAAGAGTAAGAAAGCGGGCAAGCATAAAGCTATCAAAGTAGGTTCATGAACACTGCGCTTCGAGGTGATATGCAGGGATAAAGGACGGCGGGGAACAAACCAGAAGGTTATCACCCAAGAGTGCATCTTACAGGCTGAATGTCAATGCTCGTGTAATAAACCCCTCCTTTTGCATAGGCCATGTTCTCATGTGATAGCTGCATGTGCATTATTTGGAATGCGAGGCGGTACATATCTATCTGAATATTTTACAAAGGAAAAGGTGATGGCAACTTGGAGCGAGGAGCTATATGGTTATGGTGTTGTCGGTTCTTTCACCACAACCCCTAGTGTCGATGAAAGGTTCTGGGTCCCTGATTTTGATGCAAGATCATACAAAGGAGGCCGCCGCAAAACAAGGCGTATCAGGAATGACATAGATAAGTTCGAAACTGGTAAGCGCGTGAAGAAATGTTCGTTGTGCAAGCGAACAAGACACACGTTCAAGAACTGCCAGCCACATAACGAAGAGGATGAAGGAGGAGATGGCAACCCGACGGCGGGGGAGGGATCGTCGTCTGCAAGGCGTGGTGGACGACGTCATCGTACTACCAGAGAAGCTATTTGAACTATTAGATGCTATATGTCAAATTAATATTTTGTTGATGTAATGTGCGTTGTAATATGTTTGAATATATTTTGCTGATGTAATGTGCGTTGTAATCTGTTTGAATATATTTTGTTGATGTTTGTGTATTTATTTGTAAATATTTGGTTCTATGTATTGTTCTGATGCTTGTGTATTTATTTTTACGCATTTGGTTCTATGTATTGTTCTGATGCTTGTGTATTTATTTGTATGCATTTCGTTCTATGTATTGTTTTCATGCCTGTATAGTTCTCTATATATAACTTTCTTTTTTGTAATTTGCAGGTATGGCTCACCAGGATGGAGATGACGACTGGCCCTTTGAGTTGCTTGATCCGGTCGTTGATCGTCGTCACCATGCCCACTTCACCACCGCTTTTCCAAAGAAGGGACAGGATCCTCTGGAGCTCTGCGTACTACGGCCGAGGCCACCGCGGGAGCTCTGGACCCTCGATCATCGTTGGATCCCCAGGTAACTTATTTATCTTTTAATTTCAAAATATGCCCGATGCAGTATCATAATTTGTTTTAATTACCTAGTGTGGTGCTCATATTAATTTAATATTTCTGTTTCATAGTCTTCGAGCAGCAAGATTGCTGCCACTAGCACGGATGGTGGAGGCGCATGGAGATGCGCAGGGGCGGAACGCGAGCCACCGGTTCCCGTTTGACAGGTCCCTTCTCACCGCTCTGGTGGATCGGTGGAGACCAGAGACGCACACCTTCCACCTACCTGTCGGAGAGACGGCGATCACTTTGGAGGATGTCTCGTACCTCCTCGGTCTCCCGATCGCCAGTGACCTTGTGGTGCCCCAGGACTTCCACGCCATGTGGCGCGAGGAGGCACGGTTCCACGGTGTGCTACCGCCTGCTGCGTACGACCCTTCACCAGCACGCATGGTCCGACACACAGGTGGCTTCGACAGTTCGTGGTAAGCAACCAATCTTTCAAACTTAACTTCTCAAATATTGACTAGACTAACAAGAAAACATAAATTTACATGCGGAACACATCGTCGAGCCTGTGGAAGAGCAGAGGGTGAGCCGCCACCTTGAGGCGTACCTTCTCTGGCTGTTTGGCTGGTGCATGTTCACGAGCTCCCACGGGGATAGCATGGACAGGCACTTCGTCCAGTTCGCGAGGGCGATCGCGGACGCACCCCTTGACGCCGTGCCGCAGTACTCCTGGGGGTCAGTTGTCCTGTGCGCGACATACCGTGGGCTCTGCGACGGCTGTGGGTGGATCGCCGATGGGTCGATCCTCACCGGATGTCCACTGCTTCTGCAGCTTTGGGCATACGATAGGTTCCAGATCGGGCGGCCCAACATCGACACACGTCCTGTTGTACACGCTGGCGACGATGACATTGACGCGCCGACTATGGGCACCATCTGGTGCCACCGACGGGTAAGATATTGCAAACCACGATTGTTAAACTTACGCTTTAACATTTGTCAGTACTAATGCTAATGTTCTGCGTTGATTTTTCTGTTGTCACTGCAGCCTAGGTGGGCACACAACACGGTGCGGCTTAGCTACCCGCAGTTCGTCGCTGCATTCGACCACCTCACCGAGGACCATGTACGCTGGACGCCGTACACAGCGGGAGAGGTCGAGCTACGTGTGACGGGTGGGTTGTCCACTCTATGCACACGCGACGCGGCGTACTGGCGTACACGTCGGTTCCTCGTGTTCGACGTCCTGGTCGAGGGCTACGCTGTCCATCGAGTGATGAGGCGGTTCGGTCTACGACAGGAGTTCCCGGTCCAGGTCGGCCGGCAGGTCCCACACAGCGTCCACACGTAAGGTCCCTACATCGGTGCTCTCTAATCTCTATAGTGTAATGACATGTAATAATGCTATATTTTTTCTTATCCGCAGGCAGAGTAGGAGGGGCGGGCATGGGGACGCCCCATGGCACGTACGTATGGCATCATGGGTTGAGGAGTGGGGAGGAGCCTTGGACGACGTCCATGCCGAGGATGCGCCGTACGACCTGCAGACGTACCAGGAGTACCGATAGTGGTACACTTCCAGTACCCGTCTGCGTTTGGTACGTGTCGACCCCGATCCTCCTAGACACATCCCCAGGGTGACGGACACGTATCCCAGCCATACGGACTCAGCTCTGCACGGTGCGGTAAGTTTTGTGTAATGTTCGATGTATTTTCGTATTGTATTTTCCGGATTAATGTGTTAGGCTAATTCGTAATGTATTTTTCAGACTGATGTGCTGCCCAGTCTACAAGGAGTCAGGGAGCTTCCTTTCTCGTCTGTTTCATGGGGTAGAATTGACCAGAGAGGACGTGACCTCCTTCTTCACTAGGTTCAGGGAGAGCGCGAGACGCATCCTCAAGTTGGCAGGATGCCGCGCGCCTCGCGATGTGGCTCACGGCGTGCCGCTTAGTGGAGTGAGGAGTGCTCCAGGTACATCTTCACACACCGGTACATCTTCACACGCCACGTCCTCTCGTCCCATCGTCACACCGAGCTATGCGATAGGGCGAGCTGCTGGACACGCTGGTCTAGCCCCTCACGTAGGAGGTGAGTACTTCATCACACTTTGTATGTTTTCCAATTATTTTTTGAATGGTACCAAAAATTCTTCATTTCATACAGGCTCACAGGCGCGGTGGTTCTCCTCTGCAGCTTCACTTGCCCCTGACGACTACGAGGGGCAGTTTGATGATCCAGCCCATGCGGAGTATGACCTCGACGATGGTGGGGTGTCGAGGTACTTCGTTGATCCGGATGAGCCTGGATCATCGCAGATGTAGGGAGCACCACCACCGATGCAGCCTTCTCAGCCGAAGTACGCTACACCTCCAGCTAGATCACAGAGGACCCACCGCGCACCGACGCAGTTGACCTACTCGCAGGGGTAGCTTCGCAGGAGGCCCGCCCAGCCGCGAGGAGGCGCCCAGAAACGGGGGCGCCAATAGTTTGTTATGTTATTTTAGCTTATGTATTTAGTTATTCCGTTGTGATATACTTTTCATCTTATGTATTTAGTTACATACGATATATTTTTTTATGATATTAACCTATTACTTTTGGTTACGAAATATTTTTACTCTTTGTTACAGTAGGCCTGCTTTCAAGCATGAAGAGTCAATTAGTTAAAAATGGTTATAACATCCCGTAATAATACCCCAAAAATGGTTGACATATCGCTTACGGTGTAGTCACAAACTTACAAACAAAAATGGACTGCAATCGTGCAAAGCGAATGGTCACTTAGGCCTTTTTGGCAGCCCGTAAAACAACACGTTTATAAGAGAAATTATGGAGGAATAGCCTGCAAACACCCTATGACACTTGTACTACCATAATATGCAAAAGAATCCTATTTAAAACTTGTTTTGCATCCCAATTCTGCCAAACCAAACACCCTAAACGATCACTACAAGCACATTCCAAAAAACTTAAACAGTTGTTGCGAATGACGGCCGTGCAACAGCTTGTCAAGGCGAATAGCCTACTCACGGGCGTGCAGCCTTGTAAGGCCGATTAGACAAGTCACATGCGTCAGCTTTGTCAGCATGACCTACCAAAAAAGAAACGCCGTGCAGCTTTTGACAGAGGGTGACACGTCGTGCAGCCTTTGACAGAGGTTGACAGGTCGTACAGCTTTTCTCAAAGGGTGACAAGTCGTGCAGCTTTTCTCAGAAGGTGACAGGTCGTGCAGCTTTGATGATGGGTGACACGTCGTGCAGCTTTGATGATGGGTGACAAGTCGTGCAGCTTTTCTCAGAAGGTGACAGGCCGTGCAGCTTTGATGATGGGTGACACGTCATGCAGCTTTTCACAGAGGATGCCAGGACGTCAAAATGCACAAGTGTTGTAGTTGTGTGGGGTAACCCCTTCACCACCACTATAAAACTAGCCCAGGGGTAGACATTCAACACCGCCAAATTAGCAATAAATGTGAGAAGAATCTACACAAATTAGGGCACGATGTCGTTCTATCGTCGCCTCTTCAGCAAGTAGAACTTACCCCACCCCGAATACCCGGATGCCAGTAGCGTTGACGCCCCAGTTCTGCCGGAGTTGCCCCGACCCAAATGTGACTGCAACCTTCCAGCGAATATGATGCAATCTACCCACGGAGAGATGGCCGCCCGCGCTCACTACTGTTGTGCCCGCCCCTACGGGTAAACCTACTGGTGTTCATACAATACAGGGTAACAGTACCATTTCATGCATCGTTCTTTCTTTTCTCAGCACAACGACCGGTGTTGCTTCTTCCAATGAATCGACGGGTCGGAATGTCGGGACCCGAATATGCAAATCTGGACCCTCTGTGTATACCGCACTAGTCCAGGATCAAGCTAGTGCACACAGGCTCAACATAAGTAAATATCACAATCATACATAGCGAAAGCATTATGAAAGACATCATATGATATATACTACTAGTTGAATGACCTTATGGTCCACTTACATGACTATGCCTCGCAAGGCTGAATGACACATTAAACTGCAGCGGAATGAAAACGTAGACAACCCCTCAGTATACCACAGGCAACTGACAAGGCTTGCGCCCTAAACATTTGTCTCCTCCTAGAACCTCTCCTCCAGCATTGATTTAGACTCCTCAACTGGTGATGTTGTTGTTGGCAAGGGTGAGTACATAAAGCACTCAACAAGTTATGCACAGAGTGCAATTCTAACATAGCTATATGCAAGGCTTATTCCAAAGGATAGGCTATCATGGCTATTTTGCAACAAAGCAGCGTTTATGAACAAATACAATAAATAGATTGTAAAGACTGTAAAATAAATAACAATAATAAATAGATTCAACATTTCTCAAGTAAACCAAGTTTCCAATCCTAAATCAAGTTCCAACCTTCCATATGGCAATCCCGCCATCCCAACCAAGTTTTCCATTTAATTAAACTAACCCTTAACTGTAATTCCCGAGCATTGCTCAATACCGTGAGCACGGCTATTCGAATAGATTTACACTCTGCAGAGATTATGCACTTTACCCACACGACATGATCGTCTCTTGGTGCCATGCAATTAACACACTTCCTTTGGTGTGTCGGCGAAGAGATCATGACAAAGCCTTTACAATGCGCTGGCTTAACTTGGTACCACCCGCTAAGGTTTCAACGCTGGTGGGACTGGTTACCATGTCCAGGGCCCCCTCTTGCGCCATGTGAATTACTCCATAACTCGGGAACTCACACCGACCAAGATAATACCAAAATTAAGACATTGCAAATTAATCAGCTAGGCTGGCCCGTACCAGACATGTGGTTGCATGATTGACTCAGGTCAAAGGCTTGCAAGGTTAAGTCCTTAGAGTGATGAAGGCAAGACATCCACATACCCTCTGCCCATTGGGCCCACCTTGGCATACTCGCCTCTTGTCACTTGCCCCAATCTAAGTGATTATCACCCAAGTTGATTACCAAGCACCACGTGCCATCAACAAATCAATATCGCTGCGTGACATTGCTCGCCACTACAACTCAATCTCATTGTACGACTTCACATGACGCACAAGTTCACATCGTTGTTCCATATTCCATTAGTGTAGATTAATTATCCATGATTCAAGTACATGTGATGACGCAGCATGGCTAAGCAACTAATACGGTCTAACCATCCCATATTGATTATCATTACTAACCAACTATAATGAACCAATCTAGGGTGACAATAGATCATGGCATACAATAAAAAAGGTGGGGTATAGATCAATCTGGTATAACAGCTAAATCCCAATTTAATTGAAAACAATTATATACTTGAAATACTATGCAATAGAGTAAAATAATATAGCATTTGTATAAACATGGGTTCAACATGATCAAAGCACAACTTGCCTTGGAATAGGTTCTTGTCTTGCTCTGGTACTTGATCTTGAGTCGACGGATCTTCCTCCGAAGCGTTGCACAATTCAACGTCTACGCGTACCGAAAAAGAAAAGAAAATAAATACCAAAACAGAGAGCAAATGAACTCCAAAAATAAAATAAACTTCACCATTAAATAGATCTCAATTTTATTTTTTTAGAAATTTGAATCACTCAAATCCGAGTTAAAATGCAAAAGTTATAGCCTTTTGAAGTTTGAATAAATACTGAAAATACAGAAATTGGAAAATCGGAATTAACCGAATTATTTTTAAACTGAAAAACCGATTTATTGCGTCAGCATGACGTCAGCCTTGACTCGGACCAATCACGCAGTGACACATCGCCTTGGTCCATAGACCCGGTCCACGGTGTGGATCTGGTCCACCGTGGACCCGGTGCATGGCTCTACGGGTACCGTGCCGACACGCGGCTGCATCCGATTGTCCACTCGCGGCGGGATCAGGACCATCTCCCCACGGATTCGACGGCTGCACGAAGGGTGAGACGCGGCACGATCTAGACCGGCGAATCTAATCCAACAGTTCAAACTTTACCCGAGCCGTTCACTACAGATGCGACGACGTGGCGCACTGGCGGGCGTTGATTGAAGATCTAATGATCGCGCGGAGCTCCAACCTCCGATGATGTCGCGGCGGCGCTCCACTCCCGGAGACGAAGACGATGACCCTCCCGGTGACGAACGAGGCCCTTTCGGCAACGAAGAAGTGACAGATCCGACGCGCAGCACCTCGGTGAACCCGAATCTGGAGCCAGAGCGGCAAGGGTGGCCTTCCCGGCAGCGCAACGTAGTGAAAACGGCGGCGGCTCAAGAAACTAACTACGGCGAGGTCGCATGGGCTCTACATGGCTTCTCTAGCGGCGGCTCGTTAGGGCAAAAGCGCGGCGCGGTCTGACGATCCTCGAGGTCTACCCGTCCCTTAAATAGCCTAGGAGATCGAGCCCTACACGGCGAAGAAGTCCGACGTCAACACGACGGCGAACTCTGAGTTCGCTTCGGAGACGATGAACGACGGCGCGACGCGTGTCCCCGATCCGACGGCGAAGACGCGAGCGCATACGCGGCATCCTCTGGACCGATGGATCGCGATCAAACGGCTGTCGAGCTAGGGTTTCTAGCGACGGCCTCGCGGCCTGACTTGGGCCGCGCCGAAGTAGGCTTTGCACGCACAGTGTTGGGCTTCGGCCCAACACTGTTCTGTTGGAATTTTTGAAACTTCTATCATTTAAAATAATTCCAGAAATTCATTTAATTGGTTTTAGGCAAATAAATTATCAGGAAAAATCCAAGAAAATTCTCAAAAATACTTTGAGGCATTTTGAACTCAGATATAATATTTTTGGCAAAACTTTATTTTAACTTTGCATAAATTTATTAGTTTTCAACCAAAGATCAATATACCTAATTCAAAATTAATTCAAATAAATCCAGAAAAACCCAATAAATTCCAGAAAATCATAGTATGCACAAATAACCCATAAAATAATATTAAAGCAAATTTTGGGATGTTACAAACCTCCCCCTTAACAGAATCTCGACCCTGAGATTCAGGGCTAACTAAAGAATAGGTTTGGAAATTCTGACTTCAAATCCTCTTCACGCTCCCAAGTTGCTTCACCTTCGGAATGATTGCTCCACTAAACTCTGCAAAAGCGAATAGACTGGTTCCTGGTCCTTCGTTCCATAACGTCCAAAATTTTGACTGGCTGCTCCTTATAAGTCAAATCGTCCTGCAATTCAATTGCTTCCAATGGCATCTGCTCCGCTGGCACTCTGAGACATCTCCTAAACTGCTATACATAGAACACCTCATGCACTCTTGCCATTGACTGCGGCAACTCCAACTGATAAGCAACCTTTCTTTGATAGCTCCAAATCTTGAACGGACCAACATTTCTTGACGCAAGCTTCCCTTTATCGTGAAACCTTTCGACACTTTTGAGAGGGCTAACTCTGAGATACACAAAATCATATGACTCGAACCTTAAATCTTGACGACGGTTGTCAGTGTAGCTCTTTTTCCTTGACTGAGCTACTTTCAACCTCTCACTAATCATCGCAACTCGCTCTTCGGCTTCCTTGAGAATATCAGGTCCAAATACCATACGACCTCCTGTCTCATTCCAATTCAACGGAGTACGATAGGCACGTCCATATAAAAACCTCAAATGGTGACATTTGCAAACTAGCCTGATAACTGTTGTTATAGCTAAATCCTGCATACGGTAAACATTTATCCCACGAAGTAGCATAAGCTAAAGCACAAGCTCTTAGCATACCCTCAAGAATCTAATTAACTCTTTCCCTCTGACCATCTGTCTGCGGATGATACGCTGTACTGAAATTCAAACGAGTTCCCAATGCTTCATGCAGCTTACTCCAAAATCTCGAGGTAAATTGGGTACCTCTATCTGACATAATCTTCTTAGACATACCATGCAAACCCACAATTAGAAATAGTCCTACCAACTGATCTCCTGAATAGGTAGTCTAAATGGTGTGAAATGAGCAACTTCGGCCAAACGGTTAACGATGGTCCAAACGGAACCATATCCTTTCTGGATTCTCGACCATTCTCAACGCTAGGTATCTTATTACTGATTTGCCTCTTACTTCCACTCAGAACTCTGCACCGGCTGTAACAAACTTGCTGATCTCTGATGAATTGCTTTTTTTCTCTAACACACATCACACAAAGTGATATTTTCAGCGACTTCACGCTTCCTCTTAGGCTACCAAAACCTTTCCTTATTTTCAACTGACCAAGGCAAGACTTCCAACACTCAACAGTGGCACAAAGCCCAATGTGGCACACAGACTCACATCACTCATCAACCCATTGCCACACAGGCCCACCTGGCACAAAGCCTCTTGCCACTTGCCCCGCCTAAATCATTTCCCACCTGTTGATTATTGTGCAACACATGCCAAGAATAACTCAACATCGATGCATGTAACCACAGTGTCTCTGTACCTCAATCTCATCATGTGGCATCATCACATCACTTTCAAAATACATTCAATATTTCGTTAGTCAACATTGATACATTTTCCGAAAGATCATTCATGACTCGTTGCAAGGCTAAGCATCTAATCACGGTCTAGCCTCCCGTGTTGGCATCATATTAATGAATTTTTTTTAAATAATACATTTTTTAATTCAAATTGCAAAAGTGTACTACGAATTTTTTTTTGCAGAAATATACCTCTGTCGTCCGTTGGTTGGGCGACAGGGGCTACTCGCCCTACCCAAGAGCGACAAGTGGTAGCTGAAGGCAAAGTCACCCTCCCCAAGCGCGACAAATCTGAAATCGATGCACGGTTGGGCGATAGGGTCTGGCGGCCTCTGTCAACCGAGGGCGATCGAGCCAAAATAAAAGCCGTGCTCGGTCGGTAGAGTGAAGAAAAATGGCAGAGAAAAGAAGAGGGTGAGGTGAAGAGAGAAAAGGAAAAGAAGGGAAGAAGAGAAGAAAAGAAGGGGAAGAAGAGCGCATTGCAGTAATTTTTTACGCTCTATTTTATGTAGTTTAGGGTTAGGATTAGGGTTAGGGTTAGAACTAATTAGTTTCATGGTTTTTTTGTTTAGTGTTTAGGAAGGTTAGGTTAGATGTAAATATTTTCATGTTTAATTTGTGTAGTATTTAGGTTAGGTTAGATGTAATTAGTTTCACGGTTTATTTTCTTTAGGGTTAGATGTAAATATTTTCGCGATTTATTTTGTTTAGTGTTTAGGGTTAGATGTAGTTAAATGTAGTGTTCATATTTTTAGTAATTTAGTGTTTAGGGTAAGGATGGCCCATGAACAAACACCGGTCCAAAACATGAGTAATTATGTCGTAAAACATACGATTATTTGCGTTGTACATACAAATCATTGCTCTAGTTATTTTCATGGTTTACTTTGTGTAGTGTTTAGGGTTAGATCTAGTTAAATGTAGTATTTATTTTGTTTAGTGTTTAGGGTTAGATCTAGTTAAATGTAGTGTTTATTTTGTTTAATGTTTAGGGTGGCGGCTTTAGCAGCATCCGATTTGTTTAGTTGTGTAGCAAGAAATCATGGTAGTGTTTAGCAACAAAATGTAGTTGAATCTAGTTATATTTTTAGTAATTTAGTCGGTTTGTGGAAACGCATGTACATAGTTGTTTTTACGGATAATAATATGTTGTTACGGTTTTTACAGATAGATGTCGATAGATATGTTTTTTACATATAGAAGTGCACGTATATATATTGTTAGGGCTGTAGATATTTTTTAGAAATACAAGTGCAGTGATGAATATTTTTAGTAATGTAGATATTTTTCGCAAGTGCAGATATACATACGTTTAGTTTATAGTACTTTTTACGAAGAGTAATTAATTCGTGTGCTAATGAATAGGTTCGCAGATATGTTAGAACGAGTTCCATTTAGAATCTTTTATGGAGAAGGGGTTGTCATGTATGGTTCGGAGGGTGCGGATCTGAGTAACTTTCAGTATGTGGATAGAAGTTTAAGTAGGGTCGAAGAGCGGACATTTGCTTCTGTGTTGAATTGGTTGTATTATACGTTTCGGATGGAACAAGAGAAGTGGCAACTCAAGTTATCTTGTCTTTGCACCATGCGAGAAGATCCTGTTTATTGGGAGTTGGTTGAGCTGAAAGGAACTGCATCTTGGAGGTCATATGTGAGGGGGGCTGGGCAACGTGGATGGTGTCGGGTGCTTTTGGTGCAAGCGTATGAAAGGGCTATTGCACCGCAGCAATAGCTGGACGCCGGTGAGCGTAGCGAGGCTCAAAATGAGTTCACTTATGGTGACACTGAAATTGGGGAGTCTAGCCGGGAGCAGCATGTTCAGGGTTGCAATGAGGATATCGTCTACCAGAGTGGTGAGCAAGTTGAGATTGGGGAGGATGAGGGAAACATTGGGCAAGATGCGCAGGGGCAAGTAGACGAAGATGAGGAAATTGAGGAAGTAATAGTACAGATGGAAGAGGAAGACCTTGAATATGAACAAGTAGAAGTGGAAGACGACGATGATTCGGATGAGGAAGATGAAGATGTTGAGCCACTTGTGCTAGCAGATTGGAGCACGCATCAATTTAATAACTTGGTTATAAATGAAGGCAATGATACACCTTGGCAGTATAGCGACAATGAGGTGAGACCTAACAGCATGTACCCCACAAAAGAGGCAGTGCAGGATGCTATCAAAGATTGGGCCATATCACTAAGAAGAACTTTCAGGGTTAAGAAGTCCACCCCAACCTGCTACGACGTGGTGTGCGAGATGCAAGGGTGCCCCTGGAGAGTGCACGCGTACAAGCCCAAATGGGGCACCCATCGCTATGTTCAAGGTTGAACAACATAGTTGTATGACTGAGAAACCACGTGGCTCACAGAACTCGCGTCCGGGTATATCGCGAGTGTCATGTACCCGGAGATAGTTGAGAACACAATTTTGAGCCCGTGCTATTATTCGAGCAATTGAGAACAGATTTCAGTACACAATTAGCTACGGGAAGGCATGGAGGGCGAAGCAGAAGGCCTTGGAAATGAGATTTGGGAAATTTGAAGACTCGTACCATAATCTGCCCGCACTGCTCAGTTGCATTCAGGGAAGAAATCTGTACTTTTATGATTATCGGGATCTGTCAAAGGAAGTGGCCGAACAAGAGGCATCTGAAGAGAGTTTTCTTCGCATTCGGAGCTTGCATTAGGGCATTCTATCACTGCCGTCCATTGTTGTGTGTGGATGGCACATTCCTGACTGGGAAATATAAAGGACAAATAATGACAGCTGTGGGCGTCGACGCGAACAACCAGATTCTGTTTGTTGCCTTTGCCTTCGTGGAAAGCGAGAACTATGAGAGTTGGCTGTGGTTCCTGCGGAACTTGAAGATCGGGGTGGTGAAGACTCGCCAACATGTGTGCATACTGCATGACAGGCATGCTGGTCTGCTTAGTGCCATCAGATAGTTGCAAACAGGGGAAGAGGAGCCATTTCCCTGGACTGACTTGCAGAGCCGATGGTGCATGAGGCATTTGGGCGCGAACTTCTATAAGCAGTTCAAGAACAAGGAACTGATGAACATGTTCAAGAGGCTATGTAAGCGTAACAAAGATAGCAAGTTCTGTACTCTTTGGAAGAATCTTGATGAGCTAACAAAAAAACACAAAGAGACTACTAGAAGTGTAACACAGGAGCAGGCAGAGCCTTTATTCCCTCTAGCAACAGAAGATGAGGCGACAAGTCTTCGTCGCAGGCAAAGGCCGACCAAATGTTTCTCGGACTGGATAAAGCACGAGCCCAAAGAGAAGTGGTCATTGTTACATGACACACATGGTGCTATATACGGTGTCATGACGACCAACTTGGCGGAGGTGTACAACTGGGTAATGAGAGGGATGAGGTGTCTCCCGTTGGTAGGAATTGTCGAGGGAGTGCTGCGGGGTACAACCAAGTATTTTGTGGATAGGCATAAAGCTGCTGAAGTAGTAATGAGAGATGAGAATGCCTTGTACTCAAGCATGATAAGTAAATACATGGATGAGAAGAGTAAGAAGGCGGGCAAGCATAGATGTCGGGACCCGGATTTGCAAATCCGAAACCCTCTGTGTATACTGCACTAGTCCAGGATCACGCTAGTGCACACAGTGGAAACATAGATGAAATACCATTCCATACAACGAATTAACTAAGAAGAAGCAATTTATTATTAAATAAAGCAAACGACCTTATGGTCAATGTTTACACCATTACGCCTTAAGGGCTTAAGAAACAATTACTATTGCAACGGAAAAGATAACTTGAACCATTCGACATGCCACAGGCAATCGTCTGGGGAACGCCTTCCTAATCCACGTAGTCTTCATAGAACTCCTCCTCATGATATTCATTATCTCCTTCAGCAACTGATCAACAAGGGCATAAAGCCGTGAGTATAAAGGTACTCAGCAAGCCGTAGAGAATTGATGCAATATATATTTATGCACGGCTTGACAAGGATGCCTATATAGTTCTTTTGCAGAAAGCAATAACTTGAATTGAAATACAATAAATAGATTGAAAGCATATTTATGAAAAGATAAATAAATAACTGATAGATCAATGATAGACAACAAAACAACAAAGAACTCCCGCTCACATCCCAACAATTCCACATTCCACATTTTATGAAACACTCTATACCCCGTGTGAAATTCCCGGGCTTTGTCCATGACCGCGGACGCGGCTATTCGAATAGTTTTACACTCTGCAGAGGTTGTACAACTTTACCCACAAGACATGATCATCTCTTTGTGCAATCGATCTTAACACACTTCCTTCGGTGTGTCGCAGAGATATCATGACAAAGCCTTTACAATGCACCGTCTAAACTCGGTACTGCCCACTAAGGTTTCGCCCTTTAGGGCCCCCTCTTGCGCCTTGCGAATCTACCCGTCCATCCCGGAACCCACACCACCAATTGGCAGTACTCAAGGCTAGACATTACAAATTAATCAGCTAGGTCTGTCCCATTCCAGACATGTGGTAGTACGGTTAGGCCCAGTTCAATGGCGCACAAGATTAAGTCCTTAAGTTGTCTCAGGCAAGACATCCACATCCCAATGTGCTAGAAAGCACCCCCTTTACTGCACGATCACTTGCCCGAGGGAAAACAATTCGTTCAACCAAGACCAATGGCAACCCCCGCCATGGTACAACAAATTTTACAACTGTGGCTACCGGCCACGATTCAATATCTCATTAAGTCAATATTATCATTATTCACATGTGACATGAATCCCAACATATATGTAAGCATGTCTAAGCATAGCTACGATAACCCAATGTTGGTATAATAATTATGTCCAACTAGTAATGTCCCAACCTAGGTTTAACAATGGATACATGGCATACAACTAATCAAGGTGGCATAATGTCAACTAGGTATACATCTACTCCCATTAAATAAGCATTGATACACAAAATAGCATGCAATTGTAATAAAGTAAATTACTTTTGCAAACATAGGATCAATATTATCAAAGGATTACGACTTGCCTTGCTGATCTAGTGCTGAATCTTGGTCTTCGAAGTCTTCGTTTGCTCCCTCGGAATTAGCGTCTACCGGAAAAGAAGCAACGAAACCAAATAAATACAAAACAGAGACTCAACCAAGCTCAAAACTGAAAATAAATAGCTCTGGAAGATAGATCTTGATTTTAGAAAAATTTAGAAACTTGAATCGCCTCAATCGGAGTTCGTATGAGCGAGAACGGGCCTCCGAAAGATTAAATTCAGAGAAAATACAGAAAATCAGAAAATTAGAATTTTTGGATTTATTTTTGTACTGGAAAAGCGATTTATTGCGCAACGCTGACGTCAGTCGGCTCACGATGGACAAGGTCCACGGCGCTGCGCCGGTTCACCGTGCACCGGCGCCTGGTCGACGCAGCGCCGACGCTGGTCGCTCGGTACGCGAAGGCCGACGCAAGCGCCACGCTGTCGCGCATCCGCGCGAGGCTAGATCGGACGGCCAAGGAGCCAGAGATGCGCGGAGGAGACGTGGCGCTATCGGCGCGTCGGTTGGCGTCGGACGGCCACGATCCCTCGGCGGAGGACGACGGCGAAGCGGCGGCGCGAGGCTTACCGGACTCGGGAAGAAGACGCGCCAACGGCGGCGGCGGCGCGGACGGACACGGACGAGAGGGATCCAGACGAGGACGTCACGGGCAAAGCAATGAGGCGCGCGGCTACGGCGGAGACGCACCAGAGCGGCTAGACGGCGACGGAGAAGCTTCGGCGGCGACGGCGGACTCCGGCGAGCTCGCGCGGCGCAACGGCAGCGTCTCGGGCAGCAAAAGATGGGGCAAAAGGTGCGGCGGCGCGAGGGGAATCTCGGGAGGCGCGCGGCACGGCTTTTATAGCCTCGGGGAACGCGCAACGGACGCGGACTCGAGATTGCGGCGTCGCGGCGGGATCTCCGGCGCGGCGGCGGCGGCTTAGGGTTTCGCCAAGCACGCGGTGGCCGAGGCAGGCGAACTGCCGGGCGAGGCGGCCGGGCCAAGCGGAACTAGGCCGAGGCGGAGCGGGGCAGAAGTGGGCCGCAAAGGATTCGGCCCGGAGGGCTTTTTGAAAATAAAATCCTTTTCCGATTTAAGAAATATCTAGAAATTCGAATAAAATCAAATAAATTCAAATAAATATCAAATAAATTCAGAAAAATCCCCAAAAATACAGAAAAATTCCTTGGAGCACAAGGAACCCAACTAAAACTGAAATTCTTAAGTTTGATGAATAGTTTAGTCAAATTAAATCCTTTCATTTAAGGAAAATTCAAATTAAGCTGAAATTAATTCAAGAAAATGGAAATGGTTTATTTTTGAATTCCCACATTCCAAAACTCAAATTTTGGGGTGTTACAAACCTTCCCCCCTTAAATGGAATCTCGACCCCGAGATTCAGGCTGGCTAAGGAATAGGTGGGGAAACTCGGACTTCAGATCCTCTTCTCGCTCCCAAGTTGCTTCCTCCTCTGAATGGTGGCTCCACCGACCTTGCAAAACGAATGATCTTGCTTCTCGTGATACGCCTCTGCTATATCCAAAATTTTCAAGGGTTGCTCCTTGTAGGTAAGATCCTCTTACAAATCAATGGCTTCAATGGCATCTGCTCCTCGCACACGCAGACATTTCTTCAATCTGCGATACATGGAACACATCATGGATTCCGCAAAAGATCGAGGCAATTCTAACTTGTAGGCAACCTCGCCTCTTCGCTCCAAGATTTTGAACGGTCCCACATATCTAGGGCAAGCTTTCCTTTTACTTGAAATCTCTTAACTCCTTTGAGAGGGTGACTCGAGATAAACATAATCATTGGGCTCGAAACTCAAATCTCTTCGACGATTATCTCGCATAACTCTTCTCTGTGCGCTTTGAGCTATCTTCAACTGTCTCGAATTAATTGGACTTGCTCTTGGCTTCTTGCAAGATGGCAGACCAAACAATTGTCTTTCTCCGACTCCTTCCAGGTTGAGAGGGTTCGCACTTTCTTCCATATAAGGATTCAAAAGGCGACATTTGCAAACTGGCTTGATAACTATTGTTGTACGAAAACTCTGCATAGGGCAAACACTTGTCCCACTTGGCACCATAAGTTAAGGCACAAGCCCTTAACATATCCTCAAGAATCTGATTCACACGCTCAGTCTGTCCATCGGTTTGAGGGTGATAGGCAGTACTAAATCTGAGATGAGTTCCCATGGCTTCATGCAGACTCTGCCAAAAACGAGAGGTAAATTGGCTTCCTCTATCAGACATTATCTTCTTAGGCACTCCGTGAAGACTGACGATCCTTGACATATATAATTCTGCTAATTTATCTCCTGCATAGGTAGTCTTAACTGGAATGAAGTGAGCTACCTTAGTCAATCGATCCACTATTACCCAGATCGAGTCATAACCTGCTTGGGTCTTAGGAAATTCGGTTACAATAGAGCTATCAAAGTAGGTTCACGAACATTGCGCTTCGAGGTGATATGCAGGGATAAAGGACGGCGGGGAACAAACCAGAAGGTTATCACCCAAGAGTGCATCTTACAGGCTGAATGTCAATGCTCGTGTAACAGACCCCTCCTGCTGCACGTGCCATGTTCTCATGTGATAGCTGCATGTGCATTATTTGGAATGCGACCGGTATATATCTATCCGAATATTTTACAAAGAAAAAGGTGATGGCAACTCAAGGGAGGAGTCAGTATGGTTATGGTGTTGTCGGTCCTTTCACCACAACCCCGTGTCGATGAAAGGTTCTGGGTCCCTGACTTTGATGCAAGATCATACAAAGGAGGCCGTCGCAAAACAAGGCGTATCAGGAATGATATGGATGAGTCTGAAACTGGTAAGCGCGTGAAGAAATGTTCGTTGTGCAAGCGAACAGGTCACACGCTCAAGAACCGCCACCACATAACGAAGAGGACGAAGGAGGAGATGGCCACCCGACGGCGAGGAAGGATCGCTGCCGCAAGGCGTGGTGGACGACGTCATCGGACTACCGGAGAAGCTATTTGAACTATTAGATGCTATATGTCAAATTAATATTTTGTTTATGTAATGTGCGTTGTAATCTGTTTTAATATAATTTGAAGACGTAATGTGCGTTGTAACCTGTTTTAATATAATTTGATGACGTAATGTGCGTTGTAACCTGTTTTAATATATTTTTCCGATGAAGTGTTCGTTGTAACTGCTTTATTATATTTTGTCGATGAAGTGTTCGTTGTAACTGTTCTAATATATTTTGCTGATGTAGTGTGCATTGTAATCTGTTTGATTAGAGTTTGTGGACGCTTGTGTATTTATTTGTACGCATTTGGTTCGATGTATTGTTCTCATGTTCGTGTATTTATTTGTACGCATTTGGTTCGATGTATTGTTCTGATGCTTGTGTATTTGTTTGTATATAACTTTCCTTTTTGTAATTTGCAGGTATGGCTCACCAGGCTGTGGATGACGACTGACCCTTTGAGTTGGTAGACCCAGTCGTTGACGGTCGTCACTGTGCACACTTCGCCACCGCTTCACCAGAGGAGGGACAGGACCCTCAGGAGCTGCGCGTGCTACGGCCGAGGCCACCGCGGGAGCTCGACCTCGATCCACGCTGGATCCCTGTAACGATTTATCTTTTAATTTCAAAATATTCCGATCGCATGATCGTAATCTGCTTTAATTAACTAGTGCGGTGCTCATATTAATTTAATATTTCGCTTTCAGAGGCTGCGAGCAGCAGGATTGCCGCCATCGCACGGATGGTGGAGACGCACGCAGTGCGCAGGGAGGGACGCGAGCCACCGGTTCCGCTTGATGAGTCCCTTCACCGCTCTGTGGATCGGTGGAGACCGGAGACGCACACCTTCCACTTACCCGCCGGGAGATGGCGATCACTTTGGAGGACGTCTCCTACCTCCTCGGTCTCCCGCTCGCTGGTGACCCTGTGGTGCCGCAGGACGTCGACCCGCTTTGGCGAGATGAGGTACTTACGCGGTTCCATGGTGTGCTACCGCCTGCCACGTACCGAGTCTTCACCAGCACCCATAGTCCCACACACAGGTGGCTTCGACAGTTCGTGGTAAGCAACTAACCTTTCAAACTTAACTTCGCATATATATTGGCTAGACTAACAAGAAAACTTAAATTTACATGCGGAGCACATCGTCGAGCCTGCGGACGAGAGGGTGAGCCGCCACCTTGAGGCGTACCTACTCTGGCTGTTTGGCTGGTGCATGTTCACGAGCTCCCACGGGGATAGCGTGGACAGGCACTTCGTCCAGTTCGCGAGGGCGATCGCGGACGCACCCCTTGACGCCGTGCCGCAGTACTCCTGGGGGTCAACGGTCCTCTGCGCGACGTACCGTGGGCTCTGCGACGGCTGTGGGCGGATCGCCGACGGGTCGATCCTCACCGGGTGTCCACTGCTTCTACAGCTTTGGGCATACGAGAGGTTCCAGATCGGGCGCCCCAGGGTTGACACGAGTCCTCTTCTACGCAATGGTGACGACGATGTCGACTCGCCGACTATGGGCACCATCTGGTGCTACCGACGGGTGAGATATTGCAAACCACGGTTGTGAAACCTACGCTTTAACATTTCTCAGTACTAATGGTAATGTTGAATTTTCTGTCGTCACTGCAGCCTAGGTGGGCACACGGCACGGGGCGGCTTAGCTACCCACAGTTCGTCACTGCCTTCGACCACCTCATCGAGGATCGCGTACGCTGGACGCCGTACATAGCGGGAGACGTCGGGCTACGTGTGCCCGGTGGATTGTCCACCCTATGCACACGCGACGCGGCGTACTGGTGTACACGTCGGTTCCTCGTGTTCGACGTCCTGGTCGAGGGCTACGCTGTCCATCGAGTGATGAGGCAGTTCGGTCTACAACAGGAGTTCCCAGTCCAGGTCGGCCGGCAGGTCCCACACGGTGTCCACACGTAAGTTCCCTACATCGATGTTCTCTAATCTGTACGGTGTAATAACATGTAATAATGCTATATTTTTGCTTATCCGCAGGCAGACGAGGAGGGGCAGGCATGGGGGCACCCCATGGGACGTACGTATGGCGCCATGGGTCGAGGAGTGGGGAGGAGCCTTGGACGACGTCCATGTCGAGGATGCGCTGTACGACCCGCAGACGTACCAGGGGTACCGACAGTGGTACACTTCCCGTACCCGTGTGCGTTTGGTACGTGTCGACCTAGATCCTCCTAGACACATCCCCAGGGTGAGGGACACTTATCCCCGCCATACGGACTCGGTTCTGCATGGTGCGGTAAGTTTTGTTTAATGTACGACGTATTTTCGTATTGCATTTTCCAGATGAATGTGTTAGGTTAATTCGTAATGTATTTTTCGGATCGATGTGCTAGCCCGGTACTACGAGGAGTCCGAGCTTCTGTCGCGTCCTGTCTCATGGGATAGACGTGACCAGGAGGACGTGACCTCCTTCTTCGCGAGGTTCGTGGAGAGCGCCAGACGCACCCTCGAGTTGGCGTGTTGCCGCGACGCCGTGATGTGGTCGACGGCCCTCGCGCGCGCCGCCATCGCAGGAGGAGTGCTCGGTACATCTTCACACCCCACATCCTCCCGTCCCACCGCCACGCCGACTTACGCGATGCATGAGCGGCTGCCGACACGCCGGTCTAGCCCTCACGCCGGAGGTAAGCCCTTCGCCACACTTCGTATGTTGTCTAATTATTTCTTTAATGTTACCAACAATTCTTCACTTCTTACAGGCTCATAGGCACGATGGTTCTCCTCTGCAGCTTCACCTGCCCCTGACGACTACGAGGGGCAGTTTGATGATGCAGCCCATGCGGATTTCGACCTCGACGATGGTGACGTGTCGAGATACTTTGTTGGTCCGGATGTGCCTGGATCATCGCAGTTGCAGGGAGCACCACCACTGACGCAGCCTTCTTAGCCGGTGTACGCTACACCTCCGGCTAGACCACAGAGGGCCCACCACCCACCAGTGCAGTTGACGTACTCGCAGGGGCAGGTTCGCAGGAGGCCTGCCCAGCCGCGAGGAGGTGCCCAGAAACGGGGGCGCCAGTAGTTTGTATTTGGCTTATGTATTTTGGCTTATGTATTTGGTTATTACGTTGTGACGTACATTGCATCTTATGTATTTATTTGTATACGATATATTTTTCTTATGTTAGTAACCCCATACTTTTGGTTATGAACTATTGTTATTCTTTGTTACAGTAGCCCTGCTTTCAAGCATGGCGAATTACTGTCGTGTAGCAGCTTTTCAGAGTGAATAGCGTACTCACGGGCGTGCATCCTTATCAGGCCGATTAGACAAGTCACATGCATCAGCTTTGTCAGCCTTGTCGGGCCGATGGGACAGGTCACATGCATCGCCTTTGGCACCTTATGTCGGCCGATGGGACAGGTCACATGCATCAGCTTTAGCAGCCTTGTCGGGCCGATGGGACAGGTCACATGCATCAGCCTTGTCAGCCGCCTTGTCAGGACGATTAGACAAGTCGCATGCATCAGCTTTGTCAGCCTTGTCGTGCAGCTTTGCTGATGGGTGACACGTCGTCCAGCTTTTCACAGAGGATACCGGCCCATCAGTGCTTTAGTTGTGTGGAGCAGCCCCTCAGCACCACTATAAAAGCGGCCGAGAGGTAGACATCTAACACCGCCAAACAAGCAATACACGCCATCTGAATCTTCACAAATTAGGGCACAATGTCGTTCCACCGTCGCCTCTTCAGCAAGCAGAATTCATCCCACCCTGAGTACCTGGATACTAGTAGCGTTGACGCCCCATTTCTGCCGGAGTTGCCCCGACCCAATTGCGACTGCAACCTTCCGGCGAAGATGATGCAATCTACCCACGGAGAGACGGCCGCCCGCGCCACTCATCAAGTGCCCGCTCTCTTACCGGGTAGACCTGCTGGTGTCCATACAATACAGAGTAACATTACCATTTCATGCATCGTTCTTTCTTTTCTCAGCACAACGACCGGTGTTGCTTCTTCCAATGGATCGACGGGCCGTAACGATGTGACTACGAATTTGTCCACAACTGCCACGACGCCGAACCCGCTTCGCCCGAGAACTTCAACCGGTGGGAGAGGCTGCCAGGATACGTCCCCGTTCTAGAGCGACCAGAGTTCTGGGCCGGTGGGCAAGAGGCCAACCAATCGGTGAGTTTCATGCGACGAACTCATGCTTCACTCACAAAGTAGTAATTCTAAACCAGGTTCGAATGCATCAGAGTTCAAAAGAAAATCGCGAAATTGCTCGAGTCAAAGGAGAAACCTCCTCAGGGGCCACCCGAAAGCCCCGACTTTTGTCAACACGACCTACAGGCGGTGGTTGATACCTGCCATGATGACCTAGCGGACCGGAGATTCTATCGGTGCCCCTTGGCCGAGGATGAATGGTGCGGCTACTTCAACTGGGTGGACCCGGAGACGTACCACCCACATCTCAAACTTCCCGTATGGGATAACTGGGGGGAGCAACTCTCCCCGTGGTGCTACTACCGCCCAGAAAAGCCAGACCCCGAGTACGCCTACAGTGTTATTCAACAACCACAGCGGGCATACTGTGTTGACTGCAGGGCACGCTTCCAGTTGTACAAGGACAAGCCCAACACACACCTCCTGCACCATATAGTGGAGTGCGAGCCGAAACAGAGCAGGCGTCTCGGCAAGTCTCCGCCAACGCCAACGCAACAGAGGCGCAAGAGGTACCTCCTCTCAAGAGGAAGGGACAAGGGAAGCGGCCGACCGAGGTCCGCATCACGCAACAAGTCCTTGACGCGTTACGCGCACCATCCGAACCCGTGGTATAAACATAGGGACGCCAGAATCGGTATGACAAAAAATTCGCCTTACACACCCGAGACGTGACGGCATAGGCCACCCATTCGGTGACACCGGGAGCACCGTGGATCCCGTGGAGTTCTTTCATAGTGGGGATTGAGCGTGTCCGAGGACAACTCGCAAAATTTACACGGTCGTAATATGCGTAAAATGTGGGACATCATTCGTCGTACCCGGATAGGCGAACGATCATCCGCTCCACCATGACAAACAATGCTTTCGTTAGTTAGTTAGTTCGTCAAGCAATTTCACATCTTTGTAATGCCCTTGTAATATAATCTAGTCTATTGCTTATTTTACCATCCGAACTTTGGTGCATCCGCCTCATGTATGTTCAACAAATAGTTTAACACATGATTACAAATCAAAGTTTAATAACGCGATTTAAGGGCATGTATCAAAGATCAAATGTGGTCCACTGTTCATAAAATACCGCTTAGACATGACATTTTACGGTCACGAAAAGGTCAAAAACATGACATGAGTTGTTGCCGACTATATTACTTAGGGTTGTTGCACTAGTGGAAATTAGATGCAAAGCAAGCTGTAAATTACATATTTCTCCATAATATGGAAGTGCATGTATTAAAGATCAAATGTGGTCCACTGCTCAGTAAAAATACCGCTTAGACATGACATTGTACAGGCCACTAAAAGGCTAAAAATCATGCACTCTACTTGTTCAAGGGAATTTTAAAAATTATTTCAAATTTCTCTAGAGGCTAAAAATATTTTACTTCAATCCTAAATCTATTTATCCAAATATTTAATCTTTTTTTTAGTCTCTCAGATTTTTTTTCCAAAATTTGTAAATTTTCTGGCAAGTCGCCCTACCATTGGGCGATTTCTTCATGTCACCCTACCATTGGGCGATTAGTCTACATGTCGCCCTACCATTGGACTATTAGTGTACATGTCGCCCTACAATTGGGCGACATTTTTTGTGAGTCTACATGTCGCCCTACCATAGGGCGACAAGGGTACATTTTTGCAATTCTTTTTTTTCGTGGTATATTTCTGCAATTTGAATTATAAAATATATTATTTTAAAAAAATTCTCATATTAATATCCAACAAATACAAATAACCTTAGGGTGGACAATGATTTAAAGGCATACAAATAGTAATTTCAAGGTGGCGATAACAATATGGGTTGATTAGCTACATACCCCAAATTAATTTAAATTCATTTTTAATTAATTTAGCATGCATAATTTCAAAGCAAAATACATTTTAAAATCTGGGAACAAAATGATCAAAGCATCACTTGCCTTCAAAGAGTTGCTGGTCGTGTTCCGAAGCTTGATCTTGAGTGATGATCTCTTCTTCGAAACTTTCTGGCAAATTTGCGTCTACGCGTAAAAATAACATATGAAATGAATAACCAAAACAGTAGACTATATGACCTCAAAAATTCAATTAAAATTCAACATTAGAAAGAGCATAATTTTACAAATTTTTAGAAACTGGAATCACCTCAATCGGAGTTAAAATACAAAAGTTATAGCCTTTTAAAGTTTGCAAATATATTAAAAAGAATAAACCGAATTAACATAAATATTTTCCACTAAAAATCCGATTTATTGCGCCAGCATTACGTCAGCCGACACGTGGCCCAATCGGGTGCTGACACGCGGCGCATCTAGAGCGCGACACGCATCACCAGCAAATGGACTCGGTCCATGGCTGGCGCTGGTCCACGGTGGACTGGTGGCACGGGCCCGTGCACCAACTGACGCAAGCCGTGGCGTCAGCGGCGATGCGCAGCCAAACCCGACGCGACACGTGGCACAATGCGACTCGCGCAGCACCGGTGCGATCCCGCCCGCTCTATTCAAAAAGGACGGACGAGATAAGTCAACGCGATGCGGCGATGGCTTACTGAGGAGACAACACGCGGCGAAATCTGGGTCACCCAGATCCGATCGGAAGACAGCACGAAAGCTAGAGCTGAAGCAACGGAGCGACGCGGCTAGCCCGGTGGATGGCACATGGCACAATCCGGGACGCTAGCTGCGGATCCAGCGGCTACGACGCGGCGGCACGAGCAAAACGGCGGCGGCTACGTGGCTCAATCACGGATGTGCGATGCGAGTCCAACAGTGACGGAAAGGCGTCTACGTGGCTAACTAACACCACCATTACGCGGCTGATTCTACGCAGTCCGATCTGAAACGAACGGCCGAGGGTAAACCCGAGCGACGACAGAGAAGCAACGCGTGGCGCAGCGCGGACGGTTGATCCAAGATCCGACGGCCAAGGAGCTTTGCGGCAAACCAAGACGCACGGTGGCGGAAACTTACCGGCGTTGTGGATGATGACCACAGCAACGGCGCTACGGGGCTTCTCCGGTGAAGATGAGCGGCGTGTTCGACGCGTCTCATTGCGACGAGGTTGGCGACGTCCTCGGAAACGGCGGAGGCGGCTCGACGATGGCGGAACGAAGCGAAGAAGGAGTGGCGATCGCTAGCAACTACGGTGAGCGATTCCGGCTAAACGACGGCAAGACAGGCGCTGTGAAATGGGGCGAAATGAGCGGCAGTAGAACATCTCCACAGTGGACGATCGGGGGTTAAAAAGGCCTCGGGAGGCGGGCTTAAACGCGAGTAAAAGCTGCCGTTACTCGTCGTCGACGATGACGGAGGCGGCGGGGACGGAAGAAACGGCCGGGCGACGTGGCGCGATCGGGGACGTCCCGCGCGGCGATCCAACGGGAGGGTAACGAAGCGGCACAACAGCCCCTCAGCCACACGATGCCGATCCAGCGGGTGAAACGCGGTGGCGGCTAGGGTGTGCGCGGCTCGGGCTGGGCTGAGCCAACGAGCGCAGATGGGCCGGACCGATCGAGGTTTCGACCCAACATTGTTTTAGGATTTTCAAAACATTTCTAATTTAAATTAATTCAGATAAATAAACAAAGCTAAAATAAATAGCAAAAATACCCGAAAAAATCCAGAAAATTTTTGGAAAATATTTTGTGACATTCTGAACTCAAATAAAATATTTCCAACAAAACTTTGCATAAACTTTTGGACAAATTTAATTAAATTCAAGAAAGGTCAAAAATGAATAAATCTAATTTAAATTCTAATAAATTCTCAGAAATAAAAAATACTCCGAATTTTAAATTAGAGTAAATTTCAGGGTGTTACAAACCTCCCCCCTTAACAGAATCTCATCCCCGAGATTCAGGGCTGACTACAGAAACAGCTTAGGAAACTCATTCTTTAGGTCTTCTTCGCGTTCCCACGTTTCTTCACTTTCCAAGTGGTTGCTCCACTGAACTCTGCAAAAACGCGTTGACTTATTCCTTATTTCTCTGTCCATTATGTCTAGAATCTTCACCGGCTGCTCTTTATAAGTCAGATCTTCCTGCAGCTCAATTGCCTCCAAAGGTGTATGCTCTTCCGGTACTCGAAAACACTTCTTCAATTGAGACACATGGAATACATCATGTACTCCTGCCAATGACTGCGGCAACTCCAATTGGTACGCAACTTCACCTTTGTGGCTCAAGATCTTGAACGGTCCGACATATCTGGGTGCGAGCTTCCCTTTTGCATGAAACCTTCTCCTTTTTAAGTGGGTGACTCGAGGTACACAAAGTCTTCGTGTTCAAAGCTCAATTCCGATGATTGCTCGGATAGCTTTTCTCGCTTTGATCGAGCAATCTTCAATCTCTCTCTAATCATGGCGATCTGTTCTTCCGCTTTACAAGAATGTCCGGTCCAAAATATGTCGCTCAATTGCCTCATTCCAATTCAATGGTGTTCGACAGATCGATCATACAGAGCTTCAAATGGAGACATCTCAGAACTTGCTTGGTAGTCATGTATTATAGCTGAATTCAAAGATAAGGCAAACACTTGTCCTGAGAAGTAGAATATGCTAAAGCGTAGGCTCTCAAAGATATCTTCCAATATTTGGTTAACTCTCTCGCTTGACCATCCGTGTCGGATGGTATGTCAGATCAAGTTCAAACGAGTCCCCATTGCTTCATGTAGCTTACCCTTAACTGAGGTAAATTGGGTACCTCTGTCCGACACTATTTTCTTCGGTACTCCATGCAAACAGACAATTCTTGCCATATAAAGTTCTGCTAACCGATCTCCGGAATAAGTGGTCTTTACTGGTATGAAATGTGCCACTTTATTTAATCGATCTACTATGACCCAGATGGAATCATATCCACTTTGAGTTCTGGGTAAATCAGTTATGAAATCCATACCAATTTCTTCCCATTTTCATTCAGGTATTTTCAGGGTTTGTAATAATCCTGCTGGCCTCCAGTGCATAGCTTTGACTCTTTGACATATGTCACATAATGCGACATACTCAGCAACTTCCCTCTTCATGCTTGGCCACCAAAATCTTTCTTTTAATTCTTGATACATTTTTGCACTTCCTGGATGAATCGAATACTTGCAGTCATGGGCTTCCTCCAAAATTAACTGCTTCAAATCCTTTTTGTTCGGCACACAAATGCGCCCTTTAAACCACATAGTACCTTGCTCATCCAGTTTGAAATCCTTTGCCTTGCCTGCATCCATTTTGGACTTAATTCTATTGATTTTGTCGATATCTTTCTGCCCTTCCCTGATCTAATCTTCCAGGGTCGGTTTTACTTCCAAGGTTGCTAAGAATCCTCCTGGTACCATCTCCAATTCTAATTTCTGGAAATCCTTACACAATTCTGCCTGACTTGCTTCCAACAGCATATTTACACTGTTGTTCTTTCTGCTCAGGGCATCTGCCACCATGTTGGCTTTTCCAGGATGATAATGAATTCCAACATTATAATCTTTGATTAACTCAAGCCATCTTCTTTGCCTCATATTTAGGTCAACTTGCGTGAAGATATACTTAAGACTTTTATGATCAGTATACACTTCACATCTATTTCCGATGAGATGGTGACGCCATATTTTCAGTGCATGCACTACAACAGCCAATTCCAAATCATGAGTCGGATAATTCTCCTCATGCGGCCTCAATTGCCTCGATGCATGCTATTACCTTTCGGTTTTGCAGTAACACGTATCCCAATCCCTGACGCGATGCATCACAATAGATGTCGAAGCTTTGATGAACGTCAGGTAAAACTAATACAGGTGCTGATGATAGTTTTTTCTTCAATTCCTGGAAACTCTTTTCACATTCTGATGTCCACAAGAATTCGGGTTACCGTCTTCGGTTGCTCCCAATGCAAAACTGTCTCCACCTTACTTGGATCTACTGCGACTCCTTCTGCGGTTATTATGTGTCCAAGAAATTTCACCTTATCCTTCCAAAAGTCACATTTGCTAAATTTAGCAAACAATTGTTGTTCCCTCAATTTCTCAAGGACTAGCCTTAAATGCTCGGTGTGCTCTTCCCTCGTCTTGGAATAGATAAGGATATCATCTATAAACACGATGACGAACTTATCCAAGTATTCCATAATAACCTTATTCATCAAGTTCATGAAATATGCTGGTGCATTTGTCAATCCAAAGGACATAACTGTGAACTCATAGTGTCCATATCTTGTTGAAAATGCAGTCTTCGGTATATCCTCTGAGCGGATCTTCAACTGATGATACCCCGATCGGAGATCAATCTTGGAAAAGACTCCTGCTCCTCTCAACTGATCAAAAAGATCATCGATCCTGGGTAGCGGATACTTATTCTTTATCGTCACATCATTGAGTGCATGATAGTCTATACACATCCTAAAACTCCCTTCCTTTTTCTCGACGAACAAGATAGGTGCTCCCCATGGCGATGAACTAGGTCTGATAAAACCTTTCTCCAACAGTTCTTCAATCTATTTATTCATCTCTACCAACTCATCTGTGGTCATTCGGTAGGGTCTCTTGGCTATCGGAGCTGTCCCTGGAACAAGTTCTATAATAAACTCGATATCTTTATCCGGTGGGCATTCTAGGTAAATCCTCCGAAAAAACATCTGAATACTCTCTGACTATTAGAACATCTTCTAAGCTGACAGCCTTCATGCTGTTGACCATGAACTGACCATCTCGCACTGCTGTCACTTCAAACTCAATCCTTCTCCCTTCCGAGCTCTCGACTGATATGACTCTTCTTCCGCAGTCCAACACTGCCTTGTGCTTAGTTAGCCAATCCATTCCCAGGATAACATCCAGGGTTTGGGTATTCAGGATAATTAAGTTCGCTAGGAACTCTACTCTATTAATTATTAGTCTTACCCCAGAACATCCTACTTTCGATAGGAGTTCTGATCCAGGGGATTGGACTATAAGCACACATTTAAGATTCACCATATCCAGATTGTTTTGAACAGCAAAATCTCAGGAAATAAATGAATGTGAAGCTCCAGAATCAAATAAGACAGTAGCTGGTACTGAGTTTACTAGGAACTTACCCAGTACAACGTCCATTGCATTCTGGACCTCATCCGCGGTGATGTGATTAACTCGGCCTCTTGCAGTCGCTTGAGACGGAGTTGCTGATGACGTTGCTCCGCGACTCACATTCGGCGCTGGAGTCCTTGTGGGTGTGTTTCCCAGGTTAAAACGAACCGGGGTAACACCTCCCTTCTTAGGGCAGTTGTTGGCGAAATGCCCTATCTCATTGCAGTGATAGCAACGTCTTCCCGCTGCCTGCGAGTTTCCTCCAGACTGTACCACCGACTTGGCTGGAGTTTGAACATTCTGGCCCACTGGACGATTTGCCGGCAGTGGTGCCCTATCACCGCCCTCTGGGCTGGAATCAGACAAATTGTTGGGGTGCTGTCCTCTGCCTCTGCTGGCCCGAACAACCTCCTTGTTGCGCCATTCTGCACTTTCTGTTGTCATCCAACTCCCGACGCTTATCCTCCAAGATGAGATCCTTGTTGACTAACTCTTGGAAGTCAGGGAATGTGTGGGTGATCAGTCCTACTTGCAGCCCTGCATTTAATCCCTTCATAAAGCGGGATTGTCTCGCTTTATCCGTATCTGCGTCCTCTGGTGCGTAGCGTGCCAACTGAGTAAACTTATTCAGGTAGTCGGCCACTGAGTGGCCACCCTACTTGAGATTCCGAAATTCCTCCTTCTTTAGATCCATGATACCCTCGGTACATGGTATTGGTGGAAGGCTGTTGTGAACTCCTCCCATGAGATACCCTGAGGATCCTCGTGTGATGCACAGAAGTTTTCCCACCATTCTGCGGTGGTTCCCTCTAATTGATGAGAGGCATAGAGTACCCTCTCATTTCCTACACATTGGGTTATGTGCAGCTTCCTTTCAATAGTCCTCAGCCAATCATCCGCCTCCAACGGATTAGCATTGCCTGAGAATGTAGGTGGGCGAGTCCTCATAAACTCTGACAGTCTTGAGTAGGGGTGTGGTCCATGGTTACCCCGTTGCTGAATATTGGCAGCAGCTTGGTTGGAAATCTGCTGCATAGTTTGCATCATGGTGCTCATCAACTGAGTTTGGGCAGCCAGAAAAGCTCCCAAATTCTGCAGATCAACTTGCGGTGGTTGAGGGATTGGCTCCTCATTCTGGTTCCCTGCTTGGTTGGCACCACTTCCACTGGCTCCCACATTGCCACGAGTCCTCACCATCTGTTGAAAGCTTCCAAGGTTTAGAAAAGAAGAAAGCATAGATAAGTAAAAGAACTTATGCGAGGGAAATAGGTGTAACTTAAATTATTTAGCAATTTTATTAATATAATATAAAATAGTATGGTTGTTCACAAGTGCCTAAGGGCCATGCAACACATACCCGACACTCACAAACAGAAACAAGTAAACAAACATAAGACTCCACAACGACTCACACCTACTGGCGACTCAAAAACAAAAGACACGACTCAAATAACTTGACTCCACATTTGAGTCAACTCTGAAGGAAAAAGAACTCTCGGTCACTAAGCCAACCGGGGTGCGGTCCACCCGGTGGATACTGCGGTGGGTGTGGCGGCATAGGGGCAAACTGGTCCTGATGACCTACTGCAGCTGGTACAAACGACCTCATCGACTCGGCTGGTCCCAAGGCTGCCTACTCCGGCTCCTCCGGATCTGGGTCATGCAGCTCCAAAACTGGCTCAGGCTCAGGTCCATACAGAGCCATCTCCAGCTCATGAATCCTCTGCATAGCGTGAGCTAAGTTCTCCCGCAGTTGAGTTCTCGCCTCCGTGACCTCGTCGCGGGCTCTCTGTAGCTCCTGGACTGTCTCATCCATGGCCTCCTCCTAGGCGATGACATATCTCGCCAGGTGAGTGATTGTAGCGTCCTCCTCCAAGAACTCCATCCTATCGTGGCGATTATCTCGGCGTGGATGGTGACGAAAGACAGTGCCATCCAACTCTGCGGAGTAGGTGCAGGCGATCTGCCGCATCGCAAGACTTGCTGTCTCCTGGATCCCGGCCTCAAAAGAAGTCCTCATAACGGTGATGTAGATAGGACGGCTTGCCCTCGTCCTCTCTTGAGCATAAACAGTGATCTTGACATCCCAGACGATATCAAGTCCTGCCCGCACTACAGTGGTCCCCTGATAAAGCGGCATGTCGAAACCTCCAAGAAGTTGCATCATACGCCATAGCTCAGCGGCGAATCCTCCAGTGCGCTCTCCATAGGTGTGGATCCTCCTCATCTGCCAAAACAGACCTTGTTTAAAAACCAAACATAACAACAGAAAATGCAGCATAGGTATGATCAAGAGAGAAAAGATAAGCCGAAATTTCATTGATATTCTTGCTCAAGTTGATTAAATCTTAGAAAGTAATTTTATCCTCCTGGGCACAACTATCCTAGTTAGGGTCAAGACCTACAGTCAGCCTGCTCTGATACCACCTCTGTCGGGACCCGATTCTGAGAATCTGGACCCTTTGTGTATTCTGTGCTAGTCCAGGATCATGCTAGCACACACAGTCTTTACAGGGTTGAACATCACAGACATTCACAACGATACCATAATAAATAGTGCAAACATTTATATAAACTGAATTGTACAACCTTATGGTCTCCATACATAAATCAGCCACGCAGGGCTTACATTATCAGAGTAAACAGGAAACAGCGGAAAACATATAAACTTCGTGGAAGCCTTCATCTTGCCACAGGCAACCGACTGGGCTTGCTCCCTAATTTTCCGGATCTTCAATATACTCCTCCTCCCAGGCCGGCGTAGACTCCTCCACTGATGTTGGGATTGATAGGCAAGGAGGGGTGAGTACTCAAGGCACTCAACAAGTAATGCACGGAATGCGGTGCTATTACTACATGCAAGGCTTATTCCAAAGAATTGGCTTACTTGGTTCTTTTGCATCAAACAACATTTTTAAACTAGCATATTATTTTAGATTAAAAGCATAGAAAATAGTTATATATGATGCTAAGTTCTTCAAACGGTTTTTCTTCAAAGATTCTCGGCACACAGCCTTAAACAGTTCATTCTTAGCACCGGCACACAGCCATCCTTCCCACATTTTATTTTTGAAGATCTACCCCTTGATTGTAATCCCCGAGCAATGCTCAGTACCGCGAGCATGGCTATTCAAATAGATTTTACACTTTGCAGAGGTTGTACACTTTACGCACAAGATACAACCGCTCACCACACAGGTGATTGTCCGCAACAAAGCTTTTCAGGAACTCCTACCTTAACCAATGAACCTCTCCGGTATTGCCTTCACTATTACTCCCCTCACTCAGAGCCGAAGTATAGGACAGACCAACACCGTTAGATGGGCACCAAGCCGTAGCACAGGTACGCTCCCCCTTACAGATACACCCCCGTGTACTGTCACCCTGAGGTTACAGAGGAAAGATAATAGAACCCTAATCAACTAGGTCTGTCCCATATCAGACATGTGGTTGTACGGATGACTCAGTTCAAAGACTTGCAAGGTGAGGTCCTTAACTGACCAAGGCAAGACTTCCAACACTCAACAGTGGCACACAGCCCAATGTGGCACACAGACTCACATCACTCATCAACCCATTGCCACACAGCCCACTCGCACAAAGCCTCTTGCCACTTGCCCCGCCTAAATCATTTCCCACCCTTTGATTATTGTGCAACACATGCCAGCAATAACTCAACATCGGTACAGAACCACACAGGTCTCTGTACCTCAATCTCATCATGTGGCATCATCACACCACTTTCAAAATACATTCAATATTTTGTTAGTCAACATTCATACATTTTCTGAAAGATCATTCATGACTCGTTGCAAGGCTAAGCATCTAATCACGGTCTAGCCTCCCGTGTTGGCATCATATTAATATCCAACAAATACGAATAACCTTAGGGTGGACAATGATTTAAATGCATACAAATAGTAATTTCAAGGTGGCGATAACAATATGGGTTGATTAGCTACATACCCCAAATTAATTTAAATTCATTTTAAATTAATTTAGCATGCATAATTTCAAAGCAAATTACATTTTAAAATCTGGGAACAAAATGATCAAAGCATCAGTTGCCTTCAAAGAGTTGCTGGTCGTGTTCCGAAGCTTGATCTTGAGTGATGAACTCTTCTTCGAAACTTTCCAGCAAATTTGCGTCTACGCGTAAAAATAACATATGCAATGAATAACCAAAACAGTAGACTATAGTCTCAAAAATCCAATTAAAATTCATCATTAGGAAGAGCATAATTTTACAATTTTTTAGAAACTGGAATCACCTCAATCGGAGTTAAAATGCAAAAGTTATAGCCTTTTAAAGTTTGCAAATATATTAAAAAGAATAAACCGAATTAACATAAATATTTTCCACTGAAAATCCGATTTATTGCGCCAGCATTATGTTAGCCGACACGTGGCCCAATCGTGTGCTGACACACGGTGCATCTAGAGCGCGACACGCGTCATCGGCGCATGGACTCGTTCCATGGCTGGCGCTGGTCCACGGTGGACTGGTGGCACGGTGCCCGTGCACCGGCTGACGCAAGACGTGGCGTCAGCGGCGATGCGCAGCCAAACCCGACGTGACACGTGGCACAATGCGGCTGGCGCAGCCCCGGTGCGATCCCGCCCGCTCTATTCAAAAAGGACGGCCGGGATCAGTTAACGTGATGCGGCGATGGCTTACTGAGGAGACGACACGCGGCGAAATCTAGGTCGCCCAGATTTGATCGGGCGGCAGCACAGAAGCGAGAGCTGAAGCGACGGAGCGACGCGGCTTGCCTGGTGGATGGCACGTGGCACAATCCAGGACGCAAGCTGCGGATGCAGTGGCTACGACGCGGCGGCATGAGCAAAATGGCGGCGGCTACGTGGCTCAATCACGAACGTGCGATGCGAGTCCAACGGCGACGGAAAGGCATCTACGTGGCTAACTAATACCACCATTACGCGGCTGATTCTACGTAGTCCGATCTGAAACGAACGGATGAGGGTAAACCCGAGCGACGACAGAGAAGCAACGCGTGGCGCAGCGCGGACGATTGATCCAAGATCCGACGGCCAAGGAGATTTGCGGCAAACCAAGGCGCACGGCGGCGGAAACTTACCGGTGCTGAGGATGATGACCACGGAGATGGCGCTACGGGGCTTCTCCGGCGAAGATGAGCGGCGCGTTCGACGCGTCTCGTTGCGACGAGGTCGGTGACGTCCTCGGAAACGGCGGAGGCGGCTCGACGACGGCGGAACGAAGCGAAGAAGGAGTGGCGGTCGCTAGCAACTACGGCGAGCGATTTTGGCTAAACGACGGTGAGACAGGCCTGTGGAATGTGGCGAAATGAGCGGCGGAAGAACGTCTCCACAGTGGGACGATCGGGGGTTAAAAAGGCCTCGGGAGGCGGGCTTAAACGCAAGTAAAAGCTGTTGTTACTCGTCGTCGATGACGACAGAGGCGGCGGGGACGAAAGAAACGGTCGAGCGACGTGACGCGATCGGGGACGTCCACGCGCGGCGATCCAACGGGCGGGCAACGAAACGGCGCGGCAGCCCCTCAGCCACACGATGCCGATCCAGCGGGTGAAACGCGGCGTCGGCGGCTAGGGTTTGCGTGGCGCGGGCTGGGATGGGCCAACGAGCGCGGATGGGCCAGACGGATCGAAGTTTCGGCCAAACACTGTTTTAGGATTTTCAAAACATTTATGATTTAAATTAATTTAGATAAATAAACAAAGCCAAAATAAATAGCAAAAATACTCGGAAAAATCCAGAAAAAATCTGGAAAATATTTTGGGACATTCTAAACTCAAATAAAATATTTCCAACAAAACTTTGCATAAGCTTTTGCACGAATTTAATTAAATTCAAGAAAGGTCAAAAATGAATAAATCTAATTTAAATTCTAATAAATTCTCAGAAATTCTCAAAAATAAAAAATACTCCAAATTTTAAATTAGAGTAAATTTCAGGGTGTTACACACGATGATCTAGCGGACCGGAGATTCTGCTGGTGCCCCTTGGTCGAGGTTGAATGGTGCAGCTACTTCAACTGGGTGGAACCGGAGACGTACCACCCACATCTCAAACTTCCTGTTTGGGATAACTGGGGGAGCAACCCTCTCCGTGATGCTACTACCGCCCAGAAAAGCCAGATCACGAGTACGCCTACGGTATTATTCAACGACCACAGCGGGCATACTGCATTGACTACAGGGCACATTTTCGGTTGTACAAGGATAAGCCCAACACACACCTCCTGCACCATATAGTGGAGTCCGCCCCGAAACATAGCAGGCGTCTCGGCAAGTCTCCGCCAACGGCCAACAGACCAGAAGTGCAAGAGGGTACCTCCTCTCGAAGAGGAAGTGACAAGGGGAAGCAGCCGATCGAGGTCTGCACTATGCAACAAATCCTTGATGCGTTACGCAGACCATCTGGGAACCCGGGTGGTATTAACATAGGGGACGCCGAGAATCGGGACGACATGCCCATATGGGAGGGCAGAAATCCGCATACAAAATACCAAACAATTATGTCTCACACACCAGAGACGTACGGCATAGGCCACCCAATCGGCAACAGCTGGGAGCACTGCAGATCCCCATGGAGTTCTTTCATAGTAGGGTTTGAGTGCTGTCCAAGAACAAATTGCAAAATTTACACTGGTGATGTAATATGCAGAAAATGTTGAACATCATTCCCGCTCTACCCAAATAGGCGGAACGATCACTTGTTCCACCATGACAAACAGTGCTTTCGTTAGTTAGTTCGTCAAGCAATTTCGTCACTATTGTAATGCCCTTGTAATATAATCTAATCTATTGCTTATTTTATCACCTGAACTTTCGGTGTATGTGCCCTTATGTATGTTCAACAAATAATTTAAGTGCTTCGTGGGAACTATTCATAACATGAGTTGTTGTCGACTATGATACTTAGGGTTATTGCACTTGTGGAAATTACATGCAAAGCAAGGTGTAAGTTACATATTTTTCCAGAATATGGTAGTGCATATACGAAAGATCAAATGTGGCCAATTGTTCATAAAAATTCCATTTAGACATGATATTTTACACGCCGCCGAAAAGGCTAAAAAATATGACGTGAGTTGTTGTGGACTATAGTACTTAGAGTTATTGCACTTGTGGAAATTACATGCAAAGCAAGGTGTAAGTTACATATTTTTCCAGAATATGGTAGTGCATATACGAAAGATCAAATGTGGTCCATTGTTCATAAAAATTCCATTTAGACATGATATTTTACGGGCCGCCGAAAAGGCTAAAAACCAAGACGTGAGTTGTTGTCGACTATAGTACTTAGGGTTATTGCACTTGTGGAAATTACATGCAAAGCAAGGTGTAAGTTACATATTTTTCTAGAATATGGTAGTGCATATATCAAAGAGCAAATCTAGTCCATTCTTCCTAATAATTACATTTAGACATGATATTTTACGAGCCGCCAAAAAGGCTTCAAAAAATCACACTCTTCTTGATCTCAGAATCGCACTCTCTCTGATCACTCTTTCCCACCATCATTTTGCAATTTCTAAGTTCAATGACAGTTGCCCAGCCACTTCCTCCAAAAGAAGTGTTCTAAATATCTTTACAAATTAGGATTGAAATTGTTCACATGCAAGAACGCGATTTTGCTGATCAACTAGTATCGTCATACTAATTATAATTTTACTAACACCATCGTACTAAGCATAAAGGAAATTGCCTTTCCCATTTTGTACTTGTTCCCCTTGAATTTTGATAATTATTTTAAATTTCTCTAGAGCCTCAAAATATTTTACTTGGATCCTACATGATGTACACTGTCTCTCCAAATATTTTCATCCTTTTTGAGGTCTCTCCAATTTTTTTTTCTAATTTCTAAATTTCCTGCCATGTCACCCTATGGTTGGTCGATTTATCCACATGTCGCCCTATGGTTGGTCAACATGTTCATGTCGCCCTATGGTAGGCCGACTTGTCCCTGTCACCCAATCGTTGCGCAACTAACTTCTGTCGCCCTGTCCACCTCACTGCCGAGTCAGCACTCCCCCTCGTGTCGCCCAACCAAAGGACGATAGGGGTACATTTTTGAATTTTTTTTCGTGATATATTTTTGCAATTTGAATTAAAAAATGTATTATTTAAAAAAAAATCGCTCTTTGTGTATAATATTTTTTGGAAATAGCTATGGTCGCGACGAAATTCTGGAAATTTAGTGGACTTAGCGCACAATATTATTTGAAGTGGTTGGGGCCGGCAAGATTCTTGTTTTGCACAGTCGCCACGCACTGGATTTTTTTTGCCTAGTGGAAAATTTGCCCTGGCTGTTTGTCCCAAAAATGGTTGTTTCCAAAGCAAAAAACAAGTCCCAAAAATGGTGCGCTGGGAATTGTGCACCAAAAACGCTGGATAATTTCCTGAGCAAAAAATAACGCAGAAATTATCAAGCGCTGGAATTGGCAAAAAAAAAATCAGTGGGCTCCGATCACTGGAAATTAAACATAAACTAATTTTCATCTCTCCCTAACCACTGTAAATAAATTAAAAATATTCAGCGGTACCCTACCGCTGAATTTGCATATTACAGGACTCTTTCTACAATTTCATCGGGATGGCAGCCATTTTGGAAAAAACTGAGTTCAGAGGGCCACTAAGTAAATTCTCCAATTATTTCTGTAATTTTTCATTAAAAAAATAAAAATTCACCCTGCGCTGCAAAACATAAACAAATTTGCAACATGTCGCGAAAACAACTATTTTCGGGACTAACAGACAGGTAGGGCAACCACCGCGCAAAAAAAATCAAGTGCGTGGCGATCGCGCAAAACAAGAATCTCGCCAGCCCCAACCACTTCAAATAATATTGCAGGCTAATTCCATTGAATTTCTAGAATTTCGTCGAGACGTTTGCTATTTCCGAAAAAAATTATACGCAAAGGGCTACTACACTAAAATAATTTGCAGTCGACCGTATCCACGACAAAATATTTTTTTAAGCTAAAGAGCCAGTATCGAGCCGAGCCTCATTAATTCTTTTGCTCGAAATAGACACATTTCAATTTTTTCTCGGGTACAACTCCCACTATTTTTGTTGTTACCATGAGCCTGAACTATCTGCTAATCACCTCACAGTGTTAGGGAAGGGGGAACAACATAGATAAGAAAACAAGAATCTAATGCAGGGGAAGCAGCTTTAACCTAACAACTTAAACAATATTTATTAATAACTTGGTATGGTTGCTTACATAAGTACCTAAGGGTCCCTTGCAACACATACTGCACTCATAGAAAACAAACTTCAAGCTCAACCTAAGCACACAAATCGGATGCTTACAGGGCGACATTCTTATCTTAAGTAGATGTGACTGCCACACATAAGTATGAACTGACTAAACTAAATTCTACCACTCGTCGAGCCAACTAGGCTAATGCTCTCACGGGGAATAGAACGACGAATGGGCAGGCATCAGTGCAAACTGATCACAATGACTAGGAACAACACGAGCAGGCTGCTCAGGCACCTCCTGAGGTACAGGCTCTGACTCTTCAGGTTCTGGCTCCACTCTTTATATATCTTCTTCTTTGTCTAGCTCTTCTTCAATTTCCACTGCAATGCCATACAGAGCTTCTTCCAGCTCTACAATTCTGTTAGCGGCCATCATTTGAGTGGCATGAAGGTCTTCTTCTATAGTCTTCAATGCTTCATAGACCTTCTTCAGTTCCTGGGTTGTATCTTCCATAACTTCTTCTTGAGCAGCTACGAATCTTGTTAGGTGGACGGCCGTATCATCTTCCTCATCCTCCGTACTTGGGCAGCAAATCGCAAGTCCTCAGGGATGAAATAGAAACACTATGCATTTTAATTGTCTAGTATACCTGTTGCAGATCCTTAGTAATGCCAGACGTGATGATTCTTGGATCTCAGCTTCAAAGGTGCTTCTTCTGACAGTGAGACGAATAGGACGACCTGCCTTGGCATTCTCCCTAGAGTAGATAGTAATCTTACACACTACTCTACAATCTTTTCCATTAATGGCCCAACAGGTTCCCTAATAAAGTGGTCTCTCATAACCACCAAGCACTTGCAAAACTCTCCATAGTTCTGCAGCATATCCACTGGTGCGCTCACCATAGTTGTGGAGCATCGGCATCTGTTAAAGACAACTTGGGGGTAAGATCTCAACTTAAAAAGCAGGGGAAAAAGAAATTTTAGCAAAGAGAATAGAATAGGATAGATAAGTCAAGAACTTATTAATCTTACAAGTTATGTTTCTCTAAAAAAATAATTTTGAAGATCATAAGGAATGGCTAGTCTATCAAGGGTTAAGACCTATAGTTAGTATAACTCTAGTACCACCTCTGTTGGGACCCAAATATGCAAATCTGGGCCCTCTGTGTATACTGTATAGTCCAGGATCACACTAGTGTACACAGTGGCAACATAGGTGAAAATATCACAATCATACATAGCGAAAACACAATAAAAGACTCTATTTATTGAATAAAAGATAGTTGATTGACCTTATGGTTGACTTTACATTATTATTACACATAGGGCTTAAACTTTAATAAATAAAGCAGCAGCGGAACGGAAACTTCGTAGCTAACCTATGAATATGACATAGGTAACTGACAAGGTTCGGCCCTAGCAACTCGCCTCCTCTTGGTACTCCTCCAAAGTAGATGTAGACTCTTCTTCAATTGATGATTTTGTTATGGCAAGAGTAAGTATATAAAGCACTCAGCAAGTTGTGCATAGAATGCAAGTCTAATATAACTATATGCAAGGCTTATTCCAAATGAATGGCTATCATGGTTATTTTGCCATAAAGCAGTATTATCAATTGAATACAATAATTAGATTGAAATGACAATAAAAAAACAATGATAATAATAAAGCTTTCAAGTATTTCTCAAAAATAAATTGGCACATGGGCTAAACTATATTCCATCTCTTCCATTGGCACACAGCCTCCCTTCCTAAGTTTTTATTTTATAAGATCTAACCCTTAACTAAAATTTTCGAGCATTTTCCATAACCGGGGATATAGCTATCCAAATAGATTTACACTCTCCAGAGGTTATACATTTTACCCACAAAATATGATCAATCTCATAATGCCATGATCATAACAAAACCATTCGAAAACTCTATCTAAACATAGACTCTCTCGATAAGCCTAGTCTCACTACCCTTCACTCACAGAGAGCAAAAGAATAGGAGTAACTCATCGTTGGACTAGGAATAATCCTTGTTCAAGGTATGATGCCGTTGCACACACACCCTCCTCAACTGCACACACAGTTTAGTTATTCTCTTGAGATATTATAACATCCCAATTTTTGGATCTTAATGATTTTTATTGCATTTTATAATTTTAAGGAATTATTTGGATTTTAAATAATATTTTGCATTAAACTCATAACAGATAATATTTGAATTTGTGTAAAGTTTATATAAATTTTGTCCAAAATATTTTGTTTGAGTTCTATACATCTCAAAGTATTTTACTAATTTTTTTGGATTTTCTAATCATTTTTGCTATTTATTTGGAGTTAATTCAATTTCTGGATTTATTTTTATTGAAAAATCATATAAAATCGGGATTTGGGTTTTGGGCTAAATTCCTAGCCTCTGCCCACTTTTCCTCGTGCTCGATCCAACTCGCCTCAGCCCAGTCCGCCAGCCTGCCCACTTCGTGTGAGACTGACAGGTGTGGCTCACTTGTCAGTCCCACTGTCTCCATGACGCCACCGGACTCTGAGCTAGCTGTCGTGTCCACCATGGTTACATGCTCTGAGTCAGCTAGTGCGTGATCTCCTCAGCCAATAATAGGGTGCGATGGGATCGCTTCAAGCTCACAAATTAAAGCCCTATGTTCCTCTGCCAAGAATCGCCGCCTTTTTGCCGAAATTCTATTTTTGCTGCAAGTGCTGCCGTGAAGGGTTTTTGTTGATTCTTGACCAGTGAAGCACCTTAGGACCTATGATCTACCTCGGTGAGTTCACCATCGCAAGATCTTGCTGATGTGCGAGTTAGCCCGACCAGAGAGCCACTAGAGCGCCGTCGTGCCATGCAACCTTAGCCGTGGGTGCTTCAAGTCGCCGCCACCATTGATTGAGATGGGCGTTGGCCGAGTGGATTGCGTCACTAGATCGGCGATGTTGAGAACTCATTAGAGCTACCCTCGCCAGTCGCTAGCGGTGAACCTAGGTCCCCGTGCCACCATGCCGACGTGTCACGTCCTGGTGCCTGACACGTGGTGTCCATGTCAAATACCTCGTTAGCGCCGCATTGTTCCTTTTGCCGACGTGTTCACTCAGTCAGTGCTTGCGTGTATGCTGCATCAGCATCAGTGCGGTCCCACCTGTCAGTCGCTTGAGCCATGCGCCCAGTCCACCGTGGACCCGAGCAGTTTCATGGACTCGGTCCACGAATCGAGGGCCCACATGTCAGCATTTGGAGCCTTTTTTTCTAATTTATTTTAATTCAAGAAAATTTGGTTGCTAACGTCATCCTGACATCATAAATCAATTTTTCTTTAGAAAAATAATTCAAGAAATTTGGACTTTCTCCTTTTCTATATTTTTCATTTATTTGAATCTTTCAAGAGCCCGTTCTTCTTCGTACGAGTTTCGATTTAAACGATTCAAGTTTCTATAAATTTGTAAATTAAGGGTATATTTTATGGTGAATTTTATTTGATTTTTAGAGGTAGTTTGCTCTCTGGTTTGTATTTATATAATATTTCTCTCTCGATTAGCGTAGACATTGAAGTACCCAGAGCATTCGAGGGTGAAGCGTTGACTCAATGTGGGCACCTGGACATATGAATCGAACCACACTTGTGCGTTGGACTAGAGGTGACACCCATACTCCACTTAAGTGTATGCTCACTACCACCAATAGTCCCATGCACGGATTATTAACCAAATGGCCCTCACTCAAGCACATATGAGCCATCCGGTTTCACCGTACACAATTACGCGACCAAGAGAGTTCCGATTCTTTTTCGAATAATCATAACAAGATTGAAACCAACCCTTCTGGGTGTAACACATGCCGGCCACCTCAGAACCTTGGTATCGCCCACACCAACCAAGAGGTGTGTGTCGCAATAGACAAGGATCGACGGTCGTACGTGTCCACATGTCAGACGGTTGAGAATAATTTCGGGTACCTGGATATGTGGCCGACGCTAGTTCCCAAGATCAAATCCTAGCGCCCACATATCCCGCATTCGAGATGCACCATTACACATACTAACAAGTCTAAGCATTTGAAATAGCATAAAGGTAGACTAGAAAGCTATTACAACTACTTAATATTACAAGTATGCGGTCGACTGGCCAAATATTACACACAAAAGTAGATTGCAGTGAAAATTAAAAATAAAGCAAAAGTAGGACAACGGTGATGAGACCATGCTGGCCCAGCAAGCCATACTTCTATCTAAAGCCAAGACAAGGGCCCAATAACTTTTGATGCTTCAAGCCCACCCCAAGATCAAGCCCAATTCGTTCACGAGTCCAATTCGGCCCTCAGGAGTAGTCCAAACAAGAATGACCATATCTTGGTCATACAAACCCCATTTAAGGCATTCTTGGACTCTACAGAGAAGCCCACGACGAGATCTTTCCAATGGAAGTAATTTCACATCCAAACTCCTTCTAGATCGACAGAAATCGTCAAATCAATATGATAAATAGAATCTGACAGGTGCTGCGCCACCTCCACTTGGGCCCAAAGGCCTTGTACAACCTAGGGTTTCACGGCCATCCCCTTGGCCACCTCCCTTGCCCTTCTCCTCATATATATTCAGTAGCCGTCACTAGAATAGATGGGTTTTGCTTAGATTACAACTAGACACTTTGTCAGTTTTTCGCCGTTCATCGGTTTGTGGAACCCCAGCTCATGTGCTTAATATTATTTTCAGTTTTAGATTGCATCTTCGACATTCCTACTTGTGTTCTCGATTCACATGCAGGGATAAGCCTTCTTGGCGAGGTCAACCATGTTTGTGCGTGGTTAATAACCAAAGGAGCTGTGGTGTAGCAATTGCAGGGTTCGAATCTGTTCTGATTGGAAGCCGGATCGTCAACATCGAGTTCTCCGCCAATCGACTTACTACTACCTGTCGGAAGATCGGGCCACTGTTCCCATCAAGTGGTATCAGAGCCAGGTTGCCTGATAGGTAATTCTTGTATCCCCACTTTTGTTTTGCCATCGTCCAAGAGTCCAGAAAAATTGCATCACAGAAAGTTCATCATCGATTCTGCTGTCCTACAACCCCTTGTGCTTTAGCAATTTTTGTTTCAGTTTTGCTTTGTTAAATTTGTGTCCATTATCATCGTCTTTTTGCTGGTTTATGGTCGTGATCCTAGTTTCTAGTTGTCCCTTTCCATTGCCCTAGTTCTTATTTTGCACTGTTAGTCATCCCACCATCGCCAACCCTAGAACCGAACTGATTCCTACTCGGTTTGTCCCTGCCGCCGCTCTGCATTATATATCCCGCTTCGCAAACCCTATATAGGTCACGAGCCGGCTTGTGTCAATTGCCCTGCACTGCTGGCCACCCTTTCTCACCCACGATCCTATTGCTATTTTAGCCCTAACCAAAAGGAAGAAGTGAAGTCGCAGTCAATTCTAGATTGTGCAGTGTTCAGTAAAACAGCCATAACTTTTGCATACGAACTCCGATTGGGGCGTACTTTTTTTTGTTTCGAAGAGGACGACGATGTGCATCTGAAAAATCCATAATTAAAAATACCTATGCAATTGTTGACCCACAAAATCGGCTTCTAAGACCAAGTTCCGAGCCCCAGAAGTTTGCTGTGCTGTTTTTGCCGTTTTTTTGGTCATCTGTTTAACAATTTCTTTCGTTCCAAAACGCGAGATTTTTTCCTTTGAGTTAAAAGAAAGGAAAACAAATGGAAAGTGCAAAAAAAATAAGCCGCATTGAAAAAAAATCAGAGAGAAGAAAAGAAGCAAAAAGAAGCAAAAAAGAGGGAAAGAGAAGAAGATAATTAGAATTGCTTGCATCCTTTGAGTCCTATGTGTTTTGATATATCCCTTGCTAGGTTGAACTAGTTCTAGGAACACGTTTAGGGCAGCAACTTTGACAAGTACATTGGACATTTATTCAGCTTGCTAATTTGATTTCGATATTTCTTATTCCTTACTACTAAATATTGCCTTCCTAGCTCCACATACTTCTTATCAATTCAGGTTCTCCTTTGCAATCGCCTCACTCATGCTCTAGTCACGGTATCATGAACTAGCCACCGGTTGTACCACCTGCTGCTTTGGTAAGAACATTTGTAACAGTGTGGTAAGATGTGTGAGAGTGTGATCCCACTGTCCAGTACGTAGTAGTTGATAGGGATAATATTTTGTGCTATCTTCTATTTTCTACTAGCAATTGTAGGGGTACCGGAGGACCAGGACGGTAACTAGTGTGTTCTTCATAATGAGCTCTGAGAGATGCTTCGAGAGATTAATGAGACTATGAATAAGCAAATTCAAAACATGGAGAATGCACATGACAGAAAAGAGCATAAGCACCAACCCAATTTTAATTCATCTCCTTCTGCTGGTAAAGGTAAGAATTTTCCAGTTCTTCCTTCTTATAGCGGATTTGGTGTTGATGCTTATATTGATTGGGAAATAGAGGTAGATAAAATTCTTTCGCAATGTAACCTCTGTAATAAATGAAAAATTAAAGTTACCGCTAGTGCTTTTACTCTCTGTGCATCAATTTGGTGGAACAACTTTTGTGCTTATAAGGTAGTACCAAAAACATGGAAAGAAATGAAACGAATTATGAGAGATGAATTTGTTCTTGATTATCATTCTAAAAAGTTACTTTATGAATTGCAATGTTTACAACAATGTGATAAAACTATCAAGGAATATTATGAGGAATTAGAAACTTTGTTGTTGCGTTGTGGATTAGATGAATCTCAAGAAGCTAAGGAAATAAGATTCTTAAATGGACTTGACAAGAAAATTCAGAGTATTCTTGTTGATAGGGAATACATTTCTCTCTCTAGTTTATTTAATATTGCTTATGAGGTTGAAACTCAAATTGAACATGAAAGACATCTTGCTGAAATTAATGTCCATAATTGCAAAAGTGAGCAATTTTCTTTGGAAGAATAGCATCTTGTCGAGTTTCCACTTGCTACTAACTTTTCACAGGACATTGAGAATAAGAACGAGAAGGAAAACACGCCAGAGAAGGAGGAACAGGAGATACTTGCTATTCCATGCATGCCTCAAGAATGTACAGATCATGATATGCCTAAATCGGTTGAGATAGAAAACAAAGGTAATGACATAGGTTCTATTTTCACATGAGGTGAGAATTCTTTTGATGTGCCAAATTTGGCCACTACTCGTGCTATACTAAACAACAGTTAGTGGACACTCAAACTGAATCACCTTTGTCACAATATGATTGTCTTGTTGTCCCTGGTGATAAAGAAGAGTTGTGTGATAATGTCTCTTTTATATCCATGCCTCAACTATTCAATGAACATGTCAGTTTTATTTCTGATCTAAACACATGTGCTGAAAATAAACATGTTATTCAACTTGCTAATCAAAAGGATGAGATTAAACTGTTGTCTTCCTTGAATACTTTGGGTTATATTGAATTTGATGTCATATGTGATCTCAATTGTTTAGAAGAGAGATTTTCTATGCTTGCTAATTTGTCATGGTCATTCAGTGTTAGTTTTTATGCTATTGGCAAACATAATGATAAAGGAAAGTACATAGTGCATCGACTTTATATTTGTACCATTTTGAATTTTTCTTTTAATGTGCCACACTATCAACAACCAAAGAATATGTTGGTTTCTTTGCCGCCTCTTGTTACTAACCTTTTGCAGGCCAATGAGCTTGAGTCGAGGACGACTCAAAATTAAGAAGGGGAGGATGATGATACCATGCCGGCCCAGCAAGCCATGCTTCTATCTCAAGCCAAGACAAGGGCCCAATAACTTCTGATGCTCCAAACCCACCCCAAGATCAAGCCCAATTCGTTCACGAGTCCAGTTCGTCCCCTAGGAGCAGTCCAACTAATGATGACCATATCTGGGTCATACAAAGTCCGTGTGAGGCACTCTTGGACTCTACGAAGAAGCCCATGATGAGAGCTTTCCAACGGAAGTGGTTTCACATCCAAACTCCTTCTGGATCGACGGGAATCGTCAAATCAATATGATGAACAGAATCTGACAGGTGCTGCGCCACCTCCACTTGGGCCCAAAGGCCTTGTACGACCTAGGGTTTCACTGCCATCCCCTTGACCGCCTCCCTTGCCCTTCTCCTCATATATATTCAGTAGCCGTCGCTAGAATAGATGGGTTTTGCTTAGATTACAGCTAGACACTTTGTCAGTTTTTCGTTGTTCATCGGTTTGTGGAACCCCAACTCGTGTGCTTAATATTATTCGCAATTTCGGATTGTATCTTCTACGTCCTTGCTTGTGTTCTCGATTCGCATGCAGGGATAAGCCTTCTTGGCAAGGTCAACTGTGTTTGTGCATGGTTGATAACCAAAGGAGCCGTGGTGTAGCGATTGCAGGGTTCGAATCCGTTCTGATTGGAAGCCGGATCGTCAACATCGAGTTCTCCACTAATTGACTTACTACTACCTGTCGGAAGATCGGGCCACCGTTTCCATCAAGCGGTATGCCCATCCATAACCCAGAGGTAACCGACTAGGAAGAGCCCTAGTTCATCCATCCAATTAGTCGTCGGACCCCGGTGCGAAGTACGAGTCATCGAGGATTTATTTCGTACCTTTGTCTATATATTACGAATTAAGCAATGGTGAGTACATGTATGTACTTGCAAGACTTTAGTGTATGGAAATAAAATACATGCAAGGTTAATCCAAGGAGATCATGCCACTACACTAAGTTTTATTTTCAGCATAAGGCATATTTTGTTTGCAAGAGAGTAGTTCATCAAACGGTATCGAAATTTGAAATGAGCACTTGATATGAAACTAATAACAGTACGTAAAGTTTAATACCATAATTTCACAGCCCTCCATGGCCATGAACAGCGAGAAAGTTACAGCCAACCTTGGCTCACAAATATACCAACCCGTCACAATAAATTTTCCAAAACCTTCACAAAAACAAAGCTATACTTTACATTACTTCCCTGAGTTACTGATGACCACAAGCTCGGCTAATTAATTAGATTTAAATCTCTGCAGATAGTGTACACTTTATCCACATGACACATCCTAGCAATCATGACGACCATGCCTCGCGGTACCTTCAATACACGATTTGCTAGATTATGACAAAACCATTCAACTCGCTAGAGCCTAGCCTTGCGCTAGCTCGGTGATGACAAACCATTGCTATGGTACTGGAAATCCAGACCCGTACACACAGTACTAACAATGGTTTACGCCCCAGAAGTGTCCCTTCCCCCATAGAAAGGCATACACCGTTATATTGTAATGCTTTATCTCCAACACCTCTGTGAAGGGAGTACCTACGAGCGACACCGTACCCCGGTATGCCTTTACTACTTCGGCCTACCAAAATGCAAGGCTAAACCCCAGCTAATCTACTAAGCTAAGGCTATCTCATACTAGCACATGTGGTTGCACTCAAATACTTATGTGGTAGCATCAAGTTCGTTCCTTAATTGACCCGGGCAAGAATCTCCCCCTAACTACATGCGACTATGCGAGGTCCCTCCTCAAGCCTCAAGTTTAAATAGTATCTCGCCCGTGTCTAAACCATAATTTTTCAGGTTGGATTTTTAGGAAAATACCCGGAGACCATAACTAGGTCCCGTACGCTTCAAATTTGCTCAAGCTTGAATAAGAGTGTAGCTCAACATTTAAAAGATGTTCTAAGTAATCAAGACTAAGCTTATACATGATATGTTTCGCTAGCGACACCCATACTGGCATTATCTAATGTCTAAACCATAAGCTAAGGTTACAACAGCGGGTAAACAAGTGTCTAGGTAACGGTGATGCATACAAATAGGAAGTACCTGCCGGTACCCATAACGTAGAAAGTTTTATGTAAACATACACGCATGCATATATCATTTGATAAAACAACATAAACTCCATAAAATAGTGGGATCAACATGATCAAAGGAGGGTGCTTGCCTTGCTGATCATTGTTTGGTACGTAATCCTAATCATAGGTGTTTTCGTTGTCAATGAGCACTGAACCGTCGGCGTCTACTCGTTATTCAACAAGACGTATGGCAAATAGCAAACAACAAGTTGTTAATAAGGGCAAAAAGAAATTAGATGTAAAACCAAATTGAAATCTATTAAAAGTGTTGAGGGTGTTGTCGGGACCCGGATTTGCAAATCCGAAACCCTCTGTGTATACTGCACTAGTCCAGGATCACGCTAGTGCACACAGTGGAAACATAGATGAAATACCATTCCATACAATGAATTAACTAAGAAGAAGCAAATTATTATTAAATAAAGCAAACGACCTTATGGTCAATGTTTACACCATTATGCCTTAAGGGCTTAAGAAACAAATACTATTGCAGCGGAAAAGATAACTTGAACCATTCGACATGCCACAGGCAATCGTCTGGGGAACGCCTTCCTAATCCACGTAGTCTTCATAGAATTCCTCCTCATGATATTCATTATCTCCTTCAGCAACTGATCAACAAGGGCATAAAGCCGTGAGTACAAAGGTACTCAGCAAGCCGTAGGGAATTGATGCAATATTTTCATGCACGGCTTGACAAGGATGGCTATATGTTTCATTTGCAGAAAGCAATAACTTGAATTGAAATACAATAAATAGATTGAAAGCATATTTATGAAAACATAAATAAATAACTGATAGATCAATGATAGACAACAAAACAACAGTGAACTCCCGCTCACATCCCAACAGCCCACATTCCACATTTTATGAAACACTCTATACCCCGTGTGAAATTCCGGGCTTTGTCCATGACCATGACGCGGCTATTCGAATAGTTTTACACTGCAGAGGTTGTACAACTTTACCCACAAGACATGAACATCTCTTTGTGCAAACGTTACTAACACACTTCCTTTGGTGTGTCGCAGAGATATCATGATAAAGCCTTTACAACGCACTGTCTAAACTCGGTACTGCCCGCTAAGGTTTCGCCCTTTAGGGCCCCCTCTTGCGCCTTGCGAATCTACCCGTCCATCCCAGAACCCACACCACCAATTGGCAGTACTCAAGGCTAGACATTGCAAATTAATCAGCTAGGTCTGTCCCATTCTAGACATGTGGTAGTACGGTTAGGCCCAGTTCAATGGCGCACAAGATTAAGTCCTTAAGTTGTCTCGAGCAAGACATCCACATCCCAATGTGCTAAAAGCACCCCTTTATCGCACGATCACTTGCCCGAGGGAAAACAATTCGTTCAACCAAGACCAATGGCAAACCCCGCCATGGTACAACAAATTTTACAACAGTGGCTAACGGCCACGATTCAATATCTCATTAAGTCAATATTAACATTATTCACATGTGACATGAATCCCAACGTATATGTAAGCATGTCTAAGCATAGGTACGATAACCCAATGTTGGTATAATGATTATGTCCAACTAGTAATGTCCCAACCTAGTTTTAACAATGGATACATGGCATACAACCAATCAAGGTGGCATAATATTGAAGGGAAACGCGGTATGCTACGCTAGCACAAAAAAAAAAAACTACCGCGCAACCAGAAAGCTACTCGCAAGAAGGGGATCATAGATAAGATTACCACTAGACGCGCAGTTGCGGAATCCTTCGCGCTTCGATGTAGTGGTTCGTCCTCGCCGCAGTCGTTGCGTCGATGTAGTGGATCGTCCTCGCCTCGCCGTGGATCGCCCTCCCACGCCGATCGCAGCAGCGGCGTCACCGCAGATGTCCACACGTCCGAGAGATGGAACGCCGCGTGCGTGTGCAAGCACCTAGTCGCTCGGCGGGCAGCGAGAGGAGGAGGCTAGGGTTTCAAGTGAATCAAACCTAAACCGTGGAAAGCACACTCTGCGCCTCCCTCCTCCCCTCCTTATATAGCCACGAGATGAAACCCTAAACCAGGCCCACCAAAGATGCTAAGCCCACGAGGTTCATTAATTACGGATCCAATCCAAATTAATGCGTCCCACCATTAAGTGTGTGACCTGCGAGGTTCACATACGCTTGGACATGGATTCGAAAACTCCTTTTCAATCCAATAGTTGGTAGCGGCTTCTTGCAAAGTATGCCAACTCCCAAACATACTTGTGATCAAATCGAATGAACCTATCAAAAGAACTCATGTAATAATCCCTTTGCCAAGTATATGAAGATTGATCTCAAGGCGAGAAGCATGTCATCCTTTGATGATTCAATCCATCTCTCGTATCCGTGATATATTAATAAGTTGTGATTGACTCCTCAATCACGGCATGGCCATGCACTTTCTTAATCATATCACACGAGTGGCCTTGTCATATATCTCCGTTTCATTGGAGTGGCAAATTCCATCTTGATCGCTCACTTCCCTCTGCACGTTTCATAGTAAACATGAAAGCTACCTTTATAACTATCCGGTTAGGAAGTAGTGTTTGATAGCCCCAAGGAAAACTATTACACATGTAGGGAATATGACAATCTCGGTCTAAGGATCATACATCTTCTAGGTATGAGATACATCGATGACACATAAGAATGAAACATTCTCGCAGTTGTTCCATAGCGGGTCTATCTAACCCATGTTCTTCAACATGGTCCACAATGTAGAGATGATATCTCCATATCCCATGATCTATGAAGCATGATCATCGATCACTACATGTGCCGATCTATTCATCGTAGTCCTATACGATGATATCCGATCGTAGATATTTATCGAATTACATCATTAAGTAAAGAGCTTCATAATCAAGTCACATACTTGTTGATCAATACAATGATATACATTCATTGGACCAATAATCATATTATTATTCATAAACATAGTCATGTTACAATCATCTAAATGATTGCCTCAAGGGCATAACACTAACAATCTCCCACTTGCACTTGAGTCAATCAATTAAGTATCTAATACCAATAGACCTTGTGTGCGCCTCATGCTTAGGTGTGGCGGTGGCTTTGTCAACGGATCGCCACATTGGCTTTCGTATGTACTTTGCATATTCCGACGCGTCACCTCTATCCACAATCTCGCGAATAAGGTGAAAGCGACGGAGTATGTGTTTAGACTTTGATGTGATCTAGGCTCTTTTGCTTGTGCAATGGCACCACTATTATCACAATAGATGTCCATTGGACTAGAGACACTAGCGACCACACCAAGCTCTGTGATAAACTTCTTAATCCACACGGCCTCCTTTGCGGCCTCCGGCGCAATGTACTCCGCTTCGTCGTAGAGTCGGCCACCGTGTTTTGCTTGGAACTCTTCCACCATCGCTCCTCCATTAAGTGTAAACACAAACCCGGATTGCGATCGAAAATCATCTTTGTCGGTTTGGAAGCTTGCATCGTGTAACCCTTTGCAACCAGATCTTCCTCACCTCCAAAAACAAGGAACATACCCTTAGTTCTTCTCAAGTACTTCAGGATATTTTTACGGCTATCCAATGACCATCACCAGATCCGCTTGGTATCCGCTCGTGACACTTAGAGCATATGAGACATCAGGCGTGTACAGATCATGGCATACATAATAGACCCAATAGTCAAGCATATGGAATCTTGCTCATCTGTCTCGCCATCGATGTCGAAGGACACCGATTCTTGCAGAGATCGATGCCATGTGACATTGGCATGAAACCTCTCTTGGATTCATGCATATTGAACCTTTTCAATATCTTGTCAATGTACGCTTCTGACTTAATCCAATTAACCTTTTGATCTATCTCTATAGATTTTTATGCCCAAGATATAGCATGCTTCTCCCAAGTCCTTCATTGAGAAACTCCTTTTCAATGAAGTCTTAACATCTTCAAGCATAGGAATGTCATTCCCGATTAATAATATGTCATCCACATACAAAATCGTAAATACAAGTGCGCTCCCACTAGCCTTCTTGTAAACACAAGGCTCTTCTTCATTTTTGATAAAGTCAAAACCTTTGACTACTTCATCAAAACGAATGTTCCAACTCCTAGATGCTTGCTTTAACCCATAAATGGATCTTTGAAGCTTGCATACCCTTTTAGCATATTTAGGATCAACAAAGCCTTCAGTTGTATCATGTATACATCCTCGGAAAGATTCCCATTAAGGAAGGTTGTTTTGACATCCATCCGCCATATTTCATAATCAAAATATGCAAGAATAGCTAAAATGATCCGGACAGACTTGAGCATGGCTACCGTGAGAAAGTTTCATCATAGTCAACTCCTTGAACTTGTTTGAAACCCTTTGCCACCAACCGTGCCTTATAGATCTGAACATTTCCATCTACGTCTATCTTTTCTTGAAAATCCATTTGCACTCAATGGTTTTACACCATCGTGTGAATCGACCAAGTTCCAAACTTGATTGTCATGCATGGATTGAATTTGGATCTCATGGCTTCAAGCCATTTTTCGAGTTTGGGTCCATCATTGCTTCTTCATAAGTCGTGGGCTCATCATTGTCCAACAATAATATGTCATTCCCATATCTAATAGGTACATGACGTGGCCTCCCCGACCTACGTGGGGCTGGAGTCTCTTCCACAGGTTGTACAACACTTTGTACATCTTGTGAAGGTTCAGAGGTAGCTTGAACATATTCATGTGATTCTCGAACTTCATCAAGATACACATCACTCCTACTGATTTCTTTTGAAAGAAACTCTTTCTCCAAAAAGACACCATTTCGAGCAACAAAAACTTTGTTCTCGTTTCTTTTGTAAAAGTAATATCCTTTTGTTTCTTTAGGATACCCCACAAAAAGCATTTTTCTCGATTTAGGTGCGAGTTTATCCGATTGTAAACGCGTTTTACATAAGCCTCACATCCCCATATCTTGAGAAATGACAACATGGGTCTTCTCCCACCCATATCTCATATGGCGTCTTCTCAACGGATTTTGATGGGACCCTATTCAAAGTGAACGCATTGCCTCTAGAGCGAAACCCCAAAGGATAATGGCGGATCTGTTTGGTGATCATTGACCGAACCATATCTAATAAAGTCCGTTCGTCGTTCGGACACACCATTCCATTGAGGCGTTCTGGCGGAGTAAGTTGCGAACGATTCCACATTGCTTTAAATGATCACCAAACTCTTGGCTCAAGTATTCGCCACCACGATCGGATCGTAAGTGTTTTATTGTTTTGCCAAGTTGATTTTGTACTTCGCTCAAACTCTTTGAACCTTTCAAAAGTTTCAGATTTATGCCTCATTAAATAGATATATCCATATCTCTGAAGTCATCGGTAAAAGTTACAAAGCATCAAACCCACCCCTAGCAATCGAGCTCATTGGTCCACATACATCCGTATGTACTAGGGCCAATAATTCACTTGCTCTCTCACTAAAACCTCGTGAAAGGGCTTTTGTCATCTTGCCAAGTAAACAAGATTCACATGTTTCAAATGATTCAAAATCAAATGAGGTTAGAAGTCCATCACCATGGAGCTTCTTCATGCGCTTCTCATTTATATGACCTAAGCGACAATGCCACAAAAGGTAGGGTTCAAATCATTAGGCGGTGCCTTTTACATTAATATTATAGACAGGTTTTTCTTGAGTTCAAGGACGCACAACCCATCCACCATGGGGCAACGACCATAATACATATCATTCAAAAATATTGAACAAACAAAGTTCTTTATTCTCAAATCATAACCTTCATGTTCCAAACAAGAAGATGAAATAATGTTTCTACTCAAAGATGGAACAAAATAACAATTATTGAGTTCTAAAACTAATCTCAAGGCAAATGCAATGGGTATGTGCCAACGGCAAGACCAAAGAACTCTTGCTTTATTCCCCACGCGAAGATCCACTTCTCCTTTGCCAAGTCTCTACTCTTTATCACCCCGCAACGAATTGCAAATGTGAGCAACCAAACCGGTATCATATACCCATGAGCTGAGTGAAGAAGTAGCAAGATTAATTTCTATAACATTAATACCAAGTGGAAACCACATTTCCATTCTTCTTATCTGCCTGTACTTTTCGCGATTCCGTTTCCAATGCCCCGATTTCTTGCAATAGAAGCATTGGGTATCGGGTTGAGGGCCAACTTTAAGCTTCGAAGCTTAGTTTTGAGGCTCGCGATCTCATCTTGAGCCTTGCCCTTGCCCTTGCCCTTGCTCTTTCCCTTCCCCACCCTTAGCCTTTCTCTTTTTGAAAGCGGTTGTTTTCAACCATCATCACATGATTGGGTTTTTCTTAATGCTTTCCTCGCATGACCTTGAGCATCCCATGTAGCTCGGTTAGGCTCTTCTCCATGCTATTCATATGAAAATTCATAATGAATGGCTCAAAGCTCGAGGCGTAGACTGAGAATAACATCTGTGGCCAAACCGAGGCTAAGGGAAACTCAAGTTTTTCCAATCTCCCAATGTAACCAATCATCTTGATCACATGAGGATCGACCGGATGCCTTGACCACTTACAAGCAAATAAAAGCTTTGAGATACCATACCTCTCAGCTCTTGCTTGATTCCCAAACATGCCCTTCAAGCCCACAATCATATTGTAAGCATCCGGTCCTCATATTGCTTTTGGAGCTCGAGTCCATTGTGACTAGCATGAGACAACTGACTTCTGAAGCATTAACATGCTTTTCATATTCAACCCTCAAATTGCGAGCGAGATTTTCGGTTGGTTCATCAGAATTGGATTCTCTAGAACATAGTCCTTCTTTTCATGCTTGAGAACAATTCTCAAAGTTGCGATACCAATCAACAAAATTAGTTCCATTCAGTTTTCCCTTTCCAAAACCGATCTCAAAGCAAAACCAGTGTAGCAGGAGTAGGAGAAGGTGCCATTGAACTACAACAAAAATATGCAAAGATTCTAAGCACTATGTTTATGTAAAACTTTTATTAAACTTTTAATTAAAGACACTCCTATTTTATGTCCTTTTATAGACACATAGTGAGTATTCAAGATCCATATTCATTAAACACTAGTGAGCTTTGGCATCACTGCTAGAAATTTAATGACATAGGTAAGCAACACCTTTGCTAATTACATCATATGTAACTCTTGTTTGTTGAGTATGAAAACAAGTAATGAATGCCTCCATCAACTTGACTCATGGCCAGTCAACTCGCCCCAAGGGCTCACATGAGGAGGAGCACTTCCGTATTCGGGTGCCAATTAAGAAACTCCGCCTCATGTGTGTTTTCCTAGACACCAATTGTCTTGTATAGGTTCCTTCATTATCAAATCAAATCCCAACCACTTATGTCCTCAAGCCCAAAACCGTTTTGATAGCTCGTTTAAATCTGCCATTGTTATGCGTGATGTGTCCAACACATCCCTATCATCTATTGAGATAGCCATTGATATACTACTTTGGCGGTCATATCAATAACGATCTAAATTCTTGATAGGTGCAACAATTGGATGGACAATTTGATTTAAGATTTTTAACTATAAGGATGAACAAAGATTACTATGAACATAGCATCACATGCAATGAGCATAAAGAAAATAGCAAGGATAAAACACACATCCACGTAAAATCAAAATAAGTCGTGAAATAGCATGGCCCTTAGCATTAAGATCTCCATCATCATGCTTGGTTGTTCACCTAGCCACCTTGCTTGATTTGTTCACCTAGCCATCGTCTTCATCATTATGGATGCAACTCCTTACAACTTTTGATAATGAATTTTACATGAGGGTTTGAAGCATCACAAGTCGACACGCAGTCGTTATACAATTTAAATAGCCTTATGGCTTAACACGCACGCAGCCATGTGGAAATTACATGCATCACATACACATAGGCCATACTATTTCACATAATTCCTGCAAAAACGAGTTAAACAAAAGCAACCCTCGACTCAGGGTCCGAGGCGCTACCAGCGCCGGTCCTCACCGGCCGGTCAATGGCGGGTCCGAGGCGCCACTGCAAGTGAGTCCAAGGCGAGCCTCGGCGGCGATCCTTGAAATTTTTTAGAGGCATGTCTTCCGCCATGGGAAAACACCTCAAAATTTCCACGGATCAACCAGATTGACCCAATCCGATCTAATATAATTGGCTTGGTCCCATATGGATACGTTTGAAACCCGATGGCGGTAACCCGACCGGTAAGGGCAACGCGTCGTACCATGAACGGACTCACCCAAATCAATATTGAATCTGCTTGCGCTTACCATGGATCAACCAGATTGACCCAATCCAACTCGATCCGATTGGCTTGGTCCCATATGGATACGTTTGAAACCACGATGGCGGTAACCCGACCGTAAGGGCAACGCGTCGCACCATGAACGGACTCACCCAAATCAAGATTGAGTCGGTTTGCACTTTCTCAAACCCTAAATCGATCGATCTCATCGATGGTCGCCGTCACCAATTCATCACATGAACCGGCCGAACATGTAATAGATCCAATCTACTAACATCACACATCATATGTGCAACATCCAGATCACAAAACTATACGCGATGGCTCGATACCATCAAGGGAACGCGGTATGCTACGCTAGCACAAAAAAAAAACTACCGCAACCGTAAAGCTACCGCAAGAAGGGGATCATAGATAAGATTACCACTAGACGCGCAGCCATGGAATCCTTCGCGCCGATGTAGTGGTTCGTCCTCGCCGCGATCGTTGCGTCGATGTAGTGGATCGTCCTCGCCTCGCGTGGATCGCCCTCCCACGCCGCAGCGCAGCAGTCACCGCAGAGTCCACACGCCCAGAGATGGAACGCCGTGCGTCGTGTGCAAGCACCTAGTCGCTCGGCAGGCAGCGAGAGGAGGAGGCTAGGGTTTCAAGTGAATCAAACCTAAACCGTGGAAAGCACACTCTGCGCCTCCTCCTCCCTCCTTATATAGCCACGAGATGAAACCCTAAACCAGGGCCCACCAAAGATGCTAAGCCCACGAGGTTCATTAATTACGGATCCAATCCAAATTAATGCGTCCCACCCATTAAGTGTGTGACCTGCAGGTTCACATACGCTTGGACATGGATTCGAAAACTCCTTTTCAATCCAATAGTTGGTAGCGGCTTCTTGCAAAGTATGCCAACTCCCAAACATACTGTGATCAAATCGAATGTAACCTATCAAAAGAACTCATGTAATAATCCCTTTGCCAAGTATATGAAGATTGATCTCAAGGCGAGAAGCATGTCATCCTTTGATGATTCAATCCATCTCTCGTATCCGTGATATATTAATAAGTTGTGATTGACTCTCAATCACGGCATGGCCATGCACTTTCTTAATCATATCACACGAGTGGCCTTGTCATATATCTCCGTTTCATTGGGTGGCAAATTCCATCTTGATCGCTCACTTCCTCTGCACGTTTCATAGTAAACATGAAAGCTACCTTTATAACTATCCGGTTAGGAAGTAGTGTTTGATAGCCCCAAGGAAAACTATTACACATGTAGGGAATATGACAATCTCAGGTCTAAGGATCATACATCTTCTAGGTATGAGATACACTGATGACACATAAGAATGAAACATTCTCGCAGTTGTCCCATAGCGGGTCTATCTAACCCATGTTCTTCAACATGGTCCACAATGTAGAGATGATATCTCCATATCCCATGATCTATGAAGCATGATCATCGATCACTACATGTGCTGATCTATTCATCGTAGTCCTATACGATGATATCCGATCAGAGATATTTATCGAATTACATCATTAAGTAAAGAGCTTCATAATCAAGTCACATACTTGTTGATCAATACAATGATATGCATTCATTGGACCAATAATCATATTATTATTCATAAACATAGTCATGTTACAATCATCTAAATGATTGCCTCAAGGGCATAACACTAGCAAATATCAACTAGGTATACATCTACTCCCATTAAATAAACATTGATACGTAAATAGCATGCAAGTGTATAAAATAAATTACTTTGCAAACATAGGATCAATATGATCAAGGTTACGACTTGCCTTGCTGATCTAGTGCTGAATCTTGGTCTTCGAAGTCTTCGTTCGCTCCCTCGGAATTAGCGTCTACCGGAAAAGAAGCAACGAAACCAAATAAATACAAAACAAAGACTCAAACAAGCTCAAAACTGAAAATAAATGGCTCTGGAAGATAGATCTTGATTTTAGAAGAATTTAGAAACTTGAATCGCCTCAATCGGAGTTCGTATGAGCGAGAACGGGCTTCTGGAAAATTAAATTCAGAGAAAATACGTAAAATCGAAATTCGGATTTATTTTTGTCTCGAAAAGGATTTATTGCGCAACGCCGACGTCACCGGCTCACGGTGGACAAGGTCCACGGCGCTGGCTCGGTCCACCGCGGCGCGGCGCCTGACGGCCGACGCTATTGTCGACGCAGTGGCCGACGCGGCGGTGACGCTCGGCGCCACGGCGCAGCATCCGGCGAGAGGCCGACGGACGGCCAGAAGTGGAGCTGCGGCGGAAGGAGGCGTGGCGCGATCGGGAGCGTCGGCTAGAGATCCAACGGCGGAGCGCGGCCGCTGGAGGTCGACGGCGAGGCGGGCGGCGCCACTCACCGGAGATGAAGAAGAATTCACAACAACCGGAGGAGAAGCGGCGGATCGGACCGGGGCCAAGGCGAACCGGGGAGAGGGCGACGTGGGCAGCTCGGGAAGACCAACGGATGCGGCGGAGGGGCACCAGCGGCGACGGAAAAGACGGCGGAAGGGCTCGGGCGCGGCGAGGACTCCAAAGAAGCTCGCGTGGGAACGGCGGCAGCTAGGGCAGCGAGAGGTGGGGCAAAAGGGGCGGCGCGAGGAGGCGATCCTCGGGGGGTGTGCGGCTGGGCTTTTATAGCCTCGGGGAACACGCAAAGGATGCGGCACGGACGCCAAGGAGTGGGCGAGGCGTACTCCGAGCGGGCGGTGGCGGCTAGGGTTTCATGGCGCACGGGCACCGGGCCGAGGTGGGGCGGAGTGGGCCGAGGCGGGCGGCCGAAGGAGGCGGCTTGGCGGGCGGGAAAATGGGTTGGGCAGCAGAGGTTTCGGCCCGAAGGGCTTTTTAGAAATTAAAAACATTTTCCGATTTAAGAAAATCAGAAATTCAAATAAAATCAAATAAATTCAAATAAATAGCAAATAAATTCAGAAAAATCCCCAAAAATACAAAAAAATTCCTTGGAGCACAAGGAACGCAACTAAAACTGAAATTCCTGATTTTGATGAATAGTTTAGTCAAATTAAATCCTTTCATTTATGGAAAATTCAAATTAAGCTAGAGTTAGTTCAAGAAAATGCAAATGGTTTATTTTTGAATTCAAACATCCCAAAACTTCAAATTTTGGGATGTTACAGGTGTCTTTAGGGTTCTGAAGTTATCGTTTTATGCATAACGGCCATTTCAGTCCTATGTTAGTAGTTTGGTTCATGCATAGTATTTAGTTGTAAGATGAAGCTTTTAGGGCACGACTCCTTGATTCTTATAGATATGTTGTTTTTAAATTTCAAATTCAAGAGGCAAAAATTATGTGTTATTTGTGTGAATATTTACGAATTCAAGAAGCGAAAATTATTTGGACTACTATGAAACTATTCAATTCCTACATGGCATATCATGTATAAACTCATTAGTTAACCCTAAGTATTTGTTTTGCACATTTGGGTAATTTTTTGACTTAAAGGTATATAGAAATTGATTATACTCAATTTAGAGCTCTATTGCATAGGTTATGATTATTTGAACACCCAACATATTGGAACAATCTTTTATTGGAGAATGGTCTAAAACAATTTGATACTCAAATCTTTTGTATATTAAGTTTCTTGTGACCTAAGGATTCTGATAAAGCTGGTTTCATTCTATTCTGAGCTCATTTGCAAAAATCTTATATATGGCACATTTTAAGCCCTTGCTCCATTTTTAAATTTCATAATTTTACCCAGTGATCAATTGGAGATGTTTTTGAATATTTTCGAACTACAAGGCTTATCATGAAATCAGAACATTGTTTCATTGAATTTGGGATTCATTTGTACAAGTTACAAGCATTTGAATTTTGTATGCATTGAAATTTGTCTATTTATACATTTGATACAATCTAAGTCAAAATCTAAATATTTTTATATATTTGGAGAGCTTGTGAAATCAGGAACATGGTAAAATTTGTTTCATAATTTTTAGACTTGATCTGTGGAAATTTTGTATTATGCATACTTTAGGCCTAAAGCATATATTTGAGGTCATTTACTGCACAGTGACCAAAACTAAAATAATTTTGCATATTCAGATTATTCATGATTTTACACAAATTTATGACCTTGTTTCACTAGATTTAGAGTTTCCTAGCAAAAGTTATAAGCATTTGAATAATCTAGGGTTTACAAAAATCACTGGAAAAAGAAAATTTCCGAAAACGAAAACTACGCTTTCCTTTATCAAAAACGCATTCCCTTTTCGGCAGGTTTTCAAAACCCATTTACTGCCTGATGCTGTCAGCGACTGGGAGAGAGCGAGCGCATGTGATACTAACGTCTTGGGCCCGCGCGTCAGCGACGGAAAAGCAGAGCGCGGCTCAGAGGAGGCTACTGATAGCGAAGCAGCGGCGGCGGAGCCCGACCGATGGCTCGATGAGCAAGAGAGGGAGGGTGCAAACCTAGGGGACCTGTTGGTGGTGGCAGCGCAAGGCCACGGCGAGCTGGCGGCGTTGAGGGGCGGCGCTCGGCGGAGGTGGCTGTCGAAGAGGAAGAAGAAAAGGTGCTCAAGCTCGTCTGTGATGGGGAAAAGCACGAGGGTGTGATGGGGAAAAGCACGAGGGTGTGATGGTGAGTTGATTCTGCTACCCCGGTGCGGTGGAGGGTGGTTGAGGTGGCCTGCCACCATGCGACCGAAGATGGGGAAGAAAGTGGCCGAGGCGGCGATGCTGCTGTCGGCTTCAGCTGAAATTAGAGCATGAAACGAACTCAGGCGACCGAATGGCAACTCATGGTGGAAGGAGTTGGTCGAAGGGATCACTCGGAGCTGGAATCCACGAAAACGTGCTCACCTGCCTCGCCCCGAGCTTGGAAAGCTCTCGACAATGGGGGGGGGCAAGGTGCAGGGGAGCAAAAGGGCGAGAGGTGGCTTCGGTGGGCTTTATGGTAGAGCGCAGTAGAGAGGATGTGGCCACGTCACGGGCGCACAATGGAGCAGGTGAAACTTAGTGGGTCGAGGCCGTGTGGCACATGAGCTTTGGCCCGGCCACTCGTGGTAAGGTCTCACCCTGTCGCGGTAGGGAATGGGCAATGGAAGGGAGAGGGAGAGGGGAGAGGAGAGAATGGCCAGTGGGACCCTTGGCCTGATTGACCCACTTGCAGCGATCGTGACGTAGGCAATCCGTCGAACATGTTTTGCGCGCACTGTAGCTTGTTCAATTTTTGGATAGAATTCGGTTGGGTAGTTAGGGTGGTTCAAATGTGGTTCTACCCGATTTGAAAAATCTTGGAAAATTTGTGGGGGTAGCTCAGAGACTGTGTTGTTTAGTTTCCTTAGTTTCATTCAATTTTCTATTGTAGTTTTCAAACTAAAATTCCTGCAAATTTTTTATTTTTGAATAGTATTTGAATTTTTAACGCTCCTAAATTTTGTGCAAAAATCTTGAAAAGTTTATATTTATTCACCTTAATTATTTTAGTATTTTATAAAATTATTTTCCAGGTTAGTTTATTCAGAGTTTTTAATAGTTCCTTTTTGATGATAAAGGATTTAAATATTGTGATTATTTATTAAAAACTTGTAATCCAGAAGGAAATCCAAAAATGTAGTAAAAGTCATGCCAAGTCACTTTATTCCATTTTCATATTTCTTTGGGATGTTACAAACCTACCCCCTTACATTAATCTCGTCCTCGAGATTTGCTAGACTAGTCGAAGAAGGATGGGAATTCAGCTCTAAGGCGGTCTTCGTGTTCCCAAGTGGCCTCTTCTTCGGTGTGGTTACTCCACTGAACTTTGAGCATTCTGACGGTATGGTTTCGAGTATGATGCTCAGCTTCGTCAAGATTGCGAATTGGATGTTCACGATATGAGAGATTGGGTTGCAGATCGATAGTATCTAAAGGAGTGAGTTCGGTGGGAGCTCGAAGACACTTGTTTAGCTGTGAAACATGGAATACATCGTGCGCATCCGAGAGTTGATGTGGAAGTTCAAGTTGATAAGCCACTTCGCCTCTTTTCGCAACAATCCGATATGGACCGATGAAGCGAGGGGCTAATTTTCCATGGACTCGGAATTGTTGAGTGCCATGCAGCGGTGAGACCTTCACGTAGACATGATTGTCCACCTCAAAACTCAATTTGCGGCGGCGATTGTCAGCATAGCTCTTTTGCCACGACTACGCCTCCTTCAAACGACTTCTTATTAGTCTGACATGGTCTTCGGCCTCTTGAATTAGGAATAATTGATGATTTGCGCTCACTTACTTGTTCCATTGATCATTTGCCCCATGATGTCTCACTGACATGTGGGCCCTAGGGCCAAATGTTAGTGAGACAAACGGGGAAAATGATCAATTGCACCAAGTAAAATGGGGCAAATGATCAATTCTCCTCTTGAATTATGGCTAGTCCAAAGAATTTCCTTTCACCTACTTTAGACCAAAATAGAGTTCGACACCTTCCATAAAGTGCTTCGAATGGAGACATCTGAAGGCTTGTCTGAAAACTGTTGTTGTAGGAGAATTCGGTGAACGCCAAGCATTTCTCCCAACTCGTGCTATATGATAGCACATAAGCTCTCAACATATCTTCCAAGATCTGATTTGTTCTTCAAGTTTGGCCTCTTGTTTGTGGGTGATAGGCCGTGATGAAGAATAGCTTGGTTTCGAGGAGCTCGTGTAAACTTTCCTAGAACCGAGAAGTGAATTGCGAGCCACGGTCGAAAATGATGACTTTAGGGACACAGTGAAGTCAAAAAATATTGTTCATATAGATTTCAGCGAGTTTGGCCCCATTATATAAGACGCGTATGGGGATAAAATGGGCCACCTTAGTCAAACGGTTGATAATAACCCATACAGAGTCATGCCCGTTCGACGTCTTTGGTAAGCTGGTGATGAAGTCCATGCCAACTTCATCTCATTTCCATTCAAGAACCCGCAAGGGTTGCAGCATGTAACATCCCAAAATTTGAGTTTTGGATTGTTTGAATGTGAAAATGAACCATTTGCATTTTCCTTGAACTAATCAAAGCTTAATTTGAATTTTATATTAATGAAATGATTTAATTTTACTAAAGTATACTTCAAACAAGAGATTTTCAGTCGTAGTTGGGTTCATCGTGCTTCAATGATTTGTTTGTATTTTCTGGGATTTTTTTGAATTTATTTGATATTTATTTGAATTTATTTGCTTTTATTTGAATTTCTGGAATTTTATTAATTTGGGAAATGATTTTTATTTCAGAAATTTCCTCAGGCCGTTTCTTTCGCTGACCCGTTCCTATTCTCATGCAGCCTGCCTCAGCTCGGCCTGTTTCTGCCTCGCCCAGCCCGCTTCGCTCCGCGTTGCTCGGCCTAGCTCCGCCTGCCCGGGGACCAGTCGGCCCAGCCGTTCGCGCGTTGCGCTGCCACCACCCGAAACCCTAGCTAGAGTTTGTGTCGACGTCATTTTCGGCATCCGTGCCACGCACGCCTCCGCAGGCCTATTTAAGCAGTCGCCGCACTCCCTCTGAGGTTCTGTGCTCCGCATCGCCTCCTTTGCCCTAGCTCATGTTGCCTGAGACATTGTCGTCTTCGTGTATGGGCTGACCAAAGTTGCTCCGCCATAGTAGAAGATTTCTGCCTCCTTGATCTCCTCCGTCGAACCCTCTCCGCCGCATCCGCGAGTCTCCTCACGTTGCCCGCGACACCCTCTTCTAGATCCCCGCCAAGCCGAGGTAGATCCAGTGCTGATTCACCGTAACCCACGCCTTCTTCCTCGCGTCTGGTGAGATAGCACCGTCACTCGCCGTCGTTCTTTGTCACAAGGCCCGGACCGTCCGATCTGCAACGAGTGCTCTCGATCTCGCCACATCGTAGCCAATCGCTTCGTGATTCTTCACCGTCCAATCCAACGCCACCGCTAGATGCGTGACATGTACTCCACCGCGTTAGAGCCTGCGTCAGCCCTTTCACCGTGTGTCGTCTCATCATCAGTGACATCGATGATGACATCAGCCCTAGCCACTATTTCGCAGACCTGATCTACTGTAGACCTAGCATCTCCGTGGACTCGGTCCATGAACCCTGGGTCCCACATGTCAGTCAAATGAGAATTTTTGGATTTATTTTTATTTCAGGAAATTAATTGTTGACATCAGCATGACATCATTAATTGGTTTTTCTTTCTAAAAATAAATCAAAAAATATGTTTTCTCTTTTTCGGCCTTTTTCTCTGAATTTAATCTTTTAGAGGCTCGTTCTCTCTCATACGAACTCCAATTGAGGCGACTCAAGTTTCTAATTTTTTCTAAAATCAAGCTCTACATTCTAGAGCCAGTTATTTTCAATTTTGAGCTAGTTTGAGTCTCTGTTTGGTATTTATTTGGTTTCATTGCTTTCTTTTCTGTTAGACGCTAATCCCGAGGGAGTGAACAGAGAATTCGAAGACTAAGACACATCAATAGATCAGCAAGGCAAGTCGTAATCTTTGATCATGTTGAACCTATGTTTGCAAAGTAATTTGTTTTATACAATTGCATGTTATTTGTGTATCAATGATTATTTCATGGGAATAGCTATATACCTAATTGACATTATGCCACATTGTTTATTGGAATACCCTGTATCCATTGTTAACCCTTGGTTGGAACATTATTAGTTGGACATTATCATACTACCAACATTGGGTTATCGTAGCCATGCTTAGACCTACTTAGTTGTATGTTGGGATTCATATTACATGTGAATTAATGTTAATCTTAACTTAATGAGATATTGAATTATGGCCGATAGCCACTGTTATAAAATTTGTTATACCATGGTAGAGTTGCTATTGGTTTTGGTTGAACAAAATTGTTTTTCCTCGGGCAAGTGATCGTGCAGTAAATGGGGTGCTTTTTAGCACATTGGGATGTGGATGTCTTGCCTGAGAAAACTTAAGGACTTAATCTTGTGCGCCATTGAACTGGGCCTAATCGTACTACCATAAATTTGGTATGGGATAGACCTAGCTGATTAATTTGGAATGTCTAGCCTTGAGTATTGCCAATTGGTGGTGTGGGTTCTGGTATGGATGGGTAGATTCGCAAGGCGCAAGAGGGGGCCCTAAGAGGCAAAACCTTAGCGGGCAGTATCGAGTTTAGACAGTGCATTGTAAAGGCTTTGTCATGATCTCTCTGCGGCACACCAAAGGAAGTGTGCTAATATCGATTGCACAAAGAGATGATCATGTTTGGTGGGTAAAGTAGTACAACATCTGCAGAGTGTAAAACTATTCGAATAGCCGTGTCCGCGGTTATGGACATGTCCGGGAATTTCACATGAGGTATAGATTATTTCATGAAATGTTGGATGGTAGAATTGTTGGGATGTGAACATAGAGTTCATTGTTGTTTTGTTGTCTAAAGTTACACTATTGAATTTAGTGGTTTGATAATTGTTTTAGATGGTGTAGGGTGATGCCTTGCCATTCTGTTCATGTTATCTATCATTGATTTACCAGTTATATATTATCTCTTCATAAATATGCTTTCAATTTATTTACTGTACTTCAATTCAAGTTATTGCTTTCTGCAAAAGAACCATATGTCTATCCTTTGTCAAGCTTGCATGAATATATTTTATCATTTCCCTACGGCTTGGTGAGTACTTTTTGTACTCACGGCTATACGCCTTTGTTGATCAGTTGTTGAGGAAGGACCAGGAAATTCTGAATATCATGTGGAGGAATATTATGAAGACTACGTGGACTAGGAAGGTGTTTCAACAGACGATTGCATGTGGCATGTCGAATGGCCTAAGTTATTTTGTTTCTACTGCAACAGTTTATTTGTTTCTTAAGCCCTTAAGGCATAGTGGTGTAAACCTTGACCATAAGGTCTGTTGCTTTACTTAATAATAATTTGCCTCCATCATAGTTAATTCGTTGTATGGAATGATACTTCATCTATGTTTCCACTGTGTGCACTAGCGTGATCCTGGACTAGTGCAGTATACACAGAGAGTTTCAGATTTGCAAATTCGGGTCCCAACACAGCATCCATGCTGGTCGTTGGTGCTCTGATTTAGTGCGTTGGCACACATCGCAAATAGCAACATACACGGCGATGTCCCGTTTCATACTAGGCCACTAGAATTTTTCTCAGAGGTCCTGGTACATCTTGGTGCTCCCAGGATGGATTGAAAGAGGGGATTCATGAGCTTCTTTTAAGATCAACTCCGTGGTCATCCGGAACACATATTTGTTGTCCACGCATGACCAACCCATCCGCATTCTCAGAGAATCTCGGTCGCGCATCCTCATTCATCTTGCGCTTAATTTTAGCCACTCCCTTGTCCTTGAGCTGAGCGGTTTTAATTTGTAATTCAAGGGTTGGTTGTAGGGTCAGGCTGCAACGTACCCCTTTCCAACTACTACCAAGTTGATTTTGTGGAATTCTTTGAGTAATTCTAGTTGATTGACAAGAATAGTGGTATTGATGGTATGTAGTTTGTAACTGAGCGTGTCGGGCACTACATTTGCCTTGCCCAGGTGGTAATCGATACCCATATCATAATCCTTGATTAGCTCAAGCCATTTTCATTGCCTAACATTCAGATCTGGTTGGGTAAAGAAACATTTCAGTCTTTTGTGATCGGTGTATATTTCACATCGGTTGCCGATAAGGTAATGTCGCCATATCTTGAGAGCATGAACGACGGCTACCAACCCTAAGTTGTGAGTAGGATAATTGGCTTCATGAGGCTTTAGCTGGCGGGAAGCATAGGCTATGACCTTGCCTTCTTGCATCAACACAAAACCTAGGCCCTGACGGGACGCATCGCAATATACATCGAAGCTCTTGTGTATGTTGGGCAATGTGAGTACTAGGGCTGTTGTGAGTCTTTGCTTTAGCTCCTGGAAACTTACTTCGCAAGCCAGTGACCACTCAAATTTCTTCTCTTTCTTGAGTAATTCAGTCATTGGCTTGGCAATCTTTGAGAAGTTCTCAATAAACCGACGATAATATCCAGCAAGATTGCGAAAACTTCGGATCTCGGAAACAGTTTGGGGCTGCTCCCAAGCGAGCACATTTTGCACCTTACTCGGATCAACAATGATGCCTCCTTCGGAAAGGACATGGCCTAGGAAGCCAACTTCCTTTAGCCAAAACTCGCACTTGCTAAACTTCGCATAAAGTTGATGCTTGTGAAGCTTGTCGAGCACCATGTACAAGTGAAGCTCATGCTCTTTTTTACTCTTTTAGTAGATGAGGATGTCATCGATGAACACCATCACAAATTTGTCCAAGTACTCCATGAACACTTTATTCATAAGATTCATGAAAGTGGTAAGTGCTTTAGTACGTCCAAAAGAGACTACAGTATACTCATACAAACTATAGCGAGTTGTAAAGGTGGTCTTTGGGATGTCCTCCAGTCGGATTTTGAGTTGGAAGTAGCCAAGTCTGAAGTCAATTTTTGAAAAGACTCAAGCCTTGCTCGTTTGATCAAATAAGTCATCAATTTGCGGGAGTGGGTACTTGTTCTTGATGTTCATTCAATGATTGATAGTCGACACATATTCGGAGACTACTATATTTCTTTTTGACAAATAGTACCAGACTTCTCCATGGTGATGAGCTAGGGCGGATGAAACCCTTGTTCAGCTGCTCCTTGTGTTGTTTCTTTAATTCAACCAACTCATCTAGGGGCATACGATAAGGACGTTTGGAGGTAGGTGCTGTCCCTGGCAGGAGATCAATGACGAACTCTATGTCTCGGTCCGGTGGCATACCCGTTAACTCTTCTGGAAAGACATCGGGGTAATCACACACAATGGCCACTTGATGTACCTCCGAAATTGAGAGAGTGTGGAGAGATGGCTGCTGCAAGGTAGTGGCTTGTTCGGAGGAGTATGTTACATGAACACCATCGAAATTGACCAAAGAGATAGCTTGGTTAGCACAATCAATGTGGCCCTTATTCTTGGATCACCCTTGAATTCTACCCCATTGATCACAATTCTAATTCCCAAACTTATAAGTTTTGCCCTCATGACGGACCCGGGTGAATAGATTAACAACATGATGTTGTCTAGATAGTTGACTTTGATCTTTTGTTGCTCAACGAATTTTGTAGATATGAAAGAATGAGATGCTCCGGAATCAAATAAAACCAAGGTGGGGGTTGAGTGCATAAGAAACATACCCAGCACCACATCGGGTTCGTTACTTGCTTCTTCGGCGGTCACATGGTTGAGACGGCCATGCCCATAGCCTTGGGCTGGCTTTGGGGCTCTCCAGCCTCCTCGGGGGCCTCCATGTCCACTTTCTAGACCTTGGGGCTGAGGTGGAGCATTCTGGGGTTGAGGACGAGTCGCCGGTGGCTTCTTTTGTGGGCAATTACTGGCATAGTGCCCCTTCTCATTGCAAGCGAAGCATGTGATGGCATCAGCCCAATTTTGGCCTCCGGATGGCTGCCCTCCACGGTTATATGGCTGAACCGCTAGTGGAGAGGGGCGAGAATCATGCCCTTGAGATCTTGGAGGTGGCGGGCAGAGGAACGAGCACCCATGGACTACTAAGTGCGTGGTTTTGGGGAACCGCTGCTCGCAGATGGTTACTTGGCCTGGAGGGCAAATAGCCTTGTAGCTATTGCACCATGCCGTGCGGCTCCTGGGAGATACTATGCAGCGTATTGCACTTTCTCCTCATCATTGCATCGTGCAATGTCGAGCTTGCCTTCAATGTCACAAAGCCAATCATTGGCATCAAATGGATCTGCCGACGAGGAGAAGTTTGGCGGGCGAGTCCGCTGGAACTCAGCCAAGCGCGATTGAGGCGGCATGGCTGCCATTCCACCGTATATTGCGGCTGCATTGAGGTTCTCAGTGTTTTGCACCAACCTCTCGAGGAGGTGGGTTTGCATCACGAGAACTTGTTCCATTGACGGTGGAGGGGGCAACTCCTCGCTCTGAGCCTCTTGATGAATACGGGTGCTTCCTAGGTCTCTTACAGGCGTGCTGGAGTGTTGTGCCTCATGGGTGTGAGACCCCGGGTGCAGCGGGTTAGGGTGCGCCGGATTGGGCACCTCACCCTTCGGAATGCTGCCCTTGAGGGCAGCACCTCTAGCCATGAGTTCGTGCACGGATGGGGTAATCGGCATCCTGTCATATACATGAAAGTTGAGCAACATACGCGTGGCGGATAAGGTAACGACTAGAGATAGAGGCATAATGAGAGTAGGGTGTTTAAGCATGCATATTCGAGTTTGGAAACCAATTTTCATGCTCGAGTAAGATTACGGACAGCAAGGGTAGATTGAATAGATTACGATAATTTTGACGACATTTACATGGTTCGGTCGCCATACATAGGTGAGATACATCATGGGGTCATCGCCAACTAACATGGACCATCCCATTAGCGTCTTTTACAAGTTTGCACAACAAAAGTACAACACAAGTTAGCTCATACTACAACCCAAAAGTGAGCTCTAACAGCTAAGTCATCTAGTCTCATCCTAAGAATTGCCACCATCACTGGCGGCGTCGGGAGCGTCATGGGCAGCGGGTGGTGATGGAGGTGCAACGGGCATCATCAGCTCATACTCGCACCCGTTGAAGAAGACGCTCTCCCCAGGCACTGCGTTTACGGGGCCTCTAGAAAGTGTGGCCAAAACACGATGTCTGTGGCCTCCCACCAACATGCAGGCACGGCGGATGACTCTACAGTAGGAGCCATAGGGATGCAGAAGGTCCTCCGCGGGCTCGTATTCCTCGTGCTCCCCATACACTATCTCTGTGGACAAGAAACCATGGTGGAGTAGCGGGGTCATGTGAGTCTCCAGCTCAGTGATGCGGTGACGTGCGAGGATCAAGTCGTCGTGGAGGCGGAGGAGGTACCTATCAAGGGACCTCACTAGGCCCACGAGCTGGGTAAGTGGTGTATCTGGTGTAGCATCCTCCGCTACATAGACATTCACCAAGCTATCCCCCGCATGCGAGGGATAGTAAGGGAACATCTCCGCCATCTCGGGGAGGTCGTGACGGAGGCAAACAATGGCAACGTACACCCCGTCATGCAATGCCGAAAGTGGGTTCGGCGCCATCTCATGGTAGCGTCGGGTTGGCTCCTGTTCATGGTGCCCATGGATGGTCACCTCCGTGATAAACATCTCGGATGCCGGGCTAATAGTTGAGCGGGAGATGAGATATTCGGCTGCCCGGTGCGGTGCATCATGTCCCATAGAGTTTGTTGCACGGAGCCCTCGAATATAGCCCGAGTGTAGTAGCATGGTTCCTAGCGGTGTGCCATCTAAGAAAGAGAAAAGTTTCAGTTTAGCATGACCTCATATGGAATGAAAAATGCCAAGTAAAGGAGAGGCGATAAAACAAGAAATCAGCAAGGCTAACGGTTCTGTCCAGCAGGTTCCTAGAATTGTTTTGGCACTGCTACAGGGCTAGTAAAAATGTGAATTTTTTTGTATAGCTATCTGGAGAAATGATGTATCTATGGTAAAATTATCAGGATTTTTACATGGCCAGATCATCCTATAAAATTGTACATGTGAGGCGCTGTCCAGAATTTCTATCTCGCACCTACTAAACTTTTTCTCGAGTTCTAACCCCTGTTTCTAAGCTCGAAAGTCTACGAACTTTTATGGGTTTGGTTCTGATTCAGTGTGGTCCATTCCCTAATTTTGGTGGCATGTTTGGATGTATTTAGGTCAGCAATACCACATCCTATATTTTCTTAACCATACATCTACGCTTTGCACGACTTGCTTTTGAAACAAGATAAGAGCGTAAAAGTTTTCATCTTTAAAAGAGACGGTGCAAAGTAAGATGAGATTAGGGAAGCCCCATGCTAATCCTACCAGATTTTAAGTTTCAAAACTTAGTTTTAATGACTTCGAAAATGTAGGATTCATCAATTTGAATGGCATAAGGAGTAGGGTAAAGATTCATTCTTTTTCAAATTGCGTCATTTTCCTGGAAAGCCAAGTTTTGAAATTAAGATGAGCACCACAACCATTTGAAGGATAGGATAAGGAAGAAATAACTATAGAGGGGATAAGAGTAGCATTATACATTTTCATAATTAAGCTTTTCTAACTGAAAATAATCTTTTGAGAGAAAGTTTTGTCCTTAATTCCATCGACCATGCTAACTAAGGCTATTCCTACAGTCGTATGGACTCTGATACCACCTCTTGTGGGCACCCAGACATACGAATTTAACCTCACTCGTGCGTTGGACTAGAGGTGACACCCATACTCTACTTAAGTGTATGCTCACTGCCACCAATAATACCGTGCACGGAGTACTAACCAAATGGCCCTCACTCAAGCAAATATGAGCCATTCGGTTGCACCGTACACACTTACACGACCAAGAGAGTTTCGATTCTTTTCTGAATAACCATAAAATGATTGAAACCAACCCTTCTGGGTGTAACACACGCCGGCCTTGTCGGGACCCGATTCTGAGAATCTGGACCCTCTGTGTATTCTGTGCTAGTCCAGGATCACGCTAGCACACACAGTCTTTTCAGGGTTGAACATCACAGACGTTCAGAACCATACCATATTAAATAGAGCAAACATTTATATAAACTGAATTGTACGACCTTATGGTCTCCTTACATAAGATCAGCCACGCAGGGCTTACATTATCAGAGTAATAAAAGGTAGCAGCGGAAAGCAAATAAACTTAATGGAGTCCCATCAAATTGCCACAGGCAACCGATTGGGCTTGCCCCCTAATTGTCCAGCTCTTCGATGTACTCCTCTTCCCATGTTGGCGTAGACTCCTCCACTGATGTTGGGTTGATAGGCAAGGAGGGGTGAGTACTCAAGGCACTCAACAAGTAATGCACAGAATGCATTGCTATTACTATATGCAAGACTTATTCCAAAGAATTGGCTTACTTGGCTCATTTGCATCAAACAACATTTTTAAATTAACAATTTATTTAGATTAAAACCAGTGAAACAGTTAATATTAGTACTAAGTTCTTTAAACAGTTTTTCTCCGTAAACTTGGCACACAACCTTAATTAGATTTTTCTTGACACTGGCACATAGCCACCCTTTCCACATTTTATTTTTGAAGATCTAACCCTTGACTGTAATCCCCGAGCAATGTCCAATACCTCGGACACGGCCATTCGAATAGATTTGACACTCTGCAGAGGTTGTACACTTTACCCACAAGATACAGCCGCCAACCACACAGGTGATTGCCCGTAACAAAGCCTTTCAGGAACCTCTACCTTAACCAATGAACCTCTCCGGTATTGCCTTCGCTATCACTCCCCTTACATAGAGCCGAAGTATAGAACAGGCTAACACTGTTGGATGGGCACCAAGCCGTAGCATAGGTACGCTCCCCCACACAAATACACCCCCATGTACTGTCATCCCGAGGTTTCAGAGGAAAGATATCAGAACCCTAATCAACCTGGTCTATCCCAAACCAGACATGTGGTTGCACGGATGACTCAGTTCAAAGACTTGCAAGGTGAAGTCCTTAGCTGACCAAGGAAAGACTTTCATCACTCAACAGTGGCACACAGCCCAATGTGGCACACAGACTCACAACACTCATCAACCCATTGCCACACAGGCCCACCAGGCACTAAGCCTCCTGCCACATACCAATAATAACTTAACATCGGTACAGAGCCACACAGGTCTCCGTACCTCAGTTTCATCACTTAGCATCATCACACTGTTTCCAAAATACATTCAATATTTCATTAATCAGTATTGTGGCATTCTTCCGAAAGATCGTACATGACCTGTTGCAAGGCTAAGCATCTAATCACGGTCTAGCCTCCTGTGTTGGCATCATATTATATCCAACAAATATGATTAATTTTAGGGTGACAAAGATTTCAGGGCATACAAATGATAATTTCAAGGTGGCAATAACAGTATGGGTTGATTAGCTACATTACCCAAATTAATTTAAATCCATTTTTAATTAACTTAGCATGCATAATTTCAAGCAAAATATATTTTAAAAACTGGGATCAAAATGGTCAAAGCATCACTTGCCTTCGAAGATTTGCTCGTCGTGTTTCGAAGCTTGATCTTGAGCGACGAACTCTTCTTCGAAACTTCCCGGCAAATTTGTGTCTACGCGTAAAAATTATATATGCAATAAATAACCAAAACAGTAGACTACTTAACATCAAAAATTCAAATAAAATTGACCATTAAAATAGCACAATTTTACAAATTTTTAGAGACTGAAATCACCTCAATCGGAGTTAAAATGCAAAAGTTATAGCCTTTCAATATTTTAAATAAAATATAAATCAGAAAATAAAATTCCCGAATTTATTTTTTTATTTTTCTATTGAAAACTCAATTTATTGCGTCAGCATGACGTCATCTGACACGTGGCGCTTCCTGGTGCTACCATGTTTCCTCGGTCCATTGATTGGGTCCATGGCCCGGCTTTGGTCCACGGTGGACTCGGTCCACAGAACAGTGTGCCTCGCTCCCACCAGCTGACGTCAGCACTGACATCAATGCTGACGTCACCCGACTAACCTCGAGATTCGTGCATGAACACGTGTCAGCATCTCGACCAATCCTAGCCGACGGCCAGATCTCACCCACGTGGCGCAATCATGACCGTAAAAAAAAATCAACAGTCAGATCTCCCGCGTCACCCGAAACGCTTCGAATTCCACGTGACACGCGTCGCGCATCCGACGACGCTCACAAATCCAATGGTCAGTGCACGCACTGACTCGGCGACTCCTCGGCTTACGCGAAGACACGCGGTGAAATCTCGACAACTTGTCTGAAATCAACGGCCGAGATTCGGTCATGCCTCGGTCAACACGCACACGCGTCAGCGTTCGATTTGGCGAGGGCGCGGCGTCATCCGTGCCGCATGATCAAATCTGAACAGCGTGGGTTCACACGACACAGCTCGAACCCACGATCACCGTACAGATCCAATCCAACAGCCCATGGCACCCTAGCGGTTTACTGTTCACCCTAGCGACGTGGCACTATCTCACGCGTTCAAACATGATCCAATGGCTCAAATCTAATCTAAAGCACCAAATGCCAAATCTAATCTAAACCGCATGTATCATATCTAACGGCTATGACTTAAGCTAGATTAGCACAGGATTTGGGGCTACGTGGACTCACCGAAGCGGCACAATGCAGATCGGACGGTCGACGGTGTTTGGCAAGGTCGACGGCGGCGCAAAAGAGAAGGCTGCTGACGCTGAGGAAGACTACGCGTTCGGCGACGCTAGAGGGCGACTTCGACGAGAAGAACTGACGGGCTCGACGCGGCTCACTTCGGTGAACTAGAAACGGGGTCGGAGCACGGCTGAAGGGCTCGGACGACGGTGGGGCGAAGCAAAAACGATGGCGGCACGCAAGAGCAACTGCGGCGATCTAGCACGGGGTCTCTGGAGCATCTCGGCGAGCGTGAAAGGTGTCAAAATGAGCGGCTTGAAGTCCTCTGCAGAATGCGCTAACCGACGCACTTAAAGGAGCCTCGACGTGCGTGAAACTCGCCAGTGAAACTCACGGGCATCAATGCCCACGTTCCCCCAGTGATCTCGCAAAGATGATGACGTGGCACAATCCTGGACATCCGCGCAACGACGATCCGATGGCGCACGCACGCGGGCGACGCGGCGCAACGGCAATCGTTGGATCCCGATCCAACGGTCTGAACGCGCGGTGGCTAGGGTTTGGCGCTGGGCCAGGCTAAGTACAGTGCTGGGCCAGCCCAGTACTATTCCTCACGTTTTTAAAAAATATTTTTGATTTAAAATAAATCCGATAAATAAACAAAGCCGAAATAAATAGCAAAAATACCCGAAAAAATCTAGAAAATTCTGGAAAATATTTTGAGACATTTGGAACTCAAATAAAATATTTCCAGAAAAACTTTGCTTAAACTTTTGCAATCTTTTAATTGATTTCAGGAAAGCCCTTATTTGAATAAATGCAAATAAATTCCAATAAATTCCCAAAAATTCCAAAAATCAAAATAATTCCAAAATTTAAAATATGGAAATTTTTAGGGTGTTACAAACCTCCTCCCTTAACAGAATCTCGACCCCGAGATTCAAGGCTAACTGCGGAATAGGTTTGGAAACTCCTTTTTCAGATCTTCTTCTCGTTCCCATGTCGCCTCACTTTCCGAATGATTGCTCCATTGAACTCTGTAAAAGCGTGTTGACTTATTCCTGGTTTCTCTATTCATTGTGTCCAGAATCTTCACCGGATGCTCTTTATAAGTCAAATATTCTTGTAGCTCAATTGCTTTCAAAGGTGTTTGTTCTTCTGGTACTCGAAGACACTTCTTCAATTGCGACACATGGAATACATCATGTACTTCTACCAGTGACTGCGGCAACTCCAATTGGTACGAAACTTCACCTCTGCGACTCAGGATCTTGAATGGTCCGACATATCTGGGTGCGAGCTTTCCTTTTGCATAGAATCTTCGGACTCCTTTGAGTGGTGTAACTCTGAGATACACAAAATCTTCAGGTTCAATGCTCAATTCCCTGTGACGATTGTCGGCATAACTCTTCTGCCTTGATTGAGCAATCTTCAGTCTTTTCCTGATTATGGTGATCTGTTCTTCCACTTTATGAAGTATATCCGGACCAAAAACATGCCGTTCACCGGTCTCATTCCAATTCAACGATGTTCGACAGGATCGGCCATACAGAGCTTCAAATGGAGACATCTGTAAACTTGCTCGATAATCTATATTGTAGCCGAACTCAAAGATAGGGCAAATACTTGTCCCAAGAAGTAGAATATGCTAAAGCACAAGCTCTCAGCATATCTTCCAATATCTGGTTAACTCTCTCAGTTTGACCATCTGTCTGTGGATGGTATGCTGTACTGAAATTTAGATGAGTTCCCATTGGCTCATGCAGTCTACCCCAAAACCATGAGGTAAATTGAGTACCTCTGTCGGATACTATTTTCTTCGGAACTCCGTGCAGACAAACGATCCTTGACATGTATAATTCTACTAACCGATCTCCTGAGTATGTGGTCTTTACCGGTATGAAATGTGCAACTTTAGTTAAACGATCTATTATGACCCATATGGAGTCATATCCCCCTGGAGTTTTGGGTAAACTGGTTATGAAATCCATACCGATTTCTTCCCATTTCCATTCGGGTATCTTTAGGGGTTGCAATAATCCTGCTGGCCTTAGATGCATAGCTTTAACTCTTTGACATATCTCACATAATGCGACATACTCTGCAACTTCCCGCTTTATGCTTGGCCACCAAAAGCTTTCCTTCAGGTCTTGGTACATTTTGGCACTTCCTGGATGGATTGAATACTTGGAGTCATGAGCTTCCTCCAAGATTAACTGCTTCAGTTCCTTTTTGTTCGGTACACAGATGTGTCCTTTAAACCACATAGTGCCTTGCTCATCCAGTTTGAAATCCTTGGCCTTGCCTTCATCCATCTTGGACTTGATTCTTTTGATCTTATCGTCACCTTTTTGTTCTTCTCTGATCTGGTCCTCCAGGGTAGGTTTTACCTCCAAGGTTGCCAAAAATCCTTCTAGTACTACTTCCAACCCCAATTTCTGGAATTCATTGCACAACTCAGCCTGACTTGTTCCCAATAGTACATTTACACTGTGGCTCTTCCGACTCAAGGCATCAGCCACAATGTTGTCTTTACCAGGATGGTAATGGATTCCAACATTGTAATCTTTAGTCAACTCTAGCCATCTCCTTTGCCTCATATTTAAGTCAGCTTGCGTGAAGATATACTTAAGGCTCTTATGATCTGTATACACTTCACATCTATTTCCGATGAGATAGTGACGCCATAACATCAGTGCATGCACTACGGCGGCCAATTCCAGATCATGGGTCGGGTAATTCTCCTCATGTGGCCTCAATTGCCTCGATGCATATGCAACTACCTTTCTGTTTTGCATCAATACGCACCCCAATCCTTGCCGCGATGCATCACAATAAATGTCAAAGCTTCGATAAACATCAGGTAAGACCAATACTGGTGCTGACGTCAACCGCTTCTTCAACTCCTAAAAACTCTTTTCACATTCTGATGTCCACAAGAATTTCTTTTCCTTCTTTAACAATTGGGTAAGGGGCCTTGCAATTGTAGAGAATCCTTCAATGAATCGATGGTAATATCCTGCCATTCAAAAGAAACTACGGATTTGGGTTACCGACTTCGGTGGCTCCCAATGCAATACTGCTTCTACTTTGCTTGGATCTACTGCAACTCCTTCAGCAGTCATTATATGCCTGAGAAATTCAACATTATCCTCCCAGAAGTCGCATTTGCTAAATTTAGCGAACAACTGTTGTTCCCTTAACTTTTCAAGGACTAGCCTTAAATATTTAGCGTGCTCTTCCCTCGTCTTGGAGTAGACAAGGATATCATCTATAAACATGACAACGAACTTATCCAGGTATTCCATAAAAACCTTATTCATTAAGATCATGAAATACGCTGGTGCATTTGTCAATCCAAAGGACATAACTGTGAACTCATAGTTCCCGTATCTCGATGAAAATGCAATCTTCGATATATCCTCTGATCGGATCTTCAACTGATGATACCCTGATCAGAGATCAATCTTGGAGAAGACTCCTGCTCCTCTCAACTGATCAAATAGGTCATCAATCCTGGGTAGCGGATACTTATTCTTTATCGTCACATCGTTGAGTGCACGATAGTCTATACACATCCTAAAACTCTCGTCCTTCTTCTTGACGAACAGGACTGGTGCTCCCCATGGCGGTGAACTAGGTCTTATAAACCCTTTTTCCAACAGCTCTTCAATCTTCTTCTTCATCTCTACCAACTCATCTGTGGACATCCGGTAGGGTCTCTTAGCTATGGGAGCTGTCCCTGGTACAAGTTCTATAACGAACTCGATATCCCTATCCGACGGCATCCCAGGTAATTCCTCCGGAAAAACATCCGGATATTCGTTGACTACCGATACATCCTCTAGACTGACGGTCTTCATGTTGTTGACCATCAACTGTCCATCCCGCACTGCTGTTGCTTCAAATTCAATCCTCTTCCCATTCGGGCTCTCAACTGATATAACTCTTCGTCCGCACTCCAATACTGCCTTGTGCTTAGTTAACCAATCCATTCCCAGGATAACATTCAGGGTTTGGGTATTTAGGATAATTAAGTTCGCTAGGAACTCTATTCCATTAATTATTAGTCTTACCCCAGAACATCTTACTTTGGATCGGAGTTCTGATCCAGGGGATTGGACTATAAGCACACATTTAAGATTCACGATATCCAAATCATTTTGAACAGCAAAATCTCGGGAAACAAATGAATGTGAAGCTCCAGAATCAAATAAAACAGTAGCTGGTACTGAGTTTACTAGGAACTTACCCAATACAACATCCGTAGCATTCTGGATCTCATCCGCAGTGATGTGGTTGACTCGGCCTCACGTGGTTGCTTGAGACGGAGTGGCCGATGACGTTGCTCCACGATTCACATTCGGCGTTGGAGTCCTTGTGGCTGTGTTCCCCAGGTTAAAGCGAACGGGGGTGACACCTCCCTTCTTAGGGCAATTATTGGCAAAATGCCCCAGTTCGTTGCAGTGATAGCAACGCCTTCCCGTCGCTTGGGAATTTCCTCCAGTTTGTACCACTGTTCTGGCTAGAGTTTGAACATTCTGGCCCACTGGACGGTTTGCCGGTAGTGGTGCCCTGTCACTGCCTCTGGGCTGGTATCGAACAAACTGTTGGGGTGTCGTCCTCTGCCTCTACTGGCCCTGACGACCTCCTTGTTGTGCCATTTTGCGCTTTCGACTATCATCCAACTCCCAACATTTATCTTTCAGGATAAGAGCCTTGTTGACTAGCTCCTGGAAGTCCGGGAACGTGTGGGTGATCAGTCCCACCTGCAGCCTAGCGTTCAATCCCTTCATAAAGCGGGATTGTTTGGCCTTGTCCGTCGCTACATCCTCTGGTGCGTAGCGTGCCAATTGGGTGAATTTGTTCAGATAGTCGGCCACTGATTGGCCACCCTGCTTAAGATTCCGAAACTCTTCCTTCTTAAGATCCATAATACCTTCTGGTACATGGTACTGACTGAAGGCTGTGGTGAATTCCTCCCAAGTGATTCCTTGTGGGTCTTCGTGTGCTGCACAGAAGTTTTCCCACCATTCCGCAGCAGTTCATTCCAATTGATGAGAGGCATAGAGTACCCTCTCTTGTCCTACACTCTGGGTTATGTGTAGTTTCCTTTTGATTGTCGTCAACCAGTCATTTGCTTCCAATGGATTGGCATTGCCTGAGAACATGGGTGGATGAGTCCTCATGAATTCTGATAATCTGGAATAGGGGTGTGGTCCCTGGTTACCCCCTGGTTGAACATTCGCAGCAGCTTGGTTGGAGATCTGCTGCATAGTCTTCATCATTGTGTTCATGAGTTAGGTTTGGGCAGCCAGGAAAGCTCCCAAATTCTGCAGATCAACCTGCGGCGGTTGAGGAATTGGTTCCTCATTCTGGTTTTCCGCCTGATTGACACCACTTCCACTAGCTCCAACGTTGCCACGAGTCCTCACCATCTGTTGAAAGCTTCCAAGGTTAAGAAAAGAAGAAGAAAGCACAGACAAGAAAAGAACTTATATAGGGGAAACAGGTGTAACTTAAATTATTTAGCAACTTTATTAATTTTAGGAAAGTAGTATGGTTGCTCACAAGTGCCTAAGGGCAATGCAACGCATACTAGACACTTACGAAACAAAGCAAACAACAAACAAGCATTAAGACTCAACAACGACTCACACCTAATGGTGATTCTGAAATAAAAGACGCGACTCAAACACTCGAGTCTCGGCACTACACCCGACTAGACTCGATCACTCATCGAGCCATCCTGGCTGCGGCTCCCCCGGAGCACATACCGGCGGGTGCTCCGGCATCGGGGCGAACTGGTCCTGGTGACCACCCCCCTCCGCTGCTACTAGCACTGAGGAATCCTACCCCTCAAGCTCAGCCTCCTGATTCAAAATTGGCTCCTCCGGCTCGGGCACCAACTCCTCATGGTCCTCCTCGTCAAGCTCCATCTCGACCTCTGGCGGTCTGGCATAGAGCGCGTCCTCCAACTCTCCAATCTGCTGAAAAGCGAAAGACCTGGTCTCCTGAAGGGTCTGTTCAACTGCCTCCAAAGCGGCGTAGACGGACTGAAGCTTGTGGACAGTCTGGTCCAACACCTGCTCCTGAGCGGCTGCGAATCGCGCCAAGTGCACGACCGCCCCATCTCCCTCCAGATGAAGCTGTCCTCCTAGAGCTCCTCCCTCCTGCGGTGCGATTTAAACACGGTGTCCGGCTCTCCAAAGATAAGCCTAGCCAATCCTCCTCATGGCTAGATGCGTAGACTCCTGAATCCCGGCCTGAAAGGTAACCCTTCGGACCGTGATGTTGAACGGCCGGATTGCTCCCACGTGCTCTCTCGCGAAGACAGTGATCGTCGTTGCCATGCCTCTAACTCTACCGTTGACCGCCCAGGTGCGACCACGGTAAAGGGCACTGTCAAAACCTCCTAGAACTTGAAGCATCCTCCACAGCTCCGTGGCATAACCACCAGCCCGCTCGCCAAAGGTATGGATCCTCCTGACCATCCGCCAACACAACTTTGGTTAGGCCTTAATTTAAAATAGACAGAAAATAATAGTAAGAATTTAGCATAGGTATGGAGAAAGAGAGCAAAGAAAAGTCGAGATTTCAATGATATTCTTGCTCAAGTTGTTAAATTTTTAGAAAATAGTTTTATCCTCCTAGACACAGCTAACCTAGTTAGGGTCAAGACCTACGGTTAGCCTGCTCTGATACCACCTCTGTCGGGACCCGATTCTGAGAATCTAAACCCTCTGTGTATTCTGTGCTAGTCCAGGATCACGCTAGCACACACAGTCTTTACAGGGTTGAACAACACAGACGTTCACAACGATACCATATTAAGTAGTGCAAACATTTATATAAACTGAATTGTATGACCTTATGGTCTCCTTACATAAGATCAGCCATGTAGGGCTTACATTATTAGAGTAAAAAAAGGTAGCAGCGGAAAGCAAATAAACTTCGTGTAGTCCCATCAACTTGCCACAGGCAACCGACTAGGCTTGCCCCCTAATTGTCCGGTTCTTCGATGTACTCCTCCTCCCATGCTGGCGTAGACTCATCCACTGATGTTGGGTTGAAAGGCAAGGAGGGGTGAGTACTCAAGACACTCAACAAGTAATGCACAGAATGCATTGCTATTACTATATGCAAGACTTATTCCAAAGAATTAGCTTACTTGGCTCATTTGCATCAAGCAGCATTTTTAAACTAACAATTTATTTAGATTAAAAGTAGTGAAATAGTTAATATTAGTACTAAGTTATTTAAACAGTTTTTCTCCGTAAACTTGGCACACAGCCTTAATTAGATTATTCTTGACACTAGCACACAACCACCCTTTCCATATTTTATTTTTAAAGATCTAACCTTGACTGTAATCCCCGAGCAATGTCCAATACCGTGGACATGGCCATTCGAATAGATTTGACACTCTGCAGAGGTTGTACACTTTACCCACAAGATACAGCCGCCCACCACACAGGTGATTGCCCGTAACAAAGCCTTTCAGGAACCTCTACCTTAACCAATGAACCTCTCCGTTATTGCCTTCGCTATCACTCCCCTCACACAGAGCCGAAGTATAGAACAGGCTTACACCGTTGGATGGGCACCAAGCTGTAGCATAGGTACGCTTCCCCACACAAATACACCCCCGTGTACTGTCACCCCGAGGTTTCAGAGGAAAGATATCAGAACCCTAGTCAACCATGTCTGTCCCAAACCAGATATGTGGTTGCACGGATGACTCAGTTCAAAGATTTGCAAGGTGAAGTCCTTAAATGACCAAGGCAAGACTTTCATCACTCAAAAGTGACACACAGCCCAATGTGGCACACAGACTCACAACACTCATCAACCCATTGCCACACAGGCCCACCTGGCACTAAGCCTCCTGCCACTTGCCCCAGTCTAAATCATTTCCCCCCAGTTGATTTTTGTGCAACACATACCAATAATAACTTAACATCGGTACAGAGCCACACAGGTCTCCGTACCTCATTTTCATCACTTAGCATCATCACACCGTTTCCAAAATACATTCAATATTTCATTAATCAGTATTGTGGCATTCTTCCGAAAGATCGTACATGACCTGTTGCAAGGCTAAGCATCTAATCACGGTCTAGCCTCCTATGTTGGCATCATATTATATCCAACAAATATGATTAATTTTAGGGTGACAAAGATTTCAGGGCATACAAATGATAATTTCAAGGTGGCAATAACAGTATGGGTTGATTAGCTACATTACCCAAATTAATTTAAATCCATGTTTAATTAACTTAGCATGCATAATTTCAAGCAAAATATATTTTAAAAACTGGGATCAAAATGATCAAAGCATCACCTTCCTTTGAAGAGTTGCTGGTTGTGTTCCGAAGCTTGATCTTGAGCGACGAACGCATCCTCGAAACTTCCCAGCAAATTTGTGTCTACGCATAAAAATTATATATGCAATAAATAACCAAAATAGTAGATTACATAACCTTAAAAATTCAAATAAAATTCACCATTAAAAAGAACAATATTTTACAATTTTTAGAGACTGGAATCACCTCAATCGGGGTGAGAATGCAAACGTTATAGTGAAGGACCGAAATGGCGAACAGAGGGGGGGTGAATGGTCGCAAATAAAAATTCCCCCAAAATAATCCAACAAAAACCTCGACAAGATCGCTCAAAAGGAATTGTGAAAAACCCGAAAAACTAGACAACTATGTGTACCCCAAGCTTGCATGGATAAGTACCATAAAATATGTGGGGATTTTTGAGTCACAATCCTGGTTGTCTAGTGTCCAAGATAAAGAGGAATCAATTCAAACTCTTGCTTTTAGAAAGGACATCAATTCAAATCAGAAAAGCAAAAGCAGAATTCCCAGAACTTGTCCTCAATTTGCACAGGAGGTTGGTGGGTTTCTGTAGCTCACAAAATTTTGAGACTTTTTCTCCCTGTGAGCATCAGAGTCTTGAAGAACTCCACCAAATTTCTCCTCAAAAAGCCTTACAGAAAAAACACGAAAAATCGAAGAACACAGTCTGGTCAAGAACTTCGAGCAGAACGTTTGGGGCTCGGTTTTCACCTCATGGCGCCCAAAAGGTACAACAAGTGAACTCCAAAATTTTTCTGCAAGCGGATATCAGAGTCCCGCACCTCCTCCAACAAGAATCACTCAAAAATGATTTTTCTATATTTTTAAAAAAATCAAACACTGACTGCTGCGCGAAGAACAAGTTCAGAACAAAGTTGGAACTTGAAAGAAAAGATGTTCTCTACTCAATCCAAGAGTGCAAAAGAGATGTAAAACCATATGAACACACTCAAAACATCCAAGAATAGCAGCATTTAGAAGGAGGGGAGGCAAATCCAAATTACTTGAAAGTAAATTGCGGAATGTAATTGCGGAAAGTAAATGCTGAATTTAAATTATGTAAAGTAAAGACATAATGTAAATGCATAAAATAAATTCAGAGGTGGATGAATAAAACTTTCATTTCTGGAAGGAGGTTACAAAGCCTCACATTCATGTGGGCAAAGCTCAAATGAGCATCAAAAACCTCAACACCTTCAAGGGAAGGAGGCTACCCCTCCACCCCTATTTATACTACTCTTGGGCCACCTACCACCCTTGGATGAGTCCCTCAACCCTAGAGCACTCATCTAAGGGCTAGGATTAACCCACACACACAGCCATGCAAGGGCTAACCCAAAACCCACACACATACCGGGTTTTCTTGCACGGTTTTCAAGGCATACTACCTAGACCCGCTAACCTATCAACTAGACCTCAATCCGACGGTCCTCATTGATCCACGCGGCATCTAGCTAGCATCATCTCCTTTCCTTGTCTTCTTGACTTGCCCGACTCCGTCTCCGATCATCTTCCGCGATCTCCCAACCGTCTGGACCTCCGACGCTCCTCGCCTAGTCCCGGTCATCCTTCGCCTCACCATGACCTAGCACGTCGTCCTGCAACCATCAAAAACAAGGAAACTCCTCACATAGCAATGCCCACAAAGATGTGCAATAAACCATCCAACTCATCACTACCGCGTCCATACGACCGTCTTCGCCACTCTGGCGAGACAACTCAAATTGCTTCATTTTGAAAATCAATCCAAATCAAACTCAAACTTGAGCACACCTTGCTCAAATAAAGTCAAATACTCATCACAAACATGGATGGACCTCCACATGGTCCTTCAATCTCCCCCTTGATGAGTATATTGACAAACCATACAAAAGGCATAAATTTGAGTTTGAAGAAAATGAAGAAGAAAGCAATTTTCAATTGTAAAGTCAAACTTGGTCCAAAGATAGAAATTAGAACCATGACCAAGTTGACGAAGAGGAATTCAGATTTTAGAGTTAAATTTAAGAAAGAGCAAGTTTTCAACAAAAACTCTAAAATCCAACTAAACATGTCAAATGTGATTATGAGATTATGATCCAACGAGTAGTAGCATAGTTTTACAAAGATCATAATAACCAAATAAGCATTCACATTTTATCTTTTAGTGATGCCTTTTCTACGTTATCTCCCCTTTTGGCAATATAGGCATCAATTTTTTTTTATGTATGCATGAAATGCAATCGAAAGAGCTTTGAGGATTATCCAATTGATCAAAATGGAAGGATATTACACCAAGTTTGTCAATTTCAGAAGATGACTAAACTAAGACATGTCCAAGTGCAAATACGAGTTTAGTTTTAAATATTTCATTTTTAGCAAGATTAGACAAGTGCAACACTTAGCTTTAGTTTCAAAAATAGAAGAATAGCCACTCTAAGGATCAAAAGGAAAACCTAGAGTTCAACCTACTCAACACTTTGGAGAATCTAGAAGAGCATACAAGGTCCTTCGGGCTCATTTATCACTGAATGCAAATTTTGATTTATCATCATACAAGACATAGCGGGGTGCAAATGTTTGACATTATTTGCATTCTTTACCCACATATGTCTTTGTTTTTAATTTATTTGCTTTTTCTTTTGACAACCAATTGACTCAAGCCGTGTCGACCATCTCAAGATGAACTCTTAAGAGGATGGTCTAGGTCAAACACGATGTATTCCAAGTTCATCCCAAGTGCAATGGGAAGCGGTCTTGTGAATGCAAGGTGTTGAGTCATATGTGCACAAGAAGAGTCAATTTTGTTTAATTTTCATTTTTAGCACAACGATTCATGAGCAATTGAAGGACTCTGCATGGATCAAACTAGTTTCACCCAAGTTGCTATAGGGACTCTAGAGAACTCCTAAATTTCTCAAATTATGGCACAAACCTCTAGAGAAGAAACCTAGCAAGTAAAAGCAACAAGTTTCATCAAGTTTTTCATTTAAGGCTTATTTCATTTTTAAGCTTAGCAAGTTAAATGAACTTGGACATACCTAAGCTAGTGATTTTCTTCAAATGATGTAGCATTGTGTATAGCATGAAGAAGAAATCAATTGCATAATAGACAAAGCTCATAAAACAGAAAATGCAGTCTAAATGCAATGCATGAACAGATTCCCAAACTCCCCCTCAACAAATGAATCAATTTTAAGCTCAAATCTGGTTAAATTTGAGTTATTATCAAGATTAGGCATAAAGAAAACCCGAATGAACTCAATAATAACGTAAAAACAGAATGAGGAGAAGAAGTCAAGAAACTGCAAAACCGGATGGCTATAGAGCATAGAAAAGATAGAAGAGACTCACTACGGCTCGGACTCGCTCTTATCTTCCCAGTGGATCGACATAGGGAAGCGACTCTAGATCCCAACTAAGGAGTGCACACTGCACCTGCCTACCCAGAGGCCCAATACCGCTAGACTTATAAGACGTGAGGGAACTCAACCTAGAGAGAAGAGAGAACAACTAATCACGCATGATAGCAACCTAAAGCACAAGATAAGAGGTCAATGCAAGGCATGCAGAAGTCTAAGTGAGTGAACTCAACTCAAGAAAACAAGCCCAAAGTCACCCGGAAGAAGCACAAAGAAAAGAAAAGCTGGAAGAAAACATATAATACATAATATACAAACCAGCTCCCCTCACGAAAGGCCGTAAGGGCTCACGACTCCAAGCTCACTCCTCAAGGCAACAAATCTGGAGCTATCCAAAGGCTTGGTGAAAATATCGCTAATCAAGGTCACTCTCTCTGAATCAAGCGATATCTCCCTTCTCCACATGGTCTCTAAGGAAGTGATATCTAATATCAATGTGCTTGGTCCGAATGTTGCACTGGGTTTTTAGCAATGCAAATAGCTGAAGTGTTGTCACGAAAAGTGGCACACTCTCTATCTCTAACCCATAGTCCCGTAAGGTCGATCTCATCCAGAGCACTGCTACAAAGAACTAGCTGCAACAACATACTCGGCCTCGGTGGATCAGTGTGCAACTCGGATCGCTTCTAGATGACCAAAAACAAGAGAAGTGCCAATGAATTGGCAAGTGCCGAAGTGCTCTTCCTATCTATCCTACACCCGAGAAAGTCGGCATCGTAAAAGGCTCTAAGAGATAGACAAGAAGACGAAGAGTACCAAATACCATAATCGGTGGTAGCACGAAGGTACTGAAGATGCGCTTGACCGCCGGCGGTGAGAGCGCGAGGAGAAGCTTGAATCGAGCGCATGCACACACAAAGAAAATGTATGTCCGGCCTAGAAGCGGTGAGGTACAAGAGGAGCCGATCATGCTCAAAACTCCTTTTGATCAGCAGGCTCACCATCCTCATCGGGCTCGAGGACAGAAGTGATGGCCATAGGAGTCATCACCGGCTTCCCATCAGACATGTCGAAGCGCCTCAGGAGGTCAAGGGTATATTTGCCTTGATGCAAGAAAGTACCCTCCGAGTCCGCTTGATTTGGAAGCCAAGAAAGTAGCTCAACTCGCCCATCATACTCATCTCAAACTCTGTGCTCATCACCTCGTAAAACTGAGACACAAGCGAATGAGATGAGCCACCAAAATTATATCGCCCACATAAATCGGACAAGAAGAAAATGAGACTCATGGTGTCGATGAGCGAGTTTTGTCTACTATGCCCATTTTGAAGTCATGGTGAGAAGATAAGACTTGAGCCTCTCATACCATGCTCTGGGGCTGCTTGAGTCCATACAAAGCTTTGGAGAGCTTGTATACATGACTCGGAAACTTGGGGTTCTCGAATCTCGGAGGTTGTTTGACATAAACCTCTTCCTCAATATAGCCATTGAGGAATGCACTCTTGACATCCATTTGATAGAGCTTGAAGCCACGGGATGCAGAGAATGCAAGCGGATCCTAATAGCCTCTAGTCTAGCTACAGGGCAAAGGTCTCCTCAAAGTCAAGACCCTCAACCCGAGAAAAGCCCTGCAACTAGCCTAGCCTTGTTGCGAATGACAACCCCATCCTCACTCTGCTTGTTTTTGAACACCCACTTGGTCCCAATGACATTATGACCGGATGGGGCTCGACAAGCGCCATACCTTGTTCCTCTCAAAGTTCTCAAGTTCCTCATGCATAGCATCAATCCACGATTCATCGGATAATGCATGAGAAACATCTTTCGGCTCAAAGGAGGCAACGAAGGCAGAGTGGAGGCAGAAACTGGACAAACCTGATTTTGAGCGAGTGACGCGCTCAAACAGATCACCAATGATCTGATTAGGTGGATGAGCTTTCTGGATATGACGGGAGGACCGTAGCGTATGGCCTCTACCTCATGCACAGAAGAGGTAGGAGCAGAGCCACTCGCTGAAGGAGAGTCGGAAGGCAATGGCTGGTCACTCTGAGGTGCAGAAATGGAAACAGGAGGCACCTCAAGTATAGAGGGAACTGGATCCGGTGGAACACCATCATCTCCATCATCCTCATCTTCTACAAAGATGGTCTCGGAGGGATAAGAAAAGCCTGAAACATCAGGTCTAGCTCCTGGGCTAGCCTCATCAAGGTCACATCACAGTCTCTATGATCCTATGCGCATCAACACTCCGCACCCTATAGCTACGAGAAGAAGTCGAGTAACCTAGAAAGATACCATCGGAAGAGCGAGACTCAAACTTATCTAGGTTACTGGACTTCAAGATAAAACACTTGCAACCAAAACGCGAAAATGAGACACACCGGGCTTTCGCCATACCTCAACTCATAAGAAGTGCGATGCAAATGTGCTCTCAAAAACACGCGATTAGAAACATGGCAAGCAAGAGCTATAGCCTCACCCAAAACTTCCTAGAGTCTCAGACTCGTCTAGCATCGTCCTGCCATCTCAACTGTGGTCCTGTTCTTCCTTTCCACTACGCCATTCTGCACGAGGAGCGAGGGAGAAGAGAACGATGCTCTAAACCGGACTCCACACAAAACTCTCAAAGTAGGAATTCTTGAACTCCGTGCCATTATCATCTGCAGATAGCTCGTAATGCACAGGGAGCTCAATAGACAACCTCTCGATCAAACCCCAAGTGAGAAAAGTCTCATCCTTCGAGGCCATGAAGAATACCCAAGAGTATCTAGAAAATCATCAACGATGACAAGAACATACCACTTCCCTCCTGCTGATGCACTCTAGCCGACCAACAAAGTGTCCATATGTAAAAGCTGTCTGGTGCATCACCATCACTACGGTGGGGAGGATGAGAAGCGATAACCATCTTGCCATGTCGGCAAGGAGAGCAAACTAAGTCTTTGACCATCTTGAGTTTGGGCAAACCCGAATGAGATCATGGTCGCTAACTCGGGTCAAATGATCAAAACCAATGTGACCAAGTCTCCTATGCCGAAGGAGAGATCACGGGACTCGAAGCAATCAAACATTGAAGAGAGTCTCCGGAAGAAGCGAGAAAAATCAGCACGAAAGACTCTCCCAAATCTAGAAATCCATAAACTAACCCTCCCGATGAATCAAGGATTCTACAGCATTACTCTTGAAGCTTACCTCGAAAGAGTCATCGATAAGTCGAGAAACAGAGAGCGATTGTATTGCGACTTACTTACTAAGGCAACATCTTTAAGAAAGAAATTTTGGTTAATGCAGATGATACCTTTAGCAATGACTCTACTCAAGATGCATCCCCAAAAGTGATTAACTCATCACGGGGCTCGGACTAGGAAGAGAACCAACGAGAATCTCCGGTCATATGACGAGAACAACCGAGTCAACAATCCAAACATCGCCCTTCCCCATCCGATTAACCCGATCAAGACACAAGAGAAAAGATGACTCGATCTTGGGATAGAGTGAAGACTTAGGAACCCAATCTTGAACCATACGACACCTCAGTACCGACCACGGAAGAAGATCGGACTCGAGTGTCTCTCTGACGCTCAACTCTCACACGATCGGAGCAACTCGGTAGATAATCTAGGAGTCAAAGCGGGTTGGCACACCGTGGTGCAAAAGCCGGACCATCCCAGTAAGGCTGCCTGGATCTCCTACCGAAAAACACCTCACGCCACTGATATCTACCTCGATGGGAAAACGAGGAATATCAAGAGGACGGCGGAAAGACCGACTACTGAACAGCTCCGGGACTAAAACTCAAGAACTAGCATGAAAACCAAGTCCCGGCGCTGCCCAAAAACAGTGACTCTCTAACTTTGTCTAGAAGCGGTGTGTGTCTTAGGAGCACTCAAAGTGCGGGATGACCACAATACCCCTAAGAGCAACAACACGCTCACGCCGAGTGATCTTGGCGCGCTGAAGCAAAAATCTACTAGGTGACCATCCTTCTTACGGAAGGTGCATGTGTACTTCGCCTTGCTAGAGGCGAAGCAATAGGAGTAACACCCTACGGTCGAAGTCCTATGGACAACCCAGTGAGACCTAAACACGGTGGTACTCACTCAGGAGCTACCACAATCTCACCACTCTTGGAGCCGCGCACTATGGTGGGAGGATGCGCCGGCGTGCTCAAGGGATCAAATCCTAGACCTTGATTGAATCTACTAATCTTGGATTGGTCTAGAATAAGATTGAGCTTCTTCTTGCCTCCAACAAACTTCTCGAGAGTGCTCATAAGATCTTGGCAATCTCGGAAGAAAGAAGCACAAGAAGAACAGGGGAAGTAGAGGAAGAAGAACCGAAAGATGAGCTCTCTCAAGACGTGCATTTTCTCCTCAAAGACGGCTGCCTCAATCTTGAGGGCCTCACAAGAAACGCAAGGAGCATCTCTAATTCTATGGGCTTGGTCTTCTAATTTCTTCCTAAGCTCGACATGGATTTTATCCAAGTCCCCACAATCTCGAGACATCGCAAGCCATATTTTTGTGACTTATCTAGTAAGTCCTTAGCAAGTTTAGCACACTTGACATTGTGGTTTCATTGTCAAGTTTTAATTGCTTACAGCCCTCACATGAGCTGACTGGGTCCTTAGAAGCATGTGATTCAAGTTCATTGTTTCTAGCAGAAAGCTTCCTAAGGTGTTCGCTCATGGCATCAATTTCGGCAAGCAATTTAGGGCAATTAGAGCATGATGGAGTGGAGTGAGCATGAAGAAAACTAGCCTCAACATGAATAGCATCAACAGAACTAGTGCTAGCATTCTTCAACCTAAGACCATCAAGTTCAACAAGCACACTATCATGTATGGTCCTTAGGTTCTCCAACTCCACAAGAATAGCATCACACAAAGAGCAATCATCAGTGACTCGGGAGGGAGAAGATCTAAGTGAAGCTAACTCCCGAGTCAAGGTACCTACTTCCTTCTCAAGCTCCGTACACCTAGCTCTAGCTCTAGCATGAAATTTTCCTAATTTGCAAAAAGCTTCGTTGAGCTGGTCATAGGAGGGTACCTCGTCCGAGTCGCTGTAGAGCTCGGAGTCGCTGATGTCGTTGGTGTCGGCCATGAAGCACATGCCGAGAAGTCGTCGCCGCCTTTCTTCTCTTGCGGATCATCCTCGCCTCGTCGCTCCATGTCTCCGTGTCGGAGAGGTTGATGTCGTCAAGCGCGGCAAGGACGCGGTGGAAGAGCTTCTTGTTCTTGGAGAAGTTGCGGTACTTCTTCTCGTGCGCCGTTCACGAACCGGAGGCTTCTTGTTGCGGTTCTTGTCGGTGTAGTCGTTCTTGCCCGAACCGCCAACGTCATTCTTGCCCTTCTCCGACTTGGGACAGTTCGCCCGAATGTGGTTGGGGCCACCACACTCGAAGCAGGTGATCATGCCACCTCTCTTCCTCTCTCTCACCCTCTTGTATGCATGAGAAAACTTGCGAGCGAGAAGAGCAAGCTCATTTTCTGGAAATTTTTCCAGTTGGTCATCGCTTAGCTCGCAAAGGGCGGAAAGAGAGAAACCAATAGAAGGATAAGAAGAAGAAGATCCAATGGGATCGGTGACCAAAGCCATCGACTGAGATTTCGTCTTCCGAGAGACGACATCGATCTCATGAGTCTTGAGGCGGGAATAAAGCCCGTCAAGAGTCAGAGTCGATAAGTCGGTGGTGTCCTTGATGGTGGTCACCTTCATCTCCCAAACCCGAAGGTCGAGTGCGGTCAAGAAATGCCGAGCATTGTCCGAGTCAGGGTATATGCAACCAACTGCTCGGAGGTCGCTCAAAATCTTTGTAAACCGACCAAAACACTCGTCGAGACTCTCACCAGCGTTGATCAAACTTGTTGTACTCGCGCTTGAACCGATCTGCCTCACGTCTTGATTTGAGTAGAGCCCTCATGGTAAGCATCGAGGTTACCCAAATCTCATGAGCGGAGCGAAGGTGAGAAATCTATCATACTCACCGCGGCTAAGACCTCAGTATGAGAATGTTCCTTGCCTTAGCATTCGCCTCAACGTCAACCGTATTGATGGCGTGACATTTTCATCGCCAGGAACCTCATACGGGAGTTTCACCTTCGCCATATCGGGTAGCCCAGGCGTGATGTATGACTCCATCCGGACTTCCAAAAGGAAAATCAACTCCATTAAAGATTGGAGGCTTGGTGGAATATTTGTCCGTCGCCATGGCTCTTGAGACCGGTCAAGATCTATGGAAGAGCAAAACCGGCTCGATACCAATTGAAGGACCGAAATGGCGAGCAGAGGGGGTGAATGGTCGCAAATAAAAATTCCCCAAAATAATCCAACAAAAACCTCGACAAGATCGCTCAAAAGGAATTGTGAAAAACCGAAAAACTAGACAACTATGTGTACCCCAAGCTTGCATGGATAAGTACCATAAAATATGTGGGGATTTTGAGTCACAATCCTGGTTGTCTAGTGTCCAAGATAAAGAGGAATCAATTCAAACTCTTGCTTTTAGAAAGGACATCAATTCAAATCACAAAAGTCACTTTCAGAAAAGCAAAGCAGAATTCCCAGAACTTGTCCTCAATTTGCACAGGAGGTTGGTGGGTTTCTGTAGCTCACAAAATTTTGAGACTTTTTCTCCTGTGAGCATCAGAGTCTTGAAGAACTCCACCAAATTTCTCCTCAAAAGCCTTACAGAAAAACACGAAAAATCGAAGAACACAGTCTGGTCAAGAACTTCGAGCAGAACGTTTGGGGCTCAGTTTTCACCTCATGGCGCCCAAACGGTACAATAAGTGAACTCCAAAATTTTTCTGCAAGCGGATATCAGAGTCCCGCACCTCCTCCAACAAGAATCACTCAAAATGATTTTCTATATTTTTAAAAAATCAAACACTGACTGCTGCGCGAAGAACAAGTTCAGAACAAAGTTGGAACTTGAAAGAAAAGATGTTCTCTACTCAATCCAAGAGTGCAAAAGAGATGTAAAACCATATGAACACACTCAAAACATCCAAGAATAGCAGCATTTAGAAGGAGGAGGCAAATCCAAATTACTTGAAAGTAAATTGCGGGAATGTAATTGCGGAAAGTAAATGCTGAATTTAAATTGCGTAAAGTAAAGACATAATGTAAATGCATAAAATAAATTCAGAGGTGGATGAATAAAACTTTCATTTCTGGAAGGGAGGTTACAAAGCCTCACATTCATGTGGGCAAAGCTCAAATGAGCATCAAAACCTCAACACCTTCAAGGGAAGGAGGCTACCCTCCACCCCTATTTATACTACTCTTGGGCCACCTACCACCCTTGGATGAGTCCCTCAACCTAGAGCACTCATCTAAGGGCTAGGATTAACCCACACACACAGCCATGCAAGGGCTAACCCAAAACCCACACACATACCGGGTTTTCTTGCACGGTTTTCAAAGCATACTACCTAGACCCGCTAACCTATCAACTAGACCTCAATCCGACGGTCCTCATTGATCCACGCGGCATCTAGCTAGCATCATCTCCTTTCCTTGTCTTCTTGACTTGCCCGGACTCCGTCTCCGATCATCTTCCGCGATCTCCCAACCGTCTGGACCTCCGCGCTCCTCGCCTAGTCCCGGTCATCCTTCGCCTCACCATGACCTAGCACGTCGTCCTGCAACCATCAAAAACAAGGAAACTCCTCACATAGCAATGCCCACAAAGATGTGCAATAAACCATCCAACTCATCACTACCGCGTCCATACGACCAGATCGCCACTCTGGCGAGACAACTCAAATTGCTTCATTTTGAAAATCAATCCAAATCAAACTCAAACTTGAGCACACCTTGCTCAAATAAAGTCAAATACTCATCACAAACATGGATGGACCTCCACATGGTCCTTCATATAGCCTTTCAAAGTTTAAAATAAAATATAAATCAGAAAATAGAAAATCGTGAATTAATTTATTTATTTTTCTATTGAAAACTCGATTTATTGCGTCAGCATGACCTCATCTGAGACGTGGCGCTTCCTGGTGCTGCCACGTCTCCTCAGTCCATGGACTGGGTCCATGGCCCGGCTCTGGTCCACAGAACAGTGCGCCTAGCCCCCCACCAGTTGACGTCAGCACAGACGTCGTTGTTGACGTCACCCGACTAGCCTCGAGATTCGTGCAGGAAAACATGTCAGCATCTCGAGCAATCCTAGCCGACGGCCAGATCTCACCCACGTGGCGCAATTTTGATCGTCAAAGAAAATCAACGGCCAGATCTCCCGCGCCACCCGAAACGCTTCGAATTCCACGTGACACGCGTCGTGCATCCGACGGTGCTCACAAATCCAACGGTCAGCGCCCGCACCGACTCGGCAATGCCTCGGCTTACGCGAAGACACGCGGCGAAATCTCGATGGCTCGTTTGAAATCAACGGTTGAGATTCGGTCGTGCCTCGGTCAACACGCACACGCGTCAGCACGCGATTTGGCGAGGGCGCGGCACCATCCGTGCCGCACGATCAAATCTGAACAGCGCGGATTCACGCGACACAGCTCGAACCCATGATCATCGTACAGATCCAATCCAACGGCCCATGGTACCCAGCGATTTACTGTTCACCCTAGCGACGTGGCACTATCTCACGCGTTCAAACACGATCCAATCTAATCTAAATCGCACGTATCAGATCTAACGGCTACGGCTTAAGCCAGATTAGCACAGGATTTGGGGCTATGTGGACTCACCGGAGCGACACGATGTAGATCGGACGGTCGACGGGGTTTGGCGAGGTCGACGGCGGCGCAAAAGAGAAGGCTGCCAACTCTGAGGAAGACGACTCATTTGGCGGCGCTAGAGGGCGACTCCGACGAGAAGAACTGACGGGCTCGATGCGGCTCGCTTCGGTGAACTCGAAACGGGGTCAGAGCACAGCGGAAGGGCTCGGACGATGGCGGGGCGAAGCAAAAACAACGGCGTCACGCAAGAGCAACTATGGCGAGCTAGCACGGGGTCTCTGGAGCATCTCGGCGAGTGTGAAAGGAGTCAAAATGAGCGGCTTGAACTCCTCTGTAGAATGCGCTAACCGACACACTTAAAGGAGCCTCGACGTGCGTGAAACTCGCTGGTGAAACTCACGGGCATCAATGCCCACATTCCCCAGGTGATCTCGCGAAGACGATCGACGTGGCGCAATCCTGGACGTCCGCGCAGCGACGATCCGACGGCGCACGCACGCGGGTGACGCGGCGCAACTTTAACCGTGGGATCTCGATCCGACGGTTCGAACGCGCGGCGGCTAGGGTTTGGCGCTGGGCCAGGCTAAGCACAGTGCTAGGCCGGCCCAGTACTATTCCTCGCGTTTAAAAAAAAACATTTTCGATTTAAAATAAATGCGATAAATAAACAAAGCCGAAATAAATAGCAAACATACCTAGAAAAATCCAGAAAAATTCTGGAAAATATTTTGAGACATTTGGAATTCAAATAAAATATTTCCAAAAAAACTTTGCTTAAAATTTTGGAATATTTTAATTGATTTCATGAAAGCCCTTATTTGAATAAATGTAAATAAATTCCAATAAATCCCAAAAATTCTAAAAATCAAAATAACTCCAAAATTTAAAATATGGAAATTTTTAGGGTGTTACAGGCCTCCTCAGAACCTTGGTATTGTCCACACCCACCGAGAGGTGTGCATCGCAATAGAAAAAGATCGACGGTCATACGTGCCCACACGTCACACGGCTGAGAACAATTCCGTCTACCCGAATATGTGGCCAGTGCTAGTTCTCAACATCAAAGCCTAGCGCCCACTTATCCCGCATTCGAGATGTACCATTACACGTACTCACAAGTCTAAGCATTTGACATATCATAAAGGTAGACTAGAAATCTATTATAACTACTTAATATTACAAGTATAAGGCCGACAGGCCAAATATTACACACAAAAGTGGATTGCAGTGGAAATTAAACATAAAGCAAAAGTAGGACAGTGGTATGCCCATCCATAACCCAGAGGCAACTGACTAGGAAGAACCCTAGTTCATCCATCCATGTAGTCGTCGGACCCCGGTGCGAAGTACGAATCATTAGGGATTTCTTCTGTACCTTTGTCTATTTATTATGAATTAAGCAATGGTGAGTACACGTATGTACTCGCAAGACTTTAGTGTATGGAAATAAAATACATGCAAGGTTAGTCCAAAGAGATCAAGCCACTACACTAAGTTTTATTTTCAGCATAAGACAGATTTTGTTTGCAAGAGAGTAGTTCATCAAACGGTATCGAAATTTGAAATGAGCACTTGATATGAAACTAATAACAGTAAGTAAAGTTTAATACCTCATTTCATAGCCCTCCATGGCCATGAACAGCGAGAAAGTCACAGCCAACCTTGGTTCACAAATATACCAACCCGTCACAACACATTTTCCAAAACCTTCGTGAAAACAAAGCTATATTTGACATTACTTCCCTGAGTTGCTCATGACCGTGAGCACAACTAATTAATTAGATTTAAATTTCTGTAGAGAGTGTACACTTTACCCAAATTACACATTCTAGCAATCATGACGACCATGCCTCGCGATACCTACAATACAAGATTTGCTAGATTGTGATGAAACAGTTCAACTAGCTAGAGCATAGCCTTGCACCAGCCCGGTGATGACAAACCCTTGCTATGGCACTGGAAATCCAGACCCGTACACACAGTACTAATGATGGTTTATGCCCCATCGCATCCTTTCCCCCATAGCAAGGCATACACCGTTATATTGGAAAGCTTTAACCGCAACACCTCAGTGAAAGGAGCACCTACGAGCGACACTTACTGCACAATGACCAGTGAACTCAGGAACATGGTAAAATTTGTTTAATCATTTTTAGACTTCATTTGTGGAAATATTGTATTATGCACACTTTAGGCCTAAAGCATATATTTGAGCTCATTTACTGCACAGTGACCAAAACTAAAATATGTTTTTTGCATATTTAGATTCTTCATGATTTTACACAAATTTAGGACCTTATTTCACTGGATTTGGAGTTTCCTAGCAAAAGTTATAAGCATTTGAATAAGCTAGGGTTTACAAAAATCACTGGAAAAAGAAAATTTCCGAAAACGGAAACTACGCTTTCCTTTATCGAAAACGCATTCCCTTTTTGGCAGGTTTTCAAATCCCATTACCGCCTGACGCTGTCAGCGACTGGGAGAGAGCGAGCGCATGTGAGACTGACGTCTCGGGCCTGCGCGTCGCGACAAAAAAGCAGAGCGTGGCTCAGGGGAGGTTGCTGGTAGCTTAGTGAGAAAGAGGGGGAGGGTGCGAACCTAGGGGATCGGTCAGTGGTGGCGGGTCAAGGCCACGGTGAGCTGGCGAAATTGAGGAGCGGCACTCGACGGAGGTGGCTGTCGGAGAGGAAGAAGAAAAGGTGCTCAAGCTCGTCTGTGATGGGGGAAAGCACGAGGGAGTGATGGTGAGTCGATTTTACTACCCCAGTGCGGTGGTGGGTGGTTGAGGTGGCCTGCCACCATGCGGGCAGAGGCGGGGAAGAAATTGGCCGAGGCGACGTTGCTGCGGTCGGCTTCAGCTGAAATTAGAGCATGAAACGAACTCAAGCGACCGAATGGCAACTCATGGTGGAAGGAGTTGGTCAAAGGGCTCACCTCGCGCTGGAATCCACGAAAATGTGCTGCACCGGCCTCACCCCGAGCTTGGAAAGCTCTCGGCAATGAGGGGGCAAGGTGTGGGCGAGCAAAAGGGCGAGAGGTGGCTTCGGTGGGTTTATGGTAGAGCGCAGTGGAGAGGGCGAGGCCACAGCATGAGCGCACAATGGAGCTGGCAAAGCTCGGCATGGCGAGGCCGCGTGGCACACGAGCTCTGCCTCGGCCGCGCGTGGCAAGGCCTCGCACTATCGCGGCAGGGAATGTGCAACAGAGGGGAGAGGGAGAGGGGAGAGGAGAGACTGGCCGGTGGGACCCCTGGCCTAATTGGCCCACTTGCAGCGACCGTGACGCAGGCAATCCGTTGAACATGTTTTGCGCGCACTGTAGCTTCTTCAATTTTTGGATAGAATTCGGTTGGGTAGTTAGGGTGGTTCAAAAGTGGTTCTACCCAATTTGAAAAATCCTGGAAAAATTTGTGGTGGTATCTCAGAGATAGTTGTTTCTAGTTTCCTTTGTTTTGTCCAATTCTCTAAAGTAGTTTTCAAAATAAAATTCTTGCAACTTTGCTATTTTTGAACCATATTTGAATTTTAAGGCTCCCAAATTTTATGAAAAAATCTTTAAAAATTTATATTTACTCACCTAAATTATTTTAGTATTTTATAAAATTATTTTCTAGGTTAGTTTATTTAGAGTTTTTAATAGTTGCTTTTTGATGCTCATTTTTTATGATAGAGGATTTAAATAGAGTAATTATTTATTAAAAACTTGTAAATCCAGAAGGAAATCCAAAAATGCATTAAAATTCATGCCAAGTCACTTTATTCCATTTTCATATTTCTTTGGGATGTTACACTCAAGGTCAAGGTCTAGATCGACAACAAGAGCTATTCTAAGGCAAATTGTGCTTTCATCATGTTGAACCCAGTTTTGCAAATTCTATATTGTTTTAAATTACTACATGTTATTTTATGCTTAGAATTGTTGAAATTAATTTGGGATTTAGCTATTCAACCCAATTGGATTATACCTACCTTGTCATTTGAATGCCATGATTATTTGTCACCATACGATGGATAATTATTAGTTGGATGCTAATAGATGTCAATGTGGGTTGGTTAGAATGTGTGTAAGCTTAGCCATACCACGTACTTCTGATATCTTTTGAAAGTGCAAATTCAATTTGTCTAATGGAATATGGAACATGTTTATGAATTGACCGTGGCAAGGCTTCCAATTAACATCAACCAAAATGTCACACCAACCCACCTTGGCACACAACCTCTTGCCACTTGCCCCAATCTAAATCATTTATCACCCCAGTTGATTATCGTGCAACACATGCCATCAAGTAAACACCATTGTGTGACAACACATGGCACACCTTTTCATAAATATGTTCCATATTCCTTTAGTCAAATTGAATTTTCTCTTTCAAAAGATATCAGTTGTACGTGGCCTGGCTAAGCAAACTACACACGATCCAACCAACCCACATTGGCATCTATTAGTGACCAACTAATAATCATCCATACTAGGGTGACAAATAATCATGGCATAGCAAATGACAAGGTAGATATAATTTAATTGGGTTGACTAGCTAATTTCCCAAATTAACTGAAAATTGGTCTAAGTATAAAATAAGATGCAATAGGATAAAACAATATAACATTTGTAAAACTAGGTTCAATATGATCAAAGCACAACTTGCCTTTGAACAACTCTTGATCTTGAGTTAACTCGAACACTTCCGACACTTCAATGTCTACACGAAACCAATAGCAAATACCAAAATAAATACAAACCAGAGAAACACAAACTCCAAAAATCAAATAAATTTAGAAAGTAGAGTTTGAATTTAGAAATTTGAATTGTAGAGCTTGAATTTAGAAAAATTTAGAAATTTGAATTGTCTCAATCGGAGCTTAGCTTGAAGGAGAATGAAAGATTTTATAAAATTTTGGAATTATTTTTCTAAAGAAAAATTGAATTATGACATCATGTTGACATCATCAGCTATTTTGATTTTTGATCGAATTATTTTTGAAAAGGAAAAGGCTACAAAGGATGACATGTGGGCCCCAAATATGAGGCCTGCTGACACCACGATGACATCACCTCGACACGTGGCGAGACCCGGATATGACCACATCGGTCGGTGTCCTGCACGGCCCTAGGGTCATTGACGACAACTTTGGCTGGCACCTATAGTGAGGTCTCAACGTCGTGCACCTAGTGGCGTGGTTCGATTGAACTCTGGTGAACATGAACGGCGGCGGCTTGGGCTTCACGGTGGTAGAACGTGATGAGGCAAAGACAATGGCAACGGTCTTGGGCTTCGGGGCTCACCAGAGATGATGAATCTATGACTTTTCTCTATGGCAACACTATGCGAAAATCCTTGAAATCCGGGCAAACGGCGGCGATGCTTAGTGAAAATGCATCTAGGCACTTATGTTATTTCGGTGATTAATGACAAACGCACATAATGACAATCTATGTAATTGAGTAAATGCTTAACTTAATGCTTAACAAATGACAAACCTCTAATATGATTATATTGGTACGAGACTAACTTGTTATTGCCTAGTTGAGTATCAGTCTCATCTATTTAGAGGAAAATCAAGTGGGATGGTTAAGCAAAAGATAAGGTATGCAATTTTGGTATCTCTTCTATATTTGTTATTGCATTCCTTTTGTGCAAATGCATAGTGAACTCCAAGTAGCATGTTGATTATATATATGAACATTGGTTCATGTCAAATTCATTTGTGCATATATATTCATTTGAGTTCATTATGTGCTTTGTTTTTTAGTATGCATGCATTAACTAGAGTTAAACTTCATATTGCTATAGATTGACTTGGTGCATACATGTCTTAGTTGTGTATCTTCTCATGCACTTCTCTTGGTGAAGTTTAATCTAGAGTTGGATCACATATTTACTCTTATTCAAAATATTATTTGCACATGTACAATTCGTGTATATTCTATCATGTGCTTCATTTAAGTAAAGACTGTGATCCCTACCATGATTTAATTGGTTCATCATATTGGTAATTATCTCTCTAGTGCATATAGATCAATTACATATTCATCATGATGTACTTAGTAGAGAACATTTCATATGTCAAGTGTTTCCATTTATACTGTGCTTCATTATATGAAACACTTGTTGTAATCAATTGTTCACAAATATCAACTTGTTTATATCTATGGAGCTTTTGGGACTAGTGTCTATCATAAGTGGATTGGAAATACTTAGGTCCCGTATGTGTATGATGACCAAGATATCTTGGAGGATGATCGTTAAGCCGAGGTCAACAAGACGGCGGTGTCACCAAGAGCTGAGGACTAAGTCAAGATCGACTTGGCGTGGAGATCGTCAGAGAGGATGATCAAGTCAAGGTTGATATGACGAGAGTCTCATGAGGTGAATCGAGTCGAGTTGGACAAGGCGAAGATGTCATCAATTATATGGTGAAAGTCTTCATGCATCGACATTAAGAAAGAAGACGGCAAGTGACTATTTCTAGACTTATATTATCTTTGATTTAATTTGAGTCTAAGGATTGCCGTACTATTAAGAGGTATGCGATGTCGAATGACTTTTAGATGTGTCAAGTGCTCAAGTGATCCATCCTTGTGAAACTTAGAAAGAGAGTGGTGTTGGTGGTGCCGGAAAGTGAGAGTTGTAGGTCTCCCTTAGATTCCTTGTGAAATCTGTATTTATCCTTTGAGATTTGGGTAGTGAGACATTGTTAGTTGTGTATCCCTCGTTCTTAGCTTTCGGTAGAGTCCAAAATCACTGAAATCGGAGTCCGGAGTCAAAAGTTATGCTCGTTTTCGTCGGGCTGCTCAGTCCTGTTCGGACAAACCGGAGTATCCGGTGTTAAGTCCAAACACTCCGGGTTGAATTAGTCCGGAGTGTCCGGAGTATTTATCCGGAGTCTCCGGGTTGTGCGAAGCTGTCTCCAACGGCTAGTTTTTTGGGGGGGCTCTATTTATAGCCCCATCCTCCCTCATTTTGGGGGGGCTTTTACCCTGTTGATTAGAGGTGCTATACCCTTCTTCTTGAGCCCCCAAAACACCTCTTTACCCTTAGATCTAAGTGATCCCCTTTGTAAGAAGGGTTGGGAAGAGTTTGAGGAGTCAGGTGCTAGGTTGAGTGACTTTTGAGTTGATTGAGCACTTGATTTCATCTTCAAGATTATCTTCGTGAGCATTTGTTACTCTTGGAGGTTGAGGACTCCTAGACGGCTAGGAGGTCGCCTATGAGCCACCGGAGCTTTGTGTGGTTGGCCATGGGAAGTTTGTGAAGGCCGGTTCCGCCTCCGTATGGGAAGGAATCAAAGGAGTGAAGATCGGCGAGTGCATTTGTGCAACACCGGGAGGAAGAGGGTTGAAAGAGACCCCGGCTCAAGTGTGACCGAGCCGCCTCAACGGAGATGTAGGATTCCCTCAAGGATCCGAACTTCGGGTGAAAAATCATCGTCTCCAAGTTTGCTTCTTTCTCTTGCTTTAGTATTTGATTTTGAATCTTGAAATTGTTAGTGTTATGCCCTTGAGGCAATCATTTAGATGATTGTAACATGACTATGTTTATGAATAATAATATGATTATTGGTCCAATGAATGTATATCATTGTATTGATCAACAAGTATGTGACTTGATTATGAAGCTCTTTACTTAATGATGTAATTCGATAAATATCTCTGATCGGATATCATCGTATAGGACTACGATGAATAGATCAGCACATGTAGTGATCGATGATCATGCTTCATAGATCATGGGATATGGAGATATCATCTCTACATTGTGGACCATGTTGAAGAACATGGGTTAGATAGACCGCTATGGGACAACTGCGAGAATGTTTCATTCTTATGTGTCATCGTGTATCTCATACCTAGAAGATGTATGATCCTTAGACCTGAGATTGTCATATTCCCTACATGTGTAATAGTTTTCCTTGGGGCTATCAAACACTACTTCCTAACCGGATAGTCATAAAGGTAGCTTTCATGTTTACTATGAAGCGTGCGAGAGGAAGTGAGCGATCAAGATGGAATTTGCCACTCCAATGAAACAGAGATATATGACAAGGCCACTCGTGTGATATGATTAAGAAAGTGCATGGCCATGCCGTGATTGAGAGTCAATCACAACTTATTAATATATCACGGATACGAGAGATGGATTGAATCATCAAAGGATGACATGCTTCTCGCCTTGAGATCAATCTTCATATACTTGGCAAAGGGATTATTACATGAGTTCTTTTGATAGATTACATTCGATTTGATCACGGTATGTTTGGGAGTTGGCATACTTTGCAAGAAGCCGCTACCAACTATTGGATTGAAAAGGAGTTTTCGAATCCATGTCCAAGCGTATGTGAACCCGCAGGTCACACACTTAATGGTGGGACGCATTAATTTGGATTGGATCCGTAATTAATGAACCTCGTGGGCTTAGCATCTTGGTGGGCCCTGGTTTAGGTTTCATCTCGTGGCTATATAAGGAGGGAGGAGGAGGCGCGAGTGTGCTTTCCACGGTTTAGGTTTGAATCACTTGAAACCCTAGCCTCCTCCTCTCGCTGCCCTGCCGAGCGACTAGGTGCTTGCACACCGACGCACGGCGTTCCATCTCTGGACGTGTGGACTACTGCGGTGACGCTGCTGCGACTGCGGCGTGGGAGGGCGATCCACGGCGAGGCGAGGACGATCCACTACATCGACGCAACGATCGCGGCGAGGACGAACCACTACATCGGCGCGAAGGATTCCGCAATCTGCGCGTCTAGTGGTAATCTTATCTATGATCCTCTTCTTGCGAGTAGCTTTCTGGTTGCGCGGTAGTTTTTTTTTTGTGCTAGCGTAGCATACCGCGTTTCCCTACAGAAATTGCTCGATCTACTCTATTGTTGTGTTTGGCTCTAGATCTACATCATCCCCAGGTACCTGATAGCATTTAGATCTTTTGTATTCAAGTAGATTGTTGAAAAATTGCAGGGATTTAAAATCTCATTTCGAGGTCTTAAATCTGGAGTATCCGGACTCCTGAACCCGGATAGTTCGAACATTTCGGAGTATCCGGAGATAAGTCCCGGACACTCCGGTCTCAGTCCCTCGGGTCCAATCCGGAGTATTCGGACTCCTGACCCCGGACAGTCCGGACATATCGGAGTATCCGGATAAAAGTCCCGGACACTCCGGACTTATACCCTCGGGAGATTTTATTTAGCTGCAAATTTCTTTATTCCGCTGCAAATTAGTTTTAAATATTTTAATTCGCCTATTCACCCCCCCTCTAGGCGACATCCCCTGTCCTTTCAATTGGTATCAGAGCAAGGTCTCTCCTTTATTAGACTTAACCGTCTAGAGAGTAAAAGATGTCGACTAGCGGATTAGTGCACTCACATTATCCACTTGTGCTAGATGGCGCAAATTATGCTTCATGGAAATTAATTATGACTTCTCATTTTAAATCCATGAGCCCCCAAATATGGTGGATCGTAGATGTCGGCTTTTCCCCTCCATTGAATGAAGTTGCTCCAACTGAAGGGGAGAGGAAATGCCTACATCTCGACGCTCAAGCTACTAATGTTTTATTTTGTGTTGTGAGCGATGAAATTTTTGATAGACTATGCAATCTCAAGAGCGCTCATGAAATATGGATAAAGCTTCAAGAACTATTTGAATCATCCACTTCTATTGTGGATTGCACTAAGGAAGAGATGTCGGGAGATGAAACATCAAGCTCCACTTCAAGATCAAGTGATGAAGAACCGACATCTCCATCAACCTCAACCTCCGCCTGAAGTGACGATGAAGATGCTCTTCCATCACAAATCCGTTGCTTCATGGTGAAAGGTAAGAATGAGGTAAGTGACGATGATGATGATGATGAGCTCACTTATAATGAACTTATGAATTTGCTAGAGGAGCTCAATAAATGTCTTGGAAAGGAGAAAAAGAAATATAAAATTTTGAAGATTCAACATGAATCACTTCAAAATGATTATAATATGCTTCAAGAAAATCATGAATCCCTTCTTCTCAAAGAAACTCATAAGCCTAAGGTGGACATAGGAATCTCATGTGATTTAATTGATGAAATGTCTTGCTTAAATGTTAATCCTAATATTTCATCAAAATTTGACATATCCACCTCTTGCAATGATTTACCTTTTTGCTCAAATTCAAATGTTTTCACTTCCTCTATGCATATTGAGACTAATCTCGTAGAGGAAAACAATGAGCTCAAGGGCAAAGTCATTAAATTAGAAAATGACTTGAGGAAGTGCGTAAAGGGAAAAGCCATCCTCGACGAGATCTTGAGCAAGCCAAGGGCGCCTCAAGATAAGTGAGGACTTGGCTACATCTCCAAGAGGGAGACTAGCAAGACAAGGCACAACGAAAGACATTCGAAGATCATCAAGTGCTTTGCTTGCAACAAGAAGGGACACTTCGCCTCTGTGTACCCTAATAAAGTGGAGATCAAGCCACAACCATCAACAATAGGGCAAACCGGCAAAGAGCAAGTCAAGAAGAAGAAGAGACGCTCAAAGCCTACTTGCTACAATTGTCGGGAAAAGGGGCACATCGGTAAGGATTGTCCCAAAGGTATAACCCCTAAGCCTACTCATCATTTTAATGATTATTTGCTTAGGAAGGACAAGAATGGCAATGTATTTGCCAAGCTTGTTAAGTCCCATATGCCTGCTCAAAATGATAATGCTCATTTGCATAGGAAGAGTGAATCTAGAAATGGATTTGCTAAATTTGTTAGGACTCCTAAGCCTACACAAAGCAATTCAAATAAATTGCTTAGGAGAAATAACGATAGCAAATCATTTGCTAGATATACTAGATCCTCTAAGCCAATGCATAATTTCAATTATCATATGCTTAGAAGAGATCAAACTAGAAATGGTTTTGCAAAATATCATTGCCCTCCTAAGCCTTTTCATAAAAATGCCAATCATTTGCCTAGGACGAACAATTATTGCAAACCTATTTCTAATTATGTTAGTCAATTCAGTAATATCCGAATTAGGACCATTTGGGTTCCAAAATCTATTGTGACTAACATTGTTGGACCCAACAAGGATTGGGTACCAAAAACCGCCTAAAAGATTTTTAGGCAATATGAGATGGATTGGGCGTTTGGCTTCTTCAAAAGGGAAGATGACTTAATCATTTGCAAAATGGAGCCAAGCATGAGGATGATCACTTCAATCTTGAGCCAATGTCATCTCGGGTAACAAGTATTTAATTTGATTCTTATAGCTTATAGCCTTGTGTAGGTTATATTGCATTATTCATGAAAAATCAATTTAGATTGCTTGTTATATGCTTGCTCATGCTTATTAGTTGTTTTGATTGCAATCGTGAGCAAGTTTGGGTAAGTGGCACATTAAGGGGGAGTGCTAAATCATAACCATGTATATTACATCCCTACATGTGCCCATATTTATATAAGTGCCAATATATATTTTCAAAATCAAGCCATTTAGCCAAAAGTCAAAATTTTGTATACCATTAGTATTCTTGTGAAAAACTAGTTGCAAAATGTATACAAATATATTTGAAACGTTTTTCAAAGGTTTTGGCTTCACAAAATCTATTTTGAAAAGAAAATGAGTTTCATGATCAAAATCTAGATAGTAGTATCTTGTTTTGGATTTAAACTTATAGTTTTCATAGAATTAAATATAAAATGAATTTGAAAGTAATTCCAAAACGAAAATCCTAGAGTTGGTCATTCTTAACAATTCTTGTGTTCAAAAGACTTTCAAAAGACCAACCTAGCGAAAGTTATTCGATTTTGAAACTCGCCGAAAAACTATATTTGACTCATTATAGTCATATTATTGCACTTAGTGAGTTTCTCCATTTGGACTGGATCTTGTGTAGTATCTTGGTTCAAAATGGTATCTTAGACTCATTCACAAAATTCAAATCTCTATATCTTATCCCTTGCTTCATTTGAGTTTTTGTATTGTTGGATTTTGGGTTTGCCTCTCTTTTGTTTCTTCAAAAGGACTATTTAGGTCAAAAGTCAAAATTTATATTTAAAATGCCCAAATTTGTGAAGAGCTTTATAAAAGTATTCTATTATGTATCTCAATGTTTTACAAGCTCTCAAAATAAAAATATATTGAAATCAATTTTAGCCCGAAAAGTTTTTGGTTTGAACTAAAATAGCTTATTTAAGCATATTGCTCAAATCTTAGCATTCAAGTTGGATTTCATTATAAATGTTGGCTAGAAACCATCTTGATAATCAATTCTAAGCCATGGAAATTGAAATTGCATGAAATCCAAATTGAGTTGTATTTTGAGGCATTTTATGAAAAACTATTTCCTATTTAACTTGCTTCAAAAAGGGATAAAAGCAAAATATTTGTTTGAAATGCAAAATCTTATGAAAATAGTCTTCTAAAATGTTTTCAAGTGCATTTCAAATGTTTTCAAGTATCTAACCCTTGGCTAGAAACTAAAAGTCAAACTTTGGCCTCAAATGGATCTTATATGATCTTGTTTTTGAATTAAATGAAATATTTTTATAAGTTAAAATCTATTGAGTTTTTGAAAAAGTGGTCAATACAAAACTCATAGGGTTGGTCATTTTAAGCATTTCTTTAGTTCAAAGTTTTTCTAAACGACCAACCGTTCAAAAGTTATAGCCATTTGAATTTGGCCAAAATCATCCATTTGTCCCAAAATGACCCGTTGTTGAATTTTGTGGATCTCGCTATTTGAATTGGATTTCTTTGTATATCTTGGATTGAAATAGTATTTCTAACTCATACAAAGCTATGAAAGTTCAAATCTCCATAAATTTCAATCCGGAATGCATTTTGAGCATTTGGTGAAAATTCAATGTCTTTTCAAACCTAAAAAGCGCATTTTGCAATATCTTTTGAACGAAAATTCCTTTTAATGAAATTATTTTTGGGAAACCTTCTAAATAGTCCAATGTTTATTTCTGGAAAGTTTCAAACCATTTGGACTCAATTTGAAAAAGTTTTGACTTTTCTTCTCTTTGAGTAAAAATCATGCCTACAAAGCAAAATTTGGTATATCTTTTGATTGGAGACTCATTTTTGGAAAATTATTTTTGGAAAAGTTTCTTGGGAGTCTAAATAATGTTTCTGCAAAATTTCAAATAATTTCAACTTAATTTGAAAGAGTTATGGCTTTTTCTCTCTTTTGATCTTATTTGGCATACTCTTGCATTAAGTTGGATTTTACGATTTGAATGGATTTGATTATGCAAATAGGCTTATAAACATCTCTCTAACTCATATGAAGCCACATAAGTGCACTTTTCCATTCAAAACTCATTTGGTTGCCCTTTTGAGGAATTGATGAAGATTTTTATCCTTTATGTGTTTCAAATGCAAATTTCACCACATTTCTCAAAGTAAAATTGATTTATTGAAAATTTTCATTGGAAAACCATCTCTTGAATATGGAGTTCATATATAAAAATTTTCAAATTTATTTGAACTCATTCGCAAGAATGTTGACTTCTTTTGACTTAGTGTCAAAATCAAACCTCCAATGCCCATTTTGATCTAATTTTTGATTGGAGGGTGATATTTGAGAAATTATTTTTGGAGAAGTCTCTTGGATGTCCATGGAACATTTATGCAAAATCTCATGGCTATTGGACTTCATTTGATCAAGATTTGACCCAAATTCAAAATGTTCAGTTTGTTGAAATTTCAGGTTTTGGCTGATTGTGGGGCTGTTTTGTGATTTTTGTATCTCTAAATGGGTTCATAATCAGAGGAGATTATTATAACATATTTTGATCCTCTATATTTGGAATTCATTGTCTAATTGTTTCAGAATTTATGAACCTTGTTTGGACCTTCTTTCTGCCCTATCAAAAAGCTTAAATGGAATGTCAAAACTGAATTTTTCCGCATATTACACTTTTGAAATCTTGCATACCTTTAAGATGATTTGAGTATTTCTTGTGATGAAAACTAAGGTAACTCAATTTATTGCTCCATGATTCATCTAAAATTATTTGGGAGCTCATTTGCTGTTGTTTTCATCCTCAGGACCATTTCAAAGCGAGATTTCTTTTCCCGAAACCTTCGGTTCAGCATTCACTATTTTCAAGCTTTCGAGGTTTTTCTTTGCTCAAATGAATTTTCGGTCTTCATAGCCCTCGAAGAGAATTTCGAGACGGATCTGTTCCGCGTTGATGATTTTTGCATTTGAGCAATGGTTTAAAAGATATAATCGATTTTGTGCTGCTATTTGCATCTTTTTGAGATTTTAAGAGTTTCAAATTGGAATCTTGGCAAGCCTTTCAAGATGAAAACCAAGTGAACTTATTAATTGCTCTAGGCTTCAAAATGGAGTATATCTATTTAAGTTTTCATTCCAATGAAAGTGCATCTTTTGGCTAAGTTATTCTGGAAATTGGATTTAATTGTAACTTAGCCTCAAAATGTTTCCTCTCTTGCATAACTCGGAGTTTATTATGGAAAGAAAATTTCCTTGTAAGCTCAAGAGTGAGGTTGAATGTGTTTTACCCATTGTCTCTCTTACAAGTGGATGTCAAGATCAAATTTGAATGAGTTTCAAATATTTTCATTGTAAAGTGGTGTAATAAAATCTTTAATTGATATCTTGAATTTCTTTGCATGCAAAGAGTATTGTCTTGTATATCATATATATCATGCATGTTGTACTTAGACATTATCAAACTAACTTGGGTCAAATTAAAAGATATTTGTTCCTAGCAATCGTGTGCTTGTCTATTGATGTTCAAGGTATTGGAAAAGAGGTCATCTTCGACGGTGGGTTGAAGGAAATGGAGAGGAGCTCCATAGTCCGAGGGATCTAAGGCCGGGCGCGGTGATCATGACCGATTCGAACATGCGGTGGACAAGAATCGACAAAGGGACGTGTTTCTTTTTTGACCATATTCAATAATGTCTGTGCACACCATTATGCTAAATTGTGTCATTCTAAATGGTGTTGTATCTTTCAATTGGTATCATTAATTGGTATCCTACGAGAGGTATCCTCTAATCCTAAATTGTTTTTAAGTGTCATCTGACTTGCATTTGGCATTATCAAGAAGTAAAAGGTACATATGGGTGACACATTGCAAAGAGGTATACCCTTGATAAGTTTATGAAATTCTTGATCATGAAAGTGCATCTTACTTATACAATTTTGATTCATGATCTTGTATACATCTTGTGATCATATAAGCAATTCCTTCTCGTGTAATCTTCTTTATATGATCTTGATTGTTAGAATTTAATTTGATCATGAGCATGTGCTTAAATTATATAAATTTGCTATATGATCTTGATGTTTAAAGAATATATCTTCTTCATGTGAAATCATATTCGTGTGTCATGTTTAAGCATCACTTATATCCTGTGAATCTTGACTACTTTAAATTGGTATAATTAGAAAAATATATTGCCTAAATCATGGAAATAATTGGTATCATATCTTGCCTAGATTTAGGGGGAGCTTAATATTATTGTCCTTTTACTAGCTCCTTATTTTTATTTTCTTTCTTCTCCCTAATCTTTATTGAGTGTGCAATCAAAGGGGAGAACATATTTTATTGAATAAGCAATAAGAATCTTTTAAGCACCTTTTTGGGATTAATGACAAAAGGGGGAGAATTTATGGATTTATCAATTGTCCCCTAATCGATTGACAAAAAGGGATGATTTGTAAGTATAATCTCTTATTGTATCTTCATGCTTGTTTTAATGCTAAATATCTTAATATTGTCATTTGGTGCAATTGATAATAGGTTTGTCATAAATCACCAAAAAGGGGGAGATTGAAAGTGCATCTAGGCACTTATGTTATTTCGGTGATTAATGACAAACGCACATAATGACAATCTATGTAATTCAGTAAATGCTTAACTTAGTGCTTAACAAATGACAAACCTCTAATATGATTATATTGGTATGAGACTAACTTGTTATTGCCTAGTTGAGTATCAGTCTCATCTATTTAGAGGAAAATCAAGTCGGATGGTTAAGCAAAGATAAGGTATGCAATTTTGGTATCTCTTCTATATTTGTTATTGCATTCCTTTTGTTCAAATGCATAGTGAACTCCAAGTAGCATGTTGATTATATATATGAACATTGGTTCATGTCATATTTATTTGTGCATATATATTCATTTGAGTTCACTATGTGCTTTGTTTTTTAGTATGCATGCATTAACTAGAGTTAAACTTCATATTGCTATAGATTGACTTGGTGCATGCATGTCTTAGTTGTGTATCTTCTCATGCACTTCTCTTGGTGAAGTTTAATCTAGAGTTGGATCACATATTTACTCTTATTCAAAATATTATTTGCACATGTACAATTCGTGTATATTCTATCATGTGCTTCATTTAAGTAAAGACTGTGATCCTTGCCATGATTTAATTGATTCATCATATTGGCAATTATCTTTCTAGTGCATATAGATCAATTACATATTCATCAGGATGTACTTAGTAGAGAACATTTCATATGTCAAGTGTTTCCATTTATATTGTGCTTCTTTATATGAAACACTTGTTGTAATCAATTGTTCACAAATATCAACTTGTTTATATCTATTGAGCTTTTGGGACTAATGTCTATCATAAGTGGATTGGAAAGACTTAGGTCCCGTATGTGTATGATGACCAAGATATCTTGGAGGATGATCGTTAAGCCGAGGTCAACAAGACGGCGGTGTCACCAAGAGCTGAGGACTAAGTCAAGATCGACTTGGCGTGGAGATCGTCAGAGAGGATGATCAAGTCAAGGTTGATATGACGAGAGTCTCATGAGGTGAATCGAGTCGAGTTGGACAAGGCGAAGATGTCATCAATTATATGGTGAAAGTCTTCATGCATCGACATTAAGAAAGAAGACGGCAAGTGACTATTTCTAGACTTATATTATCTTTGATTTAATTTGAGTCTAAGGATTGCCGTACTATTAAGAGGTATGCGATGTCGAATGACTTTTAGATGTGTCAAGTGCTCAAGTGATCCATCCTTGTGAAACTTAGAAAGAGAGTGGTGTTGGTGGTGCCGGAAAGTGAGAGTTGTAGGTCTCCCTTAGATTCCTTGTGAAATCTGTATTTATCCTTTGAGATTTGGGTAGTGAGACATTGTTAGTTGTGTATCCCTCGTTCTTAGCTTTCGGTAGAGTCCAAAATCACTGAAATCGGAGTCCGGAGTCAAAAGTTATGCTCGTTTTCGTCGGGCTGCTCAGTCCTGTTCGGACAATCCGGAGTATCCGGTGTTAAGTCCAAACACTCCGGGTTGAATTAGTCCGGAGTGTTCGGGGTATTTATCCGGAGTCTCCGGGTTGTGCGCAGCTGTCTCCAACGGCTAGTTTTTGGGGGGCTCTATTTATAGCCCCATCCTCCCTCATTTTGGGGGGGCTTTTACCCTGTTGATTAGAGGTGCTATACCCTTGTTCTTGAGCCCCCAAAAAACCTCTTTACCCTTAGATCTAAGTGATCCCCTTTGTGAGAAGGGTTGGGAAGAGTTTGAGGAGTGAAGTGCTAGGTTGAGTGAGTTTTGAGTTGATTGAGCACTTGATTTCATCTCCAAGCTTGCTCTTCGTGAGCATTTGTTACTCTTGGAGGTTGAGGACTCCTAGACGGCTAGGAGGTCACCTACGAGCCACCGGAGCTTTGTGTGGTTGGCCGGTTCTGCCTCCGTAAGGGAAGGAATCAAAGGAGTGAAGACCGGCGAGTGCATTTGTGCAACACCTGGATGAAGAGGGTTGAAAGAGACCCCGGCTCAAGTGTGACTGAGCCGCCTCAACGGAGATGTAGGATCCCCTTAAGGATCCGAACTTCGGGTGAAAAATCATTGTCTCAAAGTTTGCTTCTTTCTCTTGCTTTAGTATTTGATTTTGAATCTTGAAATTGCCCGATCTACTCTATTGTTGTGTTTGGCTCTAGATCTACATCATCCCCAGGTATCTGATAGCATTTAGATCTTTTGTATTCAAGTAGATTGTTGAAAAATTGCAGGGATTTAAAATCTCATTTGGTGGTCTTAAATCAGAGTATCAGGACTCTGAACCCGGATAGTCGGACATTTGAGTATCCGGAGATAAGTCCGGACACTCGGTCTCGATCCTCGAGTCCAATCCGAGTATCTAGACTCGACCCGGACGTCCGGACATATCGAGATATCCGGATAAAAGTCCGGACACTCCGGACTTAGACCCTCGGGAGATTTTATTTAGCTGCAAATTTTTTATTCCGCTGCAATTTAGTTTTAAATATTTTAATTCGCCTATTCACCCCCCTCTAGGCGACATCCCCTATCCTTTCACTTAGCTAACCAATTTAGGGTTCAGGTTCACGGGGTCCAGGCGAACACGATGCGCTCCTTTTATTGGCCTTGGCATCCACATCATGCCCAGAACGGAGAGAGGTGTCTGCAGTTGACACTGTTGAAAGTTCAAGCTTCATTAAGTTGGTTTTGGTGTTAATGACAAATCTAATATTAAGACTAACTCTTTTGATAATTATAATATTGATTAGTCTCAATTGTTAATTAATGACAAATCCTTTTATGAGACTAACTCTTTTGTTGAGATTACCTCTTATTAGTCTCTTTTGGATTAAATATTAAAATTATCAAAGGTATGCATTCAATAACATGTAGTATATATATTGTTGCATTCTTTGATGTCAAATATGTTATGATTTTATTGATAAATCTAAATGTAAGACTAATGTGTTTATTGAGTATATTTTTGAATAATCTCATAAAAAGAAAAATGGAAATCCAAAAGGTATGTATCCAATGCAACTTTATTATCTCTAGATACATTCTTTGGATTCAAGATAAAGGGTGAACTCCACCATTGTTTTAACCTTAAGATGTGCATTTTGTTTCCTACTCCATATATACATGAATGCACACATTTAGGGGGAGTTCATGCTTAATCTTGAAGTTTCAATAGTATTGATCTAATTCATCTTTCTATATCAAGGATCATTACTTTGAAACAAACTCTTGAGTATATATATAAAACTTGTGTAGTTGTAGTATACTCATGGCAATATGGGACAAACTCCAAAGAAATCTCAAAAATTGAATATGTGCATATTGATTCAAGTTCAATTTTATATGTGCACATATTTATGGGAGTTTATTCTATGTTTGATGGTCTAAATAGTATTGATCTCTTTCTACCACTCCATATAATTTAGATCATTACTTAGAAACCATCAAATTAAGTATACGAAACTTGTGTAGTTGATATATACTCATGATAATTTAAATTGTGTTAGCTTGCCATTCAATCAACAAAGAACTAGTCATGTGTTGATGGTTCACTTTGTTGATCCTAGGGCAATTGAAAGTTCTTGAGTATATGAAGCATTAGTTGCATTAGTATACACAAGACACAATTAAATTTTCAATCAAATGTCTTTGGGTTGTGGTCAATCATCAAAGGAAAAGATCAAAGGATTTTGGTAGCATTCATTATGTGTTAATGGAGTGCATTGATGATTGAGACAACCATGTGTTTTGGACTAACACTTCAATTAGTTTGAAATAGGTTAAGTCCAAGGTCGAGATGGATAAATAGGACAAGTGCATCATCATGTCTTGATGAGCATCAAGATGAAGATCCCAACTTGGAGAGAAGATGATCGGTCATCATGAAAGCTCCAAGTGGTTGCGAGAGGCAAAGGTATAACTAGCTAGGGCTAAGGATGTGTTTCTAGTCTTTTATCGGTCTCGGTGTTTGGATGGGAGACCGGGTTGCTAGTATAGGTTGCTGTACTATTAAGAGGGGTCGAGTCTTATAGCTTGAGCTTCATCATGCGTTGATGAACTCAATCTAGTTCACTCTAGCTCACTCTCTTGGTTGGTTCTTGCATGAGCTAAGTATTTGTATATGTTGCAAATAAGGAAGCTCATGCTTGCTTCTTATTGAATCTTGATTTGGTTTTTGCATAGAGCTATGGATTTGCATGTGTTGCAAAAGGTAGATAGCTTATGCAAGTTGGTTTAAGTGGTTATTTGTATGGAGCTAGATATTTGCATGTGTTGCAAATAAAGACCTAATGCATTGGAGTCTTGGCTTGTGACTTGATCATGTGTTGATCATCGCAAAGGCTAAGATAGGTTTATGCTTTATGTTTGCAAAATGAGTTTTTGCAAATATGGTTTAATTGAACCTTATCTTGGAGCAAATGAATAGAGTTTGCAAATTGGTTTGATCATGTGTTGATCATCACATGGCTCAAAGATATGATCTTGATTGCTCTTGTTTGCAAGATTTATATTTGCAAATGTGTTTTGCAAAATATTGGTGTTCATGCATTTGATATTGGAGCATGTGATTGGAATTTGCAAATGTGTTTTGCAAAATTGCTTTGATCATGAGTTGATCATCACATGGCTCAATATTTGATCTTATTGACCCTTGCTAGCTTGAAGTCATGCTCTTGATCAAGTCTATGTGAAGGATTTCGAGAAAATCAGATTTTAGACTTGAGTAGCTCATTGGAGTTTTTGGTGATATTTAAAAATATCTATGGTTTCTTAAATCTTGAAAATGGGTAGAGTTGTAGCCTTCTTAATAAGCTTCGCATAGAGCCCAAGATCACCTAAATTGGAGTCCGGAGTAAAAGTTATGACATTTTTTCAACAACAAATATGGTAGTGCCGCTCGAGCGGCACTACCGGTCCTACATGGGCGGTAGTGCCACCTGAGCGGCACTACCACTGAATTTTGCGGTAGTTATTTTCCAGAGAAGGTGTTTTTGAGTTTAAAGGCCAGTAGTGCCTGTCCTACATGGGCGGTAGTGCCGAGGTACTGTAGCAATGGCTAGTTTCAGTGCATTTAATGCTTATTTTACCCTCTAGCGGCTAGTTTTCTTTGTGAAGCTATAAAAGGAGGCCTTGGGGGGCATTTGCTGGTTGTTGGACTTTTTGAGAGTCTTGTGGGAGGTGTTGCATGTGTTGGTCTCTTCCATTTGGTTTTTGAGCTAAGAGTGAGCTCTAATTGCATGTGCTGCAATTAGGAGAGGATTGAGAGCCTCTTATGCATGTGTTGCACTTGAGGAGAGCCTTGTGCATGTGTTGCACTCGAAGATCACCATTGTGCATGTGTTGTACTTGGTGGAGCTCAAGCTAGAAGGCTTGACTTGTTACTCTTGGTGTTTGCCGACACATAGACGGCGTGTGGAGGCATCGTGCGTGGTGAGTTGGTGACCTTCTCAAAGAGATTGTGAGAAGGTGCAGCAAAGTTGTGAAGGTCGGAGCTCATCTACCCGAAGGGGGAAAGAACTACCACTAGTGAAATCGAGGTGGGTGCTCAATTCGTGGAGTCGATCCAAAGTGATTTGGGCTTGCTTCAACGTGGATTAGGGGAGACCGGCAAGTCTCCAAACACCACGGTAAAACATTGATGTGTCACTTTGTGTTTGCTTGCAATTCTCTATTTACATTGTTGCAATTTACATTCCTAGAATTAAATTGCTTAATTTTCTTTAGGATTGCAAATTATTGTTACAGACATAAATAGTTAGTGCACTTAGTGAGCTTAGTTGTCTTATGCTTTAATTGTCAAAACCTTAGTTTATCGCTTCCGCATCTATTATCATTTAGGTTTTGACATAAGGGTACTTACGTGAGATTTTAATTAATCGTAGAAGAAATTTTTAAAGCCTCCTATTCACCCCCTCTAGTCGGCATCCTCGATCTTACAACTATGGTACGGCGTGTCCCGCTCAGACTTGGAGACGACTCGGCGGATAGGTAGGCCTCACTTGTCAGCCTCCCACGAGGCGCATGGGCCGGTTGGCGTCGGTAGGCCTCAGTGCTGAGCCACATAGCTTGGGCCTCTGCAAGGAGAAATAGGCTGGACGGGAGGGTTTCGGCCCAAAGCCTATTGCCGGATTTCAAATGATTTTTTTTAAATAAATACAATAAATACAAATGGCTTCAAATAAATAATAAATAAATTTAGCAAAATCCTAAAAAACATTATAAAATATTTTCAAACATTTAGAATCCAATTAAAATAATTTTTCCAAAAGTTCACTTAAACTTTATCCATAATAAATAAATTTTTTTAAAAGGAAAATTCTATAATAATATTTAAATTGCAAATAAAATCCAGGAAATTCCTAAAAACATTAAATTGCACAAAAATAATTTAATAGAAAACTTTGGGATGTTACAGCTTGCACGCAGAAAGAGATCCTGGGACTACAACTTAAGCGCTTGCACGTGGACCTTTCGATCAAAAAGCGACGGTTCCTATTGTGACTTCACATGAACCCTTTTCGCATGCACCCTTTATCATCTTTCCCTATGTGCTTGGTGAGATCCGTTGTAGTGCAAACCTTTTTGCCCATTGGAGTTGGCCTAATAGAACATCATTGGTGAAGGTGAAACCCGCATGTCCATTCATGTCTATATAATCAAGAAGTTATAGTTAATAAACCTTTAAATAAATATAAAGAAGAACATTAACTAGAAATTTCAAAATGAGACAAGAAGAAAGTAAACAAAAGACGTAATGATAGCAAAAAAATTGATTTGAGATTATGAAAAGAGAGAAAAAAAGCATAGAGAGACTATTCATTGAAATTTGTCTCTTTTGTCTCTGCTAATGTAAGTCACGTCCTTTATCGAATTTGTTAAGAATACTTGGCTATATCATAACCTATCTAACCATTTTTGTTAGAATTTTTCATGACTACTTGTACATGTGGGAATTACATAATACTCCATCCAGTTATAGATATATGTTATTGTTTTGGACATACGTGCAATCAAAATTTCAAAACTTTGACTATTAATATATTTTAAACATTTAAATTGGATACATGATAATAATATGTGTAGATTTGTCTCAAAAAGTATTTTCATAATATTGCAAATTTATTTGGTTTTATAAATAGATTATAATATAAATTAGTTATCAAAATTGCGTTTTGGAGACAATATCAATGTCTAAAATGATGTGTATTCGTGACCAGAGGAAGTATGTACTCGTTGGTATGGTAGTGTATGGTAGATGCCTTTATCAATTTATCTACGAACCATGGGTCAGTTTTTTCTAGGGCCCAACTAGTCAATGTCCACTATAGGAGAAACATCCTATAGAGGTGTTTTTATCATACAGTAGAGGCATACTTTTATATGTCTATAATTTTTAAGGCATATTTTAAAATACCATAATGGTGCCTCTACATGTAGTGTTGCTATGGATTAAGAGACTTACTGAAATGTCTTTATATTCTATATAAGGCATTTTGTAAAGGCACTATATTGTGTCTCTCTCATCCTCTAGAGATTTGAAATTATATTCTAAAAATATGTTAGAACCAATCCTCGAACTCGAGATTGAAAAATATATTCTAAAAATATGTTGGAACCAATCCTTGAACTCGAGACCTTGTAGATAAATAAGTAGCCTGACTAAACATTTCATCCTCATATGACAATTACTTATACTCATGTTGTACTTTTTATGAATAGTACAAAAAATATCTTAAACATCTAAAAAAATATCTCTAGAGAATAAAAAGCCTGAAATAATGTCTCTACAACATTAGGTCAATTTAAGAAGTGTCTCAAAAAAATGTATCTAGATGATTTTTTGTTTTGATAATTCAAAATGGCTCTACGGACCACATTCCAAGTTCTTTATATAAAATATCTCAAATAGTGTCTATACATTTAAGGCACCTTCTTAAAAAAGGCAAAAAATGCCTTCAAAATATGTTATGGTAATTTATGGAGACAAAAAAAGTGTATAGGAAAGTGTATATGTGATGTTTTTGTTGTAGTTGGGACTCAAAGGCATGTGCCCATGTGACGGGATAATTGTGTTGAGATATAACATGACTCTTGGTCTTGGTTGTTCAGATATATCCACACTCTTGGTTTTGGAGGGTGAATTTTGAAACTACCCCTAAGGGGTTATGGGTATAAATATAGTACCTCATTGTACAAGAGAATCAATCTACAATAAATAAACAGAAAAGAGTTTATCTCCCTATATTCGGTATTCATCTATTACAATTGTTCTTCGTCTATTCTTGATTGGCATTGTAATTGATCTATGGCAATCATCACCATTTTTCAATATGTTATCAACACGAAGCTCTCTGGGGCTGAACAAGATTTTTTTGCCTACATCAATCTACACTGCATCGAATTTCTACCGGCATCAAGTGATTAATATATCACAATCTATACATAACTTTGAAGCACACAGGTTAATCTGATGTGGGCAGTTTCTTTAATCCCGTAGATTAATTACACTAATTACATAGATTACTCTGTTCTTATTCATTGATTAGAGACTAGATTAATCTAATTGGCATCGTTAGTGTTCTGGTTACTATTCATGATCTGAAAAAAGAGAAAAAGGGTGGTGTGGCTGACCCATGTTGGGACCCTTACCTAGGCATGGAATACCCAAGGATCTCATGTGTTTATTGTACTAGTCCCATCATCAGTGGCTAGTACACAAATTCAACATTGTCATCACATCCATACTTAACATAACATAGATATAAAAGCATATGTTATACTTATACAAAAGGTAATGGTTCTTACAATAAAGAGGCCATTTGCCAAAATAAAAATGTAGTGGAAAGGTGGTGAAATAAAATAGTAAGGTCTAGCAGTATGCCTCAACCCAAAATATCCACAAGCAACCGACAAGGATTAAGCCAAGAAAAATTCATCACCGTATTTCATGAAACCTGTGGTAAAATAGGAATCATTAGGGACCTCGACTTCTTCATCCTCTAAATACCAACAAGCAAGGGTGAGTACATTTGTACTCAGCAAGACTTGTAGTGTATCACAATTATAAGTATATGCTTGGCTATATCATAGGAAGTGGCTATCCGACCATGTTCTTTTGCATAAAGCGAGATTTAGTCAACAATAACAGTAGTAGATTGTAAACATAATATGTAAAGAGTAGTTGAGAAGCATTTAAATAACAAGTATACAACATAAATAAGAGTAACTCACAATCCTGCATGATTGTGTCCATCGATCCATTCCCTGCCACACATAGCATAACATCTGCAACATGGCTACCCACTATTTTTTCAATTCAAACCTTTTAATTAAAATCCAGAAACTAACTAGTGTTAATGCACCAGAGCAGCTCATAACTGTGAGCGCAGCTTTTCAAAAAGATTTAACTCTGTAGATGATGTGACCATGCCGGCCCAGCAAGCCATGCTTCTACTTCAAGCCAAGACAAGCGCCCAACAACTTCTGACACTCCAAGCCTAGTCCGAGATCAAGTCCAATTCGTTCACAAGTCCAGTTTGGTCACCACGAGTAGTCCAACTAAAAATGACTATATCTGGGTCATACGAAGTCCGTTTGAGGTGTTCTTGGACTCTCCGGACAAGCCCACGACGAGAGCTTTCCAATGGAAATGGTTTCATGTCCAAAATCCTTTTGGATCGATGGAAATCATCAAATCAATATTACGAACAGAATCTACTAGGTGTTGCGCCACATCCACTTGGGCCCAAAGGCCTTGTACGACCTAGGGTTGCATGGACATCCCCTTGGCCACCTCCCTTGCTTTCATCCTCATATATATTAAGTAGCCGTCGCTACAATAGATGGGTTTTGCTTAGATTACAACTAGACGCTCTGTCAGTTTTTCGCCGTACATCGGTTTGAAAAACCCCAACTCGTGTGCTTAATATTATTCGCAATTTCAGATTGCATCTTCTACGTTCTTGCTTGTGTTCTTGATTCGCATGCAGGGATAAGCCTTCTTGGCGAGGTCAACCGTGTTTGTGCATGGTTGATAACCAAAGGAGCCGTGGTGTAGCGATTGTAGGGTTTGAATCAATTCTGATTGAAAGCCGGATCGTCAACGTCGAGTTCTCCACCAATCGATTTAGTACTATCTGTCGGAAGATTGGGTCACCATTCGCATTAAGTGGTATCAGAGCCTCGGTTGCCCAATAGGTAATTCTTGTATCCCCACTTTTGTTTTGCCATCATCCTGGACTCCAGAAAAATTGCCCCACAAAAAGTTCCTCATCGGTTCCGCTGTCCTACAACCTCTTGTGCCTTTGCAATTTTCATTTTAGTTTCGCTTTGTTGAATATGTGTCCGTCATCGTCGTCTTGTTACTGGTTTGAGGTCATGATCCTAGTTTCTTGTTATCCCCTTCCGAAGCCCTAGTTCTCATTTTGCACCGTGAGTATCCCACCACCGCCAACCTCCAAAACTAAATTGAGTCCTACTCGGTTTGCCCCTGCCACCACCTTGAGTTATATATTCCGTTCCGCAAACCCTAGATAGGTCGCGAGCTGCCTTGTGCCAATTGCCCTGCACTGCTGGCCACCCTTTTTCACACGCGATCCTATTGCTATTTTAGCCCTATCCAGAAGGACGAAGTGAAGTCGGAAGCAATTTTTGTTTGTGCAGTGTTCAGTAAAACTGGCATAACTTTTGCGTACAAACTCCGATTGGGGCGTAGTTTTTTTTTATTTCGAAGAGGATGACAAGGTGCATGTGAAAAAGCCATAGGTCCAAAGACCTATGTAATTTTTGATCCTCAAAATAGGCTTCTAAGACCGAGTTCCGAGCCCAGAAGTTTGTTGTGCTCTTTTTGCCGATTTTTCAGTCATCTCTTTAACGATTTCTCTCGTTCCAAAACATGAGATTTTTGTTTTGCCTTTGATTTAAAAGAAAGGAAAATAGAAGGCAAGTGCAAAAAAAAAAGATAAGAGCCACACTGTAAAAAAAATTAGAGAGAAGAAAAAAAGCAAAAAGAGGGAAAGAGAAGAAGATAATCAGAATTGCTTGCATTCTTTGAGTCCTATGTGCTTTGATATATCCCTTGCTAGGTTGAACTAGTTCTAAGAACATGTTTAAGCTGGCAACTATGAAAAGTATATTGGACATTTACTTAGCTTGCTAATCTGATTTCGATATTGCTTATTCCTTGCTACTAAATATTGCCTTCCGAGCTCCACATACTTCTTATCAGTTCAGGTTCTCCTTTGCAATCGCCTCACTAACGCTCCAGTCACGGTATCACAAATCAGCCACCGGTTGTACCACCCGCTGCTTCGGTAAGAACATTTGTAAGAGCATGGTAAGACGCTTGAGAGTAAGTGGTTCCACCTTCCACCCCCTAGTAGTTGATAGGGATAATACGTTGTGCTATGTTCTGTTTTCTACTAGCAATGGCAGAGGCATCGAAGGACCAGGACGGTAACCAGTGTGTTCTTCATAACGAGCTCCAAGAGATGCTTTGAGAGATGAATGAGACTATGAACAAGCAAATTCAGAACATTGAGAATGCAGTTGACAAAAAAGAGCATAAGCACCAAACCAACTTTAATTCATCTCCTTCTGCTGGTAAAGGTAAGAATTTTCCAATTCTTCCTTTTTATGGCGGATTTGGTATTGATGCTTATATTGATTGGGAAATAGAGGTAGATAAAATTCTTTCACAATGTAACCTCTGTAATAAACGGAAAATTAAAGTTGCCGCTAGTGCTTTAACTCGCTGTGCATCAATTTGGTGGAATGATTTTTGTGCTTATAAGACAGTACCACAAACATGGAAAGATATGAAACGACTTATGAGAGATGAATTTGTTCCTGCTTATCATTCTAAAAAGTTACTTTATGAATTGCAATGTTTACAACAATATGATAAAACTATCAAGGAATATTACGAGGATTTAGAAACTTTGTTGTTGCGTTGTGGATTAGATGAATCTGAAGAAGCTAAGGAAATAAGATTCTTAAATGGACTTGACAAGAAAATTCAGAGTATTCTTGTTGATAGGGAATACAATTCTCTCTCTAGTTTATTTAATATTGCTTGTGAGGTTGAAACTCAAATTGAACATGAAAGTCATCTTGCTGAAGTTAATGACTATAATTGCAAAAGTGAGCAATTTTCTTTGGAAGAATGGCATCTTGTTGAGTTTCCACTTGCTACTAACTTTTCACAGGACATTGAGAACAAGAACGAGAAGGAAAACACGCCAGAGAAGGAGGAATAGGAGATACTTGCTATCCCATGCATGCCTCAAGAATGTACAGATCATGATATGCCTAAATCGGCTGAGATAGAAAACAAAGGTAACGATATAGGTGCTATTTTCACATGAGGAGAGAATTCTGTTGATGTGCTAAATTTGGCCACTACTGGTGCTATGCTAGAACAACAGTTAGTGGACACTCAAACTGAATCACCTTTGTCACAATATGATTGTCTTGCTGTCCCTGGTGATAAAGAAGAGTTGTGTGATAATATCTCATTTATATCCATGCCTCAACTAGTGAATGAACATGTCAGTTTTATTTCTGATCTAAACATGTATGCTGAAAAAAAACATGTTATTCACCTTGCTAATGAAAAGGATGAGATTAAACTGTTGTCTTCCTTGAATACTTTGGGTTACATTGAATTTGATGTCATATGTGATCTCAATTGTTTAGAGGAGAGATTTTCTATGCCTGCTAATTTGTCATGGTCATCCAGTGTTAGTTTTCATGCTATTAGCATACATATTGATAAAGAAAAGTACATGGTACATCGAGTTTATATTTGTACCATTTTGAAATCTTCTTTTAATGTGCCACACTATCAACAACCAAAGAATATGTTGGTTCTTTGCCGCCTCTTGTTACTAACCTTTTGCAGGCTAATGAGCTTTAGTCGAGGACGAGTCAAATTCAAGAAAGGGAGGATGATGTAATCAAGCTGGCCCAGCAAGCCATGCTTCTACCTCAAGCCAAGACAAGGGCCCAATAACTTTTGACGCTCCAAGCCCAGCCCGAGATCAAGTCCAATTGGTTCACGAGTCCAGTTCGGCCCCTAGGAGCAGTCCAACTAAAAATGACCTTATCTGGGTCATACAAAGTCCATTTGAGGCGTTTTTGAACTCTACGGACAAGCCCACGACAAAAGCTTTCCAATGGAAATGGTTTAACTTCCAAACTACTTCTGGATCGATGGGAATCGTCAAATAAATATGATGAACATAATCTACTAAGTGTTGCGCCACCTTCACTTGGGCCCAAAGGCCTTGTACGACCTAGGGTTGCACGGCCATCCCCTTGGCTTCCTCCCTTGTGTTCATCCTCATATATATTCAGTAGCCATCGCTAGAATAGATGGGTTTTGCTTAGATTACAACTAGACACTCTGTCAGTTTTTCACCGTACATCACTTTGTAGAACCCCAACTCGTGTGCTTAATATTATTTGTAATTTTAGATTGCATTTTCTACGTTCTTGCTCGTGTTCTCGATTTGCATGCAGGGATAAGCATTCTTGGCAAGATAAACCATGTTTGTGCATGGTTGATAACCAAAGTAGCCGTGGTGTAGCAATTGAAGGGTTCGAACGAGTTCTGATTGGAAGCCGGATCATCAACATCGAGTTCTCCACCAATCGATTTAGTACTACTTATCGGAAGATCGGGCCACCATTTGCATCTGTAGAGGTGAACAACTTTACCCACAAGACATGATTGTCAGGACCTAAATATGCAAATTCAAATCATTTGTGTATACTGCACTAGTCTAGGATCACACTTGAGCACACATTGGCAACACAAATTAAATATCACAATCATAGATAGCATAAATATAATAAAAGACTATATTTATTCAATAAAAGATAGTTGATTGACCCTATGGTCGACTTTACATAATTATGCCATGTAGGGTTCAAACTCTAATAGATAAAACAACAGCGGAATGGAAACTTCATAGATAACCCATCAATATGCCACATGCAACTGACAAGGTTCCCACCCAAGAAACTCAACTCCTCTTGATACTCCTCTAGAGTAGGTGTAGACTCCTCTTCAACTGATAATTTTATTGTGACAAGATGTAAGTTCAAGCTCCATTGGTTTTGGTGATTGGTTTTAGGTTAATGCTTAATCATTATTTAATGAAAAATCTAATCATCATGAGACTAACATGATTATTGAGCTTTATTCTTATTAGTCTCAAATTTGGATGGAAAATAGAAAACAAATGGTATTCACTCGTATTCATTTTATTATCCTATCACATACTTTGGATTCAAGTTAAAGGATGAACTCTTCGATTAGTTTAAACCTCAAAATGTGCATTATGTTTCTAAATCCATATTACAAGAATGCACACACCTAGGGGAGTTCGTGCATTAACTTGATGTTTCAATTGTATTGATCCATGTCTTCTTTTCAAATAATGTAAAGGATCAAGACTTTGAAACAACCCTTTGAGTATATATAACTTGTGTAGTTGTAATATACTCATGCAAATATAGGATAAACTCAAATGCTATTTAAGATTGATTATGTGCATATTGATTCCAAGTTCAATTATTTATATGCACATATTTAATGAAGTTTATTCTTTAGTTGATGGTCTCAAGAGTATTGATCCCTTTCCATCACTCCAATATATTGGATCATTACTTTCCATCAAATTGAGTATATGAAACTTGTGTAGTTATATATACTCATATCAATTTAAATGAAATTTAAATTGAGATTCGCTTGTCTTTTAATCATCAAAGAACGCTTCATCATGTGTTGATGGTGTTCCTTTGATTGATTAAGGAGAAACGGAAAGTTATTGAGTATAATGAAGCATTAGTTGCATCAAAGTACTAAAGACACAATTAATCATTCAAATTGATTTGGGTTGTGCTCAATCAATCTTGGGGCATCAATTATGTGTTAATGGAGTGCAATTGATGACTGAGACAACTGTGTTTGTTAGACTAACAATCTTTTGAAGGGATACAGGTAGGCTACACCAGCACACAATTAAAATTTCTACCTTGTAAACCAGCAAGCCATGCAATTAAATGATCATGGATCATTAACACTAGACGCGCAGTGCAGCAGAAGGAAGTTGATGCAGCCCAGATCAACGAAGTGCGCGTCCTGTTGCAGTGGTCGATCTTCCTCGTGTGGTGGTCGATCCTCCTCGCGCAGTGGTCAATCATCCCGATCAGTGTCGTAGTAGCAGCAACACCTCTACTAGAGTCCACACATTCGGGGAAAGGAACATTGTGCGTCGGTGTGCCAGCACCAGCACACATGGAAAGGCTCAAGTAGTGATGGCTAGGGTTTCGGTGGCTACGCCCTCTGATCTGATTTATTACGACCGCGAACTCCCTTTAAATAGCCACCCTCTTCCTTACGGTGGAACCCTACATTAGGGTCCAACTAAAGGACAAAGCCCACTTGGCCCATTAGTGATGAATCCAATCTGAACCACTATATTCCAACCCCTTAATTGTGTGACCCTGTAGGTTCATGCATATTTAGATACGACTTGAAAACACCTTTCCGACCGATAATCGATAGCGGTTCCTAGCAGTACATATCGATTCCCAAATATCCATAAAGCATCGGACGAACCTATTATAGTGTGATAATGTCATGTTCTCTTTGCTTCACGATATCAGATTGAGCTCAAGGCGAGAGTCGTGTCATCCTATGACAGATCGATCTCTTTACTCATACCGTAGTGGAATAATTTATCTGGATTGACTCTCAATCACATTCGACATGGCCATGCACTTCCTTAATCCATCTACCTCGAGGGGCCCAGAGATATCTCCATTATATAGGAGGAGCAAATTCCATCTTGATCATTCATGTACCTCAGCATGTTTTATAGTAAACTCGAAAGCTTCCTTTATAACTACCTGGTTAATGAGTATCGTTTGGTAGCTCCTAAGTAAACCATTACACATCTAGGAAACCAATGACGGTCTCAGGTCTAAGGATCATACAAACACTATACATGAGACCAACTGATGACACATAAGAATATATAACAATGCTCGCAGTGTCTCATATGGGTCTATCCAACACATGTTCTCTAACATGTGCCCACATTATTGATTAGATATCTCCATATCTCTATGACCCATGAAACATGGTCATCAATCAATACATGCGCTGATCTATGAAACATAATCGTCCTATTTATGATAACCGATCAGGGATAACTTGAATAACATCGATATATGAAAAAAAATTGTACGAACAAGTCACTTACTTGTTGATTAATCCAATTGATATTTATTCAAAGGACAAATAATTATACTGTTCCATAAACATAAGGCGTGATACAATCATCTCTATGATTGCCTCAAGGGCATATCAACAACATCTTCCATGAGTTGTGAAGTATGTTGAGTCCAACGATAATAAAAAATCGGGAAGAAGTCATCATGTCTTGATGAGCTTCAAGAGGTGATCCCGAAGTGAAGAGAAGAAAAGAGAAAGTTCATCATGAGTGGATGAACAAGAAGAAAGGACCTGACTTGGAGAGAAGATGATTAAACATCATAAAAGCTCCAAGTAGTTACGCACAGAAAAGGTATTACTAGATAGGCTAAGGATGTGTTCCTAGTCTTTTACCAGTTTTGATGTTTGGTTGAGAGATCGGGTTTCTAGTTTAGTGACGTAATATTAAGAGGGGTTGAGTTTTAGCTTGAGCTTCATCATGTGTTAATGAATTCAATCCGATTCACTCTAGCTCACTCTCTTATTTGGATTTTGCATGAGCTAAGTATATGCATGTGTTACAAATATGGGAGCTCATGCTTGCTTCTTATTAAAAGGAGAGAGCTCATGCAACTTTATTTTAACGGTTGTTGTTTGCATGGAGCCAGATATTTGCATGTGTTGCAAATAGAGCGCTCATGCATCGGAGTCTTAGCTTGTGACTTGATCATATGTTGATCATCACAAGGCTAAGAAAGGTGTATGCTTTGTGTTTGCAAAATGTGGTTTAATTGAATCTTACCTTGGAGCATATGAATAGGGTTTGCAAATTGACTTGACCATGAGTTGATCATCACATGGCTCGAGATTTGTTTTTAAGTGGGTTAATTTCTTATTTGCAAATGCGTTTTGCATATGAGCTGTAATTTATGGGTTTTGATCCTAGAACATGTGTTGGCATTTGCAAATGTGTTTTGCAAAGTGTCGTGATTGTGTGTTGATTATTACATGGCTCGAGGATTTATCTAATAGATTCTTGATTTATTTGAAAATGTGTTTTGCAAATAAGATGAAGTTTTAATGCGATTATTTGGAGCATGTGTAGGTTTTGCAAATGTGTTTTGCAAATTGACTTGATCATGTGTTGATCATCACATGGCTCAAAGAATCAGTCCTTATTGATGTTTGATTTGAAAAAGATAAGATTTTTGTGTGAAATTTGATTTTATCTGGAATTCCTATAGTTCCGCAGGTGTAAAGCCGGTACTACTAGAGTCGGTAGTACCGCGCGTGAGGCCAGTTGTTTTTTTTCCAGAAGAGCACATTTTCTCGGTTTTTGAAGGCCGATGCTACTGGTGTTGGAGGCTGATACTACTGCTCCTACATGGTTGGTAGTACCGGGTTTCCAGTGTAACGGCTAGTTTTCTAGCCGTTGGCCTGGAGGCCGATACTACCAGCCCTACATGTGCTGTAGTGAAAGACCATGTGGAGGTCTACCAATATTTGTGATGAGTATTTGTCTAAAATTGAGCTTGGTATGCTCTGGTTTGAGTTTGATTTGAATTGGATTTTCAATTTGAAGCGATTTGAGCTCTGTATGTTTTTCCCGGTGCTACCGGCCATGGTAGCGTGGTGCTACCGGCCGAGCGGTAGCACCGGACCCCAGAGTAGTGTTGAAAAACCCAAGAGGGTGTTTTTAGGGGATCAGGCAAGCCGGTGCTACCGGCCATGGCAGCCCGGTGCTACTGGCCAAGCGGTAGCACTGGCCCAAATGGGCGGTGTGAAAATTCCAGAGAGGATCTCATCTGATTTTGGGATGAAGGGCGGTGCTACCGGCCAAGGGGCAGTAGCACCGGCCCTGATGAGCGTGAATGATCCAAAAATTATGATTTTAAGAGTTTAATTGCATATCTTTTTGGACATTGCAATGTGATGGGTATTCCTTGTCTTTGATGGTTGCAGGATGTTGGGTTTTGATTATGTTGACACGGAGGATGACCGGGACTAGGCGAGGAGCGTCAGAGGTCCAGAAGGCCGAGGATCGCAGAAAGATGATCAGAGACGGAGTCGATGCAAACCTAGAAGACAAGGAACGTATGAGATGCTAGCTAGACGCTGTGTGGATCAAGGAGGGCCATCGGATCGCGGTCTAGTTGATATGATAGCTGATCTAGTTGGTGTGTTTTGAAAACCGTGCAAGAAAACCGGGTTTGTTTAGTGGGTTTTGGGTTAACCCTTGCATGGCTATGTGAGTGGGTCAATCCTAGCCATTGATGGAGTTCCCTAGGGTTAAAGGACTCATCCAAGGGTGGTAGGTGGCCCAAGAGTAGTATAAATAGAGGGGGAGGGGTGGCCTTCCTCCTCTTGAAGGTTTTAGAGATTTTGTGCTCCTTTGAGCTTTGCCCACTTTGTTCTGAGGCTTTGTAAACCTCCCTTACAGAAATGAAAATCATTTTCTTTTATGCTTGAATTTACTTTACGCATTTAAATTCTGCACTTATGTTCTTGCAATTTACATTCATGTAATTTGTATTTGCCTCTCCTCCTTATACATGCTTTTGGATTTTCCTCCTCTCGTTCTAAAATGCTTTTGCTTCTTATGCCGAGGATGTTGATTGATGGATGAATCTTCTTCAGGTCATATCCCAATCATTTAGGCAATCCATGCATCTTTTCTTGCAAGAAACCAGTCTTGTATTCTTGAGTGAATCATTCTTCAAGATCGTGTTTGCAGAGTTTTGGACTTCTGGTCTTACTTGCTGTGACATGTGGGAGGTCCTCCAATGTCATCTTGATCATCAAAACCCCACGAGCAAGTCTTAGATCGAGTTCTTGAGTTTTGCTCAAACTTGGTGTGTTCTTCCTTCATGGGTAAAAAGGTGAGAACTTTGACCTCAATCCTTTTGATTGATGGTTGGAATGAGTTCCTAACATCCTTAGTAGTACATCTACCAAGTTTCGTGAGTTTTTGTCCAGCCGATCAAAAGATTCCTCAAAATTTGCTTCTGAGTCGTGCTATTTTCAGACTCTGTTCTTGATGTTGTTCTTGAGCCCGATCTTACCGCCCATTGTTCAGTACTACCATCCTCCGGTGCTACCGGTCTTCCTGCGGTAGCACCACCCATACAGAGCATTTGCTCCTTCTCATTTACTCCCTTTTGAGCAATCTCTTTGAAGGCTTTTGTGGATTGTTTTGTGTGGGGAAAATTTTATTTGGGATCATTCACCCCACCTCTAATCGCCATCTCGGTCCTTCAATTGGTATTAGAGCCGGTTTTGCTCTTCCATAGATCTTTATTGGTCTCAAGAGCCATGGCGATGGACAAGTATTCCACTAAGGCTCCTATTTTCTCTGGAGTTGATTTTCCATTTTGGAAGTCTCAAATGGAGTCGTACATCACTGCCCAGGGCTTCCTGATGTGGCAGAAGGTGAAGCTCTCGTATGAGGTTCCTACCGATGAAAATGTCATGACCGGCAATATGGCTGACGTTGAGGTGAACTCTAAGGCAAGGAACATCCTAATACAGGGTCTTAGCCGCAGTGAGTACAATAGGATTTCTCACCTCTATTCTGCTCATCAGATCTAACCATGTGGGCACCACCGATGCGAACGGTGGCCTGATCTTCCGATCGGTAGTAATAAATCGATTGGTGGAGAACTCAATGTTGACGATCCGGCTTTCAATCAGAACTGATTAGAACCCTGCAATCGCTACACCATGGCTCCTTTGGTTATCAACCTTGCACAAACACGGTTGACATCGCCAAAAAGGCTTATCCCTGCATGAGAATCGAGAACATAAGCAAGAATGTAGAAGATGCAATCTGAAATTGTGAATAATGTTAAGCACATGAGTTGGGGTTCCACAAACCGATGTTCGGCGAAAAACTAACAGTGTCTAGTTGTAATCTAAGTAAAACCCATCTATTCTAGCGATGGCTACTGAATATATATGAGGATGAAGACAAGGGAGGCGGTCAAGGGGATGGTTGTGCAACCCTAGGTCGTACAAGGCCTTTGGGCCCAAGTGGAGGTGTCGTAGCACCCAGCAGATTCTGTTTGTCAGATAGTTTTGATGATTCCCGTCGATCCAGAAGGAGTTTGAACCTGAAACCACTTCCGTTAGAAAGCTCTCATGGTGGGCTTGTCCATAGATTCCAAGAATGCCTCAAACAGACTTTGTATGACCCATGTATGGTAATTTTATGTTGGACTGCTCCTGGGGGCAGAACTAGACTCGTGAACGAATTAGACTTGATCTCGGACTGGTCTTGGAGCGTCAGAAGTTGTTGGGCCCTTGTCTTGGCATGAGATAGAAATATGGCTTGCTGGGCCAGCATGGTCACATCAACCACTCAAATCAAAACGGTGAGACAGGACCAATTCAAGCGTGAGTACAAAAAGTTTGAACAACACGCTGGTGAGAGTCTTGACGAGTGCTTTGGTTGTTTTATGAAGATTTTGAGTGACCTCCAAGCAATCGTTGCATATACCCTGACTCGGATAATGCTCGACATTTCTTGGCCACACTCGATCTTCATGTTGGGAGAGGAAGGTGACCACCATTAAAGACACTACCGACTTGTCGACTCTGACTCTTGATGGTCTTTATTCCCAACTCAAGACTCATGAAATTGACGTCGTCTCTCGTAAGACGAAATCTTAGTCTATGGCCTTGGTACCAATCCCACTGGATCCACTTCTAATTCTTCTACTGGTTTTCCCCTCTCTGCCCTTTGCGAGCTAAGCGAAGACCAACTGGAAAAATGTCCAAAAAATGAGCTTGCACTTTTGGCTCGTAAATTCTCTCATGCATACAAGAGGGTGAGAGAGAGGAATAGAGGTGGCATGATCACCTGCTTCGAGTGTGGTGGCCCTAACCACATTCGAGCGAACAACCCCAAGCTAGAGAAGGGCAAGAACGACTTGGCAGTTCGGTAAATAACGACTACACCGACAAGAACCGCAACAAGAAGCCTCCAGCTCGTGACCTGGCGCGTGAGAAGAAGTATCGCAACTTCTCGAAGAACAAGAAGCTCTTCCACCGCGTCCTCGCCGCACTCGACGACATCAACCTCTCCGACACGGAGACCTGGAGCGACGAGGGCGAGGATGATCCGCAAGAGAAGATCAAAGGCGACGATGACTTCTCCAGAATGTGCTTCATGGCAGACGCCAACGGCATCAGTGATTCCAAGCTCTACAACAATACGGACGAGGTACCCTCCTATGACCAGCTTAATGAAGCTTTCTGCAAATTAGGGAAATTTCATGCTAAAGCTAGAGCTAGGTGTACGGAGCTTGAAAAGGAAGTAGGTACCATGACTCGGGAGTTAGCTTCTCTTAGATCTTCTCCCTCTAGAGTCACCGATGACTGTTCTTTGTGTGATGCCCAGCTTGTGGAGCTAGAGAACTTAAGGACTATGCATGATAGTGTGTTATCTGAACTAGATAGTCTTAGGTTGAAGAATGCTAGTAATAAATCTGTTAATGCTATGTCTTTAGATGTGAGTTTTCTTCATGCTCACTCTACTCCCTCATGTGAAAATTGCCCTAAATTACTTGCTGAGATTGATGCCATGAGCACTCACCTTAGGAAGCTCTCAACTAGAAATGATGAACTTGAAATGCATACTTCTAAGGACCCTGTCAGGTCATGTGAGGGCTGTAAGCAACTAAAACATGACAATGAATCTTTAAATGTCAAGTGTGCTAAACTTGCTAAGGACTTACTAGTTAAGTCACAAGAAAGTTGCTTGCGATGTGCTGTGGTTGAGGGGGACTTGAATGAAATCAAAGTCGAACTTAGGAAGAAGTTTGAGGCCCAGACCCTTAGGATTAGAAATGCCCCTTGCGTTTCTTGTGATGCCCTCAAAATTGAGGCAGCCGTGCTTAGGGAGAAAAATGTATGTGCTGGTAGTTCTTCTCTTCCTAGTTCTTCTTCCTCCTCTCTTCCCTGTTCTTCATGTGCCTCTTTCTTCCGAGAGTGTGAGTATCTCATGAGCACTCTCGAGAAGTTTGTAGGAGACAAGAAGAAGCTCAATCTCATTCTAGACCAATCCAAGATTAGCCAATTTAATCAATGTCTAGGATTTGACTACTTGGAGCACGCTCGGGCGCATCCTCCCACCATTGTGTGTGGCTCCAATAGTGGTGAGATCGTGGTAGCTCCCAGAGTGAGTACCACTATGTTTAGATCTGCTGGAGTTGTCCATGGGATCTCTGATCAGAAGGTTGCTCCTCCTACTACTTCTGCCTCTGGTAAGACGAAGTATACATGCATCTTTTGTCAGAAGGATGGATATTTGGTAGATTTCTGCTTCAAGCGCGCTAAGATCACAAGGCATGAACGTGTTGCTGCTCTTAGGGGTATTCAGAGTCATCCCCAGACTCTGAGTATTTCTAAGGGACGCACTGCTGCTAGATAGGTTAGAGAGTCGCCTGTTTTTGGGCAGCGTACAGGACTCAGATTTCATGTTGTACAATCGAGTTTTAGTCCTGGAGTTGCTCTTGGTCAGTTTCTTCACCGTCCTCTTGATATTCCTCATTTTTTCCCATCGAGGTAGATATCAGGGATTTTCAATTTGAAGCAATTTGAGCTCTGTCTATTTTTTCTGATGCAATCTACCATGGTAGTGCTGTGCTACGGGTCGAGCGGTAGCACTGGACCCCAGAGTGGTGTGGAAAAACACGAGATGGTGTTTTTAGGGGATAAGGCAAGCCGGTGCTACCGGCCAAGCGATACCATCGGCCCAAATGGCTGGTGTGAAAATTCCAAAGAGAATCTCCTCTGGTTTTGGGATGAAGGGTGGTGCTACCAGCCAGGGGGCGGTAGCACCGGCCCTGATGAGCGTGAATGATCCAAAAATTATGATTTTGGGAGTTTAATTGCATATGTTTTTGGACATTGCTAAGTGATGGGTATTTCTTGTCTTTGATGGTTGTAGGACATCAGGCTTTGATCATGTTGAGGCAGAGGATGACTGGGACTAGGCGAGGAGCGTCGAAGGTCCAGACGATCGAGGATCGCCAGAAGATGATCGGAGATAGAGTCATTGCAACCCTAGAAGATAAGGAATGGATGAGATGCTAGATAGACGCTGCGTGGATCAAAGAGGGCCATCTGATCGCGGTCTAGTTGATAGGATAGTTGGTTTAGTTAGTGTGCTTTGAAAACCGTGCATGAAAACCCGGTTTGTTTGGTGGATTTTGGGTTAGCCCTTGCATGGCTGTGTGAGTGGGTCAATCGTAGCCCTTGATGGAGTGCCCTAGGGTTAAGGGATTCATCCAAGGATGGTAGGTGGCCCAAGAGTAGTATAAATAGACGGGGAGGGGTGGTCTTCCTCCTCTTTAAAGTTCTAGAGGTTTTGTACTCCTTTGAGTTTTGTCCACTTTGTTGTGAGGCTTTGTAAATCTCCCTTCCAGAAATACAAATCATTTTCTCTTGTGCTTGAATTTACTTTACGCATTTAAATTCAGCATTTAAATTTCGCACTTACATTCTTGCAATTTACACTCATGTAATTTGGATTTGCCTCCCCTCCTTCTACATGCTTTTGGATTTGCATCCTCTCCTTCTAAAAATGCTTTTGCCTCTTGTACATAGAATGTTGATTGATGAATTAATCTTCTTCAGATCATATCCCAATCATCTAGGCAATCCATGCATCTTTTCTAGCAAGAAACCGGTCTTGTGTTCTTGAGTGAATCATTCTTCAAGATCATGTTCGCGGAGTTTTGGACTTGTGGTCTTACATGATGTGACATGTGGTAGGTCCTCCAAGGTCATCTTGATCATCAAACCTCCACGAGCAAGTCTTAGAGCGAGTTCTTGAGTTTTGCTCAAACTTGGTGTGTTCTTCCTTCACGGGTAAATAGGTCAGAACTTTGACGTCAATCCTTGTGATTGAAGGTTGTAATGAGTTCCTAACATCCTTAGGAGTACATCTACCAAGTTTCGTGAGTTTTTGTCTTGCCGATCAAATGTTTCCTCAAAATTTGCTTTTGAGTCGCACTATTTTTAGACTCTGTTCTTGCTACAGTTGTTGAGCCCGGTGCTACTGCCCATTGTGCAGTACTACCAGCCTTTGGTGTTACCGGTCTTCCTACGGTAGCACCGCCCATACAGAGCATTTTCTCCTCATTTATTCCCTTTTGAGCATTCTCTTTGAGGGCTTGGGTGGATTGTTTTGTGGGGGGGAATTTTATTTGTGATCATTCACCCCCCTCTGATTGCCATCTCGGTCTTTCAGGTAGTACCAGATTTGCTGAGTTTTTCCAGAATTGACCCAAATGGCTAGTTTTCTTTATGAGGCTATAAAAGAAGGCCTTGGGGGGCATTGGCTGGTTGCTAGCTTTATTGAGCATTTGGGGTGAGTTGTGCATGTGTTGCACCCTCACATTTACTTCTTAAGCTAAGAATGAATCTAATTTGCATGTGTTGCAAATTAGAAGTGGATTGAGAGCTCTTTGTGCATATCTTGCGCTTAGAGGAGAGCCTTGTTCGTGTGTTGCACTCGGTGATCACTATTGTGCATGTGTTGCACTTGGTGCTGTTCAAGCTAGGAGGCTTGACCTATTCTCTTGGTGTTTGCTGACACCTAGATGGCGTTGTAGGCGTCGTGAGCGGTGACCTTCTCAAGGAGATTGTGAGAAGGCCCGGCAAAATTGTGAAGGTCAGAGCTCGCCTACTCAGAGGGGGAAAGAACTACCACTAGTGGATTCGAGGTAGGTGCTCAATTCGTGGAGCCGGTCCAATTCGTTTGGGCCTACCTCAACGTGGACTAGGGGAGACTGGCAAGTCTCCGAACACCATGGTAAAAAGTATTGTGTCTCCTTGTGGTTTCCATTTTATTATTTATTATATTCATGCAATTTATATTCATAGAGTTAAATTGTTGATTGTTTGTCTTTAGGATTAGCAAAGTATTGTTAGAGACATAGATAGTTAGTACACATAGTGAGCCTAGTTGATTTAGGCTTTAATTGTCAAAACCTCAGAATTACACTTCTGCACATTATTTAGGTTTTGACTTAGGCGATTGTTAATTAGAGAAGAAATTTTTTAAACCGCCTATTCAACCCCCTTGTAGTCTGCATCCTTGACCTAACACAAGGGTTAGTACATAAACCACTCAACAAATTGTGGACAAAATGCAAGTCTATTATAACTACATGCAAGGCTTATTCCAAATGAATGACTAATATGGTTAATTTGCAATAAAGCAGCATTTATAATTGAATATAATAAATATATTGAAATGGTAGTAAAACAAACAACAACGATAAGTAACTTTTAGGTATTTCTCAAAGTAAACCGGAACACAGCCTAAACCAACTTCAATTGACACATAGCCTCCCTTCCCAAATTTTATTTCAGAAAATCTAACCCTTGACTGAAATTTTCGAGCATTATCCATAACTGGGGACACAGCTATTCGAATAGATTTACACTCTATAGATATTATACACTTTACCTACAAGATATGATCAATCTTATATTGTCGGCCATTACACGTATCCATTGATGTGCAACTAAGAAGTACATATAGTTTGGTTATCCACCTGAGACTTCATATGTCAAGAATCGGTAACTTACTGAGTTTGGTCTGGCCCATAACAGATATATGGTTATATGATTAACCCAATTCAATGGCTTCCAAGATTAAGTCCTTAATTTACTAAGGCAAGACTTCCAACAGCATCAACCCAAATATCACACAGACCCACCCTGTTCAATGGCTTCCAAGGTTGTCCTTAATTTATTAAGGCAAGACTTCCAACAGCATCAACCCAAATATCACACAGACCCACCCTGACACATAGCCTCTTGCCACTTACCCTAATCTAAATCATTTACCACCCCAGTTGATCATCGTGCAACACATGCTATCAATAACAAATGACACACCCTTTCATAAATATATTCCATATTCTATTACTAAAATTGAATTTGTACTTTCAAAAGACATCAGGTGTATGTGGCATGGCTAAGCAAACTACACACGATCTAACCAAGCCACGTTGGCATCTATTAGCAACCAACTAATAATTATCCAGCCTAGGGTGACAAATAATCATGGAATACAAATGACAAGGTAGGTATTATCCAATTGGGAGCTAAATCCCAAATTATTTGCAAAACAATTTTAACATAAAATGACATGCAGTAGATTAAAACAATATAACATTTGTAAAATTGGGTTCAACATGATCAAAGCACAACTTGCCTTAGAATAAGTAAGTCTTGATCTTGGTCTGGACTATGAGTTTGAGTCAACTCTTAACCCTCGAACGCTCCCGGCACTTCAATGTTTACGCGAATCGAGACAAAAACAACAAATAAATATAAACAAGAGAGAAAATATCTCAAAAATCAAATAAATTTCACCATAAAATAGATCTCGAATTTAGAAATTTTGAGGAATTTTAATCGCCTCAATTGGAGCTCATATGAAGAGAAGAGGCTCTTGAAAATTCAAATAAATGAAAAATACAAAAAAGAGAAAATAGTGAATTTCCAGAATTATTTTTCTAAAGAAAAATTGACTTATGATGTCATCGCTGACATCAGCAAATAATAAAATAAATTTGGAAATTAGGGTATGTCAGACCCGAATATGCAAATCTGGACCCTCTGTGTATACTACACTAGTCCAAGATCACGCTAGTGCACACAGGCTCAACATAGATGAATATCACAATCATACATAGCGAAAACATATTATAAGACATCATATATTAAATAATACTCATTGAATGACCTTAAGGTCAACTTATATGACTATGCCTCGCAAGGCTACACTGAATAACAAGTTAAACTACAGCAGAAAGAAAACATAGATAAACCCTTCACTATACCACAAGCAACTGACAAGGCTCGCCCCTAAATATTTGTCTCCTCCTGCAACACCACCTCCAAAGCTGGTGTAGACTCCTCATTGGTGATGTTGTTGGCAAGGGTGAGTACTTAAAGTACTCAACAAGTTATGCACAAATTGCAATTGTAACATAACTATATGCAAGGCTTATTCCAAAGGAAAAGGCTAACATGGCTATTTTGTAATAAAGCAGCATTTATGAACAAGTACAATAAGTAGATTGTAAAGACAGTAAAACAAATAACAGTAAATAGTAATTTCAGCATTTCAGGTAAACCAAGTTATCCAATCTAAGTCAAGTTCCAACTTTCAATAATAGCATCCAGCATTCAAGATTTCATTTTATAAAATCTAATCCTTAACTGTAATCCCCGAGCATTGCTCAATACCGCGAGAACGACTATCCGAATAGATTTACACTCTACAGAGATTATGCACTTTACCCACACGACATAACTGTACACAACAAAGGAGAGTGATCATGACAAAACCTTTCGGAAACCTTTATCCTAACATTGACCCTCCCAGTAAGCCATACACTACACCTTCCCTCAGCGGAGGAGAAGGATAGGACTGACAAACCGTTAGATTGATGTGTGACGCCACATTATCCGCTATAACCACACTTCCATGTATGCACGTTTATGTGTGATTATCCACCCGAGGAATCATATATAAAGATATCGGTAATCCTACTTAGTTAGGTCTGTCCCATTCCAGATCATGTGGTTGCATGATTGACTCTGTTCAAAGGCTCGCAAGGTTAAGTCCTTAAGATGACTAGGGCAAGACTTCCACAAATCCTCTGCCATTCCTGGCCCACCTTGGCACAATGCCTCTTGTCACTTGCCCCAATCTAAATTATTTACCACCCTAGTTGATAACCATGCACCATGTGCCATGAACAAGTCAACATCGTTTTGTGACATACGTCACTACAACTCAACATCATTGTGTGACAGCACCCGACACATCTTTCATAAATATGTTCCATATTCCATTAGTTATGATTGAGTTTAATGTTTCCAAAAGTCATGAGGAATACGTGGCATAGCTAAGCATACTAAACATGGTCTAACTAACCCATGTTGATTGCTAATAATAACCAACAAATAATGAACCATCTTAGGGTGACAAATAAATTATGGCACACAAATGACAAGGTAGGGTATAGTCAAGTAGGTAGATTAGCTAAATCCTAATTTAATTTGAAACAGTTATACGCATAAAATAGCATGCAATAGTGTAAAGAAAATATAGCAATTTTGTAAATTGGGTTCAACATGATCAAAGTACAACTAGCCTTAGAAAATCCCTTATTCTTGCTATGGTCCTTGGTCTTGGTTCAACGATTCCTCTTCAGACACTTCGCACAATTCAACGTCTACGCGAAACGAGAGAGAAAACAAAATAAACTCAAAAAAGGGAGCAACCTATATCCAAAAATCAAATAAAATTCACCATTAAATAGATCTCAATTTTACAAATTTTTGGAAATTTGAATCACCTCAATCGGAGCTCGTATGAGGGAGAATTGCTCGTAGGAGATTCAAAAATCACAAAAACCTGAAAATTAGAAAATATCTAATTAATCAAATTATTTTTATACGGGAAAAACTATTTATTGCATCATCAACAGACCCGAACCAATCTCCAACTAACACATGTCCCTGGTCTATGGACTATGTCCACGAACGAGGTCCACGGTCCTAAGCCCGCACACATGGACCGGGTCTACCACATCTAACGTTGATAGGCGGGCCTGAGGCGCTGACTCATCTGCTGACATAGGCAATCAGCTGGGCCACCACATTGACAAAGATATCGACATGGCGCTAACATGGCACTCCATGGCAGCCACGTGCTCACGCCGACAGACCACGTTGGCAGTGGCGATGCAGGGCCCAATGGTCACCGCCGGTGAGCAAGACAGGTACCCATGGCAAGCCCAGATCATCGCCTACCTATTGACGCGCTCAGATCCAATTTTCCTACACTAGAAAGATGGCGGCAACAGTTCTTCAACAGCGACAGATGTGGCTCCCTTGGATGACAAGCTCCGACGATCCTCTAGCGAATCCAATGTGCGCATGGGGTGGCCGACCACAAGGCGAAGCTTTTGACACCGGATTCGTGTCTCAAAACTCACGGATGACGATGGAATCGATGATCCCATTTTGCAGTTGTGCTCAAACAATTTGACGAAATCCGAGAGAACGTTGAACTCTTATGGAGAACCAACTTAGGGTTTGGTTGGTGACAACCAGGCGGTGCGGGTGTGCGGTTTAAATAGCATTAGAAGTCCATGTTGTGCGCGAGAAGAACTCTAGAATCCCTGGCGGTGCAGAGGTAGAGTCCTAATCGGTGATGCCTTCGAGAAGATAACCCAAAGGCAGACACGCAGCGGCATCCAACGACTCACAAGCATTCGACGCGGTTCAATCTCGGTCATCCAATGCAACTCAATCCAACGGCCGGTTTGACTTCAAGGGTTTTCACTGATAAACAAGCCAAACCGATAGAATGGCTAAGCCCATGGATTCACAGCCCGACACTGTTCAGTTATTTACCAGGGTTTTCTATTTAAAATAATTATAGAAAATAAACAATGCCATATAAAATAGCAAAAACATCATAAAAAATTCTAGAAAATATTTTGAGACATTTGGAACCCAAATAAAATATTTTTTGATAAAACTTTATATAAATTTTATCTATATTTAATTAGTTTTCAAAAAAGGCAAATATACTTAATTGAAATAAATTCAAATAAAAACCAAAAAATCCAATAAATTCAGAAAATCCATAAATTGCACATATAACATTATTTTATTACTTAAACCAAATTTTAGGATGTTACAAACCTCCCTCCTTAACAGAATCTCGACCCCGAGATTCAAGGCTAACTACATAACACAGATTAGGAAATTCTGACTTCAGATCTTCTTCACGCTCCCAGGTAGCTTCACTTTCTGAATGGTTACTCCACTACACTCTGCAGAAGCGAGTCGACTTGTTCCTGGTCTTGCGCTCCATCAAATCCAAAATTCTTATCGGTTGCTCTTTGTAGGTCAAATCTTCTTGCAGTTCAATCGCTTCTAACGGTGTTTGCTCTATTGGCACTCTGAGGCACTTCTTAAGCTGAGATACATGGAACATATCATGTAACCCTGCCAATGACTGCGGCAATTCCAACTGATAAGCAATTTCTCCTCGACGGCTCAAGATCTTGAATGGACCAACATATCTTGGCGCAAGCTTCCCTTTAGCATGAAACCTTTTGACACCTTTAAGAGGGGTAACTTTGAGATGCACAAAATCATCTAGCTCAAAGCTCAACTCTCGACGGTGATTATCGGTGTAACTTCTCTATCTTGATTGTGCTACTTTCAGCCGTTCTCTAATCATAGTAATTTGCTCTTCAGCTTCTTTGAGAATAACAGGCCCAAACACTAGACACTCTCCTGTCTCGTTCCAATTCAACGGAGTAGGACAAGAACGACCATATAAAGCCTCAAATGGCGACATTTGCAAACTTGCCTGATAACTGTTCTTATATCTGAATTCTGCATACGACAAACATTTGTCCCACGAAGTAGCATAACCTAAGGCACAAGCTCTCAACATATCTTCCAAAATCTGATTAACTCTCTCTGCCTGACCATCTGTCTACGGATGAAATGCTGTACTGAAGGACCATGTGGAGGTCCATCCATATTTGTGATGAGTATTTGACTTTATTTGAGCAAGGTGTGCTCAAGTTTGAGTTTGATTTGGATTGTTTTTCGAGCTAGAGCAATTTGAGTTACTGGTTGGAGACCAGTCGTCCGACCCCGAGTGGTCGGGTCGTCCGACCTGAGAGGTCCGGGCTTTGGCTGGTCGGAGACCAGTCGTCTGACCCCAAGTGGTCAGGTCTTTGGTTGGTCGGAGACCAGTTGTCCGACCGAGAGAGGTCTAGGCTGTGGCTGGTCGGAGACCAGTCGTCTGACCCCGAGTGGTCAGGTCTCTCGCTGGTCGGAGACCAGTCGTCAGACCACGAGTGGTCGGGATGGAGACCAGTGGTCAGACCATGGTTGGTCGGGATGGAGACCAGTGGTCAGACCACGTGTGGTCGGGGTTATCTTTGTCGGCGTAGTGTATATCTTTACGTTGAGATGGATATGTGTTGTTGGACATTGCTATGTGATGTGGTTTCCTTGTCTATGATGGTTCGGGACTTTGGAGCTAGGTCATGGTGAGGAAGGGGATCGAGGACTAGGTGGGAGAGCCGAGGTCGGATGATCAAGGTGTCGCCAAAGATGGTGAGGCAGGGAGTAGCCGCAAGCCGAGAAGACAAAGGAATGGATGAGATGCTAACTTGGGTGCTCTCGATCTAGGAGGACCGTTGGATCGCGGTCGGGAAGATAGAGTGCGGGTCAAGTTAGTGTGAGTTGAAAAGCTTGCAATACCCGTTGTGTTGTTGGGTTTCGGGTGAGCCCATGCATAGCTTTGTGAGTGGGTAAAATCTCAGCCCTTGATGGAGTGCTCTAGGGTTTAGAGGCTCATCCAAGGGTGGTACGTGTTCCAAGCCTGCTACTAGACAGGGAGAGGGTGTCTCCTGGGGCGTGGTGGCGGTGAGAAAGTGTCGTGAGTAGTTGAGAGTTGTTGAGAGTGACAGTGTAAGGATCAAATCCTGGCTCTTGGATGTTGGCTTAGGATTGAAGCAGGACATCCAATGGTGGGAATTGATCCTAGGTCACTATAAATAGAAGGGTAGGGGCAGCCTCCCCTTTTTGAAGGTTACGAGGTTTTCTTTGCTCATTTGAGCTTTGCCTACTTTGTTGTGAGGCTTTGTAAACCTCCTTCCGAAATGAAATGTTCTTCATTTATATTCTTGTTTCATTTCCTTACGTGTATACATTCGCACTTAAATTACATTATCTAAATTCGCATTTACTTACTTGCAATTTACTTTACATAATTTGGATTTGCCTCATCTCCTTCTACATGCTATTGAGTCTTTGTTGAAATTCATGATTGATGAACTCTTCTCTGGACTTGGTGCTTTCAATCATCTAGGCAATCCTTGCATTCTTGTTGCAAGTTAGTAAATCTGTGTGTTCTTAAAGTGCGTAAACGTGTGACTTGCAGTTCTTTAGTCTTGATTGGCTTCTGGTTCTTGTTGCCAAGGATGAAAGATTGCTGGATGAATCTTCTATAGATCATATCCCAATCATCTAGGCAATCTACAACCTCTTCTATTCGGTTTTGCAAGAAACCAATTTATGTGCCTAGTTTTCAGATAGTGTTTCTATTTGTTTGAAGGGTTGTTTCTTCGTGTACTTACTTGCTATGATTTGTGGAGAGTCATCCAAGGATTTACGACCATCAACTCCCACCCGACAAGTTAGGGGTGAAGTTTGTGTTCGTGACTCTGTTTTTGGTGTTGCATTTGTTAAAGCTGAAAGGACGGAACCTTGGTTTTAATTCCTTCGATTGATGATTGAAATAGGTTCTGACATCCTTTGGGAGGTGCATACCAATTTTCACTTTGTTTTGGATCGGTAGATCAAAAGTTACATCGATTTACATTTTTGAGATCGTCTTGATTTATCGCTCACTCGAACACTATTCATCCGAATCTTGTTCATCCGACTTTCGCGGTCGGGGGTACTGTTCACACGAGTCTTGTTCGACCGACCTCCGCAGGTCGAAGTCTTGCTCATCTGGTCGGAAGTCTTGTTCACCGAACACTATTCACCCGAGTCCGTTCATCCGACCACTTGGTAGAGTATCTTGTTATCCGACCACTTCAGTTGGGAGTCTTGTTCATCAGACCAGTCTTTGGTCGATGGTCTTATTCACCCAACACTATTCATTCCGAGTCTTGTTCATCCGACCTCTGTAGGTCGAAGTCTGCTCATCCGACTGAAATACCCGACCGGTCTGGTTTCTTTTTGGTCTTTTGGTGGTTTGAATTTTATGGGGAGAGTTTATTCGAAAATTTTATTTGGCTCCTATTCACCCCCTCTAGTCGCCTTTTTCGATTTTTCAATTGGTATCAGAGCCGGTTCTGCTCTTTCTAGATCTTGACCGGTCTCAAGAGCCATGGCGATGGACAAGTATTCCACCAAGCCTCCCATTTTCTCTGGAGTTGATTTTCCGTTTTGGAAATCGCGGATGGAGTCATACATCACTGCCCAAGGCTTCCTGATATGGCAGAAGGTGAAACTCCCGTATGAGGTTCTGGCGATGAAAGCGTCACGGCGGAAATATGGTGGCGTTAAGGTGAGCGCTAAAGCAAGGAACATCCTCATACTGAGGTCTTAGCCGCAGATGAGTATGATAGGATTTCTCACCTTCGTTACGCTCATGAGATTTGGGTGACCCTCGATGCTTACCATGAGGCACTACCCAAATTAAGGCGGTTCGACAGGACCAATTCAAGCGTGAGTCAACAAGTTTGAACAACCTGTTGGTGAGAGTCTTGACGAGTGCTTTGGTCGGTTCACGAAGATTTTGAGCGACCTCCGGCGATCGGTTGCATATACCTCGACTCGGATAATGCTCGACATTTCTTGACCGCACTTGATCTTCGTGTTTGGGAAATGAAAGTGACCACCATCAAGGATACCACCGACACATCGACCTTGACTCTTGGCGGGCTTTATTCCGCCTCAAGACTCATGAGATCGATGTCGTCTCGCGAAGACGAAGTCTCGGTCGATGGCTTTGGTCACCGATCCCATTGGATCCTCTCTTTACGATTCTTCATTGGTTTCTCTCTCTCGCCCTTTGCGAGCTAGCGATGACCAAGCGGAAAAATTTCGAGAAAATGAGCTTGCTCTTCTTGCTCGCAAATTTTCATATGCATACAAGAGAGTGAGAGAGAGAAGAGAGGTGGGATGATCACTGTTTTAGTGTGGTGGCCCCAACCACATTCCGACAAACATCCCAAGCCGGAGAAGGGCAAAACGAACAAGCGGTTCGAGCAAAACGACCACACCGACAAGAACCGCAACAAGAAGGCCCGGCTCGTGGCCGTGAAGAAGAAGTACCGCAACTTTGCCAAGAATAAGAAGCTCTTTCACGGGTCCTCGCCGCCTCGGGCGACATCGAGCTCTCGACACGGAGGCTGGAGTGATGCAAGCGAGGACGATCCGCAAGAGAAGGTGAAGGGCAAAGATGACTTCTCGGCATGTGCTTCATGGCGGCGCCATTGAAGTAGCGACTCAGAGCCGCATGGCGACACGGATGAGGTACCCACCTCGACGAGTTAAATCTCGCTTACGTAAATTAGGCAAGTTTCATGCTAAGGCTAGGTCGAGGTGTTACGAGTTAGAAAAGGAAGTAGGTACCTTGACTCGAGAGTTAGCTTCGCTTAGATCTTCTCCCTCCCGAGTCACTGATGACTATACTTTGTGTGATGCTTTGCTTGTGGAGTTAGAGAACCTAAGGACTATGCATGATAGTGTGTTGTCTAAACTAGATAGTCTTAGGTTGAAGAATGCTAGCAATGAATCTGTTGATACTCATTCTGTAGATGCTAGTTTTCTTCATGATCACTCTACTCCTTCTTGTGCTAATTGCCCTAAATTGCTTGCCGAAATTGATGCCATGAGCGATCACCTTAGGAATCTTTCTTCTAGAAACGATGAACTTGAAATGCATGCTTCTAAGGAACCAGTCAGCTCATGTGAGGGCTGTAGGCAACTAAAACTTGACAATGAATCCTTAAATGTCAAGTGTGCTAAACTTGCTAAGGACTTACTAGATAAGTCACAAGAAAGTTGCTTGCGATGTTCGTGATTGAGGGGACTTGGATAAAATCCATGTCGAGCTTAGGAAGAAATTAGAAGACCAAGCCAATAGAATTAGAAATCGTCTTGCGTTTCTTGTAAGGCCCTCAAGATTGAGGCAGCCGTCTTTGAGGAGAAAATGCACGTCTTGAGAGAGCTCATCTTTACGGTTCTTCTTCTTCTTCTTCTCCTGTTCTTCTTGTGCTTCTTTCTTTCGAGATTGCGGTATCTTATGAGCACTCTCGAGAAGTTTGTTAGAGGCAAGAAGAAGCTCAATCTTATTCTAGACCAATCCAAGATTAGTAGATTCAATCAAGGTCTAGGATTTGATCCTTGGAGCACGCTCGGCGCATCCTCCCACCATTGTCTGCGGCTCCAAGAGTGGTGAGATTGTGGTAGCTCCCTGAGTGAGCACCACCAAGTTTAGGTCTGTTGGGGTTGTCCATAGGACTTGACTGGAAGGATGTTACTCCTGTTGCTTCATCTCTAGCAAGGCGAAGTACATGCACCTTCATAAGAAGGATGGTCACCTAGTAGATTTACGCTTGAGCACGCCAAGATCACTCGGCGTGGCGTGTTCTTGCTCTTAGGGTATTGAGGTCATCCCGGACTTTGAGTGCTCCTAAGGCACACACCGCTTCTAGACGAGTTAGAGAGTCGCCTATTTTTGGCGTGCGGGGACTCGGTTTTCATCTTTGGTTCTTGAGTTTTAGTCTTGGAGCTGTTCGTAGTCAGTCTTTCCGCCGTCCTTTTGATATTCCTCGTTTTTCCCATCGAGGTAGATATCAGCGGCGTGAGGAGTTTTTTGGTAGGAGATTTAGGAAGCCTCACTAGGGTGGCTCGGCTTTTGCACCACGGCATGCCAACCCGATTTGACTCCTAGATCATCTACTAGAGTTACTCTTGATCTTGGTAGGGTTAAGCGTCAAAGAGACACTCGAGTCGATCTTCTTCGTGGATCGGTACTGAGGCGTCGTGTGGTTCATATTGGGTTCCCAAGTCTTCACTCTATCCCATCTTGAGTCATCTCTCTCTCTTGTGTCTTGATCAGTTAAATCGGATGGGAAGGAGATGTTTGGATTATCGACTCGGTTGTTCTCGTCATATGACCGGAGATTCTCGATGGTTCTCTTCCTAGTCCGAGCCCCGTGATGAGTTGATCACTTTGGGATGCTTCTTGGTAGAGTCATTGCTAAAGGTACCATCTGCATTAACCAAAATTTCATTCTTAAAGATGTTGCCTTAGTAAGTAAGTGCAATACAATCTGCTCTCTGTTTCTCGACTTATTGATGACTCTTTCGAGGTAAGCTTCAAGAGTAATGCTGTAGAATCCTTGATTCATCGGAGGGTTAGTTCTTGGATTTCTAGATTTGGGAGTCTTTCGTGCTGATTTTTACGCTTCTTCCGAGACTCTCTTGATGTTTGATTGCTACGAGTCCGTGATCTCTCCTACGGCATAGGAGACTTGGTCACATTGGTTTTGATCATTTGACTCGAGTTAGCGACCATGATCTCATTCGGGTTTGCCCAAACTCAAGATGGTCAAAGACTTAGTTTGCTCTCCTTGCCGACATGGCAAGATGGTTCTTGCTTCTCATCCTCCGGTGATCGTAGTGATGGTGATGCACCGGGACAGCTTTTACATATGGACACCGTTGGTCCAAATAGAGTGCGATCGGCGGGAGGGAAGTGGTATGTTCTTGTCATCGTTGATGATTTTCTAGATTCTCTTGGGTATTCTTCATGGCCTCGAAGGATGAGACTTTTCTCACTTGAGGGTTTGGTCGATGGGTTGTCTATTGAGCTCCCGGTGCATTACTGAGCTATCTGCAGATGATAATGGCACGGAGTTCAAGAATTCCTACTTTGAGAGTTTTTGTGTGGAGTGCGGTTTAGAGCATCGCTTCTCTTCTCCCTACGCCTCGTGAGAATGGCATAGTGGAAAGGAAGAACAGGGACCACAGTTGAGATGGCTAGGATGATGCTAGATGAGTCAAGACTCCTAGGAAGTTTTAATGAGGCTATAGCTCTTGCTTGCCATGTTTCTAATCGCGTGTTTTTGAGAGCACATTTGCATCGCACTTCTTATGAGTTGAGGTATGGGCGAAAGCCCAGTGTGTCTCATTTTCGCTTTTGGTTGCAAGTGTTTTATCTTGAAGTCCAGTAACCTAGATAAGTTTGAGTCTCGCTCTTACGATGGTATCTTTCTAGGTTACGCGTCTTCTTCTCGTAGCTATAAGTGCAGGTGTTGATGCACATAGGATCATAGAGACCGTGATGTGACCTTTGATGAGGCTAGCCCAGAGCTAGACACGATGTTTGAGCTCTTCTTATCCCTCCGAGACCATCTTTGAAGAAGATGAGGATGATGGAAATGATGGTGTTCCACGGATCCAGTCCCTCTCCACCGAGGTGCCTCCTGTTTCCATTTACGCACCTCGGGAGACCAACCCTTGCCTTGAGCTCTCCTTGGTGAGTGGCTCTGTTCCTACCTCTTCTGCTTCAAGAGGTAGAGGCTACTCATTCTGGACCTCCCGTCATATTCGAGACGTCATCCTCCCGATCGGATGGTTGGCGATTTGTTGAGCGTGTCACCCGCTCAAGAGCGGGTCTGTCCTTTTTACGCCTTCACTCTGCCTTCGTTGCCTCCTTTGAGCCGAAGGATGTTTCTCATGCATTATCCGATGAGTCGTGGATTAATGCTATGCATGAGAACTTGAGAACTTTGAGAGGAACAAGGTATGGCGACTTGTCAAGCCCCATCTGGTCATAATGTCATTGGGACCAAGTGGGTGTTCAAAACAAGCAGAGTGAGGATGGGGTTGTAATTAGAAACAAGGCTAGACTAGTTGCAGGGGCTTTTCTCGGGTTGAGGTCTTGACTTTGAGGAGACCTTTGCTCCTGTAGCTAGGCTAGAGGCTATCCGAGTCATTGCATTTTCTCATCCAAAGGCTTCAAGCTTTATCAAATGGATGTCAAGAGTGCATTCCTCAATGGCTATATTGAGGAAGAGGTTTATGTCGAGCAACCTCCGAGTTCGAGAACCCCAAGTTTCCGAGTCATGTATACAAGCTTTCCAAAGCTCTGTATGGACTCAAGCAGGCCCCAGAGCATGGTATGAGAGGCTCAAGTCTTATCTTCTCACCATGACTTTAAAATGGGCATAGTAGATAAAACTCGCTTCATCGGACACCATGAGTCTCATTTTCTTCTTGTCGGTTTATGTGGGCGATATCATTTTGGTGGCTCGTCTCATTCTCTTGTCTCTCGGTTTTACGATGTGATGAGTCTGAGTTTGAGATGAGTATGATGGGCGAGTTGAGCTACTTTCTTGGCTTCCAAATCAAGCGGACTCGGGAGGTACTTTCTTGCATCAAGGCAAATATACGTGACCTCTGAGGCGCTTGACATGTCGATGGGAAGCGGTGATGACTCCTATGGCCACCACTGCTGTCCTCGAGCCCGATGAGGATGGTGAGCCTCTTGATCAAAAGGAGTTTGAGCATGATCGGCTCCTCTTGTACCTCACTACTTGAGGCGGACATACATTTCATTTGTGTGTGCATGCGCTCGATTTCAAGCTTCTCCTTGCGCCTCTCACGCCAGCGATCAAGCGCATCTTCGTGTACCTTCGTGCTACCACCGATTATGGTATTTGGTACTCTTCTTCTTCTTGTCTATCTCTTAGAGCCTTTTCCGATGCCGACTTTGTCTTTGGTGTAGGATAGATAGGAAAAGCACTTCGGCACTTGCCAATTCATTGGCACTTCTCTTGTTTCTTGGTCATCTAGGAAGCGATGCAGGGTTGCAGATCCACGGTGAGGCCGAGTATGTTCTTTGCAGCCGATTCTTTGTAGCTAGGTGCTCTGGATGAGATCGACCTTACGGGACTATGGGTTACAGATAGAGAGTGTGCCACTTTTTTGTGACAACACTTCGGCTATTTGCATTGCTAAAAACCCAGTACAACATTCCCGGACCAAGCACATTGATATTAGGTATCACTTCCTTAGAGACCATGTGGAGAAGGGAGATATCGCGCTTCAGTTTGTAGAGAGTGACCTCCAGTTAGCCGATATCTTCACCAAGCCTTTGGATAGCTCCAGGTTTGTTGCCTTGAGGAGTGAGCTTGGAGTCGTGAGCCCTTACGGCCTTTCTTGAGGGGGAGCTGGTTTGTATATTATGTACTATATATTTTCTTCCAGCTTTTTCTTTCTTCTTCTCGGTGACTTTGGGCTTGTTTTCTTGAGTTGAGTTCACTCACTTAGACTTCTGGCATGCCTCGCATGGACCTCTTATCTTATGCTTTAGGTTGCTATCATGCGTGATTAGCTGTTCTCTCTTCTCTCTAGGTTGAGTTCCCTCACAGTCTTATAAGTCTAGCAGGTTTTGTGGCCTCCAGGTAGACAGTGCATGTGCACTCCTTAGTTGGGATCTAGAGTCGACTTTCCTATGTCGATCTCTGGGAAGATAAGAGCGAGTCTGAGCCGTAGTGAGTCTCTTCTATCTTATCTATGCTTAATAGCCATCCAGTTTGCGTTTCTCGACTTCTTCTCCTCATTCTGCTTTTTTAGTTTGTTATTGAGTTCATTCGGTTTTCTTTATGCCTAACCTTGATAATAACTCAACTTTAACCAGATTTGAGCTTAAAATTGATTCTTTTGTTGAGGGGAGTTTGGGAATCTGTTCATGCATTGCATTTAGACCGCATTTTCGTTTTATGAGCTTTGTCTATTATGCATTTGACTCAATCTTCGTGAAATACATCATGCTATATCTTTCGAAGAAAATCACTAGCTTAGATATGTCCAAGTTCATTTATCAAGCTAATGTTCATTGAAATCTGAAAAACTTAAAAGCTTTAAATGAAAACTTGATGAAACATGTTGCTTTTACTTACTAAGTTTCTTCTCTAAGAGCTTTTACCATGAATTGTGAAATTTTGGAATTCTCTAGAGTCCCTATAGCAACTTGGGTGAAATTTGCTTGATCCATATTTGAGTCCTTGAATTGTTTATATATGCTAAATTGAAAATTAAAAAAATTGACACTTTTGTGCAAAATTGATTTCAAGACTTTATATTCTCGAGACGCCTCCCATTGCATTTGGGATGAATTTGGAATATATTGTGTATGACCAAGATCATTCTCTTAAGAGTTACTCTTGAGATGATCGAAAATGGCTTGAGTCAATCAAAAAATTTTGCAAATATCAAACACATAAGTGGGTAAAGAATGCAAATTATGTCAAACATTTGCACCCGCTATGTTTTTCAAGTCTTAAAGAAAATTTGCATAAATTGAAAAATGGGCTCGAAGGACCTAATATGCACTTCAAAATTCCCCAAAGTGTTGAGTAGGTTGAACTCTAGGTTTTCCATTTGATCCTGAGTGGTTTTGCTTCTAGTTTTGAAACTTTGCTAAGTTTTGCACTTGTCAAATCTTGCTAAAAATGATACATTTTCAAAACTTCGCTTATGAGCAAAATTTTTATTTGCACTTGGACATGTCTTAGTTTGGTCATAATCTGAGATTAATAAGCTTGGTGTCATATCTTGTCATTATGATCATTTGGATAATTTTCAAAGCTCCCTTAGGTTGCATTTCATGCATACATAAAGAGGAGAAAATTCTATTTTGATGCCTATATTGCCAAAAGGGGGAGAAAATGTAGAAAAAGGCATCATTTAAAATGTAGAAAAGGAGGAGATAGAAATGTGAAAGCTTGTTGGTTCTTATGATTTTTGTAAATCTTTGCTATCTCTTATGAATCATAATCACATTTGACACTTATGATTGGTTTTTAGAGCTTTTGTTGAAAACTTGCTCTTTTCATGGTCTTGCTCTAAATTCTTTCTGCCAACTTGGTCATAATTTTATATCTTTCTCTCTGGACCAAGTTTGGCTTTGCAATCAAATTGCTTTCTTCTTCTCTCATTCAAACTCAAATTTATGCCTTTTGTGTGGTTTGTCAATATACTCATCAAGGGGGAGATTGAAGGACCATGTGGAGGTCCATCCATGTTTGTGATGAGTATTTGACTTTATTTGAGCAAGGTGTGCTCAAGTTTGAGTTTGATTTGGATTGTTTTTCGAGCTAGAGCAATTTGAGTTCTTGGTTGGAGACCGGTCGTCCGACCCGAGTGGTCGGGTCGTCCACCCGAGAGGTCCGGGCTTTGGCTGGTCGGAGACGGTCGTCCGACCCCGAGTGGTCGAGTCTTTGGTTGGTCGGAGACCGGTTGTTTGACCAGAGAGGTGCAGGCCGTGGTGGTCGGAGACCAATCGTCGACCAGTGGTCGTCTCTCGCCGGTCGGAGACCCGGTCGTCCGACCTCAGTGGTCGGGATGGAGACCAGATGGTCGGACCATGGTTGGTCGGGATGGAGACCGATGGTCGGACCATGGTTGGTCGGGCCGAGACCAGATGGTCGGACCACGTGTGGTCGGGTTATCTTTGGTCGATGTAGTGTATATCTTTCGTTGAGATGGATATGTGTTGTTGGACATTGCTATGTGATGTGGTTTCCTTGTCTATGATGGTTGCGGGACTTTGGAGCTAGGTCATGGTGAGGCGAAGGGGATCGGGACTAGGCCGGGAGAGCCGAGGTCCGGATGATCAAGGTGTCGCCAAAGATGGTGAGGCCGTGGAGTAGCCGCAAGCCGAGAAGACAAAGGAATGGATGAGATGCTAACTTGGAGCTGCTCTGATCTAGGAGGACCGTTGGATCGCGGTCAGGAAGATAGAGTAGCGGGTCAAGTTAGTGTGAGTTGAAAAGCTTGCAAAACCCGTTGTGTTGTTGGGTTTCGGGTGAGCCCATGCATAGCTTTGTGAGTGGGTAAAATCTCAGCCCTTGATGGAGTGCTCTAGGGTTTAGAGGCTCATCCAAGGGTGGTACGTGTTCCAAGCCTGCTACTAGACAGGGAGAGGGGTGTCTCCCTGGGGGCGTGGTGAGCAGGTGAGGAAAGTGTACGTGAGTAGTTGAGAGTTGTTGAGAGTGAAAGTGTAAGGATCAAATCCTGGCTCTTGGATGTTGGCTTAGGATTGAAGCAGGACATCCAAAGGTGGGAATTGATCCCAGGTCACTATAAATAGAGGGGTAGGGGCAGCCTCCCCTTTTTGAAGGTTCTGAGGTTTTTGCTGCTCATTTGAGCTTTGCCCAGTTTGTTGTGAGGCTTTGTAAACCTCCCTTCCAGAAATGAAATGTTCTTCATTTATATTCTTGTTTCATTTCCCTTACGTGTATACATTACGCACTTAAATTACATTATCTAAATTCGCATTTACTTACTTGCAATTTACTTTACGTAATTTGGATTTGCCTCATCTCGTTCTACATGCTATTGAGTCTTTGTTGAAATTCATGATTGATGAACTCTTCTCTGGACTTGGTGCTTTCAATCATCTAGGCAATCCTTGCATTCTTGTTGCAAGTTAGTAAATCTGTGTGTTCTTAAAGTGCGTAAGCGTGTGACTTGCGTTCTTTAGTCTTGATTGGCTTACGTTCTTGTTGCCAAGGATGAAAGATTGCTGGATGAATCTTCTATAGATCATATCCCAATCATCTAGGCAATCTACAACCTCTTCTATTCAGTTTTGCAAGAAACCAATTTCTGTGCCTAGTTTTCAGATAGTGTTTCTATTTGTTTGAAGGGTTGTTTCTTCGTGTACTTACTTGCTATGATTTGTGGAGAGTCATCCAAGGATTTCTGACCATCAACTCCCACCAGCAAGTTAGGGGTGAAGTTTGTGTTCGTGACTCTGTTTTTGGTGTTGCATTTGTTAAACTGAAAAGGACGGAACCTTGGTTTTAATTCCTTCGATTGATGATTGAAATAGGTTCCTGACATCCTTTGAGAGGTGCACACCAATTTTCACTGTTTTTGGATCAGCCGATCAAAAGTTACATCGATTTCTGTTTTTGAGATCACGCTGATTTTACTGTTCACCCGAACACTATTTACCCGAGTACTGTTCATCCGACCTCCATGGTAGGGGTGGGAAGTCTTGTTCATCTGGTCGGGGACACTATTCACACGAGTCTTGTTCGTCCGGCCTCCGCAGTCGGGGTCTTGTTCATCTGGTCGAAGTCTGTTCACCCAACACTATTCACTCGAGTCTCGCTTCATCCGACCACTTCGGTCGGGAGTATCTTGTTCATCCGACTGTCTTTGGTCGAGTCTACTTCACACCAACACTATTCATTCCGAGTCTTGTTCATCCGACCTCTGTAGGTCGGGTCTTTATTCATCCGACCAGAAATACCCGACCAGTGCAGTTTCTTTCTGGTCTTTTGGTGGTTTGAATTTTAGGGGGAGAGTTTATTCGAAAATTTTATTTGGCTCCTATTCACCCCCCTCTAGTCGCCTTTTTCGATCTTTCATGTACTGAAATTCAAACGAGTTCCCATAGCTTCATGTAGCTTATTCCAAAATCTCGAGTTAATTGGGTACCTATATCTGACACAATCTTCTTAGGCACTCCATGCAAACACACAATCCTTGACATATATAGCTCTGCCAAGCGATCTCTCGAATAAGTAGTCTTCACTGGAATGAAGTGAGCAACTTTGGTCAAACGATCAACAATGACCAATATGGAATCATAACCTCTCTGGGTTCTAGGCAAACCAGTAAAAAAGTCCATACTGATTTCCCCCCACTTCCATTCAAAAATTTTCAATGGATGTAACAAATCAGCAAGTCACTGTTGCATGGCCTTTACTCTCTAGCACACATCACATAAAGCAACGTGCTCAACTACTTCACTCTTCATGTTAGGCCACCAAAACCTTTCCTTAAGATCTTGATACATCTTAGTGTTGGAAATATGCCCTACAAGCAATCATAGAGATGATTATATTTCCATAAATGTTCATAAACAGTGAGATTGTTCTTTGAATAACATCATGGATATTGATTAACAAGTACGTGACTTGTTTGTGAAACTCTGTGTTCTTCTCTATGATGTTCATTCTAAAAAGGGGTCCCTAGTCGATAATCATATGAAGACACATATGAGTAGACTAGCATATGTATTGGTCGATGACCATATTTCACGGGTCATAGATATAAAGATATCAAACCAATAATATGGACACATGTTAGAGAACATAGTGTTGGATATCGACCCACTATAAGACACTGTGAGAACGTTGTATTCTTTCATGTCATCAGTTGGTCTCATATAAGATGTGTATGCGATATCCTTCGACTTGAGATTGTCGCATGTTCTCAAGGTGCGTAATGGCTTACTTATGGGTCATCAAACACTACTCTGTAACTGGGTAGTTATAAAGATAGCTTTCGGGTTTGTCATGAAACATGCTGTAAGGCGTGGTCGATCAAAATAGGATTTGACCCTCCATACCGGGAGAGATATATCTAGGCCTCTCGAGTGGATGGATTCCAGAAAAGCATGACCATGCTACTTGAGTAAAGAGTTACTCGAGTCAAAGAGTTAACACGATGTATTCGGGAATCCGAGTCATGGCATCGAGAAAGAGTGGTCGAGCCATCCAATTAAGGATGACAACAACTCGCCTTGGGTTTGACCAATATCATGAGGCAAAAGGGAATGCATATAGGACATTATTGAGGTTCGTCCAATCTTTACTTGTACTTGGGAACCAGCACGTCCTGCTAGGGGCCACTGCCGGTTATTGGTCGAGTAAGAGTATTCGAGCTATGTCTGGTCAAGTAGGAGTACTTGAGCCATGAATGGTAAAATAAGGGTACTCAAGCCATGTCTAGTCGAGTAGGAATACTCGGGCCATGTCCAAGTGCACTTGAACCTATAGGGTCGCACGCTTAAGAGGTTGTAAACAATTTGGATAGGGATTTGAGTTGTAATAGGCTTAGAGTTCCTAATGGGCTTCAAAGGGTTGAAACCCGTTATGGGACGTCTATATAAAGGGAAGAGGTGGTGGCTTGAAAATAGCAGAGAGTAACACGATAGGAATACGAAATTCCTGAAACCCTAGCCACCACCCTTCTCCGCCTAGAACCGCGCAGCCGGCGCTAGTACTCCGGCGCGTGGTGTTCCTGCCCTGTACGTTAGGATACCTTGGAGACATTGATGCGAAGCTTCAACGCTGGGATGATCCGCAACCTAAGACGCTCACAAGAAGCTGTTGGAGGAGGAGCAAGGCTTGTACGACTATATCTGCACCACCGTGCACATCAACTCTACTTTCGCTACGGGTCTGCGCGTCTAGTGGTAATTCTATGATCTATAACTTGCACTGGTTCCTTGGTTACGCGGTAGAAAATTTTTGATTTTTCACTAGAGTACCATTCCCGTTCCCCAGCAGTGGTATCAGAGCCTTGCTGCGAAGTTTTAGATTCGGAATAGATGCATATGATGATATTTCGGATTTCGGTTTCGGATAAAATACCGTTCATGCCCGGAAAACGAAATTTCGGCGAAATTCGGTAATTTCGGACAAATCTCGTCCGGAAATTCAAATTCAAAATTTGAATCCGGTTTTTTTTCTACCGGTAAATACCGAATTTCGCGAGATTGGGCGAGATCTCGCCGAGAATTGGCGAAATTTTGGCCAGTTTGACAAGCCCGAAAATTGGTCCAAAAGATGGAGAAAAATTTCGAAATTTTTTGTGGAGAGTTCTGACGTATTATTAATGTTGTCATAAAACTTTCAGATTTTTTTGAATCATGTAATGTTTTTAAAAATTGAAACATTGGTACTGTCGTAATGAAACGCTCACCGGCAATTTTGAACTGAATGAAAAATGGGACAAAGTATGTTATAAATATTTGAAATTTTAATAGCATGATTCTGACATGTGAATAATATTGCCATAAAATTTTCAGTTATTACTGAAGCTCGAGGAATTTTTAAAAATTGGGGAATTCGGGTATGCATGAAGTATGAAATTTGTGACATTTTGATTGAAATTCAAGATTGAGAGTCACAATTGAAACAATTAATGTATATTGGCATGACAATTATTAAGAATGTAATAAAATCGATACACACAACAAGTCTTCACATATTTGCATATGACAATTAAATGAATGTATGTTTGCATCACATACCTACGAGTAGTAAAGCGCCCACGTGCAAACTCCACCTCCGCGTTGTCGACAATGATCTCGTGGTACCTCCTCTCATGTTGTTGCTTGTATTCCTCCCGGTCATGTCTCGTGGTAGCGAGCGGACTTCCAATGTTGGTAATGAGACTCCTGTGTTTGAGTTTCTCGGACCGGTGAAGGTACATGACATTGGCGAGATGAGTGGCGTGCGTATGGATCGACATATGGATCATTGTAGTCAAATGGCAAAGAGATGCTTGATCCATCATAACTCGTCAGAATCGTACCCACCTGATCCCATCCGTCGGCATTTGACTATACCCGTATGCTCAATCGGAATGCCCAAATGGTGGAGGACTCATTGCTACACCATGATTGAGCACCATCCTGTGGTTGTCTTGCTGGCGTCCACCCCACCACGCGACGTGCCCTTCCCGCCATCTGCGGGTGCGCCATCGAGTCACCTCTCGGCGATACCCTCTCGATCGATCCTCCTGCCGGTGATTGTGACTGTGGACGGGGCCGAAGGGAGTACCGGTCAGCTTCCGTCCCGTCATCGCCGGAGAGTGCATCGCGCATTGAGCTACTACTGAGGTACTGCACATTATCAGAAGGTGTTGCCGTGTCGTCGTCATTGCCGACAATAGGCTCATCATCAATTCGGCTTTTTCCTTTTCTCTTACCACTCTGGCTGCCCGATAACTTTTGTAATCCGCCTAAAGCTCCTGCTAGAGTGTCGTCATCCTCGGCGTCGGTAGCACGCTTTCTCTTCCTGTGCGTGTCTCCGATGTTCCCTCCGCCCAATCTGGGAGGCTCTTCCCTCCGTGGCCAATTAAAGTAAGGTTAACATTGTTCTCGTGTTTGGACATACATGATTAAAAGTGGAATGGAAAACAATTGCATTGTTTACTGTTGCCTTATACATCTCTTCCATTGGGATGGAGTCAACCACGAATCTCATTTGGGAGGGGTGGGTCGTCTTGTCCTCGTCGAGTAGAGGCTCCCGAGAGACTGGATGAGTCGAACCACTCTGCAATTGGGTCATGGCGGGATGCATCGCATCCTCGATCAGGCGATCCACAGGGTCTTCGTCTTGGAGTGCGCGAGTGGATTCATAGTCTCGAAGGCGAAGTCGCAGGTTGTAGTGCACGAACACGAGTTGTTGGAGCTTCGCATAACTTAAACGGTTTCGTAGCTACGTGTGCACCAAAGCAAATGTGCTCCAATTGCGTTCACACCCACTCGACGATGCGCCCTGGGACACCAACCTCAAGGCGAACTTTTGCAGCGATGGCGTCTCATTCCCGAATGCCATCCACCATTGGGCTGTGAACAACACGAAGAAAGAAAAGTCAGTGAGTGCTACACAACAACATACCAACCAACCTCAGTTTATGTACTTACCGCCGTCATTTGGTTATCGGCGGCGCTTGATGCTGTAAGCTGGGTGGCAAAACGTCCCGTCTAAGGCGGTATGTATACCTTCTCGTAGAGCCTTCACCGTAGCGTCGTCATCGACCATAATGCTTAGTGCGATCGAGGCGCTCCCTTGTACTACGGAGTCTTTGCATATGTTGTATGAGAACTGGGACTTGGGTCCGGGCGGAGGCTGCAATTGATGAAAAGATTGCATAGTTAGTATAATAGATCTGAACATTGCATACTTAGCATAATAGAACCGAACATGTTAATTTCACTTACCGGCTTGCACAAATGTGGTTTCCCTTATTTGACAAATCTCTTTTCCATGACTTGTAGGAATATCCTATCTTTATTCTCCATGCTCCGTAAGTTATTGTTGTACTCATTCCGCAATTGCGTCTTGCATCATTACACCGCTAATTGTTGGTAACTTGTCTTGATCCGAACCTCAACAACTTGTACAAGGGTTCTCGGCCACCACGGTCCACTCCACCCATGTCCGAAATCCACCCCACGAGGTGGTCATATGCGTACTTGCCCTCTGCCATTTCAGCCCACCTACTACCTATCCAGTCAGGATGTGTCATCCACTGCTGGAACTTTTCCTTTTTTTTGAAGAAGCTATCAAGGAAAACAAAGGTCGTCCCAAATCTAGTGGCACTTGGCCTCACCAACTCTCCACCAATATGTTGCCTCATCTGCGCATGTAGATTCTTGTGGTTGTATAAAAATCTGCAGATTCTCTTGGCTTGTGCCACAATATCTTTGATACATTCATCCTCACACACGTCTTTTAGCATAAGATTTACGGTGTGTGCCAAGCAAGGCTGCCATACTATACGAGGGTACTGCACTCGTAACATCTGGCATGCTTTCTTGAAGTTGGCACCATTGTCAGTAACCACCTGCACAACATGCTCCACCCTAATCTCCTCGGCCACCACCTTTGTTATCTCGGTAGTAGGTATTTGTGGTTCTGGACCTTAGCTGCGAATGAGCAAGCAAGAAGTTAGTACGTGTGGCAATGACGATCATACGGAATAGGAAAAATAAATGAATTTTTTACCTGTGGCATTTACAGTCTTATGGAAGAACATCGTCCCATTGCAGTATACCATAAAGTTGATGATACTCTGCTGTGTAGGTCCCGTCCAGGCATCACACATCACTGTAACACCAAAGGTGGCCCAGTCGTCCCTGAACCTCCGAAGGTACTTCAGAATCTCCTGCTCATTCGCGTCCAAGTACTTACCGTCTATCTCGTATCCTCGTGGTGCACGAACCCTAGGCCTAGCTCTGCGTCGACAATTGCAGCTATGACCGCATGCACAAGAGATTAGTACAATCATCACACGACGTGTAACTTACAAACATACAATTGTTTCGTACTGTGAAATCAGGCGATCCACCTTCCTTCCGGAATTGCATTAGCATGTAACCACTTTGACCATCCCTCCCTAGCTTCTCCGCTTCCCTCTTTGGAATGCGGTGTCAATCTGAGGTTCTTTGTGGGGCACTAGCCCGTGCAAGGTCGACGTCCATGGAGGCATGGCTTTCCCGTGTCGATTTGGACCGACCGAACATTTTGCTGATAGTCGATTGAATTGAAGACTTCCGTGCACCACTCCCGGAACCCGATCCTTGCGTCAAACCTTGGCTTCTGAGGTAGGCCTCTTCTTTAGAGGCCTTTATGGCCATCTTAAGCTGCTCATCCTCTGTGCCCATGGTGGCCCATTCGGTGCAAGCCTCCTCCTGACGCAGGCGAATCACCTGCTTCTCCTTCTTTCTGTCACAACGACCTACAGCCTGCATCATTACGAAAAATGCATGATATATAAGCTTGTATGACCATCACAACGACCTACAGCCTGCAATCAACATTCTTAACTCACTGATGTTTGCTAAAATGCATGATATATGCCTTTCGTTGTGAGGCTTGCTAGCTATACCATACTACCATACAAGTGACTAAGTGAGTAAGTGACATGGTCTTTTGAGTTTTGAAGACATACTGACATATGAATTATATCTCAATTCCCACATGAGTACATGCATTGTTAGTTGTTACTAGACTATATCCCACATGAATACATGTCTAAATAAGCAAAAAAAATACAGCTGCACTTAAAATCCAACAAATCAATTTGTTCATACCGATTTTTTTGGAAGCCCGAAATTTCGCCTTTCAAGCCCGAGATTTCTCCTTGTAGGCCAAATCTCATACAGGAGGCCGAGATTTACCTCCTGAGGCTAGGGGCTGGCGACTTGGCCGGAGATTGGCCGGAGCAGAGAGGAGCAAGGTGGAGAAGGGAGGCTGCGAGGGAAAGTGAAATGGCGAGAGAGCCTCTCGGTGGAATGAGCTGTGAATGAACTTCAATGATTGACGATGTATTAAAACCAGTGAGTTGTCAATGTATAAAATGAGTTATTTCTCATCTCTAGAACACATGAGCACACATATCTCAGTGGTAAGGCTAAACTCTATCAAACAAGAGGTCACGAGTTCGAATCTTCACAACGACATTTCTTTGCAACTTTTTTTTCCATAGTTCGGAGCATGTAAAAATTACCAAATTTTTTTAACATAGTTGCAATGCATCAATGATGCTGTCATAAAATTTTGAGAAGATGATCAAACATAAAATAATCACAGAAAACATGAAAGTGTTACTTCATAATAGTTTTCTTCCAATAGTTTCAACAATGTAAAAATTACAAAAAAAATTGGTACATATTTGGAAAGCATCAATGATCTTGTTATAAAGTTTTGAGATCATGATCAATCATAAAAAAATACCAAAAATATGTGTATGTAGTACATCACTGTTTTCGAAATGTACATCACGTCCTTGTACCACATAAAATTTTTATTGACTCATCAAAACTGGTTTGAAATTTTTTTAAACTTTTAAAAAAGGGTTATGAGAGAATTTTTAAGCTCCCATAAAAATTTGAGGTAATTATCAGACATTAATAAATTTATAAAATTCTAGCACTGTCACTGCCTCATTTATCCTATTTCTGATTTTTATTTTTAAAATATAACAAATGATGTTAAAATATTTTCATAAATTTTATGTATTATCCTATATATCTTATGATACTCCCATAAATTTCTCATAGCATGAAAATGAATTCTCAATTTTTTAAAATTCAGAGAGTGTTTCTGCCGAAATGCCAAAAAGTCTAAAAAATCAACTTTTTCGAAATATTATCATTGAAGATCACTTCCTAAGAACTTATTGATATAATTCCGGTCAGATCCGGCCAAAAAAAATCAAATTCCGGTTTAAAATTCTAAAATCTCGGCGGTTTTTGCCGAAATCTCGCCGAAAAATTTAAAATTCCGAAATTTACTGTAGCAATTTCAAATTTTTTTCAGATTTTTCCATCCGGCCGGTCTGTGCAAACTCGCTGGGGTCCGAAATCCGAGATTTCGGCGAGATTTCACCGAATTTCGCTGGTTTTTGTAACCTTGCGCGATAGTAATAGATGTGATCTATTGCTGTTCTATTAGTCGTTGATAGATCAATTTTTGGCATTGGTTAATAAGATTAATTCATGTTCGATGGTCATAGATGGGTTCAAGGTCATTACTCTGTGATCATGCTATTGTGGTTGCGCCACTACTTACCCCTACCGGTCGATTTTCCGCCATTGGGGTAGACCATGAAACGTAAAGTGACAAGCAGCATGCGAAGATCAATAAGATTGATCGACATGGATCTTTGGTCAAAAAAAGGGTTAATATGATTAACCCGAAGAGGTTTTCCTTGGTCGGATTCATGGATTTGATATGCGTTTTCCTTCCGCCGTATGTGTACAGCGCCTTATAGTTCATTGCGAGTTCACATCGTTTGGTAGAATGCTATTCTATGCATAACTTGTTTTTGCAGGATTGATATGAATAATATGGCCCCCTTTTGTATATGATGCATGTGTGTAATTTTCATGGCCTACGTGTCATGCTTGATTGCAGCCCAAGGCTATCTATATTTGTATAAACAGCCTGCTTGTCGACTTGTGATGTTTCTTCACTCCTTGTAATCTATACCCCTTTATAATGCACGTAAACATTCTTTTCTATATCCACCCCAAATAGTGCATCCCACTAGAGATGGCCCAACATTCGTGCACCCAGCGAAACGTCCCTAGAAACTTACCTCCATCAAAATTAACCTCTCAGATCTTTCCTCAGCTTTACTCACACACATCCGATGGCCATTATTTAGTGGTCTAATCATCCCTGTGGCCCACAACAGACCTCCCTCACCTACATATTTGGAAGGAGAGCGAATCAAACAAGGAAATAAATAAGGAGGATCCTCATGCAAGGAAACCAGACTTGAATTTTTTACTGGCCCAAATTGTACGTACTACATATTTGGAAGGAGGGCAAATCAAACAAGGAAATAAACAGGGAGGATTCGCATGCAAGGAAACAAGACTTGATTTTTTTATTATCCTGGCATTGTGATCGTATTTTTTTTTCTGAATATGACCCTTCTCGAGACTTTTTTACGGATCTAACCCCATAGAGCCAAATTTCAGCGCACGGAGAGCGCTGAATTTTTGTTTTCATTTTTTATCTAAGGAACCAACGGTCTGTGAGTGCTGCTTTATTTTTTAAAAATTTTTCCCACGGAACCAGCGGCCAGCGAGCACGATTTAATTTTTATCTTTTTTTCCTTGCGGATCCAGCGGTCGGCGAGCGCAGTTTATTTTTTCATATTTTTCCGAAATCATCCCTGTGACCCACAACAGACCTTCCCTCACCTCCAGCATCAACAAGGAAAAGGAAACAAATGTCCTGGAATCAAGGAAAAGGAAACAAACGTCCTGGAAAAGGAAAGGACCATACATTACGTGCTGGGAAAAGAAAACCGAGAGATGAGGCAGCGCGGCCGGGAGATTGCACGCAGCGGCTGGGGCAGCGCGATCGGGAGAACGCAGGTCTGCAATGGCTCCACGGTCGCCATCGGTGGCTTTACCGACGCGGCGAGGTTGCTGGTCGGCGACCTCGCGGCCGCCGTGCCTCAGCAAATTTATAATTTAAATTTTTTTAAAAATAATTTTATTAAGTACAAAATAATCGAAAGTTTTTTTGAGAATTTTTCTAGAATTTTTTAACCTAATGTGCTATCTTTTCAAAAATCCTTCTATATTTAAAAAAAATGAAGGTAACCCACCTGGAGCTTCTTCTAGTCTGCACTGCACTGCAGAAGCTTCTTCTCTTCCCTCCCTCCATTAAAGCAAGAAAGAAGCTCCAAAGCTTCATCGATCCCGCACCAAATCTCCTCTTTCCATCTATGGTGTTAATTCCCCAAATTTCGTGCTCTATTGCCAAAATTTCCTCCCAATCTGATTTGATCTAAAATTATGGTTTCCATAAATACGCTTGTTTCGGGGCTATAAAAGCCGGTGAGCTCTCCTCCACCCCATCGCATTGCGTAAATCCCCAAGTGCTCCCTCTTGTAAAGATCGCCGGATTTTGGAGGTAACCCAAGCCATCACCGTCATCTTTCCCAGCGAAATTCACCGCAACCGTGACTCCTCCCGCAGAGTGCGGTCTTGCGGCGATCTCGCCGCACAGTGCCGACCCATCAGCAACCGCCTGCCACCCTCGGCCTTTCCTCCCCCTTGCGCTGGCCAAGCCCAGAGAGCACGATGTGCTCTCTGTGGAAGCTGCAAAAAAATAATCTAAAATCAGAAAATTCTTTTTTTTCTCTTTCTTGATTTAAAATCTTTTGGGAGCCCGTTTTCACCCATTCGACCTCCATTTAGTTCCGTTTTTCTTTCTAAATTCATTTAAAATTCTAAATTTCTCTTTTATTATTAAGTGTTGTATTCATACTTATCTTCTCATTTAATTGATAAGCGGGTGTACTGTCGTCGTAGCATTAGCACAGGCACTATACTATCTATTACTAGTGCTATTAGGAGTAATAGCTTAGTGGTAGTACTTGAAGGACTCAAGCACTTGGAGGCATGACGAATAGGAAACGTGGCGATGGAGATCACCATGTGAAGGGCCATACTATGTCATAGTTAATGTGATTATCTGTGATTGCTTTTATGTTCTTGTTTATTTATTTCTATGCATATTATATAGTTGTTCCGAATGCTTTTAACATGGTAGAAGTAAAGATCCCTCATGTAATATTAAGCAAAATTGATGCCCTCCCAATTGGGTGCACCATTCAAAATCATGTAAATTAATGGTAGGTCTGCTATAGCAGGGTGCCATTAACTTTCCTTGATTAAATGGGTTTATGTCAGACACTCACACTTATAGCAATGGTTTCACTTGACAAGGTCATCATAACGGTTATGGACCTTGGGGCATAGGGTTGGGGCTAGGGCATAGAGATGCCACCCAACAACAAGAGTCATATAGTGATATGATTAGTAAAGGGTTGCTTACCAAATTCATTAGCCTTCTAGTAGTGATGCTAAAGTTCACTAGTAGACAAATTAATTGTGGATCTTGAATCATTAAGTTCCATAAGAGGGATATGAAATTTAGTAGGAGTATCTTCATTAAACTGTTTAATATAAGCTACTCTTTTTGAATATTTGTCTCAGTTTTTGCATATATTTTTTGTTTTAGATCATGGCACCACCTTCTGCTGCACCCACTTCCAGTTATGCTTTGCGTTCAATAATTGAAAAGGAAAAACTTAATGGAACAAATTTTGCGGATTGGTCCCGCAACTTGAGAATTGTTCTCAGGCAAGATAAAAAGGAACACATTCTAGAGCAACCAATTCCAGATGTGCCTGATGAGAATGCTTTCAATGTTGTTAAAGCCGCTTACAAAAGGACGGTTGATGAGTCCTTCGATGTTAGCTCTCTCATGCTTGCTACTATGAACTCAGATCTTTAGAAGCAGTTTGAGAACATAGAGGCCTACGATATGATCGTGGTGCTTAAGGGTATGTTTGAGACCCAGGCTAGGACTAAGAGATATGAGATCTCAAAGTCCTTGTTCGGATGTAAGCTGGCTGAGGGCAGTTCGGTGGGCCCTCATGTAATAAAGATGGTTGGTTACACTCAAAGCTTGGAAAAACTTGGTTTCCCTCTTAGCCAAGAGTTGGCTACTGACTTGATTCTTGCGTCGCTCCCTCTGAGCTTCGGGCAACTTATTATGACTTTTCATATGAATGGCATGGACAAGAATCTCATCGAACTGCATATGATGCTCAAGACAGCAAAGGACAGCATTAAGAAAAGCACTAGTCATGTGATGATGGTGCAGAAAAGTACTAGCTTCAAGAAGAAAGCAAAGACTAAAGGAAAAGGCAAGGCTAAAACTTTGGATAAGATCCCCAGCATCAAGCCTAAGCCTAATTCCAAGTCTAGCCCTACTTCAGAGAGTGAATGCTTCTACTACAAAGAATCAGGCCATTGGAAGAGGAATTGCAAAAGGTACCTAGCAGATATGAAAAAGAATGGTGGAGTTAAGCCATCAAAATTAGGTATTAATGTTATAGATGTATATCTTGCCGATTCTCCTAATAACTCTTGGGTATTTGATACTGGATCGGTTTCTCATATTTGCAATTCGATGAAGGGGTTAATAAGGAGTAAGAGCATTGCAAGAGGCGAGGTTGATCTCTGAGTTGGGAATAAAGCAAGGGTTGCTACATTGGCCGTCAGGACTTTGCCACTACATTTACCTTCATGATTTATTATGGAATTAAATAATTGTTATTATGTTCCAGCATTAAGCAAAAACATTATTTCTGCCTCATGTTTCTTGGCAAAAGGTTATAAATTCAATATTGAGGACAATGGTTGTTCTATAATTTTGAATAAGATGTTTTATGGCTTTGCTCCCGTTGTGAATGGATTGTTTATTTTAAATCTTGATGATGCTCCTGTCTATAATATTAATGCTAAGAGGTTTCGGCTAAATGATTTGAATCCCACTTATTTTTGGCATTATGGCTTGGGTCATATTAGTCAGAAACGCATGATGAAGCTCCATAGAGATGGACTTCTAAAATCATTTGATTTTGAATCATTTGAAACATGTGTCTTGTCTACTTGGTAAGATGACCAAGACACCTTTCACTAGGTATTGTGAGAGGGCATCTGACTTATTGGAACTCGTACATATTGATGTATGTGCACCAATGATCACGAGTGCTAGAGGTGGTTTTCAGTACTTCATTACTTTTACCAATGACTATAGTAGATACGGTTATGTCTACTTAATGAGGCACAAGTTGGAAACTTTTGAAAAGTTTAAGGACTTCCATAATGAAGTAAAAAATCAACGTGGCAAGAAAATTAAGTTTCTACAATCTGATCGTGGAGGTAAATATTTGAGTCATGAGTTTAAAAATCATCTGAAGAGTTGCGGAATTGTTCCACAACTTACGCCTCCCAACACACCTCAAAGGAACGGGTTGTTCGAGCGGCGTAATCGGACCTTGTTAGACATGGTTCAGTTAATGATGAGTCAGTCAGATCTACCACTATCTTTTTGGGGTTACGGTCTAGAAACTGTAGCTTTCACACTTAACAGGGTACCATCTAAATCTGTAGATAAGACACCATATGAGATGTGGAATGAAAAGGATCCCAGTTTGTCTTTTCTAAAAGTTTGGGGTTGTGATGTTTATGTTAAATGTCAGACGTCTGAGAAACTCACACCCAAATTGGATAAATGCTTTTTTCGTGAGATATCCTAGGGAGACATTAGGATATTACTTCTACAACCGAGAAGAGGGCAAAGTGTTTGTCGCTCGGAATGGTGTCTTTCTAGAGAAAGAGTTTCTCTCGCGAAAGGCAAGTGGAAGATCAGTGCAACTCAAAGAAGTTCGAGTTACTCCACTCGGGGAGGACTTGGTTGGAGGCGCCCCTATCGAGGAAAATCTGGTCGAGGAACTCGTGGTTGAGAAAACTCTAGTTGGCGGGACCTCGATCGAGGAGGTACTAATGCCACGTAGGTCAGATAGGCTGTGTAATGTACCTGCTTGGTATTCGTGTGATATATTGTTGTTAGACAGCGATGAGCCTACGACCTATAAGGAAGCGATGATGGGCCCAGACTCTAAGAAATGGCTTGGAGCCATGAGGTCCGAGATAGAATCCATGGGAGACAATCAGGTTTGGAACATGGTTGATCCGCCTGATGGTGTAAAAACCATTGAATGCAAATGGGTCTATAAGAAGAAGATTAATATAGATGGAAATGTTCACATCTATAAAGCTAGACTTGTCGCAAAGGGTTTTCGACAAGTTCAAGGAGTTGACTACGATGAGACTTTCTCGTCGGTAGCGATGTTTAAATATGTACGAATCATTCTAGCTATTGCTGCATATTTTGATTATGAAATATGGCAAATGGATGTCAAAACAGCTTTTCTTAATGGAAACCTAAGTGAGTATGTGTACATGACACAACCTGAGGGTTTTGTCGATCCAAAGAATGCTAGTTAAATATGCAAACTTCAAAAATCCATTTATGGGTTGAAGCAAGCATCTCGGAGTTGGAATATTCGCTTTGATGAGGTAGTCAAAGGGTTTGGCTTCATCAAGAACGAAGAAGAACCTTTTGTTTACAAGAAGGTTAGTGGGAGCGCACTTGTAATTCTAACCTTGTATGTAGATGACATATTATTGATTGGAAAAGACATCCCTATGCTGGAATCCGTTAAGACTTCACTGAAAAATAGTTTTTCTATGAAGGACTTAGGAGAAGCAGCATATATCTTGGGTATAATGATCTATAGAGATAGAGAGAAAAGGCTAATTGGATTGAGCCAGGGTACTTACATCGACAAGGTGTTGAATCAGTTCAACATGTAGGATGCCAAGAAGGGGTTCTTGCCTATGTCGCATGGAATAAGTCTTAGCAAGACTCAATGTCCTTCGACAATTGATAAGCGAGACCGTATGAGTAAGATTTCATATGCTTTAGCTATTGGGTCTATCATGTACGCTATGTTATGTACTCGACCAGATGTATCATATGCTCTAAGTGTTACAAGCAGATACCAGTCTGATCCAGGTGAAGGTCATTCGACAGCGGGTAAAAACATTCTTAAGTACTTGAGAAGGACTAAGAATGTGTTCCTAGTTTATGGAGGTGATGAAGAGCTCATTGTAAAAGGTTACACTGTTGCAAGCTTCCAAACCGAAAAGGATGATTATCGTTCGCAATCTGAATTTGTATACATTTTAAATGGAGGGGCAGTGACTTAGAAAAGTTCCAAACAAGACACAGTTGTTGATTCTACGACAGATGCCGAGTACATTGCGGCTTCTAAAGCTGCAAAGGAGTGTGTTTGGATAAAGAAATTCATTTCTGAATTGGGTGTGGTCCCTAATGCCTCTAGCCTAATGAATCTCTATTCTGATAGAAGTGGAGCCATTGAGCAGGCTAAGGAACCAAAGTCCCATCAAAAGTCCAAACACATACTCAGGCGATATCATCTTATTCGCAAGATTGTGGATAGAGAAGATGTAAAGATATGCAAAGTTCAAATGGATTCAAATGTTGCTGATCTGTTGACGAAACCCCTCTCGCAGCCAAAGCATGAGGCGCAGAGCTATGGGTATTAGATACCTGAATGATTGACTCTAGTGCAAGTGGGAGACTGTTGAAAATATGCCCTAGAGGCAATCACAGAGATGATTATATTTCCATAAATGTTCATAAACTATGAGATTGTTCTTTGAATAACATCATGGATATTTATTAACAAGTACGTGACTTGTTTGTGAAACTCTGTGTTCTTCTTTATGATGTTCATTCTAAAAAGGGGTCCCAAGTCAATAATCATATGAGGACACATATGAGTAGACTAGCATATGTATTGGTTGATGACCATATTTCATGGGTCATAGATATGAAGATATCAAACCAATAATATGGTCATATGTTAGAAAACATAGTGTTGGACATCGACCCACTTTGAGACACTGCAAGAACGTTGTATTCTTTCATGTCATCAGTTGGTCTCATATACGATGTGTATGCCATATCCTTTGACTTGAGATTGTCGCATGTTCTCAAGGTGCGTAATGGCTTACCTAGGGGTCGTCAAATGCTACTCCGTAATTGGGTAGTTATAAAGATGGTTTTCAGGTTTGTCATGAAATATGCCGCGAGGCGTGGTCGATCAAAATAGGATTTGCCCCTCCATACAATGGGAGAGATATATCTAGGCCTCTCGAGTGGATGGATTCTAGAAACGCATTGCCATGCTACTCGAGTCATCGAGTCAAAGAGTTAACACGATGTATTCGGGAATCCGAGTCACGGCATCGAGAAAGAGTGTTCGAGCCATCCAATTAAGGATGACAACAACTCGCCTTGGGTTTGACCAATATCGTGAGGCAAAAGGAAATGCATATAGGACATTGTTGAGGATCGTCCAATCTTTACTTGTACATGGGAATCGGCATGTCCTGCTAGGGGCCACTGCCGGTTATTGGTCGAGTAAGAGTATTCGAGCTATGTCTGGTCGAGTAGGAATACTCAAGCCATGACTGGTCGAATAAGTGTACTCGAGCCATGTCTAGTCAAGTAGGAATACTTGGATCATGTCCAAGTGCACGTGAACCTATAGGGTCACATGCTTAAGGGGCTGTAACCAATTCGGATAGAGATTTCAGTTGTAATGGGTTTAGAGTTCCTAATGGGCTTCAAAGGGTTGAAACCCGTTATGGGACGTCTAAATAAAGGGAGGAGTTGGTGGTTTTAAAATAGCAGAGAGTAACACGATAGGAATTCGGAATTCCTGAAACCCTAGCCGCCACCCCCTCTCTGCCCAGAACCGCACAGCCAGCACTAGCACTCTGGTGCGTGGTGTTCCTGCCCCGTACGTGTGGATACCTTGGAGGCGTTGCTGCGAAGCTTCAACGCTGGGATGATCTGCATTCTAAGACGCTTAAAAGAAGCTGTTCGAGGAGGAGCAAGGCTAGTACGACTACATCTGCACCACCACGCTACATTGACTCTACTTTCGCTACGGGTGTGCGCGTCCAGTGGTAATTCTGTGATCTATAACTTGTAGTGGTTTCTTGGTTACGCGGTAGAATTTTTTTGATTTTTCGCTAGAGTAGCCTTCCCGTTCCCCAGCACTTAGCATTTCTGGGATGAATTGAGTATTTGGAATCATGAGCTTCATCAAGAATCAACTGCTTAAGATCCCACTTATTCGGTACACAAATTCGACCTTTAAACCATATAGTACCTTGATCATCCAAAGTGAAATCTTTGGCTAAGCCTTCATCTTTCTTGTACTTGATTCTATTTATCTTTTCATCAACTTTCTGACCTTCTCTGATATGATCTTCTAACGTTGGCTTTACTTCTAAGGTAGCTAAAAATTCTTCTGGAACAACTTCCAACCACAAATTCTATATCTCCTTGCATAATTCTGACTGATCCTCACGAACTAGTATATTGGCAATGTGGCCCTTACGACTCAAAGCATCAGCTATCATATTAGCGTTTCTAGGGTGACAATGGATTCCATCATTATAATCTTTTATCAACTCCAACCATCTTCTCTGTCTCATATTGAGATTTGACTTAGTAAAGATATACTTTAAACTCTTGTGGTCCGTATATATCTCACATCTATTACCAATGAGATCATGACACCACAACTTCAAAGCATGCACTACGGCAGCTAATTCCAAATTATGCGTTGGATAATTCTCTTCGTGTGGCCTTAATTGCCTTGATGCATGTGCAACAACTTTTCCATTCTGCATCAATAGCATCCCAGTCCCTGTCTAGAAGCATCACAACATATATTGAAACTTTTCTGAACATCTGGCAACACTAACATTGATGCTGCCATCAAACGCTTCTTCAATTCCTGAAAACTCTTTTCGCACTCTGGTGTCCATGTAAACTTCTTCTCCTTTTTCAACAACTACGTAAGTGGTCTAGAAATCATCAAAAATCCTTCTATAAATCGACGGTAATATCCCGCCATTCCCAGAAAACTTCGAATCTGAGTGACAGACTTCGGGGGCTCCCAATGTAACACTGCTTCCACTTTACTTGGGTCAACAGCAACTCCTTTAGCAGTCATCACAAGTCCAAGGAATTCAACTTTCTCTTTCCAGAAATCACACTTGCTAAACTTAGCATATAACTGTTGCTCTCGTAGCTTTTCAAGGACTAATCTCAAATGTTCTGCATGCTCTGCTTCAGACTTGGATTATACCAAAATGTCATCAATGAACACCACGACAAACTTGTCCAAATATTCCATGAAAACTTTATTCATCACGTTCATGAAATATACAGGAGCATTGGTCAATCCAAAAGACATGACAGAGAATTCATAATGTCCATATCGTGTAGAAAATGCAGTCTTAGGAACATCCTCAGCACAAATCTTCAATTGATGATATCCTGATCGAAGGTCTATCTTTGAGAAAACTCTAGCTCCTCTTAACTGATCAAACAAATCATCGATCCTGGGTAGTGGATACTTATTCTTGATCGTCACTTCATTAAGTGCACGATAATCAATACACATCCTCAGACTTCCATCCTTCTTTATGACGAAGAGAACAGGTGCTCCCTATGGCGAAGAACTAGGTCGAATGAAACCTTTCTCGAGCAACTCCTCGATCTATTTCTTCATTTCAACTAACTCATCTGTTGGCAACCGATACAGTCTCTTTGCTATTGGTGCTGTTCCAAGCACTAATTCAATAACAAAATCAATATCTCGATCTGGCGGCAATACCCGGGAACTCCTCAGGAAAAACATCTGGAAATTCTCTGACAACTGGCACTTACTCAAAGCTAATAGCTTTAACACTCTTAATCATCAGTTGACCATCACGAACAACAGTTGCTTGAAACTCCATTTTTTCTCCCTTAGAGCTTTCAACTGACACAACTCTTCGACCACAATCCAAAATAGCCGTATTTTTAGACAACCAATCCATTCCAAGAATAACATCTAGGGTCTTGGTACCCAACACAACAAGGTCTGCTTAGAACTCTATTCCATCAATCAGCAACTTAACTCCAGAGCATCCTATGTTAGACTTGAGTTCCGATCCAGGGGATTGCACTAATAACATATACTTAAGATGCATAACATCCAACCCATTTTCTTCAGCAAAAATCCGAGAAACAAAGGAATACGAGGCTCTAGAATCAAACAAAACCATTGCAGGTACTGAGTTAACCTGAAACTTTCCCAGTACAACGTCCGATGCTTTCTGAGCTCCATTAGCTTTAACAAGGTTGAAATGACCTCTTATTGTTGCTCGAGGCACAGCTCCAGCTGGATTTGATCCACGGTTCACTCCGGGTGCAGGTGTCTTGGCAGGACTAGAACCAATAATTGTAATACCTCCTTTCTTGGGATAGTTATTGGCAAAGTGTCCTGGCTTTTGACAACGGTAACAGCACTTAGTTGAAATCTGTTGATTTCTTTCTGGCACATAGATTACTTGAGCAGTTGCCTCGAAATTCTGATTAGATGAACACAGTGCAGGAGGTGATGGTACGGTTGCAACCTGTGGCTGAAACTTTTCAAACTGTTAAGGAATCAGTCTCAACTTTATCCGACATGGATGTCCTCCTTGTTGAGTCATCTTGCGCTTGCGTTCCTCACTAAATTCCTTAAGATTGTCTTCCAGAATTATGGCATTATTGACTAACTCTTGAAAATCAGGAAAATTATGGGTAATCAAACTCACTTGTAAACCAGCGTTCAATCCCTTCATGAAGCAAGATTGTCTCACTTTGTCTGTCATAACATCTTCAGGAGCATAGCGTGCAAGTTGTGTAAACTTATTCAAATATTCCGCCACTAACTGGCTTCCTTGCTTAAGTGATCTGAATTCCTCTTTCTTCAACTCCATCATTCCTTTAGGGACGTGATATTGACGAAAAGCAGCAGTAAACTCCTCCCATATAATCTCTTATGGGGCTTCATGGGCAGCACAGTAATTCTCCCACCAGCAGCATTTCCTTTCAACTGATGTGAAGCATACAACACCTTCTCATTTCCATCACACTGGGTAATGCACAACTTCCTCTTAATGGTTCTGAGCCAATCATCGGCTTCTATAGGGTTGACATTTTCGGAGAATGTTGGCGGACGTGTCCTCATAAAATCTGACAGCTTGGAATTAGAACGACAATCATTGTTGGCTTGAGCTGCATTGTTGTCGGCAGCTTGAGTTGTTATATTCTGCATCTGTTGCATCGTGGTATGCATCAGCTGAGTCTGAGCTACGAGAAAAACTCCCACATTCTGCATATCCACTGACGACGACTGTTGAGGAATAGCTTCATCATTGGGACTGTCATTGAATCGGCTTCCACTTCTACTGGCTCTATTGTTCCTACGAGTTTGCACCATCTGTTTGATTGCTTCAAAGGGTTAGGGGAGAGAAATAGCATAGATAAGACGCAAGAATCCTAATGCAGAGAAGATAGGTTTAACCCAACCACTTAAGCAATCAATATTAATAACTTGGTATGGTTGCTTACATAAGCCTAAAAGCTTTGCAACACATACTGCACACTCAGCAATCATGAAAGAACCAATGCAACCTAACCACACAATGCTACCGCCTAAATGGGTAACACTCCTATCTTAAGAAGACGCGACTCTCACACATGAGTCCCAACCGGCTACTACAAAAACTGGCTCTCTAGCTTTGGAAACACCTCTTCGATCCACTCCTCCTTGAGCTTGACAATTCCTTTCTTCTAGATCTTCAGGGTTGACGCAGGCACAAAATACTTATGTGTGGAACTTCGTCATCTACTAAGGATAACTCATGTAAGATTTTCAACATGCCAGCAAGGAAAAGAAAAAGAATTTCAACAAGAGAAAGGATAGAAGAAGAATGAGATAAGTCGTGAACTTATTTTTCTTTCAAGTTAAATCTTTCCTTTAAAAAATAATTTTGAAGGTCCTATAAAGACGACCAAACTATATAGGGCCAAAATCTACAATCAGTATTGCACTGATACCGCCTCTGTCGGGACCCGAATATGAAAATCCGGACCCTCTATGTATACTGCACTAGTTCAGGATCACGCTAGTGCACATAGGCTCAACATAGATGAATATCACAATCATACACAACAAAAACATATTATAAGACATCATATATTAAATAATACTCCTTGAATGACCTTAAGGTCAACTTACATGACTATACCTCGCAAGGCTACACTGAATAACAAGTTAAACTGCAGCAGAATGAAAACGTAGATAAACCCTTCAGTATACCACAGGCAACTCACAAGACTCACCCCTAAATATTCGTCTCCTCCTGAAACACCTCCTCCAAAGCTGGTGTAGACTCCTCACTGGTGATGTTGTTGTTGGCAAGGGCGAGTACTTAAAGCAGTCAACAAGTTATGCACAGAATGCAATTCTAACATAACTATATGCAAGGCTTATTCCAAAGGAAAAGACTAATATGGCTATTTTGCAATAAAGAAGCATTTATGAAAAAGCACAATAAGTAAATTGTAAAAACAGTAAAACAAATAACAGTAAATAGTAATTTCAGCATTTCAGGTAAACCAAGTTGTCCAATCTAAGTCAAGTTCCAACTTTCAATAACAACATCCAGCATTCAAGATTTCATTTTATAAAATCTAACCCTTGACTGTAATCCCCGAGCATTGCTCAACACCGTGAGCACGGCTATCTGAAAAGATTTACACTCTGCAGAGGTTATGCACTTTACCCACATGATATAACCATACACCACAAAGGCGAGTGATCATAACAAAACCTTTCGAAAACCTTTATCCTAGCATTGACACACCCGGTAAGCCATACACTACACCTTCCCTCAGTGGAGGAGAAGGATAGGACTGACAAACCGTTAGATTGATGTGTGACGCCACATCCTCCGCTATAACTACACTTCTATGTATGCAAGCTTCTGTGTGATTATCCACCTAAGGAATCATATATCAAGATATCGGTAATCCTACTTAGTTAGGTCTGTCCCATTCCAGATCAAGTGGTTGCATGATTGACTATGTTCAAAGGCACGCAAGGTTAAGTCCTTAAGATGACTAGGGCAAGACTTCTACAAACCCTCTGCTATTCCTGGCCCACCTTGGCACACTGCCTCTTGTCACTTGCCCCAATCTAAATTATTTACCACCCTAGTTGATAACCATGCACCTGTGCCATCAACAAGTCAACATCGTTTCGTGACATACGTCACTACAACTCAACATCATTGTGTGACAACACCCGACACATCTTTCATAAACATGTTCCATATTCCATTAGTCATGATTGAGTTTAATGTTTCCAAAAGACATGACGTATACGTGGCATAGCTAAGCATACTAAACACGGTCTAACCAACCCATGTTGATTGCTAATAATAACCAACTAATAATGAAACATTTTAGGGAGAAACAAATTATGGCGTACAAATGACAAGGTAGGGTATAGATCAAGTAGGTAGATTAGCTAAATCTCAATTTAATTTGAAACAGTTATACACAGAAAATAACATGCAATAGTGTAAAGACAATATAGCAATTTTGTAAACTGGGTTCAACATGATCAAAGCACAACTTGCCTTAGAAAATCCCTTATTCTTGCTCTGGACCTTGGTCTTGGTTCAATGATTCCTCTTCGGACGCTTCCCACAATTCGACATCTACACGAAACGAGAGAGAATACCAAATAAACACCAAAATAGAGAGTAAAAAATATATAAAAATCAAATAAAATTCACCATTAAATAGATCTCAATTTTAAAAATCTTTAGAAACTTGAATCACCTCAATCAGAGCTCGTATGAGGGAGAACGGGCTCGTGGAAGATTCAAAAATCATAAAAACCTGAAAATTAGAAAATACCGAATTAATCAAATTATTTTTATATGGGAAAAACTATTTATTGCGTCATCAACAGACCTGAACCAATCTCCAACTGACACGTGTCCCTGGTTTATGGATTGGGTCCACGAACGAGGTACACGGTCCTAAGCCTGCACACATGGACCGGGTCTACCACATCTAACGCTGATAGGCGAGCCTGAGGCGCTGACTCATCTGCTGATATAGGCAATCAGATGGGCCACCACGTTGACAGAGATATTGACACGGTGCTAACATGGCGCTCCATGGCAGCCACGTGCTCACGCCGACAGACCATGTTGGAAGCGGCGATGTAGGGCCCGATGGTCACCGCCGATGAGCAAGACAGGTACCCATGGCAAGCCCAGATCATCGCCTACCTATTGACACACTCAGATCCGATTTCCCTGCACTAGAACGATGGAGGCGACAGTTCTTCAACAGCGACAGATGTGGCTCCCGTGGATGACAAGCTCCGACGATCCTCTAGCGAATCCAACGTGCACACAAGGTGGCCAACCACAAGGCGAAGCTTTTAACACCAGATTCGTGGCTCAAAACTCACGGACGGTGATGGAATCAATGATCCCTTTTTGTGGTTGAGCTCAAAAAATTCAACGAAATCCCAGAGAACGATGAACTCTTACGGGGAACCAACTTAGGGTTTGGTTGGCGACAACCAGGCTATGCGGGTGCGCGCTTTAAATAGCATTAGATGTCCATGTCGTGCACGAGAAGAACGCTAGAATCCCTGGTGGCACGGTGACGTGGAAGCAGAGTCCTAATCGTGACGCCTTCGACAAGATAACCAAGACGCAGACACGCAGCGGCATCCAACGGCACACAAGCATTCGACGCGCTTCAATCTCGGTCGTCCAATGCAACTCAATCCAACGGCTGGCTTGACTTCAAGGGTTTTCACTAATAAACAGGCCAAACCGATAGAATGTGCTGGGCCCATGGATTCATAGCCTGACACTATTCATTTATTTACCATGGTTTTCTATTTAAAATAAATATAGAGTATATCTTTCTCTCTGTCCGAAGTGAAAGAGCCCTAGAAAGATTCTCTGCTCAACAATATTAGGCATTGGGACACTTCCTCATCTGCGGGGTTGGCAAAGGACACGCCGCCCGAAGACGTGGGATGTGACCTCACTCTTACCCAGTTTCGGGCGCGCGGGTCCATGATCAAGGCAAACAGCTGCGTGACCACCTTCTATACTGCCTCGTCATCCTCCCTTGTCCATTGCGTGATCTTGCCTGCGTACCCATTTGAGCCGAGTCTATGTGGGTGGGTGTTTTTTGACTGGACGGTCTTCTGCGTCGCACTTTGACCCATGAACTCTTCCGTCGTCTTCAACTCACCAAATAGTCCCCACATGTCTTCAGTGATGAACCCGTACTTCTGGAACAGAGTCAGTTCCTTATTCACGTAATTAGTGACAAGGATGCTCTTGATGTTCTTCCATGCCTTTCCCGCCACTATCAACACGTACCGTCGCAGTGCGGGCATGGTGTCTTGTGGGAACTCGAACGACACGAATATTTTTGTCACCAGGTTATTGCGCTCCTTATCTGTCAGCGTCTTCCATGATGGATAGGTGATGGGGACCCTTTCACGCCCAATAATCCCGCACATGGTCCAAAAAGTTGCTGCAGCCTTTGGAGGCACTGTAGGGTCCCCATCGCGCGGATCGACCGCCATGATGGTGTATCGGCTCTAAGGCCTTTTACTAAGCCCTCTTGGACCGCACCTCTGATTTCCTATGTTGGGAGCCTCACCAGATCCATTCAACGACGAGGAATGAGGGGACGCCATCTTGTAATGAAGATCATAGAAGAGGCAAGTTGGTAAATCAACAAAGTCATAGAGGCTCGTAGAAGAGGAAAGAAAGTAAATTTAAGTGTTGTTTAGTACGTTTGTAATTGTATGATGCAAGGTTAAGAGTAGGTAAGTTAAGAGAAGCAAATTTAAGAGAAGTTAAGTTAAGAGAAGCAAATTTAAGTGAAGGTAAGTGTAAGGACCCGAATCCACTGATTCGAACCCACTGTGTTTACTGCAATAGTCCCAGGATCAACGCTAGTGCACACAGCTTGACATTGGTACATATCACATCATACACAACGATAATAGAATAATAGTTCATTTATTTGATATAGCTAAATGTATGATCTTATGACCAACTTACATTATTAAGCCACGCAGGGCAAGACTGAGAATATAACTAATGATTAAGCAGCGGAAAATAGAAACGTAGATAGCTCATCAGTTCACCACAGGCAACCGACAAGGCTCGGACCCTAATGACTCGTGTCTTCCTGGACTTCATCTTCCAACACAGTGTAGATTCCTCAACTGTTGATTATTGTTGTTTGGCAAGGGTGAGTACTTAAAGCACTCAACAAGTTGTGCATGTAATGCAATTCTATGTATCTATATGTAAGGCTTATTCCAATGGATAGGCTATCATGGCTATTTTGCAATAAGCGGCATTTATGAACAAATACAAGAAATAGATTGTAAAGAATGTAAAACAAATAGCAATAATAAATAACTTCAGATTTCTCAAGTAAACCAAGTTTCCAATCCTAAGTCAAATTTCATCTTCCATATGGCATTCCGCCATCCCAACCATGTTGTCTAATTAATTAAGCTAACCCTTAATCGTAATTCCGAGCATTGCTCAATACATGAGCACGGCTATCCGAATAGTTTCACACTCTGCAGAGGTTATGCACTTTACCCACGTGATACAACCAAACACCACCAAGGCGAGTGATTATAACAAAGCCTTTACAATGCTCTGGCTTAACCCGATACTACCCACTAAGGATTCAACACTGGTGGGACTGGTTACCACATCCAGGGCCCCCCTCTTGCGCCATGTGAATTACACCATAACTCGGGAACTCACACCGACCACGATAGTACCAAAATTAAGACATTGCAAATTACTCAGCTAGGCTGGCCCATACCAGACATGTGGTTGCATGATAGACTCAGGTCAAAGGCTTGCAAGGTTAAGTCCTTAGTGTGATCAAGGCAAGACATCCACATACCCTCTGCCCATTGGGCCCACCTTGGCCTCCTCGCCCCTTGCCACTTGCCTCAATCTAAGTTATTATCACCCAGTTGATTACCATGCACCACGTGCCATCAACAATTCAACATCGTTGCGTGACATGACTCGCCACAACAACTCAATCTCATCGTGTGATCCCACATGACACACAACTTCATAATATTGTTCCATATTCCATTAATCAAGATTAATTATCAATGATTCTAACACATGTGATGACGTGGCACGGCTAGGCAACTAATACGAACTAATCCTCCAATGTTGGTTATAATTATTAACCAACTATATTTAACCAATCTAGGGTGACAATGGATCATGGCATATAACGACAAGGTAGGGTATAGATCAATCTGGTATATTAGCTAAGCCCAATCTAACTTGAAACAATTGTATATTTGAAATATATGCAATAGGGTAAAACAAACATAGCAATTTTATAAACATGGGTTCAACATGATCAAAGCACAACTTGCCTTGGAATAGGTCCTGATCTTGATCTGAAGCTTGCTCTTGATTTGCTGGATCTTCCTCCGAAGCGTCACACAATTCAACGTCTACGCGTACCGAAGAAGAAAAGCAAATAAATACCAAAACAGAGAGCAAATGAACTCCAAAAATCATATAAAATTCACCATTAAATAGATCACAATTTTAAAAATTTTCAAAAATTGGAATCACTCAATTCCGAGTTAAATTGCAAAAGATATAGCCTTTTGAAGTTTGAAATAAATATTGAAATCAGAAAATCAGAAATTCGAAATTAACAGATTTATTTTTATTCTGAAAAACCGATTTATTGCGTCATCATGACGTCAGCCCTGGACCGAACAAATCAGAGGCTGCCATGTGTCTTCGGCGCATAGACCCAGTCCACGACTCCCTCGGGTTCACGGTGCACCCGGTCCATGGCGCCTCGATCTCTGCGCCTGACACATGTCGGCTCCTGATTGGTCCACACGCGCGGCGGAAACCCACCGCACAGATCGCATCCAACGGCTGCCGATCTCAACCCCACGCGGCACGATCCTGGCCCTTCACTGAAGATCCGACGGTCACAAACTTACCCGAAGCAAAAGGCGGCGCGACGGCGAGAAGACCACCGGAGGCGAGGAAGAAGACCAAGATAGCGGCGTTCCGGCGCGGTTCCGACGAGAAGACGTAGCATAGTCGACGCGGCACACCTCGAAGAGTTCCGATCTTGAACCAAAACGCCGAAAACCGACGATCCGGTGGCGCACTTGAGCAAAAACCGCGGCGGTCCTACGCTTCAACTCCGGCGAGCTTGCGGCGGCGTTCTACGACTGCTCTCGCGAAACCTCTCCGACCAAAAGACGCGGCGCTCGACTACGAACCTCGGAGCGTACCCCCTTCTTTTATAGCCTAAACGTCCGCGCTCTACACGGCGAAAGAGTCCGGTGGCATCACGGCGGTGAACTCCGAGTCCGCTTCGGAGACGACAACCGACAGCGCGACGCGTGTCCCGATCCGACGGCCAAAACGCGAGTGCACACGCGGCCAACTCCGGTCCGCTGGATCGCGCGCGAACGGTCACGATCTAGGGTTTCCCCCCGCTGCGATTCGTGGGCTGCACTAGGCCGCACCGACGCAGGCCTCCCACGCACAGTGTTGGGCTTGGCCCAACACTGTTCACTTGGGTTTTTAAAACTTTAATAATTAAAATAATTTCTGAAATTCATTTTATTTATTTTAAGCATTAAAAATATTAGCAAAAATCCCAAAAAAATCTCAAAAATACTTTGAGACATTTTGGACTCAAATAAAATATTTTTGACAAAAATTTATTTTGACTTGGCATGGATTTAAATAGATTTGAATAAATGGGCAATAAACTTGATTTAAAACTAATTCAAATAAATCCAGAAAAATCCAAATAAATTCCAGAAAATCATAAATGAACTTTTAAGCAATAGAATAATATTTAAGCAAAATTTTGGGATGTTACAGTAAGTTAAGAGTTGTTTTGTACATACAAGGTTAAGAGAATCGATATTGCTTACAAGACCAATCAGTATTGTTGAACAAATTGTGATAATAAGAGGAAGATGTAAATTTGTTTGTGGTGCTCTAAGAAATCGGGCGAGCCTGAAGATTTCGAATCTTCAATCTCAATCACAAATGGGCTAAACAATCAATTAAACAAATATGGCCTTGAGCCCTTACCACCTTATCATGCATATTAAAGAATTGAAATCTTAGCCAAACTATACAACACGGAGTAATAGATGGAATTCGAGCTTCGCTACTTTAGGCATTGGAGTCTACACTAATAAAATTAAATAAATTTAAAAATTTGAGTCGTAGATTGCGAATACAGCCAAAATTTCAAATTATCTCACTTTTAGTTTTTTATGTTTGTACATTGTGAATGGTATTGTGTTTGAAGGGGTCATCCAACTAAATAAAAAGTTTAAACTTTGCATAGTGTTATATTGGATCATAGAAGCCCATAGTGCTAAGACCACAGAAAGAAAGTTCAATATATTTAGAACAAGTACAAGGTCATGCACGGGTTGATGAATTGAATCAATACTTATTAGCATGCAAGTCTACTGGTTCAAGGCCAAACTCGCAAAATTAACTGTTATGATCATTACTTCACCCATTATCATCATCGAGCAACGAGAAGGCAGCAAGGTGGAGTTTTCATTACACAAACAGAAAAGGTACAAAATGAAAAAGAACTGGACTAAGAGATTCCACAAAAAGAGAAGCTATATGGCAGATGAAAACAATAATAGATCATAGAATAGTATGTTATAAATCATAGAACATATATGCATCTTTAATGCAATTTGTAGTTTTTGATTGAAGCGTAGTCTACTTTAAGCTATTTTCAACAGTGTGTATATTAGTTGCTAATACTAGACATTGATATTTAAGGATGGCATTATTAGACATTGAAGAAAGCAAGAATTTATTGCTAATCCAAAATAACAATATGATTAATCATTGAAGAAATCAAAAAGGGATTAAATAAAATAAAAATCCAAGTCTTATATGAAAGAATCTGGTTGGAATCATACAGTGTGGTAGGAAGAACTACATATAGTTTTTTCTATGACACTTTAGAGTCTTTCTATTATATTATCTTGAATCTACATAGAATAGATTAGTAGATGTTTATGAATCTATGTTCCAAACCTCAACCTCTTTAAAAACTACAAGTTAAACCATCCAAAACTCCAGAATTCGCAAATTCAACTTCTGCAACAAAATATAATCCTATATTAAGGAACAACACTGAGACTCAAGAGGTAAAACAAGCTAAATTAACAATTGAAACCACACTTTAAGCCCAATGCCAACCCATATCACACTATCACCAAGACCACCACGACCAAACCTAACTAATACCAACCGAGATCACCCAATATCAACTCACCTGGAGATTATTCGTTTACTACCAATGTCAAAGTTTCAACACAACTGACATCTCTACATTACAATTCACAAACCAAGTATCACTTGCTAAGAAATACTATCACAGTTGAGGGAAAACATTCCAATACTACTTAATAGTCCAGACCACCGCATCCATGGAGAACCTAAGCTTTCTGTGATCGCATACCATCAATAGAAAATAGAAATGATCGATGTTAAGTAGAACCTACTCCACGACCTTTCGGATGCATCCCACACCTCCCCTCCAGTCCGCAACCACCAAACCACTAAAAACTCCTATAAAATTCTGATAATAGAAACACAAAATTCCCACAAACTCCAAAGTTTGCACCAAACCCACACATACACAACCTTTGAATCCGCTCGAACAGAGAACACCAGTAGCTAAGCATTTGAGGTATCTATTGGGGCTGAATGCTTGTGTTGATCATGCGGGGGAGGACTCATCGGGGTGGAGCCGACATGTGGGAGACGGCGAGGGGGACGGTGTCGCGGAGGGGGAGGGGCAACGCGGATGGGGAGCGGGGCAAGTGGGAGGCACCGAGTGTGAGCCGTAGAGGGAGAGGGGCACCGCTAAGGGGGAGAGGGCGCGGGGAGGGTGCCGCCGAGCCGAAGAGGGTGTGGGGAGGGCGCTGCCAAGGAGGAGCCGCCGGGGGTAACTAGGGTTTGGGGCGAAAGAGTCGCTCGCTATGCATTCGGGCAGAGGGCAGAGGAACCGCGTGGGAGGTAAAGGACGCACATCGCAAACGGTTCCAATATTAAACCGTCTGCGATGTAATCTATGCCTTATAAATAATGCACATTAACATTCACAAGAGGTATACTTGGCTCAGTTGGCAACCGGCTTCGCCTGCGTACGAGAGGTTTCAGGTTCGAATCCAAGGGAAACATAATTTTTTTGCAGGGTGAGGCAGTGGACCGGGGCAGTGGGCTGATGCGCAAGGTGGGGCAGTGGGCACATGGCGCAAGGTGGGCAATGGGCAAGAAAGAGGGTGGTAGAGGGACATTGCAGACGGTTCTAATATTGAACCGTCTGTATCATCACAGACGGTTCGATATTAGAACCGTCTGCGATGAGTATATTGGTTTCCCATTTTTTTAAGCCTATTTAGTGTAAAGTTGTTTTTTTAAGTAGATTTTTTAAGTTTTTTTTTCTTAATTAGTTTTTTAAGCCTGTTGCGGTAAGTACTTTAATTTTAAGTAGTTTTGTGAGTATTTTTTGTAAGTATTTTTGTAAGGTTTTTGTTGTTAAGTAGTTCAATTTTAAGTAGTTCTTTCACTAGTTTTTTTAAGTCTTTTGTTTCAAGTAGTTTTTAAGCCTATTTGTTTACGTAGTTTATAATATGTACATATAATACAAGCATTCACAGTTTACAATTTCCATCCAATACCAAATTACTTTTTATACCCAAGTTGATTCCTTAATTTTTGTCAAGTTAATTTTTTAACCAAAGTTAATTTTTTAGACCCCAGTTAATTTTTTAGACCCCAGTTAATTATAATTAATTGTAACACATATATCTAATTAATTATAAATGGTACATACACTCATTAACTGTAACCACTACAAGAAAAGTGATTATCTGTGACGAAAACGTCGTGACGTTCTCAACTTTTGTCATGAAAAATCAATTTTCTGTGACGACTTGTTTATGTTCGTCATTAATTGTATCATGCGCCGTCGCCCCATGTACTTGTTGGAAGTTGGTGCAATGTTTTTATTCCAGATTTTAAATTGAGGCAAAAGTAACAAAAGACTAGAGATGCATAAAACAGCAGGTAACACATTGTACTTCAGAATATGCTCAAGAATTGTATGGTAACGGAATTGTTTTATCGCTCGAATTACTTACTATTGGGCTTGTTGAAGAAAAGGAAGCAGCGCAGACGTGGAAGTAGTCGATGTCGAGGAAGAAGCAGAGCGGTCGCGCTGATGCGCTGCCCAAAAACCTTATTGCCGCCCTCGTGCAAGTGAACTCTGCGGCAATAGTTTGGAGATACCGCTCACCCTCCTTCACGGTGCACGCCGAGGAGGAAGGCGTGCCAGCAGTTCAACAACATAACACAACAAAGATAGCACTTAGAGTTGAGGAGGAAGAATGGAGGAGGAATTTCAGATCTCGTCCCGGGCGTCTCGAGGAGTTTATATACACTCGCACAAGAAATCGACCTCATGATGTCGATTAAATGCGGCGATTAGTAATGGCGATAAATAATGTCAATTAACTCACTAGTAACTGGCTGCATAATGACACAGAATTCAAATATATGTTTAAATCGCATTTAAACAGATTGAATGGAGAGATAAATGCAGGGTTCAGTAAAACAAAAAGGTGAATTCAAAGTGTCAGGATACACATTACGACGCGGCGCGGCCGCTCGTCGCAAGTCACAAGTCACGCAAATTTCCACACGAAAATACGCTAGCGATACAAGGCGCGTGTGTGTGTTTAGCCATCAGACACCCTATGCCATTCTCATGCCAAGTGTCATTATTCAAGAGGTGGCAAGGACTCCTCCTTTTAAGTTGCCTTTCCTCCACTTGGCTAGGCAATATGGTACTAAACCATGCATGCTTTGGAATTAAAGGAAATGGGCCACCCAATGGGCCAATTTCTAACAATCCCCCACCAATTCCAAAGCAAACAATGTAAAAGATAACAAAGATTGCTATCTTGATGTATTGTTAATATACCGCCTTTTGGTGTAAGTCCGTGCACGGTTGAACTTGCACCTAGATTAGCAAGGTTCATCCTCTCACGGTGATGAATGGACTATGCCTTGAATTCACAGCTTTTTCGTGATCGAACTTCACTTAAAAATCACAAGCGATACTAGGTCGCCAATAAACCACGCCTAAACGGAGCGTTATATGGTCATGCTCCTTATCTACTCATGAGCTTTCTAGGAATGCCCAATTCTCGTGAATGCGACCTCACAGTTGAGCTCAAGTAGGTGTATTCATTATAGGTATCCTGTAGGCCAATACCTTTATTTTTTAAACACTAGAATACATTAAGGCTTTAAGCCAACCTTCCGTACAGTCAAGAGTACTTTGTCTATTAGGACATGGGTACAATTCAATAATATATACTCTCTTGTTACAACATCAACTTGTTTTTCCCATTACCTAATTCACGGGATCTCCGATCAGGAAGATATGGGTTACCGTTGTGGTGTAACTCAAACGGGCCTCATGCCCATGTCCATAGACGCAATGGAAATCGCTCTCCTTGCAAGTCCTTTTGTAAAAGGATCTGCCAGATTTTTCTCAGTACGAATATAATTCACAGCAATAACTCCGGAGTTTCTCAATTTTACGATGCTTTAAGCCTACGCTTCACATGTCTGGAGGACTTCATGTTATCCTTAGTACTCATAACCTTAGTCAACACTGTTTGGTTATCGCAGTACATTAAGATCGCTGGTATTGGTTTCTCAACCAATGGCAAGTCCAACAGTAGCTCTCTAAGCCATTCAGCCTCAAAAGTGGCTGTGTCTAGTGCTACGAGTTCAGCTTCCATGGTTGACCTCGTCAATATGGTCTGTTTGCAAGACCTCTATGAAACTGCAGCACCAGCTAAAGAAAAAACATAACCACTTGTAGCTTTGATCTCATCCGCATCAGAGATCCAATTGGAATCACTATATCCTTCTAAAACAGATGGATACCCAGTATATGTATTCCATAAGATGTTGTTCCTCTCAAGTAGCGCAACACCCTTTCAAGTACCTCCCAATGATCATCTCCAGGTTAGATGTAAACCGCTTAATTTGCTCACAAAGAAATGAGATATCGTGTCTTGTGGCACCAGCTAGATACATAAGGGACCCAATAATTTGTGAATATCTCAATTGATCTTTTCCTAACCCTTGATTTTTCCGAAGCTTAACACTTGGATCATAAGGTGTTGGGGAGATTTTGCAATTCTCAAACCCGAATTGACTCAAAATTTTCTCGAGATAATGGGATTGGTGCAAAATGATCCCATCCTCATTTTTGATCAATTTAATATTGAATAACATCTGCCTCTCCCAAGTCTTTCATATCAAAGCATCGAGATAAGAAAGTTTTGACTTACGTCAATTACAGCAGTGTTTGTCCCAAATATAAGTATGTCATCAACATACAAACACAAAATAACACATTGACCCCACCATAACGATAGTATACACACTTATCTCGCCTCATTAAGAGCAAAACTAGCGGATGTCAAAGTTTTATCAAACTTTTCGTGCCATTGCTTAGGAGCTCGCTTTAGGCCATACAAGGATTTTAATAATTTGCACACTTTATTTTCTGTCCAAGAATCACATAACCATCTGGTTGCTCCATATAGATTTCTTCCTCCAACTCTCCATTAAGGAAAGCTGTCTTTACATCCATTTGATGGACGTGTAGACCATGGGAAGCAGCTAATGCTATGAGCACTCTAATGGTGGTTAATCCGCTCTGAGGAGAATAAGTATCAAAATAATCCTCTCCTTTTTTCTGGGTATAACCCTTGGCCACAAGTCTTGCCTTGTACTTATCAACAGTACCATCAGGCCTCATTTTCTTTTTGAAAATCCACTTGCATCCAATAGGTTTGCACCCAATAGGAAGATCAGTGATCTCCCAAGTCCCGTTAGCCATGATGGAATCCATATCGCTACGGACCGCCTCTTTCCAATACTCAGCATCAGGTAGTGCATAAGCCTCTGAAAGAGATTTTGGCACATCATCCACGAGGTATACAATAAAGTCGTCGCCAAAGGTTTTCTCAACCCTTTGTCTCTTGCTCCTACGAGGAACCTCTGTGACTAAATTGTTATCCTCCTCAGAATTATCTTCTACTGGTAGTGTATCACTTATTGGTTTAGAAATAGTGGTAGGTTCAATATTATTATTATTATTATCAGATTGATTATTCTCAGTTCTTGAAGTACTACCTGCTCTCATAGGATAAATATCCTCAAAAAATGAAGCATCTCTGGACTCCATTATTGAGTTAGCAATAATCTCAGGAGTTTCTGATTTTACTACTAAAAATCTATAGGCCGTGCTGTTATGTGCATATCCTAGAAAAATACAATCGACTGTTTTAGGTCCAAGCTTTCTCTTTTTCTGCAATGGTATATTGACCTTTGCCAAACACCCCCAAGTTCGCAGAAAATTAACATTGGGTTTTCTCCCCTTCCATCCCTCATACGGAGTAATCTCACGCTTTTTAGTGATTACTCTGTTTAGGACAAAATTTGCTGTTAATATAGCTTCCCCCCACCACATTTTAGGCATACCGGCACTCTCCAACATGGCATTCACCAAGTCTGTTAGTGTTCGGTTTTTCCTCTCAGCTACCCCATTTGATTGGGGAGAATATGGTGGTGTAACTTCATGGATTATACCATGCTCAGAACAGAACTGGGAGAATTCATGAGAGATATACTCTCCTCCACGATCAGACCTTAGTCGTTTAATTTTCTTTTCTAGTTGGTTCTCAACCTCGACCTTATAAATTTTGAAGTAGTTTAAAGCTTCATCCTTTGTTTTTAGCAAATACACATAACAATAACGTGTTGCATCATCTATAAAAGATAGAAAATATCTTTTGCCTCCTTTTGTCAACAATCCATTCATCTCACACAGGTCAGAATAGACAAGATCTAGTGGTGCCAAGTTCTTTTCTTCCTCTAATCCCTTGAAGGGTTTTCTGGTTGCTTTGCTTGCACACAAGAATGGCACTTTGATCCTTTGACAATATCACATTTTGGAATTAATTGTAATCTGGACATTCGAGCAATGCTATCAAAACCAATATGACAAAAACGAGAATGCCAAATATTGGCCTCACATTTGTTCAAACCAGTTGCAATATTCATATTATAACAAGACTCTAGAGTACTGAGGTGGAACAAGCCTCCACTCTCATAGCCTTTACCAACAAAGTTCCCATACTTTGATATTACAACTTTATTTGACTCAAATACTAGCTTATAACCATCCCTGCATAGGAGAGAACCACTAACGAGGTTCTTTTTTATTGTTGGCGCATGCTGCACGTTCTTCAAGTGGACAATCTTCCCTGAAGTAAGCTTCAGATCCACCGTGCCAACACCAAGAACAGAAGCATGCGACCCGTTCCCCATTAGGACGGAGGAAGCCCCGGCTGCCTGATAAGAAGAAAATAAGGAAACATCAGAACACACGTGAACATTAGCACCAGTATCAACCCACCAATCGGTGGATTGACATGCTGAAAAGACAACAGGAGAATTACCATACCCTCCTGAAGTCGAGGCCTCGCCTATGGTCACGTTGGCATTTTTCTTGCCCGGTTCATTTGTCCTGTTTTTGCGATAGCGACAGTCTTTTGCCATATGACCATCCTTTCCGCACACAAAACAGGTGATGTTCTTGATGTCCCTTTTCTCAATTTTCTTCTTTTTAAAGCTAGTTGTCTTGTTCGGTTTATGGCCTTTGAAGTTCTTGCCATATGATTTCTTCTCAACGACATTGGCATTGTTCTGATTAGAGGTGCTTGGTGCATCTTTTGCTCTCGCCTTTTCTTCCACATCAAGGGCTGCAATGAGATCCTCAACAGAAATCTCTTCCCTTTTGTGCTTTAAGCTAGTGGCAAAATCCCTCCAAGTTGAGGGAAGTTTGGCAACAATGCCCGCAGCCACAAACTTAGGAGGCAATGCACAACCCAAATGCGCAATCTCGCCAACTAGTAGCTGGAGTTCGTGTGCTTGTGCAACAATCGACTTAGCATCATCCATGCTAAAATCAAAAAATTGCTCACACACATACAACCAGCGACCAGCTTCAGCTTCGGCATATTTCTGGTCAAGTGCATCCCACAACTCAGTGGCAGATGTGTAGTTCATATACACATCATAGAGCTGATCCTGCCAAAATAGTCGAAAGGCGAACCTAGTGCGGTGTTGTTCGCACCACAAAAGCTGCAGGTTCTGGTCAATCGTAAATGGATACTGTGGGTGGATCACCCACCCAGCCCCAATGACATGAGCCAAAACTTGGCTCTTGTCTGCCATCTACGGAAATTGACACCAGAAAACCTCTCAGGTTTCATTGCATCCGAAGCACCAGCCATTGCTGATTCACAAAAATATTCACAATAAGGTTTCTGTAATGTTGGAAGTTGGTGCAATGTTTTTATTCCAGATTTTAAATTGAGGCAAAAGTAACAAAAGACTAGAGATGCATAAAACAGCAGGTAACACATTGTACTTCAGAATATGCTCAAGAATTGTATGGTAACGGAATTGTTTTATCACTCGAATTACTTACTATTGGGCTTGTTGAAAAAAAGGAAGCAGCGCAGACGTGGAAGTAGTCGATGTCGAGGAAGAAGCAGAGCGGTCGCGCTGATGCGCTGCCCAGAAAACTTATTGCCGCCCTCGTGCAAGTGAACTCTGCGGCAATAGTTCGGAGATACCGCTCACCCTCCTTCACGGTGCACGCCGAGGAGGAAGGCGTGCATGTTCAACAAATAAGAACACAACAATATAGCACTTAGAGTTGAGGAGGAAGAATGGAGGAGGAATTTCAGATCTGTCCCGGGCGTCTCGTGAGTTTATATACACTCGCACAAGAAATCGACCTCATGATGTCGATTAAATGCGGCGATTACTAATAATCGACAAATAATGTCAATTAACTCACTAGTAACTGACTGCATAATGACACAGAATTCAAATATATGTTTAAATCGCATTTAAACAGATTGAATGGAGAGATAAATGCAGGGTTCAGTAAAACAAAAAGTTGAATTCAAAGTGTCAGGATACACATTACGACGCGGCGCGGTCGCTCGTCGCAAGTCACAAGTCACGCGAATTTTCACGCGAACGCGCGCGCGTGTGTGTGTTTAGCCACTGTACACCCTATGCCATTCTCATGCCAAGTGTCATTATTCAAGAGGTGGCAAGGACTCCTCCTTTTAAGTTGCCTTTCCTCCACTTGGCAAGGCAATATGGTACTAAACCATGCATGCTTTGGAATTAAAGGAAATGAGCCACCCAATGGGCCAATTTCTAACAGTACTTTTGTGACGAAACATAAAATTTCATCATGAAACTAAAATACAAATCGTCATAGAAAATGAGTCGCGTTTTTTTCAGGTTGGGAAGCGATCGTTGCTAGAACCTCCTGGCGGCTGGAAGGCCCTAATCTATTTTTTCCTCCCACCTAATCCCCTCCTCTCTCTCCCTTTTCACACTCGTTTTGCTCCCCTCCCCTGCCGACCCCCTCCTTGCCTCCTCCCACTCGTGCGCCTCCCCTTGGAGCATCTCCAGCCAGCGCCGCTGCCCCTCCGGCCATCCTCTGGCCAGCTCCGACGGTGCCTCCCTCCCCATGGTCGGCGCCCTTCCTCCCTTCCCCTTGCGGTTTCTCCCTTGTGCCAAGGTGAGGAAAAAATCTAGGGTTTGGGTGTGGTTGGGTGGCTGGGTTAGGGTTCATGCCATGGAGTTTTAATGGTGGTTTGGTTATGTATGGAATGGATTAGAGATGGAACCCTAGAACTTGTGCAGTTCTGTTTTTCGATCAGATTGCTTCCTTCTGTTCATCGCAAATCTGGGATTAATTGGTGCGTTTCCTGGATATTTGGCTATCAAGAAAGTTGTAGATCGTTGAATCCCCTTTAATTTGAGTATAAGAACACTAAAATCCGATCAGCCAATTAAAATTTATGCTATTTTTGGTGTTGACTGTCCAGATTAGGTTGTGGATTGCGCCCGAAATGTTCAACTGAAGATTTGATATAACAACAGGCCGAATTAGGATTTTTGATTGCCTAGAGAAATGTAAGAAATTTCCTGTAGATTTAGAAAGTGTATTTGTATCCTTGATTTGTTGTTAGGAATCAAAAGTTTTATCCTGTTGAAGTTTTTGTCCAGAACTGAAATTTCTGCTGAAAGTTCAGAGTTAGTCTGAAGTTCAGAGGGCAGTTTGAGGACTTAACTTTCAGGTGTTGAGAAAATGGCTATGGGGTAACTATAGGTTATCCTCTTTTGGTCATTTGGAGCCTAAGAATGCAAATTTTTACTTAGCCAATTAAAAGTTATGTTCATTTTAGTACCTGCTGTTCAGAACTACTGTTAATGTATATAACCTCTGTTCATCTCTAATCTGGGAACTAGTAATGCATCTTATGAATAAATGGCTATAATATAGTTGTAGATTATCCTCTTGTGATTAATTATAATCTGAGTTCACTCAATATGGTTCAACCATTAAAAAGTTATGCAAGTTTTACCTTTTGCTGTCCAAAGTGTGACTAGTAGCAAGTATGGAGTGTAGTAGCCAGTATGGAGTGTAGTAACCAGTATGGAGTGCACAATGAGGGGTGTAGTAACTAGTATGGAGTGCTAAATTATCTAGACTGCAATCACTAAATTGGCAATATAGTTTGTATCAGAAGCTAGTAGAAACATCAAAAAAGCAAAATTATGGAACAGACTCAAATAGTCTGAAGTGAATAAGTTATTGCTATTTCAATTTTTCTTTTTCTGTAACCAGAATATCATATTATCCAACTAGGAGCAGCCAATGAGAACACGACGTAGCAAAGGCAAAGGTAAGATCTGTATTTATCTTTCCATACTATGCTTGTGCATGAATAGGGCCCTATAGTCCTGCAATTGAAATCTTGACTATTAAAATATGCTCACCTATGTCTCAAACAATAATACTGTTGTTTTCATTATATAGAACCTGAACCATGCGAATATGAGAAGCTGCGGCTAGCAAACACCGCAGCGATTCAAGCCAAATTTCAATCTCTAGGTATCAACAGATTAAAAAACCTTTTGGATTCAACATCAACCCCCACTACAACTGAAAAGGATAGCAAAAAGGGTAGAAACAATGATGACTCTGATTACGATCCTGAAGAGGATAAGGGGGCCGAGGGAGATGAATCTGCCAGCATCCCTTCACCAACAAAGGTGCTTGCTGATCTATCTCTTCCTGGGGGGCTAAGGATGTTAGCTGCATGTATTGTTTTGCATTTCATCTATTTAATTTCTTTAAGTTGCTTCATTTATGTTATTTTTGTTGTGCTGTCTATTTCATTTTGTACACATATTTACACTTCAATTTTCATCTGGTCTACTATTTTAAAACGTGCGTTACAAGACCAGCTCAAAGGCCCATAAAAAGGAAGACCGACAACATGCTTCCAGGTGGTACAAGAGCTTCAAAGAGAGTGAGGGCAACTACTGTGCAGAGGAACCCATCGAGTCACAACATGGTCCGCAAAAAAGTGGCCTTACCTACACTTCAAGAAGATACAACCACTGAATCCTCCGAGCAAGTGGTCCATGAGGATCAAATTCGGACAAAGAACAAGAACCCATTGCTCAACCTACGAGTCCGGTCATGGATTGATCCTATCAGGAAGATGGTGCGAAACGACAACAAAATGATGAAGGCAAGTTATTTTGGGCATTCTTCTTTTTCTTCTTTATTACAATTGTGTCATAGAACAGTATTTCAGATTGTTTTCATAGGTTACAAACATTAAGCATTTAACTAATCCCTTCAATGCCTTTTTAGTAGATCCCCAAATACTTCTACAAGAGGAAGAGGGCATCAACAACGGGAAAATGCTTGAGAAGATGACTAGAACTATGGGCAAGGTTGCCGGTCCAATTTCTTGAGGGGATGAGAAGGCCACATAAGCGTTGGAAGGCTGCAAAGTTTGCATCAGTGCGGCATTCAAATTAGGCATCATGTCCCTATCCTCACTAGTTGGAAGGAGTACAAGAACAACACAGCTCATTTGAATAATTTCATGGGGAAATTGTCTATAAGTGATTTCATTCTTGGCCACAAACAATTACTCTTCTTCCACATTAGATTGCATAATTCATTAATGTGGTTCATTCAACCTGCTAGACACGGCTGGCCTTGGACACCAGTGATAGGACAACCAAGGATGCATGTGCTGAAATTTTGAAGGGTGGGGTGCGACAATCTAGATATTTGTTTGAAGAAGTGGTTTTCAATGGTATCGACAAGCGAAATTAGTACAACATCCCAAACCTACCATGACGGATGAGGAGTGGAGAAAACTTGTCGAAAATGGTCGACCGAAAAGCAAGAATACGGTCTATGAATATATGGTTCTATTCAAATTCCATTCATGAATGTGCCTAATGGAACCATCTGCTGTAGAAATATCTGAAAAGAACAAGCAAAATCGTGCAAAAGTCAAGTTCCATCAAGCCACAGGGTCTCATGACTACATTGCACACTGCCATGCTCACAGTAAATAGTCATTTCACCGTCTCATTATTCATTTTCCATCCACAACACTTGATAGGAACCTTGCTAGTAGGCAGCCAAGGAAACCTTGATAACCAAAGAGATAAAATTAGATGCACTTATTTAGTTCAAGCCTTGCCTATAATAAAGCCATATGTAGTTAATAAAAACTTTTCTACTTGATACATTTTATTTTGGACTAATAAAGGATTTTATTAACTACATATGGCTTTATTATAGGCAGGGCTTGAACTAAATAAGTGCATCTAATTTTATCTCTTTGGTTATCAAGGTTTCCTTGGCTCGCCTACTAGCAAGGTTCCTATCAAGTGTTGTGGATGGAAAATGAATAATGAGACGGTGAATGATTTTTACTGAGCATGGCAGTGCAATGTAGTCATGAGACCTCGTGGCTTGATGGAACTTGACTTTGGCACGATTTTGCTTGTTCTTTCAGATATTTCTACAGCAGATGGTTCCATTAGGCACATTCATGAATGGAATTTGAATAGAACCATATATTCATAGACCGCACTTTGCTTTTCGGTCGACCATTTCTCGACAAGTTTTCCACTCTCATCCGTCATGGTAGGTACTGGGATGTTGTACTAATTTCGCTTGTCGGGATACCATTGAAAACCACTTCTTCAAAGAAATACCTAGATTGTCGCACCCCACCCTTCAAAATTTCAGCACATGCATCCTTGGTTGTCCTATCACGTGTCCAAGGCCACCGTGTCTAGCAAAGTTGAATGAACCACATTAATGAATTATGCAATCTAATGTGGAAGAAGAGTAATTGTTTGTGGCCAAGAATGAAATCACTTACGCATAATTTCCCATGAAATTATCCAAATGAGCTGTGTTGTTCTTGTACTCCTTCCAACTAGTGAGGATAGGGACATGATGCCTAATTTGAACGCTGCACTGATGCAAACTTTGCAGCCTTCCAACGGCTTATGTGGCCTTCTCATCCCTCAAAGAAATTGGACTGCAACCTTGCCCACGCTTCTAGTCATCTTCTCAAGCATTTTCCCGTTGTTGATGCCCTCTTCCTCTTGTAGAAGTATTTGGGGATCTACTAAAAAGGCATTGAAGGGATTAGTTAAATGCTTAATGTTTGTAACCTATGAAAACAATCTGAAATACTGTTCTATGACACAATTGTAATAAAGAAGAAAAAGAAGAGTGCCCAAAAATAACTTGCCTTCATCATTTTGTTGCTGTTCTGCACCATCTTCCGGATAGGACCAATCCATGACCGGACTCGTAGGTTGAGCAATGGGTTCTTGTTCTTTTGTCCGAATTTGATCCTCATGGACCACTTGCTCTGAGGATTCAAAGTGGTTGTATCTTCTTGAAGTGTAGGTAAGGCCACTTTTTCTGCACCATGTTGTGACTCTAGTGGGTTCCTCTCACAGAGTTGCCCTCACTCTCTTTGAAGCTCTTGTACCACCTGAAGGCATGTTGTCGGTCTTCCTTTTTATGGGCCTTTGAGCTGGTCTTGTAACGCATGTTTTAAAATACTAGACCAGAAGAAACTTTAAGTGTAAATATGTGTACAAAATGAAATAGGCAGCACAATAAAAATAACATAAATGAAGCAACCGAAAGAAATTAAATAGATGCAATGCAAAACAATACATGCAGCTAACATCTTTAGCCCCCCAGCAAGAGATAGATCAACAAGCACCTTTGTTGGTGAAGGGATGCTAGCAAATTCAACTCCCTCGGCCCCCTTATCCTCTTCAGGATCGTTATCAGAGTCATCATTGTTTCTACCCTTTTTACTATCCTTTTCAGTTGTAGTGGGGGTTGAAGTTGAATCCATAAGGTTTTTTAATCTGTTGATACCTAGAGATTGAAATTTGGCTTGAATCGCTGCGGTGTTTGCTAGCCATAGCTTCTCATATTCGCACGGTTCAGGTTCTATATGAAAACAACAGTATTATTGTTTGAGACATAGGTGAGCATATTTTAATAGTCAAGATTTCAATTGCAGGACTATAGGGCCCTATTCATCCACAAGCATAGTATGGAAAGATAAATACAGATCTTACCTTTGCCTTTGCTACGTCGTGTTCTCATTGGCTGCTCCTAATTGGATAATATGATATTCTGGTTACAGAAAAAGAAAAATTGAAATAGCAATAACTTATTCACTTTAGACTATTTGAGTCTCTTCCATAATTTTGCTTTTTTGATATTTGTACTAGCTTCTGATACAAACTATATTGCCAATTTAGTGATTGCAGTCTAGATAATTCAGCACTCCATACTAGTTACTACACCCCTCATTGTGCACTCCATACTGGTTACTACACTCCATACTAGCTACTACACTCCATACTTGCTACTAGTCACACTTTGGACAGCAAAAGGTAAAACTTGCATAACTTTTTAATGGTTGAACCAAATTGAGTGAACTCAGATTATAATTAATCACAAGAGGATAATCAACAACTATATTATAGCCATTTATTCAGAAGATGCATTACTAGTTCCCAGATTAGAGATGAACAGAGGTTATATACATTAACAGTAGTTTTAACAGCAGGTACTAAAATGAACATAACTTTTAATTGGCTAAGTAAAAATTTGCATTCTTAGGCTCCAAATGACCAAAAGAGGATAACCTATAGTTACCCCATAGCCATTTTCTCAACACCTGAAAGTTAAGTCCTCAAACTGCCCTATGAACTTCAGACTAACTCTGAACTTTCAGCAGAAATTTCAGTTCTGGACAACAACTTCAACAGGATAAAACTTTTGATTCCTGACACCAAATCAAGGATACAAATACACTTTCTAAATCTATAGGAAATTTCCTACATTTCTCTAGGCAATCAAAAATCCTAATTCGGCCTGTTGCTATATCAAATCTTCAGTTGAACATTTCGGACGCAATCCACAACCTAATCTGGACAGTCAACACCAAAAATGGCACAACTTTCAATTGGCTGATCATATTTTAGTGTTCTTATACTCAAATTAAAGGGGATTCGACGATCTACAACTTTATCTATATCCAAATATCCAGGAAACGCACCAATTAATCCCAGATTTGCGATGAACAGAAGGAAGGAATCTGATCGAAAAACAGAACTGCACAACATCTAGGGTTCCATCTCTAATCCAATCCATACACAACCAAACCACCATTAAAACTCCATGGCATGAACCCTAACCCAGCCACCCAACCACACTCAAACCCTAGATTTTTTCCTCACCTTGGCACAAGGGAGAAACCGTAAGGGGAAGGGAGGAAGGGCGCCGACCATGGGGAGGGAGGCACCGCCGGAGCTGGCTAGAGGATGGCCGGAGGGGCGGCGGCGCTGGCTGGAGATGCTCCAAGGGGAGGCGCACAGGTGGGAGGAGGCAAGGAGGGGGTCGGCAGGGGAGGGGAGCAAAACGAGTGGGAAAAGGGAGAGAGAGGAGGGGATTAGGTGGGAGGAAAAAATAGATTAGGGCCTTCCAGCCGCCAGGAAGTTCTAGCAACGATCGCTTCCCAACCTGAAAAAAACGCGATTCATTTTCTATGACGATTTGTATTTTAGTTTCATGACGAAATTTTATGTTTCGTCACAAAAGTACATAGGGCGACGGCGCATGATACAATTAATGACGAACATAAACAAGTCGTCACAGAAAATAGATTTTTCATGACAAAAGTTGAGAACGTCACGACGTTTTCGTCACAGATAATCACTTTTCTTGTAGGGAACACATAGATACATCTTAATTATAATACAGGTACACTTGAAACAAACATGACGATCTCATCATAACTCCACTTGCTTATTCTTCTGTATAAAAATTAGCCCTTCACGATGATTGACACGGGTGTAGCTAGCTTCCTCAAGTTGATCTTCCTGAACCGTGACGCCAGTACCGATAGGAGGCAACTCGTCAAACTGATTGTATTCTTCCTCATCTACCACATTCTCAACTCTAACAATCCTCCTCTTTCCCTGAAGAACCACGTAGCGCTTCTTGTTGGATGGGTCAGTTACATAGAAGACTTGAACAACTTGGTTAGCGAGAACAAATGGTTTGTCTTGGTATCCGACACGTTCGAGGTCCACAGTAGTGACACCGTACTTGTCAACCTTCACGTGTTGCAGGTTAACCCAACGGCACCGAAATAATGGGATCTTGAAAAGTATGTAGTCGAGCTTCCAAATTTCCTCAATGAACCCATAGTACGAGCTCCTCATCGACCCAGCGGTATTCAGCGCATCTACGCGAACACCGATGTTCTGGTTTGTGCTCTTCATGCCCTGACCTCTCGTGTAAAATGTGTACCCATTTAAGTCGTATCCTTTCCATGTTACAACCATAAATACTGGCCCTCTTGCCAACCATGTCAGTGTATCACCTAACGAGGTTCTAGTGATGGGTTGTCGCTCCTTCAACCATCTGTTGAATTGAAGATTATGCTGTCTAATGATCCAAGACTCCTATCGCGATGGATTCTCATGCCGTAGCCAGTTCTTATGCTCGTCGATATATGGGGTCACAACAGCCATGTGTTGAAAAACCGTGAAATGGGTTTTAGCACACGCAGCTGGATCAGGCGTGATTGCTTTCCTTCTGATGGTCCTGATACCCTAGAGCCTCCCCTCATGGCGGGATCGAGGCACACCTATCAGTTCAACCTGAGCCATGTATTCCACGTAGAATTCGACAACCTCTTCGGTTGCATAACCTTCGACAATGCTACCCTCCGGTCGAGATCGATTCCATACGTACGACTTGAGAATTCCCATGTACCTCTCGAACAAGTACATGATACATAGGAACACGGGCCTGCACATCTTTATCTCCCTCAAAATGTGAATAATGTGATGGACCATGATATCGAAAAACAACGGAGGAAAATACATCTCAAGATAACATAGAGTCATTACCACCTCGGCCTGCAGAGCATCTAGTCTTTCGACGCTAACTCAGGTTTGATACCCATACGGACCAAGTCAAGCCGTGCGTTGATATCGTCTTTTGTTTTACCCTTAATGTTCAGTAAGAGACCAATTAAACTATCACAGACATTCTTCTCTACATGCATGACGTCAAGGCAGTGCCGAACTTCTAAGTGCTTCCAATAAGGTAGGTCCCAAAATATTGATCTCTTCTTCCACATGCTCTTCTCATGGGTACTCGATTTACGTCTCATTCTAAGCGCAATATCCAAGTTCTTAACCATATCATGAACATATATCCCATTTAAAGGTATTGGAGCTAAACCGTCTTCGTTCGTTCCGTCCAAGTGTTTCTTCATCTTGAGGTATAGGTGATTCCTCCGGAGGAACCTACGGTGACGCATGTACACGGTTTTGCGGGAGTGATTCAGCCACACACTCTCAGTGTTATCTAAGCAGTGAGTACATGCTTTGGCTCCTTTTGTACTCTGGCCCAACAGGTTAGCAAGGGCAGGATAATCATTTATGGTGCAGAACACAGGCAATGCAAAGTGAAGTACTATCATTTGTGAGCATCCCATACCTGTACCCCAGCAGCCCACAATGTTTTCAAATCTTCCACCAATGGTGCTAGGTACACATCAATATCGTTCCCAGGTTGCTTCAAGCCTTGGATAAGTATAGACAGTAAAATGTATTTTCATTTCATAGACAACCAAGGAGGAAGGTTGTAGATACAGAGATTCACAGGCCAAGTGCTATGACGGCTGCTCATGTTACCGAACGGATTCATTCCATCCGTACTCAATTTGAACCTTATATTCCTCGGATCTGCAGCGAATTACTGAAACCTCCTATCGACGTTTCTCCATTGGGTGGAATTTGCAGGGTGCCTTAGCATTTCGTCGTTCTTACGCTCATCTAAGTGCCACAGAAGCTGTTTTGCCTCCTTTGGGTTCGCAAATAAACTCTTCAAATGGGGAATTATAGACAGATACCATGCCACCTTAGCAGGAGATCCTTTCTTCACCTCGATGCCCTCGTCATTGTCGTCTGATCTATCTTTATGCTTGTACCAAGATGCGTTGCACACCGGACATACATGCAAGTTTGCATACTCTTTGCAATAGAGGACACAATCGTTCGGACAGGCATGTATTCTTTCTACTTCCATTCCTAAGGGACAAAGAACCTTCTTAGCTTTGTAGGTGGTTGTCGGCAACTCGTTTCCCTCCGGAAGCATGTCCGCTAACAGACCTAACAGCACTCTTGTTGGACCAACCGTTACTTGCCTTTAATTTCAGTAGTTCTAGCACGGATAACAACCTTGTGTATTTGAACTTGCAGCCTGTGAACAAAGGTTTCTCCGAGTCGTCCATCAAGCCCTAGAATTTTACATACTCCTGCTCATCACAATTCCCTTCTGCATCCCGCAGCATCTGATCTAGATTATTATCGTGAAACCTATCCTGATCGAAAGCACAGTCGATATCATCCGAAGTATCATCGACTTCATCGATGACATCCAGAGTATCGTTCACTTCGTCGATGATGGTAGTACTACTTGCTCCGTGCATAATCTGCTCTTCACCGTGACTGCTCCAACATGTATACCCCCCTTTGAAACCCTGTAGAATCAAGTGTGCTTCGATCTGTGCTAGGTTTTGAAACATCCTCAGATTCTCGTAGTCAATGCATGGATAAGGCATAAATTCCACCCCTTGTTCAACATATCTTCTTCTGCAGCTCTTCTAGAAGCAGAGATGCCATTAATGTACTCGGCGCTCGCACGATTCTCAGCATACATCCAGCTTCGGTCCATCTACGCTACGTATGTAATAGTAGGTGTTAAATAATGAATTAAGTACAATAGGAGTGCACAAGTACACATACTCTACATATAAGCTACATTTAAACTTGCTAATTAATTTATATAGCTCCTTACATCACAAAGAACGAATGGGTATATAAACACATGTAAGCTACATTTAAACTCAGCATCTTCAATTCTCCCTTTTCATACCTAGTTACATCTTGAGTATAATGCAATTAGAACCAATTACTACTTTAGATCAAAGAGAACAAATGGATTTACAGCAAGCTATATCAAAACCATCTTCAATTCTCTCTTTACTAAGCTAGATGTATATATATTAAATATAATGCTATTACAACCAATTATTAACCTAGATCACCTTCATTTAAGTAACTATCTCAATATTGAGTACAATACAATTAGAACCAATTACTACTTTACATCATAGAGAACAAATAGATCTACACCAAGCTATATCTAGAAATTAACCAGCTTCATTTCCCTCTTTACCAAGCTAGATCTTAAATATAATGCAAATCTAAACCAGTTACTACTTTACATCACAGAGAACAAATTGATCTACACAAAGCTAGCTAGATCTAGAACCACCTTCATGTCCCTCTTTACCAAGCTAGATCATACAATGCAAATTTGAACTAATTACTAACTTTAGATGACCTAGAGCACAAGGATCTACAATTACACCTCCAAATCTAGAGTCTCTTTCCACCAGATCGCCTCTCAATTGCAGCCACCTTAAAAACAGCTCGGGAAACCCTAAAAATACATAGTAGGTCGAGGCTTTCTGTTCTTATTTACTTAGAAATTGTCATCACGTACGTTTTTCTTGCTAAAACCGTCTATGATGTGCCCCTCATCACAGACGGTTTTATCCAAAAACTATATGTGATGTTCTCCCCCTCATCAAAGATGATTTTTGGCAAAAAAAAAACCCCCCGTCTGAGATGTGCAAATGATTTTTGCCAAAAATCGTCTTTGATGTGCCCGAGACTCATTGCAAACGGTTTTTGTAAAAAAATAGTCAGTAATGATGTGTCTAATATAACCCCTTTTGTAGTAGTGGATCCATCACATATAAACCATGCTCTTGTCTAGTTTTATTATTTACTATTTTAATTATGTTTTTATTGTAATTATTGTTTCTGCCCTTTGGTCACTGCCGTTAATTTGTAGGAGAGATAGGTTGCTTGATGGCGATTAGTGTAGACCGTACTACACTTTGGGTTCAATATTGGAATACTCTAAGAGAAAGTACATGACGATTTTGTGCATTCGCAGGGCATCAGTCGCATGTGAGACTCGCGCGTACAACTCCGCAGCACCAGAATAACCTCCAAATTTCAAATGAATGGATGACACGCAAGGTCCGCTTTACTTACTCAGTTGCCCACAGTCAGATATACAGTAGTCTTACTTCTTCACAAACTTCCCGTTAATAGAGACTCGAAGGGTCTTCTTTATCTTTACTAATTGTGAGAGGCAATCCTGAGAGGTAAAAAGAAGGAAATTCCCACGTAATAAAAAAAATACAAAATAGCTATAAATTCTCTTATTAATCAGAGAAAAAGAAAAGATCTAAACCGTTCATGTGGTAAATCCCATCACTGATCGTATGGCTCAGATTTACTTGGACATATCCTGGGCTCAAAGTTCTTTTCGGTATTGAACTCCTCTGCGTGGAAACAAAGACCGAGTCGTGCAAGCATAGAACTCCCTTGTGCTGTTCATGCCTCGCCTATGAGCTAGGCCTTCTATTAATATAAAAAATATGTAAAAAGATCACTTTCCTTTCTTCCTTATTTACCTATATTATTTGAAAAATGTCCTTATCTACATATTAATAGAGATGTAAAAGTAGTCGTTCCTAAATGCTTCCAAATTAACATCTATACCCCTTTATAATGCATCTAAGCAATTTTTCCTACGTCCACCCTAAATAATGCAATTCATTAGAGATGGTCCAATATTCGTGCACCCAGCAAAACGTCCCCAGAAACTTGCATTCATCAAAATGAACGTCTCAGATCTTTCCTCAGTTTTACTCACCCACATCCGATGGCCATTATTTGGTGTGTCTAATCATCCCTGTGGCCCACAACAGACCTCCCCCACCTACATATTTGGAAGGAGAGCGAATCAAACAAGGAAATAAATAAGGAGGATCTGCATGCAAGGAAACCAGACTTGAATTTTTTACTGGCCAAAATTGTACGTACTACATATTTGGAAGGAGGGTGAATCAAACAAGGGAATAAACAGGGAGGATCCGCATGCAAGGAAACAAGACTTGAATTTTTTATTGTCCTCGCATTGTGATCGTATTTTTTTCCGAATATGACCCTTCTCGAGATTTTTTTACGGATTTAGCCCCATAGAGCCTAATTTCAGCGCACGGAGAGCGCTAAATTTTTGTTTTTATTTTTTATCTAAGGAACCAACGGTGCGGAGTCTTTGCTTGATTTTTTCAATTTTTCTCATGGAACCGGCGACCGTGAGCACTTGTTTCATTTTATCTTTTTCCTTGCGGATCCAATGGTCGACGAGCGCAGTTTATTTTTCCATATTTTTTCGATATCATCCTCAGTAGCCCACAATGACCTTCCTCACCTCCAAAGATCAACAAGGAAAAGGAAACAAACGTCTTGGAATCAAGGAAAAGGAAACAAACGTCTGAAAAGGAAAGGACCATACATTACGTCTTTGGAAAATGAAACCGGGAGATGGGGCGTGCGGCCGGAGAACGCAGGTCCGCAATGACTCCACGGTCGTCATCGGTGGCTTTGCCGACGCGGCGAGTTTTTGGTCGTGACCTCGCGGCGCGCAGTCCTCGGCAAATTTATAATTTAATTTTTTTGAAAATAATTTTATTAAGTACAAAATAATCGAAAGTTTTTTTGAGAATTTTTCTAGAAATTTTTAACCTAATGTGCTATCTTTTCAAAAATCCTTTTACATTTAAAAAAAATGAAGGCAACTCACCTGTAGCTTCTTCTAGCTGCAGCCCAGACCAGAGAAGCTTCTTCTCTTCCCTCCCTCCATTAAAGCAAGAAAGAAGCTCCAAAGCTCCATCAATCCCGCACCAAATCTCCTCTTTCCATCTATGGTGTTAATTCCCCAAATTTCGTGCTCTATTACCAAAATTTCCTCCCAATCTGATTTGATCCCAAATTATGATTTTCATAAATATGCTTGTTTCGGGGTTATAAAAGTCGGCGAGCTCTCCTCCACCCCATCGCATTGCGTAAATCCCCAAGTGCTCCCTCTTGTAAAGATCGCCGGATTTTGGAGGTAACCCAAGCCATCACCGTCATCTTTCCCGGCGAAATTCACCGCAACCGTGACTCCTCCCCCGCAGGCGCCGGTGCCGGCAATCTCGCCGCACCAGTGCCGACCCACTGCGACCGGCCGATCACCCCTTGCCTTCCCTCCCCCTTGCGCTGGCCAAGCCCAGAGAGCACGCTGTGCTCTCTGTGGAAGCTGCAAAAATAATAATTTAAAATCAGAAAATTCTTTTTCTTTCTCTTTCTTGATTTAAAATCTTTTGGGAGCCCGTTTTTGCCCATTCGACCTCCATTTAGTTCCGTTTTTCTTTCTAAATTCATTTAAAATTCTAAATTTCTCTTTTATTATTAAGTGTTGTATTCATACTTATCTTCTCATTTAATTGATAAGCGGGTGTACTGCCGTCGTAGCGTTAGCACAGGCAATATACTAGTAGGAGAAAAGGAGAGGGACTATGATACATGTGTACGTATGCACTTCACAATTTTTCCTGCCATTCACTGACTATATAAAATTGGAAGTGATGAGGAGCAGAAAAAAAAATATTAATAAAAGAAACGTTCAAACAAAAACTAGAAGTTGCATGCCCCATAGACATCCTGTAAAGAAAATTATGGTGGCGATACATTGTGGCTTGGATCCTTAAATCTACGGAAAGAGATGAATGTTTCCAACAAAAAAAAAAGGGTAATACTGCATTTCTAAAAATTGATTGTATCCAAACATGAATGGGTGTATGCGTCATGACGTACTCACACTACTACAGGATGTCATATATTAGACGCCTCATCACAGACGATTTTTCAAAACCGTCTGTGATGAGGAACATCACTAACGGTTCTATAGCGCAACCGTCAGTGACATCATCACAGACGGTACTCTTCATAAACCGTCAGTGATATATAGTAATATCACAGACGATTTTTGTACCGAACTATCAGTGATGCTAGCACAGACGATTTTAAACAAAAACCGTCTGTGATAATATGTATTATCCCAGCCGGTTTATGAATAGAACCGTCTGGATTCTATGTAAATCACTGACGGTTTATGAATAGAATCGTCTGTGATAATATTTCAACTATCCCGCACTCACCAAATTTGAACTTCCCGCTCGTCTCGTTTTCAACTTCCTTTAAAATAACAGCCCGCGGCTCTCTCCTACTACTTTCTTCTCACTTCTCCTGCTCTCCTCTTATCTTCTCTCTTCTCACTTCTCTTCCACTCCTCTCATATTCATGTTTTCTTCTCCATTTCCTCTTCTCATCTCATTTCCACTCCTCTCCTCTTCCTCTACTCCGGTCGCAACTAGAGCATACCGTCGTCCATATGTTAGGTAAGTGTGGTGTTCGAATCATTCAATTAAAATGCCATAGCTCATCCTCTCCTCTTCCTCTTCCTTTCTCTCTTCTCTTCTCTTTTGCACTCTTGATGTTGCGGTGTTTTCGTTTTCGATCCATGCACCTTTCGGTAAAATGGCCATAACTTTTGCATACGAGCTCCGATCGCGACGTTCTTGTGCTCGTTGGAAATCTAACGAAAAGTTCGTTTTGAAAATCCATAAGTTCAAGGGGGCTACAACAGAAGTTCTACCCGAGGCTCTAAAAATGTCGATCGCGAAAAAATATCGTTTAGTGTCTCAAAACGGCCTCCTAAGTGTTTTTCCGTCGATTTTGCGTTTTCAAGTTCTTCAGAAAAGGGATATGGGATATCTCACATCCAGTAGCTCTTCCATTATGCCTGAACTAGCACAGAGCAGCTGGATCATAGAAATATCATCTGTATGTGACGATATTTTTTTGTTTCCAAAAGTAACATCATAGGCGATTCATAGTAAAAACTGTATGTGGTAGTTTGTTATCACAGACGGTTCTTAGTAAAAACCGTCTGTGATGTTTGCATATCACAGACGGTTTTAGTTTGAAACCATATGTGATGCAAACATCACAGACGGTTCATAAATCATCTGTGATGTGCCATGACATCACCGACACATAGTTACAGACGGTTCGGAAAACTGTCTGTGATGACAGTTCCGAACCGTCTATGATGGTCTTTTCTGTAGTAGTGTCAAGTTGTATGTACATTTTTTAGTTGAAGTGAAAGTTGGAAATAAAATTTTCTTAAACATTGTGGCACAAAATATTGCAAATTTGAATAAAAAAATAAATAAAGGAAAATTTAAAAAAAACTAGAAGTTGCATGCGCCATACACATCCTATAAAGAAAATTATGGTGATGAAACATTATGTCTTGGATCCTTAAATCTAAGGTAAGAGATGGATATTTTCAGACAAAAAAAAAAGATATCGTATTTCTAAAAATTGATGCATCCAAACATGAATGAGTGTATCGGTGTATGTGTCATGACTCAAGTTGTATGTACATTTTTTAGTTGAAGTAAATTATAAAAAGAATTTAAGTTGGAAATAAAAATGTCTTAAACCTTGTGACTCAAAATATTGTAAATTTGAATAAATACTTAAAAAAAATTGGGTCGCAACATATGTAAATTCAGAATTAAAAAGTCTGAAGAATATGGTATCCAAACATCTAAAAATCCAAAAGTAAAAATTCTACAAAATCATGGTGTGCAAATATGTAAATTTTAGTTTGCAACAAAAATTCCAAAAAAATCACTTCGGAATATAAGCATTTTTGGCAATTAATTTTGCAAAAATTGTGGCATAAAATTTAAATTTATCCGATTTCCAAAAGTTCAAATCTATAAAATTTTAGAATTTGGACCATACAAAAGTAGTTGGGCATATATAAGAAAAAAAGGCAACATATATCTTACCATTAAGGTGCAAGGACCATGTTGGCACCAAATAAACACAAAATAATCCCAAAAGAAGTGATGATGTGTCGAGGCCCTCCTTTTTGGCATGGAATACCAAGGAGGTCTCATGTGCATAATGTAATAGTTTCACGATCAGTAGTTAGTACACATATATCACAACATTGTTATCACATCCATACATAGGTCCATAATACAATAGTAGCAGGCAGTTCTTACAACATGGCCTATAGACTGAATTAAATTGCAGCGAAAGATACAAGGTCTAACAGTATGCCTTTACCTAAAGTACCACATGCAACTGACAAGGAGTAGGTCCTAGAGAAGCTCGTCGATATAGTCCCCGTAACCTGCAGCGAGATATATGTCCTCAGGAGCTTCGCTTTCCTCGTCCACTGAACCAACAATTTAAGGAAGATTGAGTATATTTATACTCAGCAAGACTTATAGTGTATGACAAATGCATATATTATAAAATACAGGCTATATCAATAGGAAAGCTTCTATGATTATTTAGCAGTGAGCAAAGATGAACACAAATGTCAAGTAGTAATTTGCAAAACAGAATTTATAAAAGCAAGGTTGACTGATATGAAAATAAAGTAAGTAAAGAATATAGTAACAACTCACAGCCCTCCATGACGTGAGCATCAAGACGTCCATTGCCAACACATGGCATAATCCAATTATTGCCAACACATGGCATAATCCAATTATTGCCAACACATGGCACAACAGCTGATACCAATACTTGCCAACACATGGTATAGTATTGTATCACCTGCGGGGTAAGCTTTCTAAAACATACATTTTTGAAAATGATAAAACAATTAACTATGTGATGACTTTACCGAGTGCCCACGACCGCAGGTGCGGCTTTTCGAAAAGATTCACTTTGTAGAGGTGTACAACTTTACTCACAAGAAATGATCAGCTCTTTGTGCAAGCTATTAGCACACTTTCTTTGGTGTACCGCAGAGTGATCATAACATAACCGTTACATTATTTAATCCTAACTTTGTACCAGCCCGGTGATAACAAACCCTTAATATGGCGATAGAAGATATTTGTACCTACGGTACGACGAAAGGTTTCTGAAAGATCATGTGGTGGTCTACCCAAGTGTGTGATGAATAATTGACTGTTTTCAAGCTTTTGGTGCTCAAGGTTGAGTTTGATTTGAGTCTGTCCTGGTCGAAGACCAGTGGTTGGACCTTGAGTGGTTTGGACTTTGGCTGGTCGAAGACCAGTGGTCGAGTGACTCGAGTACAGTGTGAATCAAGAAGTATCGAGTAGGGATGCTGCCAGGTCGAACGGTGGGTTAGGTCGAGTAGAGTGAGAATCGATAAGTATCGAGTAGGGTTACTCGATGCTCGATATCGACTCATCGACTCGATTTTGAGCAAAGTGGGCAATGCTGTGTGATGTGGTTTCTAGTTTTTGATGGTTGCAGGATGACGGTGCTAGGTCATGGTGAGGTGAAGGATGACCGGGACTAGGCGAGGTGCGTCGGAGGTCCAGACGGTCGAGGATCGCCGAAAGATGATCAGAGATGGAGTCGCTGCGAACCTAGAAGACAAGGAATGGATGAGATGTTAGCTAGAGAGCTACTCGGATCAAGGAGGATCGTCAGATCGCGGTCTAGGAGAAAGAGTAGTGGGTCTAGTTAGCAGGCCTTGAAAAACCCGGTGTGCTGGTTGGGTTTCGGATTAGCCCATGTAAGACTGTATGTGGGAGTCATCCTAACCCTTGATGGTGGTCCTTAGGGCAGAAGGATCTCATCCAAGGGTGAAGGGTGACTCGAGAGTAGTATAAATAAAGGGGGAGGGGTGGCCTTCCTCCTCTTGAAGGTTTTAGAGGTTTTGGCTCCTTTGAGCTTTTTGCCCACTTTTGTTGTGAGGCTTTGTAAACCTACCTTCCAGAAATGCAAAACAGTTTCTATCATGCTTGAATTTACATTACGCATTCAATTCAGCAATTTACTTTCAAGAATTTAAATTCCGCACTTTATTCTTGCAATCCACTTATACGCAATTTGGATTTGCCTCCCCTCCTTCTACTTACTATTGCCTCTTATCTCGAAGGATTGTTGAATTTTTGTTGCAAGAAACTGATCTTGTGTTCTTGAGTGATTCATTCGTATAGATCATGTTTGCAGAGATTTTGACTTGAGTTCTTGCTTGCTGTGACAAGTGGGAGGTTATCCAAGATAATTCTGATCATCAAAACCCCACGAGCAAGTCCAAGATGAAGTTCTTGTGTTTTGCTTGAACTTGGTGTATTTTTCCTTTTAGGACAAAAAAGCCAGAACTTTGATATCAATGAGTTCCTGTCATCCTTAATATCACATCTACCAGGTTTCATGAGTTTTTGTTCAGCTGATCAAAAGATTCCTCGAATTATCTTTTGAGTTCATACTGTTCTTGGCTCTGTTCTTCCTGGTGTTCTTGAGCCTGGTTATACCGTCCTTCGTACGATCATACCAGACTTGCAAGAAAACTTCCTCCATTTGTTTTGCTCCTTTTGATTAAATTATCTGTGGGCTTCTTTAGATTATTTTGAGTGGGGGAAATCTTATTTGGGATCATTCACCCCCCCTCTGATCGCCATTTCGGTCCTCCAGTTTCACATCCCACCGTCCCACTTCTCCCCCATATTAAGGCGTACACCGTTATATTGTCAAGCGTTGCTCCCATCACCGTGGTGTGCGTGCCCCTTCGAGCAATCCATAATGGAACAACCCGTACTACTACAACCATAAGAAGCAAAAGAAATCAAATAACATCAACTCCAAATAAAGATTTTAGAATTATAAAACTCAGGTTTTATATTGAGTTTTTATTTGTGTGTTCATAATTCTTAAAGTTTATTTAAATGAGCGGAGCTTTTATTTAAGTTTCTATTTAGGGCATCCATCTTACTTATTGTTCATTAGATGCAAAACTTCTTTGTTTTTATTTAAATTTACAGAGACATAATATCATGATCATAGTGAATTTTAGGCACTGGTTTCATTGATTTTTGAGTTAGTTTGCACAAGTTATTGAATTTCCAATATTGACTACATAAAAGGCTAAACTTATTTAAAATCCAGCACAAATGAGGTTCAAATTTAAATGTTTTTGCAGAATTAAAGTCCTTGAGTCCTCTGGAATCTTCAGGAAATTTCCTCATGGGTTTTTGAGTTAGGGTGATATACTTTGTAATAGAACATACCTTAGCTTATATTCAAATTTTAAATTCAAAATTCAAAAAAGATGTCAGAATTTAAATATTTTTGGATTTCAGAAATATAATGATTTTATATGAATTTATAAACTTGTTTGACTAAATTTGGATCAGAGATGCAAAAGATATTCAAGTTTGAAGTTTGTCGGTTTGGAAAAATGTTGGGAAAATTGAAAATACGCTTTTACAGTTGGGGAAGTGTCTTTTCCATTTTCCGGATTTTCCTAGCATTTCTTGAATAACCCTATCACTGACATCGGGCCCCACATGTCAGTGAGTATTGATTTCGAGGCGTGCTGACGTGTGGAGTCGATCGGTCAGGGACACGTGCAAGGGCTAGAGGTTGACATCCCAGACCCATAGCGCAGAGACTCAGCAAGGACGCGCGACTAACGAGCGGGGCCCGTTTGTTAGCCTCACCAAGATAGGGGAGAGGAGGTAAAGCTCACCGGCAGCAAGGGAGAGCCGGAGAGGTCGAATGGGTTCCATGGTTGTCTTCAGGGTACCAACGCGCATCTAGGGAGGGTACCGGTGTGGCCAGTGATGGCCAGAATCGGCGTGCCACCGTGGGAGAGCGGCGACAGCCAAGGCGGTTAGCGGGGAGAGGTGAAGGAGTGGTTCTTGGCCTCAGGGAAGATGGGGGTGAGCACCCACGGGTTGAGGAGGTCCCATTGCACCATCTTACTATGGTGAAGAAGCTTCGGTGTGGCTCGGCACCGTGTGACCAGACGCAGGAAGAAGTGAGGCGTCGTGGCGAAGCTTCGGGCGAGCTCGGCTAAAAATGAGATAAGGGTGAGCTCAGGGGAGTAGAAGAATGCGGCTGACGCAATATCGCGACGAACGCTTGCTGAGGTGTGACGATTGAGACTTGCCCCAAATATGACACTCAACAGCAATGGCGGCTCGGCAGAGTAGGGACTTGTGCTCGGGCTAGGGAGAAGTACCCGGGCACAAGCAAGGGGCAAGGCGGGATGTGGCACTGTATTTATAGCCGGGGAAGTGGCATGGTGATTGGTACAGGGACAAGCTAGCGACAAGGGGAAATGGGCACGCGGCTGGCTTCGTCTCTACGGAAATCAAGCGTACACGCGAGCTAGCAGTGCAGCTGGGATTGGACAGAAGTCTGCGGAGGTGGCATGGGCAGTGGTGCAAGTATCACGGCGACAACCTTCTGAGCTGCGGCAGGGAGAGGCGCTAACCAACTTGTCGTGGCCATGGATTGGTGGAGGTGGGCGGTGAGGTTTGGCACGGCGCACCGACAAGAGCTGGTTCGGTTTGCAGCCACAGCAAGGGATTGCCCTGCCTTTGTCCCTGCGGCGAGATTCGGGAGTGGTCGCAGAGAGGCTGCTGCGACAAGGTTTCTGCAGAGGAAAAGCTACCTCGGTGGGGATTGGGCAGAGGTGGGCGATAGCTGGTAGATGTGGAGCTGCTGGACTCCTGCCACGTCAAGCTTTCGGCTGCAGAAAGGCTGCCACGGCAAGGATTCGACAGAGGGCTTGGGCACACTTGCGCAAAGGCGAGGAAGAAAGGGAGAAGGCCACTGGCCGGCGGGGCCGGATCTTGCGGAGGCTGCCAGCGAGACACTGAGGCTGGCAAGGATGGCCCACACAGCAGAGAGACGCAGCAGGGAAAAGGATGACGGTTTTGCTGAAATTTCGACTGCCATTCAGTTTCAGATTTAATTGGGCATCCAAAGTATGGTGAAGATTTTTGAAACTTTTTATATAGAAACCCAATGAGATAGTTATGTTGACATAAAAACTTTCAGATTAATATCAGACTCGTGAAATTTCATAAAATTCTGACAAGGGGACAGATTGATTATTGGCCTCTCTGTTATTGATTTTATAAAGGCATTAAAAACATCAAAATATTCTGAAAATTTTATTTTAGTATTATGAGATACTGTTAATGATACCATAAATTTTTAAGATCAATATAGTCCTTATTTATTTTTATAAAATTCTGAGATGGCTTCTGTTACAAATTTCCACTTGCTGATTTTAGTTTTCTATAAATTGATAAATGAATTAAAGATTTTATAAGACTGTCCATAGACGATAATGAGAGCATTAAGGACTTAAAAAAATTTGTTCCAGAATATCTTGTAATTGGATATTTTGAGATTGAGATTTTATAGTCCTTGCTTGAGCTATTTGAAATGTTTTTGACAGATTCAGAAAATCCAGAAATTCCAAAAATAATCAAAATCAAATGAAAATCAAAAAGGGGTCCAAATATTTAAATTAATCTTTATTATATTTGGGATGTTACATGATATAACTCTCAATTTACTCTACTTATTTAGAAAATATTAAGTTTAAATTCATTTTATGTCTGAATACTACTATTCACAGCAAACTTATCTTTTTTATTTCTTCTACCACACTTTGAGTTTTAATTTCAAATTATAAGAGGTACTACAACACTGGGTAGAGTATATCAACATTTTTTAGGATTTGTTTATATCGATTTGCTATCGCAATCAACAAGATTGCGCCACTTGCTGAAAGCATCTAGGCACCCGGTACGTTTTGGTTTTGATAATTAATGACAACTATTTTATATGATCTAATGCTTTTCTTGAGAATATTGAAAGTAGGTCAATTTCAAGATTAATGATCATGGGAATACCAAGGAAGGTTCAAACCAACCGGTAATATGTCAAGATCATGAAAAGGTAAATTTATAAGGCTCTTTTCTAGTCTTTTGACGATCTTGGAGTTTGGAAGAAAGACCGGTTTACTAGATTTAGGGCCATACTATTAAGAGGGATCTTGACGCTTATCTCGATGTCATTTAGGGTTTAAAGGCTCAAAATGCACATTCAAATAGTTGCCAAATCATAAATAGTTCCAAACCTTGAAAATCCTTTTAAACAATTCAAATCTCTGAAATCGGTGCTCACCGCCATGGCGATCTTGGTGCTACGGGATCTTGTAGCACCGGCTCAACAGCCCGGTGTGAAAATTCCAGAGAAGGAATTTTTGGGGGATTTTGTATCCCGGTGCTACCGCATATGGCATCCCAGTGCTACCGGGATAACGGTAGCACCGGACTTTAGCCCGGTGTGAAAATCACAGAGGGTGTGTTTTTGGGTGATTTAGTGGCCCGGTGCTACCGGATCTTCGGTAGCACCGGACCTCAACCCGGTGTAAAAATTCCAGAGAAGCACCTTTTTTCTGAGCTTTTGGGAGCCCAGTGCTACCGCCCATGGTGGCCCGGTGCTACCGGACTTTCGGTAGCACCGGACCTCAGCCCGGTGCTATATTTCCAGAGAGGTGTGTTTTTGGAGAAAGAAAAGGAAATGGAGCCCGGTGCTACCGGCCCTAGTTGGGCGGTAGCACCGGACCCCCTATAACGGTCTCTGGCAAGTGCATTAAATGCACTGTTCTAGCCGTTGAAGAGGAGCCCGGTGCTACCGGTCCTACATGGGCGGTAGCACCGAAAAAATAGATTTTTACAGATTTCGAGCTCAACGGCTAGAAAGTTTGGTGGAGGCTATAAATACCTCCCCACCTGCATTCTAGAGCATCTCTAGGTCCTCATTGATGATATTTGAGCTCTAGCAAGTATTCTCCACTCTTGTGTGCATTTAATTTTCATTTGTGAGTGTGAGAAGCAAGTTTGAGTGTTGCATTTAGTGTTTTGAGCTTTTAGACACCAACATTCGACCTCAAGCTAGCGTCAAGGTTTATTACTCTTGGAGGTTGCCGCCTCCAAGACGGTTTGAAGGCGATCTGCGCGGTGAGCTTCTCAACGGAGATTGTGAGAAGCCCCGGCAAGTTGTGAAGGCCGGAGTTCGCCTACCCGGAGCGGGGAAGAACTACCTTAGTGGTCGAGGAAGGCTCAAGCAAGTGGAGCCGGCTTGACGTGGTTCAAGTCACCTCAACGTGGAGTAGGGGAGACCGGCAAGTCTCCGAGACCACGGGTTAAAATTCCTTGTCTCCTATTTATTTGTGTTTGGTACTCTTGTTTGTTAAGAATCCATTTCATTAACACCATTCTATTCATAGTCTTTGAGCTCTCTAGTATATTTGCTTAGCTTGTATTAACATAGCCTTTTAAGCTTTTGTTAGAGTTTTAAGTGTGTTCTTCATAATTGTATCTCAATTTGATAGTATCATTTGTATTTCCTAAATTGTATTGAAAAATTTAGAAACCTCCTATTCACCCCCCCCCCCCTCTAGTCAGTTATCCTTGATCCTACAAGTGGTATCAGAGCTTGGACTCTCTTTTGGGGCTTCACCGCCTAGAGAGTAAGGATGGCTAGCGATGGGGTGTCAATAGGCAAGGCGCCATTTTTTGATGGTACAAATTATGCTTATTGGAAAATTCGCATGACCGTTTATCTTAAGGCCATGAGTCCAAGCATATGGAGGATTGTAGTTGAGGGTTTCACTCCGGGGGTTAATCCCACACTCACAAATGACCAAGAGGAGCGAAACACTCATCTAAATGCTCAAGCTATGAATGCTCTTTTTGGAGCCTTGAACGCGGATGAGTTCGATCGAGTGAGCAATCTTGAAACCGCTCATGAGATTTGGACAACCCTCTCGGAAATTCATGAGGGGACATCCTCGGTCAAGGAAACCAAATTGCATATGCTTCGAATCAAATATGAGAGTTTTATTATGTTGCCTCATAAAAACATCAATGAGATGTATTCACAGTTGAACAACATAGTAAATGAGCTCAAGGGCCTTGGAGCATCACTAACCGATTTTGACATTGTTCGTAAGATGCTTAGGGCTCTTCCGAAAAAATATGAGACCTTGGTGACGTTGTTTCTCAACTCACCGGAATTACCAAGAATGACGCCAACGGGACTTCTTGGAAATCTCATAACCAATGAGCTTTACAAGAAGGACAAGGAAGAGCTTTTGGAGTAAAGCTCTTCGAAGAAGAAGACCATCGCCTTCAAAGCAAAGGCGGAGTCAAGTGATGAGATGCTCAATGACTCCGATCATGATGAAGACACCGAGGAGAAAATGGCTCTTCTTGTAAGAAGAATGAGAAAATTTATGAAGAGACGTTCAAGCACAAGTGGTCCTCAAAAATTCAAGAAGGGACAATACTCTAGCACCAATCGATATGCTAATATCCGGTGCTATGAATGTGATGAGAAGGGACATATTGCCTCAAAATGTCCAAAGAAAAGGGACGACAAAAACAAGTCCCCTCCGAAGAAGAAGTTTTTTTATGGGAAGAAGAAGCTCTTCAAGAAGTTGAATAAAGATGGGAAAGGCGAGGCTCACATTGGAGAATGGAACTCCGAGGAAGAATATCCGGACTCCGACTCTTCCGAGGATGATACACCTCCAAAGAAGAAGGGTCTTGCCGGAATTGCTATTGAGGAGACCTCATCACCTTTCGTCACTCCCTTATGTCTTATGGCTAAAGGAGATTTTAAGGTAAACACAAATGATGATGAACCCTCTTATGATGAATTAATGGATATGCTTGAGGACTTGAATGAGTATCTTGGAAAAGAAAAGTCTAAACACAAAGCTTTAAGAAAAGAATACCTTTCTCTCAAAGACTCTTATGAGGAGCTAATGGAAGCTCATGAGACTCTTCTTGCTAAGGACCATTCAAAGCCTCAAAATGATATAGGAATAAGTTGCAAAATTATTGATGATATATCTTGCTTAGAAATAGATTCGTGTTGTATATCAAAAACTAGCATATCTACCTCTTGTGATGATTTATTTGATATGCCATCAATATCATGCTCTAGTTCTACTTCATGCCATGAAAACCTAGTAGTAGAAAATAATGAACTTAAGGAACAAGTAAACAAACTTAGTAAAAGTCTTGATAGATGTTTTAAGGGTAAAGACACTTTAAATAAAATCTTGAATGGCCAAAGATGCTCCTACAATAAAGAAGGACTAGGATATGTTCCTAAGAAGGGCAAAAAGATTAATAACAAAGCTCCTCGTTTTGTTAAATCAAATGGAAAGTTTTGTTACAAATGTCATGAGGTAGGGCATCTACCAAACAATTGTATTTTGGATAAAACAACTAAAAATAACATTTATGACTTTTGTTATGTTCTTAAGAAAGATAGTTTTGGCAAAATAATTGCTAAGGTTGTTGGCACTCCTATACTTGGCTGTAAAAAGAATGCCATTTAGGTGCCCAAAGCCTTGGTTACTAACCTCCAAGGACCCAAACAAATTTGGGTACCTAAAAGAACTTGATTCTCTTTTGTAGGTGAATTACAAGACTGGCGGACGGCATTGGGTGTTGGATAGTGGATGCACTCAACATATGACCGGTGACCGGAAGATGTTCACCACCTTTGAAGTAGGAAATGGGCAAAACGACAGGATCACATTTGGTGACAATAGTAAAGGAAAGGTGTTGGATTTGGGTAAAATCGCTATCTCAAATGACCTTTCTATTTCAAATGTTTCTTTGGTAGAAACCTTAAATTTTAATTTGTTATCGGTTGCTCAAATTTGTGATCTAGGTCTTTCTTGCATGTTTTCTAAGAATGGTGTAGTGATTTCTAAAGAAAATGATAATTCTTTAGTGTTCAAAGGTTTTAGATTTGGAAACTTATATTTAGTTGATTTCACCTCAAATGAGTCATGTCTTCAAACTTGCTTAATTGCAAAGACATCCCTAGGATGGTTATGGCATAGAAGACTAGCTCATGTTGGGATGATCCAACTCAAAAAGCTTTTCAAAAATGATTTAGTTGTGGGCTTGAAAGATGTGAAGTTTGAGAAAAATAGACTTTGTAGTGCTTGTCAAGCCGGAAAACAAGTTGCTAGTTCTCATCCTTCAAAAAGTATCATGTCCACATCTAGACCATTAGAGCTCTTACATATGGATTTGTTTGGCCCAACAACCTATAAGAGCATTGGAGGAAATTCTTATTGTTTGGTCATTGTTGATGATTTTTCAAGGTATACGTGGGTATTCTTTTTAGATGATAAATCCGAAACCTCCGATATCTTTAAAAACATTGAAAAAGGGCTCAAAATGAATTTGATTTTAAAATTAAGAAGATTCGTAGTGACAATGGTTCCGAGTTCAAAAATACAAAAATTGAAGATTATTGTGATGAATTTGGAATAAAGCACGAACTTTCCACTACTTACAATCCGAAGCAAAATGGAGTTGTGGAACGGAAAAATCGAACATTAATTGAAATGGCAAGAACTATGCTTGATGAGTACGGCACCTCCGATAGTTTTTGGGCGGAAGCCATTAATACCGCTTGCCATGCAACTAATAGGCTTTATTTGCATTGTCTCTTGAAAAAGACCTCTTATGAGCTTCTCATTGGAAGAAGACCAAATATTTCTTATTTTCGAGTTTTTGGTTGTAAATGCTACATCTTGAAAAAGGGTGTTCGACTTTCAAAATTTCAAAGTCGTTGTGATGAAGGCTTCTTGCTTGGATATTCTTCAAATAGCAAAGCCTATCGTGTATTTAACAAAAATAAAGGTTTTGTGGAAGAAACTTGCGATATTGAGTTTGATGAAACTAATGGCTCTCAAGAAGAGCAAGAAAACTTGGATGATGTAGGTGAAGAAGGTTTAAGAGAAGCAATGAAGAACATGACACTTGGAGACATAAAACCAAAGGAGGATAAACAAGATACACCCTCATCCACTAAAGTTAAACCCTCCACTTCCGCTACGTCAAGTCAAGTTCAACCTATTGATGTGGATGAAAAGGAGTGTGATCAACAAATGCATACTCTACCTCAAAGAATTCATCATGGGCTCTCCAAAGATCATCCAATAGATCAAATATTGGGTGATGTTAGTAAGGGTGTTCAAACTCGATCTCGCGTCGCTTCTTTTTGCAAACATTACTCCTTTGTATCTTCTTTTGAACCTACTCACATAGATGAAGCTCTAGATAGTCCGGATTGGGCAAATTCAATGCATGAAGAACTCAATAACTTTGCCCGAAATGATGTTTGGACTTTAGTGGAAAGGCCCAAGGAACACAATGTAATAGGTACAAAGTGGGTATTCCGAAACAAACAAGATGAAAATGGTATTGTGGTAAGAAATAAGACCCGGTTGGTAGCTCAAGGATTTACTCAAATTGAAGGTTCGGATTTTGGTGAAACCTTTGCTCCCGTGACTAGATTAGAAGCCATTAGAATCTTACTTGCTTTTGCATCTTGTTTTGATATTAAATTATTTCAAATGGATGTAAAGAGTGCTTTTCTAAATGGAGAAATTTCCGAGTTGGTATTTGTTGAACAACCTCCCGGTTTTGAAAGTCCTAAATATCCTAACCATGTTTAAAAACTCTCTAAGGCGCTATATGGTCTCAAACAAGCTCCTAGAGCATGGTATGAGCGACTTAGAGATTTTCTACTTTCTAAAGGGTTCAAAATTGGAAAGGTTGATACAACACTCTTTACAAAAATTATTGACGAAGAATTCTTTGTATGCCAAATCTATGTTGATGATATTATATTTGGCTCTAAAACGAAGACTTTTGCAATGAATTTGGTGATATGATGTCTAGGGAGTTTGAGATGACAATGATTGGAGAATTAAGCTTCTTCCTTGGACTTCATATCAAGCAACTCAAGAATGGGACCTTCGTGAGTCAAACCAAATATGTGAAAGATTTGCTTAAGAGATTTGGCATGGAAGACTCAAAGCCCATCAAGACACCAATGGCTTCTAACGGGCATCTTGATCTAAACGAGGGAGGTAAACCGGTAGACTCAAAACTTTATCGCTCTATGATTGGTAGTCTACTCTATCTCACTGCATCTAGGCCCGATATTATGTTTAGTGTGTGCATGTGTGCTCGCTTTCAAGCTTCTCCTAAAGAATGTCATTTAGTAGCTGTTAAGAGAATTCTAAGATATTTAAAGCATTCCTCAAATATAGGGTTATGGTATCCTAAAGGTGCTAATTTTGATTTAATTGGATATTCGGACTCGGATTATGCGGGTTGCAAAGTGGATAGAAAAAGTACCTCCAGAAATTGCCAATTTCTAGGTAGACCCCTTATTTCTTGGTTCTCCAAGAAACAAAATTCCGTAGCTCTATCCACCGCCGAAGCCGAATACATATCCGCCGGTAGTTGTTGTGCTCAATTATTGTGGATGAGGCAAACTTTAATGGATTATGGAATAGATTTTAAAAATGTGCCTCTTTTATGTGATAACGAAAGTGCCGTTAAAATAGCCAACAACCCGGTCCAACACTCAAGAACCAAACATATAGAAATCCGTCATCATTTCTTGAGAGATCATGTTAGCAAAGGAGATATAGTGATTAGTCACATTAGAATCGAAGATCAATTAGCGGATATCTTAACCAAGCCTTTAGACGAAGCCCGGTTCTGTAAATTGGGGAATGAATTAAATGTCATAGACATCTCTAATGTGATTTGAGCTTTACTTTGAATCTTGCTTGAAAGATTAATTAGTTATCTCTTTAGTTGCTTTATTGGAAATGTTGATTTCTTTGGGTATTTATCTCTGCCTTGTCTGCTTTCCCGGTAGCACCGCTCATACAAGAGTGGTAGCACCGGAGACCGGTGCAACTGGAAAATCCGCGGTAGCACCGGATTTATCGGGTTTTAGGGGTTAAGCCAAGTGCGGTGCAACCGTCCCCTCCTTCTTCACACCGCTCTCTCTATTTTCTCTCTCCCCGTTATCCCTCTAGTTTCCCCTCTCAAATTTCCTCAAAATCATCCGAAGAAATCAAGTTTTCTCTCCACCCTTTTGATCTTCATTCGATCCTCTCTCAAAGGTATCCTCTTTTGTTCAAATTCTATCATTTCTTTATGCCCTAGCATCATCTTCATTCCTTTGTAGGGTTTTGTGAAAAATCAGCAAAATGTGTGGAAATTTGTTGAAATTTATGGTTAAAATGAATTTGATGAAGGATATTCTTGCTATTATTCCTGAATCAAACTATTTAAATCATGATTTCAAACAAATTATGCTCAAAATCAGATCTGGCCGGTGCTCTCGGTCCTGTCGTATGTAGCATCGCTTGAGTCCGTGCTCTACGGGTTTGTGTAGTCGGTAGCACCGGATTTGCAGTAAAACTGCTCACAAATTGCAATTTTTTTACAAAACTCTAAGTGTCTAGGGCATATCCCTTGAACTTAATCCTTGGAATTTCTCTTGTATCCAGTAATCATGCCTAAGACTCGGGGCTCCGGCTCTTACGTTAAAGTGGCTGCAAATAGAGGACGTGCTCCTCCTCCTCTTCCTCAAGATTCCGACAGTGAAGACAACATTCCAATAGCTTCAAGACATCGTGAAGTCCGACGGAAGATTAGGCAAGAGACTGGTGACAGCTCCAAGAAATTCAAAGGAAAACAACATGTGTAACTAAACTGAAGAAGTCAGTGACTCTATGGACATAGATAAATCTCAAAGTGGAGAAGAGACCGAAGAAGAAGAAAACCTTGATGATTTCGATCCTTCGGCAAATTTGAAGACAATCAAAGGTGACACGTATTTCTCCTTGAGAACTGCAAATCAATATTTGCTGCCTAGGAATGCCACTGAGGATAGATTCATAACTTTGTTTCATCAAAAAGTATTCTATGAGATTTACAAAGAAAAGGAATTTACTGATCACAAATGGATAAATTGGGAGCACATTAGAAAAATTCCTCTGTTTGTTGGAGTTCCTGAGTTATTTCATGGTGCAGGACTGTCAGACTTTGTTAGTAAAAAGTGTGATTATAATGAAGATCTAATCAGACAATTTATGCTACATTGCATGTCTCTGAATCATATGAGAGCATTACTTGGATGACAGATGCCGCAGTGCACACAGTCACTAAGAATGAAATTGAGGAAGCTTGGGGCATTCATCACAGTGGGTATCCCAGTGTGCACAGTGATAGAGTCATTCCCCTCGCCAGGAAGTTTGAGCTCTACGAACCTTCAGCTTCAGTCAAGCGTCCAGGTAAAATGGCGCATCTGCTTACTTCTGCCAGTCTGATAAATAGAATTGTTAGAGTTACAATCCATCCTAAGAGCGGAAACTATGATGAAATCAGAGGATATGCCTGGAATATTCTGAGTAAAATCATGAACAGACATAAGTTTGATGTGGTGAATTTTATGATCAGAGAAATGGCTTCATCTGCCTGTGACAAAGGTAAAAGAATCTACTTTGCTCCATTCATTATGATGATAATCAAAAGAGTGACTGGATTTCAAGGAGGATGTGGCGGTGTCCACAAGCCATATCGACCCCGTAAGGCTGCTCCTCAGACCATTAGTCAGCGGGATCAGTCTTCTTCCCAACAGCCTCAGCCTCAGGATATCCCAGCTGCCTCAGCGGTCCCTCCGTCTCAGCATATTTCTCATGATCAGTTCTTGGACAGCTTAAGGACTGACCTCATGAGCAGTTTAGCCAGCATGAGATCTGACATGATGAGTGGTTTCTCTAGGCTGGAGGAGCAGCAGTCGCAGACTAGGCAGATAGTTGAGGAGGTCCGAGGTCGACCTGATTCCATCGATTCCTCCATCTCCGAGCTTCGCTCATCTCTTCCTATTGTCTATCAGCGCTCGGGATCTCGTGCACCTCCATCTACTCCGCCTCCTCCGGCTCCTCCATCTTCTTGAGCTCCTCGACGATCTTATTGTTTTTGGTATTTGATGCCAAAGGGGGAGAAGTAACTATAACCTTATGATGTATTTTGGTTGCTATGATATGTGATGTATTTTGGATGTTTGGATTGGATGTTGTTTTTAAATATTCTCATGTCTTATTTAAACATTTGTATTTATTATGGTTGTCTTAAATATTCTCATGCTCTTGCATATTGTAATATCTTATTATTGTTTTAATATCATTAATTGTTTATCCACGGATTCAATTCTTAAACAACATTCTGTCAAATTTTTTTAAAAAAAACATTTTCTCTAAAATGTGCAACCATCTACTTGCAATTAACATGCACATCTCTAGGGGGAGTAATTTTTATCATGTTTAATACTCCCTATGCTTCAAAAGGCAAAGAAAACTTATGTATACTGAATCTCTTGAAAGAAAATTTTCTTTTCTTGTTCACTTAAAAACAATTTCAAATTATCTCTTTGGGTTGTCATCAATTACCAAAAAGGGGGAGATTGGAAGCATCTAGGCACCCGGTACGTTTTGGTTTTGATAATTAATGACAACTATGTTATATGATCTAATGCTTTTCTTGACAATATTGAAAGTAGGTCAATTCCAATATTAATGATCATGGGAATACCGAGGAAGGTTCAAACCAACCGGAAATATCTCAAGATCATGAAAAGGTAAATTTATAAGGCTCTTTTCTAGTCTTTTGACGATCTTGGAGTTTGGAAGAAAGATCGTTTTACTAGATTTAGGGCCATACTATTAAGAGGGATCTTGACGCTTATCTCGATGTCATTTAGAGTTTAAAGGCTCAAAATGCACATTCAAATAGTTGCCAAATCATAAATAGTTCCAAACCTTGAAAATCCTTTTAAACAATTCAAATCTTTGGAAATCCGGTGCTACCGCCCATGGCGATCTTGGTGCTACGGATCTTGTGTAGCACCGCTCAACGACCGGTGTGAAAATTCCAGAGAAGGGATTTTTGGGGGATTTTGTATCCCGGTGCTACCGCATATGGCATCCCGGTGCTACCGGGATAACGGTAGCACCGGACTTTAGCCCGGTGTGAAAATCACAGAGGGTGTGTTTTTGGGTGATTTAGTGGCCCGGTGCTACCGCTCATGGGAACCCGGTGCTACCGGATCTTCGGTAGCACCGGACCTCAACCCGGTCTAAAAATTCCAGAGAAGCACCTTTTTCTGAGCTTTTGGGAGCCCGGTGCTACCGGATTTTCGGTAGCACCGGACCTCAGCCCGGTGCTATATTTCTAGAGAGGTGTGTTTTTAGAGAAAGAAAAAGAAATGGAGCCCGGTGCTATCGGCCCTAGTTGGGCGGTAGCACCGGACCCCCTGTAACGGTCTCTGGCAAGTGCATTAAATGCACTGTTCTAGCCGTTGAAGAGGAGCCCGGTGCTACCGGTCCTACATGGGCGGTAGCACCGGAAAAACAGATTTTTACAGATTTCGAGCTCCAACGGGTAGAAAGTTTGGTGGAGGCTATAAATACCTCTCCACCTGCATTCTAGAGCATCTCTAGGTCCTCATTGATGATATTTGAGCTCTAGCAAGTGTTCTCCACTCTTGTGTGCATTCAATTTCCATTTGTGAGTGTGAGAAGCAAGTTTGAGTGTTGCATTTAGTGTTTTGAGCTTTTAGACACCAACATTCGACCTCAAGCTAGCGTCAAGGTTTATTACTCTTGGAAGTTGCCGCCTCCTAGACGGCTTGGAGGCGATCGTGCGCGGTGAGCTTCTCAACGGAGATTGTGAGAAGCCCCGGCAAGTTGTGAAGGCCGGAGTTCGCCTACCCGGAGCGGGGAAGAACTACCTTAGTGATCGAGGAAGGCTCAAGCGAGTGGAGCCGGCTTGACGTGGTTCAAGTCACCTCAACGTGGAGTAGGGGAGACCGGTAAGTCTCCGAGACTACGGGTTAAAATTCCTTGTCTCCTATTTATTTGTGTTTGGTACTCTTGTTTGTTAAGAATCCATTTCATTAACACCATTCTATTCATAGTCTTTGGGTTCTTTAGTATATTTGCTTAGCTTGTATTAACATAGCCTTTTAAGCTTTTGTTAGAGTTTTAAGTGTGTTCTTCATAATTGTATCTCAATTTGATAGTATCATTTGTATTTCCTAAATTGTATTGAAAAATTTAGAAACCTCCTATTCACCCCCCCCCTCTAGTCGGTTATCCTTGATCCTACAGTTGCAGCCTAAGGTTGGGTTGCAATTAGGGTTTGCGAAATGGTAGAAAACCGGGCGGTTTTTGCGAAAACCAATCGTCTCGATCCGGGTCGCAATTTGAAACTGCTCGTAAACTGCGGAGTTCAAATGTAAATTTAAATTTTATCAAAAAGTTTAGCAAAATGTGTTAAAATGTTTTGAACATTGTTTGTGAGGTTCTGAGGCAATGATAATGATGCTATAAAATTTTGGATGATTATCGGACACATGTATTTTGAAAAATTACGTGATATCTTGTCGAATATATGCTCTTCAATTTTTTATTTTCTAGGGGCACAAAATCAAGTCTAATATTTATTAATAAAATTTTGATGTTCTAACGTAATTATAATGATGTTGTAAAATTTTCAGATGATGATCAGATATGTGTATTTTTAAAAAAATTTGAAAGTGCTACTATCATTGTATATGCTCTTCTATTTGTGATTTTACATGGGCACTAAATGAAGTCTAATATTTATGAAAATTTTAATAAATGATCATTTGGAACTATTTTGAAAATTTTAATAAATGATCATTTGGAACTATTTATAGTTACATTAAAATTTCAGAATATAATAAATCTTTAAATATTTATAAAAATCTGACACTGTCTTTGTTCCTTTTTCATTAATTGCTGTTTTGGATTTTTAGAAGAAATAAATGATTTATAGAATTGTTTTAATTTCTGAAGTGTTTCATAGATTAATTGGGATTTTTTAAATTTTGTCAATTTTTTTGTATTTTTTTAATTTTCCTTCGGTGTGCTGAAAATGAAAAATCACTTAGAAAAATCGGTGAAAATCGCTCGAAAATGGAAAAAAAAACCCGCTCAAAAATCGAAGAAAACCGATCAAAAATTGGTAAAATCACTCGATTTTTTTCCCCACTGTTGTTTGATCGTCGAGTTCAAAAAAATTTGAATTCAAACTTCTTCGGTTTCTACCGATTTTAGCTCGATTTTTAAAAATTTGAATTTAAAATTCTTCGATTTCTACCGATTTTAGCTCGATTTTTACCGATTTTCGAAAAAAATTGTTTTTACCAATTTTCGCAAAGACGGTTTTTGAAACCCTAGTTGCAATGTAATTGATATATATTGCAAAGAAAAAATAGTTTCTAACTACACTATTAAATTTACATAATTTAAAGTATTCAAAGTGCATGGGCTGATGACTAGTTCAATTAATAGGGACTAGTATTTGCCCAACCCCTCTGTCTCTCTCTTTCTTAAAAGTCTTCTCTCAAGTTCTTGGTCAAAAGATGAGGGGAGAAGGGAGGAGATTTTAGGTGATATCCAAACGAAAAGCAGCAGCCCTTTCTTTATAGCTTTGGTGCCAAGTATAAAAGAAGGGTGCAAACACAAGTCGGTTTTGCCATTAATGCCTGATTTTGTATCCTTTTGCTAGAGATGTGCATAGTGTGAAGAGAGAGAGAGAGAGAGAGAGAGAGAGAGAGAGAGAGTTGAGGTGGAGGATGGTCAGGGCCTTCATAAGGGCTTCATGAGGGACTACAGACAGGAAGATCACCACCACCATCACCAATCCTCCAAGCTCCCCGTTAGTTTCCAGAGCTCCTCACCGCCGACGATGATCGCCTCTTCCTCCATGTAAGCTATACACGATATATGTTGCATATGTTAGCTATGTAACCATCGAGTTCCTCTTTTTATTTTCGCCTTTTAGGGAGCTTTTTTGTGTGTCCATCGAGAAGATAAGCAGTATTGCTTGTTTCGAATTTGGCAACTCCCCTACTGATCTTTTAGTTCTCTCGCACCCTTTTGTCGCTTGTCGTAGAAGGAATTGAAATATGGAGCATCCTGTTGATTTGCTCTCGTATGGGAAAGAGATTGTTTCTTCTGTCATAAAGGTTTTGCCTTCTGTCATAGAGGTTTTGCCAACACTAGCTCTCGTCTTATGGAATTTGGGTTTTTAACTGCTTTCTGAAATTCAAGCATGGGCAAATAGGAGAGGAATTAGAGAAAGACACAGTAATCCCCCGTCATAAAGCACCGTATCAAATAGTTTATTGGTTAGTTAGGGTCTTAGGGGACATGGAAATAGTTTAGGGGCTGAGGTAAGAGATCGAAGAGGACTACAAATTACCAAAAACTAGCTAGGACATAATTCTTTTGTTTGTATCTTTCAACAAGTAGCTAGATCAAAACTTTTTTTAATGGATTGGACACACCGACTCTTCTATCTGCTCCATTAAAGAAAAGTTATGCTCCTACATGCTTTCTAATGTATACAACTACTGATTCTTGCTTATTTCATCCTCCAATTTCCTTTCTAGGAGCAAGGAATCGACAAGCTACGACATCGCGGAATTCGATCAAGCATCAATTTTTCTATACTTAGATGGTCATGACCAACCGTTGATTCAAGAACAACGACGTACGTTATCAACAAAACACTTTCCCTTTTCTTCCTCAAAATACGTTGATGATGTATATCTGTGAGTAATTTTTTTTCTTTTTTATACACCAAAGGTATGATATTCCCTTTTCCATGGATATGTGTTTGCCACATACATGCCAGGCCGGTTCTTGTGTCTAATTCCCATTTATGTTCCATGTGTTTTCTTTCTTCCGATTTGGTATTCCTCCCTGTGTGAAGAGTGTGACATGTAACAGGCGCTCTGATGATGACCCCCCCTTGCAAGAACTTGATCTAAAAGAAGCTATAAATATTCCTTCTTTCCATTTCTCCCCCATTCCTTTCCATTTGCACCTTCTCATGTACTCTATATTGAATTGTAGCCCCAGAAACATCCACGTACGAAGTGTTGCTATACCAGTACTGCGTCTGTCTGTCCCTTCTCTCACCGTGCATCCGTGTTTGTGTGTGAAGCACATAGACATATTTAATTAAGAAGCACCTTTTCAAGCACGAATTAATCTAAATTCCATAAGCTAATATATACACACACACACAGCTTTGAAGTGCTAGCTGCACCCTTAGCTTAACATGACTGAACGCTTACCCACAGTACATGTTAATTGCATGCTTGCAGAAACTCTGAACATCTTCCCTTCGCAGCCCATGCATGTCGCCGAGCCAATTCCTGCTGCAAAGGTACGTAAACGTAGGTAGCCACAATACAGGTAGCACTGCATGCATGGCCCATGGATGCAAACTGCATATTGTGACTCATTAAAAGCAACCAAACACTTCGATCTCTGTCTTTGCATGGACCTGACGATCATGCATGTGGTCTAGCTTGAGTTTTGATGCACTTTTGATGTTGTGTTATGTACGTAGAGTGGTGGCGTAGCCATGGCCATGCTTCCTAATGGCAACCAGCAGGTACCTTCTCCCAAGAGGCCTGATCAGCAAGGTGCCCAAAAGATCACCGTTGCTCTTCCTGGACCAACGGTGCCTTCGCCCAACTCTGCCAAGGAGAACAAGAGTAGTCTCATTAAGGCAATGCATCTCTGGAGCTTCTTTCTGTAACCAGCAATTGAATATCTCACTCTTCCTCTCTCTAGAAATCTAGATACATACATCTCTCTCTCTCTCTCTCTCTCATCTTTTGAAGGAACCAAAAAAATGTGGCTTGCAGAACGACGGATCTAGCAGTGGGAAGGGTGCAGCATCTAGTCCCGAGAGAGAAGGAAGGAAAACACTAGACCCTAAGGTGAGTCAGTGGTTCTTAACAAGGTCTTAGAACAACTCATAGTAATTTAATTAGGAGGGTGAACAGTCACTGTCTACAGGCTAGCTACACATAGTAGTTAACCTATATGTTATGACTTTGGAGTTTGACTTGTGTGTGTGTATGCATGTTGCAGACACTGAGGAGGCTTGCACAGAATAGAGAGGCAGCCAGGAAAAGCAGGCTTAGGAAAAAGGTTTGTGATTGGGTCAACCAAGAAACTGCACAACTTAAATAAAGAAATTATAGGTATCCATGTGTGTATGTACTTTCAGAAACATACAATACATGTGGCAAAGTCTAAACATATCTCTTAACCAAATTAATGCATACGTTGTTCATGCAAACACTACATTTTTAATAAACTGTTCTTTTGCTAAATGCAGTCCCAGTGTCTATTGGATTTAATGAATTTTGTGATGTAGCAGTTTTTGGCTCTTTCTTTGGGACTTTATGTGATGAAGGATATACTTTATTTTTCCTTTCTCCTGAATTTGACAAACCAACTAAAGAATAATATCACTTTCCAAAAGTAAAATCTCTTTTCTTTTTTTGTTCCCAGATGCAAATTATTACGATGATGATGTGGCTATATGAAATATGTGTTATGCCTAAGTACCCCGAAGAATTGATTGAAATAACCATACATTAATTGTTTCATTTCTGTATGATTAGATATATAAGAAATCTAGAAAAAAAAAATTTTGCGAGCAAATATGTACAAATTAACTGGCAGGAAAGCTTTATGTACTGTTAAGATCCTTTTTTTATCTAATCAAATTTTTATACTTGTTTTATTAAAAATATGTGAAAATCAGCAAAGCCAGAAATTAAAATTAAATGTGCATTTATACCATATTCTCTTCATTCTTCAGGCTTATATCCAACAGTTGGAGTCAAGTAGGATTAGGCTAAGCCAGATTGAACAGCAGATTCAAACGGCAAGAGTACAGGTAAAAGGGCAAAAAATAAGTCTATTCAATTTTTATTGTAACTCTCCCAGAATTATCTTGGAGGTAACTTACTGCATTATTTTCTGCAAAATATTTTGATGTCCTGCATATGCAAGTCGTGAAAAGTGACAACTATATAATGTTCAGGGTGTCTTGTTGGGTACTGGAGATCAGCACCAGATGGGACTTCCTTCTGCCCCTTCATCTGGTAATGAGACTCTCCAATCCATCCCTTAATTTTACAACAATTGCGTTGATTCTTTAACTGGATCTGTCTCTAGCTAGTTGAACATTTTAGCAATGAATTCCGTTTTTAACTACATATATATGATGAGCAGCTGGGATATTTGACCTGGAGTATGCGAGGTGGGTAGATGAACACAGCAAGCTGATGTTCCAGCTTAGGGCTGCCTTGAACGAGCACGTGCAGGACAACCAGCTGCAGGTGCTCGTCAATGGCGCTGTGGCGCAGCACAGCGAGCTGCTGAGCCTCAAGGGCGCCATTGCCAGGGCTGACATCTTCCATCTCCTGTGCGGAGTGTGGGCGAGCCCTGCTGAGCGTTGCTTCCTTTGGTTGGGCGGATTTCGCCCCTCGGAGGTCATCAAGGTACGTACGTGTGTGTATATATATATATATATATATATATATATATATATATATATATATATATATATATATATATATATATATATATATATATGATAACAAGACTTTTATCTATCTTTGAAAGGTATTAAAATTTATATTAAAATAGTATTAAAGATTGGTGTGTTCACCCTTTAAATTTTTTTATAACTCCTAGTACTATATCAATGTAAATTTTGGTACCTCTTAAGGATAGTAAAAGTCTGATGATAATTATTTACATCAAGCCATTCCAAACAGCCGAACAGTGCAGCTAAATTCAATTTCCAAAGAAGCATATTTTTCCCTTAAAAAAGAAGCTTATTTCCTTTCCAGCTTCTATGAGAAGCGTGGTTTATGAGAGGCTAGATTGGAAAGGTAAGCTCTCGCAAATAGGACACTGATTTGCACCAGTTCTCAATGTGTGTTCCGATTATAAAAACGTTGTGAAAACTTTGTTACGTAGAGCACCTTTGGGAGACACATACTGCTTCTAGATAAGGATGTGCATACCAACAATTTTGAATGATCAACGCGCGAGATGAGACAACCGGAAATTCGTACTTTAGTTGGCATGGACACTAGGACGCTCAGAATTGTCGATGCATGATTGTGGGTTCATTTGGTTGGTCTTAATAGGTATCTATATATCCATGAAAAACATATCTCTCTTTTGCCTACAATTAAAATATAAATCAATAATCCCCTAACAGATGAGGGCAATCTTGCTTTCTTATTAGCCATTGTTTAACGATGACTTAACCTAATCCACAACCGTTGTTTACATATTCAAGGGCGCTCAACTGACCCAAACCATGTCATCTGTATATACAAACCTGGTCACGGAAATAGCAATATTTTCCTATCATTTTTTTAATCTAGAAGACCCTAATTTTCTTTTCCCTTATCACTTTACGCAAGGATCATACATGTCCAAACCTTCTGCTATATCAAACCTTGGATTGACCCTTCGCGTGCCCCGTGTAATCTAGTTGATCTATTTGCATGACGTTGCAAGATAATTCTAGATTTTTTTTTAGCAAAAGAGCTTTGGACATCTGGTGAAGAACAACGATTATAAACCATCTGATTGTTTACCTCCAATTGATTTTTGCATTATCTTTCATATATGACCTCTGTGAAAAAATAACAGAAGCCTGGACTCTTCCAAGTCTCACAAGGGATCCATGCATGCTTATATGTTAGGCTAAATATCTTGGAATAACTAATGACAAATGTTAGATTGAGTGACTTCCAATTCTCTTCCATCGAAATGAACTTTTCAATAGCCCGCTTGTCTTCGCTGTTGTAATCTCCACCAACTCCAAACTTTGAAAAGCTTATATGCTCCAAAACAACTATATATTCCCCGTTTTAATTACTTGATCAAAAATTCCAGAGGTCCCTTAATTGATTCCATAATACAGAGAGATCGAAAAAGCTTGGTTAATGTGGTAGTAGGTCCAAGTACTTGATGGAATAGTACTTAAAAGTTGAGAAAGAAAAAAACTTGGCGTTTGGATGCATGCATTGTTGAGACAAAGAATTGATTGGGGAGTAGGTAATTGGATAGAAACAGGGTATGGGAGAGGTTAGATGTGTGATGGGGATGGTTTCCCCAATAATGGATGATCCCAGGGGTTTTTGTCCTACTTACTTTCGCTTATTCTACCAGGAATTCATTGGGTTGGCCTTCTAGAAGGTATATGTCCCATATTGTATTTAGGGATACACAAACCATATTACACGTCTTTTTGCATTTTTGTTGACCTAAATAAAAGAATTACTTTTTTGTTTTCCTATATGAATAAGGTCTTTTTTTTTCATTACAATGGAATTGTAGATCATAATATATTGAGGCGTGCCTCAGCCCTCAATACTCTTATCAAAGAAAATTTCACAAATCTTAAGACAAGCAGTTTAGTTTATGCATGACGTGCAAATCAGCCCTCCAGTATTTTCTTTAAAAATTATGCGGTTTTCACAAACTTCGACAACATACAGGCATGCATGTTAGATGTAAATGTCATATATGGTTTTCTCACATGATGGATGATTTCAGAGGGTTTAATTGGTCTATTCAAAGAACTAATCAACTGCCTTGATCTTCGTACGTATCTCCTAGAAGTGTTCATAATTTGATGTAAGAAGATCACCTTCAACAAGATTCTCAAAAAGAAAACATCACGTAAATTTGCATGTCTTTTCATGTGGACTTTTCGTCACATTTATGTTTTGAGCTTATTGAGTACACATTTCAGATGGAATGTGCAAATCATACTGATTAAATGTTTTCTGCATACACTTCTCTTAGACATATATGTGCGCGCGCGTGGACCATTTATGTACACTGACAATTTTTGGCAAACAAGCTAGCTAGCATTGTTAGCGATAATATTGCATGGATCACTTCAGATGTACTTTCTTCTACTGGCCCTTCAATCCTTCAACGGAAAAAGTGTATTCTCTAGTGCCTCTTTTAGCTTAATTCAGTGATTTTTTTAGGAATTCAGTTTCTGGAAATTGTAGCCATAAGAAATATACGAATGTTTTAGGAAATCCACTTATAGCTTCCCATTTCTTTTCCAATACAACTGCCTTCTGATCTTCTCCTGAATATATGGCAGCAATACATCACCAATTCAAAATGTTCACAAATGGGACTATAATTATGATTTGTAGTTTAATTACCATATGGACGAATAATAATTTATTGTTGGCGTTAGCTAGGAGTCTTCGCTACTATTCAGGAGGGAAAAGAAAACCAAAGTGTCAGCAATAGAATTTCTTTTATATTAGAATCAAGGATTTAAATCGTGGTCCGCAGTTTTGTCGTTGTGAGAGGGATATGAAAAAGCTATCGTGGCTATAGAGGGTATCACAGAAGCTATGCTACACGTCGTGATTTATTATAATATACATATTTTTTACTATTTCAAATATTTAATATCGGTAATTTATATATAATGAACTATATTTAAATTTGAATGTACATGTTATATATGATTGTTATATATTAGCCATATACAATGTGTAACAAAAAAATAATCTATATAATTATATAAATTAAGGAGATGTATTTGTATTTTAACTAATATTTATTATTTCTAGGAGTCAAATTAATTCAATTTTAGTGTAACAAATATGATAAAAGAAGAAGATGATGAACAAAACAGTACAATTAATGTTTAGAAATAAAAAGAGAATTGACACATGTAGTATAGCAGAGCTATCGTGGCTACAAAAAATAGTAGCAATAGCCGTTGTAGCTGTGGTCGCGGAATTTATGCAATGGTATAGCATTTTGTCTGAAAAAACTAGCGGAGCTGTCACAAAACTACAGAGGGCTATTTAAATCACTTATTAGAATTGATCAAGTCAACTACAAACTCGGGTTTTCTACCTCAAATTCAAATATAAAACCCAGCGATGACAAGAAATTATCACCATTAATAGATGTTTTGAATATATATAATATATATGATCGATCAATGGTTGCATTGATATATGCTGCATGCATGCAGGTAATGCTGAAGCATGTGGAGCCGTTGTCGGAGGGTCAGGTCCTGGGCATCTACAACCTTCAGCAGTCGTTGCAGGAGTCGGAGGACGCGCTAAACCACGGCATGGAAACCCTCCAGCAGTCCCTCTCCGACATCATCGCCGCCCCCGAGGTCCCCACCGTGGGCTTCATGGGCCACATGTCCCTCGCCGTGAACAAGATCGACTCCATGGAGAGCATCGTCACGCAGGTAATTATTTGTTTGTGAGATGCATTACCTATGTCAATGGATATATAATACCACTTTTGTGTGACCAAGGTTTGAACGCGAGGTTCTAGCTTGAAAATCAGTTAGAAGCTTTAGCTAGCGTGTTAGGCAGTTGGGGTGTTATCCTTTCCATGGCTGCGCGCGTTATGTGCTATGCGTGAGAGCTGGTTCACATTTGGCGTGGCGTAGTGCCAGATGGCGTACGTTCGTCTCTAGTTATGACCAGTCATTGTACATTTTTCTTTTTCTCCTGCTTTATCAATATAATGGGCAGGTGAGCATCTCATGCCGGTTCGTTTCAAAAAAAAAAAGTTTGAACTAGCCAGATTGGCAAGGCACTCCAGGAGTCTAGACATAGGTTATCCAAATTATTCTAATTCGTAAAGAGAAATGCTACAACACTCAACTAAATTTTTTTGGTATTTAAGTTGATTTCTTATTGTTGAATGGGCTTGGAGATTCATCTGCCACCACCTCCGTCTTTGTCTCCGGTGATGCTTTGGCGAGCTTTTTATTGTTGGGATTCACTGAATTAGGGTTAGAATTCACCAGCATCGAACTTTAGAGGGAGGAGGGGAGAGGCGGCAGCTCGATGGTGGGTAGTGGAAGTGGTAGTGAAGCTCCTGGCCGCGGGCAAGGAGTAGGGCGGTGGGCAGGGTGATGCATTCCAAAGTGGTAGAATTAGGTTGGGGTGGTCGGAGGAGGCGTGCGGATGCAAAGGCGAAGAGCCACCAAAGACGAAGAAGAAGGTACGGTGGCGGGAGGTGGTGGCATAGTGAAAAACAAGGAGCTAGTGTGGTGCCGGCATCGGCAACCACATCAGGAGGCTGCAATGGTGGGGCGACAGTTGGTGATCAGAGAGCATCCTTGGTGCCAAAGTAGGGCTTGTGAGGGAGCAGATGGTGGCGCACAGTGGTGGGTAGGGTAGCAGTGAGGGATAGGCGCGTGGGTGAGATTTCGAGATAGGGTGAGGGTTCAGGGGGGATTTGAGTTGTGAGGAGAGAGATCTGAGCTATCCGATTGGTTCAAAGAAACTTTTTACTAAAGTGTGTGCAATTCTTAGTTGAGTGATATACAGTAACCCCTTCATAAATTTTCAAATTGTAACAGATATGGACGAGTTATTAGGGAAAGAAACTAGAACCACACTGTTGCCAATTGGTTTGATCATCTATTGGCAAACTGGTGTTGGCCGGTGTGAACGAGGTATGCATACGGTGCTTTAGTCCTATCCTGTCATCGAACTTGTGAAACACTTGTGCACGTACGATGTCTAAATGGTCCTGATGCCTCATTCATTTTCTCTTCATTTGATAAATAAAAGTGTTCTGTGCACGAGCAATTTACAAATACCCCTTACAAAATCGTTAATGAGCAGGCTCTTGCAATGGGCCCGATCGAATTGCACCTTTTAATGCTCCTTATTGTTAGTAGGCATCCCTAAATTACAAGGGTGATACTAGCCTCCGGATGTCCGATTACTGTTCATTTCGTCGGACGCTCGATATAACATTTTTTTCAACATCTACAACATTTTGTTTCGCATGTACATTTCTACTATTATCGAAGGAAAAATATTTCACACGTAGAAAAAAAATGTATCACGCGTAGGAAAAAATGTTGCATGCGTCCGAAAAAATCGGACGCCCGATCACAAGTCGCTTTTAATCATGGAATAGTTAGTAACGATCTACGTTCACTATATATTAAGATCTGGTGCAACTGCCCCCTTGTCCCTTATGTTGCGACATTACTCTCTCAATATATGAATGTTAGTTCACCTTATTCAACAATTCGTGCGTTGAATATATGCTAAGTTGTGGTTGCTAGCTGGGCGCGCAACAAAAGCGTCAGATTGTGAACCCAAGTTATATGTTTATGACAAAATTGACCTCTTTTTTTTTTGTCAAGTACTCATGATTGTGTCTTGCTTCTACTGCAGGCAGATGCCCTGAGGCAGCTGACCCTGCACAAGCTGCACCACATGTTGACCACCAGACAGGCCGCCCGGTGCTTCGTGGCAATCGCCGACTACTTCCACCGCCTTCGTGCGCTCAGCACGCTGTGGACTGCGAGGCCGAGGCAGGAGGAGGGGCCGACGATGTAGAGGGGAACAACAACAATGCTTGCAAGATTTGACCTAATTAAGAACTAGTCGGGGGTGCTTTGAACTTGGGGAGCACACTGGAAGGGAGGTGTGGGAGTGAGCTCTCTTCAGATGTGTAACTTGCAACTTTGTAAGGTGCAAATACGGTGTCAGGTGCTAGACCAGAATAGAAGTAGGGTATAGTGGAGACTTAATTTGAACTTTTTCTTTCTTTCCTTCTTTCTTTCTTTTTGTTTCTAACTTATTTTCACCAACTGTTGGATTTAAGTTCACATAGAGCATCACTGATTTGGATAGTCTTTTTGAAAGATATGTGAAGGTCTACCCATGTGAGTGATGAGTAATTGATTGTGTTTGAACTTATGATGCACAAGTTTGAGTTTGATTTGAATTGGAATTGGATTTTGAAGCAATTTAAGGTGTTGTCTTGGATGGGTGGCACTATACCAGCCTTGGAATGGCGGTAGTGCCAGCCAGGCTGCACTACCGGCCTAGGAGAGGCAGTAGTGCGGGGCCCTGCAGTGCTACCGGCCTCAGAGTGGCGGTAGCTATTTTACAGAGAGGGTGTTTCTCTGGGTCTAGTGTGAGCGGCACCACCGGCCGTGTAAGAGCGGTAGTACCGGAGTTGCAGTACTATTTGGTCTTAGTTAGCGGTAGCTATTTTCTAGAGAGTTCGGCCAGGGCAGTACTATCGGCCCCAGGTTGGCGGTAGTACTGGGGTGGTACTATCGGCCATGGGGCGATTGTACCAGTTTTGTCAGGGTGTTTTAAATATTGTTGGGATTATGTAATGGTTATTGCATATCTTTGTGAACAATGCTATGTGACGGTTTAGTTGTCTATATTAGCTGTAGGACTTTGGAGCTAAGTCATGGTGAAGCGGAGAAGACCAGGACTAGACTAGGAGAGCTGAGGTCCAGAACGGTCAAAGGACACCGAAAGATGACTAAGGCGGGGAAGTGGTTGCGAGCCGAGAAGACAAGGAGCCAGAGCATGAAGTATTAGTGTTGGACATGGCGGGAATAGGTATAGACTGGGACTAGGCTCAGGGAGGAGTTGAGGTCCAGAACGGTCAAGGAAATCGAAGCTGTCATGGTGAAGTGGACAAGGACATGTGGCACGCCAAGTGACTTGGGCCTATTTGCATGCGAGGACGGTTCGAGGGAGTCCGGACGCGTGAGAGGCTTGACGGGAAGTCATTGGGATCACATGATGGATGACAAAGCATGGGTGATGCTTCAAGTGAAAGAAAATGACCGGTTATGGGGCAAATTGGTAATTTGGCTATTACTAGGGATCGAGGTGGCTTGGAAAACCACGGCAGTGGCCTAAATGATTTAGGTCAAGCCAAAGTGGACATGGACACGAATTCGGGTTTGTGGAGCGAATTGAAGCGTCTTGTGGTGACCGCTTTGAGAAACGTGCTTGTGTGAGTATAAAACCCGTTATGTGTGTTGGGTTATCGGGTTAGCCCATATAAGAGTGGATGGTATCCACTTGTGTGTCCAGGTTTAGAGTTAGAGTTGCCTCCTCTATATAAGGTCTTGAGAGACATAGAGGGAGGTAAGTCTCTAGACTCTAGATTAGGGCTTTCATAAGATTTTGGTTTTCTTATGTGGGTGTGTGAGTGCTCCTTGAGAGCTTTGCCTTCAGGTGAGAGGCTTTGTAATCATCCATCTTACTCTGAAATGAAATCAAAATTTGTGCTCAAGCTTTGCCTCTTATTTTGATCTTCCCTCTACTTGAGTTTTTTTATCTTTCTTGGTGATTTTTTCTTCTCTTGATCGTTTGTTGCCAAGTATGAATGATTTATGGATGTATCCTCTGTGGATCATATCCTAATCATCTAGGCAAGCTCTCTCGTGATCATCAAGAGATTTCTCAAGAAACTGGTTTTTGGCTTGAGAAGGTAGGATTTGAGGTAGATCTTGATCTTGCAAGTTTGAGTGAAATTTCTTTGGAGTTCTAGCTTGCTATGACATGTGAGAGACCATCTAAGGTCATCTTGATAATCAAATCCCCACAAGCAAGCCCACGATGAATTTTTTGTATTTGACCCAGTTTTGATGCAACCTTCGCTAAATTCGAAAAAGGTCGGAACTTTGATGTCAATCTTTGTGATTGAAGGTTGGAAATAGGTTCCTCACACCTATATGAAGGTGCATAGAAAGTTTCATAAAGTTTGGATTAACCGATAAAAAGATACACCGATTTTTGTTTTGAAATCATGCTAATTTTACTATTTATTATCCTAATTTTACTGTTCACTACGATAGTACCACTCCTACATAGGCGGTAATGCCACCTCCGGGCTGAGATCTTTGAAAATCGATTTTTCCGCTTCCATTTGATCTCTTGGGGTTTTAGCTTGGTTTTTTTAGGGAAAATTTTCATTTGGCTAATTTTTATTTTGCTCCTATTCAACCCCCTCTAGTTGCCTTTCCTGTCCTCCACTTTCTAATGTTTGCTGGTAACAAAATCATAGCAATAATATAAGTTGTTTAGCTAGCTTGTTGAATGATTAAACTTTTTCGAAAGCATGTGGGATTTAAGTTCACCTAGCTAGAGCATCGTCATCATTGATTTGGATAGTATTTCTAATTTTTGCTGGTAACAAAAAAAACAAAATTATAAAATAATAGAAGTTGTTTGATAAGCCTGTTGAGTATTAATTTTTGTAGAAAAAAAGATACTTGCTGAATGTCTACTTTTTTTAAGAAAAAAAATGTTTAATGCCACTCTGCTTGTGTACCTTTCCCTTCAATCTAATCTAACCTTTTAAAAAATTTACATTAGAATTTAGTTCAAAGCTTTAAAATAATAAAATTTTTCCCAATAGTTTTAGTTTGTAGAAGAATAGAAATCAAACTGACTTCAACTTATTTTCAGCAAAAACTGCAAGACAAGCTAATGTTATTTTCAGGATTATTTGCATCTATTTGCATTAAGACGATTGCTTTCAAAAACTGGTAACTAAAATCGGAAGTATCATGCCACCCATGTCTGTGTGGTTGTTTTTTGCGAGTGTATCTACCTTGTAATAGCCAAAAAAAATGAAAATACCAGTTTTGCCAAAAAATCCAAACAGCACCAGAAAACCGGTAATCAGCCAATTCTTGGAGGATTATTCTGATATGGCAATTTTTGTTTTTGTTTTTTCCTTGACATTTAAATAGTAATACATCCTAAATTATTTCAAGTTAGGAACAATGTCTCCAAAGCCTGCTGGTATTATACTTGAATCCACGCAGATTTCCAGTAATCAACCTAGCTACATGCTACCTGCATTCTATCACTTAAATACTTGATATAGAAATTGCTCATAGGTTCTTGCCAGGGCTCCTAATCTTAGTGGTAACCGCAATGATTCTAGGATTAGTCATACTGCCCCATTTTGGAGATATAATATGCTAATTTGAAGTAATTTAGGATGATATACAACTATTTCAATGTCATGAAAACAACATATATAGAAAATAAAACAGAAAAAGGAAAAATGTGTAACATCCCAAAATCTCAAAATCAGAAAAACCCACAAGCCATCCCTCAACCTAGCCGCCACTTTTTTACACCTTCCTCTGTGTTGGCGTAACTAGCCACAGTCACGCGCTACGCTGCGTCGTGCGAAATTTCGGCGCGTGACATTGCGACATGTGAAATTTAGGAAATTCAGTGGCGCGACACTACGACGTGCGAAATTTGGTCCGATGGATATTTCTGGAAAAAAATGCGTAACTTTGGTTTTCTAATTTTTTTTATAAAAAAAATAGGATGCTAGGAGCTGTCGATGAATTTGTAGATTTTTTTTAGAAAACCGCGAAAGGATTTAAACGTCATTTAATTTTTTTTACATAAAAATGGGTCGGTAGGACCCGTCGGCTAATTTTGTGGACTGCTATAAACCTTCGGCCAATTTTTTTAAAGGCTGCTAGGAGCCGTCGTCGAATCTGTGGATTTGTTTTGAGAAAACCGCAGAGGGATTTAAATGTTATTTAATTTTTTTGCGCAAAAATGAGTCGATAGGACCCGTCGGCTAATTTGTGAACTGCTGTATACTTTCGGCGAATCTGTGTTTTTTAGAAAACCGAGGACGTATTTTTTTTGGATCAATTCTGCAAAAAAACGATTTAAACGTCATTTAGTTTTTTTACGTAAAAACGGATCGGTAGGACCTGTCGGCTAATTTGTGGGCTGCTATAAACCTTAAGCGAATCTGTGTTTTTTTAGAGAAAACCGCGTCCATTCTGAAAAAAACGATTTAAAAGTCATTTAGTTTTTTTTGCATAAAAATGGGTTAGTAGGACCCGTCGACGATTTTGTGGACTGCTATAAACATTCGGCGAATCTGTGTCTTTTTTTAGAGAAAACCGCGGATGTATTTTTTGTTTTTTTCGGATCCATGCTGCAAAAAAACGACGAGAGGAGCTGAACGTAAACTGCAGAGGGAAACTGCAGAGGGATGCTAGGAGCTGTCGATGAATCTGTGGATTTTTTTTAGAAACCGCGAAAGGATTTAAACATCATGTAATTTTTTTTACGTAAAACTGGGTCGGTAGGACCCGTCGGATAATTTTATGGACTGCTATAAACCTTCGGCTAATCTTTTTTTAAAAGGCTGCTAGGAGCCGTCGGAGAATCTGTGGATTTTTTTAGAAAACCGCGGAGGGATTTAAATGTTATTTAATTTTTTGCGTAAAAATAAGTCGATTGGACCCGTCGGCTAATTTATGAAGTGCTATAAACCTTCGGCGAATCTGTGTTTTTTTTTAGAAAACTGAGTACGTATTTTTTTGGATCTGCAAAAAAAACGACTTAAACGTCATTTAGTTTTTTTTGCGTAAAAACGAATCGGTAGGACCTGTCGGCTAATTTGTGGGCTGCTATAAACCTTCAGCGAATCTGTGTTTTTTTTGGAGAAAACCGCGTCATTCTGGAAAAAAAACGATTTAAACGTCATTTAGTTTTTTTACATAAAAATGGGTCAGTAGGACCCGTCGGCGAATTTGTGGACTGCTATAAACCTTCGACGAATCTGTGTCTTTTTTTTTATAGCAAACCATGGATGTATTTTTTGTTTTTTCGGATCCATGCTACAAAAAAAACAACGAGAGGAGCTGAACATAAACCGCAGAGGGATGCTAGGAGCTGTCGATGGATCTGTGGATTTTTTAGAAAACCGCAAAAGGATTTAAACATCATTTAATTTTTTTTACGTAAAAATGGGTCGGTACGACCCATCGGCTAATTTTGTGGACTGCTATAAACCTTCGGCGAATCTTTTTTTAAAGGCTGCTAGGAGCCGTCGGTGAATCTGTTGATTTTTTTTAGAAAATCGCGGAGGGATTTAAATGTTATTTAATTTTTTTGCGTAAACATGAGTCAATAGGACCCGTCGGCTAATTTGTGAACTGCTATGAACCTTCGATGAATCTGTGTTTTTTTAAAAAACAAGGACGTATTTTTTTTGGATCTATTCTACAAAAAACGATTTAAACGTCGTTTAGTTTTTTTTTTCATAAAAACGGATCGGTAGGACCGGTCGGCTAATTTGTGGGCTGCTATAAACCTTCAGTGAATCTGTATTTTTTTGGAGAAAACCGCGTCCATTCTGAAAAAAATGATTTAAACGTCATTTAGTTTTTTTACATAAAAATGGGTCAGTAGGACCCTTTAGCAAATTTGTGGACTCGTATAAACCTTCGGCGAATCTATGTCTTTTTTTAGAGAAAACCGCTGATGCATTTTTTTGTTTTTTTTGAATCCATGCTGCAAAAAAAAAAGGCGAGAGGAGCTGAACGTAAACCGCAGAGGGAGCTAAATGTATTTTCGTATTTTTCGTGGTCCGTTCTTATAAAAACCTCCGAGAGGACCTGAACGTAAACCGCAGATGGACCTAAATGTAATTTTAGTTTTTTTGGTCCTTTCTGTTAAAAACCGACTAGAGGAGTTAAATGCGATTTCGGATTTTCCGGAGGGCCTCTCCGCGAACCGACTGACGTGACGTCCCGGAGAGCCCGGAAAACCTCACTTATATAGTATACACTAGATAAGCAACCGCAGCGTGCCACGCTACGACCGTCGCTCCCCACGCGAGTAAATCGAGAAAACGCGTGATATTCGGGGTCCTCTCATGATGGATTTGTGATTTCGTAAAAACGAAAGGTCTTTTAAAAAAACGGTAGATGAGTCGTCGTGGTGTGCTACACTGCGACCGCCAAGGTTCAAAATTTCGGTGAATTTCGGTGAAATTTCGGATTTCGGACCACCCCGAAATCTCAAGAACCGTAGAAATTTTTTAAAAATTGAAATTGCTCTGATAAAATCGAAATTTCATTTTTTGGTAAATTTACGAAAATTCGTGTTTTTGGCGGTTTGAAAGTTTTAGAATGGATTTGACCGGTTTGGTCCAATAACCCTTAGGAAAGTCATCTCCTATGAAAATTTGTTGAAAAACCTAATTTTTTAAACATTTTAAAATTTTGGCAGAAATAATGTCAGATTTTTATAAAATTTTACAAGAATTATAATAATCTTAAAATTTTATGGTAACCTTAGTAGATTAGGATCATACATAAAAAATTTAGAAATAATTTAACTTCATTTGTTATCTTTAAAAAATCAAAAACAGAATGAACATAATTGGGACAGTTATATTGTCAGAATTTTATAATTTTTGTTGAGTGTGATTATGATCTAATTTTTTTTGAGAGATTAATAATTGACTCATTAATATTATATAAATTTTTCAAAAAATTTAAACTTTGTTTGTTTGGACAATCAAATCTATGTAAGCATTGAACTTCGTTTGTTATATTATATTTCAAAAATCAAAAAGAAAAGAACATAAATGGTACTGTGCCTTGTAAGAATTTTATAAATTCACTGGAGTGTGATCATGAGTCAAAAGTTTTATGGGATATTAATAACTTCCTTATCACCATTATTTAAAATTTTCAAAAAAATTTATGGTTTACATAATTTTTCATTTTGTTCAAGTTTGCCGGTAAGCCTTTTAATATGGCAGTAGTACTGTTCGAATTTTTAAAACTTCATACAGTTTAATCATCATCTGAAAATTTTATGAGAGCATTATAGATACATCATAACCATGCAAAAAAAATTTCAACAGTTTATAACTTCATTTGTATCATTTTCCATTCGGATCAAACTTGTCGGTCAGTGTTCTATCAGGACAGCGCCACTCTACGAATTTTTAGACATTCCTCACATGTGAAAATCAGCTGAAATTTTTATGAGAACATTAGTTATGGATCATAACCATGCAAAAAAAATTCCAACAGTTTATAACTTGATTTGTACCATTTTCCATTCCAATCAAACTTGTCGGTCAGTGTTTTATCAGGACAGTACCACTCTCCGAATTTTTAAAAATTCCTCAGATGTGATCATTAGCTGAAAGTTTTGTGAGAACATCATCATTGTGTCAGGAACCTTCAAAAACAATTTCAAACTTTTTCGATAAAGTTTAGACTACTTTTCAGCCAGTACAAAAAACCCAAAATTTAGGAAATTTCGACCGAAATTTCGGGTTTTTTTTCCGGATTGGACCGGATTTGAATTTTCAAATTCAAATTTTGTCCGAAATAATTCTGAAATTTTGAAATTTTGGCAAAATTTCGTTATCCGGCCCGGGGCGAAATTTATTCCGAAACCGAAATTTGAAACCTTGGCGACCGCCGCTCCGCACGTCAAAAAGGCAAAAAGAACATAAACGCATCTTCTTCTTTTCCGCAAAAGGAGCCAAACGATTTTTTTTCGGAAAATGACCTAAACGCGTTGATCTAAAATGCATAAAGGACCTAAACGCAGCCTGCTTTTTCTTACAAAAAAAAAGGACCCGACTGTATTTTTTTCCCAAAAAGGACTTAAACGTAATTACTTTTTTCTAGAAAAGGACCCAACGCGACGCTTAAAAACGCATAAAGGACCTAAACGCAATATTTTTTCCTCTTTCAAAAAAGGACTTATCTGTAATTCTTTTTCACGAAAAAAAGACCTAAATATAATTTTTTTCTGCGGCTCGGCTCGCCGTCCCATTCCCAGCTCAAACGCACGGGAGGCCAGGAACGCACGGGAGGCCAGGAAACCTCCCGAATGCAATGGAGGTAGTATTTCAGGAAGTACACTTATCTCCTAAGCTTTTCATTGCTATTGTTGGGAAACCCTAATAGCCCATTGAAGGCCCATGTGGTCCCTTAGCCAAAACCCTAGATAAGCGCTATAAAAGGAGGAAGGGGTCCCCTCCTATGTACCAGAAATCATCAGCAATAAAGAATTTCATTGTTGCTCTCCTAAACACGTGTCTCTCTCTTTTACATTCTCCAATTCAGATCTGTTAGGGAACCGGACTATTCGATAGCGAGTTCCTTAACACGTTATCGGCCACGAATTGTTCTCTGAGATCGAATTGAAAAGGTGAGAAGAGGTGAGAATCGGTGATTGTATCTAATCGCTATCGTTCTTATGCATGCATCTACCCTCGCCTCTGTTTTACATTTTTTTCGTCTTATGGCTCGAAGCTACGATACAAGGCGATTTCTGGTCGATCATCGCTCACGCAAGAAGAAAAAGCGCGCGCATCGGTCTTCGTGCACGCAGCCAGCGTTCTTAAGCGGCTAACAACGCCGCCTCGCGCACGCAGCGCTTGAAGCACTGCCTCGAAGGCTGCCGTCGTGTGCTTGAAGCACGGCCGCCGCCCGAAGCGACGCGGCCTTGCGCCTTAAGTCGTCGGCCCTCCCGTCGCGCCGCGGCGCCTCGTCTCGGCAAGCGCGCCGCGGCATCGACCGCCCGGCTCGAAGCCATCACAGCGCCGCCCGCCTGGCGGCTCGGCCTCGCCGCCTTGCCCGGCCGGCTCGGCCTCGCGCCCGCCGCCGCGCCGGCAGCGGCTCGGCTTGCCAGCCGCGTCGCCCGGCCGGCCGGCCTCGCTTCAGCGGCGCCCGACCTTCACGCCCGCCGGTTCCGTGCTCGTCCGCGCTTCGAGCGCCGACCGAGCCGCCCGGTTGCGAGCCGCCGCCCGCCGCTCCGCGGCGCCGTGCTTGAGCCGCCGCATCCGGCCTCGGCCTCCGCGCCCGCCGCCGTGCTCCGTCCGCGCTCGAAGAGCCGACCAGCGCGCCGCAGCTCGAACCGCCGGAAGCCGCCTCGGCCCGCCGGCGCGCCGCCCGGTCCGGTCGCCTCGGCCCGCCGCGTCGCGCCGCCCGGCCGTTCCGTCGCTCGGCGCTCCGGCTTATCGCGCCCGCTCCGGCCAGCTTGCGCAGCGTGCGATTTTTCCCCCGCGCCCGTGCGTTTTTGGAAGCATAAGCAAATGGCGGCTAGGGGTGGAACCCTAGCCGCCGGAGAGGGTTTCTTTTTTTCAGTCGGGCGCAGGGCCTTGGGCCAGGAAGCTAGGCCGCATGGGCCGGTTAGGCCACGCAGGCCGGTAGGCCCAAGAGACCAGCGAAAAAAAAGGGCGTGGCCCAGTGGCCGGTTGGGCCAGAAAAGAAGGGAAAAGAAAGAGAAAAAAAAGAAAAAAAGGAAAATTGCAGGAAAAATTGCAGAAAATTTTTGAAAAAATTGCCAGAAAATCAAGAAGATTTATTTGGCTCTGTTTTAATTTTTCTTGCTCTATTTTTCTGTTTTATGAATTTTCTTTATGATTTTTGAATCCTTTGCTTTATTTTGTATATTGCAATGCATAGCAATTTATTTTTCTGTACTTTATGCTTATTGCAACCATTTTCTATTAGATTACACGCAGTAATCTAATGTCGGGATTTTGTAATCATGAATCGTGAATCGTGAGTTTGAAGAACTGGCCCCGCACGGTCAGAACTACCTCACTTGGGCATCGAACGTGAAGATCGTTCTTGGGGGCAAGAAGCTCCGTGCCGCGATTGGTCTAGGGTCCTCGCAGGACACGAAACCTACCGCCGAGCAAAACGATCAAGCTTTGCACCGCCGTTTAAATGCATGAATCGCATTTTCTTTTAGATTATGGTTGTTAGCATTTTCTTTGAATAATGAATTGTAAGCTCTAGAAGAGTATACTTCTTTCATGAATAAATACGCAATTTATTCTTTATTCCAGTATTCTTCAATTTTGCAAGTAATATTTGGACTGTTTTGCCTCTATCTGATTAGAATTATATTTCTTTTATCTAGAAATCGTGTAGCGCCCAAATGGAAGAGATATGCATTGTTGACAGTGGCACAACAAATACCATCTTAAGAGAGTCTAAGTATTTCCCGTCGATCACGAAGAATTTGGAAAGATTACTACGATCGCGAGGCGACTCATATGTAATCGGCTCAGGAAGAGCCACTATTATATTGCCTATGGGTACAACTTTGGTAATTGAGGAAGCCCTTTTGTACCCTGAATCAACGCGCACTCTCTTAAGCTTTAAAGACATCCGCGCCAATGGTTTTCACGTAGAAACCAATGAAGAAAATGGCAAAGAATACTTGTGCATTGTGAAGCCGCGCGTATGTGGAAAAATGGTATTAGAAAAATGTCCCTCATATGAATCAGGTTGTACTACACGAATATTCATGCACCAAGTGTATACTTCCTTGAAGACTGCTTTTAGAAGCTCGAGTTATTTTCTTTATGGCATGGTAGATTAGGTCATCTGGTCTTAGAATGATGAGAAATATAGTGAACAACTCACAAGGTCATGGCATTAATGTTAAAAATTTCCCGAATCATGAAGATTTTGTGTGCCTGCATGTGCCACCGGAAATTAATAACTAGACCCTCTGTCATTAAAGTGCAAAGTGAAATCCTGCATTCTGGAGCGCATCCGGGGATATTTGCGGTCGATTCAGCCCTGTCGGGGCCGTTTCAATACTTTATGGTGCTCATCGATGCTTCCTCGAAATGGTCGCATGTATGCTTGTTGTCAACAAGAAACCATGCTTTTGCAAAGCGATCTTGCAGATCATAAAATTAAGAATGCTTTCCCGATCATCGCGTGAAGTCCATTAGAATGGACAATGCCGGAGAATTTACTTCAAAGGCATTTGATGATTATTGCACAAGAACAGGGATAGCAGATTGAGCACTCTGTCTGCCGCACGTCCATCGCGAATGGACTAGCGAAGCACTAATAAAGAGGATTAAGTTCATTGCGGACCGCTTTGCGAGTTGTAACTTGCCCAACACTTGTTGGGGACACGCGATCTGCACGCAGCAGCTCTTATCAATTTTAGACCGTCGGCCTACAACATCCATTCTCCTATGCGGCTTGTGCACGGATCATCCGAAGATCTCCCATCTTAGAAAATTTGGGTGTATGGTATATGTACCTATACCACCCCTCGGTGATCGCAATGGGCCCTCTCATGAAGTCCGGGATATCGTTGGTTATGAGAGTGCATCCATAATCGGTATTTGGAACCCATGATTTGGAGATTTGCATACTGACCGGTTCGTGATTGCATTTTTGCGAGGATCGTTTCCGTCATTAGGGAGAAATCAACCTTTGGATGAAAATGCCGAGAAATCATATGGCATTCCACCGGGATCCCGCACATGACCCCGCACTAATGAAGCAAATCAAGAAGTCCGAAGATAATTGATTTGCGAATTTAGCAAATAAAGCTGCTGATCATTTTGTGATCGAAGGCGTGGTTAAGTCGCATGTACCCGCAAGGAATGCACGAGAGGGTGGAAATGCCAAAGAAAATAGAAGGTATCCCTCAACTGTTGAGGCCTCAAAGAAAAAGCGCAGCAACCTGGCTCCTCAAACCCAAAGTACCGGAGGCGTCGGAGAAAGCTGGCGAGAGGACTTACCACAACCAATCACGAAAATGCCCCAAGGAAAGAAGGGGCAGTTGAGACACAGCTGGAAAGAAGCCAACGGAAAAGGCAATTCGGACTTGAATCTTCCATTGAAGGAAGCCGCGGAAATAATGTGTGCGCACACATAGGCGATGAAAAGCTAAAGGAACTTGCTCTGCGATAAGGAAAAGCAAGGAAGAGCAAGTAGAAGTGCATGAAGCACCCCATGAAGAAATGGCCATAAACTTTGTAATAACGGAGAATCCTGAATAGAGCAACGACCAGCGTTGATGCATACTTTGCAAAGAAGATTGCCTCAATCATTGATCATGATCCGAGCACGCATCTCTCAGAGTGCAAGAAAAGGCTAGATTGGGAAGAATGGAAAAAGGCAATCAACTGCGAGTTAGTCTCTCTGAACAAGAAAGAGGTGTTTGGGCAGTATGCACTTTACCTCCCCATATAAACCCGTAGGTCACAAATGGGTCTTTGTTCGGAAGAGAAATGAAAACAACGAAGTTGTAAGGTACAAAGCAAGGCTTGTAGCTCAAGGTTTCACTCAACGTCCTGGAGTTGATTACGAAGAAACCTATTCTCCGGTCATGGGAGGAATTACCTTTAGATATTTAATCTCAATGGCAATCAACTTGAAGTTGAGAATGAAGCTAATGGATGTTGTCACGACATATTTGTATGGAAACTTGGATTGGAGATATACATGAAAGTCTGGAAGGAATTCCTATCCCGAACCAAGATGGAGCAAATAGAAACACATGCAGTGTGAAATTGGAGAAATCCTTTGTATAAATTTGAAGCGATCGGGAAGAATGTGGTACAATCGCTTGAGTGACTTTCTCTGCAAGAAAGGCTACACAAGCAGCGAAGATTGTCCATGTGTGTTTATCTGTGATCCCGAATGGATTACTGTATAATCTCCGTCTATGTAGATGACTTGAACATCATTGGGACGGATGAAGAAATTGAAGAGGTATGCTCATACTTGAAGTCGAGTTTGAAATGAAAGATTTGGGTAAAACCAAGTTTTGTTTAGGCTTGCAGCTTGAACATGTCCAAGGAGGAATCTTGGTACATCAATCAACCTACACACAGAAAGTGTTGAAAATGTTTGGATTTGAAAAAGCATATCCTGCGAAGACTCCAATGGTCGGAAGGTCACTCCAAGCAGACCTAGACTCATACAGACCTAGAGAAGAGGGGGAGGAAGTCCTGGGAGCAGAATTCCCATATCTGAGTGCAATTGGAGCGCTCATGTACCTTGCGAATAGCACTAGACCGGACATTGCGTTCGCTGTGAATTTGCTAGCTCGGTACAGTGCAGAACCCACCAAAAGGCATTGGAAAGGGATCAAGGACATCTTCCGTTACCTCCAAGGAAGCAAAGACCTTGGTCTGTTTTTCAGAAGAAACAATGAATTGAATTTGGTTGGCTACGCCGATCTTTGAGTACTTATCGGACCAGCATCTTGGCAAGTCCCAAACGGCTATGTTTTCCTATGTGGAGGAACAGCAATTTCTTGGAAGTCGTCTAAGCAGACTCTTGTCTCGACGTCGACAAACCACTTAGAAATCATTGCTTTGTATGAAGCATCTCGTGAATGTGCATGGCTCAGAAGAATGGTTCACCACATCCAGAAGTCGTGTGGTTTGAACATTGAGCAAACTCCACAATCATTTATGAAGATAATGCGACTTGTGTTGCCCAAGCACAAATGGGTTATGTGAAGAGCAATCTCACGAAGCATATCAACCCCAAGTTCTTACATGCTCATGAATTGCATAAGATGAACGAGATCAAGATATTGTATACTAAGTCATGTGAAAATCTTGCAGTTTGTTCACTAAATCACTCCCAAAGATCTACCTTTGAAAGGTGCGTGAAAGGAATTGGGATGATGAGACTTAGAGAAGTGCAGATTTCAGGGGGAGATATTTCACATACTCCCACATGAATCTCGAAGATGAATTATGAATACCCAACATGAATCTTGAAGATCAGCAATTGAAGTTGGGAGAATTGTACTCTTTTTCCTTAGCAAGTTTTTCATGAAGTTTTCTTGCATAAGGTTTTTAACGAGGCAATTCGTGTAACATTATAAAGCATATGCTATGTACTCTTTCTTCAAGTATTTTTCCCACTGGGTTTTCCTAGAGTTTTAACGAGGCATATGCATCTCGCGGCAAAGGGCCCAAGGGGGAGTGTTGGGAAACCTTAATAGCCCATTGAAAGCCCATGTGGTCCCTTAGTCAAAACCCTAGATGAGCGCTATAAAAGGAGGAGGGGGTCCCTCCCTATGTACCAGAAATCATTAGCAATAAAGAATTTCCGCTGTTGCTCTCCCTAAACACGTGTCTCACTCTTTTCTGTTCTCCAATTCAGATCTGTTCGGGAACCCCGGACTATTCGATAGCGAGGTTCCTTAACAGCTATCACAGATCCGTGGACCCTAGCCCCACTTGACAAACATCGTCATCCACCTCGCCTCGCCTGCACAATGACGTACTGACTGCTATGGCTCTTCTTTGTGGAGCTCCGCACCGCTGCAAAAACTCATGGCCTCAAGCTCCCTTTTCCATTCCCCGCACCACGCCAAGACCACTGTAGCTGCCCATCCCATCCCATTGGCCTCCAGCACCTCGATGCCGCTGCTGCTCACAAGAATCCGAGCTCCACCATGAGAATGCGATGAGAATAGCACCATCATCTCGCTACTTAGGCCCTGCTTGACCACTTGTCTTCGTCTGCCTCACATGTTGTTTCCATTTTTCCACTTTCTAGCCCATCTTCTCCACTGAGCTGCCCAGAACATGATCATTGTCCCTAGCACCGGCGCACATGCTCGGCCGTGCACAGCCATGGCCATCGCTGTTTCCAGTGAGCTTTTCCCACGACATGTCATTTTGCGCCAAATATACTACTCACTCAAACCCCTTACTTGAATCCTTCTCTACCTTAGTGAATCGACGGATCCGTGTCGTCGTCTTCGTCTCAGGCCACCGATGTCGCCATTGAAATTCGTCATGTCCAGTAAGTTGCTTTGCTCATCAACCTCTCTGTTAGTGTCACCTCACTCTCCTGAACCTTGTGGTATGCTCCTTTTCAGCTCGTTCATACCTAGGAGAGCTGTCATCATCGACCTCACTACCGTCGACGCTCACCATTGCCTAGCCATCACTGAACTTCTTCATCATCGCCAACCTCACTGATGTGTTCGTGGTGAGCTCCTGGTCCTCGTGTCCTGCTTGCCTTAGCGTCCCATCACCGGTCGTGTTGTCACCGCCATAGCTCTGTTCGGTGTCTCCACTTTTGCTCGTCATGTCCCCTGATTTGGCGACCATTGGTCCCCATGCCAGATAATTAGAGATAATGACGTCATTAGGGATTATGTTAGCTTAACAAATCTATGTTATTTATAATATGTTGCTTACATGTGGGTCCAATTATATAATTAACTAGATTTTAATTAAACCGGGATTAAAACTTGAGTCACTGACATGCCACTACCACCTCTTTGTAGGCGCATTTGTGAACTCAGTTCATTGTAGCCCGGCCCCACCAGTCAGTCTAATGAAGCAATAAAATCTAATTGTCCAATACAAAGAAAAATGAAAATTAGAAACACTAGCATGCATTACTTTCTCTCTTAATTTATAGGATTTTCTCTCCCAGCAAAACTTCCGAAGGCTCATTCTCACTCATACGATTTCCGATCAACACAATTATTTTTTCTAAAATTTTATAAAATCATTAACTTTCATTATGAGTAAAAATAATTATTTTTGGCCTATGTCTGAATTTATTTGGTGTTTATTTGCTTTCTTGATTTTTCCCTATAAGATACCAACATTCCGAAAACTTTTGTGGTTGATTTAGAGTAGCAACAAGTATTCAACAAGCAAGGAAATTTTTGCATAGTATATATTGTTTACTCAAATTAAATTGCTATGTTCGTGTTTAGTATTTAGTTATAACCAATTGTTGCATAGTATCCGCCATGAAAATTGAGTTTCCTCTTTTTGTAGCCTTTGAAATATTTATCCATTGTTGTTGTACTTAATTTTGGAATTTTAGGATGGTATATGTTTCATATGTTTAGCCATGTTTAGGTCAACATCGGTATAAACAGTGAAATTCATTTCTATAAACTTTTGGTCTTTACACTACTACAGGAATGTACATCACAATCGGTTCTTTTTCGTCATCACGGTCGGTTTTAGTAGCGATACAAAGTCATTAGATAGTGATGAGGAGGCACTATCACAATCAGTTTTTGCCCAATTGTGATAAACTCTCATCGCAATCAGTTATTATCTAGAACCGATTGTGATGTGCACTGAAAATAGAAGATTACAGATAGTATGCACCGAAAACAGCACCGATTACATACAGTACTATGCATATCACATTCACAATATATATAATACAAACACATTACAATACACATCACATCCGTTCACAATATAGAACACAAACATACTTAACAGTCAGTACACATATCACATTCACACATATAATATTATTTACATATGGACTAGTAGGAGCCTGTCGGATCTCTAAACCTACCGTCCTCCGCTATAACTTCTGTCCAGAACCACTAACATATGTGGTCTCCTAATTTAATGAAATCTTTGTTTTGTAAGCTCTTGCGGGGGATATCGATCTTCTGCAAAATAGAAATGATTGCATTAATGTAAGTTTTAAAATTTGTATGTAAAAGGCTGAGTGTATTATGCATGTACATATATCTTAGGGAAAAGGTATGAGCCGTCGACCACGATCAACATGTGATGCATGACGTAGAAGCCGCACAGGTCGTCGCACCCATATTGATGACACTATGAACAAAGAAAATCAAATTAACAGACGAAGAATAGATGTTAGAAAAAATTAATCCTATGCTAGGCACTTGTACCTTGAAGCGGTTCCACTACAGCTGGTTGCCTCGTTTGTGATCGTGTCCTCCTCCTTCAGCAACTTAAAACAAGAAAGCCCCACATACATTTGAGAGATGCCATTGAGGCAAAAAAAATGAACGTAGTTAAATACAGAAAGTCTTAAGTTAGAGGAATGTACTTACTTCTACAAAACAAACTTGAACGCTTAGACCATCGGTCTTTTCTCGATCGAGTTAAAAGTGTAGGCTGCATTTTCACTTGGAGCAACAACGAGTAGAACCCAATGGTTGGTTGTTAAATGGTATGCAATGCAAGAAAATAAGTTTATATACGGTTTAAGTGTGTACAAGTAATTGAAGGGTAAAGTAGTACTTACTCCTCGTGGTACGAGAATAGAACGAAGTTCTTTTTTGCCTCAGCCTACAATACCTGCTTGATGTAGTTGGCAAGGAACTTCGATTGAAGCCTAGCCATGGTCGCAGACACCATCTCGGGGTCGACGAACCCAACTGGGTGTTTACCCATCACGGCTCACTGCCTCATTATTCTACAACTCATGTCAAATGTTAAAAAACATAATATAAAATCCTATAACAGTCATAGGCCATGCTGTATAGTGCGATACTCACAGCGTTCAGGATTGTATAGTAGAAATATCGATGGCTTTCAGGCTGTACAAACGGAAGTGTCGACGATTGGGACTACCAACCACAAAAGGGGGATAGGGAGGATCGTGTGAGGGCGAGGCCCGAGGTCGTGCTCGTTCGGGGAAGGCGTGCTTGAGAGGTGTATGTCGGGGAAGAAGCAATGATCACAAGATTTATACTGGTTCAAGCCCCCGGGTTCGGGTAACAGCTCTACTCCAGTCTTGCCCTGAGGCGAAAGATGAATATGAAGCTCTGCGAAAGAATACAACCGGGACCCAAGCTCGGGACCGCTCGAAGGTGAAACTGCGAGGGGGAGCTCGGGTGTCTTCCTGTATCGGTGGGAATGTATCTTCCCGGAGTCTAAGTATTCTGGTCGAAGTTGTTTGTTTTCTCGGGAAAAACTCCTCCCCCTGAGGTCGGGTCGGTCCACCGTTTTTATAGCCCTCTGGGAGTTCCGCTGCCTAGTCCTGAGGCTGACGTCAGGCGATCGTGGTAAGTCGACGGGGGTCGTTGAGAGTTGACGGTAGTCGTTGGGAGTTTGACGGGAGTCGTTGGCCCTAGTTCCCGCGCAGGGGTCGGTTCGGTCCTAATTCCCACGCAGGGGAAGGTTTTTACACGAGAAGGATAAATTATTACAAATGCCGTTTACTCGGGGGGAGCAGAGGTCAGGGTGTCAAGCTCGAGCCAGGCCCCTGCCCCCGTGCCCGAGCCCGAGTTCGTTGTCCCCGAGCCCGAGCTCGGGGAGCGCAGCCTCTAGGCCGGAGACAAGCTCTCTTGGCTCGTGGGATGCGGCCACGAGATCCAGGGAGGATGTTTACACGTGGCGAGGCTACCGATCCCCGACAGGAAGAGATCAACAAAACTAATCGGGAATGTCCCATGCTCCTCACGGTGGAAATGTGCCCCTCGATACATCACATTGAAATCGACGTGACGTTCGGCCTCATTCACCATGATAATGTACCATCCATAGAGCAAGCGAGTGCACATGCCTAGAGCATTCAATTCGTTGCTTGGGATAAGGGGCTTTCCATGTACTTACCTTTTATAATCTCGAGGGGGCTCTGTGGTCTCTGTCAACTTTGCTTTCTCGACAGAAGAAGTCTCCGAGGTCAGGATAAGGGGCTTTCCATGTATTTGAGGGGGGCTTCTGACCTCTATCAACTTTGCCTTCTTCACAGAAGGAGTCTCCGAGGTCTCTTGTGGATCTTTGGGTATCGTTCTAGTCCTTTTGGGCACCAGCTCCGCATTCTGCGTAGAACTCGTCAAAGTGGTGGGAGCAGGAGCAGGTGCAGGTACGATAGGAACTTACGAAGCCCATGTATATGTAACGTGTTGCAGTACTGGAATGATCGTGAAGACGTAGGGGATTTTTACCTTGAGTAGTACGACACCCGTCGTGGGCCACTTGATGAATGAATCCGTGCTTGCCCGAGAGTGGTAATATCTTTGTTCAGGTGGAACTCCAGCACATGAGATAGGAAGTCTTCGTGGACATAGTCCACCTGCACCCATATATAGCCCTTCCCCAAAGGGTTACCATGCACCATGTCAGTCTCCTTGCATGAAAATGTAACCCCGCGTCCAGCCTCAATGAGAAATCCGTCTTCCGTCACGACGAGCTGGCACTTGGCAGGCGCCTGCAAGAAGTGCACAACTTGATCAAAAATGTTGTATGAGTTATCCTCGTACCTTTAAGTCAGAAACAATTATTACCTTCAGCTGGGGACCGAAATGATCATTTTTAGAACCGCAGCTGCGGGGCACAGGCCTTTCTATGAGAGGCGAGGCCATCTGACCATGACTCTAGGAGATCATCGCCATCATCTCGGCCCTCAGGTGCTCCTCATGTGCCATCATCTCCTCCTTGATCTCCTACCTCAGCTCCTCCCTCAGCGTTTCCTTGCCTCCCATGATCTTGATCTGGTACTGGCAGCGTCCTCTTGGAAGAAGGACCTCTTGGTATGCCCCACACCTGCGGCAAGCACCTTACCCATATGGTCGGGCTTTTCGATCGCCGAAGACAGGATATCCTTCGACTCTTGGCTCTGAAAGGTCCCCTGCTCTTTCTGTTGGCTTACCTCCTCCTGTAAGAAGCAAACATAAATTAGTTACAAAATACAATGGAAAGGGTCAACTGCAATGTACTAAGTTAGATGTCTTACGATGGTGGAGATGATCCGTGCGGTCACGGGGTTTGAAACTACAAGCCGACTGTTAGAGGTTTTCTTCGTCCTCGCTAAGACCCAATCGCGTGCCCACTCCTCACATATGTGAGGGTAAGGCATTGCCGTCCCGAAGTTCGCACACTCCTCTGCTAGTCACGCACACTCTATCTTCTTCCCTTCATAGCTAGCAGAACCGAGGTGGTGCGTATGTATGTTCTGCCTCTAGATAGTGAATTCTTCTCTCTCAGCTCCTCCACCTTAGGCGTACTCTTCATCCTTATGAACTCCTCCCAAACATCGAGAGTCACAAACGGATACCTCTCGAAGGGAGCTTTCATCACGTACTCACCATGATTAATAACCCTGAAGTGCCTCAAAGACACACTCATTCTCTTCAAGGTGTACCGCCTCACATTTCTTTCATCCTCTTCTTGTATAATCCATTTCCCCTTAACTTCTTCTAATAGCCTATTCTTCTGCTCAGTGCTGACTTTCTTCCTCCAATCCTTAATCGTGATCGGCACTCTCTCCCTCACCAATTGGCCGAGAAAATATCGATAGTGCCCCTTGTACTTCGGAGAACCCGTGCAAACCCCAGTGGCATCAAATGGCCCCTTTATTCGGTCATCGGGCCTTTCTCACCTTACTCGGCCCCTCAACATTGCTCATCTTACTTGGCCCCTCAGCAGCACCTTCTATTCTGTTTGGCGATGAGTCGATGCTCTCTCCTTGCGGCATTTTAAATATATATATCTGACATGAGAGAAAGCAATTCATAGCTATTATGTGGACTTGACAATGAATCATGTAAAGTAACAGCATATAATTGTACTAGCATATTGTAGTAAATTAACAGATTAATGGATGATCTTCAAGAAACATCTATCTATTGACCAACTAAGTACGTACCAACGATGAATCCAAATCTCTAATTAGGTTATGTCCTAATCCCATTCGAGGATATATGGATTGGGTAATTCCTAAGCTGTTGTATAACTCCAAAGAAAATTTTGGCAGCATCTCCCCGCTGTTCTCCAAATACATGTCTCGACAACAAGTCAAGAGGGTGTGTATTCAGTGAACACCACAGAGATGCCGCCGAAACTGTCTCTGGAGTTGTACAACAGCTTAATTAGGAACTTGCCCGAACCACATATCCTCAAACTATCCAAAAAACGTGGACAATTCGAGAGTGCTTGCTTATAAATATGCCATTTTAGCGTATTTATAAACAAGCACCCTCGAATGGGAGATGGAGGTATTTCATCGAATTAGTTGTACTCTTCTTTATCTATGATATTTTCAACTCTAACGATCCGCCTCTTGCCATGAAGTACGACGTGCAACCTCGGATTGGTCGGATCATTCATGTAGAAGACTTGAGTTGCTTGCTTCACAAGGACGAATGGTTCATCTTTGTAGGCAAGTTTATTGAGATCCACAAGAGTAAAACCTCTCTTGTCGACCTTCACTCCATATGAAAGTCTCACCCACTTATATCGGAACAATGGAACTTGGTATATTCCGTAATTGAGCTCCCAAATTTCTTCGATCATCCCGTAGTAGGAGTTTATTGTGGTTGACGATCCTCTTTTCGAGTGATCATCAGACAAAGCATTTATGCTCACACCACTATTTTGAACAGTACTCTTTCTTTGTATCTTAACTTTCAGTGTAAAAGGTGTAGCCATTAATATCGTACCCCTGCCATGTCTGTACATTAAATCTTGGTCCGTTAGCCAACCATTTGACATCCTCACGAACGGAGACATTCACCTTTTCTTTGAACCATGTGGAGAATCGATTGTTGTGTTCGATGGAAAGCTCATCCATATGTGGATTCTCTTCCTATAATATCAACTTATGCTGCTTGATGTATGGATGAACTTCTGCGTTGTGCTGCAAGACTGTTAAATGCGTTTTGTAATACATATCAAACTGTGGACTCGTTAGTTTGGACCTATCGGTTCCTTTGCCAGCAAGTCTACCCTCATGACGAGATACATGAATACCAATTGTTTGTCTTTTACTTATATAGTCCATGCAGAACTCAATAACATCTTCAGTTCCATAACCTTCAATAATGCTACCCTCAGGCTTCGACCTATTCCTCACGTATGACTTTAATATATCCATGTACCTCTCGAACGGATACATTTAACGTAGGAATGCTGATCCACATATCTTAATCTCTCTAACAAGGTGTACAACAAGGTGGACCATGACGTCGAAGAATGACGGGGGAAATGCATCTCAAGCTGATATAGAGTTTGCACCACCTCACTCTGCAAGTTATCTAGTACATCGGGATCAATAACCTTGCAAGAAATCGCATTTAAGAAATAACATAGCTTCGTGATTGCCAACCTGACATACTCTGGCAGAATATTTCTGATTGCAACGGGAAGCATTTGAGTCATCAAGACATGACAGTCGTGGGACTTCATAACAAGCAACTTCAAATCATCCATGGACATAATCTTCTTAATATTTGCGGAGTAGCCCGATGGAACTTTAATACCTTGGAGACACTTGCAGAAGTCTTCTTTCTCCTTCTTGGACAAGGTGTAGAATGCAACAGGGATGTACTGACTTTTTCCATCCTCCTCTATCACTGCAAGCTTGGGCTTGATTCCCATGTAGGCTATGTTGTGGAGAGCATTCACACCATCATTGGTCTTTCCAGGCATGTTCAGCAGGATACCAACCAAATTCCCACAAACATTCTTCTTAACGTGCATGACATCAATACAATGCCGGACATCTAACTCCTTCCAGTATGGTAATTCCCAAAATATCGACCACTTCTTCCAAATGGTCCTGGGATGAACAGATTTACAGTTCTTTCCATACTGAACATCGATATCCTCCACGCGTGAATATACTTGCCTTCCACTCATAGACTGCGGAGTCGAATGAACTTCCCTCTTCCCATCAAATTTGTCATCCATCTTACGGTATCGATGACTTCGAGGTAGAAATCTACGGTGACCCATATACACAGTTTTCTTGGAATTCGGCAGCCATAAACTCTCAGTCTCCTCTTCACAAATAGGACACGCTTTGGCTTCTTCGCTTCATAAATATTTGTTGGCAACTCGTTTCCCTCCGAAAATACATCCGATAGACGAACTAAAAGTGTATTGAAACTTGTATCTGTCCAATGGCGTTTTGCCTTCAATTCGAACAATGAAAGCACCGAACTCAACTTGGTGTATTCCGCTTTGGAACCCGAGAACAACGGTTTGGCATCGTCTTCCATCAAGCTTTTAATTTTTTCAAACTCTCTTTCCATGTAATTTCCCTCCACATCCCGCAACATTTGCTTTAAATTATCCTCCTCAAACATATCACACTTCAACTCGTGATCGGGTTCCAGCATGTCATCGTTGCATACCGGACAGGTACTATTTGTCTCTCTGTGATGGATCCAACACGTGTAATTCCTCACGAAACCACGTCAAATCAAGTGGTCTTCAATTTGAGCTAAGTTGTTAAATCTCCTGAGATTGGTGCAATCAAAGCAAAGACAATATATGAAGTTTACACCCCTATTCACCATGTCTTTTTGTCGGGACCCGGATTTGCAAATCCGAAACCCTCTGTGTATACTGCACTAGTCCAGGATCACGCTAGTGCACACAGTGGAAACATAGATGAAATATCATTCCATACAACGAATTAACTAGGAAGAAGCAAATTATTATTACATAAAGCAAACGACCTTATGGTCAATGTTTACACCATTATGCCTTAAGGGCATAAGAAACAAATACTATTGCAGCGGAAAAGATAAACTGAACCATTCGACATGCCACAGGCAATCGTCTGGGAAACGCCTTCCTAATCCACGTAGTCTTCATAGAATTCCTCCTCATGATATTCATTATCTCCTTGACAATCGATCAACAAGGGCATAAAGCCGTGAGTACAAAGGTACTCGACAAGTCGTAGGAATGGATGCAATATATTTATGCGACTTGACAAGGATGGCTATATAGTTCATTTGCAGAAAGCAATAACTTGAATTGAAAATACAATAAATAGATTGAAAGCATATTTATGAAAAGATAAATAAATAACTAGTAGATCAAATATAGACAACAAAACAACAGTGAACTCCCCGTTCACATCCCAACAATTCCACATTCCACATTTTATGAAACACTCTATACCCGTGTGAAATTCCGGGCTTGTCCATGACCATGACGCGCTATTCGAATAGTTTTACACTCTGCGGAGGTTGTACAACTTTACCCACAAGACATGAACATCTCTTTGTGCAATCGATCTTAACACACTTCCTTTGGTGTGTCGCGAAATATCATGACAAAGCCTTTACAATGCCTTTGTCTAAACTCGATCTTGCCCGCTAAGGTTTCGCCCTTTAGGGCCCCTCTTGCGCCTTGCGAATCTACCCATCCATCCGGAACCCACACCACCAACTGGCGAGACTCAAGGCTAGACATTGCAAATTAATCACTAAGTCTGTCCCATTACGGACATGTGGTAATGCAGTTAGGCCAGTTCAATGGCGCACAAGATTAAGTCCTTAAGTTGTCTCAGGCAAGACATCCACATCCCAATGTGCTAGAAAGCACCCCCTTTACTTCACGATCACTTGCCCGAGGGAAAACAATTCGTTCAACCAAGACCAATGGCAAACCTCGCCATGGTACAACAAGTTTTACAACAGTGGCTACCGGCCACGATTCAATATATCATTAAGTCAAGATTAACATTATTCAATATGTGACATGAATCCCAACGTATATGTAAGCATGTCTAAGCATAGCTACGATAATCCAATGTTGGTATAATGATTATGTCCAACTAGTAATGTCCCAATCTAGGTTTAACAATGGATACATGGCATACAACTAATCAAGGTGGCATAATGTCAACTAGGTATACATCTACTCCCATTAAATAAGCATTGATACACAAAATAGCATGCAATTGTAATAAAGTAAATTACTTTTGCAAACATAGGATCAATATGATCAAAGGATTACGACTTGCCTTGCTGATCTAGTGCTGAATCTTGGTCTTCGGAGTCTTCGTTCGCTCCCTCGGAATTAGCGTCTACCGAAAAAGAAAGCAACGAAACCAAATAAATACAAATCCGACGGCAGAGAAACCAAGGCACGGGGCGGAGGAGACGTGGAACGATCCGGGACGCCTACTGAGGATCGGACGGCCAGGGTTCCTCGGCGAAGTACAACGACGAGGCGGTGGCGCAGTCTTACCGGAGGCGATGAAGAAGACGAGGCCAACGGCGCGGCGGCGGCAGATCGGACACGGGATGAGAGGGATCCAGACGAGGATGTCACGGGCAAAGCAATGAGGCGCGCGGCTACGGTGGAGACGCACCAGAGCGGCTAGACGGCGACGGAGAAGCTTCGGCGGCGACGGCGGACTCCAGCGAGCTCGCGCGGCGCAACGGTAACGTCTCGGGCAGCAAAAGATGGGGCAAAAGGTGCGGAGGCGCGAGGGGAATCTCGGGAGGCGCGCGGCACGGCTTTTATAGCCTCGGGGAACGCGCAACGGACGCGGACTCCGAGACGGCGGCGTCGGGCGGCGGGACTCGAGTCGGCGGCTAGGGTTTCACGGACGCGATCTCGGCCGCGCACGTGGTGTCGATCGGACGGCCGACGCCATGGTGAAATTTGTGGCGGTGCCGAGCGAGCGGCCGGCGAGTGGTGGCCGAGGCGTAGGCGAAGGAAGGCGGCAAGCGGGCGGGCAAAATGGGTTGGGCCACAGAGGTTTCGGCCCGAAGGGTTTTTTTTGAAAATTAAAATCATTTTCCGATTTTATATAATTCCAGAAATTCAAATAAATTCAAATAAATTCAAATAAATATCAAATAAATTCAGAAAAATCTCCAAAAATACAGAAAAATTCCTTGGAGCACATGGAACCCAACTAAAACTGAAATTCTTTTATTTGATGAATAGTTTAGTCAAATTAAATCCTTTCATTTATGGAAAATTCAAATTAAGCTAGAGTTAATTCAGGAAAATGCAAATGGTTTATTTTTGAATTCAAACATTCCAAAACTTAAAAATTTTGGGATGTTACACTTTTTTTGTAATTTTTTTGAACTCCTTAACACCTCTCTAAAATTCAGCACTTACACGGCTTTTTTGATACATCCATTCTTCATGATCCATCTGCAATTAAACTACACACAATAAATTAAGAAAAAAAAACTAGAGCGAAAGCTAGCTATTTCAAATATGAGACATTATTTAATTAGCTTTGAAAAATAGAGAACGGGTTCCAACATATAAAATTTCACTCCCGATACCTTATTCCCTACTTAGGGGACATACATTCAAAACATCAACAATGATATCGAATTACCTAATGCAGTAAGCTTGAAATCCTTTTACTTCAATGGAAGAAAATAAGGGTGGAAGCATTAACAAAGTGGAGAAATTGAACGATCTTGAAGAAACGTCTATCTATTGACCAACTAAGTACGTACCAACCATGACTCGTAATCTCCAATTAGGTTAGATCCGAATCCCATTCGAGGATATGTGGTTCAGGCAATTCCTAAGATGTTGTACAACTCTAGAGAAAATTTCAGTAGCATCTCCCTGTTGTTCTCCAAATACACGTCTTGACAACAAGTCAAGAGGGGTGTGTATCCAAAGAACACTTAGGGAGATGCTATCGAAACTTTCTCTGAAGTGTACAATAGCTTAGGAACTTGCCCGAACCACATATCCTCGAACTGTCCAAAAAAATGTGGACAATTCAAGAGTGCTTGCTTATAAATATGTCATTTCAGCATATTTATAAACAAGCACCCTCAAACGGGAGACGTAGGTTACGCAACCTAAACTCTAATATTCATCATATTACAGCAACAATAATTCAAGAATAACACGATAGTACTACAAAGATAAATTTATGTATGTTTGTCAACTAAAGGGTGTGAAATCTGATAGGATACACAAAATTCTAGTGCAACCTAAACTTTATTTGTGACATATCAAATTACCTAGTGCAAAATTGAAGGGATTTGAAGGAATACTCACCTTTTGAAAAAAACCACAAATGAGAGAAAATTAAGGGGAAATCTCCTCAAGCTAGGGCTTCAACTTTACCCTCTTAACACCCAACCTCGATGATTTCATAATTTCTCACCCAAGTATTACTTCCAACCAGAGTATGTGGTTTTTTTTAGGGTGGTAGCGGGTTTTTTGCCTCTAGAACAACAACAAAGAAGAGTTCAGTCCGAGGGTATAAATAACCTAATGAGGCACATCACAATCGGTTCTGAGAAAAGAACCGATTGTGATGCACGATGCATATCACAATCGGTTCTAATGTTAGAACCGATTGTGATATGCATGAGCACATCATAATTAGTTTCTACCTAAGAACCGATTATGATGTGCATGGCACATCACAATCGGTCATGTACATCACAATCGGTTCTTATATGAAAACCGATTGGGATGTGCCTAATGCTACATCATAATTGGTTCTAAGCTGAGAATCGATTGTGATTATTGTTAACACCCTCTCCGAAATCATCTATCACAATCGGTTTTTCTAAAAAAGTTAGGAACTGACCCAGATGAAGCGATAATGTTGTACCATTCTGTAGTAGTGTTATGGGAATGTGTTTTATAAACTTTTGGGCAGAGGGTTACCTTTGGGCTATTTTGTTAGCTAAGTAAAATGAGAAAATGATTTAGACTTGGACGAGTGATATGTCGTGCTCATTGGTCCACATACATCAGTATGTACGAGTTCCAATAAGTCAGATGCCCTCTCACAATGCCTGAAAGGTGTCTTGGTCATCTTACCAAGTAGACAAGACTCACATGTTTCAAATGATTCAAAATCAAACGATTTTAGAAGACCATCTCTATGGAGCTTCATCATACGTTTCTTACTAATATGACCCAAGCGACAATGCCAAAAGTAAGTGGGATTCAAATCATTTGGCCGAAGCCTCTTAGCATCAATATTATAGACATGTGCATCATCAAGATTTAAAATAAACAACCCATTCACAACGGGAGCATAGCCATAAAACATCTTATTCAAAATTATAGAACAACAATTGTCCTCAATATTGAATTTATAACCTTCTGCCAATAAACATGAGGCATAAATAATGTTTCTACTTAATGTTGGAACATAATAACAATTATTTAATTCCATAATAAATCCTGAAGGTAAATGTAGTGGCAAGGTCCCGGCAGCCAATGCAGCAACCCTTGCTTTATTCCCAACGCAGAGATCAACCTCGCCTCTTGCAACGCTCCTACTCCTTATTAACCCCTGCATCGAATTGCAAATATGAGCAACCGATCTAGTATCAAATACCCAAGAGTTATTAGGAGAATCGGCAAGAAATACATCTATAACATTAATACCTAAATTTGATGGCTTAGATCCACTATTCTTTTTCAGATCTGCCAGGTACCGTTTGCAATTCCTCTTCCAATGGCCTGACTCTTTGCAGTAGAAGCATTCACTCTCTGATGTAAGGCCAGACTTGAAATTAAGCTTAGGCTTGTTGTTGGGGATCTTATCCAAAGCTTTAGCCTTACCTTTTCCTTTAGTCTTAGCCTTCTTCTTGAAGCTTGTACTTTTCTGCACCATCATCACATGACTAGTGCTTTTCTTAATGCTGTCTTCTGCTGTCTTGAGCATCATATGCAGTTCAGTGAGATTCTTGTCCATCCATTCATATGAAAAGTCATAATGAATTGCCAAAAGCTCGAAGGGAGCGATGCAAGAATCAAGTCAATAGCCAACTCTTGGCTAAGTGGAAAACCAAGTTTTTCCAAGCTCTATGTGTAACCAACCATCTTGATTACATGAGGGCTCACTGGACTGCCCTCGACCAGCTTACATCCAAACAAGGACTTTGAGATCTCATATCTCTTAGTCCTAGCCTTTGTCTCAAACATGCCCTTATGCACCACGATTATATCGTAGGCCTCTATGTTCTCAAACTACTTCTGAAGGTCTGAGTTCATAGCAACAAGCATGAGACAACTAACATCGAGGGACTCATCAATTGCCTTTTTGTAAGCGGCTTTAACAGCATTGGAAGCATTCTCATTAGGCACATCTGGAATTGGTTGCTCTAGAACGTTTTTCTTTTTATCTTGCTTGAGAACAATTCTCAGGTTGTGGAACCAATCTGCAAAGTTCATTCCATTAAGTTTTTTCTTTTCAATTATCGAACGTAAAGCATAACTGGAAGTGGGTGCAACAACAGGTGGTGCCATGATCTAAAACAGAAAATATATGCGAAAACTGAGACAAACATTAATGAAAAGTAACTTATATTAAACAATTTAATAAAGATGCTCCCACTAAATTCCATCTCTCTTATCGTACTTAGTTATTCAAGACACACAATTAATTAGTCTACTACTGAGCTTTAGCATCACTGCTAGAAGGCTAATGAATATGGTAAGGAACCCTTTGCTAATCATATCACTATATGACTCTTGTTGTTGGGTGGCATCTCTATGCCCCGGCTCCAACCCTATGCCCCAAGGTCCATACCATTATGATGACCTCGTCAAGTATAACCAATGCTATGCGTGTGAGTGTCCAACACAAACCCATCTAATCAAGAAAACTTAATGACACCCTACTTTAGTGTCGGGACCCGAATATGCAAATCCGAACCCTCTGTGTATACTGCACTAGTCTAGGATCACGCTAGTGCACACAGGCTCAACATAGATAAATATCACAATCACACACAACGGAATTATAATAAAAGACTTCAAATATTAAATAAGACTTATTGAATGACCTTATAGTCAACTTACATGACTATGCCTCGTAAGGCTGAACAACAAATTCAACTGCAGCGCAATGAAAACATAGATAACCCCTCAGTATACCACAGGCAACTGACAAGGCTTGCGCCCTAAACATTCGTATTCTCATGGTACTCCTTCTCTAGCATGGATATAGACTCCTCAACTAGTGATGTTGTTGTGGGCAAGGGTGAGTACTTAAAGCACTCAACAAGTTGTGCATAGAATGCAATTCTATGTAACTATATGCAAGGCTTATTCGAAAGGAAAAGGCTATTATGGCTATTTTGCAATAAGCAGCATTTATGAATACATAAAATAAATAGATTGTAAAAACTATAAAACAAATAACAGTAATAGATAGATTCAGCATTTCTCAAGTAAACCAAGTTTCCAATCCTAAGTTAAGTTCCAACCTTCCATAATGCAATCCCGCCATCCCAACCAAGTTTTCCATTTAGTTAAACTAACCCTTAACTGTAATTCCTGAGCATTGCTCAATACCGCGAGCACGGCTATTCGAATAGGTTCACACTTTGCAGAAGTTATGCACTTTACCCACACGACATGATCGTCTCTTGTTGCCAAGCTATTGACACACTTCCTTTGGTGTGTCGGCGGAGAGATCATGACAAAGCCTTTACAATGCTCTGGCTTAACCCAGTACTACCCGCTAAGGTTTCAACACTGGTGGGTCTGAAAACCACAACCAGGGCCCCCCTCTTGCGCCATGTGAGTTACTCCATAACTCGGGAACTCACACCGCTATTGATAGTACCAAGCTAAGACATCACAAATTAATCAGCTAGGCTGTCCCATGCCAGACATGTGGTTGCATGATTTACTCAGGTCAAAGGCTTGCAAGGTTAAGTCCTTAGGATGATCGAAGCAAGACTTCCATATACCCTCTGCCCATCGGGCCCACCTTAGCATACTCGCCCCTTGTCACTTGCCCCAATATAAGTGATTATCACCCCAGTTGATTACCAAGCACCACGTGCCATCAACAATTCAACATCGTTGCGTGACATGACTCGCCACTACAACTCAATCTCATTGTGTGATCTCACATGACACACAAGTTCATATCATTGTTCCATATTCCATTTGTCAAGATTAAACATTGACAATTCAAGTACATGTGATGACGTGGCATGGCTAAGCAGCTAACACGGTCTAACAATCCCATGTTGATTTTAGTATTAACCAACTATAGTGAACCAATCTAGGGTGACAATAGATCATGGCATACAAATGACAACATAGGGTTTAGATCAAATTGGTAGATTAGCTAAGTCCCAATTTAATTTGAAATAATTGTATACTTGAAATATTATGCAATAGGGTAAAACAATATAGCAGTTTTGCAAACGTAGGTTAACATGATCAAAGCACAACTTGCCTTAGAATAGGTTCTAGTCTTGCTTTGAAAATTAATTTTGGGTCAACGAATCCTCCTCCGAGGCGTCGCACAATTCAACGTCTACGCGAACCGAAGGAGAAAAGCAAATAAACACCAAAACAAAGATCAAACAATATCTAAAAATTAATTAAAATTCACCATTAAATAGATCTCAATTTTATAAATTTTTAGAAAATTGAATCACCTCAATCGGAGTTCGTATGAGGGAGAACGGGCTCGTGAAAGATTCAAAAATCATAAAAACCTGAAAATTAAAAAATACTAATTATTAACCGAATTATTTTTACTCTAAAAAAGATAATTATTGTGTTGGTGTGACGTCATGGTGATGTCAGCACTGCCCTTGGTGCTAACACCTAGCCGCTGGCCCATGGACCGAGTCCATGAACCCTCTGTCGGTTCACGGTGGACCGCACCTACAGAACAGTGGTAGCTGACGTGCGGGACCCGCGCAGATGTTAACTCAGTACCGATGTAGCTCCCACACGAGCAGCCAGCGTGGAATCCACGTCAGCATGATCATAACCTGGCAATCCTGCATCGACACCAGAGCCATCCACGGAGGACGGTGACGCACATGACCCGATGGTCACCACTGGCAACCGCGAACTACGATGCTTGAATGTACTCGTTAATGTGCACACAATGACATGGTTCACACCCTACCTGAAGCTTCGAAACATCGATGGCGAGACGTTCTTCTCCGGCGACAATGGGTTTCTTGATGATCGGCGGTTCCAGTGAAGTTTCATCCTCGCGATTGTGCGCACAAGATGCCTCTTGAGACGACGAATCCGACGGTGCTCTTAACGATCCAAAACAGCCTCTCCTGGCAACGAATCACCGAACCCTAGTTGCGGCGGTGCTCGGCGAAAAGTCTGTGATTGCGGCGAGAGCATGACGTGGCTCAAGCAACTAATCTAAGGCTTTTGCTCGTGCGATCTTGGAGGTCCTGATGCATCACTTATATAGCCCCGCGAAGCCGTGTTCCTCGTGAATCGATCTCGGAGTCCAAGGTATGCATGACGCAGCGTAGGTCTCTACTTCTCATACGGCTCGGAGAAGGTAACCCAGGGCCATCCACACGTCTTGATTTGCGGCTGAGATCTCATCGACATGACCTAATCCAGCCCTTCATACTTGATTTAACGATTGATAACACCTCGGTTAGACGGCTTGATAATGGCCACACGATCACGATCTGATGGTCGATGGTGATCCTTCCAGAAAAAGGCAAAATTGGGCCGCACAGATTCGCACAGAATTGGGCTCAGCCCATTACTATTCTTTTAATATCCCTTGATTTTCCTTTTAAAATAATTACAAAAATTCTTTTAATTAGTTTAAGGCAATAAAAATATCTAGAAAAATCCAATAAAATTCTCATAAATACTTTGAAACATTTTGAACTCAAATAAAATATTTTTAGCTAAAATTTATATGAACTTTATCATTATTTTAATACTTTTTAATAAAAAGACCAAAACAAATATATTTAATACTTTCCAATAAAATCTAGAAAAAACAAAATAAATTAGAAAAATCATAAAATGCATAAATAACAATATAATATTATTTCAAGCCAAAAATTGGGATGTTACAAAACCCCGCTTAACAGAATCTCGACCCCGAGATTGAGGGCTAACTAGAGAATAGGTTAGGGAATTCTGACTCCAGATCCTCTTCACGCTTTCAGGTAACTTCATTTTCTGAATGATTGCTCCACTGAACTCTGCGAAAGCGAACTGACTTATTTCTGGTCTTGCGCTCCATCACATCCAAAATTTTGATTGACTGCTCCTTGTAGGTCAAATCTTCATGCAGCTCTATTGCCTCCAATGGGGTATGTTCTATTGGCGCCCTAAGGCATTTCTTAAGCTGCGACACATGGAACACATCATGCACCCCTGCCAATGACTCTGGTAATTCCAACTGATAAGCTAACTCTCCTCGATGGCTCAAGATCTTGAATGGACCAGCATATCTTGGCGCAAGCTTCCCTTTAGCGTGAAATCTCTTAATACCTTTGAGAGGGGTAACTCTAAAATACACGAAATCATCTGGCTCAAAACTCAAGTCACGACGACGATTATCCGTGTAGCACTTTTGCCTTGACGATGCTATTTTCAACCTCTCTCTTACCATAGCAACTTGCTCCTTAGCTTCCTTGAGAATTTCAGGCCCAAACACCAAATGCTCTCCCGTTTCATTCCAATTCAACGGGGTACGACAGGCTCGACTATACAAAGCCTCAAATGGTGTCATTTGCAATCTAACCTGATAACTGTTGTTATAGCTGAATTCTACATACGGCAAACACTTATCCCATGATATAGCATAAATTAATGCACAAGCCCTCAGCATATCCTCAAAAATCTTGATTAACTCTTTCGGTCTGACCATCTGTCTGCGGATGATATGTTGTACTGAAATTCAAACGAGTTCCCATCACTTCATGCAGCTTGCCTCAAAATCTCGAGGTAAATTGGGTACCTCTATTTGACACAATCTTCTAAGGCACTCAGCGCAAACACACAATCCTTATCATAAATAATTATGCCAAGCAATCTTCTGAGTAGGTAGTCTTCACCGGTATGAAATAAGCAACTTCGGTCAACAATCAACGATAACCCAAACGGAATCATATCCCTTCTGGGTTCTCGGCAATTCTCAACACTATGGGTCTTATTACTGGTTTGCCTCCTACTTCCACTTCGAAATTTACAACGACTGTAGCAAATCATTAGGTCTCTGATGCACTACCTTCACTCACTAACATACATCAGTTATAACAGCATATTTAGCAACTTTACACTTGATCTTAGGCCACCAAAACCTTTCTTTGAAATCTGAACACATCTTGACACATTCTAGATGAATAAAATAATTTGAATCATGAGTCTCCTCAAGAGTCAACTGCTTAAACTCCTTTTTATTCGGTACACGGATTTGACCTTAAAATCGCGTAGTACCCTGCCCACCAAAATAAAATCCTTGGTTAATCCTTCATCCTTTTTGGACTTGATTCTGCAAATTTTCTCATTGTCCTTCTGACCTTCTCAGATCCGATCTTCAAGTGTTGGCTTCACTTCCAAAGCAGCTACAAATCCTTGTGGAACAACTTCCAACTTCAGCTTTTGAAACTCTTTACACAACTCTGGTTGCTCACTTGATATCAGCATATTCACACTATGGCTCTTTCGACTCAAGGCATCGCCACATTAGCCTTACAAAGATGATAATAAATTCCAACACTAAAATCTTTGATCAACTCCAGCCATCTCCTTTGCCTCATATTGAGATCTGATTGCATGAGTACATACTTTAGACTCTTGTGGTCTGTACATATTTCCAATGAGATAATGACGCAATAACTTCAAAGCATGCACTACGGCAGCAAATTCGAAATCATGCATAGCATAGTTCCCTTCATGTGGCCTCATCTGTCCTGACGCATAGGCAACAACTTTGCCTTTCTGCATTAACACATATCCAAGATCTTGTCTTAAAGCATCACAGTATATATCAAAATTGTTCTACACATCTGGCAACACTAACACAGGCGCTGTCGTCGGACGCTTCTTTGACTCATGAAAACTCTCTTCACACTCTGGCATCCATGCAAACTTCTTCTACTTTTTCAACAACTGCGTAAGAGGTCTAGCAATCGTCAAGAATCCTTAATAAATCAATGGTAACATCCTACCATTTCCAGAAAATTACGAATCTAAGTAACTGATTTTGGTTGTTCCCAACGCAACACTACTTCTACTTTGCTTGGGTCAACAACAACTCCTTTAACAGTCATCACATAACTCAGAAATTCAACTTTCTCCTTCCAAAAGTCATACATGCTGAACTTAGCATACAGCTATTGCTCTCGCAGTCTTTCCAAAACCAATCTCAAATATTCTGCATGCTCTTCCCTTGTCTTGGAGTAAACATGAATATCGTCTATGTGCACGATAACAGCTTGTCCAACTATTCCATGAGACTTTATTCACCAGGTTCATAAATTATGTGATGGCATTGATCATTCTAGCAGCACAACTGTAAACTTATATTGTCCATATCGCGTAGAAAACTCTGACTTAAGAACATCCTCCGCACGAATTTTTAACTGAAGATAACTCGATCGAAGATCTATCTTTGAGAAAACTCCAGCTCCTCTTAACTGACCAAACAAATCATCGATCATGGGCAATGAATACTTATTCTTTATTCATCACTTCATTAAATGTCTGATGGTCGATACACATCCTTAAGCTCCCATCTTCAAACAGAACAAGTGCTCCCTATGGTGACAAACTGATTCTGGCGAAACATTTTTCTAACAACTCTTCGATCTGCTTCTTCGTCTCAATTAGCTCATTAGTAGGCATTCGATAAGGTCTCTTCACTTCTGGCGCTGTATCAGGCACTAACTCAATCACAACCTTAACCTCTTGATCTGATAATATATCAGGTAGATTCCTCAGGAAACACATCTAGATATTCTCTGACAACTGGCGCATCTTCTAAATTGGCAGCTTCCACACTATTAACCATCCGCTGACTAACACGACAAGCAGTCGCTTGAAATTCCACTTGCTTATCCTTAGAGCTCTCAACAGACATAGCCCTTTAACCAAACTCCAAGACAGCCTTATGTCTGGATGACCAGTCCATTTCTAGAGTAGCATCTCGGGTCTGATATCCAATATGGTTCACTAGGAACTTTTCTCTAACAATAAGCAACTTAACTCCGTAACATTCTAGGTTAGATCAAGCAATACTGTACTTTCTGACAACGGCAATTCTTCCAGGCTGGCAAGCTTTACGAACACCACTGAACTGACCACCATTGCACACGCAACATCTTCAGGTGAAGCATCAACACAGGTGAATACCCAGGGAAACATCTGACCATTCAATTACCATCAATGCTTTTATTCCAACACTTCACATACCAACATATCACTCATCTTTACTTTATTTCTCTATTAAAGAAATCTTTAAATAGAATTCATCACTAATCATTCTCCTTTACAGGTGAAGATATGACACTCAAGGTAAAATCATTGATCTAAACTTCCTCGATTGGGGTTGGCGCTGAAGTTTCAATTGGAACAGAATTGAGATTGACTTGAACTAGTGTGATCACTTTCTTATGAAGGCAATTATTGGCAAAATGCCCGGGCTTATTGCAGGTATAACAGAGTTTAAGGCAAACTCTCTTTCTTTAGCATTTGTCAACCGGGGCAGTGTCTTCACTTAGACGTCTTTTCGTCAACTGGTCCTCTGGACCAACTTCTCTTGCAACTTCACCACTCACTCTTGGTGTTATGATCTTGACTGAGGTAACTTCCGGAATGACCACGACTGTAGGAGACTCTAGATTCTTCCGCGGGCATTTCTTAACAAAATGGCCTTCCTCACGACAGTAGTAACACAAGCGTTTGCATCGTTGTGCCTTATTGGGTGCAACTACATGTACATCGTTCTCTTCTTGTTGCGTCAGGGCTGGTTGCTTCATAGGGCATTCCCTAGCCCAATAACCCTCTTCATCACACAAGAAACATGCTGTTGGTGATTGCCACTTACTGCCTTTCTGATGAAAGCTGACAGGATCAGAGTGGTGCGTGTTTAGCTCCTCAAATGACTTAGTATATACAACTGGTATTTCACTTCCTTTTGATAGTTCTTGAGCAACTGCGGCTCGGAGATTCTCTCGCTGATTCTGGGTCATAGCAGTAACTATCGGATCCAAAGGACATTGAGCTAGGCAGTGATCTTGACCTTCATAAAGGTAACATGTGATGTTGCTCATAGGACACTCTCCTAGAGGATGATTTCCTTCACAACTAGAGGAATTGATCGCATGCTCATCAGAGGTATGTCCTATTTTTCCACAGCGATTGCATGCCCAATCTTCTGACTTGTTTGGTTGACAACACTTCAAAGAACATCGCCTAGATTTCGAACAAGGTGCAGGGGTATCATTCTTCTCTGAATTCACTGTGGCTATACTATTCTCTGGTGAAACAAAGAGATCACGAAAAGCAGCAACGAACTCACTCCATGTGATATTCTACAGGGCTTCATGGATAGCACAGTACCTCTTCCACCATTTAGCAGCAATTCCTTCCAGCAGATAAGAGGCATACATGACTTTCTTAGCACTTTCACACTGAGCAATGAGTAACTTTCTCTCAATAATTTTAAGCCAATCTTCCGCTTTCGAAGGTGAAACATTTCCTGAAAACATCGACGGATGAGTCCTTATGAATTCTGATAACCTTGAGTAGGAAAAGGAATAATTGGTAGCAGCTTGGGACACTCTGTTGACATTGGCTTGGTCCGTCATATTCTGCATTTGCTTCTTCATTGCATGCATCAACTGAGTCTGAGCAGTCAAGAACTCACTGAAACTCTGCATATCCATCTGTACTGACGGTTGAAGAACTGATACATCATTGAGATTCTCACTGAGTTGATTTTCACTTCCACTGATTCCGCTGCTTCCACCAAACTGCACCATTTGCTTGGTTGCTTCACTGGGTTAGGCAAGAGGGAATAGCATAGGTAAGAAGCAAGAATCCTAATGCAGGGGAGATAGGTTTAACCCAACAACTTAAGCAAGCAATATTAATAACTTTGTATGGTTGCTTATATAAGCCTAAAAGCTTTGCAACACATACTGCACACTCAACAATCATGAAAGAACCAAATCAACCTAAGCACACAAAACTACCGCCTACATGGGTGACACTCCTATCTTAGCAGACGCGACTCCCACACATGAGTCTCAACTAACTACTCAAAACACTGGGTCTTCTAGCTTTGGAAACACTTCATCGATCCACTCCTTCCTTGAGCTCGACGATTCCTTCCTTCATGATCTTTAGGGTTGACAGCAAGCACTTGATGCTTTCTCCTATGGTGTGGTATATCGTCAACTACTAAGACAACTCAGGTAAGATTTTAACTCCGTCCAGCAAGGGAAAGAGAAGGAAATTCAGCAGGGGAAAAGAGAGAAACTTTGGCAAGGAAAGGAATAGAAGAATGAGATAAGTCGAGAACATATTATTCTTTCAGGTTAATTCTTTCCTTTAAAAAATAATTTTGAAGGTTCTATAGAGACGACCAGACTATCTAGGGTCAAGACCTACAGTCAGTATGGCTCTGATACCACCTCTGTCGGGACCCGAATAAGCAAATCCGGACCCTCTGTGTATACTGCACTAGTCCAGAATCACGCTAGTGCACACAGGCTCAACATATATGAATATCACAATCACACACAACAGAATTATAATAAAAGACTTCATATATTAAATAATACTTATTGAATGACCTTATGGTCAACTTACATGACTATGCCTCATAAGGCTGAACAACAAATTAAACTGCAGCGCAATGAAAACGTAGATAACCCCTCAGTATACCACAGTCAACTGACAAGGCTTACGCCCTAAAAATTCGTCTCCTCCTGGAACTCCTTCTCTAGCATGGATGTAGACTCCTCAACTGGTGATGTTGTTGTGGGCAAGGATGAGTACTTAAAGCACTCAACAAGTTGTGCACACAATGCAATTCTATGTAACTATATGTAAGCCTTATTCCAAAGGAAAAGGCTATTATGGCTATTTTGCAATAAGCAGCATTTACGAACAAATAAAATAAATAGATTGTAAAGACTGTAAAACAAATAACAGTAATAGACAGATTCAACATTTCTCAAGTAAACCAAGTTTCCAATCCTAAGTTAAGTTCCAACCTTCCATATGGCAATCCCGCCATCCCAACCAAGTTTTCCATTTAGTTAAACTAACCCTTAACTATAATTCCCGAGCATTGCTCAATATCGCGAGCACGGCTATTCGAATAGATTCACACTTTGCAGAGGTTATGCACTTTACCCACACGATATGATCGTCTCTTATTATCAAGCTATTGACACACTTCCTTTGGTGTGTCGACGGAGAGATCAAGACAAAGCCTTTACAATGCTCTGGCTTAACCATTACTACCCGCTAAGGTTTCAGCACTGGTAGGTCTGAAAACCACAACCAAAGTCCCCCTCTTGTGCTATGTGAGTTACTCCATAACTCGGGAACTCACACCGCCATTCATAGTACCAAGCTAAGACATCACAAATTAATCCGCTAGGCTGTCCCATGCCAGACATATGGTTGCACGATTGACTCGGATCAAAGGCTTGCAAGGTTAAGTCGTTAGGATGATCGAAGCAAGACTTCCACATGCCCTCTGCCCATCGGGCCCACCTTGGCATACTCACCCCTTGTCACTTGCCCCAATCTAAGTGATTATCACCCCAGTTGATTACCAAGCACCACGTGCCATCAACAATTTAACATCGTTGCGTGACATAACTCGCCACTACAACTCAATCTCATTGTGTGATCTCACATGACACACAAGTTCATATCATTATTCCATATTCCATTAGTCAAGATTAAACATTGATGATTGAAGTACATGTGATGACGTGGCATGGCTAAGCAGCTAACACGGTCTAACCTTCCCATGTTGATTTTAGTATTAACCAACTATAGTAAACCAATCTAGTGTGACAATAGATCATGACACACAAATGACAAGATAGGGTATAGATCAAATTGGTAGATTAGCTAAGTCCCAATTTAATTTGAAACAATTGTATACTTGAAATATTATGAAATAGGGTAAAACAATATAGCAGTTTTGCAAACATAGGTTCAACATGATCAAAGCACAACTTGCCTTAGAATAGGTTCTGGTCTTGCTCTGAAAATTGATCTTGGGTAACGAATCCTTGTAGGATCGAAATATACTGATCTAGCAATCAGAGGAGGGTGAATGATTGCGCGGAAGCTAAAATAAAATTTTTGTGATTTTTGAAACACCCCAAACAAACTTAGATTGCTCAATTTGTACTCAACAGAAACCTTATTGCGTCGGACCAAACTTTTACTTGTACTCCGGACCAAACTTCGTGCCAGACCAAATTTTCACATGTACTACGGACCAAATTTCTACTGTAGCAAAACCAAATCAATTCACTCCGGACCAAACGAGACAGAATGATATATGTTTACTAAAACTAAAATTTCTGAAGATCTAACCGTTAGATTGATATGAAATTTTAACTGTAGAAACTAGATTCAATTACGAAGCTAACACAAAAAGAATTAACTCAATCGGACTTATGAATCTGGAGTTATATTCTTTGCAAGACGACTGAAACGAAAACCGATCTAACAACGACGGACCAAATCAAACTAGCTACGGACCAAATCAAACTAGTTACGGACCAAACTCAAACAATGCGATTAACCGAGGATCCCACCGTTGGATTAGTGTGAAATTTTAACTGAAGAAACTAGATTCAATTATGAATCTAACCCAGCAAGAATCAACTCGATCGGACCTACGAATCAAAAGTTATTAACCTCGCAAGCATGCTGTGACAGATTATGACGAGAACAGACCAAACCCCAATTTCGTGATAAATCACAATCTACAAAAGATTAACCAATGAAACTTTTAGGAACTCTAAGTTGATACTCTAGGAAGGTTTTATATAGATCAAATCAATATTAAACTTGTTGAAACAAGAGAGACAATGAATCAATCTATAAAAACAAAACCGAGCAAATAAACCAGAAACAAGCACCGAAGCAAATCCCGTACGAACATCGATCCATGGTTTACTGTAGCAATGAAATACTATAGCACGATGTTTGCTGTAGCCGCGCGAGCACTGTAGCACCGATTTCCTTTGCTCGAGTGTCGCCGCCGATACTTCTGGACAGAGGAAAAAATCAACCGCAGGGGAACTTTTCAGCCGTAAAGAAATCGATCTTTATTTCTTTTTGTCTAGTCTGGTTACAGCACTCCAAACAAAAGAGTACAAACCCTAAAACCTCAGCGCTCAAAATAAACAGGAGATACCTCTCCCTATTTATACTGAGCAACCATAAGGATATTGAATACAACTCTACTTCCAACATGGAAAGAGTTTGTATACATCTCAACCTGGCCCAAACCGGCCAAAAACAACTCTTGCACGTATGTACAGCCCACATGCTATAAATACGTGACTAACCAGCCTCCATGTGCATGTTCTCTAGCCCGAACGTTCCGCATGACATCCTTAACCACCAAGACCTCGATTCCTCTCTGAATCTAGTCCCGAACCTCGCCCTCCATGAACCTAGTTCGGTCCGTCATCGACCACGTTCGCCCTCGAGCAACACCTGCACATGAATAAACAAGAAACAATTCCAAGCACAAGTCCACGACTTGACTCAACATCAGTCCATGCAAACACTCACACGAGTGCATTGCATCAAGCAGAATCATTACCATGCTATCACCAGCATATCAAATAATCATCAGACATAGCACATGCAAGCACCACACATGCCATAATCACAACCACTTTGCAAAGCCAATTTCATTACTAAGCCAATTTTTCAGCACATGATTTGACAATCTCCCCCTTGATGAAAACATTGGCAACACCACTTAGAATTGAACATTGGCATTAATCTCACAAGAAATGTTTTTGAAATCAAAAAGTTCTAAAATCAAAAGACAAAGTGAAAAACACAAAATCTCCCCCTTTGACAAATATGCAAAGTGAAAAACTCCCCTAGGTGAAAATAAGAAAAATCTCCCCCTAAGAAGAAAAGTGTTAGTGAATGATTGATGCATGTGTAAAGCATGTATAAAGTTCTGCAAAAATCTCCTCCAAAATCTCCAAAGTGGCAAAATTCTCCCCCTTTGACAATGGATTCATCAAGAATACAAAAGAGAGAAAAAATTTTAAGTTTGATAATTTTTTTTATCATGAGCATTCTATGTCATCCACAAATGTTGCAAATTCATCACCAAGCCATGCTATCAAAAATACTTGCACCCTCAAATCTACACATAAACAATGTAGAGTAAGCATAACTAGAAATCAAGTACTATTAACAATTTATTGCATGGCATGATCTCCCTTACTCAACTATCTCAAAACCTAAAAACATTGAATTTTTGTGCACTTTATTTATGCTGGAAAAACTGATTCATTGATTGATTGCAACAATAACAATTGCAAGGAATTATGTGCACCATCAGCCTTACTTTTCAACCATGCCAAGCAATTAAAAGCTTAAGGTTTCATGGTTTCGGTCATACACAACCTCTTCCAAGTTCATATCAAAATGCAATGATAAGCAGTTTCGTAAAGAAGAAGTGCGATAGTACATAACCTTGATCTTGCATTTATCAACAATCACTCTTTAAGCTTTAGCACTTAATTTTGATAAATTTCATATTTAGCACTTTTTGAGCAGAATCAAGATAGCCAAGAAAGTTCAACCATGACAAGATTTAATTCAAGTTATCATTCCAATTAAATAGTCATGACATAAATTACACCATAGATGCATAAATATGAAGTTGCAAAGACCTTGTAGCATAAACATGGCTTCAAATGACATAGATGTATGAAATACAATGCTCATTACTTTTTCATTTTTTTTGTTTTTCATTTAAGAAACACACAAAATAAAAAGTATGTTACAAACTATTACAAAGTTTTTTAAAAACTCCCCCTCAAAACAAACCCATTGGATGAACGACCCCAAGTTCTCCCCGAATAAAAGCAAAACGAGAAGAAGACAAAGGTTTTGTGAAAATGTCCGCCAATTGATGTTCAGTATCCACATGATGAAGCACAATATTTCCCTTTTCTACATGATCCCTAAGAAAGTGAAATATGATCTCAATATGTTTGGTTCTAGAATGTTGCACTGGGTTTTTAGCAATACAAATTGCACTAGTGTTATCACATAAAAGAGGAACACTATCCAAATTAACCCCATAATCTTTAAGTGTAGCTACTATCCAAAGAATTTGAGAACAACAACTAGCAGCAGCTACATATTCAAATTCAACAGTTGATTGTGCAACAGAAGATTGTTTTCTAGATGACCATGCAATAAGAGAATTACCCAAGAAGTGACATGTACCAGATGTACTTTTTCTATCAATTCTACAACCTCCAAAGTCAGCATCAGAAAATGCTCTTAAACTAATACATGAGGAAGCAGAAAGCCATATGCCAAATTCTTGAGTACCATGAAGATACCTGAAAATTCGCTTGACAGCTTGGCGATGTGAAGCACATGGGAAAACTTGAAAACGAGCACACAAGCACACAGCAAATTGTATATCCGGCCTTGATGCAGTGAGGTACAAAAGTGAACCTATCATGCTTCTATATTCCTTTTGATCAACCGGCTCACCATCTTCATCCGGATCAAGTGTGCAAGTACCTCCCATCGGTGTCATGATCGGCTTGCAGTTTTCCATCCCAAAGCGACGAAGCAAATCTTTTGTGTATTTGCTTTGATGAACAAAAGTACCTTCCTTTACTTGTTTGATTTGTAGTCCCAAAAAGTAAGTTAATTCACCCATCATACTCATCTCAAATTCCTTCTTCATGATTTCTAAAAACTCAGACACTAAAACATGAGAGGAACCACCAAAGATAATATCATCAACATAAATCTGAACAAATAATTGATCATTGCTTTGCTTGAGTAAAAAGAGAGTTTTGTCAACTTTTCCCATTGAAAACCCCTTTTCAAGTAAAAAAGTTTTTAGCCTATCATACCATGCTCTAGGGGCTTGTTTTAAACCATACAAAGCTTTTGACAATTTGTAAACATGATCTGGAAACTTTGGATTTTCAAAACCAGGTGGTTGCTTAACATAAACTTCCTCATTGATATAGCCATTTAGAAAAGCACTTTTCACATCCATTTGATACAATCTAAAACCTTTAGATGCAGCAAATGCTAAAAGAATTCTAATGGCTTCAATTCTAGCAACAGGAGCAAAGGTTTCATCAAAATCTAAACCTTCAATTTGTGAAAAACCTTGAGCAACCAATCTAGCTTTGTTTCTAACAATAACACCATCCTCGCTTTGTTTATTTTTGAAAACCCATCTTGTTCCAATAATATTAAAATCAGGAGGTGGAGAAACAAGTTTCCCGACTTTATTGCGTTCAAAATTCTCTAATTCCTCATGCATGGCATTGATCCAAGATTCGTCAGTTAATGCATGAGATATATCTTTGGGTTCAAAAGAAGCTACAAAAGCAGAATGAGCATGAGTATCAGAAGCAATAAACCTAGACCGGGTGACTCTCTCATTTAAATCTCCAATCATCTGTTCAGGTGGATGCCTCCTTTGAATATGCAAGGGAGCTGTAATTTCAGAAACTTCTCCTTCTTCATCTTCATTTTCAGCATGTACAGATGAGGTTGTAGCTTGAGGATGCTCAGCTGTATGTGATGTAGCGGTAGGTGCCACAGGTGCTACAGTTGGTTGTACAGTAGGAACCAATACCTCATCCTCAACATCATCATCGTCCTCATGAATAAAAATACTCTCCCCCTGAACATATGCACCTGTACCTGTATTATTTGGTCTAGTGCCTGGACTAGTCTCATCAAAAGTAACTTCACAAGTTTCTACAATTTTGTTAGTCTCCAAAACAAGCACACGATAGCCACGTGTATGAGCAGGGTATCCAAGAAAAATGCCATCCAACGATCTAGCCTCAAATTTATCAAGATTTCCAGATTTCAAGACAAAGCATTTGCATCCAAAACTACGAAATGAGAAACGCTAGGCCTATGTCCAAACCGAAGTTCATAAGCAGTTTTACCCAATTTTGATCTTAAGTAAACACGATTTGAAACATAACATGGAGTTGATATCGCTTCAGCCCAAAACTTTCTAGGAGTTTGATATTCGTCTAGCATGGTCCTAGCCATTTCCACCAAAGTTCTATTTTTCCGTTCAACTACACCGTTTTGTTGAGGTACTCTAGGAGATGAAAATTGATGATCAATTCCTTTTTCAACACAAAAGTGATAAAATGAAGAATTTTTAAATTCAGTTCCATTATCACTTCTAATTGCTCTAAGAGACCCTGGGTGATCAATAAATAATCTCAGAACAAGACTTCTAAAATGACTAAAAGCCTCATCTTTACATGCCATAAAATAAACCCAAGAGTATCTTGAATAATCATCAACAATCACAAGAACGTACCATTTACCTCCATAAGACTGAACTCGAGAAGGTCCAACCGTGTCAAGATGTAGTAGTTGTCCGGGCGCGTTTGTCATCACCATAGTAAGAGGTGGATGTGAACTTGCAATCATTTTACCATGTCTACAAGAAGAGCATACTATCTCGCTATCACCCTTAAGCTTAGGTAAACCACGAATGAGGTCTAAACCACTAACACGTGTTAGATGATCAAATCCAACGTGACCAAGCCTACGATGCCAAAAGAATAGATCTTTAGAAACATTGGCAACTAGACACCTATGCTTAGAAGAAGGTGATACATCAAAATCAGCTTTAAACACTCTTCCAAATCGAGGAATCCGGAAAACAAGTTCACCTGAAGCATCTAACACTTTGCATTCATTTTTCTTAAAGCATACCTCAAGATCTTCATCAATCATTTGAGATATAGACAGCAAGTTATATTTCAGGTTTTCAACAAGAGCCACATCTTTAAACATAAACTTGTCATTTACCTGCACTGTACCTTTTGCCACAACTGAGCTTGAAGAAGCATCTCCAAAAGTTACACTTTCAGCATGAGATGCACGAGTGAGGGAGGAGAACCAATTTTTATTACCGGACATGTGGCGTGAGCATCCGGAATCCACTAGCCATATGTTCTCCTTCCTCGCGCGAGAAGCCTACATAGAAGCAGAAAATGTCGAGGCCTCAGTACTGGGGTTAGAAATGAGGTGTTTAGGAATCCAGTACTGAGACGCACGACGCACAACAGTAGGCACAACACGAGTATTCATATGCACAAAATCAGATTTGCACTTTCCCGTGTTTCTAGCAACAAAAGGTGTTTGAATCACTCTAGGCACATAATGAGAAGCAAAGCGTGCCTGTCTGAGATTAGACCTAGCCTTAGCCTTTTCTTTCTTTTGTTGTTTAGCTAGTCTAAAGCAAAAATCTACTAAATGTCCATCTCTACCACAATGAGTGCAAATGTACTTAACACGATGTCTAGCTTTAGAGGCAGAAGCAACATTTGCATTCATCATAGTAGAGGATAAAACTCCAGCAGACTTAAAGACAATTTTCTTAGGCTCATTAATAATCTCAATTTTGTCATTGCAAAGAGCACGAACAACGATGGGAGGTTTGGTTTCATATGAAGCATAAGGATCAAAACCTAAACCTTTCTTGTTTGAGCTAACCTTAGATCGATCCGAATCATGTTCAAATTTTTCTTGCCATTAGTGAAACGTTCTAAAGAATTTTGCAAGTAATCAACCTTCTTAGCAAGAGTTAAACAATTATTGCATGGAACGTCCACTTTAGCCTTTTGCTTGCGACAATTTGAGCATGAAAGAACCTCATGAGTGGGCGGATCATTAATCATTTGAGAAACTCTAGCATTTGCATCTTTCAATTTCAATTCAAGAACTGAACATTTAGAACAAGAAATTGACTCATGCAAATCATCGATGAAACAACTAGCATGTCTAACATGTTTCTCATTTTTCTTGTTTTGCTCAATCAAGGAAGCATGTTTTTCCTAAGCAAGGTGAGCTCATTGTAAATTAAGTCACATGATTTGCAAGCATCATCATCGAGAATCAAAGATTTAAGTCTAGCAATTTCAGATTCAATGATTCAACAATAAAATCATGTTTCTTGATTTTCTTATCGCGTTTATCAAGCAATTTACCAAGATGAGCAACAGCTATGGCTAATTCATCATAAGAAGGCTCTACCTCATTGAAGTCATTGTCGTGGTCATCTTGATGAGGCTTTCATCACTTCTTGCCATAAGACACAAACCAAGTAAGTTCACGCTTGGTTGGCGTTGTTGTGTCTTCTTCACTACTTCCCGAGTCTACATCGCTCAAATTGACTTGTTCAAGAGCGGAAAGAACTCGTGGACAACTTTGCGGTTGAAAACTTCTTTTCTTATTGTCTGCTTTGCTTGGAGAAGCTTTCTTCTTGTCGTTCCTCCCGTCCTTTTCTTCTTTTGAATTTTTACCTGAGATTTTTGGACAATTCGGACGAATGTGGTTGAGATCGCCACACTCGTAGCACCTAGGAGGACCATCGCCTACTCTCTTTCTCATTACGATATTCGCAAAGCTTTATTAAAGCGAGAAGAGAGTAGTGCCAAATCTTCTTCAGGGAATTCTTCAATTTGTTCATCTGTTAAAGACGACAAGGAGGACAAAGCAAAGCTAGAAGAAGAATTAACATTTGACATGTTAGGGTTAGGATCAAAGCAATTGATTTAGAATTACCTTTCCTAGCAAGAACATCTAATTCATGAGTCTTCAACTTAGAGTAAAGAACATCTAATGTGAGTGTGCTCATGATAGTAGATTCTTGTATAGATGTTACCTTCATCTCCCACACTGACATGTCCAAAGCACTAAGTATTTGTCTAGCATTAGCGGCATCGTCATAGCTAACCCCAACAGCACGTAAATTGCTAAGAATTTTATTAAAGCGTGCGAAAAAGTCATCTACAGACTCACCAGGTTTCATCTCGAAACGCATATATTCTTTTTTGTAAATATCTTGGCGAACCTCTTTGACAGTGTTTGATCCTTCGTGATAGTCACAAAGAGATTTCCATACCTCATATGCGGATCGAAGATGAACCACTCGGTCGAAGTTGCTGCGTCCCAAGCCCTGGATGATCAAGTTGCGCGCCTTGCTGTTTGCTTCAACATGTGCGCGATTGGCGTCATTGACGTTGTCGTTCTCGGGCACTTCATATGGTTTGTAGACCTTCTCCCAAATTGCAAAGCCCTGAGCTTGAATGTATGCCTCCATCTTGGCCTTCCAAAACTGAAAATCAACTCCATCGAAAACACAAGGTTTTGTCGAATATCTATCCATTGCTATGATTTCTAATCACCGGTTAAGATTAATTAGAAAAACTTTGCTCTCATACCACTTGTAGGATCGAAATATACTGATCTAGCAATCAGAGGGGGGGTGAATGATTGCGCGGAAGCTAAAATAAAATTTTTGTGATTTTTGAAACACCCCAAACAAACTTAGATCGCTCAATTTGTACCCAACAGACATTATTGCGTCGGACCAAACTTTTACTTGTACTCCGGACGAAACTTCGTGCCAGACCAAATTTTCACATGTACTACGGACCAAATTTCTACTGTAGCAAAACCAAATCAATTCACTCCGGACCAAACGAGACAGACTGATATATGTTTACTAAAACTAAAATTGCTGAAAATCTAACCGTTAGATTGATATGAAATTTTAACTGTAGAAACTAGATTCAATTACGAAGCTAACACAAAAAGAATTAACTCAATCGGACTTATGAATCTGGAGTTATATTCTTTGCAAGACGACTTAAACGAAAACCGATCTAACAACGACTGACCAAATCAAACTAGCTACGGACCAAATCAAACTAGTTACGGACCAAACACAAACAATGTGATTAACCGAAGATCCCACCGTTGGATTAGTGTGAAATTTTAACTGAAGAAACTAGATTCAATTATGAATCTAACCCAGCAAGAATCAACTCGATCGGACCTACGAATCAAAAGTTATTAACCTCGCAAGCATGCTGTGACAGATTATGACGAGAACAAACTAAACCCCAATTTCGTGATAAATCACAATCTACAAAAGATTAACCAATGAAACTTTTAGGAACTCTAAGTTGATACTCTAGGAAGGTTTTATATAGATCAAATCAATATTAAACTTGTTGAAACAAGAGAGACAATGAATCAATCTATAAAAACAAAACCGGGCAAATAAACCAGAAACAAGCACCGAAGCAAATCCCGTACGAACAGCGATCCATGGTTTACTGTAGCAATGAAATACTATAGCACGATGTTTATCTGCAGCATGCGAGCAACTGTAGCACCGATTTCCTTTGCTCGAGTGTCGCCACGATACTTCCGACAGAGGAAAAAAAATCAACCGCAGGGAACTTTTCACCAGTAAAGAAATCGATCTTTATTTCTTTTGTCTAGTCAGTTCTGACCTCCAAACAAAAGAGTACAAACCCTAAAACCTCAGCGCTCAAAATAAACAGGAGATACCTCTCCCTATTTATACTGAGCAACCATAAGGATATTGAATACAACTCTACTTCCAACATGGAAAGAGTTTGTATACATCTCAACCTGGCCCAAACCGGCTAAAAACAACTCTTGCACGTATGTACAGCCCACATGCTATAAATACGTGACTAACCAGCCTCCATGTGCATGTTCTCTAGCCCGAACGTTCCGCATGACATCCTTGACCACCAAGATCTCGATTCCTCTCTGAATCTAGTCCCGAACCTCAGTTCCTCCATGAACCTAGTTCCAGTCCCGTCATCGACCACGTTCGCCCTCGAGCAACACCTGCACATGAATAAACAAGAAATAATTCCGAGCACAAGTCCACGACTTGACTCAACATCAGTCCATGCAAACACTCACACGAGTGCATTGCATCAAGCAGAATCATTACCATGCTATCACCAGCATATCAAATAATCATCCGACATAGCACATGCAAGCACCACACATGCCATAATCACAACCACTTTGCAAAGCCAATTTCATTACTAAGCCAATTTTTCAGCACATGATTTCACAATCCTCCTCCGAAGTGTCGCATAATTCAACGTGTACGCGAACCGAAGGAGAAAAGTAAATAAACACCAAAATAAAGAGCAAACAATCTATAAAATCAAATTAAATTCACCATAAAATAGATCTCAATTTTATAAATTTTTAGAAATTTTAATCACCTCAATCGGAGTTTGTATAAGGGAGAACGGGCTCGTGGAAGATTCAAAAATCATAAAAACCTGAAATTTGAAAAATACCAAATATTAACCGAATTATTTTTATTATGAAAAAGATAATTATTGCGTTGGTGTGACGTCATGGTGACGTCAGCACTACCCCTGGTGCTAACACCTAGCCACTGGCCCACGGACCGAGTCCATGAACCCTCGGTCGGTTCACGGTGGACTGCACCTATAGAACAGTGGTAGCTGATGTGCAGGATCCGCGTAGATGCTGACTCGGTGCCGATGTAACTCCCACGCGAGCAACCAGCGTGGCATCCACGTCAGCTTGATCACAACTTGGCAATCATGGGTCAACACCAGAGCCATCCACGGAGGACGGCGACGCACACGAACCGATGGTCACCGCCGATGACCGCAAACTACGGCGCTTGAATCTACTCGTTAACGTGCACACAATGACATGGTTCACACCCTACCTGAAGCTTCGAAACGTCGACGGTGAGACGTTCTTCTCCGGCGACGATGGGTTTCTTGATGATCGGCGGTTCCAGTGAAGTTTTGGCCTCACGAATGTGCACACAAGATGCCTCTTGAGACGACAAATCCGACGGTGCTCTTAATGATCCAAAACAGCCTCTCTCGACGACGAATCGCCGAACCCTAGTTGCGGCGGTGCTCGGCAAAAAGTCTGTGATTGAGGTGAGAAGATGACGCGGCTCAAGCAACTAATCTAGGGATTTTGCTCGTGCGATCTTGGCGGTCCTGATGCATCACTTGTATAGCGCCGCGCAGCCGTGTTCCTCGTGAATCGATCTCGGAGTCCAAGGCATGCACGACGCGGTGCAGGTCTCTGCTTCTCATACGGCTCGGAGAAGATAACCCAGGGTCGTCCACGCGTCTTGATTTGCGGCTGAGATCTCATCGACATGACCTAATCCAACAATTCATACTTGATCCAACGATTGATAACACCTCGGTTAGACGGCTTGATAATGGCCACACGATCACGATCTGATGGTCGATGGTGATCCTTCCAGAAAGAGGCCAAACTGGGTCGTACAGATTCGCACAGAATTGGGCTCGGCTCATTACTATTCTTTTAATTTCCCCTGATTTTCCTTTTAAAATAATTACAGAAATTCTTTTAATTAGTTTAAGGCAATAAAAATATCTGGAAAAATCCAATAAAATTCTCATAAATACTTTGAAACATTTTAAACTCAAATAAAATATTTTTTGCTAAAATTTATATGAACTTTATCATTATTTTAATACTTTTCAATAAAAAGACCGAAACAAATATATTTAATAATTTCCAATAAAATCCAAAAAAATCAAAATAAATTAGAAAAATCATAAAATGCATAAATAACAATATAATATTATTTCAAACCAAAAATTGGGATGTTACATTTAGCAGACCTACCATTAATTTACATGATATTAGATGGTACAGCCAATTGGGAGGCGTCAATTTTGCTTAATATTACGTGAGAGATCTTTACGTCTACCATGTTAAAAACATTCGGAACAACTATATAACATGCATAGAAATAAATAAACAGGAACATAAAAGTAATAACAGATAATCACATTAACTGTGACATAGTATGGCCCTTCACATGGTGATCTCCATCTCCACATTTTCTGTTCGTCATGCCTCCAAGTGCTTGAGTCCTCCAAGTACTACCACAAAGCTATTACTCCTAATAGCACTAGTAATAAATTATGAGTGTAGAAACATCACAAGTCGACACGCAGGCCGTTTATACAGATATAGATAGCCTTGGGCTGCAATCAAGCATGACACGTAGGGCATGAAAATTACACACATGCATCATATACACAAGGGCCATACTATTCACATCAATCCTGCAAAAACAAGTTATGTATTGAATCGCATTCTACCGAACGATGTGAACTCGCAACGAACTATAAGGTGTTGTACACATACGGCGGTCCCGCTAGCTGGTTAGCGGGAGGGGTTCAAAGGGGCAACGCTCCTTGAGGGTCAAGGGCAGAGCCCTTGCTGGTTCGAGCAGCGTCCGAAACCTTTTCGGAAAACATAGATCAAATCTATGAATCCGACCATGGAAAACCTCTTCGGGTTAATCATATTAACCCTATTTTAGACCATAGATCCATGTCGATCAATCCTATTTATCTTCGCATGCTACTTGTGGGTTTACGTTTCACGGTCTACCCCGATGGTGGAAAACCGACTGGTAGGGGTAAGTAGTGGTGCGACCACAACAGCACGATCACAGAGCAATGATCTTGATCCAATCGCATGGTTCATGTGGGTTTAATTTCGCGGTCTACCCCGATGGCGGAAATCCGACTGGTAGGGGTAAGTAGTAGTGCGACCACAACAGCACGATCACAGAGCAATGACCTTGAACCCATCTAGGACCACTGAACATGAATCAATCATATTAACCAGTGCCAAAAACCGATCTATCAAATAGAATGACAAATAAAATAGCAATAAATCACATCTATTACTACCGCATATCATCATATGCATCTATTCCAATCTAAAACTACACAGCCTGGCTCTGAAACCACTGTTGGGGAACAGGTAGGCAACTCTAGCAAAAAATCAAAATTTTCTACCCCGTAACGAAAGAACCACTACAAGTTATAGATCACAGAATTACCACTAAACGCACAGACCCGTAGCGGAAGTAGAGTTGATGTAGTGTGGTAGTGCAGATGCAGTCGTACTAGCCTCGTGCATCCTCCAACGGCTCCTTGTGACCGTCGCAGGTTGCGGATCGTCCTAGCGTTGAAGCTTCGCAGCAATGCCTCCCAGGTATCCACACGTACAGGGCAGGAACACATGCACCGGAGTGCTAGCACCGGCTACGCGGTTTTAGGAGGAGGAGGGGTGGCGGCTAGGGTTTTGGGAATTTCAAATTCCTACTGTGTCTCTTAGCCATAAAGTCAACACCTCCTCCCTTTAAATAGACGCCTTATAATGGGCTCTACATTAGAGGCCTATTAGGAACTTAAAACCCATTAGAGTTCGGATCACCATCCGAATTAAGTCCCAACCCTTTAAGCGTGTGACCCTATAGATTCACGTATACCTAGACATGGCTCGAGTACTCTTACTCGACCATTAATCGGTAGTGGTCCCTAGCAGGACGTGCCGACTCCCAAGTATATGTAAAGATCACATTGGATGAACCTAAACAATGCTTAGTTATATGCATTTCCCTTTGCCTCATGATATCGGTCAAACTAAGGCGAGTACATGCCATCCTTGTTTAATTACTCAACCACTCTTTCTCGATCACGTGACTCGAAATCCCCAACTACGGTTAACTCTTTAACCACGAGTAGTATGGCCATGTATTTCCAGAATCCGACCACTTGAGTTGAATGGAGGGGCAAATCCCATCTTGATCGACCATGCTTCGCAGCATGTTTCATGACAAACCCGAAAGCCATCTTTATAACTACCCAGTTATGGAGTAGCATTTGCCAACCCCTAAGTAAGTCGTTACACATCTCGAGTACATGCGCCAACCTCAAGTCTAAGGATATAGCATATATATTGTATATGAGACCAACTGATGACAAGAAGATTACAATATTCTCGCAGTGTCTCAAGGTGGGTCGATCCAACTCCATGTTATCTAACATGTGTCCATATTATTGGTCTGATATCTCCATATCTATGACCCGTGAAACATAGTCATCAACCAATACATATGCTAGTCTATTCATATGTGTCCTCATATGTTTATCAACTAGGGATCACTTTAGAATAATCACCACAAAGTCATATATAAAGTTTCACAAACGAATCACATACTTGCTAATAAATAATAATGACAATATTCAAGGAACAAAATAATTAATCATGAACATAAGGAAATATAATCATCTCTATGATTGCCTCTGGGGCATATCTCCAATAGGCTAGTAGGTCAGACCATTTAGATGATTGGTTTGCCACGTTGGAATATATTAGCCAATTAGGATTCCACTTATGACAAAACCACCCATAATATCTGCCCAGGGATGTTATTTGCATGGTTTTGATAATTAAGGGACGTGTTCTACTAGGTTTTGCAAATGAGAGATGAAAATTGAACTATAGGCAAGAGTGGAGGGACCAAAATTTTTTTTCTGTTTTCTTTTCTTTTGCTGGCTGTTAGGGCATGCGTTGTTTCTCCATGTTCATAGGTGCTCCTTGCATTGTTTTGTGAGGCTGACCAACACAACTATGAGTCCTCTTGATATAATTGTTTTTCTTATCTCGAGGCTTTTTAGTTCATAGGGCGGTTTATTATTAGGGCAATATATTTGTAAAGGCCTCATTATAACATCTCAGTACCAATAGGTTGTGAGTTGGTTATATCATGTGGATAAAGTTGTACATTCCTTTACAGAGTGAGATCTCAATCTATTCGAATAGTCATGTCCCCGGTCATAAATATTGCTTAGTCGTACCACATTTAGTTACATTTTCTGATTTTCAAATAGTTGTGGAGATAGTATATGATGGTGGAAATCTATGCTAGTAGTGGTTTGGCAAAGGATTTTTACTAAATAAATGTTGTGGCTACGGTTAGCCATTGATTACATGTTATATATGGTTATATACTTTTTCTTATCAATGTAAAATGATCCGGTAAAATTTCTCTTTAAATGTTACCAGCACTGTTGCAAATAAAACTTACTTTAAGCAAAAGAAACTAGATAGGACAGCCATCCTTTGAAATAGGTTGCATGTAATCTTACCTTTGCTATAAAGTCTCGCAGAATACATTTTTATACTCATAACTGCTCGTTGAACACTATCAATGGAGCTTGAAGATGACCTATCAGTTGGTTACTTTTGCACTGCAGGTTTTGGTGATGATGATACCGAGTACTAATGTGTTAGCCCAATCAGCTGTCTATGGGTTGAGGTTAATCAAATGGGCCCATAATCTTTAATTATTTTTTGTTTCCACTGCAAGTATTTTTATGTGCCGGTCGATCTTCTTTATGTAAAATTTGGTCTTAATGGCCTATATACGACTGCTCATAATATGTGCTACTTTGTTTTATTTACTCGCGTATGGATGTCATGCAATGTTATAATATATATGTGCTGGTCACAGATCATGGGACTAGTGCAATAAACACATAGGGTTCAGAATTGATTTTCCGGGTCTGTCAAAATGCCTTACCAAAATCCTCTGAAAATTGGCAAGCTACAATTGAACTTTTTTATTAAATGTCCTTTTTGAAAAATATTTATTAATAACAACGTTCCAACTTTATTTCCAAATCTAACACTTTTTGATCACGCCACAGCGTGGCAAATACACACCGCTACGCCATCAATCCTGACATAGCCAAACCTTGGGGTGTGATAGTGTAACATTCCAAAAATTTGGATTTTAGAATGTTTAAATTTTGAAAATTCACTATTTGCATTTTCCTTGAATTAATTTCAGCTTAATATGAATTTTCTATTTATGAAAGGATTTAATTTGACTAATCTATTCACCAAACAAAAGATTTTCAGCTTTAGTTGGGTTCATTATGCTGCAAGGAATTTTTCTGTATTTTTGGAGATTTTTTTGAATTTATTTGCTATTTATTTGACTTTATTTGCTTTTATTTGAATTTCTGGAGTTTCTTTAATTTGGAAAATGATTTCTAATTCAAAAACCCTTTTAGGGCCGAATCCTTTCGCCGGCCCATTTCCCCGGCCCGTTTCTTTTTCACCCGCTCGCGTCGTCGGCCCAGCTCCTCTCCGCGCTCGGCCCAACTAGCCCGCTCCGCCACGGCTGTCCGATGGGCGACACGCGTGCGGCTACGATTGCGCCGCGTCGCCTCGCGCCGCCGCAGAAACCCTAGCCGCCTCCACACTGCGCCCGCGCGTGGGCCCTTTGTCGGCCGACCGGCGACTTCGTCCCCGCCGTCTCCGCGTCGGACTCTATCTCCGCAACCGTCGCCGCGTTTTCCGCGCCCGCCGCGCCGTATCCGCGCCGGACTCCTTCGGCGTCCGCTCCTATTTAACGCGCCGAACCCGCCGCCCTTTTCCGCGTAGCCGAGGTGCCGTCATCCTCACGCACGACCTCGCCGAAGCTCTCCGTCGTGCCCGTGCGCTTCTCCATCGCCGTTTGCCGTCGTCGGTGAGCCTCCGTCGCCGCTTTTGGTCGCTTCGAGATCCCTGCGTCTCCCTCTCTCCTTTGCCCTACGCCCCGCCCCGGATCCGTCGCAGTTTTGCCCAGGCCGTCGCCTTCTTCTCCCGCTCCGGTGAGTCGCTGTGCCATTGCGCCGCCGCCGAGTTGGTCGCCGCCGCTCCACCGCGCTTAGCCGTTCGATCGCCCGCTAGCGCCCAGGATCTGGCCACATCGCAGCCGCCTGCGCCCTGCGTCCCCGCCGTCCGATCTGATCGGGCCGCTGGATGCACGACCCGTGGCAATCCCACGTCGGCCGCCACCTCGGCCCCGCGTCAGCCGCCTCGTGGCTGCCACGTCTGCCCTAGCCTCTCGCGTGGCACGCCACTTCAGCCGGTCTGCTGTGTCACCTTGAGCCGTCTCGGTGCACCCGGTTCACCATGGACTGAGTCTCTGACTCGTGGGTCCCGCTTGTCAGCCATATTCTTTTCATTTTTATTCTTTTCCAGAAAACCCGAAAATCCAACCAATCAAGTGTTGCCACGTGTCAGCCTCTCTGTTTTTCTGATTTTTCTTATCTGGAATCATCCCAGAGCCCGTTCTCCTTCGTTCGAGCTCCGATTCCAGCGATTCAAATTTCTAAATTCATCTAAATTCAAGATCTATCTTCCAGTACCATTCTTTTCAATTTTTGAATTTTATTTGAATTTATTTTATTTATTTGCTCTCATTTCGCGTGTAGACGACACAGTCGAAGCTCAAGCAAATCAACAGTCAGAGGTAGATCCAGCAGGAAGCAACGAAGGCAAGTCTTCCTTGAACATGTTGATCCCAAATTTTATGAAAATTTTATGTTGTTTTTAAATTATGCATTCTTACTTTTATGCAAAGTATTTTAAATATAGTCTTAAGGTTTAGTTAATTCTAGTTTGTTATACCCTCATTGGTATTGATCATGTCGAACCTTTGACACTCTAGATGATATATACTAGCTATTTTATTTGGTGATATCCAGTAGATTAGCATGGAACGGTAGAATTGCTTAGTCCAGCTTAAGCGTTTCGGTATTGTGCCTTTACGGGGAATCATTTCAAATGTTGTTTAAACTTATTTGTGAAATCGCAGCAATTAGTGTTGCTACTGTGATTTAAGTAAAATAAAGGGGAAATGGTTTAGATCGGGCTGGATGGATGTTTGGCGGGTGCAGAAAGCACGAGACCTTGGTATGTGAATGTTCCGCCCTAGTCAATTAACGACCGAAGCGTGTGTTATCATGGACCGAGCACTACCGTACAACCACAAGTCTATATGGGTACGACTTGGCTAAATAATTTGTGCGTCTCATTATTAGGTTCGCCAGTTGGGGAGTGCTAGATGTTGGCAAGCACAAGAGGGGGCTTCTGTACTGGGCAGCTAGAACCCTAACAGCGGTGAAACCTTAGCGGGCGAGGTTAATAGTAGGGTTGTGCATTGTAAAGGCCTTGTCATGATCTCTCTGCAGACACACCAAAGGAAGTGTGTTAATTGCATGGCAACAAGAGTCGATCATGTCTTGTGGGTAAAGTGTACACACTCTGCAGAGTTAAAACTACTTAAGTAGCCGTGCCCACGGTCAAGGGCAGGCGAGGTACGCTTGCACATTGTAGATTTCATGGTTTTGTTTTAAAGGAAAATGGTTGTTTTGGAAATCCGTGAGCAGATGGAACTCTCGGGTTATGGTTTGGCGGATGGAGCCAGTCAGGTAGCTAGAACCTGCTTTAATTGTCATATCAAATTCAATTACTATACAAATACATTTTGATCAAATGATACTTTGTGAAATTACTATTGGTATTTACAGTTAAACTTTGCTTTATGCTAAAAGAGCCATATTATGCCTTCAATTGTTTAGCCTTGCATATAGTTATCATGCATTATGTTTCCAAGACTTGCGGAGTATATTTTGTGCTCACCCTTGCAACATCCCCAACCTTCCACAGAAGAGTTCGCAGAAGCTGAAGGTGACTACGATTTCTACGCTTGTGGTTATGATGAAGGCGTATCTGGAATGCTAGGACGCGAACCCCAGTCGATTGCCTGTTGGGCAAATGGATGGGCTTACTTTGCTTTTGTTATTTCGTTTCCGCTGTTTCTTATTGAACTCAAGCTATGATGCTGCTTATTTGTAATAATTGGCCGTAAGGCTAATACTCTTTTGCTTAATTAATATTATTTGATTCGTGATATGGATGTGTTGTCATCACTGTTTTCACTGTGTGTGCTAGCTTTTCCTGGACTAGCACAGGTTATACACAAAGGGTTCGGATTTGAAAATCCGGTCCCGACAGATAGTGTTGTTTTGCCATGCATACCAGTTTTTGGCTTAGAGCTCGACTTACCTCGTAGCGTGATAGTGTTGTTTGCCATGTAACGGATGCAGAGGGCCAAAAGGGCCAGATATGAAAATAAAGTTTGCAAGAGGTTATTAATAAAAAATAAATATTAAAAAGGTTAAATAATAAAATTGTTCGCTACGACCTCCTGGTGACTCCACGAATTTAGTCGGAACCAATAGTTTAATATTTGGTTTTTGCAACTATTGTTGCTTTTGTAGTCTTCTATATCTAGAATATTATTGTTACAATAGGTGGCATATAGATCAAGGTTGGCCCTCCACTTAGTACCACTATGGTTCAAGGAATCCTATATTCAATCCATCCATAGTACAGGGCATAAACTAAAACCTTGTTTTAACTAGTTTTGAGCGCAACCAACCTAACGATGTAATCCTTACATGTGCATAATGTACAGTACTTTAGTTATTTGTCCTAGGCTCCTATATATATATGCTTAATGTTGCATATTCCAACTGAAGTAATTAACATTTAAAAGAAGTAGTTTGTTAATCAGGTTCATAAATTAACGAACCCTGGTCAGAAGCTACCTACGTACACTGTATTTTTGTTTCTTAAATGAAATTAATTACATTCTATCAACAAACAATTTTCCATAACTTTTACAAAATTTCTTTGTTTTCTCTTTTTTCTCTGATCTATCTTCACACACAAGCCCATCTCTCTCTTTTCCCATCACTCCTCCTTTCCCTTGCCATCACTGTCTGTACCCCCTCCCCGTCTTCCTCTATTTGTCGCTCCTGTCGCTCTCTCCGCGCTCCCTCTCTTTGCACCATCATAAGAAACTAGATTGATTCAAGATGAAAAAATTATATCATAAATTATTCTTAGATAGCGACCATAGTGTTGTCAATCTTTGTCATTGATACCTTTGGAACTTATAGGCACATCCAGTGTTCTAAAGACAACAATGGGCCTTTTCAAGCATAAAGAGTTCAGGAAATTAAAACTAGGCTGGCCTTCACAAGGTGGAGGAGGCATAGATGAGCAATAACATATTATCTGTCACTACTATTATTAATGTATTATTACTATTAAAATAAGTAACTTGATAAGCACCATGACTTTGAAATCTAGAAATTTCCACTTTCTGAGGAATGTACTGCACACAATCAAGCTTTTTTGTGTAATCATGATGCAATCCAACTAAACATCGTCACAAATATTTTTGAAAAGATTGTAGATGTAGAAAAAATGTAGATATACTTCTAAACTTACTCTACCTATGTGTAATTTTTTCTCTTTTTTGTTACTCTTAACATTTCATGAATTTGAACTCGAAATTTTATTCATATATGGAGTAAACCATGAAGTGCATCTACAATTGTTTTCAGAATTTTTTGTGATGACGGCTAGTTGGATTGTGCCATGATTGCACGAAAAAACTTGATAGCATACAATACGTTCCCCACTTTTTTTGGGAGAAGAATGATGAGAAATTCTATAGCCTCCGGTTTTTGGTGAGTAAAGATTATATTGGTAAAAATAAAGTCGGTAATTAAAATTGGACTGGTGCTCAATATGAACAAACCGGGAGAAGAATGTGTTGATTGAAAGACAATTGTCCTACGAGGTGTATCATTCTGGAATCTTTTAATTAATCTTTTTTTAGGGAGATAGAGAGGAAAGACGACAGCCACAGCACGCCAATCTTACAGAAACCACATGTATATTAGTGACGGCGATTGACAATGAAAGCATAATTACAATATTCGGCTTGAAGAGAAAAGCGTTATTACAATCGCAAACGAAGTCAGCTGTGTAACCAGCACAATGAGAACTTACGAGCGGGGATTCTTGTAACTGAGGATGCAAATGGAAAGGGTACCATGATTGCGAATACATCTTCACATGTACATCTTCGTCAGGACACATGATTTTATAGCAAATTAATATTCTAAAACCAGGTCTACTGGACTGATACTAGCCGTATACAACGAAGAACAAGTGGCATACCTATTGGCTATTACAGTATAGTCGGCCAAGTAGACGGTATAATCACTACTCCCTCCATCACACAATACACTACCTCCGTTCCCAATATATGTCATTCAATCTTTCAAATTTTGTTTCTAAATATGTGTCATTCTACAATTTTGAGATGGTTTTTTTACCTTCTATACGCCTCCCTTTACCTATTTCCAATTTACTACCATGCACTAGAGTAACACACACTATCCAAAGATTTACCTTAATTAGAGAAATATAGTATTTTATAGATGTACCTTAGAGAAAGTGCAAGAACCTAGAATGGCATATATTCAGAAACGGAGGGAGGAATTAAGTACGTAGTACACTATACGCACATACAAAGAAAGCAGTAATTGTAAGAAAAAATTAATATTATTAAACCATAAATGTCCCTATTAAATGACATATTACAAGTATTCATCCACCTTCTTAGTATTGAAGGAGGGGTATACAATAAAATTATTACAATAACTACATCTTTGCTCTCTACAATGAACTTATATTGTAAGACAACACTTCCAAGAATGAGGACTTATATTGTGGGATGGGGAGAGTAAGTTGGTAATGAACAAATACTGGTTAACGATCTTTAGTAGTCTTAACTATCACACATAGGGTTCACAAAACCGTTTTTCAAAAAATCACTCAAAAACCGTACCGCGAAAATTGCTCGAAAACCATCAGAAACCGAAGGGTTAAGAAATCAAAAAATTTGAAAAAAATCAAAAAAATCGAAAACCGTCCGGTTTTCAACGAAAAACCGCTCGGTTTTCGCGAAAAACTAGCCGACCAATTAAATGTTCCTAAAAAACGGTTTTCGAGCTGTTTTAAGCGGTTTTTTAATGGTTCTCGAGAGGTTTTCAACGCATAAATTTTTTCAAATTTTTCAAAAAAAAAAATAAATTCTACCGGTAAACCGCTCGATTTCTGTTCTCAAACTAGAGCGGTACAGTCGAAAACCGTGAAAACTGAGCGGTTTACCGCGGTTTTGTGAACCCTGATCTCACATCACTAGAAAGTAAATCAAATTGATCGATGCTAAATACAATATAATCAGGTAACCAAATGGTCAATATTCCTTGTGCTGAAACTATTATAAATTTACAGTTGACCGAGGAACCATTAAACCACCTCCTCAAGAAAGTCACCTCAACTGGAAAGTTTATGTACGCTTTAATAATCCAGGTGTTATTTTCAGTAGGTCTAAACTCTGAATATTATCCTGGAATAAATTTCAAGTCTCTGAATGTTCAGAAATGCCATACTGACACGGTCTTTGAGATGCTTCAAAAAATCGTGCAGGAGAATCTCGTGTACTTCCCAATAGGGCAATAGGCATGACCGCATGAGATCAAGAGTTTTAATTGGTCTTAATAGTTGTGTTGGCAGTTTTTTTTTTTTTTGCCTTGGCAAATAAAAGCTTTGTGCTTAATATATGATCGAGTTGCATCAGAAAATAAAATGAATGAACTTGACGCCAAAGAACAAGACAAATTTGACTCTTTTGCTTTGATGATGTGGAAGAATATTTTAGGAGAATGCCTATTTCTATTTGGCAACATCTACATACATAAAACAAGAGGCAGGACAACTTATGGTTGGTATCCTTAGGCCCTGTTTGGTACAGCTCCAGCTCCACCAGATTTATGGATCTAGTGGAGCTGGGTATTTGTAGCTCCACAGATCCGTGAAGCTGGATCTGTGAGTATATTAAAAGTGTTTAGGTAGATCATATTATTTAATTTTAGACTAAAAATATAAACTTAATTCTATTTATTTTAGCCTACAAGATTCAGATCTGACGTGGAGCCAGAATCTAGAGCTCTACCAAACAGGGCCTTAGTTACGTAGCATTCTTCAGGCATTGCAATAGTGCAGGGTAATGTTAAGACCCCTTTTGGAAAATGGGAATTTTTTCTGATTCCTGCAGGAATTAAACCGTTTTCTATGAAATTCCTATGTTCCAACCGAGACCTAAGAATTAAAGTTAGAAAGTATTATCTTCTTCTTTAATATCCTTTTGCAATTCCATTTCAGTCTTCTTTATTTTCCTATTTGACATCTTTCAACGAATTGTTAATCTCTCACATTCATGTTTCAAGTTCCAACTTCATAGGATCTTAATTTCATCTTCTAGTATTGTGTTGTCATAGCGAACATTTCTCCTGACAACATTCAATAGGTATATGATTCACATAACAGAACATATGAAACATACTGGGATCATTTACCGTAAGATAATGACGCACTGCTCAAATAGCCCAAGGGTGAACTTCTACCAATTCTGGGTGAACTACTCTGATTTAACATCATGTGCTAAGGGGGATTACATGCAATATTGTAATAGGGCAGGCAGGCTGTCGTGCATTACTGCAGATATTCAAAGTCTTCAGTTATCCCCACCTGAAATTTTACAAGAACACACATCACAACAGAGCAGGAGGGAATTCTGAGAAGGGAAATGTCTTGTGAGAAAACGAGGATATGGTTGTCAAAGCTACTAAAAAAATTCTTACACTTCTTAACATGATCCAAAACTTTAGTTGTTACTTGTGATGTAAAGAAGGTATATTACATTATCATCACTTACAAACATTTCAATTTTTTGTAAGCATGTTTCTTTTGTCAGCAAGTACAAACTACAAAAAGAACGACATGAGCTTCTGAATCCTGATGTGGTATTTGATTAGGTTGGACAACATGACACATTTATTTACCGTTTAGTTCTTTAAAACTTAATCACGAAATCACTCAAGCCAAACACGTATGGTGTAGGAGTTATCTAAGGACAAAAGGCTTTGCAATTTAAGAGGGCAAGCAAGTTTGAGGGATATGCTTCTTTAAGATGTTCAGCTTAATTTAAACCATGAAAGGCCTCACTTAGCTGCACTGCTCCATGGAGATATAAAAGTTGCAGACTTAATGGGGTGTCTAATGACAGTGATAAGCTTGGTATGATAGAAGAGAAGATGACAAATAGCAACAAGAACAAAACAACAGATGGACATGGTTTAGGCACTAGGCAGCCTTACATCATCAGCATGGCCTCCTAGTACTTGTACTCTTAATAATATAATTGAAAAAAAAGGACAAGAGCAATATGTAGACAGTAAAGCAAGGAATGGCTAGCTGAAGTACTGAAAGGAAAATAAAGATTTACTGTACATACATGAAAAGCTACTTACTAAATTTAATAAGGCTGATAGTAGTCTTAAATCTGTTATAGTCTCAGGCTTACGTTCGTTTTAAGTTTTTTTTTATTCATTCAATAATTTTCCTTGAACTCTTTCAGGAACATGTCAATCCATTAACTTTATAATACTGAACATGTCCAAGTGGCATTCTACTTAATACTACCAGCTAATTCACTCAATATTCAACAGATGCTTATGGCTCATTAATTACAATGACATGCCTCTAGAGGTCAAGTTACAGCCATCTCTCTAATTTCCATATCACCTCTCTTTGACTATGGAACATATTTCTTCTGTTGTTGTCATCGAGATTATTGTCTATAGATGCAATAAGAGTACTCAGATGGCTAGGTTGTGGGTAGAGACCAGGGTTTTAGTTACCGATCGTTAACCGGAAATATCAGTAGGGGCCGGTATATTTCTGAACCAGCAAAAAAAAAATCGTATGTTTTTTAATTCAAAAAAAAGGTCAAGATTTCCGAGATTTTACCTAGATTTTAGCTGTTAACCAAATTAGAATTCAGAATTTGTTTAAAAATCTCGGCCAAGATTTTCCCGAGATTTCGGTAACCAGAAATCTTAGTGACCTCCGGCATTTTTTCCCACCTGTAACCAAAACCATGATACCACAACCTGTGTATTTTACAAGCAGTAGAAAAATATTGCACAACTAAAAGATATAGGAAAGGAGCTCGTCAAAAGGCACCAGTCTGTTGGCGATATTCATTGGTAAATAACATCACATTGAACTATATTTTTTTTATCATTGCACTAGAAGATGTTTAAACAACAAAAGCACAAATGGAATAAGAGGACTGAACACGTATTCGAGTTGTTCTGTTGTTTGCGGGATTGTAGTGGAACACCATTGTTTCAAAGTGAAGATGTTGTCTGAAGTTTCATTCAAAATGACATTAACCCTAGGTGATAATAAGGCGAGCCACAAGCATAAGTTTTTTAGGGAAATTGACCTAGCAGAACAACTGGTACCTGTCCATTTGTTAGCTGTTGAATGCGCAACCTCAATAGCATCCTCTGCAATTATCATTATACAGTAGTAGTTAAAATGGGGGAAAGATTTCCGAAATCTGTACTTAGACAATGTCAGACAAAGTTACTGATAGACCTTAGATGAAAGGGAGATGCTACATGAAAATAATACAGATGGATGTATCAAACAACAAAATAGATCTACCCAAGGCCTATATTAAAAAGAGGAATATTCCATCTCATACTCATTGCCTCTAGTGCAGCTGGATCACTATCAGCATAAGCAGCCAGTTCTTCCTGAAAATTAGTACAAAGTTGTTGAGATGCAGATGGTACTAATAAAAACCAAGAAAGAGACTAAAGAATGTATATGCACCTTTAGCTTCTTGTGGTGTAGCTCTACAGCCTTCAACCCCTCCAAAGCAGCCTCTCTCTCGTCCTAGAGCAATGCATATGAGTTGGATCTACATGTTTGTTGTACAGCTCTCTAGAAGAAATGCACAACTTACAGAGTCGTCCCTGCCTCTTTTCAAGTTGTCTCTCTGCTCAACAAGCTCCATGCAACGCTTTTTAGAGTTTGAAAGATCAGATTCTAGCTTGTTGTAAGTATTCCTCAGGTATAAACAAATCCAACCAAGATGGATTAGCTTGAACTTCAGTAGCTAAGGAACAACGAAGCTATGAATGTGCACTACGAGGTGCACTGTGAATGTATCTTCCCACCTTGCTTACTTTTTGCTCATGTTGCCAGTTGTCCTTAAAGAAGTTGCATGATAAATGTACTAAGTTTTTGGTATCAAATTTGTTGTCAGATCATAAAAATTCAACCACACTTGCAAGGTTAAAGATTACTTATATGAGAGTATCCAGGGTAAGAAGGAATTCATCATAAGTTCATAACAATACCTGATTTCCAGCACAGCTGGGAAGACCCCAAAAGTACACCTGCAATGAAACTATTAGTTTGGGAGGTTGGGAGCTACATACAAAGGGTGTATGGATGAGAATGTTAGACAAACAATTGATTCGACCTTTCTTAGTGACACATACATAATGCAAAGTTGCAGTTATATGAACTTGTGCGTAAGTTCTTGAAGAATAAAAGAATCCTTTCTTGAATTACAGATAGTCAATGTAATGACAAAGCCTATATGCAAATGGCTACATAACTGTGAAAATCCAACTATTCTTGATCCATGCTAAAATAACCAACAAGCAGATAAACTTACAGAAGTTCTTTATCTTTCAAGACAAGATCATCATCCACCAGGCTTTGCACAACATCCTTCATGGACTGACTGATCCCACCCTTTTTAGGACCCAACTTCTCAAGCTCTTTAAGCTGAAAGTACAAACGTGGCTAGAGACTTATGACATAGCAAAACATATTCTACATCAAGAAACCTAGCAGAACAGAAGTTACAATAGCAACATCCTAAACAGGAAAACAATTGATATGCATACTAATTATCCATTTTAAATCAATAAAAGTGGCACAGTGCATCTGAACATAAACTCTCACTATTATAAAATAGAAGTCCATCAAAACATGCTGGCAGTAATATACATGAGTATTTACATACTGCTGGCACTAATATAAATAGTTGTATGTCCAAGAAATACTGGTAAAAACTGAAGAGTAGCTCATTCTATTATAAAACAAAACAGATACTGATTTTTCCAGGAAATACATAACAAAGCATGGTCATGCCAACTCGACGAATTAAAATCAATTAATTTAGAAATTCAAAATGAATTGCAGTAATTAGATTGACACTTGGCATGCCAGTTAGTTTGCTTCAATCATCCATATAAGAAAGTATAATGAACCTGCAGAAAGGAGAGGAAAAAGAAACTATTGACACATCTACAAACACACACTTCCACATTAGCCCCAGAAAGAACAGAGCACATGAGTTTGTTCAGCTGAAGAAAAAGATATAATCCTTCGAAACAGCTAATACGGAAATATTGAGGTGGATATAGCAAAATCCTGAGAGATGAACTTACCAGATAGAAGTCTTGACTATCATAAAATATATGAAGCATTTGCTCCCGTTTCTCCTCAAATGAAAGACCCCTCTTCTTGGACTAAGCACCAAAGGAAAACACTCAGCTATGCATTATTCATAATCCTTTTTCTACAAAAGGAAGATACGATACTCCAGTGGATCAAAGTTACTTAACGGAACTACCAGTCAATCAGATACAAGAAATGATGCACATCTTCAAGTCGTTTGTACAATCAGCAAACAAATCCACTTAGATTTGCACAATTAGCATGACGTGCAACATGACGGAATGACAAAGTCACACAAATTTGTCACACAGAGTATAAGTCCAGCACAATTCCAACCACCAAATTATAAATCTCAACTTCAGCAGTCCTCACCACTGATCCACCCACCAGCATTTCAGCAAACATCTGATATGCAGCGAGGCTGCAGCCCAGGACACCAATGACCCATTCCCCCAAAGGAGGACTTGTTCGCTGATACTTGCGGCATCTATATCTATCTATGCTAATCTGGTCACATATATGTTTCCTAATTACCCGATCATTCGGCTCCATGAAGCACATTTGGGCAAACCTGTATGAACCATTTCTGAGCGTGTAACACAAGTGTTGGCGCCAAAAAATGTGAAGGAGGGTCTATCGGCTACAACACACGTGACGAACGTCGGGTTCAAGGATTCGAGGCGTGCCAATCGATTTGATCCTGCAATCGGTAAGAGATAAACAAAATACGCTCAAAGCCGATCTAGCGAGACAATCAGCAAAGATCTAAAACAACCAGAAGGCCAATCAAATCTATGGTAACGATAAGTCTAATCAGCCGATTAGGGCTAATTAGATGGTAAGAGGTAGATCATCCCGAAAAAGGCGATGCGCAATAGGATCGGAGAAAATCAAACCTGATGAGTGTAATCAATGGAGACCAATAATCGGCAATGTGCAACTTTATTGATCAAAATCAGATTACAAGAGGAAATCATAGTTACAAAGACTACTCCTAATTGACAGAAAAGTAAAATAAAAGTAATGCGAGTTGATTGATTTGATTGTGTTGTCCTTCCCGCTTGCCTTCGACCACCTTTTATAGCACATCAGCCGATTGTATCCACTTCCGTCACGTTATCCACCACAATCCGTATCGGCCTCTTATTAGAGCAGGAGTCCTAAAAATTGGATCAATATCGGCTATAACACCATCTTTAACTTTTCTTTCCTTATCCAATATCCGCCAAAATTCTCGATTACCCTTAGCCTGACAATTTTGACCACGCCCTGCCAAATTCTGGTGCAAACAACAAGTTACTGCAAATCCCACTTATTTTAGCCCCAGTCAACCGCTATTGCTAGTTTTCCATGGTAGCACAATGCAACCTAATTGTTACCAGACACCAATAAAAGAACCTAGGTGATTTCCTCATTCACATTTACTCAAGCGAACATTAGCACTGAACCAGGAAAACCAAAATCACAGCCCAACAACGGCGTGCAGGGCAAGAATCTAACTGCGAATCCCCCCCCATCATAATCCTACCAGGCCACGGCCTACCATACCCGAATCACTAATCCCCAACTATCTATCCCACCCAGAAAAGAAGGAAAAAAAAGATTGGAAACCCTAATCGAACAAGAATCCCGGGAGTGAAACCAATCCACGAACCACGAACGGGGATCAAAATCAGCGACCGGAGCGGCCTAGAAAGCATCTGTCGACGAACACCGAGGACGGAGATGGCTGTATACTTCGTCGACTTACCATTTTCGATCGGATTGGAGAATCGGGAGTGGTGCGGCCGCCGACGAGATGCGCACCCACCGCGAAGCGGAACTGGGGACTCGCCGCTAGTGCTTGTTTCGCGCCAAAAACGGAAGCTTTGGGTTTTTTTTTAATAAGTCTATTTTACACCTTAAAAAACTTTGCAAACAGTCCATTTAACGCCTTCAAATACAAAACTAGATATTTAACATACCAAATTTACAAAATCAGATCAAATTACACTCTAAGACGATTTTAGAGGGTGAGTTTGATGTCATAGGTCCTACTCAAAGTGATTTTTGTAATATTAACGACTATATCATTGAATTTTGCGTAGGAGGATTCAACTCAAAGGACATTGATATCTACATCGTCGATCTTTTTCTTATTCCTCTCTATATCTGTATTATCTTTCTTCTTCTCGTCATTCTTTCTGCTTTTATTTAGATTGCCATCGGCAAAAACGACGATATGTCTATCAATATGGCAAAAACCACCATTGACTTAGATCATTATTAGAAAAACCATCCTCTAAAATCACCCTGGCGTGTAAATCGATCTAATTTTTTAAATTTAGGTGTTAAATATCTGGTTTTGTAGTTGACAGTGTTGATGAACTTTTTGTAAAGTTAATAGATTTAAAATGGATTTATTCTTTTTTTTTAATTCTTTTTGAGAGGAAACGGAAGCCTTGGTATGTAAGGGTTTTCTTGTCCTGTAGTAGATGGCTGGACTCTGGAGGGCGGATGGGCTGGGCTAGAAGGCAAATGGGCTCCACAGGCCCAGCTACTCAGCGGTGTGCGCGAACTATGCGAGACTGCCACGGTCAGTAGGTTGTTCCTTTACCCTGAAGTTGGCTGAAGTGCCATCACGAAATTGTTCTTACCTTCATTGCCATTAGATATTATTTTCATTTCATTTTTACCACTCCCGTCAGTAACATGTTACTTGGCCGTTAATTTGTACATGTAAAGACGATTATATATCCATTTTCATCCTCATTTAAATATACCAAATGTGCCTAAAATTTTATGAATTGTTTTGGAGATTTGATTTTTCAGAAACATTAAATAAATTCAAAATTTTGTGAAACTTTTTTGAGGGTTTATTTGCATTATTTTAAACTTAAATAAATTTTTTGAGGCTTTTAAATGTTTTAAAATCAAAGCATGAAAATCACACCAACAACTTACATTCACAAGCATCCACATATTCCATTCTTGCAAGAATTTCGTGCATGCACAATCATTTGAGTGAGATTGAGAAAGGGGGGAGAAGTGGCAGTGGCAGTGGCTAGCTGTAGCGGGGAAGCGGTGGCAACAAGGCCAGCGCTAGAGGCGTGGCTACAAAGGAACACTGTAGTGATGGTAGCTCAGCTTGGCCCAATGCCAAGGGCGACGCGGCGGGCAGCTAGCGCGTAGCAACGAACAGCGGTGCGGCGTCGAGCCGTGAGGCTGTGGGGTAGGGCAAGGTGTGGGTAAAGCAATATGTCGACGATCAAAACCGCCGATCGCAGAGGGGAGATATGAGTAGATCGTGTGAGGGCGAGGCCCGAAGTTGTGCTCGTCCGGGAATGACGCACTTCGCGGGGATGTATGTCGGAGAGGAGGCGATGTACACGAGGTTTATACTGGTTCGGACCCCCGAAGTCGGGTAACAGCTATACTTTAATCTTGCCTTGAGGCGAAAGATGTATATGAAGCTTGGTGGGAGACTACAAGCGGGGCCCGAGCTCGGGGTCGCTCAGGAGCGAAGCTGCGTGTACCAGAAGGCCAGGTCGACCGCGCTTTGCCTTGTGCGAGTCCGCTCCTGTGTGTGTCTGTTTTCCTTTTCTTCCTTCTCTTCTTTTTCATCCGTTAGGGTGATCCATCGTATTTTTATAGTCTTTTGGGAGCTTCGCTACCTGGTCCCGAGGCTGATGTCATGTGCCCGTGGAGAGTCGACCGGGGATGTTGAGAGGCGTCGATGGTCGTTGTAAGCTGACGGGAGCCGTTGGGAGTTGACGGGAGTTGCTAGGCCCTAGTTCCCGCGCAGGGGCAGGTTCAGCATTGATTCCCACGCAGGAGAGAGTTTTTACACGAGATAAATAAATTATTACAAATGCCTTTTACCCTGGGAGATGCAGAGGTCGTGGCGTCGAGGTCGAGCAGGGTCTTTGTCCTTGCGTCCGAGCCCGAGCTCGCTGGACCCGAGCCCGGGCTTGAGGAGTGCACTTTTCGACCTCGGGGACAAGCCCCCGAGCTCGTGGAAAGCCACCACGAGGTCTGGGGATGCTTACACATGACGAGGGTACCGATCCCCGACAGCTAGCCCTAGAGGCTCAAGGGATGTCCCTGAAGTTTGGGACGTTCTTGAGTCTGATGTCCTTCTAGGAGGGATCGACTTCTTAGTCGAGCTCGGAAGCGCTTGGGCTTTCGCCGTTTTGTCTTCAAATCGAAAACCGTGCCCAGAGACACCCGGGCTCTACTGCTTTGACTCCCTACGGAGGAGTTGAGGAGACGGTTCACGACGCCTCGTGCTTTGACAGGGAGGATGGCGGACGGCGGACACGGGACGCGATGCCTCGGACTTTCGGAGGGGAGAAAGCCGAGGAGGCGCGACCGTGACGTTTCGCGTTCCCTGCTTGAAAGTCTCGGCGCGCCTTTTGAGGAATAACCGACGCCAGCTGTAAGAGATCGAGCCTCTTTAAAACTTGAAGCCGACGCACTCTTCAGAAACTTCCCACTCCTGCGCCGTGCTCTAGCCTTCTTGATTGCCGCCTCTTTCTTCTCTGACCCAACCCCTTCTCTCTGAGCGCCATGGCCAAGTTCGGAAAGAGCACCTTGACCGTGGAGAGGATGAAGGAGCTAGAGGCGCTGGGGCTCTTGGACTCGGCGACCTGGCGGCTCCCGGTCGGGGAGGCCGAGCCGCACCCCCGGGAGGACGAAATCGTGAGCACGGAGTAGTACACGCTCTTTGGGCTGCGGACCCCGGAGAGCGACTTCCTGGCAACCGTTCTTGCACAATGCGAGATCGAGCTCATCAATCTGGTACCGAACTCCATCCTTCTTCTTTCTATCTTCTCCCATCTTTGCGAGGGATTTCTGGGAATCCTTCCCACTCCCTCCCTCTTTTTTCACTTTTATTCCTTGTTCTGCACCTCAATGGACCCCGTAGTCGGGTGCCTGTACTTCCGACTGTGGACCAAACTTCTCTGCACTTTTCTTCAAGTCCCGACCCGGGACTCCCTCGAGCCGTGGACGAAAAAGTGGTTTTACTTGAAGAAGGGCAAGGGAGGCTGGGTTGCGTACAATGGCGCCGCCGTAGACAGCAAGCGCGAGACCCCGGAGCCCGAGGAATCAGCGGCCGACCAAGAGGCCATCGCCGCCATCCATATTTGCGCGACGCGCGGTCTCACCGGCCAGGCAGTGGTCATCGACTATCTGCGAGCTCGGGTGTCCCCTCTTCGAAGGAGGGTGCACCTGTTCTTCAAGATCCGAGGGAGGGACGACCCTACTCGGGAAGGCACCAAAGGTAAATTTCTCCGACCTTAACCTTCCTCGAGCTTGGGTAAATTCCTTCCTGACTGCCCTCCCCCTCCATTTTCATTTTCCTAGAGCCCCGATGGAATCTTGGGTGGCGGCGCGCATGCAGGAGGTGTTTGGGAAGGCGGCCCACACCTACGTCCTTGACGACCCCGTCCCCAAGAACGTCTTGAGGTGGAGCGGCGAGGTAATTTTTCTTACTCCCTTGTCGAGTTTGGTCCAGGCTCGGGCCTTGCTCTAACCGTGTTGAGTCGTGCAGGAGAGCCGGGAACTCCTGGAGACGGCGAGGCGCCTACTACCGCTGCTCGGGTCGGGCAAGAGCAAGAAGGCGGGCAAGAGGTCTGCCCTAGACGCCCCAAGCCAAGCCGTCAAGAGGCCTCATGTCAAGTGGGGTGACCGCGCGATGGTAACTCGATCTCACCGAGCTTGGGTACGCTCGGGCTTGATCCCAGCTTTTTGTTGTTTCCAATCATTCTCTTTTCTGACCTTCTCTTTGCCTCCTTGCAGCAAAAAATGGGCAACGGCTACCGCTAGGCCGCCGAGTTCGCGCTTGGCACCGCGGCCGCAGGGTGTCCGGGGAGAAGACGCTCCCCCTGCCGTAGTGGGGACGCTGGGCTACGCCCCCTCCTCCCAGGAGACGGAGACTCGTCACTCAGGTACGTGTACGTTCCTGTTTTAGCTTCGTGATGTAGGTCTTCCCCATTTCTGGTCTTAGCGACCATTCTCATTACAGACCTCGGGCGCTCGACGGGCGGTAACTTTGGTCATTGTCCAGGGCGAGTCTGAGGATGAGGAGGAAGGTGCGGGGGACTATCTCTTGGTCCCCCAAGTGCGCCAGCAGCTAACCCGACCTGCCGTGACACCTGCGAGGGGCGGCGCGGCCGAGGGGTCCGACCGGTGGCCTCCTGGGCCAATTGTCGACCCAGAGGGAGCTGCTGCGGGGGTAAGGAAGGAGGAGGCCTTGGACGCTGAGGCCAACACCACCGGGGCCGAGGTGACTGAGGTCGAGGCCCCCTCCGTCGGTGAGGACGAGGTGCCCATAAACGCCGCCGAGCACGTCGGAGCATCAGGTACGCCAAATCTCCTCATTCATCATTGCCTTGCCTTTGGGTTTTTGTTTCCTTTACGACTTCTGTCTTTCCCAGCAGGCTTGGCTCCGCCCACGCTGCCCCAGGTCCCGAACGAGGCGGCCCGAGTCGATGCTCCTCCTGGCGCGGTCGACCCCACGCCGGAGGGGGCCGCTGTGGGGAATGCATCGACCTTCCCCGACGACCGCGCTCTCCTCGAGAACTGTCTTCAGGAGGTTAGTCAAGCTCGAGCCCATCTTCCTTCTCTCCTCTTTTTTTTTCTTACACATATATGGTCGTTGTGACCCTTCCCATGTTTCTGCAGGGCCTGGGCCTGGTTGCAAAGGGGCTCGAGGTCATGCGCACCCACGTCGGCCAGTTTTGGGTGCTGTGCGGCTTGGTCGAGGATCGCGATGATTACATCCTCGGCCTCGAGGAGAGCGCGACATGAGTGCAGGAGGAGGTTCAGCAATTGAAGGCTGAACATGCCCTCGAGCTCAAGAAGGCTGTTGAGGCTGAGCTGAAGCAGTTGGCTGTGGCTCTGGCGAACGTCCGCGAGAAGGCCGAGAAGACCCTCAAGGCCAGCCGCTCGGCGGCCACGGAGATCATCGAGGCCGCCCGCGCGGAGGTGGAGGTGCTCCATAAACAAGTCATGGAGCTTTCCGCCGCTCCCTGGAGCGCCACTGCCGAGCTAGAGGCGAAGCTAGCCGAGCTCGAGGAGAAGCTAGGTCGGGCGGCCCGGACGGGGAGGAGCGCTCTAGCCCAGCTTCAAGATGAGCAGAGTCGCGTCACAAACGCCGAAGTCGAGACGCTGGCCTTGAGGGCAAGAGTCACCACACTCAAGCAGGACAAGCTCGCTCGTGAGATGGCCGACCTGTAGATAGGTCATTAGGTAGGAAAAGGGGCGAGGATAACTTGACCCCTCTTGTAAATGTTAGTGAAGGACCATGTGGAGGTCCATCCATGTTTGTGATGAGTATTTGACTTTATTTGAGCAAGGTGTGCTCAAGTTTGAGTTTGATTTGGATTGATTTTCAAAATGAAGCAATTTGAGTTGTCTCTGCCAGAGTGGCGATCACCGTATGGGCGCGTAGTGATGAGTTGGATGGGTTTATTGCATATCATTGTGGGCATTGCTATGTGATGTGTTTCCTTGTCTTTGATGGTTGCAGGGCGACGGAGCTAGGTCATGGTGAGGCGGAGGATGACTGGGACTAGGCGAGGAGCGTCGGAGGTCCAGACGGTTGGGAGATCGCCGAAAGATGATCGGAGACGGAGTCCGGGCAAGTCAAGAAGACAAGGAAAGGAGATGATGCTAGCTAGATGTGGCGTGGATCAATGAGGGCCGTCGGATTGAGGTCTAGTTGATAGGTTAGCGGGTCTAGGTAGTATGCTTTGAAAACCGTGCAAGAAAACCCGGTATGTGTGTGAGTTTTGGGTTAGCCCTTGCATGGCAGTGTGTGTGGGTTAATCCTAGCCCTTAGATGAGTGCTCTAGGGTTGAGGGACTCATCCAAGGGTGGTAGGTGGCCCAAGAGTAGTATAAATAGGGGTGGAGGGGTAGCCTCCTTCCCTTGAAGGTTTTGAGGTTTGTGAATGCTCCTTTGAGCTTTGCCCACATGAAAGTGAGGCTTTGTAACCTCTCCTTCCAGAAATGAAAGTTTTATCCATCCACCTCTGAATTTATTTTGCGCATTTACATTATGTCTTTACTTTACGCAATTTAAATTCAGCATTTACTTTCCCACAATTACATTCTCGCAATTTACTTTCATGTAATTTGGATTTGCCTCCCCTCCTTCTAAATGCTGCTGATCTTGGATGTTTTGGGTGTTTTCATATGGTTTTACATCTCTTTTGCACTCTTGGATTGAGTAGAGAACATCTTTTCTTTCAAGTTCCAACTTTGTTCAGAACTTGTTCTTCGCGCAGCAGTCAGTGTTTGATTTCTATAACAATCTAGAAAAATATTTTTCAAGTCATTCTTGTTGGAGGAGGTTCGAGACTCTGATATCTACTTGCAGAAAATTTTTGGAGTTCATTTGTTGCACCGTTTGGGCGCCATGAGGTGAAAACCGAGCCCCAAACTTTCTGCTCGAAGTTCTTGACCAGACTGTGTTCTTAGATTTTTCCTGTTTTTTCTGTAAGGATTTTTGAGGATAAATTTGGTGGAGTTCTTCACGACTCTGATACTCATAGGGAGAAAAAGTCACAAAATTTTGTGAGCTGCATAAACCCACCAACCTCCTATGCAAATTGAGGACAAGTTCTGGAAATTCTGCTTTTGCTTTTCTGAAAGTGACTTTTGTGATTTGAATTGATGTCCTTTCTAAAAGCAAGAGTTTGAATTGATTCCTCTTTATCTTGGATACTAGACAACCAGTATTGTGACTCAAAAATCCCCACATATTTTATGGTACTTATCCATGCAAGCTTGGGGTACACATAGTTGTTTAGTTTTTCAGGTTTTTCACGATTTCCTTTGAGCGATCTTGTCGAGGTTTTTGTTGGAGTATTTTGGGGGAAATTTTATTTGCGACCATTCACCCCCCCTCTGTTCGCCATCTCGGTCCTTCAATTGGTATCAGAGCCGGTTTTGCTCTTCCATAGATCTTGACCCGTCACAAGAGCCATGGCGACGGACAAATATTTCACCAAGCCTCCCATCTTTAATGGAGTTAATTTTCCTTTTTGGAAGTCCCGGATGGAGTCATACATCACTGCCCAGGGTTACCTGATATGGCAGAAGGTGAAACTCCCGTATGATGTTCCTGCTGATGAAAATGTCACGGCCATCAATATGGTTGACGTTGAGGCGAATGCTAAGGCAAGGAACATTCTCATCTGTGGTCTTAGCCGCGTGAGTATGATAGATTTCTCACCTTCGCTCCGCCACGAGATTTGGGTAACCCTCGATGCTTACCATGAGGGCTCTACTCAAATCAAGACGTGAGGCAGACAGTTCAAGCGAGTACAACAAATTTGATCAACGCTACCGGTGAGAGTCTCGACGAGTGTTTTGGTCGGTTTACAAAGATTTTGAGCGACCTCCGAGCAGTTGGTTGCATATACCCTGACTCGGACAATGCTCGGCATTTCTTGACCGCACGCGACCTTCGAGTTTGGGAGATGAAGGTGACCACCATCAAGGACACCACCGACTTATCGACTCTGACTTTTGACGGGCTTTATTCCCGCCTCAAGACTCATGAGATTGATGTCGTCTCTCGAAAGACGAAATCTCAGTCGATGGCTTTGGTCACCGATCCCATTGGATCTTTTTCTTCTGATCCTTCTATTGGTTTCTCTCTTTCCGCCCTTTGCGAGCTAAGCGATGACCAACTGGAAAAATTTCCAGAAAATGCTTCTCGCTCGCAAGTTTTCTCATGCATACAAGAGGGTGAGAGAGAGGAAGAGAGGTGGCATGATCACCAGCTTCGAGTGTGGTGGCCCCAACCACATTCGGGCGAACTGTCCCAAGCTGGAGAAGGGCAAGAACGACGTCGGCGGTTCGGGCAAGAACGACTACACCGATAAGAACCTCAACAAGAAGTCTCCAGTTCGTGAACCGGCACACGATAAGAAGTACCGTAACTTCTCCAAGAACAAGAAGCTCTTCCACCGCGTCCTCGCCGCGCTTGACGACATCAACCTCTCCGACACGGAGACATGGAGCGACGAGGGCGAGGATGATCCGCAAGAGAAGAAAGGCGGCGATGACTTCTCCGGCATGTGCTTCATGGCCGACACCAACGACATCAGCGACTCCAAGCTCTACAGCGACTCGGATGAGGTACCCTCCTATGACCAGCTCAACGAAGCTTTCTGCAAATTAGGAAAATTTCATGCTAGGTGTACGGAGCTTGAGAAGGAAGTAGGTACCTTGACTCGGGAGTTAGCTTCACTTAGATATTCTCCCTCCCGAGTCACTGATGATTGCTCTTTGTGTGATGCTATTCTTGTGGAGTTAGAGAACCTAAGGACCATACATGATAGTGTGCTTGCTGAACTTGATGGTCTTAGGTTGAAGAATGCTAGCACTAGTTCTGTTGATGCTATTTCTGTTGAGGCTAGTTTTCCTCATGCTCACTCCACTCCATCATGTGCTAATTGCCCTAAATTGCTTGCCGAAATTGATGCCATGAGCGAACACCTTAGAAAGCTTTCTGCTAGAAATGATGAACTTGAATTGCATGCTTCTAAGGACCCAATACTCATGTGAGGGTCAGAGGCAACTAAAACTTGACAATGATGCTTTGAATGTCAAGTGTGATCAATTTGCTAAGGACTTACTAGTTAAGTCAAAAACTGGTTGCTTGCTGTGTGTTGGTGTTAAGGATGATGTGGATCAAATCCATGTCGAGCTTAAGAAGAAGTTAAAAGACCAAACCCTTAGGATTAGAGATGCTCCTTGCGTTTCTTGTGAGGCCCTCAAGATTGAGGCAGCCGTGCTAAGGGAACAAAAAGCACGTGCTGAGAGATTTTCTCTTTCTGGTTCTTCTTCTTCTTCTCCTTCCCCCTGTTCTTCTTGTGCTTCTTTCTTCCGAGATTGCCAGTATCTTATGAGCACTCTCGAGAAGTTTGTTGGAGGCAAGAAGAAGCTCAATCTTATTCTAGACCAATCCAAGATTAGTAGATTCAATCAAGGTCTAGGATTTGATCCCTTGAGCACGCTGGGCGCATCCTCCCACCATTGTGCTCGGCTCCAAGAGTGGTGAGATTGTGGTAGCTCCCGAGTGAGTACCACCGTGTTTAGGTCCACTGGGTTGTCCATAGGACTTGACCGTAAGGGTGTTACTCCTATTGCTTCGCCTCTAGCAAGGCGGTACACATGCACCTTCCGTAAGAAGGATGGTCACCTAGTAGATTTACGCTTGAGCGCACCAAGATCACTCGGCGTGGCGTGTTGCGCTCTTAGGGTATTCAGGATCATCCCGGACTTTGAGTGCTCCTAAGACACACACCGCTTCTAGACAAAGTTAGAGAGTCGCTGCTTTTTGGGCAAAGGTCCAGACTTGGTTTTCATGCTAGTTCTTCGAGTTTTAGTCCTAGAGCTGTTCGTAGTCAGTCTTTCCGCCGTCCTCTTGATATTCCTCATTTTTTCCATCGAGGTAGATATCAGCGGCGTGAGGTGTTTTTCGGTAGGAGATCCAGGCAGCCTTACTGGGATGGTCCGACTTTTGCACCATGGCGTGCCAACCCAGTTTTGACTCCTAGATTATCTACCAGAGTTGCTCCTGATCGTGTGAGAGTTGAGCGTCAGAGAGACACTCGAGTCCCGTCTTCTTTTGTGGCTGGTACTCTGAGGTGTCGTATGGTTCAGTATTGGGTTCCTAAGTGTTCACTCTATCCCAGTACTGAGTCATCTTTCTCTCTTTTGTCTTGATCAGGTTCGCTTCGGATGGGAAGGGCGATGTTTGAATTGTTGACTCGGTTGTTCTCGCTATATGACCGGAGATTCTCGTTGGTTCTCTTCCTAGTCCGAGCCCCGGTGATGAGTTAATCACTTTTGGGGATGCATCTTCGTGTAGAGTCATTGCTAAAGGTACTATCTGCATTAACCAAAATTTCATTCTTAAAGATGTTGCCTTAGTAAGTAAGCGCAATACAATCGCTCTCTGTTTCTCGACTTATCGATGACTCTTTCGAGTTAAGCTTCAAGAGTAATGCTGTAGAATTCTTGATTCATCGGGAGGGTTAGTTTATGGATTTCTAGATTTGGGAGAGTCTTTCGTGCTGATTTTTCGCTTCTTCCGAGACTCTCTTCGATGTTTGATTGCTTCGAGTCCCGTGATCTTTCCTTCGCATAGGAGACTTGGTCACATTGGTTTTGATCATTTGACCGAGTTTGCGACCACGATCTCATTCGGGTTTGCCCAAACTCAAGATGGTCAAAGACTTAATTTGCTCTCCTTGTCGACATGGCAAGATGGTTATCGCTTCTCATCCTCCGATCCGTAGTGATGACTGATGCACCAGACAGCTTTTACATATGGACACCGTTGGTCCAAATAGAGTGCAATCAAGCAGGAGGGAAGTGGTATGTTTTTGTCATCGTTGATGATTCTTCTAGATACTCTTGGGTATTCTTCATGGCCTCGAAGGATGAGACTTTTCTCACTTGAGGGTTTGGTCGAGGGTTGTCTATTGAGCTCCTGTGTGCATTACGAGCTATACGTAGTGATAATGGCACGGAGTTCAAGAATTCCTACTTTGAGAGTTTCGTGTGGTTTGGTTTAGAGCATCGCTCTCTTCTCCCTACGCCTCAAAGAGAATGGCGTAGTGGAAAGGAAGAACAGGAGCTTGGTTGAGATGGCTGGACGATGCTAGACGAGTACAAGACTCCTAGGAAGTTTTGGGTGAGGCTATAGCTACCGCTGCCATGTTTCTAATCGCGTGTTTTGAGAGCATATCTGCATCGCACTTCTTATGAGTTGAGGTATGGGCGAAAGCCCGGTGTGTCTCATTTTCGCGTTTTGGTTGCAAGTGTTTTATCTTGAAGTCCGTAACCTAGATAAGTTTGAGTCTCGATCTTACGATGGTATCTTTCTAGGTTACTCGATTTCTTCTCGTAGCTATAGGTCCAGAGTGTTGATGCGCATAGGATCATAGAGACCGTGATATGACCTTTGATGAGGCTAGCTCAGGAGCTAGACCTGATGTTTCAGGCTCTTCTTATCCCTCCGAGACCATCTTTGTAGAAGATGAGGATGATGGAGATGATGGTGTTCCACCGATCCAGTTCCTCTACACCTAAGGTGCCTCCTGCTTCCATTTACGCACCTCGGGAGACCACCCTTGCCTTCCGACTCTCCTTCAGCGAGTGGCTCTGCTCCTACCTCTTCAGTGCATGAGGTAGAGGCCACTTCTGCTTCTGGTCCTCCCCAACATATCCAGAAAGCTCATCCACCGATCGATCATTGGTGATCTGCTTGAGCGGTCACTCGCTCAAAATTAGGTTTGTCCATTTCGCCTCCACTCGCCTTCGTTGCCTCCTTTGAGCCGAAGGATGTTTCTCATGCATTATCCGATGAATCGTGGATTAATGCTATGCATGAGGAACTTGAGAACTTTGAGAGGAACAAGGTATGGCAGCTTGTCGAGCCCCATCCGGTCATAATGTCATTGGGACCAAGTGGGTGTTCAAAACAAGCAGAGTGAGGATGGGGTTATCATTCGCAACAAGGGTAGGCTAGTTGCAGGGGCTTTTCTCAGGTTGAGGGTCTTGACTTTGAGGAGACCTTTGCCCTGTAGCTAGACTAGAGGCTATTAGGATCCTGCTTGCATTCTCTCGCATCCCGTGGCTTCAAGCTCTATCAAATGGATGTCAAGAGTGCATTCCTCAATGGATATATTGAGGAAGAGGTTTATGTCAAACAACCTCCAGGATTCGAGAACCCCAAGTTTCCGAGTCATGTATACAAGCTGTCCAAAGCTTTGTATGGACTCAAGCAGGCCCCCAGAGCATGGTATGAGAGGTTCAAGTCTTATCTTCTCAGCCATGACTTCAAAATGGGCATAGTAGACAAAACTTTGTTCATCAGACACCATGAGTCTCATTTTCTTCTTGTCCAGATTTATGTGGACGATATCATTTTTGGTGGCTCATCTCATTCACTTGTGTCTCAGTTTTCTGAGGTGATGAGTACAGAGTTTGAGATGAGTATGATGGGCGAGTTGAGCTACTTTCTTGGCTTCCAAATCAAGCAGACTCGGGAGGGTACTTTCTTGCATCAAGGCAAGTATACCCGTGGCCTCCTGAGGCGCTTCGATATGTCTGATGGGAAGCCAGTGATGACTCCTATGGCCACCACTACTGTCCTCGAGCCCGATGAGGATGGTGTGCCTACTGATCAAAAGGAGTTTCGGAGCATGATTGGCTCCCTCTTGTACCTCACTGCTTCGAGGCCGGACATACATTTCGCTGTGCGTCTGTGCGCTCGATTTCAAGCTTCTCCTCGCACCTCTCACCGCCAGGCAGTCAAGCGCATCTTCAGGTACCTTCGTGCTACCACTGATTATGGTATTTGGTACTCTTCTTCTTCTTGTCTATCTCTTAGAGCCTTTTCCGATGCCGACTTTGCTGGCTATAGGATAGATAGAAAGAGCACTTCTGGCACTTGCCAATTCATTGGCACTTCTCTTGTTTCTTGGTCATCTAGGAAGCGATGCAGGGTTGCATACCCACCACCGAGGCCGAGTATGTTGTCAGCACCGATTGTCAGAGCTGTGTTCTCTGGATGAGATCGACCTTATGGGACTTTGGGTTAGAGATAGAGAGTGTGCCACTTTTCTCGTGACAACACTTCGCTATTTGCATTGCTAAAAATCCAAAGGCAACATTCCTGACCAAACACATTGATATTAGATATCACTTCCTTAGAGACCATGTGGAGAAGGGGATATCGCACTTCATTCGTAGAGTGACCATCAATTAGCCGATATCTTCACCAAGCCTTTGGATAGCTCCAGTTTGTTGCCTTGAGGAGTGAGCTTGGAGTCGTGAGCCCTTACGGCCTTTCGTGAGGGGAGCTGGTTTGTATATTATGTATTATATGTTTTTCTTCCAGCTTTTCTTTTCTTTGTATTTCTTTTGGGTGACTTTGGGCTTGTTTTCTTGAGTTGAGTTCACTCACTTAGACTTCTGGCATACCTTCCATGGACCTCTTATCTTGTGCTTTAGGTTGCTATCATGCGTGATTAGCTGTTCTCTCTTCTCTCTAGGTTGAGTTCCCTCACAGTCTTATAAGTCTAGTAGGTATTGGGCCTCCTGGGTAGACAGGGTCTGTGTGCACTCCTTAGTTGGGATCTAGAGTCAGCTTCCCTATGTCAGTCACTGGGAAGATAAAAGCGAGTCTAAGCCATAGTGAGTCTCTTATATCTTTTCTATGCTCTATAGCCATCCGGTTTTGCGCTTTCTCGACTTCTTCTCCTCATTCTTTTTCTAGTTATTATTGAGTTCATTCGGTTTTTCTTTGTGCCTAATCTTGATAATAACTCAACTTTAACCAGATTTGAGCTTAAAATTGATTCATTTGTTGAGGGGGAGTTTGGGAATCTGTTCGTGCATTGCATATAGACTGCATTTCCTGTTTAATGAGCTTTATCTATTATGCAATTGATTTCTTCTTCATGCTATACACCATGCTGCATCATATGGAGGAAATCACTAGCTCAGATATGTCCAAGTTCATTTAACTTGCTAATGAAAAAAGTCTTAAATGAAAAACTTGATGAAACTTGTTGCTTTTACTTGCTAGGTTTCTTCTCTAGAGGTTTGTGCCATAATTTGAGAAATTTTGGAGTTCTCTAGAGTCCCTATAGCAACTTGGGTGAAACTAGTTTGATCCATGCTAGAGTCCTTCAATTGCTCATGAATCATTGTGCTAAAAATGAAAATTAAACAAAATTGACTCTTCTTGTGCACATACGACTCAACACCTTACATTCACAAGACCGCTTCCCATTGCACTTGGGATGAACTTGGAATACATCGTGTTTGACCTAGACCATCCTCTTAAGAGTTCATCTTGAGATGGTCGCATATGGCTTGAGTCAATTGATTGTCAAAAGAAAATGCAAATAAATTAAAAACAAAGACATATGTGGGTAAAGAATGCAAATAATGTCAAACATTTGCACCCTGCTATGTCTTGTATGATGATAAATCAAAATTTGCATTAAGTGATAAATGAGCCCGAAGGACCTTGTATGCTCTTCTAGATTCCCCAAAGTGTTGAGTAGGTTGAACTCTAGGTTTTCCTTTTGATCCTTAGAGTGTCTATTCTTCTATTTTTGAAACTAAAGCTAAGTGTTGCACTTGTCAAATCTTGCTAAAAATGAAATATTCAAAACTACGCTCGTATTTGCACTTGGACATGTCTTAGTTTAGTCATCTTTTGAAATTGACAAGCTTGGTGTAATATCCTTCCATTTTGATCAATTGGATAATCTTCAAAGCTCTTTCGATTGCATTTCATGCATACATAAAAAAAATTGATGCCTATATTGCCAAAAGGGGGAGAAAACGTAGAAAAGGCATCACTAAAAAGATAAAAATGTGAATGCTTATTTGGTTATTATGATCTTTGTAAAACTATGCTACTACTTCTGTTGGATCATAATCTCATAATCACATTTGACATGTTTAGTTGGATTTTAGAGTTTTGGTTGAAAACATGCTCTTTCTTAAATTTAACTCTAAAATCTAAATTCATCTTCGTCAACTTGGTCATGGTTCTAATTTCTATCTTTGGACCAAGTTTGACTTTACAACTAAAAATTGCTTTCTTCTTCATTTTCTTCAAACTCAAATTTATGCCTTTTTGTGTGGTTTGTCAATATACTCATCAAGGGGGAGATTGAAGGACCATGTGGAGGTCCATCCATGTTTGTGATGAGTATTTGACTTTATTTGAGCAAGGTGTGCTCAAGTTTGAGTTTGATTTGGATTGATTTTCAAAATGAAGCAATTTGAGTTGTCTCTGCCAGGAGTGGCAGTACCGACCGTATGGGCGCGGTAGTGATGAGTTGGATGGGTTTATTGCATATCATTGTGGGCATTGCTATGTGATGTGTTTCCTTGTCTTTGATGGTTGCAGGGCGACGGTGCTAGGTCATGGTGAGGCGGAGGATGACCGGGACTAGGCGAGGAGCGTCGGAGGTCCAGACGGTTGGGAGATCGCCGGAAGATGATCGGAGACGGAGTCCGGGCAAGTCAAGAAGACAAGGAAAGGAGATGATGCTAGCTAGATGCCGTGTGGATCAATGAGGGCCGTCGGATTGAGGTCTAGTTGATAGGTTAGCGGGTCTAGGTAGTATGCTTTGAAAACCGTGCAAGAAAACTCGATATGTGTGTGGGTTTTGGGTTAGCCCTTGCATGGCTGTGTGTGTGGGTTAATCCTAGCCCTTAGATGAGTGCTCTAGGGTTGAGGAACTCATCCAAGGGTGGTAGGTGGCCCAAGAGTAGTATAAATAGGGGTGGAGGGGTAGCCTCCTTCCCTTAAAGGTTTTGAGGTTTGTGAATGCTCCTTTGAGCTTTGCCCACATGAAAGTGAGGCTTTGTAACCTCTCCTTCCAGAAATGAAAGTTTTATCCATCCACCTCTGAATTTATTTTGCGCATTTACATTATGTCTTTACTTTACGCAATTTAAATTCAGCATTTACATTCCCGCAATTACATTCTCGCAATTTACTTTCATGTAATTTGGATCTGCCTCCCCTCCTTCTAAATGCTGCTGATCTTGGATGTTTTGGGTGTGTTCATATGGTTTTACATCTCTTTTGCACTCTTGGATTGAGTAGAGAACATCTTTTCTTTCAAGTTCCAACTTTGCTCTGAACTTGTTCTTCGCGCAGCAGTCAGTGTTTGATTTCTATAACAATCTAGAAAAATATTTTTCAAGTGATTCTTGTTGGAGGAGGTGCGGGACTCTGATATCTACTTGCAGAAAAAATTTGGAGTTCATTTGTTGCACCGTTTTGGCGCCATGAGGTGAAAACCGAGCCCCAAACTTTCTACTCGTAGTTCTTGACCAGACTGTGTTCTTAGATTTTTCCTCTTTTTTTTGTAAGGCTTTTTGAGGAGAAATTTGGTGGAGTTCTTCATGACTCTGATGGTCATAGGGAGAAAAAGTCTCAAAAATTTGTGAGCTGCATGAAACCACCAACCTCCTGTGCAAATTGAGGACAAGTTCTGGAAATTCTGCTTTTGCTTTTTTGAAAGTGACTTTTGTGATTTGAATTGATGTCCTTTATAAAAGCAAGAGTTTGAATTGATTCCTCTTTATCTTGGACACTAGACAACCAGTATTGTGACTCAAAAATCCCCACATATTTTATGGTACTTATCCATGCAAGCTTGGGGTACACATAGTTGTCTAGTTTTTCAGGTTTTTCACGATTTCCTTTGAGCGATCTTGTCGAGGTTTTTGTTGGAGTATTTTGGGGGAAATTTTATTTGCGACCATTCACCCCCCCTCTGTTTGCCATCTCGGTCCTTCAGTTAGTCATGTAATATTTCGATTAGAAGAAATAAAATTCCTTTCATGTTTGAAATTGAATGCATCTTTTTGGGACTTAGCCAGAAATCTTAGCTGAGGACTTGTCCTTTGCCTTATCGCCATGTTCTTGTCGTCGATCCGAGGCGCAGGAGTTAGTCGCTGGGGCTCGAGGGCTAGCGGACATCCTTGACCTGAAAATGGGCTCAGGGCGGAGTCAGCGCCATTGGACATGCTTTTGATCGAGGACAAGCCATGCCCACGGCATTTGGTCGAGATGGCCGATCGAGCCAGCCGAGCTCGGAAACACTCGAGCTCGGGCCCCCCTCAGCGGTCGGCCTCCAATTCGAATCCTGCGACGGGGAATAGTCAGTTTACTGCGATAAGGATCGGCTTACTGCGGTCAGAGCTTCCCCGGAGGAGAATTTAGAAACCACGACCTCCGAGCCCGGGAATGCTTCAGGCTCGGTGTTAGGTCAAGATGGCCAAACCCGGAAACACTCGGGCTTGGGCCAAATTTTGGGCATGAGGTCGAGGCAGCCGAACTCGAAAATGCTTCGAGTCCAGGGCTCCCTCTGAGGGCGGTCTCTAATTCGAAACCTTCTACGGGGGAATAGTCGGCTTACTGCGATAAGGATCGACTTACTGCGGCCGAAGCTTCCTCGGAGGTGAATCTAAAGACCATGTCCTCCGAGCTCGGGAACGCTTCAGGCTCGGGGTGCCCTCTGAGGACGACCTCTCGTTGGCTGTCTGTGGGGAAATAGTTGCCTTACCACGATAAAGATCGATTTACGGCGACCTCGACTCCCCAAGGCGAACCTAGAGGCCGCGACCCGAGGCCAAGGCACTCGGGTGCAGAAAAAGCATACATGGATATGGATAATGAAGGAAAGCATCTAAGCATCTCGAGGTCAAGGAGCTCTCGTCGTGAACTCTGGTCCAAGCCCTGCTACAGGGGGGAGTCGTAACGTAATGAGAATCGGCTTACAACTGACTCGACCCCCCGGAGGTGGTCCTTATGGTCACGCCTCGAGGTCGCATCGCCCGAGATGCGAGGAGACGTGAGCGCAGGTAATAAAGAAGAACTTTTATTGTGATAAAACACCAGGTCAGGCCTCAGGCGCGAGGCACTTACCGAGCATAGCCTCCGGCCTAAGCCCTACCGCAGGGGAATAGTCGGCTTACCGCGAACTTGCTGATAATGCGCAGGTCTAGCCGACGTCCTCGACCGCGACGAGAGCCGGCTTACTGCTGATTCGACCCCTTGGAGGCGGACCTTGAGACCACGACCTGTCTTTGCGCCCCTTGAGATGCAAAAGAGGCGTCAGTATAATCAATGAAGAAGAACTTTTATTGCGGGTTAATACTCATGCCGAGCTTGAGTCCTGTGGCGCGAAAGCGAAGACCGCTGCTCGAGGTTGCAATCCTCCGAATGCAAGGAGACAAACAGATCATTATAGCACGGATGATAAAACAGTCCTGCTCTATGGTAAACCAAAGCTAGGTCGGCTCCCCAGCTCGAAGCGCTTACCGAGGGCAGTCCCGGGTATGAGTCCTGCTACAAGGGGATAGTCAACTTACCGCGACGAGAGTCGACTTACTGCGGACGTGGCCCCTGGAGGCGTACCTCGAGACCGAGACATTTGTCCGAGCAAGGGGCGGCCAGACCGAAGCCCGAGTATCTCAAGGTCGGGGAACTCATGGGCGTGGTCGCCAGAACTAGCCGTGCCACGGAGGGAAGCCGTGATGCGATATGAATCGGCTTACTGCTGGCTCGACCCCCCGGAGGCGAGCCCTGGGACCATGACCCGGAGCCACGTTGCTCGAGATACAAAGAGGCATAAAGGATGGCACAAGCACAGATGATAAAGCGGAACTAATTATCGTAAAAATATAGAGGCAGAGCATCAGACATAAAATTTCTGGAGCTGGTCAATGTTCCACGAGTTTGCGAGCTCTCTGCCATCGAGCATAGCCAGTCGGTAAGCACCCGTGTGATCTGCTGAAACGACACTGTAGGGACCCTCCCACTGCGGGGATAGCTTGTTGGTGCTGGATCGGTCCTAAATCCGTCTTAGGACCAGATCCCCAACAAGGAGCCCCCTGGGTCGTACCGATCGAGAGGCGTGCCTACGAAGTGCTTGCAGGTAATGCGCTGATCGTAGCAGCGCACGGCACCTTACTTCTTCCACGAGGACGAGGTCAAGAGACCGTTCTTGCTCGAGGTCGGCCTGGTCGACCGAGCTAACCCTGGCGGAGCATATGTGACTTCGGAAGGCAGGACGGCCTCAGCACCAAAAACGAGCTAAAAGGGGGTGCCCCCGTCGCTCAACTTGGTGTGGTGCGGATGGACCAGAGAACGGTGGGGAGCTCATCCACCCAGGTCTGGCCCCGCCGCTCGAGCTCGTCGAAGACTCGCTTCTTAACAGCTTGGACGATTTGTCCATTGGCGCGTTCGACCGCTCCGTTGCTCTGGGGATGACTTATCGAGGCATAGCAGACCTTGGTTCCCATGTCTTCGCAGTATTCTTGGAACAGTTCGCTGGTGAACTGTGTCCCGTTGTCGGTGATGATTCTGCAAGGGACCCCATACCTTGTGACCACAAATGAGCGGAAAAACCTTACCGCTGCTTGAGCCGTGATAGCCTAGACTAGCTCGGCCTTGACCCACTTTGTGAAGGTGTCGATGGAAATGAACAGGAAATTCTTCCCCTCGACTGCCCGAGGGAAAGGGCTGAGGATGTCGAGGCCCCAGGTCAAGAACGGCCAGGCGAGGGGAATCGTCTGGAGGGCGTAGGCCGGCTAGCGCGTCTTCCAAGCGTGGAACTGGCAGGCACGACATGAGCGGACGATGTCCCGAGAGTCCTGGAGCGCTGTCGGCCAATAGAAGCCTATCCGGAATGCTTTCCGGACCATAGTGCTGAAAGAAGAATGAGCGCCGCAGAGGCCCGAATGGATGTCGTTGAGCAAGTACTTACCTTCCTCCAGGATGACGCACTTAGCCAGGACACCCAAGGTGCCCCGCCGATACAATTGTCCGTTGACGAGCCCGTACGAGCCCGCACGGCGCTTGATTCTGCTGCTCTCGGTTGGATCAGGCGGGAGCTCGTCGAGACTGAGGAACTTGATGATCGGGTCCATCCACGAGGGAACACTCTCGAGGAGGGCTACCGAGTCTTCCTGGTAGGCGACGGATGGTGCCGCCAAGATCTCGAGGATGACGTTCGACGGAACCTCATCATCGGACGACCCGAGCTTGGACAGAAGATCGGCACCAGAGTTGTCCTTCCTGGGCACATACCCAACCTCCAAGTCCCGAAACCACTTCTCCATCTTGCGTACCTCGGCGAGGTACTTTGCCATTGAGGGCTCCGAGCACTGGTAGTCCTTGTTGTACTAGTTGATGACGAGTTGGGAATCTCCTCTTACGACCAGCCGGCGTACGCCTAATGACTTGCATGCTCGAAGGCCGGCCAAGAGGGCTTTGTACTCTGCGACATTGTTGGTCGCAGGGAAGACGAAGCGAATCACATACTTCAGGCGATCTCCCTGGGGGGTGATGATGAGAACACCAGCCCCCGAGCGTTTGAACGACCTCGACCCGTCAAAGAACATAGTCCAGGGGCCTTCTCCCTCGATCTCAGGCTCAGAGGTGGGCTTCGCTGTCTGCTCGCCTACGAAGTTGACGAGCGCCTGCGACTTGATGGTGGGGCGTGCCACGAACCTGATGTCGAACTCGGCCAGCTCCATGGCCCACTTGGCGATACGACCCCTTGCTTCTGGATTCTTTAGGATTTCGCCGAGTGGGAACCCGCTCGGCACGACCACTGCGTGCGCCTGGAAGTAATGCTGAAGCTTGCGCGAAGCCATGAAAAGAGCGTAGAGTAGCTTCTAGACCTGAGGGTAACATTCCTTTGGTCCATGAAGTACTTTGCTGACGTAGTAAATCGGTTGCTACCGGCCATCTCGCTTGGCCACTAGGACGGCACTGACGGCTTGGGTTGCGGCCGCGAGGTAGAGCAGCAGCACCTCGCCTGGCTGCGGGATCGTGAGCAACGAACGGGTCGAGAGGCACGCCTTCAGCTCGTCGAAGGATCGCTGAGCTTCGGGGGTCCACTCGAAACCCCCGGGTTTACACAGGATCTTGAAGAACGGCAGCCTGTGCTCTCCGAGCCTCGAGATGAATCGGCTGAGAGCGGCCACACGGCCGAAGAGGCATTGGACCTGTTTTGTCGACGTCAGGGCGGTCATCTTCTCGATCGCCTCAATCTTTTCTGGGTTCGGGCCTACCCCCGAGCCCCCGATTATGTAGCTGAGCACCTTGCCTGAGGTTGCACTGAAGACGCATTTCTCGGGGTTGAGCTTGATCCCATGCCTGTTTAAGGTGGTGAAGGTCTCTGCGAGATCATTGACGTGGTCGGCTTAGGAAGAGCTCTTGACGATGATGTCATCGACGTATACCTCGAGGTTCCGGTTGATCTGAGGGTTGAAGGTCCTGGACATCAGCCGCTGGAATGTCGCCCCCGCATCGCGGAGACCAAATGACATGGTGGTGAAGCAGAACATCCCGAACGGCGTGATGAAGGCTGTTTTGTCTTCGTCGCCTGCCGCGAGCTTGATCTGATGGTAGCCGGAGTAGGCATCGAGGAAGCTCAACATCTTGGCGTTGGCGGTGGAGTCCACGATCTGATCTATGCGCGGAAGAGGGAAGTTATCCTTCGGGTATGCTGAATTCAAACCCGTGTGGTCGACGAACATTCTCCATTTTCCGCTCTTTTTCTGTACAATCACCGGGTTGGCCAGCCATTCGGATTAGTCAATCTCACGAATAAAGCCGGCCTTCAAGAGCTTGTCGAGATGCTCCCTGATTATGGCCATCTTTTCGGGGAGAAGCGCCGTAGCTTCTAGCGCACAGGCCTGCAGCCAGGCCTTGTTTGCAATTTGTGCTCGATCGCCTCCCTAGGGACTCCTGGCAAGTCTACCGGCTCCCACGCGAATATGCTCTTATTGCTGCGGAGGAAGATGACGAGCTCGATTTCCTATTTTGGATGAGCTGGGCGGCGATGTGGATGCACTTGCCCGGGTTGCCCTCCTTGAGCCGCACTGCTTTGGTCGGGTCGCTGGGCTGGATCACCGCCTTCGGCAGGCGTTCTTCGGAGTCACCTCGGATCCCCGACACAATACAACTTCTGCAGAGTGTCAAATCTATTCGAATAGGCGTATCCCTGGTTATGAACAAAGCTTAGTGGTGTCACTAAGGCTAGTTTTATGTTTTTCAAAGCTTGGTTAGGAAGGAAAGGTATCTCGCTTTTGTACCTTGGTCATGAGTATGTGAATGATGTTGTTCATGTCTGCAGAGAGCCATTTGTGGTTATGCTTATGTTACTTGTTACTTTATATCAAATGTTAGCTGTTTTTACTACTTTCGGTTGCTATCTGTTATACTCCTATTACAAATGAAAGCTCGCTTTGTGCAATATGGAAAGCCTGGTAGGATAGCCATCTTTCTTGACAAAGGCTTGCAAACTATATGACTTTGCTTACAAGTTGTGAGACTATGTGGAGGTCAACCCATAAATGTGTGATGAGTATTTGACATTTGTTAGACTTATGTCGATTTATGTGAGTTTGTTTTAGTTTAGAAAACTGAATTTGTAGTTTTGAGTTGCTGTCGGCCTTCCCAGTGAGCGCTGCATTTAATTGGGAATTCATGTGCTGTTAATTATACGTTGCATATTTTGTTGTGCAATGATATGTGATGTGTTTGTTTGTCTGTGATGGTTGCAAGACTTCGAAGCTAGGTCATAGTGAGGTAGAGGAGACATAGACTAAACTAGGATAGCTGAGGTCCAAATGGTCAAGGTGACGCCGGAAGATAACTGAGGCTGGGGAGTAGCTACAAACCAAGAAGACAAGTGGATGGTGGAGATGCTAGCTTAAGCCATACTCAAGCGAACGACGATCGTTGAATCAAGGGTTTGCGGGTGTGAGTAGTGGTTAAGTTAGTGATGAAAGGTTAAAACCTGTTATGTTGTTGGGTTGCGGGTTAGCCCATGTATGAGTGAGGGAGTGAATTTCAACCCTTGATGAGGGTCAAGAAGGTCATCTAAGGGTGGAGATTGCTCCTACCATGTATGAGTGGAGCAGTGAATCTCAACCCTTGATGTGGTTTCTTAAGGGCCAAGAAGGTCATCAAGGGTGGAGGTTGCTCCTAGTGTGCTATAAATAGAGGGGTGGAGCGATGCCTCCATGAAAAGTCTTTAAGGATTTTGGTTTCCTTGTGCTCCTTTAAGCTTTGCCCACCTGGTTGTAAAGCTTTGTAAACCTTTCTCTCAAAGCAATGAAATTTTAATTTCATCTTATATTCTGCAATTTACTTTCCACATATTTGGATTTGCCCCCCCCTCCTTCTAAATGCTTGTGGATTTTATGCCAAGGATGAATGATTGATGGATGAATGTTCTTTAGATCATATCCCAACCAACTAGGCAAACTTAGTCTTAATTATTGCAAGAATTTTCGCTTAGTTCTTTCTTACAACTTGAGCTTTGCTTCCCCTCTTTCTACTTGATGTAGTTCTTTTGGATCTAGGATGTGTAAGAGGTTGAGGAACACATCTAAATCATGTCCCAACCTAGAACTCATTCTTGCTCGTGTTATGCTTGCAACACTATGTTCTTGATCTGGAATAATTGTTTTTAGTGCAGCTTGAACCATTTGCATGAAATATTGAGACCTTAAGCTTATTCTTACAATTCCTTCTAGAATCATATTCCTAAGGTCATTTCCTATTCATGGATCAAGTTTGGTTGGATAGATCAAAAGTTATTGAGGTTTCTTTGTGGTCAAAGTTTCTGAAATCTTTGCTTTTTGTGCAGCGTGTTTGTTAAGCAAGAAAGGTCACTCTTTTGGGATTTAATTTTAAATTACTTTTTTAATCATGACCTTGAGGACCTTATCTTACTTTATTTCAAATTTCATCAACTTTTGATGAGTATGTCAAAAGTTATTGAGGTTTCTTTGTAGCCAAATTTTTGAAAGCCACTTTTTGAGCAGTGTGGTTGTTGAGCTAGAAAGGTCTCTCTTTTGGGATTTATTTTGAAATTCCTTTTGTAATCATGATGTTGAGGATCTTATCTTGCTATGATTCAAATTTCATCAATTTTGGATGAGTAGATTTAAAGTTCTTCATGTTTCTTGATAGCCAAGCTTAAAATTTCTGCTCATCCGAGTTGTTGAAATTCTTGCTCCATTCACTCTGTTGTGCGTATTCTTGAACCTAGTGTTTGCTCCATAACACTAGTGTTCTAGAAGAGATTTTTGAGAGAGAAATTTTTATCTGACTCCTATTCACCCCCCTCTAGTCGTCGATTTCAGTCTTTCACAAGTCTTGCGGAGTACAGTTTTAGTAATCGCCGTTGCTTCTTGAACATTATAAGAGCAAGAAGGACACTTCCCGAACGGTTATTTTCTTCACAATGGGTTTTGGTGAAGACGACATCGTTTACTAAGGTTTAATCCTAGTCAGTTGCCTATGGTGGGCTAAGGCATGCTTGTTGGAATTTTTATCTAATTTACCACTTTTTTTGCTTCTATGTAATTGTCATGTGAACTATTTAGCCAGTTGGCCTTTTTGTTAAAAGCCTAGATGTATGAGCCTATATTTGTATGTTTATTACTATTATGCTAATCTGATTATTTGCACATGCATGGATGTGGTATGACCAAACTTGTCAATACCATACTGGAGGCTATACCAGTTTGGCTCTTGGAATGGTACATTCTGGTATCGGTCCATACCGGTGTACCATTTTGGATTTAGTATAATAATATATATTTATAAGTATACATATGTTTAATTATATGTACACCAAATGATGAGTCTAATAGAGGCTCGATTTTTCGATGAGATGGATAACTCTCGATTTGTGGAGATGACCCTAACGATCCAGGCTACCCATCGAAACACGATCGATGCCAAGCCATCGCTGAACCAAAATCCGAGTTGTTATCAACCTTGCCAAAGCCCGATTGACCTAATCACGAAGATCAATTCCTGAAGCAACAAAAAAATAAGCAAGAACAAAGCAAAAGCAATCTGAAATTGTGAATATGGATTAAGGATAAATGTTGCGGTTCCAATAGCAGTCTTTACAATTGGTCTAGCCGACTCAAGCGAAGAATACAAAAGTTTCATGTGGAAAACTAATCTATCAAAACCCAAGTCTCATGAGGGAGCTCAACTAACTTAAATAGGCATCTAAAGGGGAGTGCGGCCAAGAGGTGGACACGGACAAGGACTCCTCTTGGGCCTTCCTATTACATGGTCAAAGCCCAATTGGCAAGGTGGTGCAACATCATGTTAGGAAGGGTTCCATATGTAGTTGGGCCTGCATGGTGGGCTTGTGGAAGTGGTGGCCGCCACGGAGAGGAGTTGAAGCCATCGGCTTGGGCTAGGCTTCAAATCCTCCTTTTGGCCCTTCGTTTTGTAGCCTTCCTTTTGGCATTCTAACCCTTCATGATTTCTGAGGATAAGTAAATCACACACATCAGGCAACATCATATTCTCATTAGAAATAGAATTCACTCTAAAAAATGAAGTTACCTAATAATTAAATTCATGTGCACGTGCTCGTGTGATTGGACCTTGCACTTGCATAGTATGCGGAGAAGTATTAGTTGCGTATGTAGGGGTGATGTCCGTATCACCAAAGTCCACTTATAATATTACTCCAAATACATAGTAGTATTATCAAATATAATATATAGTTCAATAGACCGTATTATCAATTCCATCGGCGTGACTAGTATTGACTAGTATCGAAGCCAGTATGGCCAGTATTGACCGGTATCAGACCGGTATGACTAGTATTGAGACAAGTACGGTACATAGTGCTACTTTGTATCTGTTTAGGTGCTGAAATTGGTATATATCGACCATACCGGCCGGTACGTACTATTATTAATAATTATGGGTATGACAATGTTGTTTGTGTGTACTAGCCACTGATCATGGGACTAGTATGGTTGTTGGCGCAGAAAAAGAGTCAATTAGCCTCAACACACGCGAACACGGGTTCAATAAGGTTTGAAGCGTGCTAACCAATTTTATCTTGCAATCGGCAAGATTGATCGAATTAAGTGCTTTCAGTCGATTCGATATAGCAATCAACAAGACAGATATAAACATCTATTATAGCTGATTAGATGGTAGGTAAAAATCTATTTTTCTCGAAGAAGGCTATGTGCAACAAAATCAGTATAAAAATATGAAGGACCATGTGGAGGTCCATCCATATTTGTGATGAGTATTGGGCTTTATGTGTTCTAGGATAGCTTAGATTTGAGTTTGGATTTAAAATGGATTTCAAGTTGGAAGTATTTTTGTGCCGGCATGATAGGTTACGCCAGACCAAGTTTAATCGGTTTCATGTTTGCGCCGGACCAAATGTTGCATGAGTTGCATTTGCGCCGGACCGGGTTAGAAATGATTTGCTTTTGCGCCAGACCGAGTTAGGATAGACTTCACGTTTGCGCCGGACCAAGGGAAATGAGAAAACAGAGAGTTTTCCTTTTGCGCCGAACCAAGGGAAATGAGAAACAGAGAGTTTCCCATTTGCGTCGGACCAAAGGAAGAGGAAAACAGAGAGTTCCCCATTTGCACCGGACTGATTTTTTCACGCCGGACCAAGTCACAGTGAGTTTCACGTTTACGCCGGACCGGTTTTGGCAACTGGCAGTAATTAGCGTTTTTAAGGTCTTCCTTTGCTCAAAAAATTATTTGGTCTACATGAAAGTTGTAGAAAATTTCGAAACGCAACTTTTTCATGTTGACAAGTTTTTCATTTGAGTAACATAAAAATCATAAAAATTAAGAAGATTACTGCTGTATTGAAAATAGGATATTTGCATTTGGTTGAAGTGTTTTGGCCCGTTTTGGTCTGTTCTAACCCCAATTCTTGATCGAATTGATGCGCTGGGTTCATGGTGGAACCAAGAAGGGTTTTCTTGTCTTTGTGGATGTAGGACTTCATTTGGTGGTCATGGTGAGGTGAAGGGAGGCTGGAACTAGGCATGGGATGGCCAGAGGTTCAAGTTGGCCAGATGTTCGCCGGAAGATGGCCGAAGATGAAGTCGGTGCAGTCCCAAGAGACAAGAGATCAGTGGAGAAGCTAGCTGATCACTACTTGGATCAAGGAGAGCTGTTGGGTTGTAGTTCTGGAAGATAGAGTAGTGGATAAGTGTAGCTTGCTTTGAAATATGTGCAAAATCCTGTATGGTAGTGGGTTTCGGGTTTACCTGAGAGTACCTGAGAGTAGTTGAGAGTGGTTGAGAGTGACAGTGTGGGAACAAATCCTGGCTCTTGGAAGTTGGCTTAGGATTGAAGCAAGATATCCAAGGGTGGGAATTGATCCCAGTACACTATAAATAGAGGGGAAGGGGCAGCCTCCCCTGCGTGGAAGTTTTCAGAGAAATTGTTGTTGCTCTCATGTGCTTTGCCCACATGTTGTGAGGCTTTGTAAAACTTCCATCCAGAAATTACAAAGATCTTTCTCTCAATTCTAAATTTAAATTCTGCACTTACATTATGTCTTTACTTCATGCAATTTAAATTCAGTATTTACATTCTCGCTTTTACCTTATGCAAGTTGGATTTGCGTCATCTCCTTCTACTTGCTTCTGGTTCTTGTTGCCAAGGATGAGAGAATGATTGGATGAATCTTCACTCAGATCATAACCCAATGCTCTAGGCAATCTTGGTTCAAGTTCTGCAGGAAACTGATCTTTTGTCCCTTCATGATGAATTATTGATTGATCGAGTTTTGGTGTTTATTCTTGTGATTCCTTGCTTGGCATAAATCGAAGATGATCAGCGATATGCAACTTTATTGATCATGAACGAATTACAAAGAGAGATTCTAAGTCTAAGAGCTACTCCTAGTCAATTTAAAGTAAATAAAAGTAGATGATTTGTTTGATTGTTGTGTTGTTTTTCTTTGGCCCACCCCATGACCCCTTTTTATAGTGTGTAGGCCGATCGTGTCCTTCTCCGATTCCTCGCAATCCACAAATCGTATCGGTCTCTATCTCTTGAAAATAACCTCCATCTTGAATCAATGTCAGCCAAAAATATCCAAATCATCTAAATTTATCTTGGAACTAACAAATCGGCTATAGCTTTCCAAATTCTGGACCTAACATATGCCCCCCATTTTTGGGAGATGATATGAAACTTTCAAAAATCTTTTTCGTCGGCTTAACCATGAGTTTTCATGTTATCCTCACCACTCTTCGTGGTAACTGCCCTATTTATCATGCCGTAAAATCTCGAGATTTGCAATTTTCATCATAATTTCTCTTGAAACTTCGAGAAAATTACCCGCCTTTGCCACTGGTTTTACCCCCTTATAAATATGGTGTTCACCCCCCGTCATTTTCACACGCTCAAGCTCTCAAACTATTCACCGTCGGCTTGTAGTCTACTTTCTTCAACTTCAGCTTTCTTAGCGCTCAAAACTTCATCGACTCAAAAGACCACTCCCATCAGCTTGACAGATATGGACCAAAACTAGGTATTCATCTCAGTGCCCGACTGTGAAGATAGATATTACTTAGGTCCAGTATGAAATCCAGATCCGTCGGCTATAATAGAACAGGACATTCCTAGACTCCCTTTACACGCTTCTGAGTATAATATCCATGGATGGAGCAAGCGTTTTAGGGCCTGGACGACTGCGTTAAAAGGCTAGAGAGATTGGTACAATCGGATAGCGGCGGTAAAATGCCTCATTGGGAGCAGATGGGTATAGCAAAGCGTCTCCCTCTCTCCTTAGCCGATCTAGAGGCCAATGAGCCTTTAGTGGCCATAGCCTGTTATTTCTAATCAGACACTCTAAATGCCTTCATGTTCAGAATGGGCTCCATTGGCCCAACTCTCCTTGATGGGGAGCAACTCTGCTGCTTGAGATTAGACGGTGACCAAATATCAGCGCCAAGCCCCAGCACAAATAGGTTTCTATCAAGGGAGAGGGCTGGAGCCGATATCTTAGTAACAACAGCAGGATAGGGTCAGTGTCGGATCGGGAACACATTTCCTTTCTTAACATATGGCTTGACTAATTCGTATTCTGTGGTGCATCTATGGGCCTGACCCAAACTTATCAAGTCTTGGCAGAACAACTTGTTGAAGATAGTCGGTTAGCGCTTGGTAAAATATTCTTATGATCCATTTTCCAAATGATGCATATAATTTGTTGTTGGCTATTCACTAGATTAGGATCCTATTCTGTCGACAATGTTGGCGAGCACCTCTGGTTCATTCAGATTTGGCTGTACTACATGTTTAGACGATCGTTCAAGATTGAAGTAGTTGTAATGACTCCTTTTTCTCATGAAGAAATGCCGGAAGGTCAGGAGATTGAGTACAGGAACAGTCGATCATTTGGCGAGAGGTTTATTCTTTGCTCTGGTAATGAAGCCAAGATTACACCTGTCGGAGCAAGAAACTATTTTGCTTTCTTTTTTCAGTTTGATCATGAAAACTTTCGTCAGAGTGATTTCTTCATCTAAAGAGAAGCCGATTGCTACCCTTGCCCATCTTTTCTCTAGTTGACAACCGATAGTAATGATATGCTAGAGGAGACTTTAAACATGTTCAAGTTCTTTATTCCCCAAGTGTATTGTCTGTCGGCTTGCACATAAAGGGTTGGAAATTCCAGCCGTCTTATGAACTTTATCACCCATCAGTATATACAAGACAATTTGGGTTTGGACAAGTCCCCCCAAGTTTTCAACTCTTTGATCGGCTAAGGCCAAGAGATCGGGTGTGTCGTGCTTCAACAGTTGAAATTGTTCTGCATAGCCGATGACCTTCAAGTTCAGAACTTGCTACACTTCATACTGCAAACCCGAATAGTAGGAGGTTTTATTACTTGGTGGTCGGCCATCTGTGCAGCCTTATATCCAGCAGAGCGCACCTTATCAGCCATTGTCTCTAATTTTTTCCCAGGCCTTGCGCCTGAGCCAACGACTCAGACTAACTCTAATAGTAGTAGCCCAAGCTCTAGAAGCAATGCTAGTTCAAGCTATACTAACTCAAATTTTGTCGACATAACCGACGATATTTCAACTAAGGTAGTTTTTTTAATTTATCTTCAAACAATGTTGCAATATTTCACATCAGCTTTCCTCTTATTTTTTTAAGCAAAACAAGCTGGCAAGAAGGTTTTGGGCGGATCGTCGAGCACCAACCCATTGAGCAAAAGGCCTTGCCCAGATATCAGAGTCAGCATTGCCGGCTATTATTTAACTTCTTTGGGTATCCAATCTCCTTCTCTCTCAGATTTAGACAAACAGCAGCCAAGTAAGAATTTGTTGGCTATATTCCATTTTTTCTACTACCTTTAGAAAACTAACACTTCTAGCCAATTTCTTAACAGAAAAGAAACATGATTGACCAAATAAAAAGGTTGTTGTATCCAGGGGTCCCCCACCTCAAGAAGGATCGGCTAATCATTCTCCTCAAGCGTCGGTTGCTAGCCAAGTATGTATATGTCCTAACCGATTTAATTCGTTCTTCCTTGAATATTTTGCTAACAAGTCTCTCTCGTAGTCTCTGTTGCCTTCGCCCATGGCCGATGCCGCTCCTCCTTAGTCGATGCAGCCTAGCCAGCCTTGTCCAGTTGTCACTATAGCCGCCCCTGTGACAAGCCAACCCAGTCCCTCACCAATATGCTAGGGTTCGACCTTTCGGACTTAGAAGACGGAGATGAGGTGGAGAGGGTTTCCACCATGATTGAGAAGATAATCTTAGTCTCGAAGGACGCGTCGGCTCAAATAACATCTGCTCTGGGCATGAAAGAAAAACTCAAGCACTTCTTGGACCTACTCCACTCGCCATCGGCTTTGCTAGTGGAGAATGCTCAGCCGATCAGTGATGCAATGGATGCGGTGAAGGTTGAACTCCCCGAAGAGGCAACCACCGCACTGCTTCATGTTTGTTTCCTCGATGATAAGAGAGAATCAGTCCGAGCATCCAAGGCGAGGATGGAACGTCGGTCAGCTCAACATGAAGATCAAAAACTTCTCGACAGGCTGGTAGCCGATGCAAAGGCGAAGAAGGCAAACTATGATGAAGACATCAAAGAACTCAAGGCCATCAAGCATTCTTTTTCAGAGCTATAATCGGCCAAGAAATCCTTAGAGAAGAGCTTGTCAAGGTGAACGCTCAACTGTCCGATGCTCAGAAGCAAATGGCAGACGCCTCATCGGCTCTTAAGGCCCAAAAAACTTCTATCGCTTCATCGGTGGTAGCTATTAAAGAATAATCGACCAAGGTCATTCCAATGCCAAGAAGCTGACTAGAAGACACTTGACGATATCGAGAGCACAATTGCTAATGCAATGGTCGTTCTGTTTGGCCTCATTCAATATATCTAGTTTTTATGCTCTATGTAATATCATCGGCTACGGTGACCTGAAACAATGTTTTGTAAAGATAATTATAATCGGCTGTTTAACTAATTTAATGTTTTAAATTCTTATTTCCTTTATGCTATGTGATGACTCTAATCGGCTCTAATTCATTTATCATCGCATTTAATAGCCAAAATTAACTATAATGAGTTAATTTGGCTTTCGAAGTCGACAATCATCTTTAGCTTAAATCTTTTATCCAATTAAGATCCAACCCAAACACTTGGGTGATATTTCTTCCAATATTTACCATTAGTCACTTTAGGAAATATGATCCCTTCTACCATATCCAAAATATAGGAATTACTATCCACAAGCCGATGCACTCTATATGGTCCTTCCCAAGTTGAAGACCATTTTCCAAATTGGCTATCTCTTGTAGAGGTGGGCATTTGGTTATTTCGATTTGATTTATTTGGTTTAAAAATATTGCGGTGTTTGAAAACTGGCTACCGAAATTTTTGATTCAAATTCAAAAACTGAACCGAATTAGCCAAAAAAATTTGGTTCAATTATTTCGGTCTTTTGGTAAACCAAAATTCATAGTCATCTACCTTATAGCAAAATTCATAGTCCTTATAGCGAAGTCAATTGCTATCAAGACTCAAATTCATGCATTTTTTGAGTGCTTGTGGAGCACTGCGAGTCTACGACCAATTTGAAGAAAAGCAACCAACCTTCTTGAGCTCCTTCTAGATTTGGGATTAACGGGGGCGGCTAGCCAGCTGCTTCTCCGCCGACGACTCAGCCGAAGCACCGCCCGGGGTAGCGCTAGCGCCTTCTCCCCTTCCTTGCTCTCCCCCAAGGTCGACGCCTCGGCCCCTACTGCATTAGCAACTGCATCATCAGAGCCATCCGAGCTCGCGCGCGCTGAACTGAGCCGCCTTCTCTTGCAGCTGCCCATGCTTCTCTCCGGAAGAGTGGCCACCGGCAACCGCAGTTGGGCGATCATCTCCATGCCGTCCTCTGCCACAAGCAGTAGTGCGTCGCGGCCCATCTACGACAGCCGCGACCATCATGTGGCAGAGCATCTACAACAGCCAAGCCGTGGCCCTGAGACCCGCACCTCCACGCCGTCCTCCACTACTAGCAGCAGCAGCTTCTCCCCCTTCCCCTCCTGCTCCTCCTCCCCTGCCTTCTCCGACGGGATGAGGGCTTCACCGCTTCAACTCCATTTTCTCTACCTTCGTCGTAGTGGCTGCAGTACGGTAGCAACAGTGGTAGTGTAAGCCACCTCCTCCTCCGAGGACATGGGGTGCTTGGCCGACTGGGGTGGCACGGCAGCAGGTGGCGGCGTGGTTGGCACCGTTGGTTCACGAATCGCGACCTTGAGCTAGGGTTGGAATGGGGAATGTGGAAATGGGGAATTGAATGGGGATTAGGGATGGCGATTCGTACTAAGAATTATGTGGGATGGTTATTCAGGGTATTCGGTTTGTTTGGTTTCTAGAATTACAAAACTGAACCGAAAATCAAAACCTGAATAGTGCCAAAATAAAAACCGAATCAATTATAAAAAAACTGAGTTTTTCAGTTATTTCAGTTTGGTTTGGTTCAGTTCATTTTTCGGTTTTGGTCAAAAAATGCCCACCCCTAATCTCTAGAGCCGATAGGCAATATAGTTTTCCACCGAAACCAATATGGATTTATCAAAACAAGAACTATTCCGGATTGCCTTGCCTAGTCCTTCGAATATATTCATCAATGCCACCTAGTGCAAGACAAAGTGTGATTATCAAGCTTGATTTTGAAAAGGCTTTTGACACAATTGAGCAATCTGTCATAATAGACATGATGAGGCAAAAGGGAAACCCCTGCAAATGGATAACTTGGATACAGCTGATTCTTTCCTCGGCACAGGCTTTGGTTTTACTGAATGGCATGCCAAGCAAACAATTCAATTGTAAAAGGGGGGTAAGATAGGGAGACCCTTTGTCCCTTCTTCTATTTGTTCTTGCTGCATATCTTCTCCAGTGCATTGTTAACAAAGTAGCCCAAGCTAGCATATTCAAACACCGATCCCAAATCCTGGCAATTATGACTTCCCAATTGTTCAGTACGCTGATGACACCCTTCTTATCATGCTGACATGCTCAAGATAGCTCTTGTGCCTGCAAAGTCTGCTACACACCTTCACAGCATCAACTGGACTCAAAGTAAAACAAAAATCATCCATGTACCCAATCAATGTGGATGCTACCCGGTTCAGTGCTTTAGCTCAGACCTTTGGTTGCTCCGAAGGACAAATGCCCTTCACTTACCTTGGACTGCCCATGGGAACCTCAAGACCAATGGTTAAAGTCTTTGCCCCTCTTATTCAGAGAATTGAGAATCGGCTTTCAGGCAGCATGACCTTTTTATCATATGGGGAAGGCTTACAATACTCAACTCTGTTATATCTCTTCTACCAACTTAAGACATGTGCACTCTCAAGATACCGGTAATGGTTATTAATCGAATCAACACAGCACGAAGACATTGCCTCTGGAGGAGATCGGAGGACCTTCAAAAGAGAAGTCCTTCTCTAATTACCTGGAACAAGGTATGTACACCTAAAGACAAAGGAGGTCTGGGAGTCCTAAATCTAAAAATCCAGAACAGGGCACTACTATTCAAACATCTCCACAACTTCTACAACAAAAAGGATTCGCCTTGGGTACAATTAATGTGGAGCTCTTACTATCACAATCGAATACCTCATTCAATAACTCAAATTGGATCCTTCTGGTGGAAGGACATCATGAAAATGAGTGATCACTACCGAGGTATTGCCTCAACAATGATTGGGTCGGGAACAACAGTGAGTTTTTGGAAAGACCTTTGGAACAATATTCTCCCCAGCATCCAGTTCCAAACTCTTTTCTCTTTTGCCAAAGACTCTGACAAGTCAGTTTGCTCTTTAATTCAAGAGGATGATTGGACTAACCATTTCAACCTACCACTCTTGGAACAGGCTTTTCAAAAATTACAGGTACTCAACAATCTTTTGCAGCATGTTCATTGCTCAAACATGATAGATGATCAATGGACTTACATCTGGGGTAATTCCTTGTACACAGCAAAAAAATACTATAGGCATTTATTTAAATCCATTTCAGCTCAAGCCCCATTCAAATGGATTTGGCAGTCCATATGTGCTCCCAAACTCTGAGTTTTTACCTAGTTGCTAATTCAAGACCGTCTAAATACCAAATATATGCGAACCAAAGAGGCTGGCAAACAGGGCAAGATATTTATAGTGATCTCTGCACGCAAATGGCACCAAAAACAACAAAACACTTGTTCTTTATCTGTAATTTTAGCAAAGAGTGTTGGAGCACCTTGAATGTTACCTAGGACCTTTCATTGGACATCATTTAGATGATTCAAGAAGCTAAACGGAATTCTACTCAACCTCTCTTTATGGAGATTTTCATCTTGGGCTCTTGGCACATTTGGAAGCAACGCAATAGCAGGATCTTCAATCAAATTAATGAATCAATTCCGGTTTGGAAAGCCAATTTTATTGAGGAGGCTAGGTTACACCAGGTCAAGATAAAAGCTCCCTATTATTCTCAGTTCAACAACTGGCTTAACTCTCTGTAAATTTTCCCAACTCGTCAAAATGAGGGGTTAGGCGGTAGGTTTCTTTTTTAGTTACTATTCATGTTTCTTTCTACTGGCCCTACCACAAGGTTTGTAATAAGGTTTGTAATCCTTTTACATTTCTCCTTAAAGTTTCACAACAGGAGCCTCTCCTACTGTTTTTCGTAAAAAAAATATAGTCTTCCATACTAGGTCTGTTTCATGGAATGATTTTGGCAATACCTTTTTATTATAAGCCCTTGCAACTCTTGCCTTATTCTTTTGTAACCAATCCAAAGTATGTAATCGTATTTCTGCCAAGTCTTCTAGATTATCGGTCATTAAGTCTTTATAATTTTGAGCCGATAGTCCATTTTGTTTGGCTATCCTTATTGATTCAATATTAATTTCCAATGGCAACACAGCCTCTTGTCCAAAAACCAATTGGTAAGGTGAGAGCTTTGTCACACCATAGCAAGCAATCCAATAAGCCCACAACGATTCAGATAATGTTACATGCCAATTCTTGGGTTTTTCTTAAATTTTCCTTTTAATGAGCTTGATTAATATTTTGTTTGACGACTCGGCTTGACCATTGGCTTGTGCATAATAGAGCGATGAATTTAATAATTTGATCCCTAAACTTTGAGCAAAACCTTAAATTTCATCAGACATAAACACCGTTCCTTGATCGGTTGTAATAGTGTGAGATATTCCAAACCGATGAACAATATGCTCCAATACAAATCCAATTGCTTCAATAGAAGTCACTTCTTCAGAGGTATCGCTTCAACCCATTTAGAAAAATAATTGGTCGCAACCAAAATATACTTATGGCCTTTATTTGACACAGGATATATTTGCCCGATTACATCTATTCTCCATCCTCTAAATGGCCAAGGTTTTAAATTTGGGTGCAAAACCGATGCTGGAGCAAATTGTAAATTGCTAAATTGCTAACAAGTTTGACATATCTTATAATATTTGAAACAATCCTCCAACATTGTCAGCCAAAAATACCCAGTAGCCTCAACAGCCATTTCATTTTATGGGCCGATTGATGAGTTCCACAAATACCTTCATGCACTTCACCCATCGCTACTTTGGCCTCTTCGGTCCCAAGGCATCTTAATAACAAACTGTCCAAAGTCTGATAATAGAGCACATCATCGAGTAAAACATATTTCAAAGCTTGTCTTTTAACCTTCTTATCTATCGGTTTTGATGTATCAGATAAATAATTAGTTAACTTTGTCCTCCAATCGTTTGTAGTAACACACATGACAGTTTTCTCTATCGGCTCATAGTCTTCTAATCAGCCAAACATGTTATAACCCGATGCCTATTGAGCCAACAAGTTGGCCTTGCCATGCAATTCACGAGGGACATGGCAAATTGAAAAAGAATTGTACGAGCCGATTATATTGAGGCACTGCTCTAAGTATTTGACGTAGCAGTTATAATCTCCTTTGACATATTGAACTACTAACAGAGAATCCCCATAGTCCTCCACAGAGTTGACACCAATGTTGTCAAGCAACTGTAGGCCTTTAAGTAATACTTCATATTCGGCTTGATTATTAGAGCACTTGCAGTTTAGCCTGAATGCAAACTCAAAACTATATCCTTTTGGGGATATTAGAACTATCCCGATACCATCACCTTTTCGACATACCGACCCATCAAAAAACAAATGCCAAGGTGCAACAGACACTAGGTTGCACTACAAGAATCAGGGAAAAATTCGTGGGCCAAAAACCCACGAATTTAAGCTAAAACCCATGAATTTAATTTAAATTCGTGAGCAAACCGTCGAATTTAGTTCACGAATTTAACTCGACGAAATTAATTAATTAAATTCGTGGGTACCCACGAATTTAAGTTAAATTCGTGGGTTTCGCCAAGCCCACGAATTTAATTGGGAATTGAAAGAAATTGTGGGTTTAATAAACCACTAATTTAACAGATTAAATTGTGGGTATAATAAACCCATTTAAATTAAGAGATTAAATTCGTACTAAATAACCCACAAATTTAATCGATTAAATTCGTGGGTTTAATAAACCCACGATTTAATCGATTAAATTCGTGGGTTTAATAAACCCACGATTTAATCTGTTAAATTCGTGGGTTTATTAAACCCACAAATTTAATGTGATAAATTCGTGGGTTTAATAAACCCACGAATTTAACAGATTAAATTCGTGGGTTTATTAAACCCACGAATTTAATATTTTAAATTCGTGGGTTTATTAAACCCACGAATTTATCAGTCATTTTTTCAAAAAAAAATGTATATATATATATATATATCGATATATCCAAATGTATGTATTTTTATATATATGTATCGCACTCAATACATATAACAACTAAAGAAGAAAAGAAAAGGCAAAAAGAAAATTGAAACTAAAAATTGCTAAGCGAAGAATAAATAAGAAGGATCATCTATTTCGTTCAAATCTGATCAGAAACACTAACACAAAAGACAAACTCCACAATGAAGTTCAAGCGAACGAAGAATTAACAAACGAGACACCAAACCTATTACCAAGACTAAAATACTGAAACCAACCTTTAACTCTTCAAACCGGCTTAAAACCAAGTCTCCGAATGTACAAAATTTCGCATGACCTCTCTTGTAAATAGGACATCCACTCAAGCAGACAAAAAACATTTGCAGCTATAATATATATATATCAATCTCTCAAACCGTATGAGGCATTCTAGCGCATCCTTAGATAATCCAATCACACATCCAACGGAAATTTGTAAACTACGCAATGACGCATAAACACATTACAACCGCAATAGATACAATCCACATTCCATTAAAATAAGTCCATCACAATAAGTCGATCACAACGTATCCATCACAACAAGTTATAAAGTACAACAGCTTATACACCAATCGAGCTCACAATGGAATTCATGCCTCGTGGTTGTTGGAGTTGTGGGCGCTACCACCACCGCTTATACCGTTGAAGATGTCTTCTATGATGTCGTCGTTAGTACGTGCTGGAGAGCGTGACCTAGAAACCTGCAAGTTCAAGATTAACTTAGGTTATGCTACAAGTAACATTATGCTGATTCACATGAATATCAATATGAGAATATCAATAGTACTATTCAACCAAGACACAATATGAAAATATCAATATGACAGTCAAGCTAAACAAGAATAGATCATATATGTAAGAACTACACGCACGAAGCTAGTCAAGATATGCCGCAATAATCATATGAACATCAATCTCATATTCAATGAAGCATCAAAGTAATACTCTAGTATTAACATAAGGCCAAGTTTACAACTAAAATTATTTCATTCAACTTCCAAAGACCCCAATTGCATCACCGAGTATTCAAAGGATAACAAACAAAGTGAAAATAGTTCAAAGAAGCAATTAAGAGTATTGGTAGTCATTTTAAGAGTTCAATATACAAAGTACAAATATAAAGCATTCTACAAGGACAAACAATCGATTGTACATGGGCAAACAACACATTCTACAAGGATGGCATATAAAGCATTTAAAACATAAGTTCACAATTGAACAAGTTGTCTTAAGATAACTTTTCAATTCCAAGAAGTCAAGACAATATAAGGTTCAAATCAAAAGTTATTGATGAAAAAAATCAAATAGCACGTAATGGGTTAATAATTTGGTAAACCATCACTTATCTACAGGAGCACAAAGAATGAACTTTCATAAGCACACAAGTAAACCTTTTCAAGTATGAACATTGAGATTATTTGTGCAAGGTTTAAGAAAGAGTTGCCTAAATGTCCTAAAATCGACTAAGTTATGCATTTCAACAAAAATTATCACTTTTGCAACAGATTACTCAGATTGAACTAAAGTTCCTACTAAGCATATGTAATCTCATATTCAATGAAGCATATGTAATCTCATATTCAAAGAATGAACTAAAGTTCCTACGGAAGCATATGTAATCTCATATTCAATGAAGCATATGTAATCTCACATGTAATCTCATATTCAAAGAATGAACTAAATTTCCTCTGAAGCATATGCAATCTCAACTAAATTGCAACTAATGTTCCTAAATTTGAGCAAGAGAAAGGAAGGGATGGGGCAGGTAGCTCACCAAGTCATCAAGCTCCACAACAAAGTTCAAGCGAACGAAAAATTAACAAACGAGACACCAAACCTACTACCTCTACTAAAAGACCGAAACCAACCTTTTAACTCTTTAAAACCGGCCCAAAATTAAGTTATTGAAATGTACAAAATTTTGGCATGACCTCTCTAGTAAATAGGACATCCACTCAGCAGACAAAAAAGCATTTGCAGTTATAATATATATATCAATCTCTCAAACCAGAAGGAGACATTCTAGCAGATCCTTAGATAATCAATCACACATCCAAAACGGTAATTTGTAAACTACGTACGCAATGACCACCACCACCGTCGGCGCTGTTGAAGATGTCTTCTATGATATCGTCGTTAGTACGTGCTGGAGGGTGTGACCCAGGAACCTGTAAGTTCAAGGATTGACAAACATAGCTCGTGTCGCAAACTTAGAATGTTTTCGACATCCATACCTGTGGTGTCGTCTGAGGTGGCTGCAGGGCTCACGGGTTGAAGTACATAGGCATTCCTTGGCTTGGCATAGGTGGTGGGTACATGTAGAACGGGTTTAGAGGCTCGGAGCCCTGTAAGGCATAGACGGGTACATTATGCCACATATAAATCATTCATTCAAATTTTGAATAATGAATTGAACCGATCCGTCTTTACCTGTGGTGCCTCTCCTGTAGAAGGTGGCTGCATCTGTGGAGTGAACATGTAGAAAGGAGGAGGCTGGGAGCTCTGTGGATCATAGTTTGTGATATGAAGTATACATAATAGAGTTTTTTGAAAATAAAGAATGCATGAAAATATCATATAACCTGAGGTGCATCTCCTAGGGGTGGTGCCTGCATCCCAGTAGGGTTTATGAAGGACGCCGGGGGAGGCTGAGCACCCTGTGATGCTTCTCCTTGTGGTGGTGGCTGCATGTGGGAAAACATGTAGAAGGGAGGTGGTGGGAGCCCTATGACATAATAGTCTAGTTTGTGAATTCGTGATTTTACGAGCTAAGTGAATTAAAGAGTAATGAACTCAAGTATCTTTACTCATGAACAGAGGGCTAAACACCGCACATTAGGTCCAAGAGATTGTGACAATTCTTTGCATATAGATTGTTTGTTAGATTTTAATCACAAATGTAAACTTGAGCGCTTTGTTCAAAGTTGAGATTGTACCGCAGATACATTTTCATGTATTCTCGAGTCTTCTCGGCTTCATGAGCTTCCTCTCGTGCTTGACGAGACTCTTCTCGCTTGACGAGCCTCCTCGCGCTTCACGAGCTTCCTCGTGCGCTTGTGCTTCCGTGCGGACCTCGACGAGTGAGCACTCCCCTGTGAGGAAACCGAGCCTCGTGGAGGATGATCGCAGCCCACAACTCCATCCCCCATGGCCCACCTACAAACGATATATACTTGAAATGTGACCATGCAATATTTTTTCCTTAGTAGAGCGAAAACAAATAAAATCAGTTTTATTAACGAACCTCCCATGCTTTAGGCCCTCCAACGTGGTACAACGCTCCACATCGACGGTGCGGCCTTCCAATCAACCTCCTACCATGACGTTGTGTCATTTGTTCTCGCATATGACGCCTACAAAACAGATTTTGGTGCTCCCGGATGTAAATTTGCACAAAACATATTGTGTCATTTATACTTACCATCCTCTCACTAGCCCCGCTGTCGCACAACACATCCGGTTCTGTGGATCCTCGCCTTGGTGCCCCGGATGTAACTTCCACAAAAGTGGGAGTACTCCCACTTTCACCTCCTACGATGCAAAGTTATCAACATAGTGACAAATTCACTAACAATTATAATACCGACATTTACCATGCGTTGTTCTAGGCCAATGTGTCCGTCATGCTGCCGTACATGTGCTTCCCAATCTACTTCTTCTATTCCCTCGATTTCTATTTGATTTTTCTTGAAAATCCTCCGACCCCAAAGACGCACATCCACCTCCAAGCCTCCATGTCCTTCATTATCCAATCGACCGAGCTCGAGATACTCTTGTTCGTCGTGTATCCTCCTCGCCTCGTCCATGTTCACCTTCTTCACCCTCTTGTAAAATTGATGATGGCTTGAATGCGTGCATTGTCGAACGAATCTCCGACAACCTTTTATGCCGCCTGTTGAAGACGCTTTGGCCTTCTTCAAAGCATTGTAATCGCTTTCGCTCTCAAGCGGAACCTCTCCCGCATATAATCACACACCACAAATTGTACTTACATTTAAAGCAATACTCAAATATAGTAAATACATAACGCAAACTCACCTGAAGCCAGCCCACATCGCGCTCGACATGTTTGGTTGTCTTCGCCTCCTTCCACGTTCTCCTTCAACGCCCGGTGCTTCCAGCCAGGGTCGCGAATCTATCCCTCACCGACTCAACCATGCCAGTAGTAGTACCGCCAAGGGCTCCGAGCACGGCGTTAACCTTTGTAATGTGGCCCGTCCCACCCAACCCGGCTCTTTCCAAAGGCCTACAACAAAATACAAGACAAAGATGCATCAAAACAATAAGTTGTCACTTAGCTAATGCTAAAAGAGAAGATATAACCGTTACTCGCCTCCCGTACCTCTATCAACCTCCTATCGGCCGGGTTGCATCTCGGACGAACTGAGACGGTTTTACGATACCTGAAATGCAAATAATTAGTTCGTAGACATTACAATGTAAATATGGAGATTAAATGATAATCCAATACTACACATATACCTGATGGTACCCGAAGAAGACCCGCCTCTTCAATCGGCTCTAAGGTCGCCTCAACTCAGATCCGCCTCTGCCTCGGCCTCGGCGTCAGATTCAGATCTGCTGCCCCACCGCCACCACCCCCAACGACCTCCTCGTCGTCCGCCTCGACCATGTCATCATGCTCACATCCCAACTGCCCCTCCTCTGCAACTCCTACCTGCCCCTCGTCCTCTTGTGGCTTAGCACAATGATCACCCATGTCTTTCCTAGCACTCATGTTATCCTTTGTTTTGTCGGTTACATCAAACACCATGCTTATGATGCTTTCTGCCACATTGCGCTCTTGGTGCATCAAATCTATGTTATGCGGCAAATTAAAGCTTTCCGTAAAGGCAGCTCCCAAAGAAAAGAAATATGAGTCCAGCTTGTGCTCCTTTCCATAGCCAAGTGAAACCCACTTCCGTAGATCGCATGTCGACTATGCCATTCAGCTATCTCCTCTCCCGTGAGTCGCCGAGGCCCTTTTAACTTTCTCGTCTTTTCGAAATGCTTTGGCGCCGTTCCTAAAAGGGTGCTCGCCGTGAAGCCATCGCCGATGGCAATCGAAGAATGTGATCTTTTACCGCAGCGTGAGCCCAATGCATCGTAGTCACCATACAAATTGGACAACACAGCGACCTTGAACACACCAAACGCCCAAATGCCATATGCCAACAAATCATGGACCGACCACGTATGCGGCTCGTAAGGTAAATTCTTCGCCACCAACGCCGTCAGATGCCTTTTCCTCACCACAACTTCTTCACCATCAATTAAGGGCCGATGAACACATTGAGATCCTTCCTCGATGCTTAGGACTGGAATGACAAGAGCAAGGAATATGAACCCTCTTTCAAGCAAATCTCGTGGAAGATTGTATGGCATGATGAAGACCGCCAACAAGAGTAGGGGCTAGCGCTTTGCCGAAGGTGTGAAACCGTCCGTGGACAAACCAAGACGGACACTCCTAGGGTCGCTTGCAAATGCAGGATCGAATCGGTCCAATGCCCGCCATGCTCGCCATCGACGGATGCACCATCATATCCGTGTCTTGGTCCTCACGCTTACCTTCTTTGTGCCACCGCATATGTTTCGTTGTTTCTTTTGACATGTACACCGCTTAAGCCTATCCGTGATCGGCATGTACCAAGCCGCTTAGTCGCGACCTTTGTAGTCACCGATACCCTTCCTCATCTACCACCGCAACGAATCGCACTTACCGCAATGCATACAATGGGTATCCTTGTCATGATCCTTCCGAACAAAGATGCAATTATTCTCGCACACATCAATCTTCCGTAATTCATCCCGAGGCCGCCATCAACTTTTTCGATTGGTACAAATCCTTTGGCATCTTGTGGTTAGGCGGAAGGACATCATTCATTAGTTCAAGCAAAGCGCTGAAGCATTTGTTCGAAAAGTTGAACTTCGACTTCATCGACATAAGCCGTAACCGCCGCAGGACGGTCACATTGGTCAAGTCATGCGACTTCTCATCCGAGGCGCCAAGTAGCATATAGAATTCCTTAACCTCCTCCTACTGTGACCCTCCCGAGTTAAATTCATCCCCCGCCAAGATCATCCAAAGATCTCTTCCACCCGGTCGTGATCCTCCACATGGTCCAAAGATCTCTTCCATCTCAATGGCTCGCCGCAGCCTCTCCATGACGGTGCCACACCAAATAGTTAGGCATGAACCTGCTTTTGCAAATGTGATATCGCACTATATCCTTGCTGTAGTAGCCGTTATTCTCGCAGAGGGTACACGGCAATACACATATTCAGCTCCTCCAATAATGCTTTTTCAAGAAAGCATCCGTGATCTCGCCCATTCCCTTGAGTGCCCCCATCACTCCTCCATCCGCCATACATCGCCTTCGATCGTCACCCATTATCAAAGCTAAACAAATGAAACAATGTCAATGTACGATCGTGGCTTAGGTGACAAAGACAACCCTATTAGGAAAGATTTGTCCTAAACCCACCCAAGAATGGAGGCTATTGCATGCGACTGTGACGCAGCGCTACGAACCGAACGAAATTTCAGAAGATAACCTCGCTGTTCTCCAAACGCACGCCGATCGCCGTGCGCCGAGAACAACAGGTTATGTGGCCAAATCACGCTCGATCGCCGCACGCCACAGTGCCCTATGCAACAACCAACATTCTCGCCGTCCAAAATACGCCGGACAATTTTGGAACCGCGCACTCACAAGCAAATGTGAGATGCGCGCTCCCGAACAGTGACGCTTATGCTCTCTATCGCTCGACACAAACCCTAAACTCTAACGCTATATACAACGGCAGAGAAAATAAAAATATATATCATATGCAATAATATAAAATGAGATGAAATAACTTTAAACGAATATAAAAGAGATGAAATATACCTTCTCCAACGCCGGTGGGGCGCCGCGAGGGTCCGGAGTGCGGGTGGCGCTTAACGACGCCGAGGCGACACCAGCGGTGGGGCGCGCGAGGGTCCGGGAGGGCGGGTGGCGCCAATGACGCCGAGGCGGCACCAATGCGGCGGTCTGCGATGGCGCGATGGTGGCGAGGCGGCGGATAGGTCGGTGTGGGTGGGCGCGGCCGCGGGCGGGCGGGCAGCGTGCTCGCGCGACCGAGCGGGCGGTGGCACAGCGGGAGGGCGGCCGGCGGCGGCGCGCACGGGCAGCGGACGACGCCGCTGGTGGCGGGCGGCGGGCGGCAGCACGGCGGGCGGCCGGCCGACCGAGGCAGCGCGGCCGGGCGCCCGACCGAGGCGGCGGCTGGCAAGGGGAGGGCGGCCGGCGGCGGCGCAGCGGGCAGCCGGCGCGACGGCGCTGGTGGTTTGGCCGGGCGGGCAAAGACGCGCGGGCGGCCGCCCGGCGAGGGCAGCATGAGGGAGCGCGCAAGCCGCCGGCGATCGGCCGGGGCGCGCGCGGCGGGGCAGCGTGGTCGTGGCGGCGGGTTACGGGCGGCGGCGCGGGCGGAGGGCGGCCGGGCCGACGGCGGGCGAGGCGAGCAGGCGGCGCGGCCGAGGCGCAGTGGCCGACCGGGCGGCGGCGGCGGCCGGGCCGCCGGGCGGAGTCTCGGCGGCGGAGCGGCAGCGGGCGCTACCGGAAGGTGGTCGGGCGGTTCTCGGGCGGCCGAGTGGGCGGCGCGCAGGGCGGGCGGGCGCGCAGCGGCGAGGCGGGCGGCGACGCGCGCGGCGATGGGCGGGCCGTGGCGGCGGGGTGGCGGGACAGGGCGGGCGGGCGAAGCGGCGCGCGCATGGCGGCGGCGGGCGCGGGGCGGGAGGCGAGGCTTGGCCAAGGCTCGCAGCCCAATCATCCAAATTTATCTTGGGCCTACCAAATCGGCTATAGCTTTCTAAATTTTGGTGCTAACAACGGTATGCACATAGGGGTTAGAATTGCATATTTTGGTTCCACACAAATCGCTTCAAAATCATGTTTAAAATCTTCTCTTTTTTCCTCTCTTTTTCCCTCTCTTTTTTTTCTCTCCTCTTCTTCCTCCACTCGTTGACTGATTGATCTGTGGGAGGGAGGGGATCGCTGCCCCTTTTATATAGTACCGGATGCGTCATGGGGCCTTCAATCTTGTTGAGCAACGGCAACTCGGTTGGATGCTATCAGCCCAAGCGGGGGTAGTGACGCGCGATGGGACATCACCTCCCATCCTTTTGAGGTTAGGCAGAGTGGCAGGAGACAGCAGCGCAACAACGCGTGATGGGATGCGCTGCTGAGCACGCCGTCATTGGCAAGTCCAACCTAGAACCAAGAGAGTGACACCGAGGTAAATTCGGACTACTGCTGTGGTTGGCCAGCTGGCCGCTATCTCCGCATGCTTTTGAGATACACTACTATAGCAAGCGACACACGTTGGCTGCTGCGGCTAATATGGTAAGAGAGAGAAAGCTATTTTTGTAATTGCGGTGCCACGAAGGCTAGTTTTTAAAGGAAAAAAAAGAGTGAAAAAGGGCAATTTAAAGAAAACAAATTCTAGTAACTCAACGCCTTTTCCTCCCTCCCCACACGGGGTCAAGAATCAGCATCCTCCTCGTGCTCTCTCTCCTTTCCCTCCGATCCCCACCCGGACCACCGCTAAAAAATCTTTCTAGTTTCCTGCCCGATCCCTCTCGAATCGACCAGGTAACTCTCCCCGCCCATCTGCCATCCCGCTCGATCCCTGATCCCGCGATTACAACCCTCGCGCCTCAATCCCGGAATTTTCATGCAAAGTTTCGTCCAGTATCGCCGCTCGAATCGGTCTCTCTAGCGTAAGATTCTTCGTCTTTTTCCTTAATTTCTTTCGAGTCGTCGGTGGATCTCTTTGAGTGGGAACAAGGTGGTTGATTAGATATTTGGATTCCCCTCCTCCTGTTGATTTCAGTCGATCGATTCTAGGCTTCTTTCGTGGGTTCGATGTAGAGTTGTTAGTTTTTTCTGTGACAACAATGGTAGTGTCTTGATTGGAGCTTAAAGGATTGTAGCAGCCATGGATAAGGGTGTCGGGTCTGGCCTCTTCGCCAACGACTTATGACTGATTGGGACCCAGATGTCAGTGTGAGTAAGAGGGGGGCTTAAAAGCCAACATCCCATACGGAACAAAGCATTGAACAAATGAATTGAAACCAGTTCCCCTTCTTGCGGCTTCTTCCTCTAACCATCGTCTCATGTCACGGTAGTCCTTGCCGATGGCAATGGGATATCTACCGACTTCGAGAGTTGAGGTCTCACGCCATGGCGATTCCCTCGTCAACGGCCAAGGGACGTGACAGTTGGTATCAGAGCCAGGTTGCGATTCAAACGATGGGCGAGGCGGCGATTCAAGCGGAAGAAAGATGGGACGCGGTGAAGGAAAGCATCGATCAGTTGTTCGTCAGAATTGGGAAGATGGAGGTGTCGCAACAACAAATGGCGGCGCAGGTAGAGCTAGCGTCCAAAGTGGCAGAGAATCAAGTTCGAGCGCAGCAGATTTTAGCAAAGCAATTGGAAGCGACAACCCAGGTAGTTGCGAGGATTACGAAGGAGAGGAGCAAGTGCCCGCACTCGATCATCCCTAGCGGCGACGAATTTCGAGAATGGGCGCGGGCGATGGAGCTTCCGTGTGGGTTGATGCTGGGTTTGTACGTCATGGTGTCCACGACGCCACGCGCGGTGCACGCCGAGCAGGATCCAAAGGTCACGCTGCTGAAGGAGGTGGACGGAGAGGATCTGCCCAAGATCCTCCACTTCAACCACCGCCTCATAGACCAGGAAGCCATGTCGTCCTCCAACGACGTCTCTGTCAATCCTCGATCCCAGTTTGCGCCGAGTTGCTTCAAGGAGCTCCTCGACTTCGCGGTGGCAAACGTGTCATCGGAGTGCCACTGCAACGCGTGCCTCGGATTCGACCATAGTGTCGACGCCGAGGAGGAACTCTGCATCTGGGCTCGTGCGTCGCTGCTGACCACCCCGGGGGCGGCGGCAGAGATTTCGGAAGCAACAAGGAGCGTGTCGACGAGGTGATCACCCAGGTAGGCAGTTCATCGTTGTTTCTGGAGATCGACTTGGACACTACAGACAATAGGTGTGAGGGTATGCATGACAAGGGCGCAGCTAAGGAGTTGGCATGCAGAGTGTCGGAGGCGTCGGAGTGTGTTGACCTCAAGGTGTTCGACGAATTGCCTATCAAGGACGTGGTGTGGGATGAGGAGACTCCGCGCATCCTTGACTCACACAACGACTTGCGGTGGCAATTGGTATGGCAGATAGAAGACCTGGGTGGCAGAGATGCTGAGCAGAAGAGAAATGAGCTTCATACAAAAGCTTTAGCTTAGCATCTCCAAGGGCCTTCCTCACGCGACGCCGGTGCCGGAATTGAGGACAGAAGAACCAGAGTTGGTAAAAAGTGTCTTCCAAATGCTCCAAGGTTTTGACATGGTCTTCCTCTATTGGAACAAGAATGTTGTCGGAACCCGCAAAAAGGATACGGGCCCCAGCTGTGTTTACCTGTACCAGTCCCTGGATCAATAGCTAGTACACACAGATCATAACAATATGGACCATAACCATGCGATAAACAAAAATTGAATTCAGAGTACTAGCTAACATGGCCCATTATTACAAAAGTTGGACCCGTGGGTCATATAGCAGCGGAAACATTAAACTGGCAAATAAACTTGACGAAGCGAAGTCCAAAACACCACAGGCAAAGACTAGAGAAAATGCGATCCTAGATGTCTGGATAATCCTCCTCTTCAATGCCTTCATCGCAGATGTCGATCGGTGGGATGCAAGCTCTTGGATAGCTACCTCTGATCTCCTGATCTGCTTTATGGAATAAGCAGCCCCGCAATGAAAAGCAAGGGTGAGTATGCAACATGCTCAACAAGTCCGGAAAGAAATGCAGTATGTAGTTTAATTCAAGGGAGGGAATTGGTTAATTTGCCAAAAGCCAATTTTTAAGATTTTATCCCAGAATTTTGAAGAGCAGTTTTCAAAGCTATTTTCTTTTAAGAAATAAGAGCTTCAAACTTTTCAGGACACGGCTCCAACCGTGGGAAAAACAAAACATAAACCAACTCACGGCATTGGCCATGGTTTTATTTTAAGAATACTTTTCCACAGCACCAACCGTGGTTTTCTTTTGAAATGTTTTTCTCGTGGCTCCAACCACGGACTTTTATCAAATCAAAACATTCACGGCTCCAACCATGCTTCATTTTATAAAAATCTAATTTTGAAACCAAATAGGGAAAATCTACCATGTGACAACGCCCTCTGTCTACCCTTGACCATGGGTATGGCTATTCGAATAGTTTGTTTACTCTGCAGAGTTTGCACGCTTTACCCGCGAGAGATATTTCACTATATTTGGTCATACACTTCCTTTGGCATATAACCCCAAGTGAAAATCACAAGGCCATTTCTCTAGCTACATCTTCACTAAGTCACGCCCGCTGAGGTTTCACCGCCAAATGGCTACAACCATAATGGAAGCCCTCTTGCGCTCAGTAGGACTCTGTGGCTCCAACCACACCTACTCCACCGTCTCGGCATGCCTTAATTAAGTTTTCACTAGTTACTCTTCCGACCCATCCCATACCGTAACCCGCGGCCATCATTATACATTGTTTGACAATCACAAGGATCGGTCCGTAGGGTGACTAGGTGGTACATACTCAACCCGAGTCTCGTGCATTCTGCGCACTCCGCTTTGCAACCTTGCACCCTATTCAATTTTTAAAATACCAAATCTTTTCTTTTATTTTACCAAACCGCAAAGCACTAACCGCCCTTTTTAAATAATATTTTCACTCAATCATTTAGAATTTCAAGTAACAAGCCTTCAATTAAACATACAAATAGTATTTAGCATAACTAAGCACTACTATTATACTAAACAAGGTGTCAAGCCATTTATAATATAATTAATCATTCTAGGGCAGCCAAAGAATGTATGGATTAATATATAGCAAACATACATATTAACAAGGTATTTAACTACAATCTATCATAATATAATATTTTTTAATCAACATAGCATGCAAGTTTGTAAATCTACAAAGCATTTCAAAACATGGATCAACATGCTTCAAGGAGACTTGCCTTAAATCGCCGACGGCGCGCACATTGCTCGAGGTCTTCTCCTTCGTCGGCGACGACGACCGCTTCTTCGACTACGCGCAAAACGGTGCACGAGATGAATAAAATAAAATAAACATAAACTAAAATTATAATAAAAATACTTGAAGATAGAGGACGAATTTAGATGAATTTATAAATTTGAACCACTCGATTCCGAGTTCGGATGGAGGAGAACGGGTCAAAGAAAGTTTGACAAAAACTAAAATCACGAAATTGCGAAAATGATTGCCGGAGCTAGAGGGCACGGCGGCGAGTAGCAAGCAGAAAATTGGAATGAGGACGACATCGCGGTGCCGGGGCAAGTGACGGCACGAAGAATGGTGGCCGGAGCGACACTCAGCGACGACCATGAACGGGTCGGTGGCATGGCGGCCAAAAACATGTCAAAACGCGAAATTTCTCGAAACTAAGGTGAGCACGGGATAGCTAGCATCAAGGGGAGTCTAAGGGTGCAAGGAATTGAATTGAATCGTACCCAAACGGGAGAAATCGACGACGAACGGAGCGACGACCGACGATGAACAAACTCGAAGTACGGGGTCAATCTGCGACGAAAATAAAATCCGATTGAATGGTTGTGATCACGGAAACAAAAGGCACAAAGTGACGAGGTTAGTTTACCCGAAAACTCACCGGAGCAAAAGATGGCTCGCCGGTGTCTTTGGAGAACACCGGGCGTCGGTTTTTCTCGAGTTTTGGAAAGGAAAACGGCATTGAATCAATGGGGAAAGGTGAGCACGGGGTAGAGGATAGCAAGACGAAACTTTTGAGTACCCGCACGTCCGGTGAGGTGAAGAAACGCCCGAGCAATAAATTGTCATTAACGCTTAATTGCGGCCGTTTCACTCGGATTAAAGATAGATAACGGCAGGGCATTTAATCTCTATTACGACGCCGTCACGATGCTTTAGATCTCACTTGATTTGGACATTCATGGAGAAAGATATGAGAAATTGAAGTTCTTGCTTGCAAAGAGCTAGAACATGAACAGGATGCTGAAATTTTGGGGAAGATGAACAGTGCAGATTTTAAAACGTGCGAGATAAAATAGATAACAAGATCTAAAAATACCGAAAAAGATCCTAAAAATCCTAATGAGGAAAATGGAACCCAATAAAATTGGTTTCACTTATTTTAGATGAATTTTGAAATTTAGATAATTTCGGGACGAATATAATGGATTTGATGAAAGCACGAGAGATAAAATAGCAAAAAGATTATATAAATCTTAGAAAAATTCCCAAAATCATTATAGAATATTTTTAACCTAATTCAATGGATTTTGAGATTTTTTGGAGCATTTTGGAACTCGGGTGAAATTTTGAATAAGGACCGAAATTTGGAATTTTGACTTTGCGGACGATAAAGAATTGAACTCCAATTTTGGAAGGATATGGATGCCAGGTTAATTAGAACACCAAGGAAATTCCAAAATTTGAATTTAATTAATTTTAAAATAATTTTTGGAACAACAGAAAATCTAGGATGTTACAAACCTACCCCCTTAAACGGAATCTCGACCCCGCGATTCGATAGAGCTGGGAAAAATATTTGGGAATTCTGCTCGTCGGTCCTCTTCACGCTCCCAAGTAGCCTCCCTCTCGGTTTGGTTGCTCCACTGCACCTTACAGAATTTGATACTTCGCTACGAAGTTTTGCGAATCGCCTCATCCAAAATCAGATTGGATATTCCTTATAAGAAAGATCCTCATCAGAATCTAATTGTTCTAAGGACATGTGTTCCTCTGGTACTCGAAGACATTTTCTTATAGCTGAGACACATGAAATACATTATGCACGTCAGTTAGTTGTGATGGTAATTCCAATTGAAATGCCACCTCGCCTCTTCTGGCCAAAACTTTGAACGGTCCAATATATCTAGGTGCAAGCTTTCCACTAACTCAAATCGCTTGATTCCTTTCATTGGTGAAACTTTCAAATACACGGTCGCCTCTCGAAATTTCGTGTCCCGACGCTTGTTATCGCCAGTAGCTTTTCTCGCTTCGACTTTGAGCAGCTTTAAATTTTTGTTGGATCCATCTCACTTGTTCTTCTACCTCCTTGAGTACATCCGTCCAAACACTTTTCCTTCTCCGCTTCTTTCCAATAAAGTGGTGTTCGACACTTGCGCCCATATAATGCCTCAAAGGTGACATCCGAATACTTGATTGATATCCATTGTTGTATGAAAACTCTGCATAAGGCAAACTCTTATCCCAACTTGTCTTGTTTGTCAAAGCGCAGGATCTGAGCATATCTTCTAAAACCTGATTTACCCTTTCGGTCTGGCCATCTGTTTGTGGATTATATGCTGTGCTGAAGTTAAGATTCGTACCCAATAAACTATGCAACTTTTGCCAAAACTTTGAGGTGAACTGTGTACCTCTATCCGACACAATTTTCTTGGGTACTCCATGCAAACAAACTACCTTTGTCATGTACAACTCTGCCAATTTGTCTCCAGTGTAGGTGGTTTTAACAGGAATGAAATGAGCAGATTTAGTCAGACGATCAACTATAACCCAGATTGAATCACATCCTGATTGAGTCCTTGGTAATCCAGTGATGAAATCCATTCCGACCTCTTCCCATTTCCATTCAGGAATTTTTAACGGTTGTAGTAATCCTGTAGGTTTCTGATGCTCAGCTTTCACCCGTTGGCAGATATCGCACAAAGCAACAAACTCTGCAATTTCTCTCTTCATACTGGTCCACTAGTACGATTCTTTCTGAAGGGAAACGCGGTATACTACGCTAGCATAAAAAAAAACTACCGCGCAACCAGAAAGCTACTCGCAAGAAGGGGATCATAGATAAGATTACCACTAGACGCGCAGTTGTGGAATCCTTCGCGTCGATGTAGTGGTTCGCCCTCGCCGCAATCGCAAGGCCGATGTAGTGGATCGCCTCGCCTCGCCGTGGATCGCCCTCCCACGCCGCAGCCGCAGCAGCGTCACCGCAGAGTCCACACGCCCGAGATGGAACGCCGCGCGCGTGTGCAAGCACCTAGTCGCTCGGCAGGGCAAATGAGAGGAGGAGGCTAGGGTTTCAAGTGAATCAAACCTAAACCGTGGAAAGCACACCGCGCCTCCCTCCTCCTCTCCTTATATAGCCACGAGATGAAACCCAAACCAGGCCCACCAAAGATGCTAAACCCACGAGGTTCATTAATTACGGATCCAATCCAAATTAATGCGCCCCACCCATTAAGTGTGTGACCTGCAGTTCACATACGCTTGGACATGGATTCGAAAACTCCTTTTCAATCCAATAGTTGGTAGCGCTTCTTGCAAAGTATACCAACTCCCAAACATACTGTGATCAAATCGAATGTAACCTATCAAAAGAACTCATGTAATAATCCCTTTGCCAAGTATATGAAGATTGATCTCAAGGCAGAAGCATGTCATCCTTTGATGATTCAATCCATCTCTCGTATCCGTGATATATTAATAAGTTGTGATTGACTCTCAATCACGGCATGGCCATGCACTTTCTTAATCATATCACACGAGTGGCCTTGTCATATATCTCCGCTTCATTGGAGTGGCAAATTCCATCTTGATCGCTCACTTCCTCTGCACGCTTCATAGTAAACATGAAAGCTACCTTTATAACTATCCGGTTAGGAAGTAGTGTTTGATAGCCCCAAGGAAAACTATTACACATGTAGGAATATGACAATCTCGTGTCTAAGGATCATACATCTTCTAGGTATGAGATACACGATGACACATAAGAATGAAACATTCTCGCAGTTGTCCCATAGCGGGTCTATCTAACCCATGTTCTTCAACATGGTCCACAATGTAGAGATGATATCTCCATATCCCATGATCTATGAAGCATGATCATCGATCACTACATGTACCGATCTATTCATCGTAGTCCTATACGATGATATCCGATCGTAGATATTTATCGAATTACATCATTAAGTAAAGAGCTTCATAATCAAGTCACATACTTGTTGATCAATACAATGATATACATTCATTGGACCAATAATCATATTATTATTCATAAACATAGTCATGTTACAATCATCTAAATGATTGCCTCAAGGGCATAACACTAACAATCTCCCACTTCCACTTGAGTCAATCAATTAAGTATCTAATACCAATAGACCTTGTGTGCGCCTCATGCTTAGGTCGTGGCAAAGGCTTTGTCAACGGATCGCCACATTGGCTTCCGATGTACTTTGCATATTCTCGACGCCACCTCTATCCACAATCTCGCGAATAAGGTGAAAGCGACGGAGTATGTGTTTAGACTTTGATGTGATCTAGGCTCTTTGCTTGTGCAATGGCACCACTATTATCACAATAGATGTCCATTGACTAGAGACACTAGCGACCACACCAAGCTCGTGATAAACTTCTTAATCCACACAGCCTCCTTTGCGCCTCCGGCCGCAATGTACTCCGCTCGTCGTAGAGTCGCCACCGTGTTTTGCTTGGAACTCTTCCACCATCGCTCCTCCATTAAGTGTAAACACAAACCCGGATTGCGATCGAAAATCATCTTTGTCGGTTGGAAGCTTGCATCGTGTAACCCTTTGCAACCAGATCTTCCTCACCTCCAAAAACAAGGAACATACCCTTAGTTCTTCTCAAGTACTTCAGATATTTTTACGGCTATCCAATGACCATCACCAGATCCGCTTGGTATCCGCCGTGACACTTAGAGCATATGAGACATCCGGGCGTGTACAGATCATGGCATACATAATAGACCCAATAGTGAAGCATATGGAATCTTGCTCATCCTGTCTCGCCATCGATGTCGAAGGACACCGATTCTTGCGAGATCGATGCCATGTGACATTGGCATGAAACCTCTCTTGGATTCATGCATATTGAACCTTTTCAATATCTTGTCAATGTACGCTTCTGACTTAATCCAATTAACCTTTTGATCTATCTCTATAGATTTTTATGCCCAAGATATAGCATGCTTCTCCCAAGTCCTTCATTGAGAAACTCCTTTTCAATGAAGTCTTAACATCTTCAAGCATAGGAATGTCATTCCCGATTAATAATATGTCATCCACATACAAAATCGTAAATACAAGTGCGCTCCCACTAGCCTTCTTGTAAACACAAGGCTCTTCTTCATTTTTGATAAAGTCAAAACCTTTGACTACTTCATCAAAACGAATGTTCCAACTCCTAGATGCTTGCTTTAACCCATAAATGGATCTTTGAAGCTTGCATACCCTTTTAGCATATTTAGGATCAACAAAGTCTTGTGTTGTATCATGTATACATCCTCGTAAAGATTCCCATTAAGGAAGGCTGTTTTGACATCCATCCGCCATATTTCATAATCAAAATATGCAACAATAGCTAAAATGATCCTGACAGACTTGAGCATGGCTACCGTGAGAAAGTTTCATCATAGTCAACTCCTTGAACTTGTTTGAAACCCTTTGCCACCAACCGTGCCTTATAGATCCAACATTTCCATCTACGCCTATCTTTTCTTAAAAATCCATTTGCACTCAATGGTTTTTACACCATCAGTGAATCGACCAAGTTCCAAACTTGATTGTCATGCATGGATTGAATTTGGATCTCATGGCTTCAAGCCATTTTTCGAGTTTGGGTCCATCATTGCTTCTTCATAAGTCGTGGGCTCATCATTGTCCAACAATAATATGTCATTCCCATATCTAATAGGTACATGACGTGGCCTCCCAACCTACGTGGGTGGAGTCTCTTCCACAGTTGTACAACACTTTGTACATCTTGTGAAGGTTCAGAGGTAGCTTGAACATATTCATGTGATTCTCGAACTTCATCAAGATACACATCACTCCTACTGATTTCTTTTGAAAGAAACTCTTTCTCCAAAAGACACCATTTCGAGCAACAAAACTTTGTTCTCGTTTCTTTTGTAAAAGTAATATCCTTTTGTTTCTTTAGGATACCCTACAAAAAGCATTTTTCTCGATTTAGGTGCGAGTTTATCGATTGTAAACGCTTTACATAAGCCTCACATCCCCATATCTTGAGAAATGACAACATGGGTCTTCTCCTATCCATATCTCATATGGCGCCTTCTCAACGGATTTTGATGGGACCCTATTCAAAGTGAACGCAATTGTCTCTAGAGCGAAACCCCAAAAGGATAATGGCGATCTGCTTATCGATCATTGACCGAACCATATCTAATAAAGTCCGGTTCGCTGCTCGACACACCATTCCATTGAGGCGTTCTGGCGGAGTAAGTTGCGAACGATTCCACATTGCTTTAAATGATCACCAAACTCTTGGCTCAAGTATTCGCCACCACGATCGGATCGTAAGTGTTTTATTGTTTTGCCAAGTTGATTTTGTACTTCGTTCTGAAACTCTTTGAACCTTTCAAAAGTTTCAGATTTATGCCTCATTAAATAGATATATCCATATCTACCAAGTCATCTGTAAAAGTTACAAAGCATCAAACCCACCCCTAGCAATGAGCTCATTGGTCCACATACATCCAGTATGTACTAGGGCCAATAATTCACTTGCTCTCTCACTAAAACCTGTGAAAGGGGCTTTTGTCATCTTGCCAAGTAAACAAGATTCACATGTTTCAAATGATTCAAAATCAAATGAGGTTAGAAGTCCATCACCATGGAGCTTCTTCATGCGCTTCTCATTTATATGACCTAAGCGACAATGCCACAAAAAGGTAGGGTTCAAATCATTAGGTCGGTGCCTTTTACATTAATATTATAGATGTGTTTTTCTTCGAGTTCAAGGACGACAACCCATCCACCATGGGGCAACGACCATAATACATATCATTCAAAAATATTGAACAAACAAAGTTCTTTATTCTCAAATCATAACCTTCATGTTCCAAACAAGAAGATGAAATAATGTTTCTACTCAAAGATGGAACAAAATAACAATTATTGAGTTCTAAAACTAATCTCAAGGCAAATGCAATGGGTATGTGCCAACGGCAAGACCAAAGAACTCTTGCTTTATTCCCCACGCCAAGATCCACTTCTCCTTTTGCCAAGTCTCTACTTTATCACCGCAACGAATTGCAAATGTGAGCAACCGAACCGTATCATATACCCATGAGCTGAGTGAAGAAGTAGCAAGATTAATTTCTATAACATTAATACCAAGTGGAAACCACATTTCCATTCTTCTTATCCGCTGTACTTTTCGCGAGCCCGCTTCCAATGCCCCGATTTCTTGCAATAGAAGCATTGGGTATCAGGTTGAGGGCCAACTTTAAGCTTCAAGCTTAGTTTTGAGGCTCGCGATCTCATCTTGAGCCTTGCCCTTGCCCTTGCCCTTGCTCTTTCCGTTCCCCACCTTAGCCTTTCTCTTTTTGAAAGCGCTTGTTTTCTCAACCATCATCACATGATTGGGTTTTTCTTAATGCTTTCCTCCGCAGCCTTGAGCATCCCATGTAGCTCGGTTAGGCTCTTCTCCATGCTATTCATATGAAAATTCATAATGAATGGCTCAAAGCTCTGAGGCGTAGACCGAGAATAACATCGTGGCCAAACCGAGGCTAAGGGAAACTCAAGTTTTTCCAATCTCCCAATGTAACCAATCATCTTGATCACATGAGGATCGACCGATCGCTTGACCAACTTACAAGCAAATAAAAGCTTTGAGATACCATACCTCTCAGCTCTTGCTTGATTCCCAAACATGCCCTTCAAGCCCACAATCATATTGTAAGCATCCTAGTCCTCATATTGCTTTTGGAGCTCGAGTCCATTGTGACTAGCATGAGACAAATGACTCTCTGAAGCATTAACATGCTTTTCATATTCAACCCTCAAATTGCGAGCAACATTTTCTACCGTTCATCAGAATTGGATTCTCTAGAACATAGTCCTTTTCATGCTTGAGAACAATTCAAAGTTGCGATACCAATCAACAAAATTAGTTCCATTCAGTTTTTCCTTTCCAAACCGATCTCAAAGCAAAACCAGTGTAGCAGAGTAGGAGAAGGTGCCATTGAACTACAACAAAAATATGCAAAGATTCTAAGCACTATGTTTATGTAAAACTTTATTAAACTTTTAATTAAAGACACTCCTATTTTATGTCCTTTTATAGACACATAGTGAGTATTCAAGATCCATATTCATCAAACACTAGTGAGCTTTGGCATCACTGCTAGAAATTTAATGACATAGGTAAGCAACACCTTTGCTAATTACATCATATGTAACTCTTGTTTGTTGAGTATGAAAACAAGTAATGAATGCCTCCATCAACTTGACTCATGGCCAGTCAACTGCCCCAAGGGCTCACATGAGGGAGGAGCACTTCCGTATTCGTGTGCCAATTAAGAAACCTACCTCATGTGAGTTTTCCTAGACACCAATTGTCTTGTATAGGTTCCTTCATTATCAAATCAAATCCCAACCACTTATGTCCTCAAGCCTAAAACCGCTTTGATAGCTCGTTTAAATCGCCATTGTTATGCGTGATGTGTCCAACACATCCCTATCATCTATTGAGATAGCCATTGATATACTACTTTGGCAATCATATCAATAACGATCTAAATTCTTGATAGGTGCAACAATTGGATGGACAATTTGATTTAAGATTTTTAACTATAAGGATGAACAAAGATTACTATGAACATAGCATCACATGCAATGAGCATAAAGAAAATAGCAAGGATAAAACACACATCCACGTAAAATCAAAATAAGTCGTGAAATAGCATGGCCCTTAGCATTAAGATCTCCATCATCATGCTTGGTTGTTCACCTAGCCACCTTGCTTGATTTGTTCACCTAGCCATCGCCTCTTCATCATTATGGATGCAACTCCTTACAACTTTTGATAATGAATTTTACATGAGGGTTTGAAGCATCACAAGTCGACACGCAGTCATTATACAATTTAAATAGCCTTATGGCTTAACACGACGCAGCCATGTGGAAATTACATGCATCACATACACATAGGCCATACTATTTCACATAATTCCTCGCAAAACGAGTTAAACAAAAGCAACCCTACGACTCGGTCCGAGGGGCAGCGCCACGGCGGTCCACTGGCGGGCCAATGGCGGGTCCGAGGGGCAGCGGGCTGCATCATGAACGGACTCACCCAAATCAATATTGAATCTGTTTGCGCTACCATGGATCAACCAGATTGACCCAATCCAACTCGATCTGATTGGCTTGGTCCCATATGGATACGTTTCAGAAACCCTGATGGCGGTAACCCGACCGGTAAGGGTAACGTCGCATCATGAACGGACTCACCCAAATCAAGATTGAGTCGGTTTGCACTTTCTCAAACCCTAAATCGATCGATCTCATCGATGGTCGCCGTCACCAATTCATCACATGAACGGGCCAACATGTAATAGATCCAATCTACTAACCTCACACATCATATGTGCAACATCCGATCACAAAACTATACGAGATGGCTCGATACCATCAAGGGAAGCGCGTATGCTACGCTAGCACAAAAAAACTACCGCGCACCGTAAAGCTACTCGCAAGAAGGGGATCATAGATAAGATTACCACTAGACGCGCAGCCATGGAATCCTTCGCGCCGATGTAGTGGTTCGCCCTCGCCGCAGCTCGTTGCGCCGATGTAGTGGATCGTCCTCGCCTCGCCGTGGATCGCCCTCCCACGCCGCAGCCGCAGCAGCGTCACCGCAGAGTCCACACGCCCAGAGATGGAACGCCGCGCGCGTGTGCAAGCACCTAGTCGCTCGGCGAGGGGCGGCGAGAGGAGGAGGCTAGGGTTTCAAGTGAATCAAACCTAAACCGTGGAAAGCACACCGCGCCTCCCTCCCCCTCCTTATATAGCCACGAGATGAAACCCTAAACCAGGGCCCACCAAAGATGCTAAGCCCACGAGGTTCATTAATTACGGATCCAATCCAAATTAATGCGCCCCACCATTAAGTGTGTGACCTGCAGGTTCACATACGCTTGGACATGGATTCGAAAACTCCTTTTCAATCCAATAGTTGGTAGCGGCTTCTTGCAAAGTATACCAACTCCCAAACATACCGTGATCAAATCGAGCAGTAACCTATCAAAAGAACTCATGTAATAATCCCTTTGCCAAGTATATGAAGATTGATCTCAAGGCGAGAAGCATGTCATCCTTTGATGATTCAATCCATCTCTCGTATCCGTGATATATTAATAAGTTGTGATTGACTCTCAATCACGGCATGGCCATGCACTTTCTTAATCATATCACACGAGTGGCCTTGTCATATATCTCCGCTTCATTGGAGTGGCAAATTCCATCTTGATCGCTCACTTCGCTCTACACGCTTCATAGTAAACATGAAAGCTACCTTTATAACTATCCGGTTAGGAAGTAGTGTTTGATAGCCCCAAGGAAAACTATTACACATGTAGGGAATATGACAATCTCGTGTCTAAGGATCATACATCTTCTAGGTATGAGATACATCGATGACACATAAGAATGAAACATTCTCGCAGTTGTCCCATAGCGGGTCTATCTAACCCATGTTCTTCAACATGGTCCACAATGTAGAGATGATATCTCCATATCCCATGATCTATGAAGCATGATCATCGATCACTACATGTACTGATCTATTCATCGTAGTCCTATACGATGATATCCGATCAGAGATATTTATCGAATTACATCATTAAGTAAAGAGCTTCATAATCAAGTCACATACTTGTTGATCAATACAATGATATACATTCATTGGACCAATAATCATATTATTATTCATAAACATAGTCATGTTACAATCATCTAAATGATTGCCTCAAGGGCATAACACTAACACTTTCAAATCTAAATACATTTTGGTACTTCCTGGATGAATGGAATAGGCAGTCTCGTGGGCTTCCTTTAGGATCATTTCCTTGATTTCTTTCTTATTGGGTACAAAAATTCTCTTCCCAAACCATAGAGTACCTTTTTCATCTATTGAAAATCCTGGAGCTTTTCCTTTCTTCATCCTCTCAATAATTTCCAAAATTTCCGCATCCTCTTTCTGAGCTTCCCAAATTTGGTCCTCCAAGGTAGGTCGTAGTTCCATCATTTTGATGTATCCTTGCTTCACCATCTCCAGATTCATTTTCTTGAATTCTTCGTACAAAGCTAGCTGGCTTTCCTTAACTAATACATTATTACAATAATTCTTCCTACTCAGAGCATCGGCCACTACATTAGTTTTCCCAGGGTGATAATGGATTCCAACATCATAGTCCTTTATCAGCTCCAACCATCTTCTTTGCCTCATATTTAAATCTGGTTGAGTGAATATATACTTTAAGCTCTTATGATCAGTGTATATCTCAGTTCGATTCCCGATGAGGTAATGCCTCCAAATTTTGAGGGCATGTACTACGGCTGCTAACTCCAAATCATGAGTAAGGTAATTTTCCTCGTGAGGGCGTAACTGCCTAGATGCATAGGCCACCACTTTACCTTCTTGCATCAACACACAACCTAAACCTTGCTTCGAAGCATCACAATAAACCACAAAGTCCTTTTGTATATATGGTAACGTCAATACTGGAGCAGAGGTTAGTTTCTTCTTGAGCGCTTGGAAACTATCTTCGCACGACAGGGTCCATTCAAACTTCTTTTCTTTCTTTAATAGTTGTGTAAGTGGTTTCGCGATTTTGGAAAAATCTTCTATGAATCTTCTATAATATCTAGCCATACCAAGAAAACTTCTAATTTGAGTTACTGATTTGGGTTGCTTCCAATCAAGTACATCCTTTACTTTACTCGGGTCAACAGCAACTCCTCCAGTTGAAATGACATGGCCCAAGAAAGAGACTTCTTTTATCCAAAACTCGCATTTGCTGAACTTGGCATAAAGCTTATGTTCCCTGAGTTTTTCCAAAACTAAACGCAAATGCTTCTCATGTTCTCCTTCATCTTTGGAGTATATCAGAATATCATCGATGAAAATAACTACGAATTTATCTAAAAATTCCATGAACACCTTGTTCATTAAATGCATAAAATAGGCTGGTGCATTGGTCAATCCGAAGGACATCACGGTGAACTCGTAAAGTCCATACCGAGTGGTGAAGGCAGTCTTAGGAATATCCTCCTTCTTGATTTTAATCTGATGGTACCCTGATCTTAAATCTATTTTTGAGAAAACACAAGCTCCCTTGAGTTGGTCAAATAGATCATCGATCCTTGGCAATGGGTACTTGTTTTTGATTGTCACCTCATTCAAAGATCTATAATCTATACACATTCTCAGAGTATTATCCTTCTTTTTCACAAAAATAACTGGAGCTCCCCAAGGTGATGAACTAGGGCGAATGAAGCCTTTCTTTTGTAGTTCTTCAACTTGCTTCTTTTTTTTGAAAATGAACTTGCTTCTTTAATTCCACTAATAGGTTAGCAGACAACCGATAGGGTCTTTGGTGGATTGGGGTTGTGCCAGGAACTAGGTTAATAACAAACTCTATATCTCGATCCGTGGCATGCCCGCAAGTCATCGTGAAAGACATCCGGTATTCTTTTGCTACTGATATCGATTCCAATGTTATTTCCTTTAATCGATTCAACAAACTGGTCGGTCTTAAGGCAAGGTCGATAAGAAGCATACTCGGCTCCATCTTTATTGACAAGAGATATGGTATGGTTGGCACAATTAATTTGTCCTTCATGTTTGGTTAACCAGTCCATACCAAGTATCACATCTATTCCCTGGGAATCTAATAGGATAAGGTTTGCTAGAAACTTCACCCCATTAATTTATATTTCTAGCTTGGGACATACCTTTTTAGTCCTCATTTCTTTTCCCGGGGATTTTACTATCATAGGGTTCTTTAGGTTCATTGTATCCCAATGGTTCCTTTCCACAAAACCCTTGGATATGAATGAATGAGATACACCGAAATCAAACAAAATTGTAGCAGGTACAGAGTTTACGAGAAATGTACCCATCACTGCATTATGAGCTTCTTGTGCTTCTTTAGCAGAGATATGGTTCACATGACTTCTTCCAGCTCGATTTGGGGTTCTGGGAGTCTGAGGGTTACCACAACCTTGACTTGGTGCACGGACTGAAGCTGATCCCAGGTTGAATGGAACTGGAGCTATGTTTGAGCGCCTTTGAGGACACTTGGTTGCATAATGTCCCATTTGATGACAATTGTAGCACTGCACATCTGCTGTATTGTTAGTTTTTGCTGGCTGAGTAACTGGGTTTTGACGGGGTGTCTGTTGTATTGGACGAGGTACAGACATCATAGCCCTTTGCACTTGCTGAATCGGTGGCTTGTTAGCTTGAAACTGTCCAAACCTTGGCCTAGACCCACTGGCGACATGTTGACCTTGAATTGCTAGCTTTCTCTTACGATTCTCATTTCGCTGACGCTGTATATCCTCTTGGGCTAGAGCTTTGTTCACTAGTTGTTGGAAAGTAGCATAATCATTGGTAGCCAATAAAGCCTTGATCTCCGGGTCCATCCCTTCCATGAATTTCCAAATCTTGTCGGCCTCATTGGCCACTTCAGTTGGAGCATATCGAGCCAATTGGTTGAACTTATGCAAATAGTCAGTCATGGTCATATTACCCTGTTGGAGCCTATGGAATTCTCGCCTCTTCATTTCCATAACTTCTTTGGGAATATGAGCATCCCTAAAAGCTGAACAAATTCTTCCTGGTAATGGCAGCGATTTTCATGGGAAGCACGTGTTCTCCCACGTGCAATGCACTACTACTCGCAGCTTGATGTCCAGCGAAGTTGACGCTTTCATAGTCATCACACTGAGCTAATGTCAACTTTCGGTCCATTTCTTTGATCCAATCATTTGCGACTAATGGATCAGTGGACCCCGCAAATGTAGAAGGTCTTGTGCGCATAAACACTTCGAACTTGGACTACGGCTGGTGAGGTTGGGTTTGATTATTGAAGTTGTTGGCTATGCCTTGAAGTACTTGAAGATGCATACTCAACAGCTGTTGGATAGTCGGCTCTCCAACGGGGGAAGGAATTTGTACTGGGTTCCCTTGTCCGAGCGGTGATTGATTGTGAAGAGGAACGCGGTATGCTACGCTAGCACAAAAAAAATTCTACCACGAAACCAGAAAGCTACTCGCAAGAAGGGGATCATAGATAAGATTACCACTAGACGCGCAGTTGCGGAATCCTTCGCGCGTCGATGTAGTGGATCGCTCGCCGCAGATCATTGCGCCGATGTAGTGGATCGCCCTCGCCTTGCCGTGGATCGCCCTCCCACGCCGCAGCCGCAGCAGCGTCACCGCAGAGTCCACACGCCCGAGATGGAACGCCGCGGCGCCGTGTGCAAGCACCGTCGCTCGGCAGGGCAGCGAGAGGAGTAGGCTAGGGTTTCGGTGAATCACTCCTAAACCGTGGGAAAGCACACCGCACCCTCCTCCTCCTCCTTATATAGCCACGAGATGAAACCCTAAACTAGGGCCCATCAGCGTGCTAAGCCTACGAGGTTCATTAATTACGGATCCAATCCAAATTAATGCGTCCCACCCATTAAGTGTGTGACCTGCAGTTCACATACGCTTGGACATGGACTCGGAAAACTCCTTTTCAATCCAATAGTTGGTAGTGGCTTCTTGCAAAGTATGCCAACTCCCAAACATACTATGATCAAATCGACAGTAACCTATCAAAAGTACTCATGCAATAATCCCTTTGCCAAGTATATGAAGATTGATCTCAAGGCGAGAAGCATGTCATCCTTTGATGATTCAATCCATCTCTCGTATCCGTGATATATTAATAAGTTGTGATTGACTCCTCAATCACGGCATGGCCATGCACTTCCTTAATCATATCACACGAGTGGCCTTGTCATATATCTCCGTTTCATTGGAGTGGCAAATTCCATCTTGATCACATTTCCTCTCGCACGCTTCATAGTAAACATGAAAGCTACCTTTATAACTATCCGTTAGGAAGTAGTGTTTGATAGCCCCAAGGAAAACTATTACACATGTAGGGAATATGACAATCTCGTGTCTAAGGATCATACATCTACTAGGTATGAGATACATCGATGACACATAAGAATGAAACATTCTCGCAGTTGTCCCATTATGGTCTATCTAACCCATGTTCTTCAACATGCGCCCACAATGTATAGATGATATCTCCATATCCCATGATCTATGAAGCATGATCATCGATCACTACATGTGCTGATCTATTCATCGTTGTCCTATACGATGATATCCGATCAGAGATATTTATCGAATTACATCATTAAGTAAAGAGCTTCATAAGCAAGTCACATACTTGTTGATCAATACAATGATATACATTCATTGGACCAATAATCATATTATTATTCATAAACATAGTCATGTTACAATCATCTAAATGATTGCCTCAAGGGCATAACACTAACAGATTGTTGGCAGGGTGTTGAGTTTGCCCATGACCTCTGCCACGACCAATACCGCTGCTACCAGTTCCAACATCACCATGGCCTCTGCTACGAGTATTCACCATCTGGAATTGAGAATGGGAAAATCACAAGGAAAGAGGGAAAAACAAAGTTAAGAAAACAGGGAAAATAAGCAATCATCCCACAACATGACAAATACTAAACCACAGAAAGAAACACCAACTGAAATCTCATATAAAATAAAAGCTTTTGATAAGATGGCGGTATCACAAACGCATAAAAGCACGATACAGTCTATCACACGAATTATTCAACGTTCTAGCGTAAACAACCGCAAGGTTCTACTGACAAAGACTGAAACTAACTACTCTCCTCGCTCTCCTCAAAAACACGAGGGGAGGGATCCTCCTCACTCCTGCAGCAGGAAGGGTCAGCAGCACGAGAAGGTCCTGGCTCTCCAGGAGCAACCAAAAATCCCCGAGAAATCCCCAAGGACGGCTCGCGGTGCACAGACTTCCATGCGGTCACACGGAGCAGCGGACCTCTGCAACGCTTGACTCGCGGGGCGTCGGGAGTCAAACCCCGAGGTGGAAACTCCTCACCAACAGGGATTGGAGGCGGTTCTACCGGCTGTGCCTCCTGCACAGGAGCCAGTAGTGGAAGTGGAACTGCTGCCCGCTGAGTCTCCTTAAGCTGACGGTTTTCCTCCCTTGCTGCAGCTAGTTCCCTGCGCAAGTCCCGGAGCTCACAAGAGATGTGAACATAGGCGTCATCCTGCGCCCGGATGAGCAAACCCATGCGCACTATCGTCGGGTCAGCTCCAACTCCAAGCTCTGGAACTGGCTGTGACTCCTCCCAACCCGTGTCGGGAAAGAGCCGGTATGGGGTGTCGCCCACCAACACGATAACTCCACTACATCGAAAAGGTCATCGCTGGCGGTTCATAATCGCCATCGCGATTGTTATTGAACCGCCACGTATATAGTGCCATCGATAATCGAGGATTATCGCGGCGGTTTTCTAACCGCCATAGATAAGTGTTATCTCGTGACGGTTCTACACACTAACCGCCACAGATAACAATACTATTCGTGGCGGTTCTATCCACCAACCGCCACAGATAACTACACTACCTCGTGACGGTTCTTTCCTACAACCGCCACAGATAACTATATTATCTCGTGGCGGTTCTATACACCAACCGCCACAGATAACTATATTATCTCGTGGCGGTTCTATCCACCAACCGCCACGTATAGTACCCGACCAAAAAATAAAAACGCATTTTGGGCTAGCCTCAGTGTTTGCTAGCCATGCCCTCAAACATATAATACATCAATCATAGATTTTGCATATACACGCTATAATGTACAACAATCACAGATTTCGCATATACACAACTACAATATAATACATCAATCACAATTGCAATTTTGCATATACACAATTATAATGTACAACAATCACAGATTTTGCATATACACAACTACAATATAATACATCAATCACAATTACATATAATACATCAATCACAATTACAATCACAGATTTTGCATATACACAATTACAATGTACAATTAAAGTGTCTCATGCATGAGGCGCTCGATCATGGTGATGGTGTAGGGCATGCCTCCCACTGGACTCGCTTCCTTCTCCAGTTCAGTATCTTTGCATCAATATTTCTCAGAGTATGTAAATGAGGTCATTATATATCATACTATGGAAAGCTAAATAGATCACTTTAGTTGTATCACAACTCTAGCCGATCCATTGCCGTCTTATTCCATGTGAATGCCGTGGCATCCTCCAGATGTTGTACATGCATTAGCTAGTTTATACTCCCTCTATTTTTGAATATGTGACATTCTATTTTTCGATTTTTATTCCTAAATACATATCATTCTACAATTTTGATCCTACTTTTTACTATTTTTCCTTCTATAATCTCCATTTAGCTATTTTTAATGGCATTTACTATCATACATTAGAGTAAAACACACCATCTAAAAATATAAGGACCATGTAATCAAATCTCTTATGAATGGATGGTAAAGATGCAAAAGGAAACTTCGGCAACTAAATCAAGCAATCAAATAAACCTCTTTGAATGGTGCAGTTTTGAATGAGCTCTTCCGTATTCATCCATCACCCACGTCTATAAAAAGCTCTACTAGCCATCATGAAAGGGCACAGAGAAAAGCAATAGAGGGAGAGCTCCTCGTCTAGAGCGCACGCACACACACACACACCACCCATCAACACACACACACGCACGGGAGAAGGGCAACAACACAAGCGCAGATCAATCACAACTTCTTAAATGAAATGACAGAAATTAGAACATGTGCAAGCCATGCCATCCAATACTAAACTTGACATTCAATGAAACATCAATTTACACCACCGTAAGAAAAAAATTAACTAGTTTTGTGAACTATAAGCCTACGAGTCTTCACTGTTGGTAGGGGCCTCAGGAGGTGGCAGATGAGTATGGAAGACTTCATCGTTATTATCTGGTCATGAAACTCGCCGCTCTTGTTGAGTACTTCCTTCATGATGAAGTAGGCGAGCTGTCCCTGAATGCCTTGGATTTCATTTGGAACCAGTCCTCCCGTAGGCAACTTCAAACGCTATAGATAGAAAAAGTTTGTCTTAAGAGCTTATATAGAGAATGAGATGTGCAAATCAATGTGTGATGTTAGCGTGACAAACCTCTACGCCATTGTTTACTATTGTAGAGCCTAAGATTTCGCGCATGTATTGGCACACCTAAGTACCCACATAAATTTGTTCTGGCGGCCGCTTGTGGCAATCGCAAAAATTGAATAAACTTATACGACATTGAAGGAGTTATTGACTACGAGGTGCGATATAGGAAAATTGTTTTTGTGCGCATCGAAATTTAGTACGGATTGTCGTTGATTTATGGAAAGGACGGTGTCTCGAGCACTTTTACAATATGCTTTGAAGGCCCTATTCACTAGACTTGTCATATCTTTGTAGTCTTTTGGATCTTTGTCCCGCTGGTCCAAGATCAAGATCTTGCTTTTATCTGGAGTAATTACTACGAGAATCCAGTGGAAACTACATACACATGTATGATGCCGTAGTCATTAGTCCTAACCTAAGCAAAGAACGAGATCAACAACTAGTTGAACTAGCTAGTGAGCCACTTACTTGAAATTGTATGGTAAAAGTATGAACTCCTTGTCTTGGAGTTTGATGAGAGCGTTATATACGTAGTCCTCGACCTCCTTTGGTACTCTTTTGATTTCCGGCTAGCAAACCGTTCCCGGATCGAGGAACGCCACTGGACCTTTGGTTCTTTTTAGTTCGATCAACTCGTATCTACATAACAAATGATTTAGACATCACATTTATCGGTATTACATGAATGTAGACAATGATTTTTATATTGACACTTACAAAGTGACCAAAGATCTCATAAGAGACACGCCGAGGGCATCTTGATAGTACATGTTGTGCAACTCACGAATTCTATCATGAAGCGACCAATCCTCATGGTGGAAATGTTCCTCTCTCAAAATGGCGGTGATCACCTTCAGAGTACATGTTGGTTCGACGCCCATATACCATTCATGTAATCGCTTTAGCTGCACCGTTAGACTATCAAGCTTTGAAGGGGTGACAAACGGCTTCCCATTTCAGATTTCGCCTTTCTTCAAAGCTTGTCCTTTGGAGACCGCTTTACCCTTACTTTTCTCGCACACAACATCATACTCGCTCGCCACCGACCTCACCGATATGGCTTGTCTATTCGCCATGCCTTCAGAGGATGGTTTTTAAGTCGGTCAACCAAGTTGTCGCACTAACTTTTGTACGCTGATGTGTTGGTGACGATCGTGCGAGGTTTATCAGAGGGACAGTGGCGGTGTTCACTGCAGAGAGGCCGCAGTTCACCGCAGGAGAGGTCGGCGTGGTCACCTCGGGAGGGGTGGCGAGTTCACCTCGGAGGAACAGCACTTCATGATGGTCCAAGTTGATGTCACGCTTGCACCATCGGATGAATGAGTGGACGGCACTTCCTAGAGTTGTAACCTCGCTGCTCGGGGCATTTCTAGCCCGAGGTTGGCAACCGGGATTAACCGTGTCCACTGGACCTTTGCATATCCCGGCGCTATCGCAGAGTTGTGCAATACACCTCCTTCTTGGCATGGGTACGCTATGCCCGTATCACCAATGAATATGTTCATGACGGGCAAAGTGAGCTAGCACGGTGTGGGTCATGTATGTCGTCTACGTGATAATGACCCATGTCCCGTTTCTACAAGTGGGCGGATGCACAACCGCCGCGACGATTCGGAGGGCTGGTCGTAATAATGTTCTCGGCTTGCATCGCTCATGGCTTGTTGTACTTGTCGTTGTACTTGTTGTTCTATTGTGCCTTGTAATTCTCAAGCATCTTTTCCTTCATCATTTCTATTTCGCAAACGCTTCTCTAGCTCTCTTCGACTCTTGTAAGTGTGAAGGTGCTCGGGAATCTGCCTTCCACAAAACCTTAACCCCGACACCTCGTGTCCGCCCGTGATGCTCCTTGTTTCCTGGGCACGTGTTAGTTCGCCGCTCTCCCTATCCGTTGGAATGTTCCTTGGGAAGACTCGACGACATACTCCGGACCCTTTGCGATATTGCTTTGTCATCGCTATTTCAAGGATAAGCCCCCACCAGACGTGACACTTGCCCTCGCTAGCACATAGTGCTTGACTCGGTCTGGTAGTCCGGCCAATTGACTTGTACCAGTCGACTGTAATGATTCTACTTCCTGCCTCTCCCATTGAGGGATTTTACCAACGCACCACCCGCACCAAGTCCGTGTGGATGGATGTTCCTTCTTCCGATGTTTATGTGATCCTCGCCGACTTCTTTGTCGCTTCACTTTGCTTCATCGACACCTAAATCATCCCAATATGGTTCTAAGTTTGGGTAGTCCCGATGGCCGATCGGTTTTTCTTCACATAAGTAGTATTCACCGCCTTGAAGTTCCTCCATGCCGCATCCATGGTCATCAACGCATCCCGACGCACGCGTGTTCATCTTCTTCGGGAATTCAAGGTTTGTTTGAGCTCCGTCCATAGATCCGCTTTGATGGTCTCGGGCACTTTGTGCCAATCCAAAAGGTGATTGGCACTCTCTCCTTGCGATATACCCGCAGTTGTTCTGTACTTTGCTACGAACTTTGGCGGTGCAATAGGGGCCCCACCGAGACCTCCGAGATGGTATACCGCCTTCGGCTTCTTATTTCTTCCTCGGCCACGAGGTCTTGCCACGGTATGTCAAAGATCGGCAACAACAGCGTGGTTGGGTGGAGGTTGAGGAACTCGCTAGGGCTAGGCTAGGCTCGGGCTCGGGTGGATTGCTCCTCCATATCGACCTTGGATGTGCGAATCGAAAGAGGTAAAGTATGGAACCATTAGAATTTGGCGGTCATTTGGGTTAAGTGCGGAAGTTTAACTCAAAATCTGAAAGAGGTAAAGTATGGAAATCTGTTTTTCATTTCATATTTTTGTAAATTCTTACATGCCATGTTTAGATACGCTGGGATGTGCAAACTATGTTGGTGGAAAAGTTGTGCACATGCACCTTTACGACGATGCTCTTCCTAGATAACGTTGGAAAAAGCCTAGCACTGACCTTTTCTATCTAACACAAGAATTTTCCTTATATCTTGATAGCCAATTAGTATTTGTAAGTATGCAAAACCGTAATATATATGATGATACTCCCTCCACTACAAATATATAATGATGATACTCCTCCACTCCACAAATATATAATGATACCAATTGATGACTGCTTTATTTGATGGGTACAAATAATTAAGTACTTGTGTTTGCTGATCTGGATGGATGGATGCTTAACTTAATTTGGATTTCATAGCATTTTGTGTGTTGTGTTTGAGGTAATGAACTAAGAGAGAGAATAAAGATGGCTAACAAAAAGAGCCTCTACTGATAGCCAATTAGTATTGGTAAGTATGCAAAACCGTAAGCAAGTAATCCATAATATAAATTACTACTTAATAGAAGTAGATTTATTCCTAAGCAGCACTAAGTCAAATTTGTTGCTAAGTATGCAAAATAGTAAGCAATTTATTCTTAAGCAACACAAAGTCAAATGTAGCACAAGCAACAAAGATAATCGCACAACTATCACACTACTATTTCTAATTTGATACTTGTTTATTGATAGATTATGCGGATGAATATGATATGGTTTTCCAAGATTTTAATGGTCTAAAGAAGACACTAGTCAACATAAGCAAATTTAGGACCTTGATTATATTAAATTACCCATCTGGATGTTTAACTACAACGAACTCGATGTTAAAAGGAAATCAAGGTAGTCAACTTAAAAGTCAGATGGAATTAATATCAAGGCAATCAACTTAAAAGTAAATAGTGGCAATGAAAATGTTTTAACCTTGGAGCAATAAGCCAACAATCAGATTCCTAATCTCTCGCTACTAACACAAACAGTGTTCTCACTACTCTTATAAATTTTCGAATATTAAGCTTATCAAGAAAAATGCATATGTATAATTACAACAAAAGATTAGAAAGTTGAGTAAACAATTACAGCTTATACTTTCGAATGAATGGATTTTGCTCATGTGCATACATGAGAAAATTAAAGATCTGCATCAATGCAAGAATACACAAGATTTCCCTTTTCTTTCTAGCTAACCTATTTAAAAATAGCTACCCTATTTAAAAATTAACCTATTTAAAATTAAAGACTGCACCAATGCAGAATACACAAATATTTATTGTAGTGGAACAATAATTCGATCAAGATAAGCATATAAGTCTCATTGTTAGCAGGACCTTGTAAAGTGCAATTCAAGTATCAGATCCATTTCATTGCCTCTCGAAAATAACAAGTAATGCAGTCAGTAGTTGTAACACCTAAAGGCTAGCCTATAGGAATATTGCTATGAATATTGCCATTTCAGAGCCCTCTTTGTTTGGCAAAAGCAAAAGAATCATTCATGCACTCACTCGGCTGTCATGAATCATATGTCCGTAGTTCTATACAAAAATGGCAAAAGCAAAAGAAGTTAAACTGAGATTGACCACATTTCGTTGGCCCGCTACAAGCCTACAATAGCTATTGAAAGATGAGCACTAGCAAAACCCAATCAACATGGCCAAATATTGGCCAACATCTCGCAAGTTACGGCTACAAACCAAACAAGCGGCGGGGTCGGGCGAGGCGGCGCCCCGGCAAGCGCGTCGGGCGGCGTCGGGCGGAGTAGGGGCGGCGTCGGGGTGGCTTCCGGGCGGAGTTGGGAACGGCGTCGCGGCGGCGTCGGGCGCGGGCTCGGTGAGAAGAGTGAAGCGGCGGAGTCTAAGGGTTTAGGCAATGGTGCGGCGCTTACATTTCATATGTGGGTTATCGTGGCGGTTCTTAACAAGAACCGCCATCGATACTATCTGTGGCGTTCTTTATACGAACCGCCACTGATACATTAATCTGTGGCGATTCTTAATAAGAACCGCCACTGATACATATATTATCTGTGGCGGTTCTTTATACGAACCGCCACTGATAAATGTATCTGTGGCGGTTCTTCACAAGAACCGCCACTGAAACATATATTATCTGTGGCGGTTCTTTGTACTAACCGCCACTGATAAGTATATCAGTGGCGGTTCTTTTGAAGAAATTATCCTAACATAATTCTAATACAGTAATATACCCTACATAATCCTAATATATTAATGACCTTATATAATCCTAATAAATTTTATATACCCTATGTAATCCTGCTAAATATTACATACCCTATATAATCCTAATATAGTAATGACCCTACATAATCCTAATGTATTAATGACCTTATATAATCCTAATAAATATTATATACCCTATATAATCCTAATATATTAATGACCCTATATAATCCTAATATATTAATGACCCTATAATCCTAATACAGTAATGACAATATATAATTCTAATATAGTACTATACCCTATGTAATCCAAATATATTAATGACCCACATTTCCATTACTCCACACAAATGCATAACACCATATTTCCATTACTCCATACAAATGCATATTGTTTACATCACATTGCCATTACTCGTATATAGCTAATTATTTTCTTTCACAATTTGCCCTTCTTCATGATCGTCGCGATGATAGGTAGCTTCCTGAGTGGTTTCTTCCTCGAGCCTGATGTTGCCATCTACGAAAGGAGGCAACTCGTCAAACTGGTTGTACTCATCCTCATCCACGACATTCTCAACTCCGACGATCCTTCTTTTTCCCTTAAGAACTACATGCCGCTTCTTATCTGCCGGGTCGATTATATAGAAGACTTGTGCTACTTGCTTCATAAGTACGAATGGTTCGCCTCAGATCCGACATGTTCGATGTCCAAAGTAGTGAAGCCGCATTTGTCCACCTTGACACCCTTTGGGGTTGTACCCAACGACACCAAACATCGGGATCTTAAAAATACAATAGTCGAGCTCCCAAATCTCTTCTATGAACCCATAGAAGCTAGTCTTCTTACTGCCTGTGTTGTCATAGGCATCTATGCGGACACCACTATTTTGGTAAGTGCTTTTCCTATCCTGAGATCTCGTGTAAAAGGTATATCCATTTATGTCGATCCTTGCCATGTCAAGATTGTACCGATGGCCCTTTGCCAACCACCTCAACATAACACTCGTTTCTTTCCCAGTCATATGCTCTTTGAACCAATGATTGAACAAACGGTTATGCTCTTTTATTACCCAAGCCTCTGATCGTCCATGATTTTCCTCTCGTAGCTTATCCTTGTGCATGTCCATATACGAGGACACCTCAACTGACTGTTGCAAGACTGTGAAATGAGCTTTTTCGAACAATCCATGATCGTAAGAATTTGTTGATTTCCTTCCAATCGCCCTTTCCCACTAGCCTACCCTCATGGCGAGATACAGGCACTCCTACCGGTTCCACCCCCTCCATGTAATCCACGCAAAACTCGATAACCTCCTCAGTTGCATAACCTTCCACAATGCAGCCCTCCGGCCGAGATCGATTGCGTACATACTTCTTCAGGATACCCATGTACCTTTCGAACGGGTACATCTGATGCAGGAATACGGGGCCACATACATTTATCTCATTCACAAGGTGAACAATGAGATGAACCATTATATCGAAAAATGATGGAGGGAAATACATCTCTAGCGGCATAGTGTCTTCACCACATCATTCTCGCAGATTCGAAAAGTCCTATGGGATCGATGACCTTCGTGAAATCGTGTTGAAGAAGAAACACAACCTCATGATTGCCTCTCGGACCTTTTCGGGCAAAATACCTCTAATTGCAATAGGAAGCATTTGTGTCATCATCACATGACAATCATGAGACTTCATGCCGCTTAACTTCAAATCTTTCATCGACACCGCTTCTTGATGCTTGCGGAGTAACCGGATGGAACTTTCACACCATGTAAGCATTTGCAGAGGTCCGTTCTCTCTTTCTTGGATAGAGTGTAGCAAGTCGGGGAAGGTAAAGTCGGTCTTTCCGTTGTCTCGAGGATGTAGCTCACTCGATTTTCATATCTTCCGTGTTCCTTCGTGCCTTTAGTCCGTCCTTAGTTTTGCTAGGAATATTCAAAGAACATACCAATCAAGTCATCACATACATTTTCTCTACATGCATGACGCCTATGTAGTGTCGAACTTCTAAGTCCTTCCAATAGGTAAGTTCCAAAATATCGATCTCTTCTTCCACGTGATCTTCTCATCTGAGACCTCGATTTATTATTACTCTCTCCTTTCCAAGTACAACATTAATATCCTTAACCATATCATATACCTCTTCCCCACGAGGAGGCCTTGGAGCTATACCATCCTCTTTTGTCCCGTCAATTGTTTCTTCATATTGCGGTAGGGGTGATTCTCTGAAGGAACTGCGGTGATGCATGTACACGCTTTCCTCGAGTTATTGAGCCACACACTTGCGGTTTCATCCATGCAATGGGGCATGCTTTGGCCCCTTTACAATCTGACCGGATAGGTTACCAAGGGCGGGAAATCATTGATGGTGCAAAACAACAATGCGCGTAGGGTGAAGTACTCGCTTGTACTCATCCCATACCACACCTTCGCTCCACAATATCACAAGATCTTCCACCAATGGTTGTAGGTATACATCAATATCATTGCCAGTTGTCTCGGCCCTTGGATAAGCAAATGACATCATAATGTACTTTCGTTTCATACACAACCAAGGAGGAAGGTTATAGATACAGAGAGTCACGGGCCAAGTGCTATGAATACTACTCATGTTACCGAAAGGATTCATTCCATCCGTACTCAACCCAAACCTTACATTCCTCGGTTCATTCCCAAGTCCATCCTAAAGAGCCTATCGATGGTTCTCCACCGCGTAATCGGCAGGTGTCTCGACTTTCCATCCTTTTACGCTCTTCCGAAAGTGCCATCGCATCGATTGAGCATGCTTTTGTTTCAAATAAACGCTTCAACCGAGGTATTACCGTAAATACCACACCACTTTAGCGGGAGCTCCTTTCTTCACCACGGTGCCCTCATTGTCATGGCCTTTACGCTTGTATCGCGATGATTTGCACATCGGACATACATGCATGTCTCAGATACTTTTGCGATAGAGTATACAATTGTTTGGACATGCATGTATTCTTTCTACTTCCAATCCCAATGGACATACAACCTTCTTAGCTAAATAAGTGGTTATCGGCAATACGTTTCCATCTGGAAGTATGTCCGCTAAGAGATGTAATAGCGCCGTGAAACTTTTATCGGACCAACCATTGCTTGCCTTCAATTTTAGAAGTGAAAGCACGGTGTGCAGCTTTGTGTATTCCTCCTTGCAACCCGGGAACAAAGGTGTGTCCGAGTCGTCCAACAAACCCTTGAATTGATTAAACTCTCTCTGACTAGTGTAGTTTCCTTCTGCATCGCACAACATCTGAGCAAGATTATTATCGTCATCAATGTCCAACCTATCCTCATCAGATCCATAACTGATGTCAGCTGCCATGATGCCTTCTCCATCATCCAATACGTTATCACCTTCATGTATGTTTTCCTCTTCACCGTGACTTGTCCAACGTGTATAGCCAAGTACAAAACCTCTTCGAATCAAGTGCAAGTGGATGTGCTCTTTGTCTGAAAACATTTTCTCATTCTTGCAATCAATGCATGGACAATGTATGTACTCCGCCTTCTTGTGCAACTTGTTCTCCTCAATGACTCTTAGAAAAGCGGATACCCCATCGATGTAATCTCTACCAGTAACAGTTCGCATTGTACATCCATCTCCTATCCATCTAAAATTAATTAACATATAAAAATTGATTAAAAACTAATCTAATTACTTATCATCTAAATGAGCTAGATAATAAATTCATCATCTAAAAATGATGAGCACCCACCTACCAAATTAACTAAAATTTCATTTATATTAATACCCAATAATCTTAATTAAATAAATTTATTATATGCAAGATGTATATGTCCGTACACTAATGGAACCAAATTAATAGTAATTAAAAAACTAATCTAATTACTTATCATCTAAAGGAGCTAGATAATAAATTCATATATATGCAAGATGTATATGTCCGTACACTAATAGAACCCAATTAATAGTAATTAAAAAACCAATCTAATTACTTATCATCTAAAGGAGCTAGATAATAAATTCATCATGTATCAAATTAACTTAAAATGCAATTAAATTAAATATATGCTTAATCATAATTCATCATCTATAAAAGGAACACAACATCATCTAATGAACCTAGCTAGAAATAAATTCATCAACTACAAAATGGTAGCTAAATAAAATAAACAAAATCTAAACTTTTCATCTCATCTACATATAAACCCTAATTAAACTTGGGTTAAAAATTAAATTGCAACAAGATTAACACAAATCAAGAGAGGAGAAAAAATAACTCACCAAGGAACAACTAGAGGAAGTACAAGCACAAGAATTGGAGAAAACGAAATCTGAAATTTAGAAGTTTTGTTTTGCTCTCGGGAGGAAGAAGACCAGTCTTTGCATCGACCACCTATTTATAGGCAATATTATCAGTGGCGGTTTTTAACTAGAACCGCCACTGATAATTCATTATCAGTGGCGGTTCGAGGATAGAACCTCCACGGATAATCCAATAGAATCAGTGGCGGTTGGAGGATAGCACCGCCACTGATAACCTAGTTATCAGTGACGGTTCTAGCCTCCAACCGCCACTGATAATGTATTTGTTATCAGTGGCGGTTCTATCCTCGAACCGCCACTGATAATTCATTATCAGTGGCGGTTCGAGGATAGAAACTGAAAGGACAGGGGATGTCGCCTAGAGGGTGAATAGGCGAATTAAAACTTTATAGCTAAATGCAATGGAATAAAAATTTGCGACTAAATAAAATCTCCCGAGTTTCTGAACAATCCGGAGTGTCCGGATATTCAATCCGGATACTCGGATAGTCCGATCCGAGGTCCTAACCCGAGTGTCCGGTTATTCAATCCGGATACTCGGATTATCCGGACTGTCCGGTATTCAATCTGGATACTCCGATAGTCCAATCGAGGGTCCTAACCCGAGTGTCCGGTATTCAATCCGGATACTCGGATTATCCGGACTGTCGGGTTCGAGGATTCGGATACTCGGATTGAGGACTTCGAATGGAGATTTTAAATCTTTGCAATTTTTCAACAATCTACTTGAATACAAAAGATCTAAATGCTATCAGGTACATGGGGATGATGAAGATCTAGAGCCAAACACAACAATAGAGTAGATCAGCAATTTCAAGATTCAAAATCAAATACTAAAACAAGAGTAAGAAGCAAACTTGGAGACGATGATTTTCACCCGGTTCGGATCCTTGAGGGATCCTACGTCTCGTAGAGGCGGCTCGGTCACACTTGAGCCGGGTCTCTTTCAACCCTCTTCCTCCCGGTGTTGCACAAATGCACTCGCGGTCTTCACTCCTTTGATTCCTTCCCTTACGGAGGCGGAACCGGCCTTCACAAACTTCCCACGGCCAACCACACAAAGCTCCGGTGGCTCGTAGGCGACCTCCTAGCCGTCTAGGAGTCCTCAACCTCCAAGAGTAACAAATGCTCACGAAGAACAAACTTAGAGATGAAATCAAGTGCTCAATCAACTCAAATCTCACTCCCCAAACTCTTCCCAACCCTTCTCACAAGGGGATCACTTAGATCTAAGGGTAAAAGCTCTCTCAAAACCCCCCACACAGCCCCTCAAAAAATCCACTTCAAAAGCCTCACGAAAAGCTCCTCTCAAAAAGAGGGAGGAAGGGCTATATATAGAACTCCCCAAAAACTAGCCGTTGGGGGCAGGCTGCGCACAATCCGGAGTCTCCGGATTTCAATCCGGATACTCCGGATTGACTGAGAAAGGCTAACAGAGAGACTCAATCCGGAGAGTCCGGATGAATATCCGGATACTCCGGATGATCCGGATAGTCCGGACTAACTCCGGATAGTCCGAATCAGCACTGAGCAGCTCGACAAAACGAGCATAACTTTTGACTCGGACTCGATTTCAGAGATTTTGGACTCTCCCGAAAGCTAAGAACGAGGGCTACATAACCAACAAGATCTCACTATCCAAAACTCAAAGGATAACCACAGATTTCACAAAGAAATCAAGAGAGACCTACAACCCTCACTTTCCGGCAGAACCAACACCACTCTCTTTCTAAGATTCACAAGGATGGATCACTTGAGCACTTGACACATCTAAAAGTCATTCGACATCGCATCCCTCTTAATAGTACGGCAATCCTTAGACTCAAATTAAATCAAAGATAATATAAGTCTAGAACTAGTCACTTGCCGTCTTCTTTCTTGATGTCGATGCATGAAGACCTTCACCATATAATCGATGACATCTTCGCCTTGTCCAACTCGACTCGATTCACCTCATGAGACTCTCGTCCTATCAACCTTGACTTGATCATCCTCTCTGACGATCTCCACGCCAAGTTGCTCTTGACTTAGTCCTCAGCTCTTGGTGACACCGCCGTCTTGTTGACCTCGGCTTAATGATCATCCTCCAAGATACCTTGGTCATCATACACAGACGGGACCTAATTCTTTCCAAACTACTCATGAAAGACATTAGTCCCAAAAGCTCAATAGATATGAACAAGTTGATATTTGTGAGCAGTTGATTACAACAAGTGTTTCATATAAAGAAGCACAATATAAATGGAAACACTTGACATAAGAAATGTTCTCTACTAAGTGCATCACGATGAATATGTAATTGATCTATATGCACTAGAGAGATAATTGCCAATGTGATGAATCAATTAAATCATGGCAAGGATCACAGACTTTACTTAAATGAAGCACATGATAGAATATACACGAATTGTACTTGTGCAAATAATATTTAGAGTAAGAGTAAATATGTGATCCAACACTAGATTAAACTTCACTAAGAGAATTGCATGAGAAGATATACAACTCAAACATGCATGCACCAAGTCAATCTATAGCAATATGAAGTTTAACTCTAGTTAATACATGCATACCATAATGAACTCAAATGAATATATATGCACAAATAAATATGACATGAACCAATGTGCATATATATAATCAACATGCTACTTGGAGTTCACTATGCATTTGCACAAAAGGAATGCAATAACAAATATAGAATAGATACCAAAATTGCATACCTTATCTTTGCTTAACTATCCCATTTGATTTTCCTCTAAAAGATGAGACTGATACTCAACTAGGCAATATCATGTTAGTCTCATAGCAATATAATCATATTAGAGGTTTGTCATTTGCTAAGCACTAAGTTAAGCATTTACTTAATTTACATAGATTGTCATTATGAGTGTTTGTCATTAATCACCAAAATAACATTCATTAATCACCAAAATAACATAAGTGCCTAGATACACTTTCAATCTCCCCCTTTTTGGTGATTTATGACAAACCTATTATCAATTGCACCAAATGACAATATTAAGATATTTTAGCATTAAAACAAGCATAAAGATACAATAAGAGATCATACTTACAAAACATCCCTTTTTGTCAATCGATTAGGGGACAATTGATAAATCCATAAATTCTCCCCCTTTTGTCATTAATCCCAAAAGGTGCTTAAAAGATTCTTATTGTTTATTCAATAAAATCTGTTCTCCCCCTTGATTGCACACTCAATAAAAAGATTAGGGAGAAAATAAAATAAAGATAAGGAGCTAGTAATATGACAATAATATTAAGCTCCCCCTAAATCTAGGCAAGATATGATACCAATTATTTCCAAGATTTAGGTAATAGATTTTTCTAGTTATACCAAATTAAAGAAGTCATGATTCTTAGGATATAAGTGATGCTTAAACATGACACACGAATATGATTTCACATATCCTTTAAACATCAAGATCATATAGCAAATTTATAATTTAAGCACATGCTTATGATCAAATCAAATTCTAACAATCAAGATCATATAAAGAAGATTGCACAAGAAGGAATTGCTTATATGATCACAAGATGTATACAAGATCATGAATCAAGGTTGTATAAGTAAGATGCACTTTCATGATCAAGAATTTCATAAACTTATCAAGGGCATACCTCTTTGCAATGTGTCACCCATATGTACCTTTTAGTTCTTGATAACTCCAAATGCAAGTTAGATGACACTTCAAAACAATTTAGGATTAGAGGATACCTCTTGAAAGATACCAATTAATCATATCAATTGAAAAATACAACACTATTTAGAATAACACAATTTAGCATAATGGTGTGCACAGACATTATTGAATATGGTCAGAAAAGAAACACATCCCTTTGTCGATTCTTGTCCACCGCATGTTCGAATTGGTCATGATCACCGCGCCGGTCTTAGATCCTCGTACTATGGAGCTCCTCTCCATTTCCTTCATCCCACCGTCGAAGATGACCCTTTTCCAATACCTTGAACATCAATAGACAAGCACACGATTTCGGGAACAAATATCTTTTAATTTGACCCAAGTTAGTTTGATAATGTCTAAGTACAACATGCATGATATATATGATATACAAGACAATACTCTTTGCATGCAATTTTAGAAACAACTTGAAGATATCAATTGAGGATTTTATTACACCACATGACAATGAAAATATTTGAAACTCATTCAAATTTAATCTTGACACCCACTTGTAAGAGAGACAATGAGTAAAACACATTCAAACTCACTCTTGAGCTTACAAGGGAAATTTTCTCTTTTCCATAATAAACTCGAAGTTATGCAGGAGAGAAAACATTTTGAGGCTAAGTTACAATTAAATCCAATTTCCAGAATAACTTAGCCAAAAGATGCACTTTCATTGGAATGAAAACTTAAATAGATATGCTCCACTTAGAAGCTTGGAACAATGAATAAGTTCACTTAGTTTTCATCTTGAAAGGCTTGCCAAGATGCCAATTTAAAACTCTTAAAATCTCAAGGAGATGCAAATAGCAGCACAAAGTCGATTATAACTTTTAAACTATTGCCCAAATACAAAAATCATCAACGCGGAACAGATCCAACTCGAAATCCTCTTCGAGGGCTATGAAGACTGAATATTGATTTGAGCAAAGGAGAAACCCCAAAAATAGGATGAACAAGATATTGCAAGAAAGTATAGATAGCAATTTCGAATTTGGGCCGAGCTGTACAACCCGGATACTCCGGTGTTTTTGATCCGGAGTGTCCGGATAATCCGGATACTCCGGATATATTACCCGGATACTCCGGGTTGTTCAGCTTCATCCCTAAAACTGAACATTTTGAATTTGGATCAAATCTTGATCAAATGAAGTCCAATAGCCATAAGATTTTGCAGAAATGATCCATGAACATCCAAGAGACTTTCTCCAAAAGGAATTTCTCAAATATCACTCTCCAATCAAAAATAGGTCATTAGAAGCATTGGAGGTTTAGTTTTGACACTAAGTCAAATAAAGTCAACAATCTCGCAAATGAGTTCAAATAAATTTGAGAATTTTTCAGATATGAACTCCATATGTGAGATAAGGTTTTCCAACAAGGATTTTCAATAAATAAATTTTATTTAGAAATATGATGAAAGATGCATATGAAACACATAAAAGATTAAGATTTTCACCAAATCCTCAAAATGGAACCAAATGAGTTTTGAATGGTAATATGCACTTATATGGCTTCATATGATTTAGAGAGATGTTTATAAGCCTATTTGCATAATCAAATCCATTCAAATCGTAAATCCGACTTAATGCAAGAGTATGCCAAATAAGATCGAAAGAGAGAAAAGGCATAACTATTTCAAATTAAGTTGAAATTATTTGAAATTAGGCATAAACATTATTTAGACTCCCAAGAAACTTTTCCAAAAAGAATTTTCCAAAAAAGGAGTCTCCAATCAAAGGATATGCCAAATTTTGCTTTGTAGGCATGATTTTTACTCAAAGAGAAGAAAAGTCAAAACTTTTTCAAATTGAGTCCAAATGATTTGAAACTTTCCAGAAATAAACATTGGACTATTTATAAGGTTTCCCAAAAAGAATTTCATTAAAAGGAATTTTCGTTCAAAATATATGACAAAGTGCGCTTTGAAGGTTTGAAAAGAAATTGAATTTTCACCAAATGCTCAAAATGCATTCCGGATTGAAATTTATGGAGATTTGAACTTTCATAGCTTTGTATGAGTAAGAAATACTGTTTCAATCCAAGATATGCAAATAAATCCAATTCAAATAGCGAAATCCACAAAATACAACAACGGGTCATTTTGGGTCAATTGGATGATTTTGGCCAAATTCAAGTGGCTATAACTTTTGAACGGTTGGTCGTTTGGAAAAACTTTGAACTAAAGAAATGCTTAAAATGACCAACCTTATGAGTTTTGTATTGACCACTTTTTCAAACTCCAAATAGATTTTGCTTTAGAAAAATTTGAAGTTAAATGCAAAAGCAAGATCACAAAGATCTTTTTAAGCCAAAGTTTGACTTTTAGCTTCTAGCCAAGGGTTAGATACTTGAAAACATTTGAAATGCATTTGAAAACATTTTAGAAGACTATTTTCATAAGATTTTGCATTTCAAACAAATATTTTGCTTTTAACCCTTTTTTGAAATAAGTTAAATAGGAAATAGTTTTTCATAAAAAGCCTCAAAATACAACTCAATTTGGATTTCATGCAATTTCAATTTCCATGGCTTAGAATTGATTATCAAGATGGTTTCTAGCCAACATTTATAATGAAATCCAACTTGAATGCTAAGATTTGAGCAATATGCTTAAATAAGCTATTTTAGTTCAAACCAAAAACTTTTCGGGCTAAAATTGATTTCAATATAGAATTTTCATTTTGAAAGCTTGTAAAACATTTGAAATACATACTAGAATACTTTTACAAAGCTTTTCACAAATTTGGGCCTTTTAAACATAAGATTTGACTTTTGACCAAAATGGTCCTTTTGAAATAGCTATTTGTAAAACAAAGCCAAATATTTCAACACAAGATTCAAATGAAGAATAAGATGAGATATTGAGATTTGAATTTTGTGTATGAGTCTAAGATACCATTTTGAACCAAGATACTACACAAGATCCGGTCCAAACGGAGAAACTCACTAAGTGCAATAGTATGACAATTATGGGTCAAATATAGTTTTTCGGCGAGTTTCAAAATCGAATAACTTTCGCTAGGTTGGTCTTTTGAAAGTCTTTTGAACACAAGAATTGTTAAGAATGACCAACTCTAGGATTTTTGTTTTGGAATTACTTTCAAATTCATTTTACATTTAATTCTATGAAAATTATAAGTTTAAATCCAAAACAAGATACTAGAAACTTGATTTTGGGCATGAAACTCATTTTCTTTGTAAAATAGATTTTTTGAAGCCAAAACCTTTGAAAAACGTTTCAAATAAATTTGTATACATTTTGCAATTAGTTTTCACAAGAATACTAATAGTATACAAAATTTTGACTTTTGGCTAAATGGCTTGATTTTGAAAATATATATATATATTTGCACATATATAAATATGGGCACATGTAGGGATGCAATATACATGGTTATGATTTAGCACTCCCCCTTAATGTGCCACTATCCCAAACTTACTCAAGATTGCAATCAGAACAACTAATAGGCATGAGCAAGCATATAATCAAGCAATCTAAATTGATTTTCATGAATAATGCAATATAACCTACACAAGGCTATAAGCTATAAGAATCAATTTAAATACTTGTTACCCGAGATGTCATTGGTTTATGATTGAAGTGAATGTCTTCAAGCTTGGCTTCTTTTTTCATATGATGAAATCATCCTCTTGATTGAGCCAAAGCTTTCCAATGCATCTCCAAGCACCTAATAAACTTCTAGGCACTTGTTGGTACCCAATTTTTGTTGGGTCCAAAAATGTTAGTCACAATAGATTTAGGAACCCAAATGGTCCTAATTTGGATATTGTTGAATTGACTATCATAATTAGAAATAGGTTTGCAATAATTATTCTTCCTAGGCAAATGATTGCCATTTTTATGAAAAGGCTTAGGAGGGCAATGATATTTTGCAAAACCATTTCTAGTTTGATCTCTTCTAAGCATATGATAATTGAAATTATGCATTGGCTTAGAGGATCTAGCAAATCTAGCAAATGGTTTGCTATTGTTATTTTTCCTAAGCACATGATCAACATGATTTTTCTTTGTCTTAGGAAGTCTAGCATTTTGAGCAAACACATTTCTAGATTCATTTCTCCTAAGCAATTGAATATCATAATTTTGCAAATACTTGGGAGAATCGACAAACTTGGCAAACACATTGCCATTTTTGTCCTTCCTAAGCAAATAATGATCATTGACAATAATAGGCTTAGGAGTAATACCTTTGGGACAATCCTTACCGATGTGTCCGTTTCTCCGACAATTGTAGCAAGTAGGCTTTGAGCGTCTCTTCTTCTTCTTGACTTGCTCTTTGTCGGTTTGCCTCATTGTTGATGGTTGTGGCTTGATCTCCACTTTATTAGGGCACACGGAGGCGAAGTGTCCCTTCTTGTTGCAAGCAAAGCACTTGATGATCTTCGAATGTCTTTCGTTGTGCCTTGTCTTGTTAGTCTCCCTCTTGGAGATGTAGCCGAGTCCTCGCTTATCTTGAGGTGCCCTTGGCTTGCTCAAGATCTCGTCGAGAACGGCTTTTCCCTTTATGCACTTCTTCAAGTCATTTTCTAATCTAATGACTTGGGCCTTGAGCTCATTGTTTTCCTCTACAAGATTAGTCTCAATATGCATAGAGGAAGTGGAAACATATGAATTTGAGCAACAAGGTAAATCATTGCAAGAGGTGGATATGTCAAATTTTGATGAAATATTAGGATTAACATTTAAGCAAGACATTTCATCAATTAAATCACATGAGATTCCTATATCCACCTTAGGCTTATGAATTTCTTTGGAAAGGAGGATTCATGATTTTCTTGAAGCATATTATAATCATTTCAAGTGATTCATGTTCAAGCTTCAAAATTTTATATTTCTTTTTCTCCTTTCCAAGACATTTATTGAGCTCCTCAAGCAAATTCATAAGTTCATTATAAGTGAGCTCATCATCATCATCGTCACTTACCTCATTCTTACCTTTCGCCATGAAGCAACGGATTTGTGATGGAAGAGCATCTTCATCGTCACTTGAGGCGGAGGTTGAGGTTGATGGAGATGTCGGTTCTTCATCACTTGAGCTTGAGGTGGAGCTTGATGTTTCATCTCCCGACATCTCTTCCTTAGTGCAATCCTCGATAGAAGTGGATGATTCAAATAGTTCATGAAGCTTTATCCACATTTCATGAGCGCTCTTGAGATTGCATATTCTATCAAAGATTTCATCGCTCACAACACAAAATAAAACATTAGTAGCTTGAGCGTCGAGATGTAGGCATTTCCTCTCTCCTTCGTTGGAGCAACTTCATTCAATGGAGAGGAAAAGCCGACATCTACGATCCACCATATTTGGGGCTCATGGATTTAAAATGAGAAGTCATAATTAATTTCCATGAAGCATAATTTGTGCCATCTAGCACAAGTGGATTATGTGAGTGCACTAATCCTCTAGTCGACATCCTTTACTCTCTAGACGGTTAAGTCTAATAAAAAGAGAGACCTTGCTCTGATACCAATTGAAAGGACAGGGGATGTCGCCAGAGGGGGTGAATAGGCGAATTAAAAACTTTATAGCTAAATGCAATGGAATAAAAATTTGCGCTAAATAAAATCTCCGAGTTTCTGAACAATCCGGAGTGTCCGATATTCAATCCGGATACTCGGATAGTCCGATCGAGGGTCCTAACCCGAGTGTCCGGTTATTCAATCCGGATACTCGGATTATCCGGACTGTCCGGGGTATTCAATCCGGATACTCCGAATAGTCCAATCCCGAGGGTCCTAACCCGGAGTGTCCGGGGTATTCAATCCGGATACTCCGGATTATCCGGACTGTCCGGGTTCAGGGATTCGGATACTCCGGATTGAGGACTTCGAATGGAGATTTTAAATCTTTGTAATTTTTCAACAATCTACTTGAATACAAAAGATCTAAATGCTATCAGGTACATGGGGATGATGAAGATCTAGAGCCAAACACAACAATAGAGTAGATCGGGCAATTTCAAGATTCAAAATCAAATACTAAAACAAGACTAAGAAGCAAACTTAGAGACGATGATTTTTCACCCGAAGTTCGGATCCTTGAGGATCCTACGTCTCCGTTGAGGCGGCTCGGTCACACTTGAGCCGGGTCTCTTTCAACCCTCTTCCTCCGGTGTTGCACAAATGCACTCGCCGGTCTTCACTCCTTTGATTCCTTCCCTTACGGAGGCGGAACCGCCTTCACAAACTTCCCACGGCCAACCACACAAAGCTCCGGTGGCTCGTGGCGACCTCCTAGCCGTCTAGGAGTCCTCAACCTCCAAGAGTAACAAATGCTCACGAAGAACAAACTTAGAGATGAAATCAAGTGCTCAATCAACTCAAATCTCACTCCCCAAACTCTTCCCAACCCTTCTCACAAGGGGATCACTTAGATCTAAGGGTAAAAGCTCTCTCAAAGCCCCCCACACAGCCCCTCAAAAAATCCACTTCAAAAGCCTCACGAAAAGCTCCTCTCAAAAAGAGGGAGGAAGGGCTATATATAGAACTCCCCAAAAACTAGCCGTTGGGGGCAGGCTGCGCACAATCCGGAGTCTCCGGATTTCAATCCGGATACTCGGATTGACTGAAAAGGCTAACAGAGAGACTCAATCCGAGAGTCCGGATGAATATCCGGATACTCGGATGATCCGGATAGTCCGGACTAACTCCGGATAGTCCGAATCAAGACTGAGCAGCTCGACGAAAAACGAGCATAACTTTTGACTCGGACTCCGATTTCAGAGATTTTGGACTCTCCCGAAAGCTAAGAACGAGGGCTACATAACCAACAAGATCTCACTATCCAAAACTCAAAGGATAACCACAGATTTCACAAAGAAATCAAGAGAGACCTACAACCCTCACTTTCCTAAGCAGAACCAACACCACTCTCTTTCTAAGATTCACAAGGATGGATCACTTGAGCACTTGACACATCTAAAAGTCATTCGACATCGCATCCCTCTTAATAGTACGGCAATCCTTAGACTCAAATTAAATCAAAGATAATATAAGTCTAGAACTAGTCACTTGCAGTCTTCTTTCTTGATGTCGATGCATGAAGACCTTCACCATATAATCGATGACATCTTCGCCTTGTCCAACTCGACTCGATTCACCTCATGAGACTCTCGTCCTATCAACCTTGACTTGATCATCCTCTCTGACGATCTCCACGCCAAGTTGCTCTTGACTTAGTCCTCGCTCTTGGTGACACCGCCGTCTTGTTGACCTCGGCTTAATGATCATCCTCCAAGATACCTTGGTCATCATACAGACGGGACCTAATTCTTTCCAAACTACTCATGAAAGACATTAGTCCCAAAAGCTCAATAGATATGAACAAGTTGATATTTGTGAGCAGTTGATTACAACAAGTGTTTCATATAAAGAAGCACAATATAAATGGAAACACTTGACATAAGAAATGTTCTCTACTAAGTGCATCACGATGAATATGTAATTGATCTATATGCACTAAGAGATAATTGCCAATGTGATGAATCAATTAAATCATGGCAAGGATCACAGACTTTACTTAAATGAAGCACATGATAGAATATACACGAATTGTACTTGTGCAAATAATATTTGGAGTAAGAGTAAATATGTGATCCAACACTAGATTAAACTTCACTAAGAGAATTGCATGAGAAGATATACAACTCAAACATGCATGCACCAAGTCAATCTATAGCAATATGAAGTTTAACTCTAGTTAATACATGCATACCATAATGAACTCAAATGAATATATATGCATAAATAAATATGACATGAACCAATGTGCATATATATAATCAACATGCTACTTGGAGTTCACTATGCATTTGCACAAAAGGAATGCAATAACAAATATAGAATAGATACCAAAATTGCATACCTTATCTTTGCTTAACTATCCCATTTGATTTTCCTCTAAAAGATGAGACTGATACTCAACTAGGCAATATCATGTTAGTCTCATAGCAATATAATCATATTAGAGGTTTGTCATTTGCTAAGCACTAAGTTAAGCATTTACTTAATTTACATAGATTGTCATTATGAGTGTTTGTCATTAATCACCAAAATAACATTCATTAATCACCAAAATAACATAAGTGCCTAGATGCACTTTCAGAACCGCCACTGATATTTTTCCTACCATTTTTGAAATAGAACCGCCACTGATAATTATCTTTGTGGCGATTTGAAAAAAACCGCCACAAATAGACCGTCACCTATTGCAGGTTTTGGCGTAGTGCTCTCACCCAAGTGGATGAGAGCCTCTCTAACAGCATCCTGAAGCGCATCTCCAAGCATCAGTCGTTCCGAGGTGAAGTAGTGAGGACGATCTTCTGCCTGTCGTCGACTCCTGGCGTAGACAAGCAACCTGACTTTCCATGAATTATAACCAAGGTCGGGCACGTATGCAATGATACTCCGGACGATGAGGAAATCCCAACTCCTGAAGCATCAAAGATAATTCCTCACAGAATCCTCCAGCTGATGCGGCAAAGGTGGTGTAAACCCACATCTACAAATTTTGAAACGGGACAAGGCCATTAAACAAATTTCAAATGAAGGATGAGGTAAGGACCAGACGCTAAGACAGAAAAGATAGAAGCAAAGGAACTTAAAATTTTATAAATATATTTTTATAAAAATATTAATCCTTAAGGCTTTGCCATTCTAACTAGATCATGTTCTACAGTCTTGGCTCTGATGCCATTCTGTCGGAACCCGCAAAAAGAATACGGGCCCCAGCTGTGTTTACCTGTACCAGTCTCTGGATCAGTAGCTAGTACACACAGATCATAACAGTATGGACCATAACCATGCGATAAACAAAAATTGAATTCAGAGTACTGACTGATATGGCCCATTATTACAAAAGTTGGACCTGTGGGTCATATAGCAGCGGAAACATTAAATTGGCAAATAAACTTGACGAAGCGAAGTCCAAAACACCACAGGCAAAGACTAGAGAAAACGCAATCCTAGACGTCTGGATAATCCTCCTCTTCAAAACCTTCATCGCAGATGTCGAACGGTGGGATGCAAGCTCTTGGATAGCTATCTCTGATCTCCTGATCTGCTTTATGGAATAAGCAGCCCCGCAATGAAAAGCGAGGGTGAGTATGCAACATGCTCAACAAGTCCGAGAAAGAAATGCGATATAGTTTAATTCAAGGAGGAATTGGTTAATTTGCCAAAAGCCAATTTTAAGATTTTATCCCAGAATTTTGAAGAGCAGTTTTCAAAGCTATTTTCTTTTAAGAAATAAGAGCTTCAAACTTTTCAGGACACGGCTCCAACCGTGGGAAAAACAAAACATAAACCAATTCATGGCATTGGCCATGGTTTTATTTTAAGAATACTTTTCCACAGCACCAACCGTGGTTTTCTTTTGAAATGTTTTCCTCGTGGCTCCAACCACGGACTTTTATCAAATCAAAACATTCGCGGCTCCAACCGTGCTTCATTTTATAAAAATCTGATTTTGAAACCAAATAGGGAAAATCTACCATGTGACAACGCCCTCTGTCTACCCTTGACTGTGGGTACGGCTATTCGAATAGTTTGTTTACTCTGCAGAGTTTGCACGCTTTACCCGCGAGAGATATTTCACTATATTTGGTCATACACTTCCTTTGGCATATAACCCCAAGTGAAAATCACAAGGCCATTTCTCTAGCTACATCTTCACTAAGTCACGCCCGCTGAGGTTTCACCGCCAAATGGCTACAACCATAATGGAAGCCCCCTCTTGCGCCTGTAGGACTCCTGTGGCTCCAACCACACCTACTCCACCGTCTGGCATGCCTTAATTAAGTTTTCACTAGTTGCTCGGCCAGACCCGTCCCATACCGAAACCCGCGGCCGCACTGTTATACATTGTTTGACAATCACAAGGGATCGGTCCGTAGGGTGACTAGGGTGGTACATACTCAACCCCGAGTCTCGTGCATTCTCACACCGCCTTGCAACCTTCCACCCTATTCAATTTTAAAATACCAAATCTTTTATTTTATTTTACCAAATGGCAGTATAACCCTTTTTAAATAATATTTTCACTCAATCATTTAGAATTTCAAGTAACAAGCCTTCAATTAAACATACAAATAGTATTTAGCATAACTAAGCACTACTATTATACTAAACAAGGTGTCAAGCCATTTATAATATAATTAATCATTCTAGGACAGCCAAAGAACAGATGGATTAATATATAGCAAACATACATATTAACAAGGTATTTAACTACAATCTATCATAATATAATATTTTTTTAATCAACATAGCATGCAAGTTTGTAAATCTACAAAGCATTTCAAAACATGGATCAACATGCTTCAAGGAGACTTGCCTTCGTCGACGAAGTGCGCTGCGCTGTTCTGGAGGTCTTCTCCTTCGTCGATGATGACGACCGCTTCTTCGACTACGTGCAAAACGGTGCACGAGATGAATAAAATAAAATAAACAGAAACTAAAAATTATAATAAGAATACTGGAAGATAGAGGACGAATTTAGAAATTTGAACCACTCGATTCCGAGTTCGGATGGAGGAGAACAGGTCAAAGAAAGTTTGACAAAAACTAAAATCACGAAATTGCGAAATCGCGATTCTACAGTGCTGCGTTCTCCTGTGCGCCTGTGTTACAGAGACCTATTAGAGCTTCTTGCGCAAATGATTACCGGAGCTAGAGGGCACGACGACGAGCGGCAAGCGGCAAATTGGAACGAGGACGACATCGCGGTGCTGGGGCAAGTGACGGCACGAAGAATGGTGGCCGGAGCGACACTCAGCGACGACCATGAACGGGTCGGTGGCATGGCAGCCAAAAACATGTCAAAACGCGAAATTTCTCGAAACTAAGGTGAGCACGGGATAGCTAGCATCAAGGGGAGTCTAAGGGTGCAAGGAATTGAATTGAATCGTACCCAAACGGGAGAAATCGACGACGAACGGAGCGACGACCGACGATGAACAAACTCGAAGTACGGGGTCAATCTGCGACGAAAATCAAATCCGATTGAATGGTTGTGATCACGGAAGCAAAAGGCACAAAGTGACGCGGTTAGTTTACCCGAAAACTCACCGGAGCAAAAGATGGCTCGCCAGTGTCTTTGGAGAACGCTGGGCGTCGGTTTTTCTCGAGTTTTGGAAAGGGAAACGGCACTGAATCAATGGGGCAAGGTGAGCACGGGGTAGTGGACAGCAAGACGAAACTTTTGAGTACTCGCACGTCCGGTGAGGTGAAGAAACGCCCGAGATAATGGCCGAGCAATAAATTGTCATTAACGCTTAATTGCGGCCGTTTCACTCGGATTAAAGATGGATAACGGTAGGGCATTTAATCTCTATTACGACGCCGTCACGATGCTTCAGATCTCACTTGATTTGGATATTCATGGAGAAAGATATGAGAAATTGAAATTCTTGCATGCAAAGAGCTAGAACATGAATAGGATGCTGAAATTTTGGGGAAGATGAACAGTGCAGATTTTAAATCGTGCGAGATAAAATAGATTACAAGATCTAAAAATACCGTAAAAGATCCTAAAAATTCTAATGAGGAAAATGGAACCCAATAAAATTGGTTTCACTTATTTTAGATGAATTTTGAAATTTAGATAATTTCGGGACGAATATAATGGATTTGATGAAAGCGCGAGAGATAAAATAGCAAAGAGATTCTATAAATCTTGGAAAAATTTCAAAAATCATTATAGAATATTTGGAACCTAATTCAATGGATTTTGAGATTTATTTTGGAGCATTGTGGAACTCGGGTGAAATTTCGAATAAGGACCGGAATTTGGAATTTTGACTTTGCGGACGATAAAGAATTGAACTCCAATTTCGGAAGGATATGGATGCCAGGTTAATTAGAACACCAAGGAAATTCCAAAATTTGATTTTGATTAATTTTAAAATAATTTTTGGAACAACAGAAAATCTAGGATGTTAGAAATGTGCAGGGGTACTACGAGAAAGCGGGAATGTATATGTGGTATCTTTCGCAGACGAGCTACAGATCCGTGTTGAAGCCTTTCCTGTTTGTTGCGACATGCTTGAAGCAAGTGGAGCTCTTTGTTGGGAAGGTTGGGTTGTGCCGTCGCGGAAATCCAACGCTGAATGCCTTTTTGTTTCTTTCAGGGGGTCGGAATATAACTCTTCTGGGATTGACTGATTCTATGTCAAGTTTATGTTCTGGAGCAAAGAATTTGTTTCAAGTTGTGCATGGAGTTGTGCCTGATGGATTTTGGAATTTTGGCGTAAACATGTGATCTAGTGAAGTGGCAGTTCATACTGTGAACAATCCTTTTAAGAAGTTAAATGAATTATGTCTAGTGGAGGATGGCGAGGGTGAACCATATCAGATGCTGCTAGCGATATTTGTTGGAAGCTTGTTACCTTATCTTTAGTGTCTGGATTCCTGGTTTTATGACAGTATTCTTGATGACCCTTATGAAGAGATGTTCTTTTATGCAAATAATGTCATTACGATAAACCAACCGACCTTCTGGAACATGAGCTATATGCTCAGAGGATCACAAGCTGACAATTCATCAACTTTAACTGATGATGAATCTATCAGAAAAAAGGAATCAAGCAACTAGGAACCAACTACTGTAGTAACTTGCTTGAAAGCCAGTAAACAAGGTTGTGTGGATATATTATGCCTAGTGTTTTTGAAGGAACTCTCGAAGTTTATTCAGAACATGAGTTTGAAAGATCAGCTGGATTGCAAGCCATTTGCAGGAAACATCCCATTTTATCTAATGAGCCTACGACATGATTCAGTGGTATGGGCGGATGGCAGGTCAACCATACTTGAAATTTGGCTTAATGTGCAATGGGACCCCGGAATTATGGGAATTGATCTTATGAATACAACCTCAGATACTACGCTATTGCTTGGGGACAAGCAATGTTTCCAGGGGCAGTAATGTAATGACTAGGTGGGATCCATATGTCAGTGTGAGTAAGAGGAGGGCTTAAAAGCCAACATCCCATACGGAACAAAGGATTGAGCAATTGAATTGAATTGAAACCAGTTCCCCCATCTTGCGGCTTCTTTCTCGAGCCATCGTCTCACGTCACGGCAGTCCTCGCTGGTGGCAACGGGATATCTACCGACTTTGAGAGTTGAGGTCTCACGCCACGGCGATTCCCTCATCGATGGCCAAGGGACGTGACAGGCTCCTTCATGGAGAGGTTCAAGCAGATGCAGCAGGAGATGCAGGACAAGGAGAAGGCCGCTGCAGCGCCCAAGCTCGTTGCCGTCGCGGTGAGCAAGAGGCCGCTGGATCTGAAGGGCGGCGAGGTGAAGAAGGCTGGACCAGTTGCGTCAGGCGGGAAGCTGGCCTTCAGCCTGAAGAAGGCCAAGGTTGCCGTGGCGCCTGTCCTGTTTGCGACTAATGATGATGAGGAAGATGTGGCTGGTGTGCAGAGGGAGGAGCCCACCAAGTTGCAGAAGTCTGTGAAAGCTGATTCCCTTGCGGCTGCTGCCCTGACAGGGGTTGTTGGTAATCATTTATACGTATATTGTTGTTATCATTTTTTTCTTTCTAACGACGCAATTGTGTAAGAGCTTTCTTAGGTCTTATTGGTATACTGTAGGTAGTAGTTGACATCAGATGTGGATATCTGGTAATTTGACAAATGTGCTAAAAGAATTCTAAATGTTAGTATATTTTCTTTCTAGATGGACATTAATAGACTATCTAATTGAATTTTCTACGAGCAGTGCTTCAATACTTTCCCTCCTAATACAAGTTGCACAAATCTTGAAGCAAGCGAAGGGGTAAGTAATCACTATCTACCTTTTATTCATGCTTTAATATTTGTGCAACTGTAAAAAAGAGAAGCATGGAAGCACCTCTCATTTTCTACATGTGTATGCACAAATGCTTCATATATGATAGATTTTGTATTTCTGAAGTGAATACCAAATTTGGAACCCCCCACCACCACCACGCCCATGATTTGCATTGATGATACAGAGGATTGTAGTCTACTTTTGATGAAATAGTTTTCTATCCTTTGCAAGTGTGTTTTAGTGCCTTTGAGGCTCTTATTATGGCTGCTTACTGTGGAAAATGGTACTCTGTAGCTGTGTAGTAGGCTATTCCATTCATATTGACCAGTTATGTTGCATCTCGTAACTATCCCTTACGAACTTTGATCCGTAAAACCCAAGCTAACTGTGTTGGTGAAAAAACAGGTATCTCTTAGCTGTTGCCATAAATTGCTAATACCAATCTTTGGTTATTTTCAGGTTTCTATTTGATAAGAACTGTCCAGACTACAAATATTATGAGTTTGAGCTGGCTGAAGAAGAAAAGGTGCTTGCTCAGTCAAAGGAGGCTCAGGCGTCAAAAAATTGTTTGTGGCTTACAACTTCTCTATTTTTAATTTTTGTTGCAACTCAGTTTCAATGCAAGTTCCGATGTCATATTTCCTTGATAAATGCAGCTAATTCTAGCATCACAAGCTCCAGAGCACCTAGTGGTCTGCGGAGAAGCTCATTTGAAGAGAAATCTAACTATCAAACACCTTCCTCAGCACTCTATGGGGCATATGAGGGTAGTTCTTCCCAAGGAAGCTCATCTAGTCATGGTAAATTATTCGTGGTTTCCTTTTTTTTCTTGTCTCTTGTGCAAATTATGAAGTTTTTTTTTTTCTCAAGCTTGTGTGTTTGGATTACCTACCCTGTGTTCCTGGACTGGGTTCTCCTGGTTATTAATTGTTTATTTGAGCTAATTGTTTTAGTGTTTTTCTGTTCTTAGTACTATCTTGCATGCTCTGTTTCATTCTTGTAACCTAAAGCGTAAAATGGATATAGGTGAGATGCTTGTTTTTGAACCACTGAACCCCACTGCCTGTTATCTTCCTGAATGTAGTTTGCTTGAGAAGATGTTATGTCTTTATCTACGAAATTTGATCTGTTTGTTATCTTGTTTTAGATGTGCTCAATGCTGGCTCATGTTGTCACAGGTGATCCCAATATGTCTTCACCCTCAGACCCAGTAGCATTGGTGGAATTCTACATGAAGAAAGTTGCACAGGAAGAACGGAAGAGGCCATTAAGGCAGCCAAAAGATGAAATGCCACCACCACCACCTCTTCAAGGTACCTAATACTGTTACTTATATTATTCACTCTACTGGAAGATTGTAAAGACTTAAATGTTGTGCAATTTATTCTTTTTTTGCAGGCCCCCCTTCTAAGAAGGGACACCACATGGGTGATTTCATTCCTCCAGAAGAACTTGAAAAGTTTATGGCGTGCTGTATGCTGCAGCACAAAAGGCTACCAAAGAAGCTGCAGAGAACTTACTTGATCTTGGTTTTCCTATAACTAGTAAAGAAATCCAAATCAACCGCAGATCTCCAACAATCTGTTTCCGTGGCTGCTAAATTCTATAATTTACCTAAACACTACCATCTGTATCTTGATCTTGATGGAACAAAGCCTTTCATTCTTATCCATCTCTTTAAGCTCTTGCTAGTTGCTGCCTGCCTATCCACTCCCCCTGTATATCTCTTTAAGCTCTCTACGTTTTTTGTGTTATTCCAGCAAACCACTGTTATTGTACAGAACTACTAATCTTCTGGCAACTGGCAGTCGCTGCCAAATTGCTGACTATTTATGGTGTCAACATTATGTCAGAAAATCCTCGATTCGAAACACCAGAAAAGAAATATTTATGGTGGATTCTGTTTTACTCTGGATTGTGTTGCCTACATCAATTCCCGATAACCTTCCCCAGTTGAACCTTTTAGTCGAATGCTTAAGCAGGCCTTAAATGATATTATAGTCCTTTGCATTTTTTGATAGGTTTTAAATGTATTTTTATTCTGCAGGTGAGGGTCTTGGCATCGAGAGAAGTGGCCGTGCAGATCCCATTATGGCTGGAGATGTGAAGAAGGACCATCTTGGTGTTGGTGCTGTCCAACCTGGTGAGGTCACAGCTGAAGATGACATCTACGAGCAATACAAGAAGTGAATGATGCTTGGCTACCGTTATAGGCCAAACCCACTGGTACATTGGCTGCCATTACCTGCTGTAATGAACGTCTATTCTCTCTGTTTGTCTAATGGTTGTCATTTTGCAGAACAATCCCAGGAAAGCATACTACTAATACAAGGGGATGTCATCTGAGGGGAGAGATGTAAGGCAACAATTTGCTGCATTTTTGCTCACAGAACTAACTGCTGCTTAGGGACATCGCTAACGGTATTATAAGTTTTTGTTCATCAGCAGAAAAGCCAAGAAGCTCGTTCATTCAGCATATATCTTGGAATGCCGCAAATCTGAGGCTTCCCAGGGTTCTGCAATATAGCTTTGGTGTTGTGTAGTGTTCATTCGTGTTGCTTCTAATACTATGTTCTTTGTGGTGTGTTATGCTTTAGTTTATGTTTGAAATGACGATGCATTGCTACCTCGATGGTTGACAATGTAAGTTTCTGTTTATTCTACTTATGTTGGAGCCTTCTTCACTTGAGTACTGTTTCTTATATTAGCGATATGTGAAGGCACCCAAAAAGTACCTAATGTAATCTGGATCAACTTCGATCTCATTTCTGCAAGTTTGGATTGTCTTTCTCCATAATTGTAGGGCACATCGAAAAACTATGAGTTCGATTCGGGCATAAAAACACGAAGCGTAGAAGAGAACAGAAACAAAAATTAGATCATTTTGTTGTACGCATGTGCAACAATAGCGTTTGTCTGGGAATGTTTTCCCAGAAGTTCGTCTATCACATGACAATTAAGTTGCGTATGTAAACACGACTGACCTGATTTCTTGGGTATATCGGACAATTTTTTGGCTATCTAATTTGCTTATAGATTTGCTCACAAACTCCTCCATAGTTCACCGCACTAGAAAGCTCCGAGCGAAGGTGCAATGAGGGTGTTGCTAGGTAACATGTAATGTCACAAAGATGAAGGATTCAGGGCAGAGTGCAACAACAATGATAACGGTAGAACTGTGGCTGGGTTACTTCTGAAGGACGTACGGCTTTTTCCGCTGAGCTCCAACTTCAGTTTTTGGGCTCCAGGGTGCAATTTCGTAAAAAGATGGCTCCGGAGAGGTACAAGCCCCAAAGCCTGGGCGGGCTCTAGGGCTCCAACGTTTGCCCGAAGATAATCCTACCCCCACGTTATTTTTTACCAACGGCAAATGCATCTAAATACCTTCAGATCCAGAGGCGGAGTTAGCTCCCGGACAGGGTGAACGTCTTCCCGGACTTACCGGCGATCTACAATGAGCACTTCGCCTACCGTCTTTCTAGGCAAACTCTTGTTGACAGTCGACGTTACGAGTGGCCACATATAGTTTTGTCGAGGCTCCCAAAATTTTCAGACGCCGCTACTGTTAAGACCCTTCGTACCCACGTTGAAGATATGGCATAAGAGCCTTCGAAGTCGGGTTTCCCTTTCTTCCCTTGGCTAGTTCATTTTAGACTTGGGGCTCCTATGGCTTCTCCAGAGCCCCAGCGTTTCGCTGAAAAAGCTCCAGCTCCAGCCTAGAAGCTAGGCTCCTCGGCTAAACGGCACCATCGCCACCTAAATCTCAAGGCTAATTCATCCCAGATAGGTAGAGACGAAATAAATGACAACATATTAAGTCAACCGGTGCATGAATCTCAAAAGCATCTACAAGAAGAAAGTAATTGATGATATTTTTCTCATCATGTCATGGTGTGTTTTCTTATATCTTTGTAGCATGGCTGATACGAGACATTCAGGATGGCCCTAGCATAGTTGAGTCATTGTAAGGTAGGCTTGTTTGGTTTGTTGTATCTGTTGAACTAGGCTGAGATGTGATGTTGTTTTGTTGCATGTATTAGGCGGGATGAGAGATGTCCAGATACAGAGATGTTGTTTAGATAAGTGTAGTTGCACACGAGCCTGGCGGGCGAGAGAAGCTCACCACCTATGTTTCTCTGGTCAAACTCAAATCTTGCACCAACTCAGCCTAGCCTGGAGCTTGGTGTAAACAACCAAAAGAAGAAAAATTGCATAGGCTTCCGCTAACCCGGTAAGGAGGAGCATGGACAGAAGCCCCTTGTGGCTTTCTAGGCCGTTGACGGTGGAACACGGTACCATTTCTTCGGATTTTCTTCCATCTCGTGTCCATGTGCTCTTTTTGTTGATTTGATCCCTTCAACAGGAAAGAGACCTTGAGACTGTAACTTAAATAATCTCCGTAGACTAAGGTTATCCAATCAGACTAACGAATGGTTCGAATTATCCGATCAAACTACAGTAAAAAAAATCAACACAGTACTTTTGAACTATATCCTAAAATATCTGCTACCCTTTTTACCCGACTCGTTCGAAGGAGCCGGAGCTCTACCAAACGCCCTCGGCTCCCCTCAACAAGAAGAAATCACTCTAGAGCAGAATTCGTATTTTTTTCACTAGGAGCAAGAAACGGCCCGAGGGTTGCTCCCCGCAAGAATCCAATCTCCCCGAATCTTCCCCACTCGGCCAGGGAGCTAGACGTCTTCTTCCCCGTCGGCGCTCCAATCTTCCTCGAGTCCGACAGCGCCTGCGACTCCCCTTCTCCACTCGGCCCCCGAGCCCAACCCCTCCTTCCCTGTAGCGCCGAGCCTGACCCCTCCTGCATTGGATCTCATTGCCTTCAACACTACCCAGTCAGGGTTCATAAAATCATTTTTGAAAATACCGTTCGAAAACCGAAATTCGAAAATCGGAAATATCGAGTCGAAAATCGCTCGAAAATCGTCAGGATCTAAAGAGTTAAGAAATAAAAAAATTGGAAAATATTTCAAAAAAATCGAAAACCGGTCGGTTTTTTCGAAAACCGGTTGAAAACTGAACGTCCAATTGAATGTTCCTTAGAGCCGATTTTTGATCGTTTTTCGCTCGATTTCATCGAAAATCGAGCGGTTTTCACCGATTTATCTCCCATAATTTTTTTCTAAATTTTTTGAATTAGAATTTGAATTAGATCGTTTTTTCGCTCAATTTAAAATACCAAACCGACTTGATAGGCTCTGTTTTTCACGAAATTCGACGGATTTTAGCTTTGCAAACCCTGCCCTGCCCCAGTCCTATTTTAACTATAAATAATTTATAGCACTAAACTAATTCTAACACTTCTCCTTCTACTCCCAGTCCCAATAACAAATCAGCACCTTTAACCCACCACGGCACCACCTGCTCCTCTTCTCCTCTCTCGTGATCGTAAATCGCAAAGATCCTTTGTGTTGTTCTTGATGCAACAGCAATCTCTATAAAATCCCTAGAGCAAGAAACCAAGAAACGGGAGGGGAAACGTTCAAGAAGAAATCCTCTTTCCTTCTTTCTTGATGCAAAAATCCTGGGACGAGCCGAAAGATCCTAGAGTTGTTGCTTTTCTTGGTTGGAGCCTTGGAGGAAGCATCCATCTACCCTGCCAAGGAATCTTTTTTTGTCCTGAGATTGAGATAGCGAGGAGAGGGAAGGAGGAGGGGAGATGTCTCGGGGTGGCAACTACGGGGAGGTGGGGCAGAAGATCGACTACGTGTTCAAGGTGGTGCTCATCGGCGACTCGGCCGTCGGCAAGTCGCAGCTGCTGGCGCGGTTCGCGCGCAACGAGTTCAGCCTCGACTCCAAGGCCACCATCGGCGTCGAGTTCCAGACGCGAACCCTCCAGATCGACGGCCGCACCGTCAAGGCCCAGATCTGGGACACCGCAGGCCAAGAAAGGTAATCAAGTAATCAATCAACTCCTCCATCATCATGAGTTTGTGTTTATTTATGTATTAAGCAGAACCAGATAAAAATGGCCAAGAACTGATGGTGTTGTGTGATGCTGTGACTGGATTCACTTGTTATCTCTTTGTTGATGGCTTTGGACAAAGCATGCAATGAAAGGTTTTCATTTCATTAGGGGTATATTGGAGAATTATATTGCAGACGTAGGCATGTACTAGCTATATAGCTGAGATTTGGCTAGTAATCCCCTATTTTTAATTATTGAACGGAGAGTTTTTTGTAGAATGCAGACGACCTACTAGTTCATTTTTTTTTGCTTGTTTCTTATGTCAATTTTGCAGTCTTTACTGAGTGGAGCAGTGATGGATTGATAAATTGTTTGTCGAAAATGGAACTTATTGTTTGTTGTGTGCAATAATGATGGAATGGCAATCCTCTCTGCTTTAAAAGAAATTTATTGTTCCTTGCTTTCCTTGCTCTGAATAGATGTTGTCGTTCATAAAATATGTTTACAAAGTGACAGAAATATGTTTTTCCTATTAATATTGGGTAGCTACCACACCAAAAATATTTTCATATGTTACAATTTACAAATAATATTTGCTCGATTCAAATGTAAACCGGATAGTTACTACTTACTAGAGAACATGTTTTAGATTTCAACATCTGCTAGATATTACCATTACCTATTAGCATGTAAATACACATTTTCAATCAGGAACAAGATTACTATCTACCAAAAAACTTTGATTCACAGCTCAGCAACAAGCCCACATATAAATTACTTTCTCAAATGGTAAAATGTCTATATCATTAGTTCCCATCCGGTCATCAGCATACATATATGTCATTAAAAAACCATGGAATTGCACAGTGAGAGTGAGTTGATAAGATCCTGTGGGCCATCAGTATCTTTATGCCTTGTTATCCTCTAAACCAAGTGAAAGAAAGGAGTAATATCCGACAATCACTGTATTTAAACTGGCTCTTATCATTGTTATTATGGCGCCGACTAGGCGGCCGGCTGGAGGCGCCATGGCCCGGCGCCTCTCCTGAAGACGGCCAGGCGGCCGCCTGGGCGTCCTGGCGTCGCGGCGTTGAGCATCCGTGAGAAAAAGTTTACGCATTTTAAAGCAAATCAATGGTGGAGATCATAGTTATCATGGCGATAAGGCGAGGCAAGTCACCCAACCACCTTCACTCCTTTTAAGCGCCTGTGGCATGTGGCGAGGTGACACCATACTCACATTCCGACTTTGTATGGCAGAAAATTTAATAAGTAGTTAAGCACTTCAGCATTAAGGAGCACATGCATACATTGACGTTGCCTGATGCTAACCCTTCCATTGCTGTGCTATTCTCCCACGTAGCACTAGCCCCCCTCCAACAGCAAGCTACAGTATGCATTAAGCAAGTTCTTACAATCCCCTTTCTGTGCTCTAAGAACCACACGACCCCATCCAACAGCAAGCTGTCGTGGAGCAACTGCTAGCGAGCCAGCCCAACCACAAACACACACGCGGAAGAGCCAGCCCAACAACCACTAGCGCTGCATTGCTCATGGTGCACACAGCCACATAGGGATATGGGAATGGCAAGCTGCCGCCACACACATGTGTAGACATAGGAGAGAGAGGATGCAAAGAGACGAAGAAATACAGAGAAGGAAGAAGATAGCAGAGAAAAGAGCTAGCAACCAGCAAAAACAGAGAGGACTCGGTGAGAGATGAAGAAAAATAGAGAGGGAAGAAGTTAGCATAGAAAAGAGGGGAGGAGAAGACAGAAGAGGGTAGAGAGCAGAAACAAGCTTGGAATGGGGATAGTGGCATCAACCTGTGCTACTATGGAGTGTGGATGGCGATGGGGATGGGATGGCGGCAGCCATATCTGGCGGGGAAGCCTGGAGGAAGCGCCTTCTCTTCTAGCACCGGCGCCGGAGTTGGTAGGGATGGGATGCCAATGACTGGTGGTAAGTTTTCTTTCTCACTCGACACCTGCCTTAGCCGTCCCCGATGCCATGGCCTAAGGAGGACGCCATAGGCATGTACGGCAAGGTGAGGCTGTGGCGAACCCTCCTGACCGCCGTACTGCTTAAACGACGATAATGCGATGCTTTAGGGATGCTTTAATAACCATGGTGGAGATATAATCTAGCGTCATGGAAATATTTCCAATGAGATAATATAGGTCATGCCTACTTATTAGCAGTGAATCCAACTCGGATTCGGGTGTCCAATTCGGCAAAAAAAAAATGGACATAGGAAATGCTATTCAGAATCGGACACGGGTGTTGGAATCTGACTCGGATTCGAGGTATCCGATTCGGCAATTTTTTGACACAGGTGTCCTAGAGCTAACGGTGTTGTCGTTGGCTATGCATGGATGTTATCCATTCTCAACCACTTATAATTTGATCAATTCATCCGTCTTTCTTGAAGTAATTAATACGCTAATTCAGTGTAGTGAAACAGATGATAAATGAATGGAATATTAAATTGCGATTCAAAATCATGTATACGCTCATTCCAAGAGTCCGGTGGAGATACACAGGAAGATGTTGAGGTCATGGCAAGCATGCGGATGCCAATGGAGTCTGGGTAAGACAGCAGCTAGCCTCCCAAAAGGATTCAGTTGGGCTCTGATTTGATTTGGATGGGATAGATTTACAAGTCGAAATTGCCCTCGAACGAATACAATGGCAATGCTTTAAGATTCACAAGTTATTTTCTAAGGAGTAGTACTAATGCAAGGCCCTTTTTTAAAAACAACATTTGAATCCCTTAGAACTAAAGCTTGGAAGTTGGAAGCAACTAGCGGAAGAGGATGCCTCAAAAATATCCCTGAATTGAGGTCTGAAAGTATTACCAGGATGTGTATCATCATATCACCATCACTTGAATTTCATATACCGATATTAAAGCAAGATCATTGGTAGATCACAACAGAGAATATAAATTAGTGTGATGACTTATGGTCACTCCCTGAATTGAGGTCTGAAAGTATTACCAGGATGTGTATCATCATATCACCATCACTTGAATTCCATATACCGATATTCTAGCAAAAAGTTTGTTGCGTGTTTCATAGTTTATTTATTTAGTCACTCACGTTATCTAAACCTTCATTGAATGTGGTAACAGGTACCGAGCAGTAACAAGTGCGTACTACAGAGGTGCAGTGGGAGCTATGTTAGTATATGACATGACCAAGCGTCAGTCCTTTGATCATGTGGCAAGGTGGCTTCAGGAATTACGAGGCCATGCTGACAAGAACATTACTATCATGCTTATTGGGAATAAATCTGATCTAGGCACACTTCGGGTTGTCCCAACCGAGGATGCAAAGGAGTTTGCTGAGTGTGAGAATCTCTTCTTCATGGAGACCTCTGCTCTTGAGGCTACCAATGTCGAGAATGCCTTCATGACCGTTCTCACAGAGATATACCGGATTATCAGCAAGAAAAACCTTGTTGCCAATGATGAGACTGATTCTAGCGGAAACTCAAGTTTATTGAAAGGAACAAAAATTGTTGTCCCTGGTCAGGAGCCAGCCCCTTCAGCCAAGGCGACATGTTGTATGTCCTCCTAGGCATAATATCGAACCATGTTGTTTCTGGCAGTTGGAGTATCTAAGTAGTCGTGCTGTTTCTACACACACAATAGCTGGGATTCTTGCGAGGAAAAATGAACAGGTCCATATGAACAATTAACTCACATACGTTGTAATTTTCTTGACTCGTTTTTTGTATCTGTTTTTGTGGTGGTGGTGGACTGGCGTGTAGTCACTAAGAATCCTATCTTCAGATATAATTAGTTCAACATTTTCTGTTTGTCATACTGTTCTTGCCCCGTGCACAAACATATATGCATTTGCTATACGGTACTTGCCTGTGTAATAAAAAAAGGGCATATCAACTTTTGTTCTCTGTTCTTAGTTTTGCCAATTTGGAAAACAGGCATAAAATGCATTTAGCTTGTAATTGAAAAAAAAGCGCCATCGCCTTTATTCCTGCTCATTATTGTCCATTTGGAACAAAGACACAATGGCTATCAGGGCCGATTGCAGATGCATTCTTCTGACCAATTTAACTGCTGATTGCTTGACGACTGTTGTATGTTGATCCTAAATGCGGCAACTTTGGCATATTATAATTATACAGTCCAGACCACTAATCTGATTATACAAGGCTACCATTATAATTCAGCAGAACATGCTATGGCTTCCTGCTGTTGATATTATAATACTTTCTACTCCCATCTTGCATTCTTCAGCAATCCTTCATCCGTCACGATTCAAGGACTTGAACCCCGGCTTCATTCTTGATGTCGTGGCTTAAGCTAGTAGTGGTGGAGTTTGAGAGAGAGATGCGCAGGGGGAGGGTGCTTGGGGCAGAGAGACTTGAGAGAGAGATGACTAGAGATAATCTTATTCATTCCATAATATGCTAGTCTCCTTATAACATGGAGGATCAAGTTTGACAACCTAATAATAAACATATCTCAAAAGAACTAACAAAGCAACTAACTCTTTAACAGCTTAACAAACCACTTAACTGGATGAGGGTGCAGCTGCTATGGCCAGCGTATGCCTGTTGGCGCGTCGGCTGTAGGTGAGGCCCCACATGACATCTGATATGGGGGTGGCCCGATCTTGCAATGACGACACTCGGACCCGTGAACTTTGACGAACACTAGCGCTAACCACCATCTCGATATGGAAGCTTGTGACACATAAATTCGCCCAAGAACACGCTTCTATCCTCGTTTACTTGACCACACGAAAGTAGACGTATATTTCCTTGCAATCACGCCGAAGAAGTTGCAAGAATAACGATAATACTCGTGAACAGAAGCATGTAAACAGTAGTGCGTCAATAGTTGCCATGTGAAGTATTCATCTAATTGGAAACTATCTTAAAAGTTTGGAAACAATCTCTTCTTTACATGTCACGGTGATCTCTTTCCATGTTTGAAGATGGCTCAAATATCTCCTTCCTTCTTTTTTCTTCTTCTTTCCTTTGTGTGAGGATGGCTGAAATTATCCTGCCTTCTCTCTTGCTTCTTTCCTTTTCTCTTGGAGTGCATACATGGAAGGAGATAGGGGTATATGAACAGTGCATAAATAGTGTCTTCTAATGCGGCTCTCGTGCTAATAATGTTCGCATCGTCTCCTTTTGGTGTCCATCCTCCCTCTCCTCCCGCTGGACATACAATATTCTGATACCTTCATATCTAGGAACATAAAAAGTAGTTGCAAAAGGAAACATCCAATTCTCATTGAAAGTTATGTTATGGCCAGTTAAAACAAAGGAATATTTTGAGCTAGTTTCTTCGCACGTGATCGTGTTATTAGTCCTTGAAACATGTTTAAAGCCTCATCATGAATAATGTAAGAAGATGGTGAAGATGAAGTTGGTGTAGTCGAAGTAATGCACTCATCATCCTCCCTCTCTTGAAAAGAAGTTATCGTCAACTCTGTATCCTATTGCCCAAAGAAATGAGTTAAATCTGAAACATTGAAAGTTGCACTTACAACGTAGTCATCTCGTAGAAGTTCAATCTTGTAAGCATTGCCATTAATCTTCTCAAGAACCTTGAATGGACCATCGCCTCTAGGCATCAATTTGGACTTTCGCTTTCCTAGAAAATGTTTCTTTCTCGAGTGAACCCAAACCAACTCACCTGGCTCAAAAAGCATTTTCTTTCTAGACCTGTTGGCACTATCAGCATAAGAACGCATCTTCTTTTTAATTACATTTTTAGTGGTTGCATGAAGTTTCTTAACAATATGAGCACGTTTAGAAGCATCCATATTTGTACATTCTTGTAAAGGAAGTGGTAATAAATCAAGTGGTGTGATAGGTTTGAAACCATACACTACCTCAAAAGGATAAAGTTGAGTACGTAGTAGAATGTGTACCACCCTATTGTATGCAAACTCCATGTGCAGCAGGCAATCATCCCACTCTTTTAAATTATTCTTGATCATTGTCCTCAAGAGCATAGATAATGTGCGACTCACTACTTCAGTTTGTCTATCAGTTTGTGGGTGACATGTTGTAAAAAATAATAACTTTGTTCCTAGCTTTGCCCTCAATGTCTTCCAAAAGTAACTCATGAATTTGACATCACGATCTAACAATGGTTAGTGGAACACCATACAATCTCACAATTTTCCTAAAGAACAAATCAACTACATGTGAAGTATGATCACTCTTATGACAAGGAATAAAACGAGTCATCTTAGAAAACCTATCAACTACAAAAAAAAGAACCTCTCTCCCTCTTAGTCCTAGGTAATCTCAAAATAAAATCCATGCTAATGTCTTTCCATGGAGCACTAGGAACGGGAAGAGGAGTATACAAACCATGTGGATTTAACTTAAATTTAGCTTTGTGGTATGTAACATATCGTTGTACAAATTATTCGACGTCACGTCTCATCTTAGGCCAATAAAAGTGATCACTTAGCATCTTGAGTGTCTTTTCTCTCCCAAAATATCCCATCAATCCTCCTGCATGAGATTCTTGCAACAACAACAAATAAAGGACAAATTGGGAATACAAAGCTTGTTAGCATGAAACAAAAGGCCATCATGAATATAAAACTTATCCCGTCCTTTTCCAGTTATAGTATGGCACTAAAAATTCATTATCATGAGTATACAAATATATCAAACTCTCTAATTCATGAACTTTGATTTCTAATTGAGTTAAAAAAATAGATTTCCTAAAAAAAGCATCAGCAACAACATTTTCTTTGCCTTTCTTATATTTAACAACATAAGGGGAAGTTTCAAAGAATTCCACCCACTTAGCATGTCTACGGTTCAGATTAGTTTTGTCTTTCAAATACTTCAAAGTTTAATGATCAGAATGAATAACAAATTCTTTAGGCCAAAGATAATGTTGCCAAGTTTCAAGTTCTCTAACCAAAGCATACATTTCTTTATCATAAACAGGATAATTCAATTGAGCTCCTCCCAATTTTTCACTAAAGTATGCTACTGGTTTTCCCTCTTGCATTAAAACACCACCAATATCAATCCCACTAGCATCACATTCAATTTCAAAAGTCTTAGTGAAATCTGGTAAAACAAGCAATGGTGCTTCTTGTAAGTGTTTCTTAAGTTTATTGAAAACTTGTTCTTGCGCTTCACCCCAAGTAAACACAACACCCTTTTTAGTCAATTCATTCAATAGGGCAGCAATAGTACTAAAATCTTTAACAAAACGACGATAGAAACCAGTAAGACCATGAAAGCATCTAACTTGACTCACATTCACAGGAGTAGATCAATTCTTAATTGCTTCAATTTTAGATTTATCTACTTCTACTTCTATGCCATGTCCAAAAACTACATAGCCTAAGAACACCACTTTATATTGACAAAAAATGCACTTCTCAACAATAGCATATAGTTTCTCATGTCGAAGCACGTCAAGAACTTGTCTAATATGTTCAATGTGTTCATCCATTGTTTTGCTATAGATAAGTATATCATTAAAGTATACCACAATAAATCTTCTAATGAAGCTCTTAAAACATGATTCTTCTAATGCACATTAGTTAGCCCAAAAGGCATGACTAACCACTCATACAATCCAAATTTGATTTTAAAAGCAATTTTTCATTCATCACCAAGTTTCATCCTAATCTAGTGGTATCCACTACGTAAATCAATTTTGGAGAATAAGACAGCACCATTAAGTTCATCAAGCATATCATCTAACATATGAATATGATGACGATACTAAATAGTAATATTGTTAATGGTACAACAATCAACACACATTCTCCATGAACCATTCTTCTTAGGAACAAGAATGACAGGAACAACACAAGAGCTCAAGCTTACATGTACATACCATTTCTCAAGTAATTTTTGCACTTAGTATTGAATCTCTTTTGTCTCCTTCGGATTGGTGTGATATAGAGGTTGGTTTGGAAGGGATGCATCTGATACTAAGTCAATTTGGTGCTCAATTCCTCACATGGGTGGCAAACCAGTAGGAACTTCATCTCGAAATACATCCTCATATGCCTACAAAAGACTAGAAATAGCAGTAGGAAGAGATGTCAAGTTGTTAGTGGAAATTAAAACATCCTTGAACAACAACAAATGGTGCATCAAATTGGGATTGTTCTTGACTTCTCACAAATCTAATTTTATAGCTATCATGACTAATTTCTCTTCCTCAACTTTCTTTTTTACTTCTCAAGCTAGCTCTATGTGTCTTATTTTCGGCAAGGTACAAATCACTAGCTTTTCTTTTATCTTGCTCTTTTGCTCCTTGTTTCTTCAATTGTTCTGCCACAATTTGATTAGGAGTCATGGGCAACAATTTTTTAGTGAATCCCTTATACTTAAAAGAACAAGTATTTTCATGCCTATTATGTATTGCACCTACATCAAACTGCTGAGGTCAACCCAATAATAAATGACAAACAGTCATAGGCACCACATCACAAACAAGTTCATCAGAATAATCTCTAATCTTAAATGGTATATTAACCATGTGTTGAACCTTTACATCCCTGCAATTACTAAATCATTGAACATGATATGGATGAGGATGTTTAAGCAATTTCAGATTAAGCTTGTCACAAATTTCCACACTAGCTAGGTTATGACAACTACCACCATCAATCATTAGCTTGATTACCTTGTCACATACCTTAGCTTGAGTTTAGAAAATGTTGCATCGTTGCACCGTGGAGTCATTTTCTTGGATTTGAACACTTAGGGTTTTAGTAACCACATGTGTAGGTCCTGTTTCATATGACCAATCTTGACCCTCGAAGTCTTGTTTTTCTTCATGTGCCTCTTCATAGACGCCAATTTCAGCATGCGGTTCTGTTTCACCTCTACTCATTGAGTCATATTCTTCATCTTTAGTAATGAGCATCACACGGCTGTTTGGACATTCCCATGTAATGTGTCCATATCCTGAGAACTTGAAACATTACCCCTCACTACTTTTGTCCGTTGACCCAACTGAAGACGTAAGGGTTGGAGCACCTTTCTTTTCTCTTGTTATACCTGCATTCTTTGTCATAAAAGAAGAGCAAAGGTCAGTAGAAACTGAATTTACTAGAGTAGAATAAGTACCTCGTCCCAAGCTGAAGCATGCTTTGGACGCATTCAAAGATGAAGATGGCGCCCTCAAATTGAAGGATGGTGGCCCTTTGTGCTGGCTTTGCATCTTTGATCATTTGTTTTTCCGCCTTTGTTGCTTGATATACCAACTCTACCATGGTGTTGTAGCGTTTATAAACAACAATACGTTTCACATTGTGATTCAAACCATGTAGAAATCATGCAATCGTTTGCTCCTCATCCGCTTGAACATGTGCTCGAATCATGGTTTGCTCCATCTCCTTGTACTACTCCACTGAACGTGCTCCTTGTCTTAAATTCTACAATTTATCAAAAAGGTCACATCTATAATGGTTAGGAAAAAAAAACAGCAAACATTTCCCTTTTCATTTCTGCCCATAAAGCAATGGGTGACTCTCCGTACTCCTCCCTTTGACTATTCACTTGTTCCCACCAAATCAAAGCATAACCATCAAACTCAAGAGCTGCCATGTGTAGCTTCTTCTCTTCCGAGTAGTTGTGCATTCGAAAGATCTTATCCACCTTGAGCTCCCAAGTGAAGTAAGCATCCGGATCTGCATCACCAACAAACTTAGGATCATTAAATTTTAGCTTACCAAACTTCTCCACAGGTTCTCCTCCATGTCATCGACTATGACGTAGGTAGCCATCATTGCGGTGAAGCATGAAGTCATTGTCCATGTCCTCCTCACTGGTGCCATACCCACGGCCTTGGGCAACATCATAGCCACCTCTCCCACAACCGGGCTGTGGTGGTCGAATCACATTGGCAATGACACGATCTCTCCTCCTTGATTTGGTCTCCAGCTTCAAGAGTGCGGCAGTCTCCATACTTATCTCATTGAGTTCTGCACCTCCACCTTGAACACTAGTCTCCCCTTATGTTCTATTCTCTAGTGTTCGATCCGCGCGAAACTCATTCAACTTTTTTATCAAATTCACTTACCATTTGTGTCACTATGTCGTTTCTCAAGATGCTCATGTTCTCATTGAGTTGTTCGTTGAATTCATTAGCCATCTTCTCCAATTCAGTATGTGTGACAAATGGTAACAACTTTTCCTTATCTCCACCATTATTTGCCATGGTTAATGCATACACAAAAACAACGCAACAAGTATATGATGTATATGGTGGAAACACTCAAGCTCACCCTCTCACTTACTACCCGAAGTTCTTACTACTCCTTTGGATTAAGGTGTTATACATACTCCGGTGGCGGTAGACAGGACAAAGGTGATTACTCAAGCGAACTCACAGTCAAAACGCTGCACGAGACAATTGCTGATATGTGGAGCTTGCAGGGTTAGTGTATATTCTACACAATATGATAATTCTAGTTATTGTAATGATAAGTAACAATACAAACTAGAATTCACAAACCCTAGTTGCCGATCTCAAAGATATAAGTGAATTTCAAGGAATGAGCTATGAAATATAAGTGATGCACTTTACACAAGTCGTAGAGAGACGCTAGCTTATTGCTTTAAAAATGTAAAAAAGGCACAAGATTGCTCACTAATTAATGCAATCGCACAATCTAAAAATTTCATACATAAATTAGGGTTTTGCTCAACCCACTATTTTCTTTTCTTTTCTTTTCTTTTCTTTTCTCTTTCTTTCTTTCTTTCTTTCTTTTCTTGGCCCTTTTGACTCTTTCTTCTTTTTTGTGACTTTTGGCCAACACTAGTATGAACAAAGTTTTGGAAACTCTAAATGGATGCCATAAGATAGTATAATGATAATTCAAGATTATACAATGTATTAATATGAACAGCTCTAAGCAATATCAAATAGCTAGCTCAATTGGGATCAAAGTTTTCACAAATGAACGAATGGTTCCCAAAAGTGGTAGGTACTGATATTTTTGTGATTTTATATATTGTGGATGCTACTGTACTCAAGTAAATCAAAGGAAAAAACTAGAACTCAAAAACAATCCATGAAACCCTAATTCGGGTTTTCTATGGCAACAGACTTGTCACATAGATTAAAGTTTTAAATCCACCAAATCTAGAAGGTTCACTATGGAATGACTTAAACATTATGTGCTAAGATTTCAGTACAATACAAGAACGCAAAAATCCAAGTTTGTATGCAAAAGTTATGAGCAAAACACCGAACTGGACCTTTTTTTTTTGAAAGAAACAGCAGGAGAGTCTCCTACTGGAGCTTATCATAAAATAAAGAAAGTACAAGTATCTTTGAAGGATCGAGATGGCGATCAGAGGGGGGGGGGTGAATGATCCCAAATTAAATTTTATCCCCCAAAGAAGATCACAAATGCAATTCTTCACCCAAAGAAACCAAGCCAAGATACTTAGGTATCAAATGAAGGCGAAAGAATCAGTTTTCACAAATTTCAGCCTGCGGCCGGCACTACCGCCCATGTAGGGGCGGCACTACCGGCTTACTGTAGTTACAGTAAAAACATGCATATGAACAGTGATTTCAGCACGAGTTCAAAAATAAAAATCGAGGAATCTTTTGATCTACTGATCCAAACTCAATGAAACTTTGTGGACACCTTCCTATGGATGTCAGGAACATATTCCAACCAGCGATTGCAAGAATAGATGTCAAAGTTCTGACCTTTTTCAAATTTACGGAAGGGTGCACAAAAACGGGTTCAAGAACAAAAACTTGACTCCTAGCTAGCTCGTGGGTTCTTGATGACCAAGATGAAACTAGATGGCTTCCCACATGTCATAGCAAGCTAGAACACAAGACAAGAACACCCAAAATCCCAATCTTGCAAGATTGATCCTCTCAAGAACAAAAATCGGTTTCTTTCAAGAAAGAGCGCAAGACTTGCCTAGATAATTGGGATATGATCTGAATAAGACTCATCCATCAATCATACATCCTCAGTATAAGATCCAAAAGCATGTAGAAGGAGGGGAGGCAAATCCAAATTGCATAAATGTAAATTGCAAGAATGTAAAGACTGAATTTAAGTGCGGAATATAAATGCGAAAAGTAAATTCAGAATTGAGAGGAATGGATTAAGCTTTCATTTCTGGAAGGGAGGTTTACAAAGCCTATGTGGGCAAAGCTTAAAGGAGCATAACAACCCCAAAACCTTCAAGATGAGGAGGGCTACCCCTACCCCTCTATTTATACTACTCTTGGGCAACCTACCACCCTTGGATGAGTTCTAAACCCTAGAGCACTCATCAAGGGCTAGGATTAACCCACTCAACTAGCCATGCAAGGGCTCACCCAAAACCCACACACATAATGTGTTTTCTTGCACGGTTTTCAAAGCACACTAACTAGACCCGCTAACCTACCAACTAGACCAAGATCCAATGGCCCTCATTGATCCATGCAGCGTCTAACTAGCATCTCGTCCATTCCTTGTCTTCACGGCTTGCCACGACTTCATCTCTGATCATCTTCCGGTGATCCCCGATCGTCTGAACCTCCGGCGCACCTCGCATAGTCCCGATCATCCTTCGCCTCACCATGATCTAGCTTCATCGACCTGCAACCATAAAAAACAAGGAAGCACATCACATAGCAATGTCCAAATTGATATGCAATATATCTCACGCAATTTCAAAATTCAAACTCAACATTCGCTCTATTGTCCGGCACTACCGCCTCCTGGGGCCGGTAGTGCCACTCGGCCAGCACTACCGCTCCCACCTAGTCGGTAGTGCCGCTCCCCTGAAGAACCATCAAACACCTCTCTCTAGAATATAACTATCGCTCCCCCGGCCAGTACTGCCGCTCGGCCGGCACTACCGCTCCCACATGGTCGGTAGTGCCGTCCCTGGCAGACACAACTCAAATTGCTTCATATTGAAAATCCAATTCAAATCAAACTTAAACCAGAGTAAACCAAGCTCAAATTTAGTCAATTACTCATCACCAACATGAGTAGACCTCCACATGGTCTTTCAATCTTATAGACCTTGGAGGCAGCAAAAAAAACGAACTGGACATAATTGAAACAAAAAGCCAAACTAAGGAAAAAATGATCAGCAACTAATGTAAGTAATCTAATGGATCAAAACTTAGCAAAACACACCAAAATTTTAGATTAAACTAAGGGTTTAATTTTTGTGAGGCAATTTTTGAAATAGGACAAACAAATTAAAATACTCTAGGGATAGAATTCGTGACCACTCAACTATGCTCTAATACCAAGATGATACGAGGGTGGCCTAATCTTTCGATGACAAAACTCGGACCCATGAATCTTGACGAACACTAGCACCAACCATCGTCTCAATATGGCAACCTGCGACACATAAATTCACCCAAGAACACGCTTCGATCCTTGTCTACTTGACCATGCGAAAGTAGACGTACATTTCCTTGCAATCACACCGAAGAAGTTGCTAGAACAACAGTGATAATTTCAGAATTGGAACTCCCTATTCTATCGGGCTATTTGAGTACAATCCATAGAATCAAGAGTATTTCCTTGATCTGAAATTTTGTGGTTATGTTTACAATGGATGGAGCTCATATATATAGGTGGGTCATGAACAGTAACAAGGTTTAAAAGTTTAGAAACAATATCTTTTATCCATGTCATAGTGATCTCTTCACATGTTTGAAGATGGCTGAAATATCTCCTTCCTTCTTTCTTTCTTCTTTCCTTTGCATGAAGATGGCTAAAATTCTCATGCCTTCTATCTTGCTTCTTTCCTTTCCTCTTGGAGTGCATACATGGAAGGAGATAGGGGTACATGAACAGTGCATGAATAGTGTCTTCCATGTGGCTCTTGTGCTTGTAATTTTCGCATCATCTCCTTTTGGTGTCCATCCTCCCTCTCCTCCCGCTAGACACACAATATTCCAATACTTTCATATCTGAGAACACAAAAGGTAGTTGCAAAAGAAAATACCCAATTCTCATTGGAAGTTATGTTATTGTCAGTTAAAAGCAAAACAACATTTTAAGTTAGTTTCTTGGCATTTGATCATGTTATTGGTCCTTGAAACATATTTGAAGCCTCATCGTGAATAATGGAAGAAGACGGTGAAGATGATGTCAGTGTAGTTGAAGTAATGCCCTCATCAACATCTCTCCCCGCCTTCTCAGGCAACTCATCCTTGAGCTGGAATGAAGAATAATGAGCACAAAAATTGATGAGAGATTCCTAGGAGGCTTTTGCTGCCGGCTGGCTAACCCAATGAATGAGAACTTCCCAGGCATCCCGTCAATGGCATGCTTGCAGCACGGCTATGGTGTAGGACTGACCTGAACATGATAGAGATCAGATAATGCTGGAGGGGAAACTGGTGGTTGTCCTTTGTTTGGCTTTAGTAGACTGATGTGGAAGACATTGTGCAAATTGGCACAAGGAGGCAGTTGGAGACGGTAAGCCACATCGCCAATATAGGAAGCACATGCTAAGGCCCATAGAAGCGCGGGTTCAATTTGTTTCGGGCATGGTTAGCCAAGGATGACATCTCGCAATATAGCAACCGCAACCACACCTAGTCATCCTCATGAAAATGCAGCTCACGGTGTTTGTTGTCTTATTACATTTTTGTAGAGCTACTGAGCTAGAAGGACATGATCACGGATATTCATGAGGAGCTGATCACGGTTGACTAATAAGTGCTCCACTGTAGCCACCCACCCTAGCACACCCACTGCCATAAGATTGCAGAGAAGGTGGCTCACATCCATATACCATTTTGAAGGGCAAGTCATGAAGAGATGCATGAAAAGAAGTGTTATAATAGTACTCTACCATGGGAGGCCGTTGGAGCAGTTGACGAGGACAATCTCCCATGAGGCAGTGCAAATACATGGCGATCACCTTGTTAACAGTCTCTGTCTGGCCGTCGGATTAAGGGTGGAATGCTGAGTAGAGGTGAAGGCCAATGTCTGCCAATCGGAACAATTAAGATCAAAAATTGCTAGCGAAAATGGGATCACTGTTAGGGACTACATGCAGCCGTACAATCTCGTCGAAGAAGGCTCTGCGATCGAGCTAGCTTTGTATGGGTGCCTAAGGGAATGAAGTTAGAATATTTGGAAAACCCGTTGATGACGGAGAGGATGACATATTTGCTATAAACCTTCACGAAATCCATGGAAATATCCATCCAAACTTGAGATGGTACGTCCAAGGGTTGAAGAAGGCTTGTCAGATGTAACTGCTCTGCTTTGTTCCGTTGGCATGTTGCACATGCCTTGATGAAGTCCTGGACTACGGCCCATATGCGGGGTGTGTGGAAGTCATCACGTAGATGACGCAACATCTTTTGCACACCTTTGTGCCCAATCGTGTGGGCCACAACAGTATGGCTAAGAGAGCTAAACATCGACAGCACATACACGTGGCCATCAAAGAGCAGCATGTCATCCATCACCATTCATGGCCCATTGAGTTGGTCAGCAGCCAGTTGCTCCCGGAGCGCCATTAAGGTAGAGTTGGTGGCATTCTCATGTTGGAGGTTATCAAAGATGGCGAACGTCAGCACGGAGAGAGCCAAGACTTGGCCCATATTAGCGTCACGTCTAGAGGGGGAGTCGGCGATGACGTTTTGGCATCTGGGCTTAAACTCAACTTGGAAATTAAATCCAAGGAGTTTTCTCACCCAAGCATGCCGCGGAATGGTGGAGAGATGTTGATCCGATAGAAATTTCAGGCTATAATGAACAGTGTGTACCAAGAAAGAACGACCCCATAAGTGGCCACCAATGGTGTACAACTTGAATCAGTACAATCAGTTCTCGTTCGTATGCTGTGAGGTTGGTGTGTCAAGGAGTAATAGGCCTACTAAAGAAGGCCAATGGACCCGCTCCTTGGTGAAGGACTACGCCAAACCTGAAGCTCAAGGTGTTGCACTCCACCACAAAGTCTTTGGTGAAGTCTAATAGTTTTAGCGTTGGTGCCGACGTGAGCACCCATTGGAGTGCCTGGTTTGCTTTGTCGAACCAAGAGAAAGCCTCCTTCTTGAGAAGATGAGTCAAAGGTGCTACCAGCATACCGTAGTCTTGAATAAATCGGCGGTAGTAGCCTACCAGTCCCAAGAAGCCATGCAATGCTCAGATCGACTTGGGAGTCAGCTAGTCTAGCCATTATCAGAGATGATGTGGCCGAGGTATGCGACGAATTGGACCCCAAAGAAACACTTGGATCTTTTAAGGAACAATTGATGCTGCTGGAGAATTTTTAGGATAGTGAGTACATGCGGAAGGTGGTCTGCCCAGGATGAGCTGTTGATCAAGATGTCATCAAAAGACACAAGAACAAACTAGCGAAGGAACGACTGCAACACTTAGTTCAACAATGCTTGGAAGGTTGCTGGCGCGTTTGTGAGTTCAAATGGCATCACCCAGAATTTGAATAGTCCTTGGTAGGTCCTGAACATCGTCTTCTCCATATCAGGTGGGTGCATGCGCACTTGATGGTACCCTGACCGTAGGTCCAGTTTGGAGAAAAATTGGGCTCCCTGCAGTTCATCTCGAATACTTCAACTACTACTATCGAGAATTTGTCCTTCACCATCTTGTCGTCCAGGACACAATAGTCGATGCAGAAGCACCGTGAGTCGTCTTTCTTCTGACTACCAGCACTAGTGCCAAGAAAATTGAGGAACTCTTACGGATGACACCTTGGGCCGGCATGTCATCGCATTGGCATTCTAGCTCATCCTTTTGATTTTGGGTGTTGCGATAAGGACGTACTGCCACTAGTCTCGGTGCTGGCAAGAGGTGGATGCGATGGTCATGATGGTGAGAGGGTGGAAGACCCCGAGATTCTGTGAATTAAGTCATTGAATTCCTCCAAGAGGTCGGTCATAACATCCAGGATGGTGTAGGCTAGGATGCGGATGCCTTGGCTTGGTGTCATCAGGCCTTGCCATAACACTTACGTTCCCTAGTGTGAGAACGACATTTGAAGCGTGCAAAGTCCTACAACATGGGCCCAAGCATGCGTAGCCAATTGACATCGAGTACAAAGTCGAATCCTTCCAGATGAGTGGCAAAGCCTTCAAACATGAAGGCCTCTTGGCCAATGTTGATCTTTAGGCCGCCACATACCCCACTACAAGTGAGTCGATCAACGTTAGCCACCCTCACCTTCAGCCTTGTGTGGGGTGAAGAGTGACTGCTGCCCGTGCTGCTGCTTCTTCTGAGATGAAATTATGGGTTGACCCAGTGTCTAGGAGGGCAATGAGTTGTGTGCCCCTAACTGAGACATTGAGTTGCATGGTCTCACTCTCAAAAGGGTGCTCACCTGCTAGCGCATAGAGGGATATTTCTCGGTCATCGTCCTCCTCTTCAAGTGACTATAGCACAAATAGACGTTTGCACTGATGGTTGTGAATTTTTCGTCGCAATTGTAGAAGATTCCCACCTCCTGTCTTGCTAGCATCTCCTCAGGTATCAGCACCCTCCATGGAAGATGTCACGATGTTGCCTTGTTCATGTTGGCTTGTGCCGTGCTTGCTAGGACGATCGAAGTGGCTGCCGAGCGCCACTGCGGCGGTCATGGTAGTGTTCCCTTATTGGTTTATTGGTTTAGCAGTTCCTGCATTTGCCCATAGAGCTCATAGGATCGCACGAGGATCATGGTGACCTTAAGTGTGGCCGATGCTTGTAGCTCGATGTCGATGCTCAAGGTGCTCTACAATCCAACCGTGAATATTTTGGATATGTTGCTCCTCCGAGAGCGTGCCTGCGTGATTGAGGAGCGTGAGGAACTACTCTTGGTACTCCGAGATGGGGCCTGTGCGCCTGAGGGTTGCTAGCTCACCGAGTGGATTATATCGTAGGGTCAGCCCAAAGCGCATGTTGACCATCTCCGAGAAACGCTTCCATGGCGGAATGCCTGATTCTAGTCGTGTGTACCACTGTTATGCTGGTCTAGTCTGAAGGACCGAAATGGCGAACAGAGGGGGGGGGGGTGAATGGTCGCAAATAAAAATTCCCCCAAAATACTCCAACAAAAACCTCAACAAGATCGCTCAAAAGGAATTGTGAAAAACCCGAAAAACTAGACAACTATGTGTACCCCAAGCTTGCATGGATAAGTACCATAAAATATGTGGGGATTTTTGAGTCACAATCCTGGTTGTCTAGTGTCCAAGATAAAGAGGAATCAATTCAAACTCTTGCTTTTAGAAAGGACATCAATTCAAATCACAAAAGTCACTTTCAGAAAAGCAAAAGCAGAATTCTCAGAACTTGTCCTCAATTTGCACAGGAGGTTGGTGGGTTTCTGTAGCTCACAAAATTTTGAGACTTTTTCTCCTGTGAGCATCAGAGTCTTGAAGAACTCCACCAAATTTCTCCTCAAAAGCCTTACAGAAAAACACGAAAAATCGAAGAACACAGTCTGGTCAAGAACTTCGAGCAGAACGTTTGGGGCTCAGTTTTCACCTCATGGCGCCCAAACGGTACAACAAGTGAAATCCAAAATTTTTCTGCAAGCGGATATCAGAGTCCCGCACCTCCTCCAACAAGAATCACTCAAAAGGATTTTTCTATATTTTTACAAAAATCAAACACTGACTGTTGCGCGAAGAACAAGTTCAGAACAAAGTTGGAACTTGAAAGAAAAGATGTTCTCTACTCAATCCAAGAGTGCAAAAGAGATGTAAAACCATATGAACACACTCAAAACATCCAAGAACAGCAGCATTTAGAAGGAGGGGAGGCAAATCCAAATTACTTGAAAGTAAATTATGGGAATGTAATTATGGAAAGTAAATGCTGAATTTAAATTGCGTAAAGTAAAGACATAATGTAAATGCATAAAATAAATTCAGAGGTGGATGAATAAAACTTTCATTTCTGGAAGGGGAGGTTACAAAGCCTCACATTCATGTGGGCAAAGCTCAAATGAGCATCAAAAACCTCAACACCTTCAAGGGAAGGAGGCTACCCCTCCACCAATATTTATACTACTCTTGGGCCACCTACCACCCTTGGATGAGTCCCTCAACCCTAGAGCACTCATCTAAGGGCTAGGATTTACCCAGACACACAGCCATGCAAGGGCTAACCCAAAACCCACACACATACCGGGTTTTCTTGCACGGTTTTCAAAGCATACTACCTAGACCCGCTAACCTATCAACTAGACCTCAATCCGACGGTCCTCATTGATCCACGCGGCATCTAGCTAGCATCATCTCCTTTCCTTGTCTTCTTGACTTGCCCGGACTCCGTCTCCGATCATCTTCCGCGATATCCCAACCGTCTCGACCTCCGACGCCTCGCCTAGTCCCGGTCATCCTTCGCCTCACCATGACCTAGCACCGTCGTCCCGCAACCATCAAAAACAAGGAAACTCCTCACATAGCAATGCCCACAAAGATGTGCAATAAACCATGCAACTCACCACTACCGTGTCTATACGGCGGTACAACTCAAATTGCTTCATTTTGAAAATCAATCCAAATCAAACTCAAACTTGAGCACACCTTGCTCAAATAAAGTCAAATACTCATCACAAACATGGATGGACCTCCACATGGTCCTTCAATCTCCCCTTGATGAGTATATTGACAAACCACAAAAAGGCATAAATTTGAGTTTGAAGAAAATGAAGAAGAAAGCAATTTTAGTTGCAAAGTCAAACTTGGTCCAAAGATAGAAATTAAATTAAACCATGACCAAGTTGACGAAGAGGAATTTAGATTTTAGAGTTAAATTTAACAAACAGCAAGTTTTCAACAAAAACTCTAAAATCCAACTAAACATGTCAAATGTGATTATGAGATTATGATCCAACAGAAGTAGTAGCATAGTTTTACAAAGATCATAATAACCAAATAAGCATTCACATTTTTATCTTTTTAGTGATGCCTTTTCTACGTTTTCTCCCCTTTTGGCAATATAGGCATCAATTTTTTTATGTATGCATGAAATGCAATCGAAAGAGCTTTGAAGATTATCCAATTGATCAAAATGGAAGGATATTACACCAAGCTTGTCAATTTCGAAGATGACTAAACTAAGACATGTCCAAGTGCAAATACGAGCTTAGTTTTGAATATTTCATTTTTAGCAAGATTTGACAAGTGCAACACTTAGCTTTAGTTTCAAAAAAGAAGAATAGCCACTCTAAGGATCAAAAGGAAAACCTAGAGTTCAACCTACTCAACACGTTGGGGAATCTAGAAGAGCATACAAGGTCCTTTGGGCTCATTTATCACTTAATGCAAATTTTGATTTATCATCATACAAGACATAGCGGGTGCAAATGTTTGACATTATTTGCATTCTTTACCCACATATGTCTTTGTTTTTAATTTATTTGCATTTTCTTTTGACAACCAATTGACTCAAGCCGTATGCGACCATCTCAAGATGAGCTCTTAAGAGGATGGTCTAGGTCAAACACGATGTATTCCAAGTTCATCCCAAGTGCAATGGGAAGCGGTCTTGTGAATACAAGGTGTTGAGTCGTATGTGCACAAGAAGAGTCAATTTTGTTTAATTTTCATTTTTAGCACAACGATTCATGAGCAATTGAAGGACTCTGCATGGATCAAACTAGTTTCACCCAAGTTGCTATAGGGACTCTAGAGAACTCCTAAATTTCTCAAATTATGGCACAAACCTCTAGAGAAGAAACCTAGCAAGTAAAAGCAACAAGTTTCATCAAGTTTTTCATTTAAAGCTTACTTCATTTTTAAGCTTAGCAAGTTAAATGAACTTGGACATACCTAAGCTAGTGATTTTCTTCAAATGATGTAGCATGGTGTATAGCATGAAGAAGAAATCAATTGCATAATAGACAAAGCTCATAAAATGTAAAATGCAGTCTAAATGCAATGCATGAACAGATTCCCAAACTCCCCTCAACAAATGAATCAATTTTAAGCTCAAATCTGGTTAAAGTTGAGTTATTATCAAGATTAGGCATAAAGAAAACCCGAATGAACTCAATCATAACCAGAAAAAGCAATGAGGAGAAGAAGTCGAGAAACGCAAACCGGATGGCTATAGAGCATAGAAAGATAGAAGAGACTCACTACGGCTCGGACTCGCTCTTATCTTCCCAAAGGATCGACATAGGGAAGTCGACTCTAGATCCCAACTAAGGAGTGCACATGCACTGCCTACCAGGAGGCCCAATACCGCTAGACTTATAAGACGTGAGGGAACTCAACCTAGAGAGAAGAGAGAACAGACTAATCACGCATGATAGCAACCTAAAGCACAAGATAAGAGGTCAATGCAAGGCATGCCGAAGTCTAAGTGAGTGAACTCAACTCAAGAAAACAAGCCCAAAGTCACCCAGAAGAAACACAAAGAAAAGAAAAGCTGGAAGAAAACATATAATACATAATATACAAACCAGCTCCCCCTCACGAAAGGCCGTAAGGGCTCACGACTCCAAGCTCACTCCTCAAGGCAACAAATCTGAGCTATCCAAAGGCTTGGTGAAGATATCGGCTAATCAAGGTCACTCTCTCGAATCAAGCGCGATATCTCCCTTCTCCACATGGTCTCTAAGGAAGTGATATCTAATATCAATGTGCTTGGTCCGGAATGTTGCACGGGTTTTTAGCAATGCAAATAGCTGAAGTGTTGTCACGTAAAAGTGGCACACTCTCTATCTCTAACCCATAGTCCCGTAAGGTCGATCTCATCCAGAGCACTGCTACAAAACTAGTCGCACAACATACTCGGCCTCGGTGGTGGATCAGGCAACTCCGATCGCTTCCTAGATGACCAAGAAACAAGAGAAGTGCCAATGAATTGGCAAGTGCGAAGTGCTCTTCCTATCTATCCTACACCAAAAAGTCGGCATCGTAAAAGGCTCTAAGAGATAGACAAGAAGACGAAGAGTACCAAATACCATAATCGGTGGTAGCACGAAGGTACTGAAAATGCGCTTGATCGCTGGCGGTGAGAGGCGCGAGGAGAAGCTTGAAATCGAGCGCACGGACACACAAGAAAATGTATGTCCGCCTCGAAGCGGTGAGGTACAAGAGGAGCCGATCATGCTCAAACTCCTTTTGATCAAGAGCTCACCATCCTCATCGGGCTCGAGGACGTAGTGGTGGCCATAGGAGTCATCACCGGCTTCCCATCGGACATGTCGAGCGCCTCAGAGGTCACGGGTATATTGCCTTGATGCAAGAAAGTGCCCTCCCGAGTCCGCTTGATTTGGAAGCCAAGAAAGTAGCTCAACTCGCCCATCATACTCATCTCAAACTCTGTGCTCATCACCTCGTAAAACCGAGACACAAGCGAATGAGACGAGCCACCAAAATGATATCGCCCACATAAATCTGACAAGAAGAAAATGAGACTCATGGTGTCGATGAATGCGAGTTTTGTCTACTATGCCCATTTTGAAGTCATGGTGAGAAGATAAGACTTGAGCCTCTCATACCATGCTCTGGGGCTGCTTGAGTCCATACAAAGCTTTGGAGAGCTTGTATACATGACTCGAAACTTGGGGTTCTCGAACTCGGAGGTTGTTTGACATAAACCTCTTCCTCAATATAGCCATTGAGGAATGCACTCTTGACATCCATTTGATAGAGCTTGAAGCCCGGGATGCGAGAATGCAAGCGGGATCCTAATAGCCTCTAGTCTAGCTACGGGGGCAAAGGTCTCCTCAAAGTCAAGACCCTCAACCCGAGAAAAGCCCTGCAACTAGCCTAGCCTTGTTGCGAATGACAACCCCATCCTCACTGCTTGTTTTGAACACCCACTTGGTCCCAATGACATTATGACCAGATGGGGCTCGACAAGCTGCCATACCTTGTTCCTCTCAAAGTTCTCAAGTTCTCATGCATAGCATTAATCAACGATTAATCGGATAATGCATGAGAAACATCTTCGGCTCAAAGGAGGCAACGAAGGCAGAGTGGAGGCAGAATCGGACAAACCTGATTTTGAGCGAGTGACGCGCTCAAACAGATCACCAATGATCCGATCGGTGGATGAGCTTCGGATATGACGGGAGGACCGTAGGTAGTGGCCTCTACCTCATGCACGTAAGAGGTAGGAGCAGAGCCACTCGGCCAAGGAGAGCTCGGAAGGCAAGAGTGGTCTCCCGAGGTGCGAAATGGAAACAGGAGGCACCTCGGTATAGAGGGAACTGGATCCGGTGGAACACCATCATCTCCATCATCCTCATCTTCTACAAAGATGGTCTCGGAGGGATAAGAAGAGCTCAAAATATCGTGTCTAGCTCTGGGCTAGCCTCATCAAAGGTCACATCACGGTCTCTATGATCCTATGCGCATCAACACCTGCACTTATAGCTACGAGAAGAAGTCGAGTAACCTAGAAAGATACCATCGTAAGAGCGAGACTCAAACTTATCTAGTTTACTGACTTCAAGATAAAACACTTGCAACCAAAACGCGAAAATGAGACACACTTGGGCTTTCGCCATACCTCAACTCATAAGAAGTGCGATGCAAATGTGCTCTCAAAACACGCGATTAGAAACATGGCAAGCAGTAGCTATAGCCTCACCCAAAACTTCCTAGAGTATCAGACTGCCTAGCATCGTCTCCGCCATCTCAACCAGTGGTCCTGTTCTTCCTTTCTACTACGCCATTCTCACGAGGAGCGTAGGGAGAAGAGAACTGATGCTCTAAACCGCACTCCACACCAAAACTCTCAAAGTAGGAATTCTTGAACTCCGTGCCATTATCACTGCAGATAGCTCAGAATGCACCGGGAGCTCAATAGACAACCTCTTGATCAAACCCCAAGTGAGAAAAGTCTCATCCTTCGAGGCCATGAAGAATACCCAAGAGTATCTAGAAAATCATCAACGATGACAAGAACATACCACTTCCCTCCCGCCGATCGCACTCTAGCCGACCAACAAGTGTCCATATGTAAAAGCTGTCCGGTGCATCACCATCACTACGGGATCGGAGGATGAGAAGCGAGAACCATCTTGCCATGTCGGCAAGGAGAGCAAACTAAGTCTTTGACCATCTTGAGTTTGGGCAAACCCGAATGAGATCGTGGTCGCTAACTCGGGTCAAATGATCAAAACCAATGTGACCAAGTCTCCTATGCCGAAGGAGAGATCACGGACTCGAAGCAATCAAACATCGAAGAGAGTCTCCGAAGAAGCGTAAAAATCAGCACGAAAGACTCTCCCAAATCTAGAAATCCCAAAACTAACCCTCCCGATGAATCAAGGATTCTACAGCATTACTCTTGAAGCTTACCTCGAAAGAGTCATCGATAAGTCGAGAAACAGAGAGCGATTGTATTGCGACTTACTTACTAAGGCAACATCTTTAAGAATGAAATTTTGGTTAATGCAGATGGTACCTTTAGCAATGACTCTACTCAAGATGCATCCCCAAAAGTGATTAACTCATCACCGGGGCTCGGACTAGGAAGAGAACCAACGAGAATCTCCGGTCATATGACGAGAACAACCGAGTCAACAATCCAAACATCGCCCTTCCCCATCCGATTTAACCCGATCAAGACATAAGAGAGAAAGATGACTCAAGATCGGGATAGAGTGAAGACTTAGGAACCCAATCTCAACCATACGACACCTCAGTACCACCACCACGAAGAAGATCGACTCGAGTGTCTCTCCGACGCCAACTCTCACACGATCGAGCAACTCGTAGATAATCTAGAGTCAAAAGCGGGTTGGCACGCCGTGGTGCAAAAGCCGACCATCCCGAAGAAGGCTGCTGGATCTCCTACCGAAAACACCTCACGCCACGATATCTACCTCGATGGAAAAACGAGGAATATCAAGAGGACGGCAGAAGATCGACTACGAACAGCTCCAGGACTAAAACTCGAAGAACTAGCATGAAAACCAAGTCCTGGACGCTGCCCAAAACAGGCGACTCTCTAACCTGTCTAGAAGCAGTGTGTGTCTTAGGAGCACTCAAAGTCCGGGATGACCACAATACCCCTAAGAGCAACAACACGCCACACCGAGTGATCTTGGCGCGCTGAAGCGTAAATCTACTAGGTGACCATCCTTCTTACAGAAGGTGCATGTGTACTTCGCCTTGCTAGAGGCGTATAATAGGAGTAACACCCTTCCGGTCAAGTCCTATGGACAACCCCAGAGACCTAAACACGGTGGTACTCACTCGGGAGCTACCACAATCTCACCACTCTTGGAGCCGCGCACTATGGTGGGAGGATGCGCCGGCGTGCTCCAAGGGATCAAATCCTAGACCTTGATTGAATCTACTAATCTTGGATTGGTCTAGAATAAGATTGAGCTTCTTCTTGCCTCCAACAAACTTCTCGAGAGTGCTCATAAGATACTGGCAATCTCGGAAGAAAGAAGCACAAGAAGAACAGGGGGAAGGAGAGGAAGAAGAACCAGAAAGATGAGCTCTCTCAGCACGTGCATTTTTCTCCCTCAGCACGGCTGCCTCAATCTTGAGGGCCTTACAAGAAACGCAAGGAGCATCTCTAATTCTATGGGCTTGGTCTTCTAATTTCTTCCTAAGCTCGACATGGATTTTATCCAAGTCCCCCACAATCTCAGTACATCGCAAGCAATATTTTTGTGACTTATCTAGTAAGTCCTTAGCAAGTTTAGCACACTTGACATTCAGGGTTTCATTGTCAAGTTTTAATTGCTTACAGCCCTCACATGAGCTGACTGGGCCCTTAGAAGCATATGATTCAAGTTCATTGTTTCTAGCAGAAAGCTTCCTAAGGTGTTCGCCATGGCATCAATTTCGCAAGCAATTTAGGGCAATTAGAGCATGATGGAGTGGAGTGAGCATGAAGAAAACTAGCCTCAACAGAATAGCATCAACAGTAACTAGTGCTAGCATTCTTCAACCTAAGACCATCAAGTTCAACAAGCACACTATCATGTATGGTCCTTAGGTTCTCCAACTCCACAAGAATAGCATCACACAAAGAGCAATCATCGGTGACTCGGGAGGAGAAGATCTAAGTGAAGCTAACTCCCGAGTCAAGGTACCTACTTCCTTTTCAAGCTCAGTACACCTAGCTCTAGCTCTAGCATGAAATTTTCCTAATTTGCGTAAAGCTTCGTTGAGCTGGTCATAGGAGGGTACCTCGTCCGAGTCATTTGAGAGCTCTGAGTCGCCGATGTCGTTGGTGTCGGCCATGAAGCACATGCCGAGAAGTCGTCGCCGCCTTTCTTCTCTTGCGGATCATCCTCGCCTCGTCGCTCCATGTCTCCGTGTCGGAGAGGTTGATGTCGCTGCGCGGCAAGGACGCGGTGGAAGAGCTTCTTGTTCTTGGAGAAGTTGCGGTACTTCTTCTCGTGCGCCGGTTCACGAACCGAGGCTTCTTGTTGCGGTTCTTGTCGGTGTAGTCGTTCTTGCCCGAACCGCCAACGCATTCTTGCCCTTCTCCGCTTGGGATAGTTCGCCGAATGTGGTTGGGGCCACCACACTCAAGCGGTGATCATGCCACCTCTCTTCCTCTCTCTCACCCTCTTGTATGCATGAGAAAACTTGCGGCGAGAAGAGCAAGCTCATTTTCTCGAAATTTTTCCAGTTGGTCATCGCTAGCTCGCAAAGGGCGGAAGAGAGAAACCAATAGAAGGATCAAGAAGAAGATCCAATGGGATCGGTGACCAAAGCCATCGATCGAGATTTCGTCTTCCGAGAGACGACATCGATCTCATGAGTCTTGAGGCGGAATAAAGCCCGCCAAGAGTCGAGTCGATAAGTCGGTGGTGTCCTTGATGGTGGTCACCTTCATCTCCCAAACCCGAAGGTCGAGTGCGGTCAAGAAATGCCGAGCATTGTCCGAGTCGGGTATATGCAACCAACTGCTCGGAGGTCGCTCAAAATCTTTGTAAACCGACCAAAACACTCGCCGAGACTCTCACCAAGCGTTGATCAAACTTGTTGTACTCGCGCTTGAACTGTCCTCTGCCTCACGCCTTGATTTGAGTAGAGCACTCATGGTAAGCATCGAGGTTACCCAAATCTCGTGAGCGGAGCGAAGGTGAGAAATCCTATCATACTCACCACGGCTAAGACCTCAGATAAGAATGTTCCTTGCCTTAGCATTCGCCTCAACGCCAACCATATTGATGGCCGTGACATTTTCATCGCCAGGAACCTCATACGGAGTTTCACCTTCGCCATATCGTAGCCCCGGCGTGATGTATGACTCCATCCGGATTTCCAAAAGGAAAATCAACTCCATTAAAGATGGGAGGCTTGGTGGAATATTTGTCCGTCGCCATGGCTCTTGAGACCGGTCAAGATCTATGGAAGAGCAAAACCGGCTCGATACCAATTGAAGGACCGAAATGGCGAGCAGAGGGGGTGAATGGTCGCAAATAAAAATTCCCCAAAATACTCCAACAAAAACCTCAACAAGATCGCTCAAAAGGAATTGTGAAAACCGAAAAACTAGACAACTATGTGTACCCCAAGCTTGCATGGATAAGTACCATAAAATATGTGGGGATTTTGAGTCACAATCCTGGTTATCTAGTGTCCAAGATAAAGAGGAATCAATTCAAACTCTTGCTTTTAGAAAGGACATCAATTCAAATCACAAAAGTCACTTTCAGAAAAGCAAAAGCAGAATTCTCAGAACTTGTCCTCAATTTGCACAGGAGGTTGGTGGGTTTCTGTAGCTCACAAAATTTTGAGACTTTTTCTCCTGTGAGCATCAGAGTCTGGAAGAACTCCACCAAATTTCTCCTCAAAAGCCTTACAGAAAAACACGAAAAATCGAAGAACACAGTCTGGTCAAGAACTTCGAGCAGAACGTTTGGGGCTCAGTTTTCACCTCATGGCGCCCAAACGGTACAACAAGTGAACTCCAAAATTTTTCTGCAAGCGGATATCAGAGTCCCGCACCTCCTCCAACAAGAATCACTCAAAAGGATTTTTCTATATTTTTACAAAAATCAAACACTGACTGCTGCGCGAAGAACAAGTTCAGAACAAAGTTGGAACTTGAAAGAAAAGATGTTCTCTACTCAATCCAAGAGTGCAAAAGAGATGTAAAACCATATGAACACACTCAAAACATCCAAGAACAGCAGCATTTAGAAGGAGGAGGCAAATCCAAATTACTTGAAAGTAAATTGCGGGAATGTAATTGCGGAAAGTAAATGCTGAATTTAAATTATGTAAAGTAAAGACATAATGTAAATGCATAAAATAAATTCAGAGGTGGATGAATAAAACTTTCATTTCTGGAAGGAGGTTACAAAGCCTCACATTCATGTGGGCAAAGCTCAAATGAGCATCAAAACCTCAACACCTTCAAGGGAAGGAGGCTACCCTCCACCCCTATTTATACTACTCTTGGGCCACCTACCACCCTTGGATGAGTCCCTCAACCCTAGAGCACTCATCTAAGGGCTAGGATTTACCTGACACACAGCCATGCAAGGGCTAACCCAAAACCCACACACATACCGGGTTTTTTTTCACGGTTTTCAAAGCATACTACCTAGACCCGCTAACCTATCAACTAGACCTCAATCCGACGGTCCTCATTGATCCACGCGACATCTAGCTAGCATCATCTCCTTTCCTTGTCTTCTTGACTTGCCCGACTCCGCCTCCGATCATCTTCCGCGATATCCCAACCGTCTGGACCTCCGACTCCTCGCCTAGTCCGGTCATCCTTCGCCTCACCATGACCTAGCACCGTCGTCCTGCAACCATCAAAAACAAGGAAACTCCTCACATAGCAATGCCCACAAAGATGTGCAATAAACCATGCAACTCACCACTACCGTGTCTATACGGCCGGTACAACTCAAATTGCTTCATTTTGAAAATCAATCCAAATCAAACTCAAACTTGAGCACACCTTGCTCAAATAAAGTCAAATACTCATCACAAACATGGATGGACCTCCACATGGTCCTTCATAGTCATGTGGAAGGCTGCCAGCCACACTTTCTCCTCCTCAACTATTCGCTAGCCATGAAAGAATTGTTCGCAATGGAGCTAAGGCAACGGGTTAGCTTTCTTGTCATAGATCGAAAAATCCAGCTTGTGATAGCGAGGAGCACGCCCCTCTGATAATGCATGCTCGTGGCCTAGCAAGTATGGCCACTGTTAGATGCCATCACCGAGGGCCCTCTATCACTTGGTGTGTGTGTGGTGACCCACCTAATTAACCCCAGGTACGACAGTCATCCTGCCATCACCCAAGGGCTAATTAAGTGGATCTCAGTACAGTAGCTAGCAAAACATCGGGCACCTCGATGCTTTATTAGTTACTATACTATGTTCAGTGTATTGCAGCAGAACAATAATTAGAGACACAACTGGAAGCTTTATAACATTCCATTTGCCACACGGGCTATTTTACAGACCTTAACTTACATAAGGACTATATTACAACAAAAGACAACTTATACCTCCTAACTCCCATCGGTTGGCAAGCGCGGGAATACGGTCTACTAGTACTACTATTCCTGCTGATAGTAGTAGTAGTAGTAACCGTCCTCCGGAAGATCCTGCACCTGTGAACAGTCCTCCACCCATGCCTCAGAGGGTTGTCCATGAGACTCACCTTCTAAGCAATGGGAGGATTAAGCAAGGGTGACTACTAGGTACTCAACAAGCAATAATAATAATGAATGCATTAAATGAGTTTCCAAAATAGCCCAATTCCTATCCAACTCCTCCTACATACTCTTCTCCTCCTAAAATACCTTTCATAACAAAATAAACTTTAGTTTTAAAGGTTGCAAATTTTAGATTGTAAAAGACCCTACTAATAGTGAGTATGACTTCTGTAGTCCCCAATCCAAGAGACTGGCTTGAATTCAAGATTTACCCTGTGCAGGTTTGTACCACTTTACCTATATTGACACCCACAAGAGATGCTCCAAAACGTTTATCCTATTCCGTTATTAGTTCTCCACCCTGCACTGAGTATGGGGTACACCTCCCAGGTTACCCCACCTCTAGATACAGTTGTACCCAGGCTTCATACAGTAGTACTAACCGGGCTTCAAATATACAGGCCCCAAACCAACTCTTTCACAGTCCCCCTAGGTCATACCAGCATTTTCCAGCACGACTATACATTCTTACCCATTGTGGAGAAACTAATACCATCCTAGGACAACCTTTTCTGACCGATTTCACACACCATGGTTGGTACCAAATTTACAACTCATTGCTCAAAATTAGTTTTTTATTTAATCTTATATACTAACCTATTGTAGAGAACCCCACTGGCGACATCCTTCTCATCGGTGTCCTCTACCCACTTAGTTAACACACGCCAACACATTACCCACACATACTCAACCATCCACCAATCCAACCATTCCATTAACCATACACATATCCCTCCAACCATCCATCCATTCATTTAACCCACACTTCCAAATTTACATTTTTCATTCATAAATACAATTTTCCAATGCAGTGATGGAAAAGTAATTCATAAAGCAATAAAAATAGTTAATAAAACATGATCAACGGAAAAGCTTGCCTAGAATAAACTCAGAACGTTCGACCTCGCTCAAAAAAGGGCTATGACTGACCAAAGGGTTCTGTTCTGGTCCTGAAACTTCCAACCTTTCCAATTAGGCAGTTTTATCATTTTAATGATTTGACATTCATTCTTATATGCATGCACTACATTGTTATTGATATTCTTTTATGAATCTAATGCCATTACTGATGCTTTTGATGAAATGCAATGCAGGTACATTCTCCATTTTCACTTCTTCCATTTCCTTTCTTCTTTTTCTCATTTTCACTTTCCCTCTCACTGCCATTTCTTCTCCTCTCCATTGCCTACTCTTATCTTTTCTCTTTGTCACTCTTTTGTTTGCCTTTACTCTTTATTGCCTTATGGCCTTTTGGTCGGCTCTTCTACTTAGCCGATTTGGCCGAAGGCCTTATTGGTTTCCTGGCCGAAGGCTACCAGACCCATTCGGCTGCCTCACTTACTCCCTCACTTCTCTTGGCTACTACTTGGCTGCTACTTTCCCTGAGCTCTTCCTCCCTGCCGCTGACTGGTACCAGAGCTCTCTCCCCCCTCTACTTCTCCCTCTACTGTAGCTTCAGTCCTCTCCTCCCTCTTTCTACTCATTCGGCTTCCCTGGATGAAACCCATTTATGGGTTAGGAGCTAACCCTAGCTCTGCAGAACAGGGGTCTCTATGCTCCTTTGATTTTTTTTTGGTGCTTTCTTGATTTGATTTACTGTAAGGTAAGGGTCTGTGATGCATATGGGTTGAGCTTCAGATTTTCTAGGGTTCCCCTATTGAGACCAAGGGTCTGATGAACAAGAATATTCTGAGACCAACTAGATCCACTAGGATCTAGTGATTTTGCTACCTTCTTTACTCTATTGGCAGAGACTTACTTGATGACCTTGAGGTTTTCGGTTTCTGAAGTTGAGGAAGCTGCGGTCCGGGTTGAGGTAGAGGTTGATGGGCTGGTCTCTGGCTTGAGGTCAGGGCTCCTCCTCCTAGCTCCCAGGGCTGATCTTCTTGCTTCTTGACCGCATTCCCTTCTTTTTTCTTCCTAGGATGTCGGTTGTGCTCCACTTGCTCCTTGGAATGGTTGTCGGTTTTGTGGTGTTGGCTATGAGGTTGTGGCTGTGGTGGCTTTCGGTCGAACACTGGGAAAGAAGAACACTTGTTCTTGCTGCCTCTAGATGGAATGGGTGCTGAACCTTGGTTGTGAGAAATGAAAATGGGAATGAATCGTCTCTTGGGTTTCACTGAGAGACAATGGGGGCTGCACTTGGTCTCCTCTTCCTTTGGCTTTTGGCCGAAACAAATGCTGGCAAGGGCTGCCTTGGGTATGGTGCTTGAGCAAGGGGAGATGAATCTCCTGGTGGCTTTGACTGCAAGAGAGACTTCACCTTTTTACTCATACACTGTTTTGCTTTTTACTAGCTCACTCCTCCTTTGACTGGTCATGCAGGCACAGCTCACTTCATTCTCTCATACATGCATGGATGCAGGTATGCTCTCTTTTAATTGAATATGCATATGCTTATGCAACTACTTAATTAATGTTCATTCTTAATTACTTCCTAATGCATACTTACTACTAATGATGCTAATGATATGATTATGCCTAATCATGCATGGATGATGGGGGATTAAGCGGGAGGGTCCTCACCTCCTACCCCCTTAAAAGGGATTTCGTCCTGAAATCTGACTCACCTAAATAGATGCGGGCAGATCTTCCTCCTCCCACGTAGCTTCTTTTTCTGTGTGATGCTTTCATTAAACCTTGCAAAACTTTGTAATAGCTCTTCTGAAATGATGTTCTTCTGTCTCAAGGATCTTGGTAGGACATTCTTCATATGTTAGATCAGGTTGTAGATGAATGTCTAGATCTGGCAGGGCTTGAGAAGGATCTCTGAGACAGGCTCTTAGCTGAGAAACATGGAAGATATTATGGATTCTGGACATTTGAGGAGGTAATTCCAATTGATAAGCAGAAGAACCTCACTGTCTTGAAAGGTACAACATATCGGGGGCTGAGTTTTCCTTTCACTCCAAACCGGTGTACTCCTTCCATCGGAGATACTTTCAAGTACACATACTCACCAGATTGAAATTTTAACTCCCGCCTACGCTTATCAGCGTAGCTCTTTTGTCTACTTGGGCAATTCTCAGCCTTTCTTGAATGATCCTAATTTTCTCGTCATTCTGACGAATGAGCTCCGATCCCATTAGTGATTTCTCTCCCACTTCATACCAACAAATTGGGGACCTACACCTTCTACCATATAGAGCTTCATATGGGGCAATTTGAATGCTCGATTGGTAGCTATTATTATATGCTAACTCCGCAAGGTGAAGGTATTTATCCCAGCTTTTTTTAAAATTCAGCACACATGCCCTTAACATATACTCTAAAATCTGATTCACCCTTTCAGTTTTGTCCATCAGTCTGAGTGTGATAAGCAGTGCTAAATTTTAACTTAGTCCCTAGGGTAGTTTGCAAACTTCCCCAGAAGCTAGAGGTAAAGATTGAACCTCTATCAGATGTAATGGTTTTAGGGACTCCATGAAGTGTGACTATCCATTCAATATAAATCTCGACAAACCTATGAGATGAATACTTCTGTTTAATGGCAACAAAGTGAGCAGACTTGGAGAGTTTGTCCACTATGACCCATATAGCATCTTTCTTAGCTTGAGTTCTAGGTAGGCCGGTGATAAAGTCCATACAGACGTCCTCCTATTTCCACTCGGGGATTTGGAGAGGCTATAGCAAGCCTGCAAGACACTGATGTTCTGCTTTAACCTTTTGGCACGTGTCGCACTTACTCACATACTCTGCAATCTCTTTCTTCATACCACTCCACCAAAAGTTTTCTTTTAGATCCTTATACATTTTAGTGCTCCCAGGATGAATAGAATACCGAGTGTCATGAGCCTCTTTAAGAATGATTGTTCTGATCTCTGTATCCTTGGGAACACAAATGCGATTATGCAATCTCAGGCTTCCCTCTTTATCCAAATTGAACTCAGAGGGCTGACCAGGTTTGATCCTCTGCGTTTCTTCTAGAATGAAACTATATGTTGCTTGTTTTTCTTTGATTTGATCTAAGAGGGTTGATTGAATAGAAAGAGCAGATAACATAGCAGCAGATGAGGATATGCCAAAGCTAATTTCCATTTTAGCCAAATCCTTAATTAGCTCAGACATGAAGCTTTGGAGGGTTAGACTATTACATTGAGCCTTCCTACTCAATGCATCAGCTACCACATTTGCCTTTCTTGGGTGATAGTTGATTGAGAGGTCATAGTCTTTGATGAGCTCTAACCATCTGCGTTGCCTCATATTCAATTCTTTTTGGGTGAAAATATATTTGAGGATTTTATGGTCATTGTATAGGATGCACTTGGCTCCATACAGGTAGTGTCTTCATAATTTCAATGCAAACACTATAGCTCCCAATTCTAAATCATGAGTTGAATAATTGGGGCGTAATTGCCTGGAAGCATAGGCAATTACCTTCTCATTTTGCATTAGGACACCTCCTAGGCCTGACTTAGATGCATCACAATAGATCACATACTCAACACCTTCTTCTGGTAAGGCTAATATAGGAGTGGAGGTTAAGGACTATTTTAGTTTTTGGAAGTTCTCCTCGCACTTATTAGTCCATTCATACTTACAATCTTTCTTCAGGAATATGGTGAAAGGGGCTGATATCTGGGAGAAACCTTTTATAAACTTGCGGTAGTACCCAGCTAACCCAAGGAAGCTTCTAATCTCAGTCTGAGAGGTAAGACTTTTCCATGTCTTTATGGTTTCTATTTTTCTTGGGTCTACTTCTATTCCTTTCCCAGATATGACATGCCCAAGAAAAGATACTTGACTCAGCTAAAATTCGCATTTATTGAATTTGGCATACAACTGATTTTCTCTCAGGATTTGGAGAGTGGTTCTCAGATGTTCTTTGTGTTCTTCTTCACTTCTAGCGTAAATTAGAATGTCATCTATGAATACCACAATGAATTCATCCAAATATTTCATAAACACCTTGTTCATCGGATTCATGAACACTGCTGAGGCATTAGTCAATCCAAATGGTACTAATGTATACTCGTAATGCCCATACCTGGATACAAAGGTAGTCTTCTCTATATCTTCTTCCCTTACTTTAATCTGGTGGTATCCTGACCGTAGGTCAATTTTAGAGAACACACAAGCTCCTCTAAGTTGATCAAATAGATCATCTATTCTTGGAACAGGATACTTGTTCTTAATGGTGACAACGTTGAGCTCTCTATAATCTGTACATAGCTTAATCCCACCATCCTTTTTGCTTACAAATAACATAGGTGCTCCCCATGGAGACACACTTTCTCTAATGAACCCCTTCTCTTCTAATTCCTTCAACTGCTTCTTAAGTTCATCCAACTCCGGTGGGTTCATTCTATAGGGTCTTTTAGCTATGGGGATGGCTCCTGGGATGAGATCTATAGAGAACTCTAACTCTCTGTCAGGTGGCATGCCTGGATGTTCTTCAGGGAAGACATCGGGGAATTCTTGGACTACAGGGATGAGAGACAGTGATGAGGACATCACTATGTCGGATACACCCATGACCTCACCACCACCACCTCCTATGCAAGGTCCTATCACAAGGGCACGCGCACAGCAGCTAAATCAACAGGTGAACTCGTTTCTCGGGTGGTATAATTATATTTTTGAGGATATACCACTACATAATAATGTGCTTGTGCTTACGAATCAAGGCTTAGAGCTGCAAGGACGTCATTCCTCATCACTACAAGCTATAGTACAAGTTATTCCCGAGAAGGAAGCCAAAACGTCCACCCAGGAGCAGTCCACCTTCCACTGGCCATAACTATTGCATACGGAGTCCGTTCGGGATGAGTGAGTACTGGATTAAAAGCTAAATTCGTGCTCTTTCCAACGGATCTGGCCTCATCATCAAATTCCACTCGAGCTGGCCACAGCAGTCAAAATAATGCGACGGTCTCTGTCTTTTAGGGTGCTGTGCCACCATAATTTTGGGCTGAGTTCCCATGTAATTAAAGTGGCGTGAGACCAACTCCTAGCAGCCATCCTTGGCTATATAAATTGGACAAGCCCCTATCTATCTCCTTAGGTTTTGATTTGAGAATAGTTACCCATGTGTGGAACTTTATCCTTGTTCTCCTGACTCGGCTAGAGCAGCAGTAAACAAGTTTCGAAACCTCAACTTGAGTGTGTGCTTCATCCTTGTTCTTGCTAGTTCTTCGATTGCTCGCAAGAATAGACCTTCGTGGTCAGGTCATCCGTGTTCTTGCACGGTTGATAACGACGAGGAGTGTGGTTTAGCGATTGCGGCGCTTATCCTTGTGTGGTTCGTGAGTCGGATCGTCAAAGTCATCCTCCGCCAAATCGAAGTTATCCTCACCGGAAGATCGTGCCGCCTTGTGCGCATCATTTGGTATCAGAGCAACGGTTGACCGGTGAGTTCTTGTATCTAGTTTAGTTGTTTCATTTCGTTTCTCCTAGAGTCCAGAAAATTTGCCCCACAAAAAATTTGTTCTCCGCTGTCCAAACCCTTTTGTGCCTTTCAATTAGTTAATTTTGTTTTTGCTAAATTGAGTTTGAGTCCGTTCTAGTATTGTCTTGTTGCTGTTCATCTTGTTCATCTCCCCACATCAAAATCCATTCCTAAAGTCCAAAAAAAAAAAATTCCATCTCGGGCAGAATCTGTCCATCTTTGCAACCACCACCAAAAACACCATAAATCCCACTTCCCTTATCCTTTTTGAGTGAAACCAAAAGGAGCCGATCCGTGACTTAGTATGCTATGTTGATGCCAATTTTCACATCCATACTTACAAGCACGAGAAATCTGTGAACGTTTCAATAAGACCTAATTGCTGTCCTGAAATCTGCATCTGTGTGCAACTGTAAAATTCGTGCAAAATTCTCGGTTGAATTTCAGAAAGTTTGTCCAAAATAAAAGTTGTTGCAAAAGCCGTCAGGAAGAAAACCAAAAAGAAATCATTGAAAAAAAGGCACATGACTAAAAGATACGGCCAAAATACCGACCTGCTGTCTGGTGGACAGAAATCAGCAAAATACAAAGTTGGATCCATCTTGTGCTCCCAAGTTGCAAATTGCATATGCTTGAATTTTGTTGTGTTTACCACTTGTATCCACTGCCATATCTTTTGTTTTAGCCTAATATCCATCTTTGCTTGATCAGCAACATAGGCTAATTGCTAGTTTCGAACACTTATTCAATTCTATGCAAATTCTGAGATTGGCTGATTGTTTTCCGTTGCTACTCATTATAAAGCCTTTCCGAGCTCCACTTTTACTAACCATACAGGTGATAAGTCTTGCAATCGCTTTACTCACACTTGAGATCAGTTTATCACGAACCAGCCACCGGATTGCACCCTTGCTGCACTTGTAAGAATTGGTAAGAGCTTGGTGAGAGCAAGAGAAAGAGACACTTGATCTTTTCAAAGAAGTAGTAGTGATAGGGAACTATATACTTTTGTGTGTTTCCTTGTTTATTGCTAACCATGGCAGATGACAATGGAAGCTATGAAGAAAACCAAGCTGAAATTCTCACACCCCGCACGAGAGGAATCATACAACACTTTACACGCTTGCTCAATGTGCATGCCGAGAACCACGACAATGCTATGGTGAGATCAACAACAACCTTGCGACACTTCGTGAACGTGTTGATCGCCTTGATAGACGACAACCACCACATGCCGCCAATCAGTCAATCATGAACCAAGACAAAATGGTGCACCAGACATCGAACACCGCTTGCTGCCCGCTCTTGGGCAAACGGGTAGAAGAAGAAGAAAACAACTACGTTCGTCGATACTGAGGACGATGATGGTTTCAACTCACACAATGATCATGATCATCGGCGCCTTCGACATAATCGACAAGGTATGGGTAGAAATCAGCGTGAACAACGGAGGTACGTGATGATCCATTAGGAAAGATTAAATTTACAATGCCTCCATTTGTTTGGAAAGTATGCCCTGATGCTTATCTTGATTGGGAATTAGCAGAGAACAAAAATTTGCTTGCTATGAATTTCCGAAAATAGAAGAGTTAGGGCTGCTACTAGTGAATTTATTGATTTTGCTTCCATTTGGTGGAATGATACATGTAGAAATCATAACAACATACCTAGAACATGGAATGCTTTGAAAAGAATGATGAGGGCCAGATTTGTTCCTTCTTACTATGCTCGTGACTTGCTCAATAAATTACAACATTTAAATCAAGGAAATAAATCAGAGAGGAGTATTATCAAGAAATGCAAATTTGTGAGTTGCGGTGTGGTTTGGAAGATAATGAAGATGCTAAGATGGCTAGATTTCTAGGTGGACTTAACTGTGAAATTCGGGACATACTTGATTATAAAGAATACAACTCATCACTCGCTTATTTCATCTTGCTTGCAAAGTGAAAGGGAAGTACAGGGACGACATTCCAAGATGAGAGGGAACTTTGGAGGCTCTTCTTCGTCACGACCAAGCCAAGTGCAAGTAAAGGCTCCATCCACTACTTCGGGACGAGCACTTCCACCCTCCAACCGTGGGCGTCCTGCTGCCTCTACTTCCACTCCATCACATATCTTCGACACAAAGAATTCTTCTTCAATTGCATCCACAGGTCGTACACGCGACGTGCAATGCCATCGATGCAAAGGATTTGGACACATGATGCGTGATTGTCCAAGTCAGCGTGCTTTAATTGTTCGGGAAGATGGTGAGTACACTTCTGCTAGTGACGTTGAAGAAGATTTTGCTTTAGTTGTTACTGACCTCGCAGGTGAAGATCAAGGGGGTGAACATAAGGAGGAGCATTTGGGTGCTGAAATTTCGAAAGATACATGAGCATCATTGTGAAGCGTGTCCTTAGTGTGCAAATAGAGAGTCTTGAATGTAACCAACGTCATAACTTGTTCCAAACAAAATTTGTCATCAATGAGCGTTCAAAGTCGAAGTTATCATTGATGGAGGAGTTGCAATAATCTTGCAAGCATGGAGATGGTTGAGAAGCTTGGCTTGACCACAACACAACACCCACATCCCTACCACATTCAATGGTTCAACTCAAGTGGAAAATTGAAGGTAACAAGAATGGTGAGATTGCATTTTCTCTTGGTTCATATCATGATCATGCTGATTGCGATGTTGTACCTATGCAAGCATGCTCTTTGCTGTTAGGTAGACCTTGGCAATATGATAAAAATACTTCTCATGATGGTAGAACTAACCAATACACTTTTATGCATAAAGGAAAGAAAATTGTTTTGCTTCCCATGTCCCCACTGCAATTTTGAAAGATGACTTAGAGAAAGTGAAAGAGAGAAGGAGAGTGCTAAAAGTGAAAATCAGATTAGAACCAAAGAATTAGCACAATCAAAGAAGAAAGAATCCAATTCTAAGAGAGCTGAAATCAAGTTAAAGGGTGTTGTCATGCTAGCTACAAAATCTGATTTAATTGACATGATAGAATGTAATGTTGGATGCTATGCTTTGATTTGCAAAGAGACTTTGTTTTCATTCAAAATATACTGTTTCTTTGCCTTCGCTATTGTTAACCTTTGCAGGAGTATGAGGATGTGTTTCAAAGAGGTACCCCTGGGCTGCCACCTTTGAGGGAATTGAACATCAAATTGACTTGATTCCAGAGCAACATTACCAAACCGAGCAGCATATAGGACCAATCCAGAGGAGACTAAGGAGATACAACGTCAAGTGCAAGACTTGCTCGACAAGGTGCGCTCGAGAAAGCCTTAGTCCTTGTGCTTTGTTCTGTGCTTTTAGTACCTAAGAAAGATGGATCATGACGAATGTGTGTGGATTGTAGAGCTATCAATAATATAATCATAGGTATCGTCACCCTATTCCTAGGTTGGATGATATGCTAGACGAACTGAGTGGCTCTATTGTGTTTTCGAAAGTTGACTTAAGAAGTGGATATCACCAGATTAGAATGAAACTTGGGGATGAATGGAAAACAGCGTTCAAAACTAAATTTGGCTTGTATGAGTGGTTAGTTATGCCTTCGGTTTGACTAATGCACCTAGCACGCTTATGCGATTGATGAATGAAGTTTTACGTGCTTTTATTGGAAAATTTGTGGTGGTCTACTTTGATGACATTTTGATCTATAGCAAGTCTCTTTCTCAACATATTGAACACTTACATGATGTTTTTAATGCTTTGAGAGATGCACATTTGTTTGGTAACCTTGAGAAGTGCTCCTTTTGCACCGATCGAGTCTCGTTTCTTGGCTATGTTGTGACACCGCAGGAATTGAGGTTGATGAAGCCAAGATTGAAGCAATCAAGAGTTGGCCGACTCAAGCACGGTCACACAAATGCGGAGCTTTCACGGACTTGTTGGATTCTATCGACGCTTTGTGAAGGATTTCAGCACCATCATTGCACCATTGAATGAATTAACAAAGAAAGGTGTTTCCTTCCATTGGGGCAAGCGCAAGAAGCTGCCTTTAATCTTTTAAAAGAAAAGCTCACAAATGCACCATTACTTCAACTTCCAGTTTTGGTAAGACCTTTGAACTTGAATGTGATGCAAGCGGTATTGGAATTGGTGGTGTATTGATACAAGAAGGTAAACTCGTTGCTTATTTCAAAGTGAAAAATTAAGTGGGCCTGTTCAATTATTCTACGATGATAAAGAATTGTATACTCTTGTGCGATCTTTAGAAACGTGGCAACATTACTTATGGCCTAAAGAATTTGTCATACATTCTGATCATGAGGCACTTAAGCATATTCGTAGTCAAAGCAAACTGAACCGTAGACATGCTAAGTGGGTAGAATTCATTGAATCATTTCCTTATGTCATCAAATACAAGAAAGGGAAGGATAATGTGATTGCTGATGCATTGTCTAGAAGATATGCCATGATGTCTCAACTTGATTGTAGAATTTTTGGCTTGGAAACCATAAAAGATCTCTATGCTCGGGATAATGATTTCAAAGAAGTCTTGCTAAATTGTAAAATGGAAAAAGTTGGCACAAATTTGTTAACAATGATGGATTCTTGTTTAGAGCTAACAAGCTATGCATTCCACTATCTCCGTTCGTCTTTTGTTGTTACAGGAGGCGCATGGAGGAGGATTGATGGGACACTTTGGAGCTAAAAAGACGGAGGATGTATCTTGGCTGAACATTTCTTTTGGCCAAAGCTGAGACGTGATGTCGATCGCTTTGTTGCACGCCGCACTACGTGCCAAAAAGCTAAGTCTCATCTAAACCCACATGGTTTGTACATGCCGCTCCCTGTTCCTAGTGTTCCTTGGGAAGATATATCTATGGACTTTGTTTTAGGATTGCCTAGAACAAAGAAGGAAGGATAGTATTTTTGTTGTTGTGGACCGATTCTCTAAAATGGCACATTTCATTCCATGCCACAAGAGCGATGATGCCACTCATATTGCTGATTTATTCTTCAAAGAAATTGTTCGCTTGCATGGTATGCCTTGTACTATTGTTTCAGATCGTGATGCCAAGTTCTTGAGCCATTTTGGAGAACTTTATGGAGCAAATTAGGGACAAAGCTAGTGTTCTCTACCACATGTCACCCTCAAACCGATGGCCAAACTGAAGTGGTGAATCGAACCTTGTCAACCATGTTGAGGGCTGTTCTAAAGAAGAATTTGAAGATATGGGAAGAATGCCTACCTCATGTGGAGTTTGCCTATAATCGTACATTGCACTCTCGACAAAAATGACTCCATTTCAGGTTGTGTATGGCTTTAACCCTCGTGCTCAATTGATCTATTGCTTTTACCATCTTCGAGAAGGTAAACTTTGATGCAAAGAGACGTCTGAATTTGTTCTTAAATTGCATAAGACCACAAAAGAAAATATAGAGCGCATGACCGAGAAATATAGGGTTGCCGGTAACCATGGTAGAAAGGAATTGACATTTGAACCTGGTGATCTTGTTTGGTTGCATTTATGAAAGAAAGATTTCTAACTTACGAAAGTCTAAATTAATGCCTAGAGTGATGGTCCTTTCAAAGTGCTTGAACGAATTAATGATAATGCTTATAAACTTGAGTTACCTGCAGATTTTGGGGTTAGTCCCACTTTTAACATTTCAGATTTGAAGCCATATTTTGGAGAGAACGATGAGCTTGAGTCGAGGACGACTCAAATGCAAGAAGGGGAGGATGATGAGGACATCACTATGTCGGATACACCCATGACCTCACCACCACCACCTCCTATGCAAGGTCCTATCACAAGGGCACGCGCACAACAGCTAAATCAACAGGTGAACTCGTTTCTCGGGTGGTATAATTATATTTTTGAGGATATACCACTGCATAATAATGTGCTTGTGCTTACGAATCATGGCTTAGAGCTGCAAGGACGTCATTCCTCATCACTACAAGCTATAGTACAAGTTATTCCCGAGAAGGAAGCCAAAACGTCCACCCAGGAGCAGTCCACCTTCCACTGGCCATAACTATTGCATACGGAGTCCGTTCGGGATGAGTGAGTACTTGATTAAAAGATAAATTCGTGCTCTTTCCAACGGATCTGGCCTCATCATCAAATTCCACTTGAGCTGGCCACAGCAGTCAAAATAGTGCGACGGTCTCTGTCTTTTAGGGTGCTGTGCCACCATAATTTTGGGCTGAGTTCCCATGTAATTAAAGTGGCGTGAGACCAACTCCTAGTAGCCATCCTTGGCTATATATATTGGACAAGCCCCTATCTATCTCCTTAGGTTTTGATTTGAGAATAGTTACCCATGTGTGGAACTTTATCCTTGTTCTCCTGACTCGGCTAGAGCAGCAGTAAACAAGTTTCGAAACCTCAACTTGAGTGTGTGCTTCATCCTTATTCTTGCTAGTTCTTCGATTGCTCGCAAGAATAGACCTTCGTGGTCAGGTCATCCGTGTTCTTGGCACGGTTGATAACGACGAGGAGTGTGGTTTAGCGATTGCAGGCGCTTATCCTTGTGTGGTTCGTAGCCGGATCGTCAAAGTCATCCTCCGCCAAATCGAAGTTATCCCCTCACCGGAAGATCGGGCCGTCTTGTGCGCATCAGACAGTCCCTGAGATGATATCTGATGAAGATGGGGATTTGATGAGGGTTGTTTAGCTCTATGGACCCGATAGAGAATGCGATTCCCTGCTGATGTCCTTATGGATGCAGTCTTACACTCAGTCTATATTGACTCCATGAGTGGCTAACTAATCCTTACCCAATATGACATATAATTCTAACAGACTTATGACATGCAGATTTGCAAGAACTGAGGTGCCTTGAATGTCTATCACTTGATTCTTTCTAATGAGTGTAACTGTAATTAACCCAGCATGGAATCAAATATAGACTATGAGTGTAACTGTATTGACCCCTAAAGGTATTTCCAATGGCACACATTCCAGTTTATTTTTATCAACATAATCTTTAGAAATGAATGAATGTTTTGCACCAGGGTCAAATAAAATCACACCAACAGATGTAGGAACGGTAAGCATACCCGTGACCACATCTGTTGCTCCCTCTGCCTGCTCCACTGTTATATTGTTCAGGTGGGCTGAACCTGCTATTGGAGCTCCTCTGCTATGCCCATGAGAAGATGATGCCGAATGATGGCCTTGTACGCGTCCAACAATGGGTGGGCGACTCTGAGGTCTCACAGGATTGATCTGCCCAGCTTGATTAGGAGGAAGAGGGTCGTTAACCTTCTTGTGGCCCTCTTGACCACAATTGTAGCACATGTTGGCCATTTGAGGACAAACACTAATGACATGGGGTCCTCCGCACTTGTAGCATTTGAGTGGAGCTCTAGGTTGAAAGAACTGAGGACGCTGAGCTGGAGAAGCTACATATGGCCGAGGTGCTGGATTTCTAATCCACATAGGAGGTTTGAAAGACCTTGATGGATTGGGAACCGGTGGCCTAGTATCAAACCTAGCCTTTTTCCTTCTCTCTTCATTCAACAGAGCCTGCTCACTTTCTATGATGATGGCTCTATCAGCTAGATCCTGGAATTCTATGATCCTAAGAGGGGCCAATTGCACTCTCAACTGTGGGTTCATACCCTTTTGGAACCTATAAATTTTCTTGGCCTTTGTATCTACTTCTTCTCGGGTGTACCAGGTTAATTCATTAAACTTGTTAAGATAATCAGAGACCTTCCTACTTCCTTGAATTAAATCCTAGAACTCCCTCTTTTTGTTATCCATTTCACCCAAAGGGACATGGGTGATACGGAACTGAGATGTGAATTCTGCCCATGAGATAGGCTGAACAGATGTACGGGTGTGACAATAGTTGGTCCACCATGTTGCCGCAGGCCCAGTTAACTGAAATGTGGCAAACTGAACTTTTTCTTCTTCTGAACAACCAATTGTAGAAAGTTTCTTTTCGATCTTCTGAAGCCAATCATCGGCCTCAAGAGGTTTTGTGGCTTTGGAGAAGGTAGGTGGATGGGTTTGAAGGAATTCTCCCAAGGTGACCCGGTTTTTGGTGGAAGGTTGGGCTGCAGGTAGAATATTTGTGAGTAGAGACTCCAGGAACTGGTTTTGGTTTGTCATGAACTGATTTTGAGTAGCTTGGGCTTCTTTTTTTTGGAGTTTTCTATGAACATAAATGAAAGATCGAGATGGCAATCAGAGTGGGGGGTGAATGATCCCAAATTAATTTTTATCCCTCAAAGAAGATCACAAAAAAATTCTTCACCCAAAGAAACCAAGCCAACACCCTTAGTAATCAAATGGAAACGGAAGAATCAATTTTCCCAGTTTTCAGCCTTCGGCTGTGTCGGGACCCGATTCTGAGAATCCGGACCCTCTGTATTCTGTGCCAGTCCAGGATCACCCTAGCACACACAGCCTTTACATGGTTGCACTTTGTAGACATTACAGCGATACAATAATAAATAGTGCAAACGTTTATATAAACTGAATTGTACGACTTTATGGTCTCCTTACATAAATCAGCTACGTAGGGCTTACATTATTAGAGTAAAAGGAAACAGCGGAAAACAGTAAAACTTCGTGGAAGCCTTCATCTTGCCACACGTAGATGGAAAATTTGGCTTTGTGAAAGATCGAAAAAGGCGACTAGAGGGGGTGTGAATAGGAGCTAAATAAAATTTTCGAATAAACTCTCCCCCTAGAATTCAAACCACCAAAAGACCAGAAAGAAAGAACTGAACCATCGATCAGGCAATTTCATGAATGATGCTCCGACCGCTTAAGGTCGAGTGAATAAGAAAAAAAGCGACCGGTCGGGTAGCTCGTCGGATGAACGATCGCGAATCGGTCGTCAAGATTAGTCGGATGAACAGTGATCCCGACCTGCAGAGGTTGGATAAACAGTACTCGGGGTGAATAGTGTTCGAATGAACAGACTTCCCCACCAAAGACTCGCCGGATGAACAGTACTCCCGACCTGCAGAGGTCAGATGAACAATAATCCCGACCTGGAGAGGTCGGATGAACAATACTCCCGACCTGCAGAGGTCGGATGAACAATACTCGGGGTGAATAGTACTCAGGTGAATAGTAAAATCAGCACGATCTCAAAAACAGTGAAAATTGGTGTGCACCTCTCTAAGGATGTCAGGAACCTATTTCAATCATCAATTGAAGGAATTGATACCGAGGTTCCGTCCCTTTTCAGTTTAACAAATGCAACACCAAAAATAGAGTCACGAACACAGACCTCACCCCTAACTTGCTGGTGGGAGTTGATGGTCAGAAATCCTTGGATGACTCTCCACAAATCATAGCAAGTAAGTACACGAGGAAACAACCCTTCAAACAAATAGAAACACGATCTGAAGGCACTTTCTTCTACTAGGCATAAAAATTAGTTTCTTGCAAAACTGAATAGAAGAGGTTGTAGATTGCCTAGATGATTGGGATATGATCTACAGAAGATTCATCCTGCAATCTTTCATCCTTGGCAACAAGAACCAGAAGCCAATCAAGACTAAAGAACTGCAAGTCACACGTTTACGCACTTTAAGAACACACAGATTTACAACTTGCAACAAGAACGCAAGGATTGCCTAAATGATTGAAAGCATCGAATCCAGAGAAGAGTTCATCAATCATGAATTTCAACAAAGACTCAATAGCATGTAGAAGGAGATGAGGCAAATCCAAATTACGTAAAGTAAATTGCAAGTAAGTAAATGCGAAATTAGATAATGAATTTAAGTGCGTAATGTAAATACGTAAGGAAATGAAACAAGAACATAAATGAAGAACATTTCATTTACGGAAGGGAGGTTTACAAAGCCTCACAACAAAGTGGGCAAAACTCAAATGAGCACCGAAAACCTCGGAACCTTCAAGAGGGAGGCTATCCTACCCTCTATTTATAGTGACTGATCAATTCCCACCTTTGGATGTCCCGCTTCAATCCTAAGCCAACATCCAAGAGCCGGATTTGATCCTTACACTGCCACTCTCAACAACTCTCAACTACTCTCGTGTACTATCTCAAGACACCGACAAAGAAGCTATACTTTATCCACTACTTTATCTTCCTGAATCGCAACCCTACAGCTCTCCTTGATCCAAGTAGTGACAAGCTAGCTTCATCTCCTTTCCTTGTCTTCTTGACTTGCCCGACTCCGTCTCGGATCATCTTCCGCGATCTCCGACCGTCTGGACCTCCGACACTCATTGCCTAGTCCCGGTCACCCTTCGCCTCACCATGACCTAGCACCGCTGCCTGCAACCATCAAAGACAAGGAAACTCCTCACATAGCAATGCCCACAACACATATCCATCTCAACAGAAGATATACACTACGCCGACCAAAGATAACCACGACAACACGTGAGTCCGACCATCGGTCTCCATCCCGACCACTCGAGGTCGACCACCGGTCTCCGACCACCAAGGCCCGCACCACTCCGGTCGGATCATCGGTCTCCATCTCGACCACTGAGGTCGACCACCGGTCTTCGACCAGCAAAGCCTCCGACCACTGAGGTCGAACGAGTCGGTCTCCGACCAGAGAGCCCCGACCACTGGGTCGGACGACCGGTCTCCTCGACCAACAAAGCCTTCGACCACTCGGGTCGGACAACTGGTCTCCGACTAGCCAAGGCCCCGAAGCCGGTAGACCAACACTCAAATTGCTTCAAATCCAAATCAATTTAAAACAACACAAGCTCAAAACTCATCAATTACTAATCACACACAAGGATAGACCTCCACATGGTCTTTCAATCTCTCCCTTGATAAGTATATTGACAAACACATGAAAAGGCATAAGTTTTGAGTTTTAATATGAGAGAAGAAAGCAATTTGAAAGCAAAGCCAAACTTGGTCCAGAATAAGAAAATAAGATCATGACCAAGTTGGCAGAAAAGGGATTTTTAGAGCTAAACTTTAGAGAGAGCAAGTTTTCAACAAAAGCTCTAAAAGATCCAATAAAACTCACTCATAAGAACCAAAGTGGATTAATATTTTTCTTTTGAATATGCCTTTCTTACATTTTCTCCCCCTTTTGGCAATATAGGCATCAAGATTGTTTTTTTTTCTTTATATATGTATGCATGAAATGCATCGTAAGTGAGCTTTGAGAATTATCCAAGTGATCATAAATGCAAGATATGACACCAAGCTAGTCAATTTAGAAAATGACTGAACTAGGATGTCTCCAAAAACAAATTCATTTTGCTCAGAAGCTTTGTTTACAAGATTTTATTTTAGCAAGATTTGAACAAGTGCAAAACTTAGCTTTAGTTTCAAAAATAGAAGAATAGCCACTCTAAGGATCAAAAGGAAAACCTAGAGTTCAACCTATTCAACACTTTGGGGAATCTAGAAGAGCATACAAGGTCCTTCGGGCTCATTTATCACTTAATGAAAATTTTGATTTATCATCATACAAGACATAGCGGGGTGCAAATGTTTGACATTATTTGCATTCTTTACCCACATATGTCTTTGTTTTTAATTTATTTGCATTTTCTTTTGACAACCAATTGACTCAAGCCGTATGCGACCATCTCAAGATGAACTCTTAAGAGGATGGTCTAGGTCATACACGATGCACTCCAAGTTCATCCCAAGTGCAATGGGAAGCTGTCTTGGAAATGCAAGGTGTGGAGTCAAGAAGAGTCAATTTTGCTTATTTTTAATTTTTTAGCATAATGATTCATGAGAAAATGAAGGACTCAAGTATGAAACAGACTAGTTTCACCCAAGTTGCTATAAGGACTCTAGAGAACTCCAAAATTTCTCAAATTATGGCACAAACCTCTAGAGAAAAAACCTAACAAGTAAAAGCAACAAGTTTCATCAAGTTTTTCATTTAAGGCTTATTTCATTTTAAGCTTAGCAAATTAAATGAACTTGGACATATCTAAGCTAGTGATTTTCTTCAAATGATGTAGCATGGTGTATAGCATGAAGAAGAAATCAATTGCATAATAGACAAAGCTCATAAAATAGAAAATGCAGTCTAAATGCAATTGCATGAACAGATTCCCAAACCCCCCCTCAACAAATGAATCAATTTTAAGCTCAAATCTGGTTCAAGTTGAGTTATTAGCAGAATTAAATTTAAGAAAGACCCAAATGAACTCAGTCGAAATCAGAAATACAGAATGAGGAGAGGAAATATAGAAAACTGCAAACTGGATGGCTATAGAGCATAGATAGGATAGAAGAGACTCACTACGGCTCAGACTCGCTCCTATCTTCCTCAGAGACTGACATAGGGAAGCTGACTCTAGATCCCAACTAAGGAGTGCACACAGACCCTGTCTACCCAGGAGGCCCAAAACCTGTTAGACTTATAAGACTGTGAGGGAACTCAACCTAGAGAGGAGAGAGAACAGCTAATCACGCATGATAGCAACCTAAAGCATAAGATAAGAGGTCTATGAAAGGCATGCCAGAAGTCTAAGTGAGTGAACTCAACTCAAGAAAACAAGCCCAAAGTCACCCAGAAGAAGAAAGGAAAAGCTGGAAGAAAATATATAGTACATAATATACAAACCAACTCCCCCTCAAGAAAGGCCGTAAGGGCTCACGACTCCAAGCTCACTCCTCAAGGCAACAAATCTGGAGCTATCCAAAGGCTTGGTGAAGGTATCAGCTAACTGGAGGTCACTCTCTACAAACTGAAGCGCGATATCTCCCTTCTCCACATGGTCTCTAAGGAAGTGATATCTAATATCAATGTGCTTGGTTCGGGAATGTTGCACTGGGTTTTTAGCAATGCAAATAGCTGAAGTGTTGTCACAGAAAAGTGGCACACTCTCTATCTCTAACCCATAGTCCCGCAAGGTCGATCTCATCCAGAGCACTGCTACAAAGAATCGGTCGCAATAATATACTCGGCCTCGCCGTGGATCAGCAACTCGGATCGCTTCCTAGATGACCAAGAAACAAGAGTAGTGCCAATGAATTGGCAAGTGCCAGAAGTGCTCTTCCTATCTATCCTACAGCCAGCAAAGTCGGCATCGTAAAAGGCTCTAAGAGATATACAAGAAGAAGAAGAGTACCAAATACCATAATCAGTGGTAGCACGAAGGTACCTGAAGATGCGCTTGACCGCCTGGCGGTGAGAGACGCGAGGAGAAGCTTGAAATCGAGCGCACAGACACACAGCGAAATGTATGTCCGGCCTCGAAGCAGTGAGGTACAAGAGGGAGCCGATTATGCTCCGAAACTCCTTTTGATCAGCAGGCTCACCATCCTCATCGGGCTCGAGGACAGCAGTGGTGGCCATAGGAGTCATCACCGGCTTCCCATCTGACATGTCGAAGCGCCTCAGGAGGTCACGGGTATATTTGCCTTGATGCAAGAAAGTACCCTCCCGAGTCTGCTTGATTTGGAAGCCAAGAAAGTAGCTCAACTCGCCCATCATACTCATCTCAAACTCTGTACTCATCACATCAGAAAACTGAGAGACAAGAGAATGAGACGAGCCACCAAAAATGATATCGTCCACATAAATCTGGACAAGAAGAAAAAGAGACTCATGGTGTATGATGAACAGAGTTTTGTCTACTATGCCCATTTTAAAGTCATGGCTGAGAAGATAAGACTTGAGCCTCTCATACCATGCTCTGGGGGTCTGCTTGAGTCCATACAGTGCTTTGAAAAGCTTGTATACATGACTCGGAAACTTGGGATTCTCGAATCCTGGAGGTTGCTTGACATAAACCTCTTCCTCAATATAGCCATTGAGGAATGCACTCTTGACATCCATTTGATAAAGCTTGAAGCCTTTGGATGCAGAAAATGGAAGCAGGATTCAGATAGCCTCTAGCCTAGCTACAGGAGCAAAGGTCTCCTCAAAGTCAAGACCCTCAACCTGAGAAAAGCCCTGTGCAACTAGTCTAGCCTTGTTTCTAATTACAACCCCATCCTCACTCTGCTTGTTTTTGAACACCCACTTGGTCCCAATGACATTATGACCAGATGGGGGCTTGACAAGCTGCCATACCTTGTTCCTCTCAAAGTTCTCAAGTTCCTCATGCATAGCATTAATCCACGACTCATCGGATAATGCATGAGAAACATCCTTCGGCTCAAAGGAGGCAACGGCGCGAGTGGATTCGTAGGAGGATAGATCCGTTCTTGAGCGTGTGACACGCTCGAACAAATTGCCAATCATCTGATCAGTAGGATGACGTCTCTGAATATGACGGGGAGGTCCAGCAACAGAAGTGGCCTCTACCTCTGAAATAAGAGGTAGGAACAAAGCCACTCGCTGAAGGAGAGTCGGAAAGCAAGGGCTGGTCTCCCGAGGTGCGTAAATGGAAACAGAGGCACCTCGTGTAGAGGGACTGGATCCGGTGGAACACCATCATCTCCATCATCCTTATCTTCTTCAAAGATGGTCTCAGAGGGATAAGAAGAGCCTGAAACATCAGGTCTAGCTCCTGGGCTAGCCTCATCAAAGGTCACATCACAGGTCTCTATGATCCTATGTGCATCAACACCTGCACTTATAGCTACGAGAAGAAGACGAGTAACCTAAAAGATACCATCGGAAGAGCGAGACTCAAACTTATCTAGGTTACCAGACTTCAAGATAAAACACTTGCAACCGAAAACGCGAAAATGAGACACACTGGGCTTTCGCCCATACCTCAACTCATAAGAAGTGCGATGCAAATGTGCTCTCAAAAACACGCGATTAGAAACATGGCAAGCAAGAGCTATAGCCTCATTAAAACTTCCTAGAGTATCAGTACTCATCTAGCATCGCCCTAGCCATCTCAACCAGTGGTCCTGTTCTTCCTTTCCACTATGCCATTCTCACGAGGGGCGAGGGAGAAGAGAACGATGCTCTAAACCGACTCCACACAAAAACTCTCAAAGTAGGAATTCTTGAACTCCATGCCATTATCACTGCAGATAGCTCGTAATGCACCCAGGAGCTCAATAGACAACCCATCGACCAAACCCTGAAGTGAGAAAAGTCTCATCCTTCGAGGCCATGAAGAATACCCAAGAGAATCTAGAAAAATCATCAACGATGACAAGAACATACCACTTCCCTCCTGCTGACTGCACTCTAGCTGGACCAACAGTGTCCATAAGAAAAAGCTGTCCTGGTGCATCAGTCTTCACTACGGTCACTGGAGGATGAGAAGCAGTAACCATCTTGCCATATCGGCAAGGAGAGCAAACTAAGTCTTTGACCATCTTGAGTTTGAGCAAACCCCGAATGAGATCGTGGTTGCTAACTCGGGTCAAATGATCAAAACCAATGTGACCAAGTCTCCTATGCCAGTAGGAGAGATCACGGACTCGTAAGCAATCAAACATCGAAGAGAGTCTCCGTAAGAAGCGTAAAAATCAGCACGAAAGACTATCCCAAATCTAGAAATCTCAAAACTAACCCTCCCGATGAATCAAGGATTCTACAGCATTACTCTTGAAGCTTACCTCGAAAGAGTCATCAATAAGTCGAGAAACAGAGAGCAGATTGTATTGCAGCTTACTTACTAAGGCAACATCTTTAAGAATGAAATTTTGGTTAATGCAGATGGTACCTTTAGCAATGACTCTACCTGAAGAAGCATCCCCGAAAGTGATCAACTCATCACCGGGGGCTCGGACTAGGGAAGAGAACCATCGAGAATCTCCGGTCATATGACGAGAACAACCGGAGTCGACAATCCAAACATCTCCCTTCCCCATCCGACGAACCTGATCAAGACACAAGAGAGAGATATGACTCAGTACTGGGATAGAGTGAAGACATGGGAACCCAATACTGAACCACACGACGCCTCAGTACCAAATGATAGAAGAAGATCGACTCGAGTGTCTCTCTGACGCTTAACCCTAACAAGATCAAGAGCAACTCTAGTAGATGATCTAGGAGTCAAACGGGTTGGCATGCCATGGTGCAAAAGCCGAGCCACCCGGTGAGGCTTCCTAAATCTCCTACCGAGAACACCTCACGCCACTGATATCTACCTCGATGGGAAAAGCGAGGAATATCAAAAGGACGGCGGAAAGACAGACTCTGAACAGCTCCAAGACTAAAACTCAAGAACCAAAGATGAAAACCGAGTCCCGGGCGCCCCAAAAACAAAGCGACTCTCTAACTTTGTCTAGAAGCGGTGTGTGCCTTAGGAGCACTCAAAGTCCGGGGATGACTTTGAATACCCTAAGAGTAGCAACACGCCACGCCGAGTGATCTTGGCGCGCTGAAGCGTAAATCTACTAGGTGACCATCCTTCTTACGTAAGGTGCATGTGTACTTCGCCTTGCTAGAGACGTAAGCAACAGAGTAACACCCTTCCGATCGTAAGTCCTATGGACAACCCCAAAGACCTAAACTTGGTGGTGCTCACACCGGGAGCTACCACAATCTCACCACTCTTGGAGCCGCACAATGGTGGGAGGATTCGCCTGAGCGTGCTCAAGGATCAAATCCTAGACCTTGATTGAATCTACTAATCTTGGATTGGTCTAGAATAAGATTGAGCTTCTTCTTGCCTCCAACAAACTTCTCGAGAGTGCTCATAAGATACCGGCAATCTCGAAAGAAAGAAGCACAAGAAGAACAGGGGAAGAAGAAGAAGAAGAACCGTAAAGATGAGCTCTCTCAACACGTGCATTTTTCTCCTCAAAGACGGCTGCCTCAATCTTGAGGGCCTCACAAGAAACACAAGACGATTTCTAATTCTATGGGCTTGGTCTTCTAATTTCTTCCTAAGCTCGACATGGATTTTATCCAAGTCCCCTCAATCACGTAACATCGCAAGCAACTTTCTTGTGACTTATCTAGTAAGTCCTTAGCAAGTTTAGCACACTTGACATTTAAGGATTCATTGTCAAGTTTTAGTTGCCTCTGACCCTCACATGAGCCGATTGGTTCCTCGAAGCATGCATTTCAAGTTCATTGTTTCGGAAGAAAGCTTCCTAAGGTGATCGCTCATGGCATCAATTTCGGCAAGCAATTTAGGGCAATTAGCACAAGAAGGAGTAGAGTGAGCATGAAGAAAACTAGCATCTACAGAATGAGTATCAACAGATTCATTGCTAGCATTCTTCAACCTAAGACTATCTAGTTCAGACAACACACTATCATGCATAGTCCTTAGGTTCTCTAACTCCACAAGCAAAGCATCACACAAAGTACAGTCATCAGTGACTCGGGAGGGAGAAGATCTAAGTGAAGCTAACTCCCGAGTCAAGGTACCTACTTCCTTTTCTAACTCAGAACACCTCGACCTAGCCTTAGCATGAAACTTGCCTAATTTACAGAAGGCAGCATTTAATTCGTCGTAGGTGGGTACCTCGTCCGAGTCGCTGTACAGCTCGGAGTCGCTTGCTTCAATGGCGCCTGCCATGAAGCACATGCCGGAGAAGTCGTCGCCGCTCTTCTTCACTTGCGGTTCATCCTCGCCTTCGTCGCTCCACGTCTCCGAGTCGGAGAGCTCGATATCATCTAGCGCAGCGAGGACCCGGTGAAAGAGCTTCTTGTTCCTGGCAAAGTTGTGGTACTTCTTCTTCGCCGGCTCACGAGTTGGGGCCTTCTTGTTGCGGTTCTTGTCGGTGTAGTCGTTCTTGCCCGAACCGCCTTGTTCGTTTTTGCCTTTCTCCAGCTTGGGACAGTTTGCTCGAATGTGGTTGGGGCCACCACACTCGAAACAGGTGATCATCCCACCTCTCTTCCTCTCTCTCACTCTCTTGTATGCATATGAAAATTTGCGAGCAAGAAGAGCAAGCTCATTTTCTGGAAATTTTTCCAGTTGGTCATCGCTTAGCTCACAAAGGGCGGAGAGAGAGAAACCAACAGAAGAATCAGAAAGAGAGGATCCAATGGGATCAGTGACCAAAGCCATCGACTGAGACTTCGTCTTCCGCGAGACGACGTCGATCTCATGAGTCTTGAGGCGGAATAAAGCCCGTCAAGAGTCAAGGTCGACAGGTCGGTGGTGTCCTTGATGGTGGTCACTTTCATTTCCCAAACACGAAGATCAAGTGCGGTCAAGAAATGTCGAGCATTATCCGAGTCGGGTATATGCAACCGATCGCTCGGAGGTCGCCAAAATCTTCGTAAACCAACCAAAGCACTCGTCAAGACTCTCACCAACGTCTTGTTCAAACTTGTTGAACTCACGCTTGAATTGGTCCTGTCGAACCGTCTTGATTTGGGTAGTGCCCTCATGGTAAGCATCGAGGGTCACCCAAATCTCATGAGCGTAACGAAGGTGAGAAATTCTATCATACTCATCATGGCTAAGACCTGTATGAGGATGTTCCTTGCTTTAGCGTTAAGCCTCAACGTCGACCATATTTCGGCCGTGACGCTTTCATCAACAGAACCTCATACGGAGTTTCACCTTACGCCATATCGAAGCCCCGGCGTGATGTATGACTCCATCCGCGATTTCCAAAGCGGAAAATCAACTCCGGCAAAAAATGGGAGGCTTGGTGGAATACTTGTCCATCGCCATGGCTCTTGAGACCGGTCAAGATCTAGAAAGAGCAGAACCGGCTCTGATACCAATTGAAAGATCAAAAAAGGCGACTAGAGAGGGGGTTAATAGGAGCTAAATAAAATTTTCGAATAAACTCCCCCCCTAGAATTCAAACCACCAAAAGACCAGAAAGAAAGAACTGAACCATCGATCAGGCAATTTCATGAATAGAGGCTCCGACCAGTTAAGGTCGAGTGAGCGAGAAAAACTGCTGCGTCGTAGCTCGTCGGATGAACGATCGCGAATCGGTCGTCGATTAGTCGGATGAACAGTGATCCCGACCTGCAGAGGTCGGATAAACATTACTTGGGGTGAATAGTGTTCGGATGAACGGTACCCCCCGACCAGCACTGGTCGGATGAACAGTATTCCCGACCTGGAGAGGTCGGATGAACAATACTCCTGACCTGCAGAGGTCGGATGAACAATACTCAGGGTGAATAGTACTCAGGTGAATAGTAAAATCAGCACGATCTCAAAAACAGTGAAAATTGGTGTGCACCTCTCTAAGGATGTCAGGAACCTATTTCAATCATCAATTGAAGGAATTGATACCGAGGTTCCGTCCCTTTTCAGTTTAACAAATGCAACACCAAAAACAGAGTCACGAACACAGACCTCACCCCTAACTTGCTGGTGGGAGTTGATGGTCAGAAATCCTTGGATGACTCTCCACAAATCATAGCAAGTAAGTACACGAGGAAACAACCCTTCAAACAAATAGAAACACGATCTGAAGGCACTTTCTTCTACTAGGCATAAAAATTAGTTTCTTGCAAAACCTGAATAGAAGAGGTTGTAGATTGCCTAGATGATTGGGATATGATCTACGTAAGATTCATCCTGCAATCTTTCATCCTTGGCAACAAGAACCGAAGCCAATCAAGACTAAAGAACGCAAGTCACACGCTTACGCACTTTAAGAACACAGATTTACAACTTGCAACAAGAACGCAAGGATTGCCTAAATGATTGAAAGCATCGAATCCGGAGAAGAGTTCATCAATCATGAATTTCAACAAAGACTCAATAGCATGTAGAAGGAGATGAGGCAAATCCAAATTACGTAAAGTAAATTGCAAGTAAGTAAATGCGAAAATTAGATAATGAAATTTAAGTGCGTAATGTAAATACGTAAGGAAATGAAACAAGAACATAAATGAAGAACATTTCATTTACGGAAGGGAGGTTTACAAAGCCTCACAACAAAGTGGGCAAAACTCAAATGAGCAATCAAAAACCTCGGAACCTTCAAGAGGGGAGGCTATCCCTACCCTCTATTTATAGTGACTGGGATCAATTCCCACCTTGGATGTCCCGCTTCAATCCTAAGCCAACATCCAAGAGCTAGGATTTGATCCTTACACTCACTCTCAACAACTCTCAACTACTCTCGTGTACTATCTCAAGACACCGACAAAGAAGCTATACTTTATCCACTACTTTATCTTCCTGAATCGCAACCCTACAGCTCTCCTTGATCCAAGTAGTGACAAGCTAGCTTCATCTCCTTTCCTTGTCTTCTTGACTTGCCCGGACTCGCCTCGGATCATCTTCCGCGATCTCCCGACCGTCTGGACCTCCGACACTCATTGCCTAGTCCCGGTCACCCTTCGTCTCACCATGACCTAGCACCGCTGTGCTCGCAACCATCAAAGACAAGGAAACTCCTCACATAGCAATGCCCACAACACATATCCATCTCAACAGAAAGATATACACTACGACGACCAAAGATAACCACGACAACACGTGGTCCGACCATCGATCTCCATCCCGACCACTGAGGTCCGACCACCGGTCTCCGACCGGCCAAGGCCTGCACCACTCCGGTCGGATCATCGTCTCCATCTCGACCACTGAGGTCTGACCACTGGTCTTCGACCAGCGAAAGCCTCCGACCACTCGAGGTCGAACGACTGGTCTCCGACCAGCGAGAGCCCCGACCACTCGGGGTCGGATGACTGGTCTCCGACCAGCGAGAGCCTCGACCACTCGGGGTCGGACGACTGGTCTCCCTCGACCAGCGAAAGCCTTCGACCACTCGGGGTCGGACAACTGGTCTCCGACTAGCCAAGGCCCCGAAGCCGGTAGACCAACACTCAAATTGCTTCAAATCCAAATCAATTTAAAACAACACAAGCTCAAAACTCATCAATTACTCATCACACACAAGGATAGACCTCCACATGGTCTTTCAATCTCCCCCTTGATGAGTATATTGACAAACACATGAAAAGGCATAAGTTTTGAGTTTTAATATGAGAGAAGAAAGCAATTTGAAAGCAAAGCCAAACTTGGTCCAGAATAAGAAAATAAGATCATGACCAAGTTGGCAGAAAAGGGATTTTTAGAGCTAAACTTTAGAGAGAGCAAGTTTTCAACAAAAGCTCTAAAAGATCCAATAAAACTCATTCATAAGAACCAAAGTGGATTAATATTTTTCTTTTGAATATGCCTTTCTTACATTTTCTCCCCCTTTTGGCAATATAGGCATCAAGATTGTTTTTTTTTCTTTATATATGTATGCATGAAATGCATCGTAAGTGAGCTTTGAGAATTATCCAAGTGATCATAAATGCAAGATATGACACCAAGCTAGTCAATTTAGAAAATGACTGAACTAGGATGTCTCCAAGAACAAATTCATTTTGCTCATAAGCTTTGTTTACAAGATTTTATTTTAGCAAGATTTGAACAAGTGCAAAACTTAGCTTTAGTTTCAAAAATAGAAGAATAGCCACTCTAAGGATCAAAAGGAAAACCTAGAGTTCAACCTATTCAACACTTTGGGGAATCTAGAAGAGCATACAAGGTCCTTCGGGCTCATTTATCACTTAATAAAAATTTTGATTTATCATCATACAAGACATAGCGGGGTGCAAATGTTTGACATTATTTGCATTCTTTACCCACATATGTCTTTGTTTTTAATTTATTTGCATTTTCTTTTGACAACCAATTGACTCAAGCCGTATGCGACCATCTCAAGATGAACTCTTAAGAGGATGGTCTAGGTCATACACGATGCACTCCAAGTTCATCCCAAGTGCAATGGGAAGCTGTCTTGGAAATGCAAGGTGTGGAGTCAAGAAGAGTCAGTTTTGCTTAATTTTAATTTTTTAGCATAATGATTCATGAGAAAATGAAGGACTCAAGTATGAAACAGACTAGTTTCACCCAAGTTGCTATAAGGACTCTAGAGAACTCCAAAATTTCTCAAATTATGGCACAAACCTCTAGAGAAGAAACCTAACAAGTAAAAGCAACAAGTTTCATCAAGTTTTTCATTTAAGGCTTATTTCATTTTTAAGCTTAGCAAGTTAAATGAACTTGGACATATCTAAGCTAGTGATTTTCTTCAAATGATGTAGCATGGTGTATAGCATGAAGAAGAAATCAATTGCATAATAGACAAAGCTCATAAAATAGAAAATGTAGTCTAAATGCAATGCATGAACAGATTCCCAAACTCTCCCTCAACAAATGAATCAATTTTAAGCTCAAATCTGGTTCAAGTTGAGTTATTAGCAGAATTAAATTTAAGAAAGACCCAAATGAACTCAGTCGAAACCAGAAATACAGAATGAGTAGAGGAAATATAGAAAACTGCAAACTGGATGGCTATAGAGCATAGATAGGATAGAAGAGACTCACTACGGCTCAGACTCGCTCCTATCTTCCTCAGAGACTGACATAGGGAAGCTAACTCTAGATCCCAACTAAGGAGTGCACATGCACTGTCTACCTGTGAGGCCCAAAACCCGCTAGACTTATAAGACGTGAGGGAACTCAACCTAGAGAGGAGAGAGAACAGCTAATCACGCATGATAGCAACCTAAAGCATAAGATAAGAGGTCCATGAAAGGCATGCCAGAAGTCTAAGTGAGTGAACTCAACTCAAGAAAACAAGCCCAAAGTCACCCAGAAGAAGAAAGGAAAAGCTGGAAGAAAATATATAGTACATAATATACAAATCAACTCCCCCTCAAGAAAGGCCATAAGGGCTCACGACTCCAAGCTCACTCCTCAAGGCAACAAATCTGGAGCTATCCAAAGGCTTGGTGAAGGTATCAGCTAACTGGAGGTCACTCTCTACAAACTGAAGCGCGATATCTCCCTTCTCCACATGGTCTCTAAGGAAGTGATATCTAATATCAATATGCTTGGTTCGGGAATGTTGCACTGGGTTTTTAGCAATACAAATAGCTGAAGTGTTGTCACAGAAAAGTGGCACACTCTCTATCTCTAACCCATAGTCCCGCAAGGTCGATCTCATCCAGAGCACTGCTACAAAGAATCGGCAGCAAAGAATATACTCGGCCTCGCCGTGGATCAGGCAACTCCGGACTGCTTCCTAGATGACCAAGAAACAAGAGTAGTGCCAATGAATTGGCAAGTGCCAGAATTGCTCTTCCTATCTATCCTACAGCCAGCAAAGTCGGCATCGTAAAAGGCTCTAAGAGATATACAAGAAGAAGAAGAGTACCAAATACCATAATCAGTGGTAGCACGAAGGTACCTGAAGATGCGCTTGACCGCCTGGCGGTGAGAGACACGAGGAGAAGCTTGAAATCGAGCGCACAGACACACAGCGAAATGTATGTCCGGCCTCGAAGCAGTGAGGTACAAGAGGGAGCCGATCATGCTCCGAAACTCCTTTTGATTAGCAGGCTCACCATCCTCATCGGGCTCGAGGACAGCAATGGTGGCCATAGGAGTCATCACCGGCTTCCCATCTGACATGTCGAAGCGCCTCAGGAGGTCACGGGTATATTTGCCTTGATGCAAGAAAGTACCCTCCCGAGTCTGCTTGATTTGGAAGCCAAGAAAGTAGCTCAACTCGCCCATCATACTCATCTCAAACTCTGTACTCATCACATCGAAACGGAGAGACAAGAGAATGAGATGAGCCACCAAAATGATATCGCCCACATAACCGGACAAGAAGAAAAAGAGACTCATGGTGTATGATGAATGAGTTTTGTCTACTATGCCCATTTTAAAGTCATGGTGAGAAGATAAGACTTGAGCCTCTCATACCATGCTCAGGGGCCTGCTTGAGTCCATACAATTGCTTTGAAAAGCTTGTATACATGACTCGAAACTTGGGGTTCTCGAATCTCGGAGGTTGCTTGACATAAACCTCTTCCTCAATATAGCCATTGAGGAATGCACTCTTGACATCCATTTGATAAAGCTTGAAGCCTTTGGATGCGAGAAAATGCAAGCGAGATTCGGATAGCCTCTAGCCTAGCTACAGGAGCAAAGGTCTCCTCAAAGTCAAGACCTCAACCTAAGAAAAGCCCTGTGCAACTAGTCTAGCCTTGTTTCTAATTACAACCCCATCCTCACTGCTTGTTTTTGAACACCCACTTGGTCCCAATGACATTATGACCGGATGGGGCTTGACAAGCCGCCATACCTTGTTCCTCTCAAAGTTCTCAAGTTCTCATGCATAGCATTAATCCACGACTCATCGGATAATGCATGAGAAACATCCTTCGGCTCAAAGGAGGCAACGAAGGCAGAGTGGAGACAGAAGGAGGACAGACCCATTCTTGAGCGTGTGACACGCTCGAACAAATCGCCAATCATCTGATTAGTAGGATGACGTCTCTGAATATGACGGAGAGGTCCAGTAACTCCCCGCCACTAACGAGGTCACCGGAGTATTGATCTCGCCGAGACGCGTCGAACGCGCCACTTCACACCGGGAACGCTCTGCAACGCCTTCGACGTCCTCGTCTTCCTCAGCTCCGACAGCCTCCTTCTTCGCCGCTGTCAACCTCGTCGAACCCCGCAGACCGTTCGATCTTCATCGCACCGCGTAGGTGAGTCCACGTAGCCCCTTCTCTGTTTACGTTTGGATTAGATCATAGCCGTTAGATCTGTGTTGTGCGGCGTAGATTAGATCTGGATATTAGGTCTTTTAGTAGATCTTAGCCGTTAGATCTGCGGTGGACGCTTGAGATTGCGCCACGTTTCCTTGTGCACAGTAAACCGCTCCGGTAACCTGCGCCATCGGATTAGATCTAAGCGGTAGAGATCTAGCGTTGTCGTGTAGTTTTCGCAGTAGCCGCTTGATCGTAGATGTGCGGCTGAGATGCGTACACGCGTCGGCCGCTAGCCGCTTCACCGATTGGATCGGCACCGTTCATTTTTGAACGTGCGGTGGTGATTGCGCCGCGCTCACGCCGAATCGCGTGCGGCTGCGTGTCCCCGTTGACCGAGGCGTGACCCGATCCCGACCGTTGATTTCAAGCGGGCCATCCCGATTGTGCCGCGTGGCAGCGCAGAAATCGAAGCGTTGCCGAGTCCGCGCGAGATTGCACCATTGGATCTGAGAGCCCCGCTGGATGCGTGACGCATGTCGCACGCATCTCGGTGCACTACGGCGTGCGTCAGAAGATCTGACTGTTGATCTTTGGACGGCCAAGAAATAGCCACGTAGTGAAGATCTGACCGTTAGATGATTAATGGCCGAGATGTTGACGCGTGGCCGTGCGCGAATCTCGAGGCAATCGGCTGACGTGGGACCACTTGTCAGTGTCGGTACTGTTCTGTGGACCGAGTCCACGGTGGACTAGAGCCGAACCGTGGACCGGGTCCATAGATCGAGACGACGTGGCAGCACCAGAGAGTGCCACATGTGCTCTGACGTCATGCTGACGCAATAAATCGGTTTTTCTATTGAAGAATAATTATGTTAATTTGGTTTATTCTTTTTAAAATATTTGCAAACTTTGAAAGGTTATAACTTTTGTATTTGAACTCCGATAGAGGTGATTCCAGTCTCTAAATTTTTTTAAAATTGTGCTCTTTTTAATGGTGAATTTTAATTGAATTGTTGAGGTTATATAGTCTACTTTTTTGGTTATTTATTGCATATGATTTTTTTACGCGTAGACTCAAATTTGCCGGAAAGTTTCGAAGAAGAGTTCATCGCTCAAGATCAAGCTTCGGATCAAGACCAGCAACTCTTTGAAGGCAAGTGATGCTTTGACCATTTTGATCCCAGTTTCTTCTAAATATATTTTGCTTTGAAATTATGCATGCTAAGTTAATTAAAAATGAATTTAAATTAATTTGGGGTATGTAGCTAATCAACCCATATTGTTATCGCCACCTTGAAATTACTATTTGTATACCTTTAAATCATTGTTCACCCTAAGGTTATTCGTATTTGTTGGATATTAATATGATGCCAACACGGGAGGTTAGACCGTGATTAGAAGCTTAGCCTTGCAACAAGTCATGAATGATCTTTCGGAAAATGTATCAATGTTGACTAATGAAATATTGAATTTATTTTGAAAGTTGTGTGATGATGCCACATGATGAGATTGAGGTACAGAGACCTGTGTGGTTCTGTACCGAGGTTGAGTTATTACTGGCATGTGTTGCACAATAATCAACGGGGTGGGAAATGATTTAGACCGGGGCAAGCGGCAAGAGGCTTTGTGCCAGGTGGGCCTGTGTGGCAATGGGTTGATGAGTGATGTGAGTCTGTGTGCCACATCGGGCTATGTGCCACTGTTGAGTGATGAAAGTCTTGCCTTGGTCAGCTAAGGACTTCACCTTGCAAGTCTTTGAACTGAGTCACCCGTACAACCACATGTCTGATATGGGACAGACCTAGTTGATTAGGGTTCTGATATCTTTCCTCTGATACCTCGGGGTGATAGTACACGGGGGTGTATTTGTGCGGGGGAGCGTACCTGTGCTACGGCTTGGTGCCCATCCAACGGTGTTGGCCTGTCCTATACTTCGTCTCTGTGTGAGAAGGGTGATAGTGAAGGCAATACCGGAGAGGTTCATTGGTTAAGATAGAGGTTCCTGAAAGGCTTTGTTGCGGACAATCACCTGTGTGGTAAGCGGCTGTATCTTGTGGGTAAAGTGTACAACCTCTACAGAGTGTCAAATCTATTCGAATAGCCGTGCTCGCGGTATTGAACATTGCTCGGGAATTACAGTCAAGGGGTAGATCTTCAAAAAAAATGTGAAATGGGTGGCTGTGTGCCAATGTGAAAATGAATTATTGTAACACCCTAATTTTTGCTCTAATTTGAATTTTGAAGTATTTTTGATTTTTCTTGTGAATTTTTGGGAATTTATTTAAGTTAATTTGGATTTATTCAAATAGAACTTTTCTTGAAAACAATTAAATAATGGAAAAGTTTTTGCAAAGTTTTATTGCAAATATTTTAATGGAGTTCCAAACATCTCAAAGTAATTTCTGGAATTTTTCTGCTATTTTAAAAGCTCCAAATGATTTAATTGAATTTCTAGAATTATTTTAAATGTGAAATGTTTTAAAAATCACATGAACAGTAATGGGCCGAGCCCATTCTTGTCGCGTGTCGTCGCCGCCCAACCGCGCGAAACCCTAGCGCCGCTACACCAAGCCGTCCGATCCGGATCGAACGCTGTGAGTGTGCCACGTCGCGCGCGACGCGTGAGCCTTCGGATCGCCGCCAGACGGACGCGCTGGATTGCGCCACGTCGGTCGTCTTCGCGAGATCACGGAGCTAATGCCGCCGACCGCTTCCGCTCGTTCGCCGCTCAGAGCGCGCACGCCGAGGCCCCTTTAAGTGCACCGAGTAAGCGCGTCCGATAGAGCTCCTTCACGCGTCTTTTGACTCTCGCACGCACGCCGAGACCCACTCTAGCGCTGAGCGAGCTCGCCAGAAGTTGCGTCTTTGTGCCGCCGTTGTTTTTGCTTCCTCTCGCCGCCGTCCGCCGCTTTCCGCCGTGCTCGACCCGCCCGAAGTTCACCGGGCAAGACGATCGAGTGGACCACTTCTTCTCGCGGAGAAGCCCGCGCATTGCCGCCGAGGTCATCTTCCCAGCTCGGCAACCTTCGCTTCTTCGCCACAACCTCGCCGAACCACGCCGACCGTCCGATTTGCATCGTTCGGTTCGTGAGTCTGCGTAGCCTCCATCTCTCAGTAGATGTTTAGATTGAATCGTGGCGTTGGATCTTGATGTGTACGGCTTGGATTAGATCTAGTTTCGCGATATGTTTTGTCTTAGCCGTTGGATCGTTAGTGGATGCGTAGGATTGAGCCACGTCGCGCCATGAGCAATAAACCGCCGGTACCGTAGGCGTTAGATTAGATCTAAACGGTAGAGATTGGATCTGGTTTTGCCCTAAGGATCCACGCCGCTCAGATTTGAACGTGCGGCGGAGATGGCACCGCACTCGCCAAATCACGTGTTGACGCTGGGCATTTTGATCGGGCGGAGACCGATCCACCGTCGATTTCGGGCGTATCGTCGCGATTGCGCCGCGTGTCGTCGCATGAACCGAGACGTCGCGATGGCGGCGCGGTGCTAGCCGTTGGACTGGCGCGCCGTTGGATGTGCGACGCGTGGGCGTGGAGTCGGCGTCGCCGAATCGCGGGGTGAGATCCGACCGCTTGGATGAGCGAGCGGTGCGATCTTGCCGCGTGTCGCGTCGGGATTGGTCACGCGATCGTCGCCGACGCCACGGCTTGCGCCACCCGGCATGAGCACAGTCTTGCCATCCACGGTGGACCAGAGCCAACCGTGGACCCGACCATGAATCAAGCAACGTGGCGGCACTAGAGGTCGCCACGTGTCGTCGGCGACGCCAAGATGACGTCATAAATATTTTTATATATAAAAATATTTCGACCAAAATTCATTTCTGTGCTGACGTCATCATGACGCGATGCTGACGTCATTTATGCGAATTTCCAGTATAAAAATAATTCAGAAAAATCGTATTTTCTTAATTTCTGTATTTTCAGATTTTATTCAAACTTCAAATGACTATAACTTTTGCATTTTAGCTCGGATTTGGGTGATTCAAATTTCTAAAAATTCATAAAATTATGAGATATTTAATGGTGAATTTTATTTGAATTTTTGAGGTCATCTAGTCTTCTGTATTAGCTATTTATTGTATCTTTTTGTTTGTACGCGTAGACGCAAATTTGTCGGAAAGTTTCGAGGAAGAATTCGTCGCTCAAGACCAAGCTTCAGAACACGATCAGCAACTCTTTGAAGGCAAGTGATGCTTTGATCATTTTGATCCCAGATTTTAAAATGTAATTTATGCTTTGAAACTATGCATGCTAATTATTTAAAATGAATTTAAATTAATTTGGGATAATGTAGTTAATCAACCCATTTTGTTATGCCACCTTGAATTATTACTTGTATGCCCTAAATCATTGTCACCCTAAGTTTGATTATATTAGTTGGATGTTAATATTGTGCCAACACGGGAGGCTAGACAGTGAGTAGATGCTTAGCCTTGCAATGAGTCATGAATGATCTTTCGAGAAATGCTACAAAATTGACTAATGGAATATTGAATGTATTTTGAAAGTGGTGTGATGATGCCACATGATGATATGGAAGTATGGTGACTGTGTGGTTCCATATTGATGTTGAGTTATTCTTGGCATGTGTTGCACAATAATCAATGGGGTGGGAAATGTTTTAGACTGGGCAAGTGGCAAGAGGTCAGATGCACGTGGGCCTGTGTGGCGGTGGGTTGACGAGTGATGTGAGTCTGTGTGCCACATTGGGCATGTGCCATCGTTGAGTGTTGGAAGCCTTGCCTTGGTCAGTTAAGGACTTCACCTTGCAAGCCTTTGATCTGAGTCACCCGTACAACCACATGTCTGATATGGGACAGACCTAGTTGACTAGGGTTCTGATATCTTTCCTCTGATACCTCGGGGTGACAAAGACAGGGGTGTATCTGTATGGGGAGTACTGTATACGGCTTGGTGCCCATCCAACGGTGATTGGCCGTCCTATACTTCGCCCGTGTGAGGGAAGTGATAGTGAAGGCAATACCGAGAGGTTCTTTGGTTAAGGTAGAGGTTCCTGAAAAGCTTTGTTGCGACAATCACTGTGTGGTGAGCGGTCAGATCTTGTGGGTAAAGTGTACAACCTCTGCAGAGTGTCAAAACTATTCGAATAGCCGTGCTCACGGAATTGAGCATTGCTTGGGGATTACAAATAGGGTAGATTTTCATAAACAAAACATGGAAGGGGTGGTGTGTGCCAAGTGTTAAAAATGAACTATTAAGGTGTGTCGAAACCTCATGGAAAACCATTTGAAATTATTATTACGTATAACTGTTCTCTTCGCTTTAATCTAACTAAGATATTGGTTAAAAATCGCTTGATGCAAAAGAACCATTTAAGCCAATCCTTTGGAACAAGATCTGCATATAGTAATAGTCTTGCATTCTGCGCATTACTTGTTGAGTGCCTTGTGTACTCACCCCACCTTGCTTTCAACCCCAACATCGGTGGAGGAGACTACACCGCTTTGGGAGGAGGAGTACATCGAGGACACGATGAACTAGGGGCAAGCCAGTCGGTTGCTGTGGCAAGATGAAGGCTTCCACGACCTTTTTTTATGTTCATTGCTATTTCTTTACTTTGAATAATGTAAGCCCTGTGTGGTGACCTATCCGTAAGAGACCATAAGGTCGCATAACTCGGTTTATATACATGTTTGCACTATTTATTCTTATATCTTCGTGAATGTCATGATGTGCAACCTCAGTATGATCAGTGTGTGCTAGCGTGATCTGGATCGCACACGTAATACACAGAGGGTCCGGATTTATGGTTCGGTCCCGACAATTATTAAGGTCGAGTCTGAGAATCTTTGAAGAAAAACTGTTTGAAGAACTTAACATTATATATAACTGTTTCACTGCTTTTAATCTAAATAATATGCTAGTTTAAAAATGTTGTTTGATGCAAAAAAACCAAGTAAGCCAACTCTTTGGAATAAGCCTTGCATGTAGTAATAGTACTGCATTCTGTGCATTACTTGTTGAGTGCCTTGAGTACTCACCCCTCCTTGCCTAACAACCCCAACATCAGTGGAGGAGTCTACACCAGCCTGGAAGGAGGAGTTCATTGAAGATCCGGATAATTAGGAGGCAAGCCCAGTCGGTTGCCTGTGGCAAGATGAAGGCTTCCACGAAGTTTTACTGTTTTCCGCTGTTTCCTTTTACTCTGATAATGTAAGCCCTGCGTGGCTGATTTATGTAAGTAGACCATAAGGTAGTACAATTCAGTTTATATAAACGTTTGCACTATTTATTATTGTATCGATGTAATGTCTGCAAAGTGCAACCCTGTAAAGGTTGTGTGTGCTAGCGTGATCCTGGACTGGCACAGAATACACAGATGGTCCGGGCAGAGGTGGTATCAGAGCAGGCTGACTGTAGGTCTTGACACTAACTAGGTTAGTTGTGTCTGGAGGATAAAACTATTTTCTAAAATTTAACAACTTGAGCAAGAATATCAATAAAATCTCAACTCATCTTTTTTCTCTTGATCATACCTATGCTGCATTTTCTGTTGTTATGTTGTTTTTTTAAACGATGTCTGTTTTGGCAGATGAGGAGGATCCACACCTATGGAGAGCGCACTGGAGGATTCGCCGCTGAGCTATGGCGTATGATGCAACTTCTCGGAGGCTTCGACAGGCCGCTTTATCAGGGGACCACTGTAGTGCGAGCAAGGCTTGATATCGCCTGGGATGTCAAGATCACTGTTTATGCTCGAGAGCGAACGAGGGCAAGCCGTCCTATCTACATCACCATCAGAAGAACTTCATTCGAGGCCGGGATTCAGGAGACGGCACGTCTTGCGATGCAGCAGATCGCCCGCACCTACTCTGCAGAGTTGGATGGCACTGTCTTTCGTCACCACCCGCGTCGAGATAATCGCCACGACAGGATGGAGTTCTTGGAGGAGGACGCCACGACCACTCACCTGGTGAGATATGTCATCGCCCAGGAGGAGGCCATTGATGAGACAGTCCAGGAGCTGCAGAGAGCCCGCAACGAGGTCACGGAGGCTAGAACTCAGCTGCGGGAGAACCTAGCTCATGTTATGCAGAGGATTCATGAGCTGGAGATGGCTCTGTATGGACCTGAGCCAGTTCTGGAGCTACATGACCCAGATCCGGAGGAGCAGGAGCAGGCAGCCTTGGGACCAGCCGAGTCAATGGGGTCGTTTATACCGGCTGCAGTAGGTCACCAGGACCACTTTGCCCCTATGCCACCGCACCCGCCGCAGAATCCACCGGGAGGACCGCACCCCGGGTGGCTTAGTGACTGAGAGTTCTTTTTTTCTTCAGAGTTGACTCAAATGTGGAGTCAAGTTATTTGAGTCGCGTCTTTTGTTTTTGAGTCGCCAGTAGGTGTGAGTCGTTGTGGAGTCTTATGTTTGTTTACTTGTTTCTGTTTGTGAGTGTCTGGTGTGTGTTGCATGGCCCTTAGGCACTTGTGAGCAACCATACTATTTTATATTATATTAATAAAGTTGCCAAATAATTTAAGTTACACTTGTTTTCCCCGCATAAGTTCTTTTACTTGTCTATGCTTTCTTCTTTTCTTAACCTTGGAAGCTTTCAACAGATGGTGAGGACTCGTGGCAACACTGGAGCCAGTGGAAGTGGTGCCAACTAGGCAGGGAACCAGAATGAGGAGCCAATTCCTCAACCACCGCAAGTTGATCTGCAGAATCTGGGAGCTTTCCTAGCTGCCCAAACCCAGTTGATGAACACCATGATGCAGACCATGCAGCAGATTTCCATCCAAGCTGCTGCAAATGCCCAACAAGGGGGTAACCATGGACCACACCCCTATTCAAGATTGTCAGAGTTCATGAGGACTCGCCCACCTACGTTCTCAGGTAATGCCAATCTGTTGGAAGCGGATGATTGGCTGAGGACTATTGAAAGAAAACTGCACATAACCCAGTGTATGGGACATGAGAGGGTACTCTATGCCTCTCATCAATTGGAAGGAACCGCCGCGGAATGGTGGGAGAATTTCTGTGCTGCACATGAGAATCCCCAAGAAATCACTTGGGAGGAATTTGCTGGTGCTTTCCATCAGTACCATGTACCGGAAGGTATCATGGAATTGAAGAAAGAAGAATTCAGGAACCTAAAGCAAGGGGGCCAGTCAGTGCCCGATTATCTGAACAAATTTACCCAGTTGGCATGCTACGCACCAGAGGATGTAGCAACCGATAGGGCAAGGCAGTCCCGATTCATTAAGGGGCTCATTACAGGATTGCAGGTGGGACTGATCACCCACACGTTCCCGGACTTCCAGGAGCTGGTTAATAAGGCCCTTATCTTGGAAGACAAGCGCCGAGAGTTGGATGACAACAGAAAGCGTAGAATGGCGCAACAAGGAGGTCGTCAGGGCCAGCAGAGGCAGAGGACAGCACCTCAACAATTTGTTCGATTCCAGCCCAGAAGCGGTGACAGGGCACCACTGCTGGCAAATCGTCCAATGGGCCAGAATACTCAAACTCCGGCCAGGTCGGTGGTACAAGCTGGAGGGATTTCCCAGGCAGCAGGAAGACGATGCTATCATTGCAATGAACTGGGGCATTTTGCCAACAACTGCCCTAAGAAGGGAGGTGTTACCCCGGTTCGCTTTAATCTAGGGAACACACCTGCAAGGACTCCAACGCCAAATGTGAACCGCGGGGCATCATCATCAGCAACTCCATCTCAAGCAACTGCGAGAGGCCGAGTTAATAAAAAAATACCCAGAAAAATCCAAAAAAAATCTGGAAAATACTTTGAGACATTTGGAAATCAAATAAAATATTTTCAATAAAACTTTACATAAACTCAATAAAATCCAGAGTTTTCTTCCCCTTCTTAGCGACCGGGTCTCCGGCTTGGGAGCTCGCAGGTCGCTTCCAGTGAACGCTCTTATGAACAGGCATTTCTGGGAGAGGCGCGTCACTAAAGAAAACCAATCGATCCTGGAAAGGAGTATTATAACTGTTAAAAGTCATTCAGAGACGAATGTGGGAGTCAATCGGCTAAACTTTCTTACCTCGGGAGGAGGATTTGATGCAGTGAAGGACTTCGGGCATCTGGCGGTGGACATCTCTACGCTCGGGATGAAAAAGTCGCCTACCCGAGCATATACTTGCTCCTTTGACGCTGATTCGGGCAGTTCCCGAGTCGGATCGTCCCTCCCTTCAAATTCATATCCCAAATGGACTCGCTCTTTTAGAGGTTGTATCCAGCGAGCGACAAAATGGAGGGCCAGACCAACTCCCGTGAGAACGTCTTCCTTTAATTTCTCAATCAGCGCCAAGAGGTCCTGCACCTGATCCATGTCGCCAGCATTGGGAACAGATGTCCAAGAAAGGGACACCTTAGGCCGGTGCCCGACAAAAGAAGGTAAAGCAAGATCGGTATTGGCACAATAGAACCATTTCTGGTGCCAGCCTTTGTTTGAAGATTTGAAGGGAATGGCGAAGTAGGTTTTCTTTAATCCTTCCCACAACTGAAATCCGGCTCCCTCAATTACCTTGGGGTCGCTTTTTGAGGGGTAAAGTTTTAAAAGGTAAAAGTGGCGAAAGAGATTGAAATAAGGGCGGATGCCCAAGAAGGCCTCGCAGAGGTGAACGGAGATGGAGATTTGCAAGATAGAATTGGGATTCAAGTTCACTAATTCAATACTATAGAAAAAGAGAAGACTGCGAAGAAAAGCAGGCAGGAAGCCCCAGCCCGCGCTGGAAGAAAGATTCGAAGACCACAATTTCTTCAGAACGAGGGGTAGGGATGGATTCACCTGCGGCTAGTCGGGTGGAAATTAAAGTCAGGGCTGGAAGAACCCCGTCATCCACCATGGACTTCAATCGCTCTTCCGTCGTTACTGAGGTGGTCCAATCTTGGGGCAAAGGCAGAGAGGAGGTGTCTTTGGAAGAATGAGAAGACATTTTCGGAGGAAAGATCAACGACGGCTCAAAAATGCGAGCGTAGCAGCAGTTAACCCTAGCAGCGGAGAAGTTGGAGAGACAAGGAAGCAGAAGGGGCAGGAGTGCGCGATGAAAAAATGAACCATCGGTCAATGCACGGCTTAGTCTTAAAAGGGGGAAAATTTAGGTTTTCGCCGAATCGGAGGGAAAAGGATTGCAGAACACCTAACTCTGCCCTATGCTTCGTAATGATTCACTAGCACGGCGTCCTGACATACGGAGGCAGTCATGGTTTGACCAAGTCATATTTGGGTAACGTTGCTCCCCATGATGGGATGTTTAACCACTTATCCAACTAAGTGGGACGTGGGTATCCTCCAGTTTGGATAAAAAAATCTTCTTGTGATATACCCCACGTTGGGTCACTGGTTGGTTACCGCATGGCGAAATCATATATCACGGGTTGAGCCAGATAAGGCACGGTTCCAATGGTATGCCCCAAGATGGGTCGATAAGCTGTGCATCGTAATAAACAAGTACGGATACCGTTAGGATGAACCTTGATATGTCCCAAGACGGACCAGAGCTATATCCTACACCATTCGGATATAGGTATCACTCGGCCAAGAGCCACATAAATATGATACGCTCCAAGTCGAGCCTAAGCTATATCCTACAGCAGTCGGATATGGGTATCACTCGGCCAAGAGCCACGTAAATATGATAGGCTCCAAGTCGAGCCTAAGCTATATCCTACAGCAGTCGGATATGGGTATCACTCGGCCAAGAGCCACATAAAATATGATACGCTCCAAGTCGAGCCTAAGCCATATCCTACAGCAGTCGGATATGGGTATCACTCGGCCAAGAGCCACGTGAATTTGATATGTCCCAAGTCGGGCCAGAGCTATATCCTACAACAGTCGGATATAGGTATCACTCGGCCAAGAGCCGCGCAAATCCTAATATGTCCCAAGTTGGACCTAAGATATATCCTGCGACAGTTGGATATGGATATCACCCGAACAAAGAGCCATGCGAGCTTTGATATACCCCAAGTTGGGTCTAAGCTATGCCTAACGATAGTCATAGATATCATTCGGAAGGTATTTCTTTATTTATTATATCAATTCCCCAGGCATTAGGCCTGGGAAAAGACTCTATTACATTTACAGGCATATTATACTTCTCCGCGGTGCACACGTCCAAGCGCCTCCACGAGAGCTTCCCTAGCCCTATAAAGGACGGGGAAAATTTCGAGGAAGGCATCGACGGCGGCACGATCGAGGGCAGCAGCATCTTCTTCAGCCCACTCGACCATGGCGAGGTCGAATAGCGCCCACTCCTCGGCAAGTTCTGGATCCTGGCGGTCCATGAAATCCTTCAGGAAGAAGGTGGAGCTTGGTGCAGGAAAATAGAGGACTAAGCGTGAAGAGAATAAGTTCTAAAAGCACTGGTTCGCCTTTTATAGCTGATACGGTAAGGTTGAAGTAAATGCGAAGATGTAAAGACATCAGAAGCCGAGGAGACTTGGAGTTAAGATAGTTCAGAAGCCAAAGAGGTTTTTGGAAAATGAATTGACACAAGAAGTCAAAACAACTTTGAAGACTGTCCGGGGTTATATTCGAGTCCTTCATAATCCTCTTGCCGCAAGGAGAAGCATCCAAATCAAAGAAGAAACCAGTCAGAGGTTTATACTGGAAGCTGAGAACGTTGATCCAAAGTTGAGATCCAGATAAAGATATAGCAATCGGATCATGAATCACTCGGGGGCTACTGTGGAATATAAGAACCCAGGTGTCTTCATAACCGCCCGAAGTGCACGAGGAAGATACGTATCGGGTGGAAGGCCCAGGGATAAGCTCCACGCCAAGCCTTGCTGCCGTGCGCAAGGAGATACATCCTAGAGACAGTTGAACATATATTTAGAAATAAGAGATATGATTGTAGTCCGAGTTGTTAGCAGGGTAGATAAAGATGTAAACTCTATCCTGTAACCGATTAGAATCTAATAACCGATCGGAATCCCTTAACCGATTGGGACTCTGTAAACCGCCTTACCCCCATTATATAAGGGAGAGGCGGGCAACAATGAGGACATGAGCAATCTTAGATCCAAGAGATCCAGATAATCCCAAAGACACAGACTAGGGTATTACCTCCTCCGTCGAGGGCCTGAACCTGTCTAAACCTTTGTCTTGTGTGACCTTCGAGTTTGAGATCTAGCGCCTGCCCCATAAATTCATTGCCGACCACAAAAGTCGATAAATAGCTTTTTGTTTTTCACTCTCTTGACTCTTTCACTACTCCAGTGAGGTGAGTCTCAACCTTTCACAGTAATGGCGGCCTTCCACAATCTCTGTCGGATAGGTCGCACCAACAACTTCTCCAACCGTCTAGGAACAGCTAGTTCCAAGAGTAATATACTATCCACAAGCCCTATCTCTTGGTTCAGTGATTTTCTAAGTTGAAGCTCAAAAACTCTTTGATGGAATAAAGCTCAGGAGTTCTAAAGATCAAGAGTTGTATATGATTTGAACGATGTCAAAGATGTTCAGGATGTCAAGGATGTGTAAGTGTGAAGCTCTATACAGTGTTTGTGAACCCAGGCATTCTATATATAGATCCTGAACTGAGATAACCGTTACACCTGCCATTTGCCCGTTGGGGTTAGTAGGATAGATGGGGTAGGTCAACTGCTGCCCTTTTTATAAGATTTTTAGGGTATATGAGTCATAAGTCAAATTATACACTCACGCCGGACTGAAATTTTTGGTCCGGGGTACATAGGATTGGAGAAGCATATTTGTACTCAGAGTGACCTATTTGCGCCGGACCGAAAATATTGGTCCGTCGTACACGTACATTGTTTGATTTTGATATTAGAAAGACAATGCGTGTGCCGGGCCAAAAAAGTTGGTCCGGTGTACATAGGATTTGATTTTTTTAAGTACCAGCAAATAACGTTTGTGCCAGACCGAAAAAGTTGGTCCGTCGTACATTGAAAAATGGCTGGTTTTATCAGAGCGAAATAGGTTTGCGCTGCATCAAAAAGTTGGTCCGCGCACACATATAATTCGATCGCATCAGACTTCATATTTAAGATGAATATATAACTTATGCCAGACTAAATTTAAAAAAAAAGGTTATTAGATTGGTCCGACAAAAATAGTGTATACTTGGTTGAAAAATAATTCTTAACGTCGGACTAAAAAAGTTGGTCTGGCGTACATGGAAAACGCTTGGTGAAGAGAATTGTTCAGCGTCGGACCGGAAAAATCAGTCCGGCGTACATGGTGTACGCTCGGTGAAGAGAATTTATCAGCGTCGGACCGGAAAAATCGGTCCGGCGTACATGGTGTACGCTCGGTGAAGAGAATTGATCTTAGGATCTTTGAGCGCCTAAAAAGAATGAAGTTTGGTCCAGAAAAATTGCTTTGGCTAAGAAGATAAAGCTCTGGATTTTTGAGTGAGAAATATGAAAAGTCCTATGCTCCAAGTAATCTTAGCAATTTTGCATATGAACCAGGAATATTACTTATGTATAGTCCCTCTTAATAGTACGGTGATTCTAGCTATATGACTTGAATCAACTCCCAAGCCAAAATTAGAAAAAAAAAACACCTTAGCCTTGATCATCAAATCTATCTGTTGTCGGTTATCACTAAGTATCCTTTTTAGTCATCAACACCAAAACCTACGTAATAAGCATAATTTACACAAATGGGGAGCCTAGATGCTTTCAGAATGTAAATTGCGTAATTTAAATGCGTAATGTAAATGTGTAAAAGAAAGAAATGATTTAAGGAAACAATTTCATTTCTGGAAGGAGAGGTTACAAAGCCTCACATTCATGTGGGCAAAGCTCAAAGGAGTAACAAAAACCTCAAAACCTTCACGGGGGGAAGGCTACCCCTCCACCCCTATTTATACAACTCTTGGGCCACCTACCACCCTTGGATGAGCCTCTAAACCCTAGAGCATCAATCAAGGGTTAGGATTAACCCACTCAACAAGCCATGCAAGGGCTAACCCAAAACCCAATAAGCAAATGGGTTTTCTTGCACGGTTCTCAAAGCACACTAACTAGACCGCTAACCTATCAACTAGACTAAGATCCAATGGCCCTCATTGATCCATGCAGCGCCTAGCTAGCATCTTATCCGTTCCTTGTCTTCACGGCTTGCCATGACTCCGTCTCCGATCATCTTCCGACGATCCACGACCGTCTAGACCTCCGATGCTCCTCGCCTAGTCCCAGTCATCCTTCGCCTCACTATGATCTAGCATCGTCGACCTACAACCATCAAAAATAAGGAAACTCCTCACATAGCAATGCCCACAAAGATATGCAAGAAATTCATCAAAATCCACACTTTGAAATTCATCTTTGTTCGTTCTGGTCGGTGCTACTGCCCTCAGGCCGGTAGCACCTCCCATGGTGGACCGGTGCTACCGTTCTTAGGCCGATAGCACCGCACTGCGCAAAGACCTGAAAAATGCCCTCTCTGGATTTTCCACACCGCACTCGGGTCCGGTGCTACCGCTCGCCCGGTAGCACTGCGCTACCAAGGCCGGTAGCACCGCCCGGCCAGAACTCTCATAAACACACCCTCTCTGGAAATATTGCACCAGCCATTTGATCTGGTGCTACCGCTTGCCCGGTAGCACCACACTACCATGCCCGGTAGCATCGGGAAAACAGAGAAGACCTCAAATTGCTTCCATTTGAAAATCCATTTCAAATCAAACTCAAACAAGAGCAAACCAAGCTCAAATTTAGTCAAATACTCATCACAAATCTAGATAGACCTCCACATGGTCCTTCAATAAGAACTCTCTCTAACTAATCTGACTGCTCAGTAGTCCTGGCAGTACTGACATTGCCACAAGGAGGGGTGGGCTGCCTGGACTAAGGAGGTTGACGCTGATTAAGATCCTGAACTCGGATGGAAGGTGGCTTTGGAACATAAGGTTGATTCTGAGCAGATCCCAACCTAAGAATCAAATCCTGCTCGATTATCTCACGGTCTAACAGACCTACAAAAGAGACAAGATGGATGCATGATGTGATGATTAGATTTGTTTGGAACATATTTTACTTTTCATTTGCCTCTCTTATATTAGCTAGAGAGGTATAAGGGATGTTGGACAGCTACTCATACCAAGATTTTATTCAGAGGACAAGAGGTCTTGTTGTGAATAGAATAGATGATTCAAATTTTAATTGTTAACAACACTTGCATATAAGATGAGAGGTGTTCTTGTGATTAGAGGCCATTAGGGGCTATATTTTTAAGAAAAGAAAGGAAAGAACGTATCTCACCGATCTCATTCGCACTCCATACAGGACTCTTGACTCAACCTATCTACCATCTCAGAATAAGAAGCATAAACCGCAATTGGAAGTAAACGAAAACAATCCTGATGATCGAGCACCAGGAACTCCCTGAGATTAATGCACTTGGGCTGTCCTATCTACAAAAGACCCATAAGAACATAAGAACCAAATAAAGAAATGACAAAAAGCTTGGTTTTAGAGTACCAAGAACTCATCTATATCTACTGAAAACAAACGATAAACAACTTGGTGTATCTGAGCACCAAGAACTCCTCAAGACTCCACGCTCGATCACACCATGGAGCTATGTGTCCAGGAACACTGCGAACAAAATGGGTTCGGGTCCGTTTCCTAATCCTTACCTCCTATACACTATCACCAACTACTAAGTATATATATAGCCATATACACACAATCTAGTCTTTACCACAGGTAAAGCATGTATTAGCAACTACATGAGCCTATCTAACCTAGGTTGAGTGCATTTTACCGCTCATGATGACATAAAAGTAGTATATGAACATAATCCATAATCTTTACTATGCAACTATTCTTATAACATGATGACTTTCACTTTTAATGTATGAGGGCAGCAGCTATTCTTTTATTATTTAACATGCTAAAAGAAAGATAACAGCAGGATATGAATCAAATAACTGCATACACATATCATGGTTCAAGAAAGATAGCATAATAACATGAAAAGCAGCTAATTCATTAAATTGAACATGTGCAGCAACATGCACATGATAAATGACAGAATTAAATGCAATGCTATGGAGTCAATTATGCATGCTCAACTCACATAGAGGAAGGCATTCATGCAACAGCATTAATATATACCAAACCAACATATCTTCACACAACAAGAAGACTAATATTCCCTCCTACCCTTCTTAAAAAGGGGCAAACCAGCTCTGGTGGTCAGACTATTGCCATCAAATATTTGAAATTAAGCATACTACTATCATTTGACAAGATGAGGTTTATAAATATAGCTAGTGCCATATAGCCAGTAAAATCTTTACCTTAGGCTTTCTACCAGTCTCTAGTTATTTAATTGTGCGGTTCTCGTAACCATTGCTCTGATACCACCTGTGGCGACCCGCCTAATTAACCCCAGTTACGACAATCATCCTGCCATCACCCAAGGGCTAATTAAGTGGATCTCGGTACAGTATCTAGCAAAACATCGGGCACCCCGATGCTTTATTACTTACTATACCGTGTTCAGAGTATTACAGCAAAACAATAATTAGAGACACAACTTGAAGCTTTATTACATTCCATTTGCCACGTGGGCTATTTTACATACCTTAACTTACGTAAGGACTATATTACAACAAAAGACAACTTAGACCTCCTAACTCTTGTCGATCGGCTAGTGCGGGAATACGGTCTACTAGTACTACTACTCCTCCTGAGAGTAGTAGTAGTGGTGGTAACCGTCCTCCGAAAGATTCTGCACCTGCGAACAGTCCTCCACCCATGCCTCGGAGGGTTGTCCATGAGACTCACCTTCTAAGCAAGGGGAGGATTAAGCAAGGGTGAGTACTAGGTACTCAGCAAGCAATAATAATAATGAATGCATTAAATGAGTTTCCAAAATAGCCCAATTCCTATTCAACTCCTCCTACATACTCTTCTCCTCCCAAAATACCTTTCATAACAAAATAAACATTAGTTTTAAAGGTTGCAAATTTTAGATTGTAAAAGACCCTACTAATAGTGAGTATGACTTCTGTAGTCCCCAATCCAAGAGACTGGCTTGAATTCAAGATTTTTACCCTGCGCAGGTTTATACCACTTTACCTATATTGACACCCACAGGAGATGCTCTATAACGTTTATCCTATTCCGTTATTAGTTCTCCACCCTGCATTCAGTATGGGGTACACCTCCCCAGGTTACCCCACCTCTAGATACAGTTGTACCCAGGCTTCATCCAGTAGTACCCACCGGGCTTCAAATATACCGGCCCCAAACCAACTCTTTCACAGTCCCCCTAGGTCATACCGTCATTTTCCAGCACGACTATACATTCTTACCCATTGTGGAGAAACTAATACCATCCTAGGACAACCTTTTCTGATCGATTTCACACACCATGGTTGGTACCAAATTTACAACTCATTGCTCAAAATTAGTTTGTTATTTATTCTTATATACAAAATTTACAGCTCATTGCTCACACATCATCGGCGTCCTCTACCCACTTAGTTAACACACACCAACACATTACCCACACATACTCAACCATCCCCAAATCCAACCATCCCATTAACCATACACATATCCATCCATCCATTCATTTAACCCACACTTCCAAATTTATATTTTTCATTCATAAATATAATTTTTCAATGCAATTATGGAAAAGTAATTCATAAAGTAGTAAAAATAGTTAATAAAACATGATCAACGGAAAAGCTTGCCTAGAATAAACTCTGAACGTTCGGCCTTGCTCAAAAAAGGGCTCTGACTGACCGAAGGGTTCTCTTCTGGTCCTAAAAATTACACTACATTAATCTACTGCATTTTATTAAATATGAGTAGCAACTTCCAAACTTTCCAATTAGGCAGTTTTATCATTTTAATGAAATTGACATTCATTCTTATATGCATGCACTACATTGTTATTGATATTCTTTTATGAATCTAATGCCATTACTGATGCTTTTGATGAAATGCAATGCAGATACATTCACCATTTTCACTTCTTCTTCCATTTCCTTTCTTCCTTTTCTCATTTTCACTTTCCTTCTCACTGCCATTTCTTCTCCTCTCCATTGCCTACTCTTTTCTTTTCTCTCTGTCACTCTTTTGTTTGCCTTTACTCTTTATTTCCTTATGGCTTTTTGGCCAGCTCTGCTACTTAGCCGATTTGGCCGAAGGCCTTAATGGTTTCCTGGCTGAAGGCTGCTAGTCCCATTCGGCTGCCTCACTTACTCCCTCACTTCTCTTGGCTACTACTTGGCTGCTACTTTCCCTGAGCTCTTCCTCCTTGCTGCCGACTGGTACCAGAGCTCTCTCCCCCTCTACTTCTCCATCTGCTGCAGCTTCACTCCTCTCCTCCCTCTTTCTACTCATTTAGCTTCCCTGGCTAAAACCCATTTATGGGTTAGGAGCTAACCCTATTTCTGCAGAACAAGGGTCTCTATGCTCCTTTGATTTTGCTTTGGTGCTTTGTTGATTTGATTTACTGTAAGGTTAGTGTCTGTGATGCATATGGGTTGAGCTCTAGATTTTCTAGGGTTCCCTTACCGAGACCAAGGGTCTATGATGAACAAGAAATTCTGAGACCAACTAGATCCACTAGGATCTAGTGATTTTGCTACCTTCTTTATTCTATTGGCAGAGACTTACTTGATGACCTACGGTTTTTGGTTTCTGAAGTTGAGGAAGCTGCGGTCCGGGTTGAGGTAGAGGTCGATGAGCCGATCTCTGGCTTGAGGTCAGGGCTCCTCCTCCTAGCTCTCTGGGCTGATCTTCTTGCTTCTTGACCGCACTCCTTTCTTCTTGCTTCCTAGGATGTCGACTATGCTCCACTTGCTCCTTGGAATGGCTGTCGGTTTTGGGGTGTTGGCTATGAGGTTGTGGTTGTGGTTGTGGTGGCTTTCGGTCGAACATTGGGAAAGAAGAACACTTGTTCTTGCTGCCTCTGGATGGAATGGGTGCGCTGAACCTTGGTTGTGAGAAATGAAAATGGGAATGAATCCTCTGTTGGGTTTCGGTGAGAGACAATGGGGGTTACACCTGGTGTCCTCTTTCTTTGGCTTTTGGCTGAAACAAATGCTGGGAAGGGCCGCCTTGGGATGGTGCTTGAGCAAGGGGAGATGAGTCTTCTGGAGGCTTTGACTGCAAGAGAGACTTGACCTTTTTACTCATACACTGTTTTACTTTTTACTAGTTCACTCCTCCTTTGATTGATCATGCAGACACAACTCACTTCATTCTCTCATACATGCATGGATGCAGTTATGCTCTCTTTTAATTGAATATGCATGTGCTTATGCAACTACTTAATTAATATTCATGCTTAATTACTTCCTAATGCGTAACTACTACTAATGATGCTAATGATATTATTATGCCTAATCATGCATGGATGATGGGGATTAAGGGGGACGGTCCTCACACTGTGTTCTTGTTGTTCTCCAACCGGCCGATGTCTAGGTGGTGTGCCGTCTATTGATTGTCAATGTCGTCGAGCTTCTTCATGATGGCCGCTAGCTGTGTGGCCCTGGAATCATATCCCTCGCTGCTGCCCATAATGGGAGCATTTCGCAGTGCCTGGCTCTGATACCAAGTTGTCAGTAGCAATGCGCCAAATAGTTCTTGAACCCCGGCTTCCTTCTTTATGTCGTAAGCTAGTAGCGATGGAATTTGAGTGAGAGAGAGAGAGAGACGCGGAGGGGGAGGGCGCATGGGGCAGAGAAGATTATTGAGAGAGGGAGATGATTAGAGATAATCTTTCTTATTCATTCCATAATTTACTAGTCTCTTGTAACATTGATAATTTAGCCTAACAACCTAATAACAAACATATCTCAGAGGAACTAACAAAGCAACTAATTTTTTAACAGCTTAACCAACCAATTAACAAACTAGTTAAGTGGATGAGGGCACAGCTGCTGTGACCGACGGATGGCTGCTTGCGGGCTGTAGGTGAGGCCCCACATGACATCATCATTATTGCTTTTGCAGATCATCTACAAAATTCTGTTCAATTGTCATGGCGTGGGCTAGGTTTATTGGAAAGAATGCTTAAAACTTTGAGACAATTTTCTCTATTATTACTTCTTGCTCTGTTCACTTATAAAACTCAGGTCTACCTTTGAATTTATACACAAAACTACAGCCCTCATAAACGGAATAGGATTCTACTTCCTTGTCCTAATCCAACTCCTTATCCTAATTAGATTCTTAATTAAAACTTCTAAACTGGTTACAAGATTACCTCTAACATTTACCCCTTAATCTTGTAACATTTAATTTCTAACACAACTCTACCTAATCTTCCAAGTTTTTCTCTGATTTTCCTCTCTTCTCTTTCTTTTCCTTCCAATATCTCTCTAGCTTGCTCTCTGTTCTTTTCTTTGCTCATGCAGTACCACTACCGACGCTGGAGCTTTCTTCGAATAGTACAGCAACCTCTATAGTCCCTTCGTTCCTTGCTGTACTCCCTGCGTTGCTTGCGACCACCTGCCGCACCACCGCTTCCGCACCATGGGAGCTCTGCTACGCGCGTCACCAGCCCGTGCCCCTCTTTCCTTTTTCTTTGCGGCGCACCTGCACATTTTTTTCTTCCCTTTGCTGCGACTCCGCCGCCTGGGAGTCCGCCTCCTTCTACAACATACGTTGAAGATCTTTTTCCTTTAAAAATTTTCCCTTCAAAATAGCCCCATGACAAACAGGCTCACAAATTTTTAAGGAAATTTTGTAAAACTGGTTTGGGATCTCATGACCTTCATCAACAGATCATTGTTCTTGTCATAAACTCGTAAGAACTCCGCATGCAGCTCTACCCTGCACCCTTCTTCTGCCATTTGCCCGAGACTAAGTATGTTGTTCACAAACTCGGTATATAATAAATTTCAGAGAACAACTTCTGATCGTCGTTCTTTCATTGTAGCAACATCGTTCTTTTGCCTCTTATCTTCACCGTAGAGCCATCGCCGAACTTGACTTTTTCTGAAATTTTTTCATCAAGCTCATGAAACACGGAGCGATTTCCAGTCATGTGATTGCTTGCTCCATTGTCCAAGTACCACAGGTCAGTGTGATCGAGGCTATCTCCCTCTATGCATAGTTTAGGAACTATATTTTTCTCGTTCAACATTAGTATGTTCAGTTCCTCTTCTTCACACAATGAGAGTAGAGTAGGTTCGTCGTCTTCACCGGCTTGGATGAGGTTTACCTCCTCGTTCTTCTTCTTGTTCCGACAATTCGAAACGAAGTGCCCATACTTGCTATAGTTGAAGGACTTTATGTGACTGTGACACTCCGCCACGTAGTGACCATATTTTTCACATTCAAAACATTTGATATGTGACTTATCTCATGATCTGTCATCACCGTCTTGTTCAATCTTTTCTCCTCGGCCACCTCTGCCTCCTTGGTAACCGAAACCGCTGCGCCCACGCCCGCAGTTACTTGATGAGCCATGACCGTCCCTGGTCCATGATTCCTTGTGGAACTGCTTGCCATCACTTCTAGCATCTCCATTTAATAGCAACACTTGCTGTTACGGGACTAATACCCCTGCTCATTACTGGATCGATACCCCTTCAATAGCTCCTCATGCGCCTTGAGCGAGCCGATGATATCCTCGATTTTCATGTTCTCCAGACCAGGGGAGTACATAAGCGTGGTGACAATAGTCACGAACTTTTCTAGCAGCACGTGCAGATACTTCTTCACTTCCACAGATTCCTCCATCTTGTCGCCGAGAGAAGTAATCTGGTTGTACAATGAAGTAAACTTACCGGCGAACTCGTCCACCGACTGGGTTTCTCTCATCTGGAGATTCTCAAACTCGTTCCGTAGATTTTGTAGTCTCACCTCCTTCACGCGGTCAACTCCCACGTGCATCTTTTGAATCGTTAGCCATGCCTCACGTGCTGACTCCTTCCCGATGAGCTGGTGCATCATCGAATCTGGTACCGACTGATAGATCCCAGCAAGTGTTGCCTGATCTATCCTATCATCTTTCTCAGCCTTCTTCTTTGGATCGACTGCACCACATACACTCTAGGCACGCAAGATTGCCTTCATCTTCATTACCCATACCGGGTAATTGTCAATCATCAGGAGAGGGTCTGAAGAGATATGGACCCACTCTGGGTCTTCGCCTTCTCGCCCATGATCTTCAGGTATAAGAAAACCTCACGTTACTCTTGTTTTTCTTCTTGCACAGCACTGCCGCCACGAGAGACGTCTCTACTGCTGCCCGAGACGGCTTGGTGTAACTCCTTCTGTGCCCTGCCCCCTGCTGCACGACGTACAAGTCCCGCTTTGCTTCGCTATACATCACCTCTGTTGGGTATTGATCCGAATTTCCTGTTGGGCTTTAGGGACGCCTTTAGCCCATATTTCGGTGTGGCCCGTTTAGACTCGAGTCGCTCCATCCATCTATAAATACCTCTTGTAATCTGCTGGGGAGAGTAAGACGCTCATTGTAAACCCTAGCCATTGTACTCAATTCCTCAAAATAGTGATATCGCCGTTTGGCGTCCGTGGTTTTTTCCCGCAAGGGTTTTCCACGTAAAATCTGCGTCCGTGTTCTTGTTCTTTTGTGATTGATTTTACAACTAGTGGTATCAGAGCATATCAATCACGAGAGAGGGAAAAAAATAGATCGGATCTTCAGGGCGACTGTTCATCTTCCGGCGGCCACCTCATTCGTCGCGTCGACGGCCCTCGGTGTCACCGCTGCCTCTCGCCGCCGTCCGGTGCGTCGCCACCCAGCCGGCCTGCCCGCCGGCGTGTCAGGCGCAGCCCGGTCTTCCTCGTCGCCCGTCGGTCTTCGTCGTCTGTGCCGCCGTCACCGATCTTCTTCCGTGCGTCGCCTCGGCTTCCTGCCGCGTCGCCGCTGTTCGTCGCCGGTCATCCTCGCGTCGTCGCCGTTGGTCGCCGCTCCGGTTGGCCTGCTCACCGGAGCGCTCGTGTGCTCGGTCTTCTTCATCGCGACGCGGCCGCTCGGTCATCTTCTTCGTCCGACGGCGCCTTGTCATCTCCGCGCCCGGCGTCGTCCTCATTCGGTTGCTTAGCGCACCGCTCGCCGCTGGTCATCTCCAATCTCACCGGCAGTCGCCATCGCGCCACCGTTTGGCGCCGTCGCACCGCAGTCGACCATCATCCGCGCCACCGCCGGCTGCCGCCCGACCGTTCGCATCCCGGCGCCACAGATCTGACTGCAGAGATCCCAGCCACAGATGATCCGACCGAACCGCACCGGATCCACGCTACGACGCTATCACGACGGCACCGAGAAAATCGCTACGCGCACCCGAGGGTTACCCGTCTTCGGTTCGGTTATTGCTACGTGCACCCGGTTTCGTGTACCAGGAATTTGCCAGAAGCTCATTTTTCATCCAAATTTTTTCCTGCTTGTGCATTTAATAATATTTCTCTGCATTATGGCCTCATTGAAGTATGATGTTCCACTATTAGACCGTGACACTAGGTTTTCGCTATGGCAAGTCAAAATGAGAGCAATTCTTGCGCACACTGACCTGGATGATGCGCTTGATAAATTTGGGAACAAAGATCAAAAGACCTGGACTGATGAAGAAAAAAGAAAAGATCGTAAGGCTTTATCTCAAATTCATCTTCATTTATCAAATAATATTTTGCAAGAGGTTTTGCAGGAGAAAACTGCAGCTGCTTTATGGTTAAATTTGGAGCAATTTGCATGTCCAAGGACCTTACTAGCAAGATGCATGTGAAGATAAAATTATTCTCGCACAAGTTGCAAGAGGGTGGTTCCGTGCTGAATCACCTATCGGCCTTCAAAGAGATCGTTTCTGACCTTGAATCTATGGAGGTAAAATTTGAAGATGAGGATCTAGGTCTTATTCTTTTGTGTTCCCTGCCTCCGTCATTTTCAAATTTTAGAGACACTATTTTATATAGTCGTGATACATTAACTGTTGCTGAAGTTTATGAGGCCTTACATGCAAAAGAAAAGATGAAATTAATGGTGTCTTCTGAGAGTTCCAGTTTGCAAGGTGAAGCTTTGTCAGTTTGGGGACGAACGAGAGAAAAGAAATCATACAATGGGTATAGAGGCAGAAGTTCAAGCAGTTACAGGGGCCGTTCTAAGTCCAGAGGTAAAGAAAAATTCTGCAGATATTGTAAGAAAAATAATCATGATATATCTGAATGTTATAAGATAAAGAACAAAGAAAAGAGGAACGGTACCTACAAACTAAAAGGTAAACCTGATGATGAAGGTAAAGCTTCTGTTGCTTCTGCTGATAGTAGTTCTGATGGTGAGACCCTTGTTGCTTTTGCTGGATGTGCTAGTAGTGGTGATGAATGGATTATTGATTCTGGTGCTTCTTTTCATATATGCATAAATAGAGATTGGTTCATCACTTATGAGTCTCATTAAAGATCTTTGGTTACATTAGGATGGGTGATGATTCGCCACGTCCTATTGTTGGCATTGGATCCGTTCAAATCAAGATGCATGATGGCATTATCAGAACTTTGACAGATGTGAGGCACGTTCCAGGTATGACAAGGAATCTTATTTCTTTGAGTACTCTTGACTCTAAAGGATATAAGTATTTTGGTGGCAATGGCATTTTGAAAGTATCAAAAGGTTCTCTTATTGTAATGAAAGGTGATTTGAAATTTGCCAATTTATATCGTCTTCAAGGCACTACAATTACAGGTGATGCCTTTGTTTCTTCACATTCATCACCCGATATTGCTAATCTTTGGCATAAGCGTCTTGGTCATATGAGTGAACAGGGTTTGGCAGTATTGAGTAAAGGAGGACTTCTTGATGGATATAATGGAAAATTGGATTTCTGTGAGCATTGCATATTTGGTAAGCATAGGAGGGTAAAATTTAACACTTCTGTTCATACTACAGAAGGTATTCTTGATTATGTGCATTCTGATTTATGGGGGCCATCTCGTAAGACTTCTTTAGGAGGTTCTCGTTATATGTTAACCATTATTGATGATTATTCTAGAAAAGTTTGGCCTTATTTCTTGAAGCATAAATCAGAAGCATTTTCTGCATTTAAAGAGTGGAAGATTATGGTTGAAAAACAAACTGAGAAGAAGGTAAAGATACTTCGCACCGATAATGGTATGGAATTCTGTTCTGATTTATTCAATTCATTTTGCAAGTCTCAAGGTATTGTGCGTCACTACACTGTTCCTGGTACTCCACAACAAAATGGTGTAGCTGAGCGTATGAACAGAACCATTATCTCAAGGGCCCGTTGTATGTTGTCTAATGCTGGTTTGCATAGGCGTTTTGGGTGAAGCCGCCCCACCTTGCTATCTTATTAATCGGTCTCCCTCTATTGTTATTGATAAGAAAACTCCAATTGAGGTATGGTCTGGTTCTCCTGGTGATTATTCACAATTGAGAGTTTTCGGTTGTACTGCTTATGCTCACGTTAATAATGGTAAATTGGAGCCTAGAGCTATTAAGTGCATCTTTCTTGGTTATAATCTGGTGTTAAAGGCTATAAATTGTGGAATTCTCAAACTCAAAAGGTTGTTATCAGTAGGAATATTATCTTTAATGAATCTGTTATGCTGAATGACAAATTGGATATTAATGCTCCTATTGAGAAACAACAGAAAACTAGTGTGCAGGTGGAGCACCTTATTGATTCTGAATCTACACCAGAAAATATTAGTATTGATGTTCATGATGCACCTATTATTGATGATTCACATATTGTTGAGCATGCTTCTCCAGTTGTGCAGCCTCCATAACAATCTATTGCTATTGATAGACCTAGGAGGTCTATTCATCCACCTAAAAGGTTTATTGAAGAATGTGATATTGCTTCTTATGTTTTAAGTGTTGCAGAAGATATTGAAAATAATGCTGAACCTTCAAATTATGTTGAGGCTATTACTTCTGCTGATTGTAAAAATTGGATGACCGCTATGCAAAATGAGATGGAGTTACTTGAAAAGAATGGCACTTGGGATTTAGTAAAATTGCCTAAAGACAAGAAGACAGTCCGTTGCAAATGGATTTTCAAAAGAAAATAAGGTATTTCTCCCACTGACTCAACAAGGTATAAAGCAAGGTTGGTTGCTAAAGGCTATAGCCAGATTCCAGGTATTAATTTCAATGATGTATTTTCTCCTGTTGTGAAACATAGTTCTATTCGCACTCTACTCAGTATTGTTGCCATGAATGACTATGAAATTGAGCAATTAGATGTTAAAACTGCATCCTTGCATGGGGAGTTAGAGGAGGATATTTATATGGACCAACCTGAAGGTTATGTTATACCTGGAAAAGAACACCTTGTTTGTAGGTTAAAGAAATCCCTTTATGGCTTGAAACAATCACCTAGGCAATGGTATAAGAAATTTGACTCTTTTATACTCTCTCATGGTTTTAAGCGGTCCAATTATGATAGGTGTGTTTACATGAAAACTGTTAAAGGTTCAGCTATATATTTGCTTCTTATGTTGATGATATGTTGATCGCTGCAAAAGACAAGTCAGAAATAGTTAAATTAAAGGCACAATTGAGTAAAGAATTTGAGATGAAGGATTTAGGTGCAGCAAAGAAAATTCTTGGCATGGAAATCATTAGAGCAAGGAAATCTGGTAAATTATACCTTAGTCAGCAAGGTTATATTGAAAAGGTCCTTCGTCGCTTCAATATGCATGATGCAAAACCAGTGAGTACTCCTTTAGCTGCATATTTCAGATTATCTTCAGCCTTATGTCCAGAGTCAGATGATGATATTGAGTATATGTCTAGAATCCTATATTCCAGTGCAGTTGGTTCTCTTATGTAAACCATGGTTTGTTCTCGTCCTGATTTATCTCATGCACTAAGTGTTGTTAGTAGATACATGGCTAATCCTGGCAAAGAGCATTGGAAAGCTGTTCAATGGATTTTTCAGATATTTGCGTGGTACTTCTAATGCTTGTTTGCAGTTTGGAAGATCTGGAAATGGGCTTGTTGGTTATGTTGATTCTGACTATGCTGGTGACTTAGATAAGAGGAGATCTCTCACAGGTTATGTATTTACTATTGGTGGTTGTGCTGTCAGTTGGAAAGCAAGCTTGCAAACTACTATTGCTCTTTCAACTACTGAAGCTGAATATATGGCTATTTCTGAAGCATGTAAAGAAGCTACTTGGTTGAGAGGTTTGTATACTGAGCTCAGCGGGGTTACTTCTTGTATTACTTTATTTTGTGACAGTCAAAGTGCTATTTACCTCACAAATGATCAGATGTTTCATGAAAAGACAAAGCACATTGATGTGAGGTATCATTATATTCGAGATGTCATTGCTCAAGGTGATATTAAAATATCCAAGATAAGTACCCATGATAATCCCGCTGACATGATGACAAAGACAATTGCAGTTACTAAGTTTGAGCTATGCTCAAGCTTGGTTGGAGTTACAGTTTAAGTCCTAGAGACTTTTGGCGCCGGTGATATTTATTATTGAAAGGAGTTCTGTGATGATGTTTTTGCTGCAAGAGGGAATTCGTCTCAAGGTGGAGTTTGTTGGGTATTGATCCGAATTTCCTGTTGGGCTTTAGGGACGCCTTTAGCCCATATTTCGGTGTGGCCCGTTTAGACTCGAGTCGCTCCATCCATCTATAAATACCTCTTGTAATCTGCTGGGGAGAGTAAGACGCTCATTGTAAACCCTAGCCATTGTACTCAATTCCTCAAAATAGTGATATCGCCGTTTGGCGTCCGTGATTTTTTCCCGCAAGGGTTTTTCACGTAAAATCTGCGCGTCATGTTCTTATTTTTTTGTGATTGATTTTACAACAACCTCCGTAGCCTGCAGCCGTACAGCCTCCAAGTTGCCCTCGGCCAAAACCCCAGATGGGTTCTTGTTTCTCACGAATAGAAAAAGAAAGCACGCAGTAAACTCAACTAATCATGATGGCGTTTGCAATGTTGCTTCTCTGTTTTCCTACGCCACCTCGTCTTGGACCTTCCACTTCTCCTAGTAGATGGATCGATCACCGAGGGTGGGGCCTGCTTTCCTCGTGCCGTTCGCGTCCCGGCTTCTGCTGCTTCCTTGCGCCACACATGATGTCGCCCACTTCTCTGCAGCCGCACGTCGCTCTCGTCACAGAGGTCGGCTTCGCTACCGTTGTTGGCGCCGCACCGTCAGATGCCGTGCCGTGCCGTCTTGCGCCAAGAGAACGAGCTCTCGTGTGCTCTGATACCGATTGTTGGAACAGAACGTCTAAAACTTTGAGATAATTTTCTCTTTTATTACTTCTTGCTCTGTTTACTTACAAAACTTAGGCTTACCTTTGAATTTACACCCAAAACTACCGCCCTCATAAACAGAATAGGATTTTACTTCCTTGTCCTAATCCAACTCAGACTCTTAATCAAAACTTCTAAACTGATTATAAGATTACCTCTAACAAGGTCAGCATGGCAGCCCTCGTCCAAGCCGTGCAGATCAGTGTGCAACTAGACATGCGCAGCAGCAGCAGCAGTTTAGGCATGGCAGCTGCAACCAGGATGCCTTGCCGCCGGCCGGAAGGCCTTGCGCAGCGCAGCAGCTGATTACGTCCAGCATGAGGCACGCAACAGCTGCCGAACCTACCCATTTATCTGTTTTATCTGTTTGTGTTTGTTAGCATTGTTACTTTGTTAGGGGCCACGTTTGTTAGATGGTTCAGTTAGCAGATATGGAGATAAGCTATTTAGTTATAGAGGTTATATAGGATATTTCGTTAGGTGTGGTTAGTGGTGCCTATTATAAGAGGCAGTTGGATTGTAATAAAGTTAACCAAGAAATAGTCTTTAGACTATTGGGAAACCCTCGTGGCCCATAGAAAGCCCACGTTGGCCCCTTAGTCGAAACCCTAGGTGAGCGCTATAAAAGGAGGAGGGGGTCCCCCTTATGTACAAGCAATCATTAGCAATAAAAAAATTCCGCTGTTGCTCTCTCTAAACACGTGACTCTCTCTCTTTCTGTTCTCCAATTCAGATCTGTTCGGGAACCCCGGACTATTCGATAGTGAGGTTCCTTAACACGTTATCAGCACGAAGCTCTACCGGAGATCAGAATTGAAAAGGTGAGAAAGAAATCGTGTAGTGCCCAAATGGAAGAGATATGCATTGTTGATAGTAGCATAACAAATACCATCTTAAGAGAGTCTAAATACTTCCAAACGATCACGAAGAACGCTGGAAAGATTACTACGATCGCAGGAAGCGACTCATATGTAATCGGCTCAGGAAGAGCCACTATTATATTGCCTATGGGTACAACTTTGGTAATTGAAGAAGCCCTTTTGTACCCGGAATCAACGCGCACTCTCTTAAGCTTTAAAGACATCCGCGCTAATGGTTTTCACGTAGAAACCAATGAAGAAAATGGCAAAGAATACTTGTGCATTGTGAAGCACGCGGTATGTGAAAAAATGGTATTAGAAAAATGTCCCTCATATGAATCTGGGTTGTACTACACGAATATTCATGCACCCGAAGTGTATACTTCCTTGAAGACTGTTTTTAGAAGCTCTGAGTTATTTTCTTTATGGCATGGTAGATTAGGTTATCCTGGTCTTAGAATGATGAGAAATATAGTGAACAACTCACAAGGCCATGGCATTAATGTTAAAAATTTCCCGAATCATGAAGATTTTGTGTGCCCTGCATGTGCCATCGGGAAATTAATAACTAGACCCTCTGTTATGAAAGTGCAAAGTGAAATCCCTGCATTCCTGGAACGCATCCAGGGGGATATTTGCGGCCCGATTCAGCCCTTGTCAGGGCCGTTTCGATACTTTATGGTGCTCATCGATGATTCCTCGAAATGGTCACATGTATGCTTATTATCAACAAGAAACCATGCTTTTGCAAAGCTGATCTCGCAGATCATAAGAATTAAGAATGCTTTAACTGATCATCGCGTGAAGTCCATTAGAATGGACAATGCCGGAGAATTTACTTCAAAGGCATTTGATGATTATTGCATGGCAACAGGATAGCGATTGAGCACTGCATCGCACGCGTTCATACGCAGAATGGACTAGCTGAAGCACTAATAAAGAGGATTAAATGCATTGCCAGACCACTTTTGCAGAGTTGTAACTTGTCCAACACTTGTTGGGGACATGCAGTCCTGCACGCAGCAGCTCTCATCAACTTCAGACCTTCGGCCTACAACATCCATTCTCCTATACAGCTTGTGCACGGGATCATCCCGAAGATCTCCCATCTTAGAAAATTTGAGTGTATGGTATATGTACCTATATCACCCCCTCAGCGGACTGCAATGGGCCCTCTCCGCAAGTCTAGGATATACGTTGGTTATGAGAGTGCATCCATAATCAGGTATTTGGAACCCATGACTAGAGACTTGCATACAGCCCGATTCGCTGATTGCATATTTGACGATGATCGTTTCCCGTCATTAGGGAGGAAATCAACCTTTGGATGAAAAATGCCGGAAATCATATGGCATTCCACCGATCCCGCACATGACCCCGCACTAATGAAGCAAATCAAGAAGTCGAAGATAATTGATTTGCGAATTTAGCAAATGAACCGCCGATCATTTTGTGATCGAAGGCGTGGTTAAGTCGCATGTACCCGCAAGGAATGCACCGAGAGGGTGGAAATACCAAAGAAAATAGAAGGTATCCTCAACCTGCTCAGAGGCCTCAAAGAAAAAGAGCAGAAACCTGGCTCCTCAAACCCAAAGTACCCGGAGACGTGCGGAGAAAATCAAGCGAGAGGACTTACCACAACCAATCACGAAAATGCCCTAAGGAAAGAAGGGAGCCAGTTGAGACCAGCATCAAAAGAAGCCAACAGAAAGGCAATTCGGACTTGAATCTTCCACTGCAGAAGCACGGAAATAATGTGTGCGCACACATAGGCGATGAAAGCTAAAGGAACTTGCTCTGCGATAGGGAATAGCAGCGAAGAGCAAGTAGAAGTGCATGAAGCACCCCATGAAGAAATGGCCATAAACTTTGTAATAACAGAGAATCCTCGAATAGAGCAACGACCAACATTGATGCATACTTTGTAAAGAAGATTGCCTCGATCATTGATCATGATCCCGAGCCTACATCTCTCGCAGAGTGCAAGAAAAGGCTAGATTGGGAAAAATGGAAAAAGGCAATCACTGCAGAATTAGTCTCTCTGAACAAGAGAGAGGTGATTGGGCCCGTATGCCGCACACCTCCCCATATAAACCCTGTAGGTCACAAATGGGTCTTTGTTCGGAAGAGAAATGAAAACAACGAAGTTGTAAGGTACAAGGTAAGGCTCGTAGCTCAAGGTTTCACTCAACGTCCTGGAGTTGATTATGAAGAAACCTATTCTCCGGTCATGGGAGGAATTACCTTTAGATATTTGATCTCAATGGCAGTCAACTTGAAGTTGAGAATGAAGCTAATGGATGTTGTCACAGCATATTTGTATGGAAACTTGGATTCAGAGATATACATGAAAGTACCAGAAGGAATTCCTATCCCGAACCAAGATGGAGCAAATAGAAACATGTACAGTGTGAAATTGGAGAAATCACTGTATGGGCTGAAGCAGTCAGGAAGAATGTGGTACAATCGCTTGAGTGTCTTTCTCTGCAAGAAAGGCTACAAAACAAATAAGATTGTCCATGTGTGTTTATCAATGATCCCGAATGGATTCTGTATAATCTCTGTCTATGTAGATGACTTGAACATCATTGGGACGGATGAAGAAATTGAAGAAGCATGCTCATACTTGAAGTCTGAGTTTGAAATGAAGGATTTGGGTAAAACCAAGTTTTGTTTAGGCTTGCAGCTTGAGCATGTCCAAGGAGGAATCTTGGTACACCAATCAACCTACACGCAGAAAGTGTTGGAAAGGTTTGGTTTTGAAAAAGCATATCCTGCAAAGACTCCAATGGTGGGAAGGTCACTCCAAGCGCACCTAGACCCATACTGCACCTAGAGAAGAGGGGAGGAAGTCACGGGAGCAGAATTCCCATATCGAGTGCGCTTGGGCGCTCATGTACCTTGCAAATAGCACTAGGCGGACATTGCGTTCACTGTGAATTTGCTAGCCCTCTGATCTGAGAACCCACCAAAAGGCATTGGAAAGGGATCAAGGACATCTTCCGTTACCTCCAATGAAGCAAAGACCTCGGTTTGTTTTTCAGAAGAAACAATGAATTGAATTTGGTTGACTATGCCGATGCTGGGTATTTATCGGACCAAGATCTTGGTAAGTCCCAAACCGGCTATGTTTTCCTATGTGGAGGAACAGCAATTTCTTGGAAGTCGTCTAAGCAGACTCTTGTCTCGACGTCGACAAACCACTCGGAAATCATTGCTTTGTATGAAGCATCTCGTGAATGTGCATGGCTCAGAAGAATGGTTCACCACATCCAGAAGTCATGTAGCTTGAACATTGAGCAAACTCCCACAATCATTTATGAAGATAATGTAGCTTGTGTTGCTCAAGCACAGATGGGTTATGTGAAGAGCAATCTCACGAAGCATATCAACCCCAAGTTCTTCTATGCTCATGAATTGCATAAGATGAACGAGATCAAGATATTGCATACTAAGTCATGTGAAAATCTTGCAGATTTGTTCACTAAATCACTCCCAGCATCTACCTTTGAAAGGTGCGTGAAAGGAATTGGGATGATGAGACTTAGAGAAGTGCAGATTTCAGGGGGAGATATTTCACATACTCCCACATGAATCTCGAGCATGAATTATGAATACCCAACATGAATCTCGAAGATTAGCAATTGAAGTTGGGAGACTTGTACTCTTTTTCCTTAGCAAGTTTTTCATGAAGTTTTCTTGCATAAGGTTTTAACGAGGCAATTCGTGCAACATAGTAAGCGTATGCTATGTACTCTTTCTCCAAGTATTTTTCCCACTGGGTTTTTCTGGAGTTTTGATGAGGCATATGCATCTCGCGGCAAAGGGCCCAAGGGGGAGTGTTGGGAAACCCTCGTGGCCCATGGAAAGCCCACGTTGGCCCCTTAGCCGAAACCCTAGGTGAGCGCTATAAAAGGAGGAGGGGGTCCCCCTATGTACAAGCAATCATTAGCAATAAAAGAATTCCGCTGTTGCTCTCCCTAAACACGTGTCTCTCTCTCTTTCTGTTCTCCAATTCAGATCTGTTCGGGAACCCCGGACTATTCGATAGCAAGGTTCCTTAACATAGACTACCTCTATCCCTGCCCTTGTGGCGCGGCTGGCTGCTGGTGATCGGAGTGGTCGCGCTGCTTGGATTCAGCGCCATCTCATCCCGGTTTATGACACCAAATAGGCATCATTTTTTTTGTATTCAGTTTTAATGATACTTGTCTTGGGAGAAAAGTCTTCTCCGAAGCTGGCTGAAACTGGGGAGGACTGGATTACCAGTCATGGCTGTTGGGCACACTGTATTCGGAAACAAAACATCAGATGAGAAGAATGCAAACCCTTGTTTTGATTGTTGGAGCAATGAGTGAACAATGCAGTGTAGTGGGCCTAGTAAATAGAATTACTTCCTGCTCTTCCAATTTCCAAAGAGATGTTCATATCCACAGTGAGATCTTACCTTATACTCCCTCCGTCCAAGTTTATAAGCGTATTTCTTCTTGGCACATGACAAAAAGATATTAAAAATAACTACATTACCCTTAATTATTATCACTAATCACTATATTTAATGTATGTATTTAGATAATATAAAGTGAACATGAAGATTTATTAGGGGTATAGAGGGAACATCACACCAATTTTGCATTTGAATATGAAATACACCTTATATTTATAAACATAACCATTCAAAAATATACCTTATAAACTTAGACGGAGTGAATACTTTAGATAGGTATGCATCCCAGCTTTGAGAGAGGTCACAAAATATGTTATATCCTGTATGCGGATTGCACTGAACTTTGTTCAGAAATCAAAAACTTCTAGTGCCAAGCTTGTGTGGGGAATTTTCCAAGAAGAGTCCCTTCTTTTATCTTACTTTCCAATAAACCTTCTAGATGCATAAAATCCAAAGTGGGGATCCTTCCAAGTTCCATAAGTGGATATTTCAAGGTAGGCTCCTTACAGATAGAGGCAAGAATGTCCGTTCTGCTGAAAACCTGGAAAGCAATGTCTTACAAAAAGAGCTATTGTCTCTATCATTGGTACAGAAAATAAGAAAGATAAGATTGTCACTGACCGCAAGGTTGAAGACGATGAACAGAGGAAATCGGCGTCTTCGGCAACACTTCAACGACTACAGTTAAGGGTCATGGAGGGCGTGGATTAGCTGGGGAGTCGAATCCAATGGTTAGCTTATGCAGTAGTGATTACGACAATACTGTAATAGTTATGATTAGTAAACTGGGGTGGTGATTTTGTCGCGCTGTGAGCGTGGGTAACTTTTCTGTTAAGTTTTCTCGGTGCTGATCTGGGTATAAAAACCCATGTAACAGAATGAAGAGAACACTTTTGAAAAGAATGGCTTGATCAACACGCATCTCTTCTACTCTTCTTTTTTAGTTTCTTTTCTGTTCTTCCCAGATTTGTTCGATCGTTCTCATCTCACACCTTGGGCATCCCTGAGGCCATGGGATATTACATTTGGTATCAGATTCTGGTTTCGATCTTGCCTCGAGCTGTAAAATCCTAGAAGAAGGTTGTGATCCCTGTTATTCCAAGACATCTGGTTGGCTTGGCGGATTGATTAACCACAACGGCGCCTCCAAAACCTTCAATTCAAACCCAATTCATCCTTGAGGCAATGGGGGAAACATCAGTGCGTGCGGACGAAAAGATGGATTTGATCAAGGAGAGTTTAGATATGTTGTTTGCTCAGGTGGGCGCAATCGACACAACACAGCAACAGTTGTTGGCAAGGACGGAGTTAATGGCGAAGGCGATGGAGCAGCAAGCAAGAGATTAGCAACTTCTATCTAAGCAAATGGAGGCGACTGGGCAAGCGGTGGCACACCTGAGTGCAAATCATGTGAGGGAAGCTCATCGAGTGGAGGAAGGTTCTGGTGCAGCTCAGAATAGAGCTCTCTTTACCCCAGTGGCACCAGAACCTCGATCGAGAAGGAAGGAGGAAACATATTGGTCCTCTTCAAGTATGCATCCAAATTGTTCGGGGGAAACAGTTTATGAAGGGTCGGGAATGAGCTGGTGTGCGCCAAGAGAAACTGGAGGTCAGTGCATGCAACCATTGCCGAAATTGTCTTTTCCTAGATTTGATGGAGTGAGCCCGAAGATATGGAGAGACAAGTGCATAGATTATTTTCGAATATTCAATATTCCGGAGGCTTTGTGGGTAATGACAGCAACGATTCACATGGAGGGCAATGCAGCAAGGTGGCTACAAGTGTATAAAGTTCAAAATGAGTTGGGAGATTGGGACCAATTCGCAAATGTAGTGGAGAAGTTCGAAGCATTTGATCATAGACGATTGTTAAGTGAGTTGTTAGAAATTAAACAGACAGGGTCAGTAGAGGAGTATAAGAAACAATTTGAGGAATTAATGTATGAGATTTCAATGCATAATCCATATTATGATGAAGAGTTGTTTGTGTCTCATTTTATAAATGGATTGAAACTTGAAATAAGAGATAAGGTACAGGGGTAGATTCCCAAATCAGTTGATCAAGCGGTTTTGTTGGCCAAAGTGCAGCAAGATATATGGGACAAAGGTAAACTGGGAAAGGCTAAGATGTCAGGTATTACCAAACTGGAGATGACTCAGAACAGCTTTAAGCCCGGTCAAGGGGAATTATGGAGAGCTCGACAATTAAGGGAATATCGTCGAATTAATGGTCTTTGCTATCAATGTGGAGAAAAATATGAGCCTAATCATCACTTACAGTGCAGAAAGAAAGCTCAGGGGCAATTGCAAGCAATAAGGTTGGAGGAACAAAATGAGATTTTGTCGGATGAAGTAATGGACGTGTTGGAGACTACAGACTTGGACAAAGAAGAGAAGGTCCAGTTATCCATCAATGCATTAGATGGGACCGACAACACTGAAACAACTCGGTTACTAGCATTGGTGCGTAATCAGGTAATGCTGGTGTTGGTGGATTCAGGGAGTTCACATAGTTTCATCAACATGAGTTTCTTGTACAAGATTGGGTGCAAGCCATAGAAGACTAGCGCAGTGCAGGTGAAGGTAGCTAATGGGGAATCTTTTTGCTGTGATAGCTGGATACCTAATTTGGAGTGGTGGACTCAAGGATATACATTTAGCATAGACTTAAAAGTGTTGGCTCTGAGTGGTTATGATGCAGTACTGGGAATTGATTGGCTTAGAAGGCACAGTCCAATGCTTGCAATTGGAGGGATAAAACAATGCAATTTGAATACAATGGTAAATAGATCTTGTTGCAAGGAGTAAGAAACACAGTAGACACTAATATATAGGCTGTTTCGGTAAATCAGGTGGAAAAATGGAGAAAAGGAAATAATATCCTGGCATGGGCATTATTGGAAGAAGACATTGGAATGCTTGATGAGGTGATTCCATCACAGGTAGCAGCAATTCTACAACAATACTCCAATGTGTTCGAAGAGCCACAAGGATTACCTCCACAAAGGATTTATGATCATACAATACCTTTGATTCCAGACGCAATTCTTGTAAACTCTCGACCTTACCGGTATTCTCCCTTGCACAAAAATGAAATTGAACGGTAGGTGACTGAGATGATTGATTCAGGCATAATTGTGTCGAGTGTTAGCCCATTTGCATCTCCAATTTTATTAGTAAAAAAAAGGATGGATCATGGAGGTTTTGTGTAGACTATCGCCGACTTAATGACCTGACAATCAAGAATAAATTTTCAATGCCGGTTATTGATGAATTATTAGACGAACTTGCTGGAACTCAATACTTTTTCCAAATTGGATCTCCGGGCAGGCTATCATCAAATAAGGATGAATGAGCAAGAGGAGTTTAAAACAGCTTTCAAGACTCACCATGGTCATTACCAATTTAGAGTTATGCCATTTGACCTCACTAATGCTTCAGCAACCTTTCAATGTGTGATGAACTCAATTTTAGCACCATATCTTCGGAAATTCGTGCTTGTCTTTATTGATGACATCTTGGTATATAGTTCGGACTTTCTAGCTCATGTCAAGCATTTGTCAGCAGTGTTACAGACTTTGCAAGAACATTAATTTTTTGTCAAAAGATCGAAGTGCTCTTTTGATCAGAAACAATTGGAATATCTTGGTCATATTATATCAAGGGAAGGAGTAGCTACGGACCCGAAAAAACTCAGGCAATGCTGCAATGGCCAAAGCCAGTAACTGTGTCAGAGTTAAGAGGATTTTTGGGTCTCACGGGGTATTATCGGAAGTTTGTGAAGAATTATGGCATTATTGCCAAGCCACTCACGAATTTGCTAAAGAAGAAAGCCTTTGAATGGAATCAGCAGGCAGAAGAAGCATTTTTACAGTTAAAACAAGCCATGTCATCAACACCGGTCCTGAAATTACCGGATTTTGAACAAGCATTTGAGATAGAAACAGACGCTTGTGATTTCGGGTTGGGAGCAGTTTTGTTACAACAAGGTCATCCCGTGGCATTTTTTAGCAAAGCATTAAGCAAGGTGCATCAGGGTTTATCCATTTATGAAAAGGAATTTTTAGCGGTGATGTTGGCGGTGGATCGTTGGCGACAGTATTTGCAGCGACAAGAGTTTGTTATCCGAACTGATAACAGAAGTTTGTGCTATTTGGAGGACCAACAATTGTAGACGGATATGCAGAGAAAAGCGATGTCACGGCTTATGGGACTGCAATTTCGCATTAGTTATAAGAAAGGGAAAGATAATATTGTGGCAGACGCATTATCGCGAGTAGGACAGTTGATGACTTTACAAGCAAAGTCAAATGTTTAGCCGATTTGGATTCAAGAAGTGATTAATTCCTATGTTACAGATGCTACAGCTCAGCAAAAACTGTCGAAACTAGCTTTAAACAGTCTGAACAATATGGGTTTCAGTTTGCATCAGGGGGTAATTCGGCAGCAGGGTAAGATCTGGATTGGGGACAACTCGGCTTTGCGCACAATTGATTTCAGCATTCCATGCCGTGCGGTAGGTGGTCATTCTGAAGCTCAGGCGACGTATCAGCGGATTAAAAAATTGTTTTGTTGGGAGGGAATGAAGGAAGTTGTGGACTTTGTGAAGCAGTGTACAGCATGCCAATAGGCTAAGGGAGAACGATCAAAACCAGCAGGTCTATTGCAACCATTGCCGATTCCTTTAGCATCTTGGCAGGAAATAACAATGGACTTCATAGAGGGTCTACCGTTGTCTGAAGGGTACAATGCTATCATGGTTGTTGTAGATCGATTCTCCAAGTATGCTCATTTTCTTGCTTTGAGGCACCCATTTACAGCTCAGAAAGTGGCTCGTCTGTTTCTGGAGCACATAGTCAGATTGCATGGAGTACCACTGTCCATCACAAGTGACCGAGATAGAATATTTACTAGCATCTTTTGGAAGGAGTTGTTCAAGGTGTATCATCCTCAGACAGATGGGCAAAGTGAGAGGGTTAATCAATGCTTAGAAATGTATTTGAGATGTGTTGTGCATTCGGTACCAAACAAGTGGAAGAGAGGGTTAGCTCTAGCTGAATTTTGGTATAACACAAGCTTTCACACCTCCTTAGGATGCTCACCATTCAAGATTTTATATGAGAACGAACCTAGCTATGGAATTGTACCTCCTCTGTTGCCGGATGTGGGCGAGGAAGCAAAAGAAGTAATGTTGGAAAGAGAAAGATATACAGAGTTGGTAAAGCAACATTTGGCTGCGGTACAAAACCGGATGAAGGTACAGGCCGATAAGAACAGACAGGAAAGGAGTTTTCAAGTGGGAGAGAAGGTGTTGCTCAAGTTGCAACCATATGCACAATCTTCTTTAATTAACTGACCTTACCCCAAGTTGGCTTAGAAATTCTTTGGTCCGTTTATCATCCTGGCAAAGATTGGGCAAGACGCTTATAAGTTGGATCTTCCTGCAACAAGTCAGATTCACCCAATGTTCCACGTATCTCAGTTGAAAGCATTTCATCCCAATTATACTCTAGTTTTTTCGGAACTACCGAAGATGGTGAATCTGGACAGTATTCCAACGGAGCAAGAAGAGATACTGGACAGAAGGTTGGTCAAAAAAGGAAATTCGGCACGAGTTCAAGGGCTAATTAAATGGTCAGGAATACCGGCAGAATCAGCTGCGTGAGAAGATTTGAGTTTCTTGTAGGACCAATTTCCGTTGGCGGTTGCTTGGGGGCAAGCAACGTCTGAAGGGCGGAAAATTGTCACTGACCGCAAGGTTGAAGACGATGAACAGAGGAAATCGGCGTCTTCGGCAACGCTTCAACGACTACAGTTAAGGGTCATGGAGGGCGTGGATTAGCTGGGGAGTCGAATCAAACGGTTAGCTTACGTAGTAGTGATTACGACAATATTGTAATAGTTATGATCAGTAAACTGGATTGGTGATTTTGTCTCGCGGCTGTGAGCGCGGGTAACTTTTCTGTTAAGTCTTCTCGGTGCTGATCTGGGTATAAAAACCCATATAACAGAATGAGGAGAACACTTTTGAAAAGAATGGCTTGATCAACACGCATCTCTTCTACTCTTCTTTCTTAGTTTCTTTTTTGTCCTTCCCAGATTTGTTCGATCATTCTCATCTCACGCCCAGGGCATCCCTGAGGCCACGGGATATTACAAAGATGTATATATGTGGTACCTTTCAATATTCTCACATGACTTCAGCTCCGAGTTCGAAGATTACGAGACTTGATTGTAAAAAGTGAAAACAGAAAGACTTTTTTTTACTCTGTTTAGTAAATATTGCAATTTTGAGTGGTTATGTGAAACGAAGCTACTCTTAGAAGAGTATTTGACATAGGAAAGACTAGAGTATAGTATTAAAGATCTAACAACATTTAAGTAGAAAATGAATCATGACCCTGAGTATGATCTTTTAAATTAAAAGAAGTTAACAACAGTCATAATGAAATTGCTTGTCTTGATCCAATTCAAAAATTAATTAATGGGTTATAGTTAAAAAAAAGGAAGATTTAGCGATTCCATCATTCCATGAGGGATCTTGCAAACAGCTGCACTTTCAAGACAAATCCCAGTGGAAGGTTGGATAGCTTCGTATCTAGTATTGACGTTGCAATCAAATACTATATGTAGTATTGGATTACTGGTTGCTCGTTTTTTAGGTGTGCTTTCTTGAAGAATGAAGAAGCTTTTAGCACTTCAAATTCCCTAAGACCAACGACACTGCCGGATGCAGTGTACTAACACATAATGTGAAACCAATATACAAGTTGCAACTAAATTCGCAAATGTTTAACAAGTTCAGTAGTTGGCCTAATTGTAAATCCTTCCACTTGCAGAATGTGCACAACAAACTATGGTGGAACTAGAATTACGCTTATTGGATTGGAAGTAAACTGTCTGTATAGAACCTTGTTACAAGAAATCATGCAAATTAAGTGGATCTTCCAGCTACCATATGCTGTTTGTTTACAATGTCAAACACAGATACCAGGGTTACAATTCGCAATATATTAGTTTTTTGAAGAACATGCCCATGGTAAGACTAATATTTGAAATAGCCCAACATTCATACTTGAATTGAGCTTGTTGGATAATCAGGCTGTCAATTGCACATCGAACATTACTGAACAAACTTTCGTAGCCAAATGTATGATTTTGCAATTCAAAATGAGTTTCTTTTTGCAGTGTTATCTAACAATACTTTCTAAATCGGCAGTAATCATGGAATGGAATGCAGCTTTGCAAGTTTCATACGCTCAAATTTAGGGGGATGTGAAAGTGAAGATGAATTCTATATTTCTACCTCCTGTCTCCGCCAGCATTCTTGTATGATTGCAGTCTAGTTTGTACTGAAGAAAATACAAGAATACTTTTTATTTCATTATCTTTTCAATTAAATCAACATCATGCAAAGACATCCTGTCGGAATTTGGAACAGTGTAGAAACTCTCATCTTCAGACAAACCAATTGCATTGGAACTAACGGCATTTTGCTCTTGGCAGCTTATACCAATACATAAGACATAACATCAGCACTGAAACAAGAAAAACCAGAAGTATATATATTACGCCTTGTTTTCTTGGTAAAACCAGATACACCATAACTTGAACAAATCCAGGAATTGGAAGAGAAACTTCAGTTCAGAGAAGGCTAGTATCATGGTTAAAATGGTTGTTCATTCCTAAGGGAGATCTTAGGAACCAGAGTTCAGAACCTACACCAAGAAGCTGAATTCATCAGCATGGATTGGAAGCTGAAGAGATCGAAAAGCGTACCTAAGCTGAAGACCTCGTCGCCTAAAAGTCCCACTAAAGGTAATTCATCTCTCTAATCGATCAGTTAGGATGGATATAATCAGTAAGCTTATTCATTGTGCCGTTCCTTTTACATTGGTTATTTTTTTCGTTTGTTCAATGCAAACTGCATGAAATCTAGCACATACGCAAGCTATGATCCTTCATTTCAGTGATAATAATTGGGAAAAGTGCCATTCCAAACTTGCACGATAGACGCAAACCAATGATGTTTTGGGCACAATTTGGGAGGTCAAAGTGACCTTGCGCTGGGAATGTCAAAGGTAGACAGCAGATTTGGACCAGGAGTCATACTACCTTGATTGATTGATCGCCTGACTCTAGTTAGTTTTCTTCTTTGGAGATTCTATGGTAGGGGAATTCTATAGCTATTCAACATTTCTGGCCTCGGAATTGATCTTATTTTCTGTACAAGAACAGCATGTGTCCTGGTCCCTCCTTGAACTGAGCATTCTGAATTTGGTCTTATTTTCTGCAAGAATTTCAGGTAGAACAACGTGTCCTTAATCTTTGATACTCCCTCCTTTTCCAATTTAATAGATGTCATTTTAGAAAGTGTGTAGTCAAACTTTTAAAAGTTTGATCACTAACATTTAGAGTTTTCACAAGGAAATGATGTTAATAGATTTTTCTACACATATTTTTATAACTTTTAATAACATATAACTATAATGATTAAATGTTTGTATTGGAGACTGTATGGGTGTCCTAAACGATATCGTTAAAAAAAAGAGAGTACCTTGGTTCCGAATTTGATCTTGATTACTACCCGTAAGTCACACACATTAATCTATTCTTAAAAAAGTTAATCCAGATATGAAACATCAACGAAATAACAGATGGTTGGGCTAAAGAAGATATTGGTTACCCCGTAGGGAACCGGCTACCAAGAATTTCACTAGAATTTTGGTTGAAAATTTACGAGCCTCTTTGGTTTATATGAATTTTTTAGGAAGAGTGAAGGATTTCAATTCTTGTGGGATTTGGTACTATTCACCCTTTTGGAAGGGAGGGTTGGGGTGTATGAAAAATGGAGGATTTTTTTCCTTTGCAATTGATTTCACAGGAAAACCATAGGGATTAAAAACATCCACCTAGCCTCTTTTTTCTTCCCTTTGCAAAGACCAAAGCAAATCAAGCTATGTAGCTATAAGTGACCATAATTTGAGCACAACTTGAGTAAGAGTATTCTATTTTATACTTTCTTAGCAAGATTCATGTGTTTTATTCCATTTCTGGGTTCCAAAGACCTCATCTCATATTTTCACTATGTTTTTCAATCCTCTGTTTTGCACGTACATTCCTTTTCTATTCCTATATTTTTACTGTTTATGTGTGTTTTTTTCATTATGCATTTCAAAGAGACCGTTGAAGAATTTAACTAGTTGACCTCTAGAAACGGCCGAATCACCATATGGTTCCAGTTTTTGAACCCTCATGTGTTGTCATGGATTCCAGATGCAATGCACCATGGTTATCATGGATTCTAGATGCAGACTTGCACGATTCGGAGGGCCCATCCACCAGGTTAATGGGTCATCGTTCTTTCAGATGTTCACTTTAAAGTTGACAGGATGACAAAATAATGCGTTGTTACAGGGACCAAGTCAATAATCTACTGATGTTATTTTAAAAGGTACGACTAATGTACGGTCGATCTCACCACCAGTTCCGTGCGCGCTTCATGCGAGGGATCCATATGGAGTTCCGCTAGGCCATTAGCACATCAATGCTATCTCATCCGTTTGCAGTTAGACGTGAGTGATTCCTTGCATGTCGTATTTGAAAAGTTCAGACAAGTTCAACTCAAAATTTTCAATTAAAACAATTTTAAATTGAAAATTTTCAAATCAGATATTTTCAAATAAAAAAACCAAATGAGAAAGTATCAACTCGAAAAATTGGAAAGTCCGAAAACTTAATTCGATTCAAAAAATTTCGGTTCGAAAAGTTTCGATTCAATATACTTTCGGTTCAAAAAAAGGGCTGCGTGTTAAGAGTTAGAAGACTAAAAAAAAAAGGGACACGTGTCGGCGTTTGGAGGGTGAGCGCATGTGAGGCTGGCTGAGGACGACCGTAAATTAGTGATTCCCTATTTTAAAAACCAAAGTTTACCAGATAAAGTGATCAAAGATTACATCAGAACCGATAAGCCCTGCTTATGCCCTATCTGGAATGCTTAGGTCTTATTTGAAATGCAGAAATTCTAACCAACAAACGCGGGTTCGAATCCTCCCTCCTTACATCGTGTGGAGAGGAATAAGTTTTATCTCTTCGTACCATAGTTGTTTGGATCACTGAAAGTTTACGTCAAACAATTCAATTCCCACGTGAATCAAGGAAAATGCCGGTGTTCCGAAAAAGATCTTAATTTCTCTTCTCGAGAAACAAATGGAAGAGACATCAAAAGATTCAAAAGTGACATTTTATCCATGACTATTATTCTTCCCCTTCTTTTTCTCGATATAGTTTCAAATAGGTCACTCATTTAGGTCCTCTTTTTTCCTTATATACGTCACACTGGAAGATGTCAGCGTAAGAAGTTGAAAATTACAAGAAAAAAATCCCAAATTATCTGGTACAGTACCAAGATAGGCAGAGGCCTACATCAGATTACGACTAGCATTAGTGCACAAAAGCTCAAAAGAAACAACCAAATTTTCTCCCAAACGGAAGAAAAGGGACAAGCAAACATCATATTCTAGACACAAAAAAGACGAAATGAACATGTTAAGGGCTAGTAGAAAATTTGGGAGTGTTGGAAAAACAAATAACATGTAGTGGATCTTTCGCACTCGATACTGCAAGTCTGCAACTTCAAAGGAAACCGATTGCAAGTGACCTCGGCCGTCAGATCGGCATGAAGACGGCGACAAATCAAGCCTCAAGTTAAAGAAAAAATGAGTAAATTTCACAAAGCTACGAGTTTTTTCTGTACAAACTATCAGAAAACTATAGATTTTAACTCTTATTTTACAAAACTACAGATTTTAGGAGAACTTATGTTATAAAACTATATGTTTTAGAATTGATCATTTCTTATAACGGGTCTAATAGTGTAGCCTCATATAGCAGTCTCATGCGTCCTTATTTCTCATTTCACTCACGTGTGAGGCTATCATGTGAGCCCATACTGTCAAATCCGTTACAAGAAATTGTCAATTCTAAAACTTATAATTTTATGACATAAGTTCTCCTAAAATATATAGTTTTGTAAAATAGAAGCTAAAACTCGTAGTTTTATAATCATTTGTATAAAAACCTGCAGTTATGTGAAATTTACTCAAAAATTATATCCCTTCCTTTTTTTTCCAACCGTTGATAGGGACCATTCGTACACGAATGTACCTCTAGTGTATCAAACACACTTTTTAATAACGTATCGGTGATTATACTGGTTTAGCTCTTAAAATAGTACATTTCAATGTTGGTTCATATCGGTGTATTGTTTCATGTTTAATATAATAATATATATATTTATAAGTATACACATGTTTAATTATATTTACACTAAAGTTCACTTATAATATTACTCCAAATACATAGTAGTACTATCAAATATAATATATAGTTCAATAGTCCATATTATTAATTTCATTGGTATGACTGATATTGACCAGCCGAGATAGTTGATATTGATTGGTATCGTGCTGGTACGACCGGTATCAAGGCTAGTACGATACATATGACTACTTTACACTGGTTTAGGTGCAAAAATGGTATACGTTGATTATACTATCGGTATCGGTAAGGTACTGATAACTGTGCTATCAAATACCACCATCTCACATCCCAAAGCCTCTTTGTCTCGGTCGGTTTCTTTACTCCTTAAAAAATTCCACTTAGTGGTGACGATGACTTCACCATCCCCTTGAGGATCTTATGTGAAAAGATCTGAACGTACATACGCATGTGTCTTGTATGAAATTCTACGAAAGATGCACATATGTGTATGCATGTGACTCGCGGTATGATTAGGCTTGCTTATGGGATACAAAATTTGCATACAATTTTCAAATTTAAGGTTAATTATTTGTGCATGATGGATTTCATATGATTGCTTTAGTATGTTGATTTAGTGTAAATTTCAAGTCTTAGGAACAACCAACTCATGGATGTAAGGAAACTTGTATTATTTTCTTTTTGAGAGTGCGGAATACATCAATTATTTGAGATCTATTGCAATGGATGAGTCCTTGGCTTGTGTAATATAAACTTGTCGACTATAGCATAGCGTGTGGCTGATGACCATAGAGCTCAATTATGGCCAACCTCGCAGGTAATTTGTTGGATTTTCTAGGATTAGAAACGTGCTGTTGGCGTCAAAAACTTGATGTAGGGTTTCTGACAACAGCACACCAGACGAACACCTGGTTCAGAGCGTGCCAGTCGATTTGACCTGGAATCGACAAGGTAAAAACAATAAAATTCACTCAAGCCGATCGTTAAGATCAATCGGCTTATACTCAATCAGCTTGAAGCCGATCAAGATCAAAGTAACAAGGTAAGTCTAATTAGCCGATTAAAGCTAATCGAGGATAAAGCGGATCGATTACGAAGAAGGCGATGCGCAACAAAATCAGAATAAATCGAACCTGGGGCGTAATTGACGAAGATCAACAATCGGCGATGCGCAACTTTATTGATCAAGATCGATTACAAAGGCTAAATTACAAGAACTACTCCTAGTCGACAGGAAAATAGATGAAAAGTAAAGTTGGTTGTTTGTATGTATTGATGATTTTTTTTTGCAGCTTGCTTCGGCTATTCTTTTATACCCTTCGGCCGATCGTGTCCTACTCCAACACGATTCAAGATTCGTATCCGTATCGGCCTTATCTTTAGAGGTTGTTTCCTTAAAATCTTAGTTTTACCAAACATCTCAGATTCTTTCCAAACTTCTACTAGCTCTCGTATCTTTAATTTGCATCTGCCTGATTTAGACAAACTTGCCGAATTTTGGTGCAAACATATGCCCCCATTTTGAGAGATGACTTGTCATCCGTCAAAAATCACAATTATCGGCTTGTGCAATCGGCTAACGCTTGATCTTCACCCATTAACTGCTGCTTTATTCGCGCCGTAAATCTCTGACATGCGGGTAGTGCGTTTTTAACCGCCACGCCTTTTGAAATTCACTTCCGCCTTTTCAAATTTTCACTGTCCTATAAAATGCGGCCCCACCCTCATTCATTCCTCACACGCACAAGCTCTCGAATCACCTTCAATCGGCTTGAACTTTCCGCTTAAAGTACTCTTGAGGCAATTCAACTCATTCACTTCCTTCATCGGCTACAATGGATCCTAGTCGTACTTATTCGATTCCGCATAAAGAATGACCAATATTTTTGGGTCCTTTGGGAAATCTAGACGTCCATACCGTAACAAACCAAGAAGTCCCTCGATTACCTCTGCTAAACTTCGGTCATAACATAGAGGGTGGAATAAGAGTTTGTGGCTTGGCCGACTCTCAAAGGATGGAGAAATTGGTTTATCGTGTAGCAGCCCAAAAGAGGAGTGAATGGGAAAGAATGGGCATAGCTGAGTGTATTTCACTTTCTTTAGCCGACCCTGAAGCCAATGAGCCCTTAGTGGCCACGGCCTGTTATTTTTGGTCGGACTGTTTTAATGCTTTCTTATTCCGCACCGGTCCCATCGGCCCAACTCTTTTAGATGTTGCTCATTTGTGTTGTCTTCGGCCAGATGGAGATCAAATATCAGCTTTTAGTGGAAAACCAAAATATAGGCTCATCCGATCCAAGGGAGAGGGTTGGGCCAAATATATTGGAAATAATAACAAGGTCAATGGCTTAGTATCGGACGAGGAACATGTGGCTTTTCTGAATCTTTGGCTAGACCGTTTTCTATTCTGTGGTGCATCTCTTGGACCAACTCAAGTATATCAAATGATAGCAGAGCAGCTTGTTGAGGGTCGTCGGCTGGCTTTAGGAAAAATCTTCTTGGGTGCTGTGTACCAAATGCTTTACATAATAAGGAGTCGGCTTTATACGGGTTTTGGAAAATTCACCGTTGGTAATGTAGGTGGCCCAATGTGGTTTGTGCAAATATGGTCATCTTTGTTTATTCAAATTTCTTTTAATTTGGATTTAGCCGATGATACTCCTTTTCCAAGGGAAGATATACCTGAAGGGGCACCTATTCAATTTAGAGAATGCCGATCCTTTGGTGAAAGATTTATGATGTGCTCCAGAAATGAGACAAGGGCCTTTCCGACAGCTGTAGAAGGTTTCTGTCATTTTTCTTGCAATTGGACACCAAAGTTTCAAGCAAAGAAGATTTCTTTAGCTACGATCTTTGCAAATTGATTTTCTTTGGCCTTCTTTTCTTCATCCGAAGCCGATAGCTCTCGATGCCTCAGAGACTCGGACTTGTATAGAATTTTTATTTCTCCATGCATATTCCATGTCGGCCTTCATACTCGAATCGGACTTTCCAAATTTCATACGAGTTTTATCACCCTTCAAGATATGCAAGCGGCTCGGCTTTGGCCAAGTGATACCAAGTCTGCCACTTCTAGATCGGCTTCAACCAAGAGCCGTGGTCCGCAATGCCACATCCGCGAGGCTAGTTACGAGTTAGCCGACGAACTCCAACTACGCATCTCCTCACTTCCATCCAATGCTCGCCGCAGGGGTTTCACGACATGGTGGTCGGCTATCGCGAGATGTTTGTATATGGAGAAGACCCTTCGACTATTGTCAAAGAATTTTTCCAAATCGCAGAGACATCCTTAGTATCTAACAAATGAATCTAGCAATGAAGCTAGCTCGTCGGGTTATACTAACTCAAGCTTAGTAGATAAGGTATCGGCTTTGAATAATCTTGCCTCATGCATCGGCCTTAATTCAATGCATTTTATAATCACACTTCCTATATATTTGCGTGCTAAGGATGTCGGCAAGAAGATCTGCTTTCTAGCCAACTGGGAATGAGCAGGGCAAGAGAGCTCATCCATCGACCGGCCTACAGGCTACACCTCCCAGCACTGGGAGTGCATAGTCCTTCTTTGTCGGATATCGAGAAAAAACACCAAGTAAGCATAAATTAGCTTTGACATTTCCTCTTCCTCCTTGATTTAACCTTTATCCGATTTAAATTTCCAGAAAAGAAGAAGGCAAAATATACCAAGGCTCCAACAAAGAAAGGAACCAAACCTAAAGAGCAAAGCGGCGAGAGTTCGCCTCATGTATCGGCTATTGGAAAGGTAGGTCACAACACTTTGTGCAATAACTCTTATACTCCAATGCATTGGCTTATCTTTTATTTTTCTTTAGCCAACGCAATCTGCTCAAGTCGAGAAGATCCTTGCCGATTTTCCGAACATTTCAACTGCTCCAACTCTTGCACCAGAGCCAACTCCTGCTTCAGTCACTGATTTCCCGGAACCATCAGATCCGACAAATCTGCTTGGATTTTCACTGGCCGATCTTGACGACCCAGAGATTATGGCTACGGACGACTATGATGCAGAAATCAGAAGAATTCTTGAAGTATCAGAAAAGGCATCGGCTGTGGTTACCTCCGCTCCAGGCATGAAAGAGCGTCTTGACAGGCTTTTCAAGCTTGTGATGCAACCACAGTCGGAGATCCTGGTTAACAATCAGCCGATAAGGGATGCCATGGCTGCCGTTGAAGCCGATCTTCCTCCCGAAGCAATGCAAGCTCTTACGGATGTATGTCATTTGGACGATGAAGAAAAGAAGTTGAGGAGGCGAGAACCGGATCAAGCGCCGTGAGGCCCAAGAGGCCGATCGAAACTCTGGAGGAACGGTTCGATGCCAAGGCCAAAAGCGCAAATTTGATATCGGTGCTCAAGATCTCAAATCGACCAAGGAAGCTCTCTTGAAATTGGAAAAAACAAAGAAATTTCTCCGGAAGAATTGGTCAAGCTCGAGAAACAAATCGGAAAAGGCCAACAAACCTTGGAGACCATCGACGGAGTGAAGGAAGAAAAACTTAGCATTGCAGTGGTGTTGAAAATGTGACCAAGCAATCGGCCAAGGTAAAAATGGTGCCCGGAATGCCAAGGACGATGAGCGTCTTACGGGCGAAATCCAAGGATCATTGCAAAGGCAACGGTGTTTTATCGGCTTTGGCGCGACTCTTCCAGATCCGCATCCAATAAAACTTTATTGTTCTGCTTTGGAAAACTTGTCCGAATCATCACGAATATTCTTGTAATCAGACTTGTTATGTTTATAATCGGCTTTTAACCGATTTTATCTTGCTTACATCTCTAGTCGTAATCCTTTGGTGATTAACAACATCGTGTTAATCTTGGCCCGAACATGATTTTAGTCGGCTAGGCTCGATCCAAACGCTAGGATAATATTTCTTTAGATATTTCCATTAATGGCTTTAGGCGGGACATGCCCTTCAAGTGTTTCCGATGAAGTACGAGTTCCCACCGACTAGTCGATTAATCTTGTATGGTCCTTCCCACGTGGCGACCATTTCCCAAATCGGTTATCTTTGGAACCAACGGTAGTATAGTTTTCCATACTAAATCGGCTTGATCGAAAGATTTAGGCAAGACCTTTTGTTATACGCCTTTGCTACTCGATCTTGTTCTTCTTAAGCCGATCAAGTGTAACCAACGTAACCCACCAACTCGTCCAAGTTGTCTATCATTAAATCGTTGTAATCTTGAGCCGACAAACCATTTTGTCGGCTATTCAGATCGACTCAATGTTGATCTCCACGGTAGAACGGCTTCATGTCCATACACCAACCGGTAGGGTGAAAGCTTCGTTGCCCGTGATAAGATAGCCGATAGGCCCACAATGACTCGATAGTGTCGAGTGCCAATTCCTCGGCTTTTCATCAATCTTTCTTTTGATTAATTTAATAAGTGTTTTATTAGACGACTCGGCCTGTCCATTAGCTTTGAGCGTAATACGGCGAGGAATTTAACAATTTGATCCTAGACTCGTTGCATAACCTTGAAACTCGTTAGACATGAATACCGTCCCTTGATCGGTCGTGATTGTCTGTGGTATTCCAAACCGATGGACGATATGTTCATTCACGGCTAATCGCCTCAACGCTAGTCACCTTCTTAAGTGGTATAGCTTCAACCCATTTTGAAAAATAATCGGTTGCGCCAAAATAAATTTATGGCCTTTACTTGAAGCGGAAAAATTTGGCCGATTATGTCTATTCCCAACCTCTGAATGGCCAAGGTTTGATAATTGGATGCAAAGCCGATCTTTGGTGCTAGTTATACGTTGCCAAACTTTTGACATGTCGACATCCTTTGTAATATTTGAAGCAATCTTCTAGCATCGTTGGCCAAAAATAACCTGTCCGCCTAAGCATCCATTTCATTTTATGTGCCGATTGATGAGATCCACAAATTCCTTCATGCACTTCACCCATCGCCACTCGGGCTTCTTCAGCCTCAAGGCATTTTAGCAACAAGCCTTCCATAGTCCGATAATACAGTGTATCGTCCATGATAACGTACTTCAATGCTTGTTGCCGTATCCTTCGTTCCGTTGGCTTAGATGGATCAACTAGATAATCTTTTATTTGCGTCCTCCAATCAGCAATATCCGTGCACATTATTGCTTTATCTACAAGTTCAGTTTCCTGACTTCGGCCAACATCTCTATACCCTGATGCTTGTTGGGCCAAAGCATTAGCTCTGTCGTTCAATCCTCGAGGAACATGACCAATAAAAAATGATGTAAAAGAGCTTATCATCTCTAAGCATTGTTCTAAGTATTTCGTTAGTACTTCATCTCGACATTGATATTCTCCTTTTATTTGCTGTACTACCAATAGTGAATCACCATACGCTTCAACCGCGCTCACTCCAATATTTTCCAACAACTGTAAGCCTTTGAGTAACGCTTCATACTCGGCCTGGTTGTTTGAGCATCGGCTATTTAGCCGAAATGCAAATTCAAAGCTATGCCCTCTAGGTGAAGTGAGTACAATGCCGATACCATATCCTTCCTCGCATACTGATCCATCAAAGAACAGTCGCCATGGCGCGATCAAGACTAAGTTTGCCGCTGTGTCATGTCCTGTTATAAAATCGGCTAGGACTTGTCCCTTAACTGCTTTGGCTGATTCATATGATAAATCGAACTCGACCAAGGCGTAAGCCCATTTGCCAAGTCGACCTCGCAAAATTGGAGCCGACAATATATACTTTATAACATCGGTTTCTGAGATGACTTTACAAGCGATGCTAGTATGTAGTGCCTTAGCCTTGTGCATGAAAAGTACAAAGATAAACATAATTTTTCAATGAAAGGGTACCTGACTTCTGCATCTAGCAACCGTCGGCTTAAATAAAAGATAACCCTCTCTTTACCATGTACTTCTTGTGCCAAAACAGCTCCAATAGTATCTTCTTCAGCTGAGACATACAATCTGAAAGGAACACCTTTTGAGGTGCGGCCAGATGGAGGGTTGGATAAATACCTTTTACTTCACAAATGCTTTCTGATCGGCTCCCCATATAAATTCTTCATTGTCTTTTAACTTCAAGAAGGAGTAAAAGCACGAATCCTACCAGAGAGGTTCGAGATGAACCGACGAAGATAGTTAATTTTGCCGATCAACTTTTGTAATTCGTTTTACATGTTGGCGGTTTGGTATTGGCTATGGCTTTGACTCTTGTTTGGTGACTTGATTCCTCTTTCATGTACCATAAAGCCCAAAACTGCATCCGCCGACACGCCGAACGCACACTTGTAAGGATTCATCTTCAAACCATGCGCTCTTATGTTTTTGAACACCCTCTCCAAATCGGCGGATGTTGGAGATTTTTTGCGATTTTACCACTACATCATCTATATAAATCTCAACAAAGGTGGCCGATTAAATCGTGGAAAATAAGATTCATTGCCGTGATATGTTGCACCGGCGTTTTCAAGCCGAAAGTCATTCTGATCCACTCGAATAAACCTATTGCACCGGGACATCCAAGGTCGTCTTGGGTATATCGACTCGCCATGAGTATCGATTATATCCGGCATTACCGTCCAAAAAGCTTATGATCTTATTTCTCGATGCAAGATCGATAAGCATATCGGCTATTGGCATAGGGTATTCGCCTTTTAGCGCCGCCTTGTTCGGATCTCTAAAATCGACACATACTCGAAGTTTTCCATTTTCTTCATTCTTTGAACGATGTTGGAAACCCATTCGGTGATCGGCAAGGCCCGATAAACTTTGCTTCTAACAATCGTTCTATCTCTTCTTTTATGACTTGGTACAAGGTGGATTAAAACGCTCGGATCTTGTTTGAACGGTCGATAGCCGATTTAATAGGTAGCCGATGTTCCACCAAATGACGGCTTAATCCGGGCATCTCGTGATATTCCCAAGCGAAACAATCTTTATAATTCCTAAGTATTTTTATTAATTTTTCCTTGTACTTTACATCTAAATTTGCATCGACAAAAGTTGGTCTTTTCTATCACCTTCACCTATATCGACTTCTTCAAGCAAGTCGGTGGGCGTGAATCCTTGACCTAACTTTTCGATTTCTTCATAGTCTTCTATGACTTCGTAGCTATCTGTTGTTTGCCGATAGCTTTGCATTTTGTTTTGTAGCACCTCAATGCTTTTCTTGTCCCCATCGGCGCAATACTTCATTTGCCGATCAAAAGTGCCGAGCTTGACACCGATCGGCATTAGTCCGTATTTGCTCACGCATATGAAGTCGCAATCGTCCGATTGCCTTGCCCGATATGCGACCAATTTCTTCGTGTTGCCAATTTGCATCGGAACTAGCCATGGCGATGTGTGCCGATGTATCGGTATGACGATTTCAACTTCTTCTCCGCTCCATTGAACTAGTGCTTGGTGCATGGTCGATGGGATACGACAATTGCATGAATCCAATCTCGACCGAGCAAAGACACTATAGTTTCCTTGGCGTCAATTACAAAGAACGCGCCGGCAAAGTCTTACTACCGACGCTTAGCTCGTGACCATGACACCTTTTGCTTCGTAGGGTCGCTGTGAAGTCATTCGTAACCATGTTAGTTTTAATTAAGTCTTCATCGGACTTACCCACTTTTACATGTCGTAAGGCATTAGATTCACTGTGGCGCCTCCATCTACCAAAGATTCTTGATATCGACTTGCCATTTATATATCCTTTTAGGTACAATGGTTTCGATGCCGATGATCGTCTTTGGTTTCTCAAAGATGGCGTTCTGTACCCCGGAGCATAACTGAGCAACGGCCTCATTGGCCGATTCTCTTCTGACTTTGAACTCAGCCGGCAAGGTGAACACCATGTTGACGTCCATGGGAGGTGTATCGTCCCTAATCATGGGAGAGTCCAGGTCATCAGCCGATTCGAAATCTTCTTCGGCTTGATCTTTTCTTCTCCACTCTTTCCTGACGCATCTCATTGGACGAAGTTCATTAAACACTTCGTCTCTTTCTTTCTCGGCATCGGCTTCACGAATTTCTTGTGTCCTTAGCCTCTGAAGCCGTCGTCGTTGTGATTTGCTCAGGCCTGATGGGCACCACCTGGGTTTAGGTTCCACCGGCTTTCGTATCTGACCAGCCAAGTCTTCTTGCGTAGAACTGGTTGTGTGTGTCTTGGCTTGGCTTTGCTCTTGATTTGGTTTAGATAATCTTTCATGGACCGGCCTTCTGTGACTTCTGTCTTGCTCTCTGATCGGCCCAGATAGCCTGTGTCTGGCCGATTGTGTTGGCCAACCGTCTCGAGGATAATGTTCCATCGGGCAGGTATACGGTGATGGCAACGCTACTCTCCTCTCCCAGCAAAATTGCCAAAAGGGACACCTTCTATGTGCCCTCTCCACGTTCTCTGTGCGGTACAAATTATCCGACCGGCGGGTGTGGTACCGTGGTCGGCTATTCATCCCTTCATATTTCTCCATTAATTGTGAGAACGTAGGACCTGGCCTTTTCGCTGGCTGCCTTAATGGAACCTTTTCTGCTTTGTACCATTTGCCTATCTGGGGATTCCCCTTAGGTTTAATGGTCCTTGAATTTTTCCGTCTCGATCGGCTTCTATTTGTACGGAGCCGATGGTAATCTTTAGTGTCTGGCCGCCGTCCGAGCTCGATTGTATATCGTCTTGTTGATCCTTCTTCTGCTCATTTTGCATCGGCTCTTTTCCTTTAGCCGAGCATTGTACCACATTAATAGGAAATGGATCGACGCCCACCGCATGGTCGGCTCATCGGCGAACTTCAACCGACCATCTTCAATGGCGATCGGATCTGTTGACGGAAGATATTGCAGTCATTAGTGTTATGTGAATAAGAATGATGCCACTTGCAATACCTGCGTTTTTTGATCTCGTCGGTTGATGGTATTACATGTCCCTCCGGCAACCGTATTATTTTTTCTTGCAAAAGTAAATCAAAAATGCGATCGCACTTGGAAACGTCAAAAGAGTATTTGGCCTCCGACTTGTTCCTAGTCGGCTTCAGCCAAGAACAGACTAAGGATTTCTAGACCCTCTTATCCATTCGGCTATGTTTACTTCTGCTTCCTCATCCTCCGACGAATCACTAGGACAATACTCAACCATATTAACCTTGGCCTTATCCTTCTCTTTATTATTGCTATTATTGTTCTTAAATCTGTCTTTAAATACTTTGTGATCGATAATCGGCTTTCTTGAGCCGATACACTGCAACAAATGGCTAAGGTCGGTGAATTCTTGTCCTCGAATTTCTCCTAAGTGGCGGGATCAAACCTTGAAATGCTAAATCGCCAATTGGTTGTCGTAACGTGACACTAAAACACCGATTCCTAATTTCTCTAAACCTCTTGATGTAATCTGCTACCGATTCCCCAAATTTTTGACGCATCAACTCGGATCTGAAATTCTAAGCTCCGATCGCCCAAAAGAAATATTCATGGAATCGGCTTTCCAAATCGCTCCACGATGGACCGAATTCGAGGCAAACAAGTAAACCAAGTAAATGCTGCCCAGCACAAAGATAACGGAAATAATCTAATTTTCAAACCGTCGGATCGGGTCGCTTCACCGCATTGTGCGATAAAGCGTCCAACATGCTCCAAGGTTGTGATCGAGTCATCCCGGAGAATTTGGCGAAGTCCGGGACTCTAAAATTATGAGGGTAGGGCATACGATCTATGTAATCGAGTACGGCTTTCTATAGCCGATCACTTTTCCTTTCGGTTGTATGCCAAACCGATCCTCAAAGCGGCATGCAGATCGATCGGTCCAATCGGCATTATCGCCACCGCACAAGAGGCCCGATAATGTCGATCATAATCAGATCCCGCCCCGAGTGCAAGCTCGGGTTGCCAATTACGCCGCGTGCGTCGTCGCATTCGATTATCCGATCGTGCCGATTATGCCTAATTTGTGGTTCCGACCGGATAAACGGTTCGAATACGTTACTACCTGTGTGGACCCGTGTTTCTAAGCGTGGTAGGCTCTTGGGGATATCTCTCGGATCCAATCGGTTGTGAAACCGATTGGGGAAAAGCGTAAAAAGGAGCCGACGGCGGTAGGTTGATGGACGAATCCAACTTGGCAGCGTCGGTATAGGCGTGGTAATGGATTACCCCACTTGACCGAGGATCCCTAGGCAGTATGACCGTGGGTTGTGTGGGCATCATCGTGGGAGGTGAGGTTATAGCCGATGGTTTAGGATCGACTGGTGTGCTCTGCGTGTTTTGTGATACTGAAAAAACGGGATAATTTGGCAGAGCTTGTAGTGGATCTAGCAAACTTCCCGACGAGGCCAACTCACGGGCTATAGTTTTGACGCTATTTGCTATCATCGGCGAGGGTTGTCACTAGAGCCGATGATTGATTTATCAAGGCGTGGTGTAGATTGATTAATCATAGCCGATAATTCGCTTGAGCGGTAGATATCGGCTTACTTGTTCTGTTATGCCCGCATCACCTGTATGCTGACCGTCGGTAGAGGCGATTTTTGAGTAACGCCACGCCTTGTTTTCTCGATAGCAACTTAGCATCATCTCTTCAAGAGCGACTTTCCGAGCTTCAATTTCTTGGCGTTGTTCATGCGGACAAATCGTCCATTGTTGGGACGATTATAGCTTCGAGTTGAGATCCGATGGCGGAATCGACTTCCGATGAAGACATTACGGGTCCCACCGGCGTGCCAAGAGTGTGTTAGCGTCAAAAACTTGATGTAGGGTTTCGACAACAAAGACACCGCATTTAACACACAGTTCAGAGCGTGCGGTCGATTTGACTCGAATCGACAAGGTAAAAACAATAAAATTCACTCAAGCCGATCGTTAAGATCAATCGGCTTATACTCAATCGACTTGAAGCCGATCAAGATCAAAGTAACAAGGTAAGTCTAATTAGCCGATTAAAGCTAATCAGAGGATAAAGGCAGATCGATTCTGAAGAAGGCGATGCGCAACAAAATCAGAATAAATCGAACCTGGGGCGTAATTGACGAAGATCAACAATCGGCGATGCGCAACTTTATTGATCAAGATCGATTACAAAGGCTAAATTACAAGAACTACTCCTAGTCGACGGGAAAAATAGATGAAAAGTAAAGTCGATTGTTTGTATGTGTTGATGATTCTTTCTTGCGCTTTGCTTGGCTCTTCTTTTATACCCTTGACGATCGTATCCTACTCCAACACGCTTCAAGGTCCGTATCCGTATCGGCCTTATCTTTAGAGGTTGTTTCCTTAAAAATCTTAGTTTTACCAAACATCTCAGATTCTTTCCAAACTTCTATTAGCTCCCGCATCTTTAATTTGTATTTGCCTGATTTAGACTAACTTACCGAATTTTGGTGCAAACACGTGCTCAGTAGCCAATTGTTTGCTCCCTCTCAAAAAATAGGAACCATATAGGATGCAGGAATGGGACACCATGGTGTGAGTGCACCATGATTTCGAATGTGCGAACTGAAGCCAAATTCAGGTATATTTTTGAAAGTTTCAATTTTAGGGTATATATCTATCTATAACAATTCGAATATTTTAAACGAATTTAGATCACTTGCTTTGCCGATTTATATATATAAGAAACACATACCTACAATCAAACTATCATAAAAAAGACAACTCTAGTTTGAATTTCTGTTTAAACTTGTTTGAACTAGTCACTAAACTAGTTAAACTCGACATAAAAAAAAGTTCAAACTGTTTCGCATGCGATACATAGGGGAATACCTATTTTAGATCATCGTGCCCAAACACCATGTATATGTATACCTACAATCAAATTATCATAAAAAAGTAAACTTTAGTTTGAATTTCAGTTCAAACTTGTTTGAACTAGTTAGTAATAGTTAAACTCAATATCCTAAAAGTTTCAAAAAAAATCCCAAGCAATACATAGGGAATATACCCGTTTTGAATCTTGGTAGATATAGAAAATACTGGTTTTACTCGACATCCAAAAAATTTCAAACTTTTTCACATATAATAGATAGGAAAAATACCAATTTTAGATCATAGTATCTAGCACTAGAGATGTCCAAACGGGCCGGCCCGAAGCACGACACTATTGGCCCGGCTCGAGCACGGCACAGCCCAGCCGTAAACGGGCCGTGCCAGCACGGCCCACTCGCCCGTGCCATGCTTGGGCCGGCATAGCTCAGCCCGTTTGCATGCGGGCCCAGCTCGATTAAGATTTTTCTATTTTTTTTTATTTTTTCATACTTTTTCTATTTTTTAAAATTTTTTGAATTCTTTTCGTGCTAACAGGCCAACACGGCCCATTATGGCTCATCGGATTTGTGCCAACACGGCACAGCCTATTAGCCCCGCAGGTCGTGCTTGAGCTACTTCCTTAATACGTGGGCCGATACGGCACGACACGTTTATTAATCGGACCGATACTATTTTTTAATCGGACCGGACCGTAACGAGTACAGCCCATTTGGACACCTCTATCCAGCACCATAATATCACAGTTAATTATACTATATAGTGTATATGAAGCACTGTAACTCCTGTCCGGTCCCATCTTACCTCCATTTCTCACACAAGCAAGAAACCCAAAACCGTGCCATGCCGAGCGACCACCCGGAGCCGCCGCCGTTCCAGCCACACGCCGCCCAGCCGGCGGCGGCCAAGAGCAGTAGCAAGCTGCAGAAGCTACTCAAGTCGGCCTTCAAGCGCGGCGGCGACTCCTCGGCCGCAGTGGTCGCGGGGGCCGGGGAGGAAGTGGAGCTGAGCCGGTCGGCATCCGGGTCGTCGTCGTCAGCGGCGAGCAGCGGCCGGCCGTCGTCGGGGAGGCGGTCCGGGCGTCGGGGTGACGACGGCTCCGTCGACGGCGACCGGTCCAGCCGTGAGAGCGTCGAGCTCGATGGTGAGACGGTATCTTGTTCTTTGGTGAAATTCTACAACTTTTTTTGATACGTTTAGTTGAAAATTTAAATATGAGAACGAGTTGATTTTACAGAATTATGTGCTTCTTTTTAACTAGTCAACCCTCCATAGAAAATAGTCACAACTCACAAGCTAAATCATAGCGGAAATTAGAGATATCTTTTTCGAAGTAAAGAATTAGAGACAGTGACAATGCATGACACTAACTGACAGATAGACGCGACGTTTTGGTAAAATGTACATAGCTTATGTAAAACAAATCATAGATTAACTTTGAGAATTGAAGTAGTGCGTGTGAAAAAAATTGTTTTTTCCATTTAAAAAATGCTGATAAATTAAAATGTATATTTTACCAGTGCAATTGCATAATGGAGCTTTCTAGAAAAAGCTTCCTTTTTCCAATTTCTTCTAGTTTGCAAAAGTGGGGAGATTTTTCTTCTTTTTCCGTTGGGGCTCTTTTGAAGGAAATGATGCTTTTAAAAAATACAACACATTATGTGACAAACTAAGATTTGGATTGCCTTGGAAAATTAAGCAACAAGCTATGATTTTCGATTGGTTTGTCCTGGTCTTGAAAGGTGGTAGTTGCAAAGCTCTCCTGATTTGTTTTCACCTAATTCTTTATTTGATCCTAAAGTTTTTTCACGACAGATCCATGTTTAGGAATATCACCAACTGACGCCAAGGAGGTTAGGACTACACTAGGATATTGTCGTAATTTGCAATGATTCAATGACATAGGAAGCAACGAGGATTAAGCACTCGAGTCTCCTTTTCTCTAACTAAAAAACAAAGAGTCATGCTCATGGAAATCACAAGACCTCGTGCTTCTCTTGGACAATTGCCATTGTTTTTTTATTCCTTACCATTGTTTCTTTATTCCTTACCATTCTCTTTGTTATTAAAAGTAAATCAAACTTCTCACATAGGCCTCCTTATTTATTTTTCTAGTACTTTCAAAATTTTGCAATTGAAGAGGGGGAAGCATATTGCGTTTTCTCACTTAAGTTATTGGCATCCCCTGCAAAACCAGTTATGAAGCATGAGAAAGCGTCTCTTTCCCTTCTGTTGCTTTTCTCAGTTCATAAAGTCAAGAAGCAACCATGTTTGCCTGCCCTTTTGAGGTTCTAGAGCATGAGAGCCATACCTTGGGACCCACGCTATTCGAATTGGCGGCTTATATCAATTTGGCAGCAGATCACATTTATTAATCAGTCCCTTTCTTATAGACAAAAAAAGTCCACAAATATATCCAATGCACTTTCTTTAGAGATATGCACTTTGTTATATGCTATGACACTTGGCAGTGCAAATAACACAGAAGTCCGCAGGAGTCCTAAAATGTGGGATCACTAATGGATTGCTTGATGGAGTATTGGCTGTAAAATAAGTGAGAATCTTTGCATGTTATTTTAAGTGAGAGTTTAGTATGCATGAATTTCACGTGAATTCTGTAGAAAACAGAACTGTTCCTTATAAAAGAAAAGCTTTTGTTGCAGGCTAGCTATAATTGTTAACTTGCATTGTAACCTGACCAGAATAGGAGTTCTATAGCGTACTTTTGTAGTAGTAGTAGTGTTCAGGGCACCACATAGTAACCACTATTGGCCACATTTCTCCTCTTTTGACACACCAGTGAGCATAAGGTTGACATGCACTTCTGTAGGTAACTCAACACACAAGCATCTTCCCTACAAGACTCGGAGAATTTTCAGTGAAGCTTTGTCATGTGATTTATATGAATGATATGTGTAGTTCCATGTACTAATACTCTAAGGATGGCATTAATATGGCATACAATCCAATGATGAAATAAGGCATGGTGTAGGCTGCAACTATGATGCACCGACACGGATACGTCGACACGACACGATACCGACACGGGAATTCAGCATTTTCCCAAAAATACCGACACGGCTATATATATTAAATAATAATAATATATACATATGTATTATTTTCTTGAATATCAATAGGATTCCATAATGGAGTCTTGATATTTGTTGTTTGCTCCTCTACTGGAGTACTTGAACAGTTGCCATTTTCTAAGAATCACGAGAAGTAGCGAACTAGTAAGTAGCAGCAAGCCAGCAGTAGCACAAGTACTAACTTCTCACTAGCAATCTAGCATTACTACTAAGTACTACTACCTGCCTAAAAGAACAAAGACATTGCGATTTGTACTAAGTACTAACTAGCAGTCTACCGAATATAATCATTACTACTAGCAGTCGCATTACCACTGGCACTAAGTACTACTTAAGAGGAGGCTAACGCCCGACGGTACCTCCAGAGGCGCGACGGCGGGGAGACACACGCGACAGCAGGGAGAGGTGAGCGACGCCTGCTGGGAGACGTGCGTGATGGCTGGGAGAGGCCGAATCGTTGGCGAGGAGCGGCACGTGATGTCGACAGAGGAAGAATCAGCGGTGGATTCGGTGGTGTGGAGGTGGATTTGGCAGATCTAGCGGCGGGGACGTACAATCTTGCGTTGGGGACGGCAGATCCGGTAGTTCGAAGGTGGATTCGGCAATGAGCAAGCCGATTCGACTGGCTGCAGCGGCAACAGCGACGGCGACTCCACCTTCCAGGCTCGTGCACAAACCCTACACCGGTGCTCCCATCCTTTCGATCACTCGGCTTCCTTTTGTTTGGGCTGAACTGTACCGCATACGTATCGCATACATATCGTAGAAGTGTCGAATCCATGTTGAAAATTAAAATGATTTATTTTCGCATTTTAATCAGCCGAGTCGTTACCGACACGTATCGAAGGCGTATCCGACACTGATACGATGGAAAACTGAAGTATCGGTGCATCATAGGGCTGCAATATTATGACTTTTTTAGGCATGGTGTCCTAGATTAGATTATGTTTGATAGTTAAACGACAACTGTGCCGTGCACTATGCTCATGTCCCTCTGCTTCTATCAGAAGCACTCTGCATTTTCATCATTCCATCATTCTTCATGAGTTTTTTTGCTGCCGATTTGATTCGAGAATTCCCACAGAAAACTATATGTAAAAAGTGGATCTTCTGTTGGATCCCGAGCGAAGGACAAGCCGTGATAACTGATAAACCAATGCGCTAGATCCTCTTGTGCTTCCTTAAAGGTTCACTGTTCAGAATTCGAAGAATAAAACCACTTGCAACCATGTCTTGAGCTTTGTGACCTTCTGAAGGTCAAGGAACCAAATACCAAGACATCATCTCCTTCAGTATATAAATTACTAGTGATCAGCTTCTTCTATATATATATATATATATATATATATATATGAAATGTGTTCCTGGATCCAAAGCTTGTTCTATCCGTTTTTTAGAGAACATCACGCCATTCTTCTGTTCAATTTGCATATTTTTCTACATACTTTTTACTATCCTTGAGAGGTATCAAAATTTTCATTGAGATAGTAACAAGAGGCACAAAAAAAACTCAATGTAAAATTTGGTACCTCCTAAGGATGGTAAAAAGTTTCCTTTATTTTACTGTATATACGTAAACTAGGTTGCAGATCAACTTTTATAAGATTGCCAAGTGCTGGGATCATCAAGAGCTTAACAAGCCGCATTGGAAGCCTGAAATATTTTGCAGTGTTATATCTTTACTGCCCTTGAAAACTTCAAGTAGACCACTAGACAATTGGCATATGCAGGTTTCAAACCATATAATGATACTTTCAGTGTATCCTAGTGTTTGCTGATAACTGATGTGATTCAACCTCTTTCTGAAGGCTCCAAGAATGCGAAGGTGCTAGCCACGCTGCGCAATGCGAAGATCGGCTACTCCTACGAGTATTTCCCGTGGGAGAAGAAGATGAAGGAGCTGCTGCCGGTGCCGGAGGCGAGCTGCTTCCTGTCGCTGCTGCTGCTGCCCAAGGCAACGGACAGGTCCCACACCAGGTACAACTCCCTGGAGGACACCCTCGCCCGCGCTGACACCTGGTTCACGTCGTCGCAGTCGTCGGGCGTCCCCATCGTGTTCATGAATGTCCAGACCGAGGCGCTCCTCACCAAGGTAGTACGATCATGCAGCATGATGAGTCTCTGATGATCAGTGTTGCTTACTTTGCAGCTGAAATTAATCCTGGAAATGGCGTGATCTTGCGGTCTTGTTGCAGATTTCAGGTGAGACGGCGCTGTCGACGGTGAACATGGGGTCGCTGTCGGACCTCGCGAACATGGCAAACGTGAGCCTGTACGGGTTCGAGGACTACCACGGCGTGGACATCGGCGTGGTCAGGGCGGTGCGGCTGTGGTACACGCCCGCCGCAGGAGAGACGGCGCTGGAGATCAAGCTGCAGCAGGGGGACACCAGGCTGGGGTTCGCCATCAGCCGCACCGAGGAGGGGTTCATCTACGTGTCGTCGGTGGCGGACGAGAGCACGCCGGGGGTGGCGTCCACCCGCTCCGGCCTGCTCGAGCTGCACCGCGCGGCGCGGCGGGCGTCCAAGCTGCTGGTGGTGTCGCGCGTGGGGCACGAGAAGGTGCTCCCCTGGATGGTGTCCACCGCCGGCGACGTCAAGTGCTTCGACACGGTGTCGCTCAGCCAGAAGCTGTCGCTGCACCGCCACGCGCTCCGTCCCATCACGCTCCACTTCCTCATGTGGGACCACGACCTCGCCCTCGAGGTCAAGGACGTCGTCGCCAAGCCCCCGCCGGCGCCCGAGTCGGAAGGAGATGGTGCGGACCTCGACGGCGACGACGGGCCGGGCATCGCCGCCGGTAGGGGATCCAGGGACAGTTCCTTCAGGTTTCAGAACATCAGCCTTCCGGATAGCTGGTTGTGAATCACGTCGACCTCGGAAACGTAATACTGCGTTTTTTGTTTGTTTATTGCTGTAATCCTACAACGAATTAAGCGTGATCGGAATGGAATGGTCTAATAGCATCCTAAGATACTATACGGATTGCGATCATGACGAGCTTCAATGTATTAAAAGGGGTGAATGACAATATACTCACGCCAACGTTTAGATGAAGCGAACACGTCGGCTTGTGTGTGTGTGTGAGAGAGAGAGAGAGAGAGGGAGCGGAGTCAAAACTCTAATGACAGTTTTCCTCCTCTCAATGGATGTCAAGGGTGCAACCGACGGAAACTCCAACGATAGTATTTCCCATAATTCGAACTAATTGCGATGGTACTGACCAGTGAGTTCCGATTGCGATGGTACAAACCTTCATTAAGCGACACAAAGAATGAAGAAGCATTAGTATAAGGCAACTTGCGACGCTATCTGACAATCTGAACACAACTTATCTCTAAGCACTGATTGGGATGTCTAGATTATACAAACAAACAGATTATCAGTCAAATCCAATACCATATATAATGTACACCACGCCCCTCGTACCAGATCAGCACCAACAACACCAGCTCCCTTGTGAGCGCTATACATCAGAGAAGGAAGATGGCCACAATAGTTGAGATAATACAGCAGACCGATGCTGAATCGCGCTGCTATAGTCATGAGCAAACACAACTTGGTGCCTTATTACCCAGATTTGCTATGTTACGTATTACATGCCCAAAGGGTCAACAATGACATACACCCTTTCACTGTACAAAATTGTCATATCAATCAACAAGCCTTCGGCTGAGAAGCTATACCTGCCACCAACTGTGAATGTGATAGACGTGAGAATTTTTGCAGCAATGAATGTGAAATGCCATGCTGCTATCCAACGCCAGGTGCCAACACAGGGGTGGATAATATACCAGCCAGCTCATAGGAAACGACCTATAACAACAAAATTCTCTAACTTGGCTCCTAATTGCCAATAATTTGGCTCATGATGCAGTTGAGCCAGCAGACAGCGGGCCGTCCCTCAGCTGCTGTAGACAGTGTTGCAGTTGCTTTTGGATCATCTCAGCTACCATTCGCAACCTTCCTTGGCCTGACTCTCCAATCGCCGCAGATCCATTCACAGTCTCCACTGCCCTTGCAACCTTCTGCTTACATCTTTCCCAATCCTCATAGTGCACCCAGCAAGCTCTCCCACCATGGCTCCCATCCATTGCAAGGAATGCTATATGAATGTTGTCCCCAAAAGAATACCTTAGTCTCACGGATACACAATAAGGAAGCCACGCTGCTCCACCAGCTACGTTCATGTAAGGAATGAGAGCATGGTCAAGAACAAACGTCAGGGCGAACTCTACTGAACTGTGGGCTCTATTGTAATGAATATTGCTCTTAGCTAGGGAGCTTTCTGTGTTATCATCTGAAACTGATCCTGAGTGATTTTCCAAACAAAGCTCAATGCGGGCCCTCTGAGCAGTAGCTATGTCCCCATGAGCCTGGGAAAACCCTTTCTTCCAAGTAATCAGCTTTAAAAATTCTCGCAATACCGAAATTGGCAATGTAAGCAAAGTGATAAAAGAAGCAACTCGGGAAGCATCGTATGGTTCAGAGGCAACACGCCTGCTGAAATAATCACAGATCTCATGGATCTCCGCCGCTGCTAACTCTTCCTGTGCATTGCTCTGAGCTTGCTGTTGCTGTTGCTGGTGATGAAACCGTTTAACACTTAAAACTTGTAGAAGCAGTTGAACCCGATGAACACTAACTGCAAATACATAACCTCTGCATGACAGAGAGAAAATAAATACTTTATTGGAAATCCAAAATATTAAATGAAGGGAAAAAAAAGAAATATTTTCAGCTGCATTAACAACCAATTTTCCATCTTATAACATCAGCCTAAGCTCAAACAATTATGGGTGGATAACAGCAAAATTAACAAATAAATAAATAAATGTCAGAAAAATATCTATATGCAGTAACTACAAAGCATTTGGGTGTAAAAAAACCATCCAAACGTTCATGCATAAACTAAATAGAGCAAGAAAGGGCACTATTTTCCAAAGAAAATCTTGGAAAGCTCAACATTGCTAGCCCATGAATATTTTTATAGCAGCCCTTCTTACCAGTACTTTGGAAAAGCAAACAACAAGATTTATGGAATGAGAACACGATGTTAGACCTCAACTGTTCAATCAAATGCACATACTAGTATTATGATCTTACCCCACATAGAACCGCAGTGCAGGCTGCTCTTCATCCAGATTTAAAAGAGCCCCCTCATTGTCCTTCAAAATTGATCCCAATATCTCTTTCAGAAGTTCAGGCAACTGTGCAAACAACCATAGAACCCCAAGGTACTTAAGGATCCCTCTTAACACCTTCTTGAGAGCTGCTAAAGGAACCCAACCACCACCGTAGCCACCATCATCCCCAAGCCCAATGAATGCTGTGTTCAGTTCTCCTTTCATATGAACAGGAAGCCCAGTTCCAGGTGTAAGTCGCACAGAGGCGCCACCAATCCCTGAAGCAAGTCCCGAAGAAGCCAACATGGCATTTCCTGCTCGACTCAAACTGGCTGCTACATGGTTAGCAACAACAGAAGTTGGCCTGGACATAGCAATACCAGGGGTGGCATTTAAACGATTTGAACTAGGAGCAGATTGTGGAGCTCCAGCACTGGTATTTAAGTGTGCACCAGCCTGTGTAGCATTCATGAAACTGGGTTCAAGGGCATTTAGACCCTGAGCAACATGTTCCATTATGAAAGGTCGAAACTGTGGGCATGGCAACGATCCACCAACTGAAGGTCCACCTTTAGGAGGGGTTGCTGGCTGTAGCCAAACCTGATCCCCAGCGAAGCAGCGCATGTCAACAGAAAATTTCTTGCGATATATAATGCGTATCCAGTATGGCCCACGAAGCACGACAGAAACATCAAAAGGCAGTAATGAACTAGGAACAAGTCCAGGTCCACCCCGTCCAGCTACGGAAAGCATGGCAGCAGTGTGAAGATTATGACTTCCCACGTGGGTTGCAGCAGGATTCGATGGAGCAGGTGAATGATGCATGGTTGTTGAAGATGAACCATTTGTTAATGGTCCCTGCGTGGGGATATTGGTCTGCTTTGGCATGGTGCTGTATCCAGAAGAAACAGTTACAGGCATCCTTGCAGGACGAATGGCACCGGCAAGGGCAAGTAAAGGTCCTGCTGTTAGCCGGATGCAATCCAAGAAGGATGCCACCTCACCACCATTAACAAAATCCTCCAAAAACTGCATTTATGCGAACTTGGTTACAAAATTGAATTAAACAATTTCAATGGAAAGTTCACTGTCGAAACAGACCGAATAAGAGGTTGTACAAATGTTTTGTCTAGATACATGTCATGAACAGATAGGGAGTCAATTGGAACAACTCATTTGATAGTACAGATGAGCACATGTATTTTCCTGTGGAAAAAAAATAGACCACTACTCATAATGAATTATATTATATGATCATACTGGCCTGTACAAAATTGTCGAAAGAAAAAGAAAGGAAAAAATGTATGAAATATTTCTTTTAGCAAAATTTCCTTGTCAATGGGAAATTGAACTGAAACACACAGTATGCAATTCAGCATAAAAAAATGTGTTGTCAACCTATGAAAGCCATTTTTTTATGCACACACAAAACGTTCGCGTCCTTTTTTTTTTGTTTTTGCTAATAATGATACTTCCAAACAATTATCCGAAGCTCACTGCAGTATGTTAAGAGGTGCAGTAGGCTAAGACGCTAAGCAATGCACTAGAAAAAACATCAGAGTAGTAAAGTAGGTGCTAGAAGCAATTTTTTGCTATTTCTCATTATGGACAATGAAAATTATTTGTAACCATCTGAGTTACATAAATAGTAGCAATAAACTTTGACATGTTGAAAGATACAGACATCATTTACTTGTATTCATCTCATGTATGCATATTGAAGCATAGTGTAAGCATCTACGAACCTTTGTGTGTGGCCAAAGCTGGTCAGGAGAAACATGCATCATGCAGCCTCCCTTAGCAGTTTCCCATTCAACAACAAAGTGTACCATAGGCATGGTGCCATAACTGAACCACAAGCTCATTAAACCAACAGCTTCAATCCTGAATGTCTTTCTCATTTGTTCAGACAGCCTGTGAGCAGCATTACTGTTACTTTTTTTAACAGACTGTGACTTCATCTCTACAGATCTCTGATTGTCATCTAGCTTGCCATCAAGTTTCACGCCAATCAATCTCCTCATTCCACGAGCAAATGAGCGTGCATTTGCAAGCCGTCTTAAATCTGAAACAAGCCTCTGAACACTACCTGCCTCAACAGTGCTGTAAGTTAAAACAACACCATCTGCATCAAAAGAGATATGTGAATCCATCTCAGAGGTGTTTGCAATGCGCACACCAACACCCCATGGTGTCTTGGTGCTTCCTCCATTGAGTTCCCAAAGTTCCCTAAAATGTGGATCGTTTATCCTAACATCCCAAGACATGCTTCCGGCCTTACCAAGGCGTAAGCATATGTGTTTCCAAGAATCATCTTGAGCAAAAGGTAACCTTAACCAAAGATTAGAGGATGGCGACTGCAAGCCAACTTCTTCAACATATGGAATAGCAAGAGAATCCATCTGGGCAGTTAGTTGAGCATGTTTGATGCACAGTGAACAATGCCTTATGACATGCATTACCACTGAAGCATATATAGTTGCTGGAACACAATTATTTCTTTCCGCAAGAATATTTCCATAGGTGAGGCTGGTTCTTGATTGCAAATTAGATGTGTATGCCTGCAAAGGAGGGCAACTCTCAATTGATTCTGATATTTTTCTTCGCTTGCTTGGCTCACTGGATTTCAATCCTTGCAATGAACGGAGATTCAGTAAGAAATCTGAAAGAGAGCGCTTTCTAGATGCACCATCAGAGCTTACGGTAATGAGCTTCCCTAATCCTGTCAATTGCAAAAGTAAGATAATACATTCATGATAATAATGAAGCCATATCTAATTGTATCACAAAAAATTTAGTTAAATACCTCCTATGGTGGGTGAAGGTCGAACCAAATGTCTTGAGTTTCCAAGATTGCCTGAATAGGAGCTTTGAGCAGGGATCTGATTGCCGTTAACCTTGCTTGAAGGGATGAACTGAAGTGATTTACTTCCATCCGCAATACCATGCTCGCTTGGAGAGCTCAATGAGCTCAGTTCATGATCAGAATTAGAACCAGACAATTTAATAGCTGATGAATTCTTTACAGGGCTTGAGGAGGAAAAGACGTTTTTACTTTGTAAATGTCTCAAATTAGTTGGAAAATAGCTGTTCAAGCTGACAGCAGGAGGAACTTCTGATGTATTATTAGCTTGGGGATGAGATGAGGCTCCATCCTGCATTGGTGAGATAGCTCTGGTACTTACTCCTTGAAGACCATCTGAAAGAGAACCAGGATGAGAAGTACAAGGCAAACTAGAACAATGTTCATATTCAAAGACTTCATCAACAACAGATGAAAAAGATGGTGAGCAAGCAGGCAGCAGTGGAAGAGGCTCAACCCCATTCTGAATGGAAAATCCATTTTCCATTATGTCATCACAGTTCCCTATACTTTGCAAGGCATGCAGCTTCACATCAAAAGGATTTGTATTGGATTCATTTTTACTAATTTGCAACCGTCCTACATCAATCCTGTTAACCCTCATAGCTTCTTTATTATCTGTATTTGCATTAGCATTATTGCTTGCATCAGACTGCGTCTCAAGCAAATGGAAAACAGGCCTGATGTCCTCATCAAGTTGCATCAACAGATAATAGGCATTTGCACACTGCGGAAATCCCATGACCATCAAATCTGAACCATGTAATATGGTCTTTGGAATCTTTAGAGTACCCTGAGACTGCTGATAAACCTGGAATAAGAACAGAACCTTAGCACTTTATATGTGGTGTTATAAATAACACTTATTGTATTCAATATGAGGCTAATGGCCAGTATATATAGTTGTACAAGCGGGAATAAAAGGAAAGCCTATATAAAGCAATACCTATACTAGGAAAACTTGTATAAGGAAAACCTATATATGGTAAGACAATATTTATATCCTTACCCCCCACAAATGTAAGGCGTATGCAATAGTATTGCATTTGGAAGGGTTGACAATAAAATTGGAAAAATCCAAAGTCCTGTTCTTGAAGTAGTTGTCGTAGCATCCAACTCTTGAATAAACGAGCCGACCACCGGAAACGACGGTGCAGCCAAGTCGACGGTGGAAAGCTGACGACGGAGCCGAGTTGACGAAGGAAAACCGATGAAGAAGCCAAGCCGACAAAGGAGCCGAGTCGACAAAACTGATAGAACGAGCCGAGTCGACGAAAAGAGTTGAGCCCATAAAAAGAGTCGGGCTGACGAAAGAGCCAAGATGCTAAAGACTTGGATGAACGCAATGAAGCTAAAAATAAGAGCCGAAGAGCTAGAGCTGAGTCGAAGAGCCGAAGCCAAAGAGTAGAAGCTGAGCCGAGAGCTGGAGCCAAAGAGCCGAGCCGCCGAAAATCGGAGCCAAAAGCCATGCTAGAGCCAGAGCTGGTTTCAAGAAGCTGGAACCAAAAGCCAGAAGGAAAAAACCGGAATGAGAAGCCGAAGCGGCTTTGGAGCCGGAGCTGCTTTGGAACCCAAATCGGATTTAAAACCGTTTTTGGGATTAGATTGAAGTTCCGCCTAGAGGATGAACTTGTCTCGGTCATTTGGATGAGGCAGGCAACCAGGTGAATGGCAGGGCGACCGGCGACTCGTGTGGGTGAGGGCGAGCAGCGGGAGGCCGGCGCGGTCGTCTAAGGCGACGCAACAGAGGGCCGGCGGGGCGGCACGGAGACCAAGCGGCATCGAGGCGGGCAGCCGAAGAAGCGGAACCATAGAGGCGGGACGGCGCGATTACCGAGATGGGCGGCCAGCCGCGGATGGCCGAAGCGGCGAGGTCGGCGTCGAAAGCCGAGGAGGCGGCGGACGGCCTATCGCACGAGCGTTGATGCGCGGAGGCCAGAGCGCTGGAGGAGGCCGTCGGGAGCAGGAGGTGCGGCCCTGGAGGCGGGCGGCGCAGATCCGAACGAGGTGGCCGGATCCGACCCTTCTCATCCCTCGGCTGAACGAGGCTGACGAGGACACGAGTCACGGGCCGGTGACGAGGCTGACGAGGACGAGCGGCGGCAGAAGAGCCGCGTCGACGGGGGGTGACCACTCCCGGGAGTGGAGATGGCTCCTCTCGGGGGCAGGGGCAGTGGAAGAAATGGGGTGGCGGCTAGGGATGACGCAAGTGCATGCCGGTAAACCCTAACCCTAGAACCTAAGCCCTGATACCATGTTATGAATAGCACTTGTTGTCTTCAATATGAGGCCAATGGCCAGTATATATAGTTGTACAAGCAGGAATAAAAGGAAAGCCTATATAAGGCAATACTTATGCTAAGAAAACTTATATAAGGAAAGCCTATATATATATATGGAGAGTCTATATAAGACAATATTTATATCTTTAACATGTGGAACCAAAGAAAACTTGGCATATTCTAATAAGGAATCCCCTGGTCATTATGAAAGGATGCCAACTGGACAACCACAGCCAGACACTCTTATAGTGGAAACATGTTGATCTCAATGAAAAAATGTGGAAACATGCCCCGGTGATTAACTGCCATAAGATGTTTATCCTTGGTTCAAGTCCCACACGAAAGTTGTTGCTTCAGAATCCCATGAGTTGTTCGAAAGCAATGTATACTAAGGTAGTATTGATATTGTACTAACTATGGTACATACATTTATTTTTTTATGCATTTTGCAAATACGTATTTCTACCATAAGACTAATCCTGCAAGTGGGAGTGGTGGGAAGTGGAAAACTGGTGAAGCGGGGAAGGTTGAAAAACTTTTTGTAGCTAGGAAGTGCTTGTACCAAAACAATCCCCTATCAATAAGAGTCATAGGAAGACATTTCTATAGAGTGTACATTAGAACACCTCCAATATGGTGGGAAGTGGAAAACTGGTGAAGCGGGGAAGGTTGAAAAACTTTTTGTAGCTAGGAAGTGCTTGTACCAAAACAATCCACTATCAATAAGTCATAGGAAGACATTTCTATAGAGTGTACATTAGAACACCTCCACTAAATTATAAACAACGTGAACTAAAATTTTGCTCTACAGGCAAGATTATAGCGAAGAAAAAAAATCTTCTACTATGTTATGACCAATGATGGAGGCTAACAGTACAGATATTCATAGCGCAAATTGCATATTGTAAACCTTGTAAATATTTTTCTTTAATAGAAAGAAGGTGGGACCCTTTCTCTTAGAAAGTTTGTATGCTGCCTAATTCCATAATTTGTTACCAAGCAAGGAATGATTTAAATGCGAGTTATTGTGTTCTAAAGTTTTCATAGGCTGAATGAAATTTCCTACTCAGAAAGAGCGTCACTGGAACAAGAGAATATACAAGCACTAACAGCATAGTACACCTTCCATATTTAAAAGAATGTCATTTTTTGGTCTTAAGATGCAATTTCAACCGTTAATTTTTACCACATTTCCTTATAAAATAATATAAAAATATAATATATTATGAAAACATTTTTTATGGCACATCAACTCATAATTTGTTGTTTTCATCTTAGATATTTCTATGGTTAAAGTTGCAAAAGTTTTCATAAAATCGATATAGAGGGAGTAAAATGACATTGCATCTGCAACAAATTTTAGAAATTCAAGGCATTATGATATGATCAAGACAGTTGACAACCTTAAGGCCGAAAAAACTTCCAGTAGCTGCAAACAGGTGGAGGATGCTCCTGGTCCTTAAGCTTGCAAAAACCTCGGTAGCTGTGGTACTCCCTTTGTTTAGAGCTTCTTCACAATCCAGCAGCGCAGAAGGGGGTAAGATATTTTCTGGTGATTGGAGGAGGAAGCGACCACTCCTATTGAAGCGAGAAATGAGTTCGAATATTAGGAAACAGAAAAAGGCCAGATCAGGATTTGCATACACAAGACATAAGCATAAATCATTACTGCATGATGATATCTAACATTTTAATGGATAAAGCTAGCTGTACACAAAATTATCAGCATATTATTTAATGTTTAACAATGTGCAACTGTTTTATTACACCAACTCATCAGTCATAATAATGTTCCAAGAGTATCATCAAGCCTTGAAACGGCAAGTCATGCTTCAAAGTCAGTCATTATGGATCTAACTGATACCTAAACTGAAGGAACATTATCTGTCCAAGATTCTAATTATGAAGCAGATGCCTATCTCTGGAGTGATGGACAGGATCATACCTATTTAAACAACATTCTGTTACACCCAAATATTATAGTATAATATTATGCCTGTCCTCTGAGTGGACTGTGGAGAAGGAAAAGAAGCACACAAATCTAAAAAAAAGAATCACAAAAGCGAACAACCATCCAAACGTGAGTTTGAACTTCAGGGATCAGTCCATCAGTAAGAAAAGTCTTCTGTTTATGTCATTGAGCAGTGGAATGGTATAGTTCGATGGTATTGATCGTCCAACCTTTGATTGGAATGTCTATCATGATAAACCGTGATTTGAGCCTATCTATAGCTACAACAGTGCGATTATATAAGCTAAGCAGATAGGCAACAAGGAACCTAAAAAGTCGTGCGAGTAATTACGAGTGAAAAGATTTTTTCTAATAAAAAAGACTGACAATAGGGTCAAGTTATTTCATTACAACACTGGTAGTGGTAGATGTAAGATCAAAAGTACTGACAAACCTGATATTCATTCCAAGACTAATGTATGCCTGACCATATGCCCTCACTTGAAGCACTTCATTTCCACAACAATCTGCAAAGCACTTTTTCTCAGCATTCTGCACATTCCATAAACATATGTCACTAAACATCAGTTCCATAAACTAGTATGCTGCCACAACTGCAAAAGTAATAGCATAGGCTAACAATAGAAACAAATCCATAAGGCATCAGATGCAATTGCAAGACGAACAAAATTTATCCATTCGTGTGTGCCTCATTTATCAATCATCTGTTATGGAACTTCATTACTGGAGTATCCTGGTGTAAGTCAAGACAATGATTCATCCAATATAGTACTTTGTGCATTATTAAAAGTAAAAAAAAAATGTAGGAAAAAAAAGAAAAGAGCTTATGTAAATCAAACCAAACATGCCACGAATCAAGTTACTATGTAAGTGGATATCTAGCCTGAACTACTACACTGGTACAGCTAACTCCAACAGTTCAGGCATCAAATAGATATAGGAGTCCACCTGCTGGACAAAAAAAATTAAAAAAAATTGAGTAGGTAGTATAGGAAGCGACCTAGCAACCTTAGAAATTTCACATTCAAACATGACCATTGATCAGGGCTGAAGAAACAAAAGAGAGTTCTGACTAACTTCTGTCTTTTGGTTTTCTCTCTTATTTTTCTCGTCAGTTTATCATTTCTCATATTTGGTTTGCACTAGAATATTTATTTGCTGCATAAGTGCATATTACTGAGTAATTCCTCAGCGTTTTTTCCTTACAAATTATATGTGTTGCTTTGATGCAAAACCTTGTGCTTTTCACTTTCTTGGGAAGCATTGAAGTACCTCTCATAACAGAAGTACAGAACTCCTAAATGAGCGAGTTCAACCTTCTGATTCTTTTTTTGTATTTTAAATCCCTATCAAGGTCACACTCAAGTTGAGCTCAATCCCATTCAAGTCTTCTTAGAGCTGAGGTTGATATAAAGCTCGAGCTCACACAAGTTCCCAATTTATCTTCTGCTTTTCGAATTTCATAGTCTACTCAAACCTATCTCAAGCCTATTCAAGCTATTTCTGGGGCCCAGCTCAAGCAGAGCGTAGTTAGGGCTCACTCCTGCTTGGCTCACTGCCTCACTGAGAGCCATAGCCCAAACCAGCAGGATTAGCACGTTAGCAGCACTTTGTTATGAACAAGTGAGCGAACTCCTTTCGCAGAATGCATATATAAGACATGGCTTAGAATCAATTAAGTGTACAAGAAGGTGAAGGAAGTAATGGGCAAAATTGACAAGCACATAGTACGAATTCTTAGAATCAACATTTAAAGTTCATGTTGATCAGCATTCCAAGCAAATGTATCATGCATAAACTGCACTTGCAAATAAATCTGAGACCACGGTAACATTAGCGGCTTTCATGTGCATCAATCACCATCTAACTCACGTAACAAAACAAATAAAATAATATAATTCTTCTAATAAGTTAATCTTTGGAAATATGAAACTTCAAAAACTACCATTTTAGAACAATCTCAAAACATAAAAACATGGGAACACATGAAACAATGTCCATAGCATCTTCAGTTGCAAATTAGAAACATTTAGTCTCAAATCTATCAATAAAGTCACATATTAGTGCATGGTACAAAAAAAGGCATTCAAAAAATAACTAACAGGAGGAAATGCTTATATACCACTGAAATTTGGTAGTGCAACCCCCTCTAATTTGGCGACTTCCTTAAATATCATTAAATTTTATAAGCATGTCATGTTTGTCAATAATAATGAAAAAATACCACCGTAACTTAAATTTTTTGAGGACTTTGAATACTTCAGGTAATCATAAACTTCAAATTTTGAAAATTTAAAAATAAAATCAAAAGTTCTTGTTTTTGCAAAAGATAACATGTGTTGTTCTTTTTTATCATTTTTCAGGGAAAAAAAGTCAGCAATGGTATATACAGAGCCACCATTTCAAATTTAGTGATATCTAAGGAAGTGACTCACACCCAGTGGTAGATCCAACTGTGCACCAAATTTCAGTGGGACAAAAGGTAACAGTCCAAGGATAATAACCACTAAAAACGTTTCCAGAAATATGAACAGCAAAATGCCAGCCCAACTTCCTAGTTTGAACACTATATGGTAAAGTAATTTGAACATGACCAAATTAAGACACACACACAACAAATTATTAGCTCAGATCATACACAATGAGGGACAACACCTACTACGGCACTCTAATCCCTATTTCAACTCTTCACACAACTTATATAATTTGTACTAGTCCAGTACAAGTAATATGGGAATTTAATAAGTGAATCTAGGGAAGTTCCACATTTCCACAAATGGTACAAGTGTACAATTGTACAAGAAACTAACAATCAACATAATAGTGTTCAGTATGGGAATGTAATAGGTGAGTTTAGGAAATGTCTGCATTTCCACAAATGGAACAGTCAAATATTGTTTAGTCAATAGTAGATCAGTATGTCAAAACACACAGGTGAACAAGCAGAATCTTTCTTATCATTACCTTCTGTTGGTCCTTTGCTACTTCAACATCTCGTTTCAGGATAACATCTTTTGGGGACTGAGAAATTTGCACATTTTTGCACAGTTGTCTCTGGATATCAAGAAGATGTGTGTGCCTATTGCAAGCAATTGTTTTTAAAATGAGTTTTTCAACATCAATGCAACACAGATCAATAGAAAGATTAACTTCTTTATCTGTCAAAGGATCAAGTATAAATGAACTATGCTGACACTTTATCTGCATGTCATGCCCTGCCTCAATTTTGATAAACGGAGATGAATCAGATTCTGCTGAGCCACTGCTTTTTTCATCTAACCAGTAATTCACTTTCAGGCCAGGTATCCGAAAATTATTTGAATCAGATTCCCCATCTTGACCAAGCGGCATCAGAGCAGAATTCCCAGTTTGTCCTGTGGTGCAGTCTGAAGTAAGTTCAGATCTTATTGCATCTTTCCACCTTCCCTGTCGAAGAACATTAGCCTGCCTAATAATAGTGTCCATAGCAAGTGAGATGCATAATTCATGAAGTATAGCATGCAGCACAGTGAAGGGATTCTCAGAAACTGCCATTCTTCTTTCTATATCATCACCAAGAGCAAATCTCCTACTTTCTTCCAGCTTAATAGGGCCGCTCTTCTCACCAACAAGTAACTCCATGTACAATATCCTCCATAAATCTAAGTTACCGCGGTAACCTAATGTAAGAAGAACTTTAAATTCTCCATCCACACGAAAAACAGCTATTCCATCAGTTACTGAAATATTAGATACTTCTTTGGGTCTTGGGGTCACAAGTACTTTGTACCGCACACTGGTGTCCAATTTTTGCAAAGCATGTTTCTCTTCATCTGGAGAAAGTTTATTTTGACTCCCTATATCTTCTATACATCTTGGCAACCTCTGATAACCCCCTGTAAGCATAACCTCTAAAGCAGAAGGAACATCAAACATAGGAGCTCGAGCTTGCTGCAACCCCTCATGCATAAAGAAAAGAGAGTCAGCTGTTTGGGTGAAGCATGTTTCATGGTTGGAGAGAGTCGATCCAAGCTGTTGGCAGTAATGAACCAAAGGGACCTGCATAAATTAAAAGTAACCATATGAATTACAAAAGAAAAGTTATGAAGAAAATTCCTGAAGAGCATAAAGCTTTCCAACAAATCAATTGGTACAAGGATTAACAAAGTAAGATAGGCTATTATCTGTAAAAGAAAGGATTAAGTGCAGTTTATACACAAATACAGAGAGAATAACGTACTTACAGACATCCTAGCTAAAAAATGACAGACAGAAACCACAGGTTTTTCACCAAATTAGTTGATGATAGTAACTGAGGAAACAAGAACATGGAAAATAAGGGGGCATATCTAGTGCAAGCCAACAGGTGGAATGATGGAAACCACTTAGGTTTAGCATGAAATCAATACAAAAAAAATGCAAAATAATTTGAGGAAGTACTCTATGGAGTGTTCTATCAACCTTAAAGATTTCCCGTTTGAACTCAACTTGTGCCAGGAGAAAAGAAAAGTTGTTTGTTGTAAATAGTAAGATTTGTATTTTTTTTGTCTATTCCTTATTAATCTATTGTTTGTAAAATTTCTCCTTTTTTCCTCTTCAACGGTAGATTGAAGTTGAATTTGAAACTTTACATGATATCATTAAATAAAGGAACAAGGACTAGCTTTCAAAAAATAAACCAGAAATTCCATCTTGGTTTGATGTCCAAAGTGAAATGATTTGCATCGTTGTGCCTAGCTGTTAGTTTTCACAAGATATGTTCCCAACAAATAACTAACAACAGTATAACTGCCATGGAAACATATTTCAACAACATACTGTATATCATTTCTGAAAGGAATAAGTCCATTTGACCATGGTTATTAAGGCGTCGATTAAGCATCGCTTAATCGTTAAGGCGGTCCTGCACCCGCCGCCACATCGTCCCCATCTGATCCGCCCCACGCCACGCTGCGTCACCGCCTCATCTGCTCCGGCACCGCCCCTCTGCATCGTCAATGTCACCGGTCGCCAGATCTAGGTACTACCCCTCCCCTCATCTCCCCCACCAGCCTGCCCCTCTCTTCTTTTCCCCTCCGTCCTCCCCGCCCTTGCCGCCAGCCGCAACACATCGTCGCTGCCGGCTGCCCCATCACCTCCAAGTTGGCGGCAGTGCGATGGAGGAGGAGGAGCAAGGAGGCGGCGTTGTGGGAGAGGAAGGAAGCGGCTGCTGCTTTTTTTTTTTAGGGAAGGAGGCGGCTGCTGCCTGGGAGTTTTAGGGAGTTAGGGCAAGTGTGGGCCTAGTTGGGCTGGCCCATTGTTTTTTTATTTCTTTTTTATGTTATTGAGCTAAGATCTTCTGTGGCTATTTGCTGGATTAGGATGTGTGTATGGTGTCGCCTCGCCGTGCGCCTTAAGCTTTTGGCGGTAAAAGGGTAGTGAGTCGCCTCGCCTCACCTTATCGCTTTAATAACCTTGCATTTGACACCCCCTACACTTCCGTCATCTCCCCCTCCCTCTCTTTCTCGCGCACACACCTCCATTCCCTACCAGCAAAAAATGCCCCAGGTACTGGCTCTACCCATCGCCTACACAAGGCTGAAGCGTGCCTCTGCCACTGCTTGTATCTTTTCAAATTGACATGTCGACCACGCCATGTCCATAGTTGCAAATCTGCCTTCAAAACCACACTTCTGTTGCAGTGTTTGATGTTTAGGGAATAGTTCAGGGAGTTGATTGGACTTCTGTGAATGCTTAGGGGAGTAAAATGGACTTATTCCTCTAATAATTTGAATTCAGAGACACAATTTACAAGGATAACTAATTTGGGTGCGATATACCAAGAATCAACGAAGCTTATGACAACCTAATGTTTTGCTAAACTAGATTTAGGTCGCTGGGCAAATAAAACCAAGACACACAAATAGCCAATAACATGAAGTGATAAAAAAAATGTTCCTAAAAAGGCCCAAAGAACAGATAATCCAAGAATAGGACAGCCTTAAGTTTATTCTGAAATCATATGAGAAAATAATATGCCATGCAAAATCCAGTTAATACTCCCTCGGTGTCATTTTAGAATGCATGCAGTCAAAACGCAAAAATATTTAGACTAGTCACATGGAAATTATATTACTCCCTCCATTCAGAAATGTGTAACGTTTTAGAAAGATGTGAAGTCAATTTTTTTTAACTTTGACCACTTATACATAAAAAACTATTTAGATTGGACAAATGAAAATGGTATCATTAGATTAGTTATAAAAACATTTCCATAATAATAATATTTTGTTAATTAACATAGTTATATAAAAAAGCAGTGGTCAAAGTTGCATGGAGACCGTGTCGATGTTCAAAACGTCACACATTCTTGAAAAGAGGGAGTAGAAGATATTTTACCTAAAGCGCTTTAATTATATTATATTATATTATATTATATTCACTATAAATTTTACTAGCATATGAAACAACATGAATTTAGTAATAGAGGGAGAAATTAAATAGAATCAAAGTAACACTCATGCATCAATCTGATTTTGGATTAAACACAGAAGGAAGTATCCCAATAGCCAATAGTAACATCCTTTAGGCCCCCCAAGACAATCGTTGTCTTGTGTGTTTCATTATAATGCAAATATGCAATCATATCCATCAAAGGGTGCCTTGCTAACATTGAATTAACTCCACTCCTCACAATTTAGTGGGAAGTTGCACCAATCAATATGGAACAAACTGCCTCTGACGCTACAGTTACATCATCTGTTTCACAATAGTTGTCCATTTAATTGGGAAGCATAAATCCACAATGATTGTTTGGTGATAAAATTGAGAGTGTAGTTTTCTTGATTTTACACCCTATTAGCCTGTGCGCACAAAGTAGGTGGGCAACTTCTGAAATGGAGGGAGTACATTCTAAAATTCATTTCTTCCACTAGCTCCAGCTAGAGCACACCACCAAAGCACCAGAAGTACTAAAATATTGGTCTTAGCCGTATATTTTTCTAGGCTTAAAGTATGTCAGATACTCAGATTGTTCAAACTACTATAAAACAAAATAAGATAAGCATGGCAAGATTGAAGAGAACTATTAGTTGTGAACCTATTTGTTTGTCTACATTCCACTAAGAAATTGAACAGAAGGATATCTAAAGATGTGGACCTGCTGGCACCATCCAAAAGTCGCCAACGATTCAACAGGCCCTATATTGCAACAAATATATCTTAAAATGATCCTTCTTTCCCTCACTCAAGCCAGCCAGGAGAGAGGTCACTACAAAAGCAACTTCATCCCTAAAATACTAATCTTGTTAACACTAAGCCATGTTTCGACTAAGTTGAACTATTAACGTCAATCAAATTGAAACAATAATACTGGATGTATGCAATGCTGAACTGAACTGAATTATTGGCTATAAATTCAGCTATCTAGTTCTCCACATTCCAACACACCCCTTTGGCAATGAGGCTAGAGCTAGGGCAAGAAGAGTAAGACCAAAATCCCAAGCAACACGGACCTGCTTGCACCACTTGGCGAGGACATGGAGGCGGAGCATGCGCTGGCGGGTGCGGGCGATGAACTTGAGCAGATCAATCTTCTTCTCGGCGTCCGACCGCTGCCGCCCGCCATTGACGCCCTTCCCCTCGGCCTCCGCCTGCGACTTCTCCACGAGCTCCCGCAGCGCCAGGTACGACTCCTCCGCCGCCCGCCGCACCACCGCGCCCAGCTCCACCGTCTGCTGCCCCAGCTCCCCAGCCATCGCCACAGCTAGGGTTTCCGCCTCAGTTGTTCCCCCACGGAAACCCCGCGCGACCCCGCAGGAGAACCCTAATCCACTCCCCTAGCGCACGCATGCAAGCGCCGGCTGGTGGAATCCGCAAGACTTCGCAGCTCGCTCGCGGCACAAATTGTGGGGGGGGGAGGGCGAGCGAAATAAACCTCGGCTAGGGTTTTGGGAGGAGGCCGAGGCCGCCGGTGGGGAATGCTGAGGAGGAGGGGGACGCGCTTCGGATGAGGCGGCCTTGGAAGATCGCCGGCAGCGAATCGGCGGTGGTGGCGGCGGCGGCGGGGGTGGGATTGGGGCTCTTCGCTTCTGCGCTCGGTCGGGCCCGAACGGAGGAGCGTGCGACTGCGCCCTAGTCGACTACGACCACGGAGCCAGCCGGGTTGCGCGTATTATGGGCCGTCCGATCAGGAAACCGACGGGTAGACGGAGACACCGCTACGGACGAACTCGACCAGAGCTGGACGTCGCTCAGCGGCTTGACCGACCTTGGTGTTAATAGGTTTGGATCGATTTAGGTTTTAGATTAGATTAGTTCAAAACTATAGATGGATTGGATTTATTTTGAATCTATAGTTATTTTAAATTCTAATTTTAATCTCTAGTTCTAATACGTGAGATATGTAATTATATACCTTAGAGCGATTTTTTGTCTTCCTTAAGTAGGTGTTTAGTATAGCTCCAGCTCTATCAAAATTCGTGGAGTTGATAAAGCACAGTATTCGTAGCTCTAGAAATTTATGGAGCTAGAACTGTGGATATATTTAAGGCCCTGTTTGGTACGGCTCTAGCTCCACCAGATTTATGGATCTGGTGGAGCTGGGTATTTGTAGCTCCACAGATCTGTGAAGCTGGATCTGTGGATATATTAAGAGTGTTTAGGTAGGTCATATTATTTAATTTTAGACTAAAAATATAAACTTAATTCTATTTATTTTAGCCTACAAGATTCAGATCTGATGTGGAGCCAGAATCTAGAGCTCTACCAAACAGAGCCTAAGGCTGCGTTTGATATAGCTCCAGCTCCACCAGATCCGTGAATCTGGTGGAGCTGGGTATTCCTAACTTCATCAGATTCGTAAAGCTGGAGTTGTGGGTATATGATGAGTGTTTAGATGAATCATCTTATTTACATTTTAGATTAAAAATATAAACTTAATTCATTTTATTTTAGCCTACAAGTTTCAGATCTAAGGTGAAGCTGAGATCTGGAGCTCATTTTATTTTAAGAGTGTTTAGGCTGGTCATCTTGTTTACATTTTAGACTAAAAATATAAACTTAATTCACTTTATTTTAGCATACAAGTTCTAGATTTGTGGTGGAGCTGGGATCTGGAGCTCTGTCAAATAGTGCCTAAGACTATAATAGTTATTTGAGTTGATGGTTTACAGCATACTTAAGTTCTAACTTTTAATCACTGTTTTTAGTAAGTAGGATATGTAATTATAGACGTTGGAGCGATATTTCTTTTTCGCTTACTAAGACTATAATAGTGATTCGAGTTGATGGTTTACAATACCATATTTAAATGATAACAATGTGTTTTCACCAAATACTATATTTGAAACAAAATACAGCAACAATAGTTTTGGAATTTGCTAATATTGGGTTAATAAGAAAGGGGATATTTCCTAATGGCTATCGTGAGTTTTTCTTTTGTTTAAGGATGTAATTATGATGATATATGATAATTTTACTTACAGTAAACACTGATTGAATTTTGAGCTGGCACTAGATTGTTCAGCACAGTTTTGTTCTATAACTTAAAATAATGTTGGGCTTATTCAGCTAAATTTGTCTTTTGCATATAGGTTGCAAAAGCACTTTGGCAGCATTCGTGACTTTTCTGAAGTTTTATGTGTGCTTGATTGTAGTTAGCTCATTTTGTGTGATGTGCTAAGCCTAAGTGTCGGTAAGGGGGTTAGTGTGAGATCAGTATATCAGTTGAGTTGCAAACTAAGTAATGCCATATAAAATTTCATAAGATGTATTTTATTGAGACCTTTGATCTTTTGTGGGAACTTTGATGTTTGATCGGTACTCTACCTTACATAATTTTTGTATGGACAAGTTTATTTGGATAGTGCATATTTGTTATCTATTCTGATCACACGGTAGTTCATTTATGATCTAAAAAATTGTTTTATCACATAAATATTGCACCGTAAACTATCAACTCATCAAACAAACAGCCTATCCAGATCAAGGCCTAAGCTTTTATTTGGGTTCAGGCCAAGCTTGCACCTCACTCCTTTTGGATCAGAATAGATACAAATCTATATAATGAATATTAGGCTTGGGCCAGATCTATGCTGAGTTTTGGCCTATTAGCATCCTTACGCGCGAGCTCACCGGTATCAAAATGGGTATCGGTATTAAAATGGATATACACACGTGTGCGCGTTCAGTGGGACAACGCGTACCCACGCTCCGGAGGCCATAGTGCCCCCAAAAAAATTCGTTAGTATAGGACGTGCACATGTGTGTGTATATGCCCCACATGTGTGACGCGTGGGAGGAAGAGCATGGACAACACATTCCTCGCACTCTTCTTTTGTTTCCTTTCTCAATAAGTACGTATCATTGACTTACTATCCTCGCAAGCTCATCTGGAATAAGCGTGCTTTTACCTAGTAAATAAGTTAGCGGTATATAGGACACGCACACGAGCTCATCTAGAATTAGCATGCTTTTACCTAGTAAATAAGTTAGCGTGTGTATAGGACGTGTGCACATGTGTGTACGTGCCCGACATGTGTGACGCATGGGAGGAAGAGCACAGACAACACATTCCTTGCACTCATCTTCTATTTCCTTTCTTAATAATTATGTATCATCGACTTACTATCCTCGCAAGCTCATCTAGAATAAGCACGTTTTTACCTACTAAATAAGCCGTCCATATTTAGAATATGATAGCAAATACCGATTTATTTAGTAATCTTAAATGGCTACTCTTGGGCCACCTACCACCCTTGGATGAGTCCCTCAACCCTAGAGCACTCATCTAAGGGCTAGGATTAACCCATACACACAGCCATGCAAGGGCTAACCCAAAACCCACACACATACCGAGTTTTTTTGCACGGTTTTCAAAGCATACTACCTAGACCCGCTAACCTATCAACTAGACCTCAATCCGACGGCCCTCATTGATCCACGCGGCATCTAGCTAGCATCATCTCCTTTCCTTGTCTTCTTGACTTGCCCGGACTCCGTCTCCGATCATCTTCCGCGATCTCCCAACCATCCGGACCTCCGACGCCTCGCCTAGTCCGGTCATCCTTCGCCTCACCATGACCTAGCACCGTCGCCCTGCAACCATCAAAGACAAGGAAACTCCTCACATAGCAATGCCCACAAAGATGTGCAATAAACCATCCAACTCATCACTACCGTGTCCATACGATCGGTACTTTCACTCCTGGCAGAGACAACTCAATTGCTTCATTTTGAAAATCAATCCAAATCAAACTCAAACTTGAGCACACCTTGCCCAAATAAAGTTAAATACTCATCACAAACATGGATGGACCTTGTAACACCCTAAATTTTGCTCTAATTTAAATTTTGACGTATTTTTGGTTTTTGTGAATTTTTGTGAATTTATTTAAATTTATTTGGATTTATTCAAATAGGACTTTTCTTGAAAACAATTAAATAATGGAAAAAGTTTTTGCAAAGTTTTATTGCAAATATTTTAATGGAGTTCCAAACATTTCAAAGTATTTTCTAGAATTTTTCTGGAATTTTTCAGAGATTTTTACCATTTTCTTTGGCCAAAACTATTTTCTCGAATTATTTTTATTCGAAAAAGATTTAAAATCCTGAACAGATTTGGGCGAAACCCTTGGACCGCCCAAGATCGCGTTTCAGCCCAGCTCGCGTCGCCGCCCACGCAGCCTGCTCCGCCAAAACCTAGCCGCCGCTGCTTTCGCCTGTTGGATCGAGATCGTGCGATCAAGGATCGCCACGCTCTCCGTTGTTTCCGCTCGTTGGATCGCCGCACGTGGACGCCGGATTTTGCCACGCCGCTTCTTCCTCGCGAGATCGCCGAGCAACGGCCGCCGCATGTCCGCTCGTTCGCCAAGATTTCGCGACGCCGAGGCGCTATTTAGTCTTGCCGCCGCCACCCGCGTGACGCGCACTCCTAGACGCGTCTCAGAGCCTAGCGCACACCTCCCGAACGCCTCCTTTTGCTCACAAGAGCTCGCCGTAGTTGCCTCGTGCGTCGTCGCTTTTTTTTCGCCTTTTCCTTCGCCGTCGGTGCATTCCCGCCGTCGCCGAGGTCACCGGAGCACTGCCCGAGTCAAGCCGCGTTGAATGCGCTAGATCTTCTCACCGAGGAACCACCGAAACGCCGTCGACTACGTCATCTTCCTCATCTCCGGCAAGCTTGCACCGCCGCACGCCATCATCGGACTCGAGCCACGACCGTCGGATCGCAAGGAGGGTAAGGATCGTGCCACGTCGCCCTTCTCTGTTTTCCTTTAGTTGTTTTTGTACCGCTAGATCTGTTAATGGACGGTCTGGATTAACCCTAAGGTTTGCACGTTAGTTGAATCTTGATCGTTAGATCTAGAGTGAACGGCTTGGATTAGATCTAATTTCTCTGCGCTATATTTTGTCTTAGCCGTTGGATCGTTAGTGAACGCGTGAGATTGAGCCACGTTGCGCCATGAATAGTAAATAGCTCGGGTACCGTGGGCCGTTGGATTAGATCTAAACGGTGGCTGTGAGTAGATCGGTGGCGCGCGGATCCGTGCCGTTCAAATTTGAACGTGCGGCGGAGATGACGCCGCACCCCATCAAATCCCGTGGCGACGCGCGCGCGCGCGTTCGAGGGAGAGACCAGATCCAACCGTTGGTTTCTGGTGCACCGTTGGATGCGTGACGCGTGGGGGCGTGGAGTGCGAAACGTCGCCGAACCGCGCAGGGGTGAGATCCGACGTTGGTTGAGCGAGCGGTCTGGATCTTGCCGCATGTTGCGTCGGGATTGGCTGCGCACCGTCGCTGACGCCACGGCCTACGTCACCCGGTGCATGAGCACAGCGATCGGGCGATCCACGGTGGACCAGAGCCGAACCGTGAGACCCACCCATAGATTAGAGCGACGTGGCGGCCTCCTGGCGTGCACGCGTCAAGTCGACGTCATAAATATTTTTATATATAAAAATATTTTGACCGAAATTCATTTATGTGCTGACGTCATCATGATGCAATGCTGGCGTCATAAATGCGAATTTCCAGTATAAAAATAATTCAGAAAAATCGGATTTTCTTAATTTCGTATTTTGATTTTATTCAAACTTCAAATGACTATAACTTTTGCATTTTAACTCGGATTTGGGTGATTCAAATTTCTAAAAATTCATAAAATTGTAAGCTATTTAATGGTGAATTTTATTTGAATTTTTGAGGTCATCTAGTCTTCTGTATTAGCTATTTATTGCATTCTTTATTTGTACGCGTGGAGGCAAATTTGCCGGAAAGTTTCGAGGAAGAATTCGTCGCTCAAGACCAAGCTTCGGAACACGACCAGCAACTCTTTGAAGGCAAGTGATGCTTTGATCATTTTGATCCCAGTTTTTAAAATGTAATTTATGCTTTGAAACTATGCATGCTAATTATTTAAAATGAATTTAAATTAATTTGGGATAATGTAGTTAATCAACCCATTTTGTTATGCCACCTTGAATTATTAATTGTATGCCCTAAATCATTGTCACCCTAAGTTGATTATATTAGTTGGATGTTAATATTGTGCCAACACGGGAGGCTAGATCGTGAGTAGATGCTTAGCCTTGCAACGAATCATGAGTGATCTTTCAAAAATGCTACAATATCGACTAAAGACATATTGAATGTATTTTGAAAAGTGGTGTGATGATGCCATATGATGAGATTGAGGTACCGCGACTGTGTGGTTCCAGATCGATGTTGAGTTATTCTTGCATGTGTTGCACAATAATCAACTGGGTGGGAAAAGATTTAGATCGGGCAAGTGGCAAGAGGTCGTGTGCTGGTGGGCTGTGTGGCATTGGGTTGATGAGTGATGTGAGTCTGTGTGCCACATTGGGTCGTGTGCCATCGTTGAGTGTTGGAAGTCTTGCCTTGGTCGCTTAAGGACTTCACCTTGCAAGCCTTTGATCCGAGTCACCCGCACAACCACATGTCGATATGGGATGACCCAGTTGACTAGGGTTCTCGATATCTTTCCTCCGATACCTCGGGGTGACAGACACAGGGTGTATCTGTATGGGGAGCGACTGCTACGGCTTGGTGCCCATCCAACGGTGAATGGCCGGTCCTATACTTGGCTCTGTGAGGGGAAGTGATAGTGAAGGCAATACCGAGAGGTTCTTTGGTTAAGGTAGAAGTTCTGAAAAGCTTTGTTGCGACAATCACTGTGTGGTGAGCGTCAGATCTTGTGGGTAAAGTGTACAACCTCTCTAAAGTGTCAAACTATTCAATAGCCGTGCTCACTGTATTGAGCATTGCTCGGGATTACAGACAAGGGTAGATTTTCATAAACAAAACATGGAAGGGGTGGTGTGTGCCAAGTGTTAAAAATGAACTATTAAGGTCAGGTGCCGAGAATCTTCGATGAAAAACCATTTGAAGAAACTAGTATTACTTATAACTGCTCCAATTCTTTAATCTAATTAAGATATTGGTTTAAAATTTCGCTTGATGCAAAAGAACCATTTAAGCCAACCCTTGAATAAGCTTTGCATGTAGTAATAGCATCGCATTCTGCATTACTTGTTGAGTGCCTTGTGTACTCACCCCACCTTGCTTATCAACCCCAACATCGGTGGAGGAGACTACACCGGTTTGGGAGGAGGAGTTCATCGAGGACACGAACAACTAGGGGCAAGCCCACCGGTTGCTCGTGGCAAGATGAAGGCTTCCACGACTTCTATTTATGTTCATTGCTATTCCTTTACTTTGATTAATGTAAGCCTGTGTGGTCGACTTATCTGTAAGGAGACCATAAGGTCGCATAACCCGCTTATATACATGTTTGCACTATTTATTCTTATATCTTTGTGAATGTCCGTGATGTGCAACCTCAGTATGATCTGTGTGTGCTAGCGTGATCCTGGGATCGCATGTAATACACAGAGGGTCCGGATTTGCAGATCGGGTCCCGACAGAGGTGGTATCAGAGCAGTCGATCAGAGGTCTTGACCCTAGTTTGGTTGTGCCTAGGAGGGTAAAACTATTTTCTAAAGACCTAATCAACTTGAGCAAGAATGTCAAAGAAATCTCGACTTATCTCTTCTCCTTATTCATACCTATGTCAATTTTTATTATTCTCTGCTTAATTTAAACAAGGTTTTTTTGGCGACGAGGATGATCCATACCTATGGAGAGCGCACCGAGGATACGCCATGGAGTTATGACGTATGATGCGCTTGTTCGGAGGTTTTGATGCACCATCAGACGAGGACTTGGTGGTGCAGGCAGACTTGACGTCGCTGGGATGTCAAGATAACAAAGTATGCTCGGGAGAGGACGAGGCGAGCCGCCCTATCTACATCACGGTCGAGGTCTTCTTTGAGGCCGGAATCCAGAGACGGCGCGTCAGCGATGCGGCGATTGCCCGCACTTACTCGCAGAGTTGGAGGGCACCGCCTTTCGCCGCCATCCGCGTCGAGACAATCATTTTGACAGGATGGAGCTTGTGGAGGAGGACGCCACTATCACCCACCTGGCGAGGTACGTCATCGCCCAGGAGGATGCCTTGGACGAGACAGTCCGGGAGTTGCAGAGGACCCGCGCCGAGGTCACAGAGGCGAGGATCCAGCTGCGGGAGGGCTTAGCTCATTCCATGCAGAAGATCCAGGAGTTGGAGATGGCTTTGTATGGACCCGAGCCTGAGCCAGTCCTGGAGTTACACGATCCAGATCCAGAGGAGCCAGAGCAGGAGGCACCAGTGCCGGAGCAGGTAGCCCCGGGACCAGCGGAGTCGATGGGGTCATTTGCACCACCGCAGAGGAGTCACGAGACCGCTTTGCCTCGATGCCGAGCACCCACGGTGTATGCTCCGGGAGCCGCACTGGTTGGCTCGATGAGTGATCGAGTCTAGTAGAGTATAGTGTCGAGACTCAAGGTTGAGTCGCGTCTTTTCTTCGTAGTCACCATTAGGTGTGAGTCGTCATGGATTCCTATGTTTGCTTACTTGTTTTGGTGGTGAGTGTCTCGTATGCGTTGCATTGCCCTTAGGCACTTGTGAGCAACCATACTGCTTTATATTATATCAATAAAATGGCTAAATAATTTAAGTTACACCTGTTTCCCCACATAAATTCCTCTACTTGTCTATGCTTTCTTCTTTTCTTAACCTTGGAAGCTTGAAACAGATGGTGAGGACAAGTGGAAATGTTGGAGCCAATGAAGTGGAGCTAACCAAAGTGGATAACTGTAATGAAGAGCCGATTCTCAACCGCCGCAGTCGATATGCGTAACTCCGGGAGCCTTCTTGATCGCTCAGACTCAACTTATGAACACGATGGTTCAAACCATGCGTAGATATCCAACCAAGTCGCTGCGAATGTTCAAGCTGGGGCAACCATGGACCACACCCTACTCAAGGTTGTCGGAGTTTATGAGAACTCGCCCACCTACCTTCTCGAGCAACGCCAATCCATCGAGGCGACGATTGGCTAAGGACAATCGAAAGGAAGTCGCACATTACCCAAAGGTGTAGGACATGAGAGGGTACTCTATGCCTCTCATCAACTCGAAGGGACCGCCAGAATGGTGGGAAAACTCTGCAGCTCATGAGGACCCACAGAGTATCACGTGGGAGGAATTCACCTCGACTTTCGCCAGCACCATGTACCCGAGGGTATCATGGATCTCAAAAGGAGGAATTCGAGCCTCAGCGTGGTGGCCACCGGTGGCCGACACCAACAGATTCACCTAACCGCACGCTACGCACTGCAGGACGTGGCTACGGATAAGGCCGCATAATCCCGCTTCATGAAGGGATTGAATGCGAGGTTGCAGTGGGATTGATCACCTACACATTCCCGACTTCCAAGAGCTAGTTAACAAAGCTCTTATCTTAGAGGACAAGCGCCGAGAGTTGGATGACAACAGAAGCGCAGAATGGCGCAACAAGGAGGTCGTCGAGGCGCAAGAGGCGAGGACGGCACCCAACAGCTTCATGCGGTACCACCGGCAGGCAATGATAGAGCACCACCGCCGCAAATCGCCCGATGGGTCGAATGTTCGAGACTCGGCCAGAATCGTGGCACGATCGAGGAACCTCTCGAGCAAGGGGAAGACGTTGCTATCATTGCAATGAAATGGGGCATTTTGCCAATAATTGCCCTAAGAAGGAGGTGTCACCCGGTCCGCTTTAACCTAGGGAACACACCGGCAAGGACTCCGTACAATCGTGAACCGCGGGCATCAACAAAGAAGAACTCCATCCTGTGGAACGCACGAGGCCGAGTCAACCACATTATGACGATGAAGTCCGAACGCCACGGATGTTGTAATCGGTAAGTTCCTAGTAAACTCAGATCACCATCGCTTTATTTGATTCCGGAGCTTCGCATTCTTTTATTTCCCGAGATTTTGCTGTTCAAAATGATATGGAAATAGTGAATCTTAAATGTGTGCTCATAGTCCAATCCCCTGGATCGGAACTCCGATCTAAAGTAGGATGTTCTGGGGTAAGACTAATAATTAATGGAGTTGAGTTCCTAGCGAACTTAATCGTCCTTAATACCCAAACCTTGGATGTTATCCTGGGAATGGATTGGTTAACCAAACACAAGGCAGTGCTAGACTGTGAAAAAAGAGTCATATCGGTCGAGAGCCCGGATGGGAATAAGATTGAGTTTGAAGCAAAATCAGTGCGAGAGGGACAATTGATGGTCAACAGCATGAAGACTGTCAGCTTAGAAGAAGTGCCCATAGTCAATGAATATCCGGATGTTTTCCCGGAAGATTTACCTGGAATGCCGCCAGATAGAGATATCGAGTTCGTGATAGAGCTGGTTCCAGGGACAGCTCCCATAGCTAAGAGACCTTACAGGATGTCCACAGAGGAATTGGTGGAAATGAAGAAGCAAATTGAAGAGCTGCTGGAAAAAGGATTTATAAGACCTAGTTCATCGCCATGGGAAGCACCTGTCTTATTCGTCAAGAAGAAGGACGGAAGTTTTAGGATGTGTATAGACTATCGTGCACTCAATGATGTGACGATAAAGAATAAGTATCCTCTACCAGATCGATGATTTGTTTGACCGATTGAGAGGAGCAGAGTTTTCTCAAAATTGATCTCCGATCGTGATACCATCAATTGAAGATCCGATCGAGGATATTCAAGACCGCATTTTGTCAAGATATGGGCACTACGAGTTTACAAAGTGATGTCCTTTGGTTTGACAAATGCACCAAAGATATTTCATGAACTTAATGAATAAGGTGTTTATGGAATACTTGGACAAGTTCGCCGTCAGATTCATAGATGATATCCTTATCTATTCCAAGACGAGAGAAGAGCACGCCAAGCATTTGAGGCTAGTCCTTGAAAAGTTGAGAGAACGATAGCTGTTTGCGAAATTTAGCAAATGTGATTTCTGGAAGAATAAGGTTGAATTTCTTGGACACATAATGACTGCAGCAGGAGTTGCGGTAGATCCAAAGAAAGTGGAGACGGTTCGCATTGGGAGCCACCCAAGTCGGTAACCCAAACCGTAGTTTTTGGAATGGCGGGTATTACCGCCGATTCATCGAAGGATTCTCTACGATTGCGTAGACCTCTTACGCAATTGTTGAAAAAGGAAAGGAAATTCCTATGGACACCGAGTGTGAGAAGAGTTTTCGGAGTTGAAGAGGAGATTAACATCGGCACTGCACTAGTTTTACTCGACGCTCATCAAGACTTCGACATCTATTGTGATGCATCGCGTCGTGGATTGGGATGCGATTGATGCAAAATAGGAAGGTAATTGCCTATGCATCGAGGCAATTGAGACCACATGAGGAGAACTATCCGACTCATGATTTGGAATTAGTCGCCGTGGTGCATGCCCTAAAAATATGGCGCCATCATCTCATCGGAAATAGATGTGAAGTGTATACGATCATAAAAGTCTTAAGTATATCTTCACGCAAGTGACCTAAATATGAGGCAAAGAAGATGGTTAGAGTTAATCAAGGATTATAATATGGGAATTCACTACCACCCCGTAAAGCCAACGTAGTGGCGACGCCTTGAGCGTAAAGAACCACAAGTAAATATGTCATGGAAACAGTCGACGAATTGTGTAAGGAATTCCGTAAATTAAAACTGGAAATAGTACTGTAAGGATTCCTAGCAACTTTGGAAGTAAGACCTACCCGAAGATCGATCAAGGAAGGGCGTAAAGATGATGATAAAATCAAAAGAATTAAGGGCAAAATGGATGAAGGCAAAGCAAAAGATTTCAAACTGATGAACAAGGTACTATGTGGTTTAAAGGGCGATTTGTGTACCGAACAAAAGGAGTTGAAGCGATTAATTCGAGGAGGCTCATGACTCCAAGTACTCAATTCATCCAGAAGTGCGAAATGTATCAAGATTTAAAGGAAAGATTTTGGTGGCAAGCATGAAACGAGAAGTCGCTTAATATGTGGCATTATGTGACATATGCCAAAGAGTCAAAGCTATGCACCAAAGACCAGCAGGCTATTACAACCCTTAAAGATACCTGAATGGAAATGGGAAGAAATTGGTATGGATTTCATAATCGGATTGCCCAGAACGCAAAGTGGATATGATTCCATATGGGTCATAGTGGATCGCTTAACCAAAGTGGCACATTTCATACCCGTGAAGACCACTTATTCCGAGACCGTTAGCGTAACTTTATATGGCACGGATCGCCTACTTGCACGAGTAATCAAGAAGATAGTATCGGACGAGGTACCCAATTTACCTCCGGATTTTGGGGTAAGCTACATGAAGCGATGGGAACTCGTTTGAACTTCAGTACAGCATACCATCCGCAGACAGATGGGCAAACTGAGAGAGTCAATCAGATATTGGAGGATATGTTGAGTGCATGTGCCTTAGCATATTCCACCTCATGGGACAAGTGTTTGCCTTATGCCGAGTTTAGTTACAACAACGCTTATCAAAGTAGTTTACGATGTCTCCATTTGAAGCTTTGTATGGTCGGTCCCGTCGAACACCATTGAATTGGAATGAGACAGCGAACGGCATGTTTTTGGACCGTACATTCTTCGAAGCGGAAGAACAGACGCTCGATCGTGGAGAGATTGAAGATTGCACAATCAAGACAAAGAGTTATGCCGACAACCGTCGCAGAAACCGAGCTTTGAACCCAAGATTTTGTGTATCTTAGAGTCACACCTCTCAAAGGAGTCGAAGGTTCCATGCAAAGGAAAGCTCGCACCCGATATGTCTGACCATTCAAGATCTTGAGCCGCAGAGGTGAAGTTGCTTATCGCTTGAGTTACCACGCCTTTAGCAGAGTGCATGATGTATTTCATGTATCACAACTGAAGAAGTGTCTTCGGGTACCGGAAGAGCAAACACCGTTAGAGGCAATCGAACTGCAAGAAGATCTAACTTACAAAGAACATCCGATGAAGATTCTGGACATAAGGGACCGAGAGACAAGGAACAAGTCAACACGTTTCTGCAGAGTTCAGTGGAACAACCACTCGGAAAGTGAAGCCGCGTGGGAACGCGAAGAAGATCTGAAGAAGGAGTTTCCTAGCCTATTTCTGTAGACAGCCCTGAATCTCGGGGACGAGATTCTGTTAAGGGGGGAGGTTTGTAACACCCTAAATTTTGCTCTAATTTAAATTTTGGAGTATTTTTGGTTTTTGTGAATTTTTGTGAATTTATTTAAATTTATTTGGATTTATTCAAATAGGACTTTTCTTGAAAACAATTAAATAATGGAAAAGTTTTTGCAAAGTTTTATTGCAAATATTTTAATGGAGTTCCAAACATCTCAAAGTATTTTCTAGAATTTTTCTGGAATTTTTCAGAGATTTTTACCATTTTCTTTGGCCAAAACTATTTTCTCGAATTATTTTTATTCAAAAGGATTTAAAATCCTGAGCAGTTGTTTGGGCCGAAACCACGACCGCCCAAGATTATGCTCTAGCCCACCGCGGCGTCGCCGCCCACGCACCGTTCTCGCCAAAACCTAGCCGTCGCCGCGCTTTCGCCGTTGGATCAAGATCGCGCGATCAAGGGATCGCCACGCCTCTCGCTGTTTCCGCCGTTGATCGCCGCGCGTGGACGCCGGATTTCGCCACGCCGCTTCTTCCTCGCGAGATCGCCGAGCAACGGCCGCCGCATGTCCGCTCGTTCGCCAAGATTTCGCGCACGCCGAGGCGCTTATTTAGCGCGCCACGCCACCGCGCGACGCGCACTCCTAGACGCGCTCAGAGCCCTAGCGCACACCTCCCGAACGCCTCCTTTTGCTCACAAGAGCTCGCCGAAGTTGCCTCGTGCGCGCCGCTGTTTTTCGCTTTTCCTTCGCTCGGTGCATTCCCGCCGCCGCCGAGGTCACCGAGCATCGCCGAGTCAAGCCGCGTGAATGCGCTAGATCTTCTCACCGAGGAACCACCGAACGCCGCCGACTACGCCATCTTCCTCATCTCCGCAAGCTTGCACCGCCAAGACGCCATCATCGGACTCGAAGCCACGACCGCGGATCGCAAGGAGGGTAAGGATCGTGCCACGCCGCCTTCTCTCGCTTTCCTTTAGTTGTTTTTGTACCGCTAGATCCGTTAATGGACGGTCCGGATTAACCCTAAGGTTTGCACGTTAGTTGAATCTTGATCGTTAGATCTAGAGTGAACGGCTTGGATTAGATCTAATTTCTCCGCGCTATATTTTGTCTTAGCCGCTGGATCATTAGTGAACGCGTGAGATTGAGCCACGCTGCGCCATGAATAGTAAATAGCTCGTGCACCGTGGCCGCTGGATTAGATCTAAACGGTGGTCGTGAGTAGATCGGTGGCGCGCGGATCCGCGCCGCTCAAATTTGAACGCGCGCGGAGATGACGCCGCACCCCATCAAATCTCGTGCGACGCTGCAGCGCGCGTTGATCGAGGAGAGACCAGATCCAACCGTTGGTTTCGTGCACCGCTGGATGCGTGACGCGCGTGGGGCGTGGAGTGCGAAACGCCGCCGAACCGCGCGGGTGAGATCCGACGTTGGTTGAGCGAGCGGTGCGATCTTGCCGCATGTTGTGTCGGGATTGGTCGCAAGACCGTCGCCGACGCCACGGCCTACGCCACCCGGTGCATGAGCACGATCTTTCGGCGATCCACGGTGGACCGTAGCCAACCGTGAGACCCACCCATAGATCAGAGCGACGTGGCGTACTGCGGGCGTGCCACGTGTCAAGTCGACGCCATAAATATTTTTATATATAAAATATTTTGACCGAAATTATTTCGTGTGCTGACGTCATCATGATGCAATGTCAAGTCATAAATGCGAATTTCCAGATAAAAATAATTCAGAAAAATCGGATTTTCTTAATTTCTGTATTTTCAGATTTTATTCAAACTTCAAATGACTATAACTTTTGCATTTTAACTCGGATTTGAGTGATTCAAATTTCTAAAAATTCATAAAATTGTAAGCTATTTAATGGTGAATTTTATTTGAATTTTTGAGGTCATCTAGTCTTCTGTATTAGCTATTTATTGCATTCTTTATTTGTACGCGTGGACGCAAATTTGCCGGAAAGTTTCGAGGAAGAATTCGTCGCTCAAGACCAAGCTTCGGAACACGACCAGCAACTCTTTGAAGGCAAGTGATGCTTTGATCATTTTGATCCCAGTTTTTAAAATGTAATTTATGCTTTGAAACTATGCATGCTAATTATTTAAAATGAATTTAAATTAATTTGGGATAATGTAGTTAATCAACCCATTTTGTTATGCCACCTTGAATTATTAATTGTATGCCCTAAATCATTGTCACCCTAAGTTGATTATATTAGTTGGATGTTAATATTGTGCCAACACGGGAGGCTAGACCGTGAGTAGATGCTTAGCCTTGCAACGAATCATGAGTGATCTTTCGAAAAATGCTACAATACTGACTAAAGACATATTGAATGTATTTTGAAAAGTGGTGTGATGATGCCATATGATGAGATTGAGGTACCGCGACCTGTGTGGTTCCGTACCGATGTTGAGTTATTGCTGGCATGTGTTGCACAATAATCAACTGGGTGGGAAAAGATTTAGATCGGGGCAAGTGGCAAGAGGTCGTGCTCGTGGGCCTGTGTGGCATTGGGTTGATGAGTGATGTGAGTCTGTGCTACATTGGGTGTGTGCCATCGTTGAGTGTTGGAAGTCTTGCCTTGGTCGCTAAGGACTTCACCTTTCAAGCCTTTGATCCGAGTCACCCGTATAACCACATGTCTCGATATGGGATGCACTCAGTTGACTAGGGTTCGATATCTTTCCTCCGATACTCGGGGTGACAGTACACGGGGTGTATCTGTATGAGGGAGCGCACTGTACTACGCTTGGTGCCCATCCAACGGTGAATGGCCGGTCCTATACTTCGGCTCTGTGAGGGAAGTGATAGTGAAGGCAATACCGAGAGGTTCTTTGGTTAAGGTAGAAGTTCTGAAAAGCTTTGTTGCGACAATCACTGTGTGGTGAGCGGTCAGATCTTGTGGGTAAAGTGTACAACCTCTCCAAAGTGTCAAACTATTCAATAGCCGTGCTCACGGTATTGAGCATTGCTCGGGATTACAAATCAAGGGTAGATTTTCATAAACAAAACATGGAAGGGGTGGTCGTGCCAAGTGTTAAAATGAACTGTTAAGGTGTGTGCCGAGAATCTTCGATGAAAAACCATTTGAAGAAACTAGTATTACTTATAACTGCTCCAATGCTTTAATCTAATTAAGATATTGGTTTAAAATTTCGCTTGATGCAAAAGAACCATTTAAGCCAACCCTTGGAATAAGCTTTGCATGTAGTAATAGCACTGCATTCTGTGCATTACTTGTTGAGTGCCTTGTGTACTCACCCCACCTTGCTTATCAACCCCAACATCAGTGGAGGAGACTACACCATTTTGGGAGGAGGAGTTCATCGAGGACACGAACAACTAGGGGCAAGCCCACGGTTGTCCGTGGCAAGTTGAAGGCTTCACGACTTCTATTTATGTTCCGCTGCTATTCCTTTACTTTGATTAATGTAAGCCCTGTGTGGCTGACTTATCTGTAAGGAGACCATAAGGTCGTACAACCCGGTTTATATACATGTTTGCACTATTTATTCTTATATCTTCGTGAATGTCCGTGATGTGCAACCTCGTATGATCAGGTGTGCTAGCGTGATCCTCGGATCGCATGTAATACACAGAGGGTCCGGATTTGCAGAATCGGGTCCCGACAGACCTCCACATGGTCCTTCAATCTCCCCCTTGATGAGTATATTGACAAACCACACAAAAGGCATAAATTTAAGTTTGAAGAAAATGAAGAAGAAAGCAATTTTTAGTTGCAAAGTCAAACTTGGTCCAAAGATAGAAATTAGAACCATGACCAAGTTGACGAAGAGGAATTTAGATTTTAGAGTTAAATTTAAGAAAGAGCAAGTTTTCAACAAAAACTCTAAAATCCAACTAAACATGTCAAATGTGATTATGAGATTATGATCCAACAGTAAGTAGTAGCATAGTTTTACAAAGATCATAATAACCAAATAAGCATTCACATTTTTATCTTTTAGTGATGCCTTTTCTACGCTTTCTCCCTCTTTGGCAATATAGGCATCAATTTTTTTATGTATGCATGAAATGCAATCGAAAGAGCTTTGAAGATTATCCAATTGATCAAAATGGAAGGATATTACACCAAGCTTATCAATTTCGTAAGATGACTAAACTAAGACATGTCCAAGTGCAAATACGAGCTTAGTTTTGAATATTTCATTTTAGCAAGATTAGACAAGTGCAACACTTAGCTTTAGTTTCAAAAATAGAAGAATAGCCACTCTAAGGATCAAAAGGAAAACCTAGAGTTCAACCTACTCAACACTTTGGGAATCTAGAAGAGCATACAAGGTCCTTCTGCTCATTTATCACTTAATGCAAATTTTGATTTATCATCATACAAGACATAGCGGGTGCAAATGTTTGACATTATTTGCATTCTTTACCCACATATGTCTTTGTTTTTAATTTATTTGCATTTTCTTTTGACAACCAATTGACTCAAGCCGTATGCGACCATCTCAAGATGAACTCTTAAGAGGATGGTCTAGGTCAAACACGATGTATTCCAAGTTCATCCCAAGTGCAATGGGAAGCGGTCTTGTGAATGCAAGGTGTTGAGTCATATGTGCACAAGAAGAGTCAATTTTGTTTAATTTTCATTTTTTTGCACAATGATTCATGAGCAATTGAAGGACTCTAGCATGGATCAAACTAGTTTCACCTAAGTTGCTATAGGGACTCTAGAGAACTCCTAAATTTCTCAAATTATGGCACAAACCTCTAGAGAAGAAACCTAGCAAGTAAAAGCAACAAGTTTCATCAAGTTTTTCATTTAAGGCTTATTTCATTTTTAAGCTTAGCAAGTTAAATGAACTTGGACATACCTAAGCTAGTGATTTTCTTCAAATGATGTAGCATGGTGTATAGCATGAAGAAGAAATCAATTGCATAATAGACAAAGCTCATAAAATGAAAATGCAACTAAATGCAATGCATGAACAGATTCCCAAACTCCTCCTCAACAAATGAATCAATTTTAAGCTCAAATCTGGTTAAAGTTGAGTTATTATCAAGATTAGGCATAAAGAAAACCCGAATGAACTCAATAACAACTAGAAAAACAGAATGAGGAGAAGAAGCAGAGAAATTGCAAAACTGGATGGCTATTGAGCATAGATAAGATAGAAGAGACTCACTACGGCTTAGACTCGCTCTTATCTTCCCAAAGGATCGACATAGGAAGTCGACTCTAGATCCCAACTAAGGAGTGCACATGCACTCGCCTACCCAGAGGCCCAATACCGCTAGACTTATAAGACTGTGAGGGAACTCAACCTAGAGAGAAGAGAGAATGAACTAATCACGTATGATAGCAACCTAAAGCACAAGATAAGAGGTCCATAGAAGGCATGCTGAAGTCTAAGTGAGTGAACTCAACTCAAGAAAACAAGCCCAAAGTCACCTAAAAGAAACACAAAGAAAAGAAAAGCTAAGTCGAAGAAAACATATAATACATAATATACAAACCAGCTCCCTCATGAAAGGCCGTAAGGGCTCATGATTCCAAGCTCACTCCTCAAGGCAACAAATGAGCTATCCAAAGGCTTGGTGAAGATATCGCTAATCAAGGTCACTCTCACGAATCGAGCGCGATATCTCCTTATCCACATGGTCTCTAAGGAAGTGATATCTAATATCAATGTGCTTGGTCCGGAATGTTGCACTGGGTTTTTAGCAATGCAAATAGTGAAGTGTTGTCACGAAAAAGTGGCACACTCTCTATCTCTAACCCATAGTCCCGTAAGGTCGATCTCATCCAGAGCACTGCTACAAAGAATCGGTCAGCAAAGAATATACTCGGCCTCGGTGGTGGATCAGGCAACCCTGCATCGCTTCCTAGATGACCAAGAAACAAGAGAAGTGCCAATGAATTGGCAAGTGCGTAAGTGCTCTTCCTATCTATCCTACACCAAAGAAAGTCGGCATCGAAAAGGCTCTAAGAGATAGACAAGAAGACGAAGAGTACCAAATACCATAATCGCAGGTAGCACGAAGGTACCAAGATGCGCTTGACCGCTCGCGTGAGAGGCGCTAGGAGAAGCTTGAATCGAGCGCACGCACACACAAAGAAAATGTATGTCCTACCTCAAGCAAAGAGGTACAAGAGGAGCCGATCATGTTCAAACTCCTTTTGATCGCCAGGCTCACCATCCTCATCGGGCTCGAGGACGTATGGTGGCCATAGAGTCATCACCGGCTTCCCATCGACATGTCGGCGCCTCAGAGGTCACGGTATATTTGCCTTGATGCAAGAAAGTATCCTCCCGAGTCCGCTTGATTTGGAAGCCAAGAAAGTAGCTCAACTCGCCCATCAAATGTATGTCCGCTCGAGCAATGAGGTACAAGAGGAGCCGATCATGCTCAAACTCCTTTGATCGCCAGCTCACCATCCTCATCTGGCTCGAGGACGTATGGTGGCCATAGGAGTCATCACCGGCTTCCCATCGACATGTCGGCGCCTCAGAGGTCATGGGTATATTTGCCTTGATGCAAGAAAGTACCTCCCGAGTCCGCTTGATTTGGAAGCCAAGAAAGTAGCTCAACTCGCCCATCATACTCATCTCAAACTCAGGCTCATCACCTCGTAAAACCGAGACACAAGCGAATGAGACGAGCCACCAAAAATGATATCGCCCACATAAATGCGACAAGAAAAAATGAGACTCATGGTGTCCGATGAATGTAGTTTTGTCTACTATACCCATTTTGAAGTCATGGTGAGAAGATAAGACTTGAGCCTCTCATACCATGCTCTGGGGCTCGCTTGAGTCCAAACAAAGCTTTGGAGAGCTTGTATACATGACTCGAAACTTGGGGTTCTCGAACTCGGAGGTTGTTTGACATAAACCTCTTCCTCAATATAGCCATTGAGGAATGCACTCTTGACATCCATTTGATAGAGCTTAAAACCTCGGGATGCAGAGAATGCAAGCAAGATCCTAATAGCCTCTAGTCTAGCTACAGGGCAAAGGTCTCTCAAAGTAAAGACCTCAACCCGAGAAAAGCCCCGTGCAACTAGCCTAGCCTTGTTGCGAATGACAACCCCATCCTCACTGCTTGTTTTTGAACACCCACTTGGTCCCAATGACATTATGACCAGATGGGGCTCGACAAGCCGCCATACCTTGTTCCTCTCAAAGTTCTCAAGTTCTCATGCATAGCATTAATCCACGATTCGCTCTGATAATGCATGAGAAACATCCTTCGCTAAAAGGAGGCAACAAAGGCGAGTGGAGGTAGAAATCGACAAACTCGATTTTGAGCGAGTGACTCGCTCAAACAGATCACCAATGATCCGATCAGTGGATGAGCTCGATATGACGGGAGGACTAGAAGCGTATGGCCTCTACCTCATGCACGTAAGAGGTAGGAGCAGAGCCACTCACCAAGGAGAGCTCAAGGCAAGGGTGGTCTCCCGAGGTGCGTAAATGGAAACAGGAGGCACCTCGGTGTAGAGGGATTGGATCATCTCCATCATCCTCATCTTCTACAAAGATGGTCTCTGAGGGATAAGAAGAGCCTAAAACATCGTCTAGCTCCCGGCTAGCCTCATCAAAGGTCACATCACAGTCTCTATGATCCTATGCGCATTAACGCCTGCACTTATAGTTACGAGAAGAAGTCGAGTAACCTAGAAAGATACCATCGTAAGAGCGAGACTCAAACTTATCTAGGTTACTGACTTCAAGATAAAACACTTGCAACCAAAACGCGAAAATGAGACACACCGGGCTTTCGCCCATACCTCAACTCATAAGAAGTGCGATGCAAATGTGCTCTCAAAAACACGCGATTAGAAACATGGCAAGCGTAGCTATAGCCTTAGCCCAAAACTTCCTAGGAGTACTATACTGCCTAGCATCGTCCCGCCATCTCAACCAGTGGTCCTCGTTTTTCCTTTCCACTACGCCATTCTCACGAGGGGCGAGGGAGAAGAGAACTGATGCTCTAAACCGACTCCACACAAAAACTCTCAAAGTAGGAATTCTTGAACTCCGTGCCATTATCACTGCAGATAGCTCAGAATGCACCGGGAGCTCAATAGACAACCCATCGATCAAACCCTCAAGTGAGAAAAGGTCTCATCCTTCGAGGCCATGAAGAATACCCAAGAGTATCTAGAAAATCATCAACGATGACAAGAACATACCACTTCCTCCCGCCGATCGCACTCTAGCCGACCAACAAAGGTGTCCATATGTAAAAGCTGTCTGGTGCATCACCATCACTACTTGGATCGGAGGATGAGAAGCAAGAACCAACTTGTCATGTCGGCAAGGAGAGCAAACTAAGTCTTTGACCATCTTGAGTTTGGGCAAACCCGAATGAGATCGTGGTCGCTAACTCGGGTCAAATGATCAAAACCATTGTGACCAAGTCTCATAGCCGAAGGAGAGATCACGGACTCGAAGCAATCAAACATCGAAGAGAGTCTCCGTAAGAAGCGTAAAAATCAGCACGAAAGACTCACCCAAATCTAGAAATCCCAAGAACTAACCCTCCCGATGAATCAAGGATTCTACAGCATTACTCTTGAAACTTACCTCGAAAGAGTCATCGATAAGTCGAGAAACAGAGAGCGATTGTATTGCACTACTTACTAAGGCAACATCTTTAAGAATGAAATTTTGTTAATGCAGATGGTACCTTTAGCAATGACTCTACTCAAGATGCATCCCCAAAAGTGATTAACTCATCATCGGGGCTCGGACTAGGAAGAGAACCAACGAGAATCTCCGGTCATATGACGAGAACAACCGAGTCAACAATCCAAACATCGCTCTTCCCATCCGATTTAACCCGATCAAGACACAAGAGAGAAAGATGACTCAAGATCGGATAGAGTGAAGACTTAGGAACCCAACATCAACCATACGACACCTCGTAGTACCAACCACGTAAGAAGATCGACTCGAGTGTCTCTCGACGCCAACTCTCACACGATCGGGAGCAACTCGTAGATAATCTAGGAGTCAAATCGGGTTGGCACGCCGTGGTGCAAAAGCCGACCATCCCAAAGAAGGTCGCTCGATCTCCTACCGAAAACACTCACGCCGATATCTACCTCGATGGGAAAACGAGGAATATCAAGAAGATGATGGAAAGATCGACTACGAACAGCTCCAGGCTAAAACTCAAAGAACTAGCATGAAAACCGAGTCCTCGACGCCGCCCAAACACAAAGACTCTCTAACTCGTCTAGAAGCGGCAGTGTCTTAGGAGCACTCAAAGTCCGGGATGACCAAATACCCCTAAGAGCAGCAACACGCCACGCCGAGTGATCTTGGCGCGCTCAAGCGTAAATCTACTAGGTGACCATCCTTCTTACTGTAAGGTGCATGTGTACTTCGCCTTGCTAGAGGCGTATAATAGAGTAACACCTTCTCGTCAAAAGTCCTATGGACAACCCCAAGAGACCTAAACTTGGTGGTGCTCACACCGAGCTACCACAATCTCACCACTCTTGGAGCCGCGCACAATGGTGGGAGGATGCGCCCGAGCGTGCTCCAAGGGATCAAATCCTAGACCTTGATTGAATCTACTAATCTTGGATTGGTCTAGAATAAGATTGAGCTTCTTCTTGCTCTCCAACAAACTTCTCGAGAGTGCTCATAAGATACCGCAATCTCGGAAGAAAGAAGCACAAGAAGAACAGGGAAGGAGAGGAAGAAGAAGAACCGTAAAGAGAAAATCTCTCAAAGACGTGCTTTTGTTCCTTAGCACTACCGCCTCAATCTTGAGGGCCTCACAAGAAACGCAAGGAGCATCTCTAATCCTAAGGGTTTGGTCTTTTAACTTCTTCTTAAGCTCGACATGGATTTGATCCACATCATCCTTAACCCCAACACACAAAGAAGCAACCAGCTTGTGACTTAACTAGTAAATCCTTAGCAAGTTGATCACACTTGACATTCAAAGCATCATTGTCAAGTTTTAGTTGCTTACACCTCACATGAGCCGACCGGGTCCTTAGAAGCATGCAATTCAAGTTCATCATTTCTAGCGTAAAGCTTTCTAAGGTGTTCGCCATGGCATCAATTTCGCAAGCAATTTAGGCAATTAGCACATGATGGAGTGGAGTGAGCTTGAAGAAAACTAGCCTCAACAGAATAGCATCAATAGAACTAGTGCTAGCATTCTTCAACCTAAGACCATCAAGTTCAAGAAGCACACTATCATGTATGGTCCTTAGGTTCTCCAACTCCACAAGAATAGCATCACACAAAGAGCAATCATCGCTGACTCGGGAGGAGAAGATCTAAGTGAAGCTAACTCCCGAGTCAAGGTACCTACTTCCTTCTCAAGTCTGCACGCCTAGCTCTAGCTCTAGCATGAAATTTTCCTAATTTGCGTAAAGCTTCGCTGAGTCGGTCATAGGAGGGTACCTCATCCGAGTCATCAGAGAGCTCGAGTTGTCGATGTCGCTGGTGTCGCCATGAAGCACATGCCGAGAAGTCATCGCCGCCTTTTTCTCTTGCGGATCATCCTCGCCTCGCCGCCCATGTCTCCGTGTCGGAGAGGTTGATGTCGCTGCCGCCGCGAGGACGCCGTGGAAGAGCTTCTTGTTCTTGGAGAAGTTGCGTATTTCTTCTCGCGCGCGGCTCACGAATTGGAGGCTTCTTGTTACGGTTCTTGTCGGTGTAGTCGTTTTGCCCGAACCACCAACGCTATTCTTGCCCTTCTCCGCCTTGGGATAGCTCGTCCAATGTGGTTGGGGCCACCACACTCAAGCAGTGATCATGCCACCTCTCTTCCTCTCTCTCACCCTCTTGTATGCATGAGAAAACTTATGAGCGAGAAGAGCAAGCTCATTTTTTGAAATTTTTCCAATTGGTCATCGCTAGCTCGCAAAGGGCTGGAAAGAGAGAAACCAATAGAAGGATCAAGAAGAAGATCCAATGGGATCGGTGACCAAAGCCATCGATCGAGATTTCGTCTTCCGAGAGACGACATCGATCTCATGAGTCTTGAGGCGGAATAAAGCCCGCCAAGAGTCGAGTCGATAAGTCGGTGGTGTCCTTGATGGTGGTCACCTTCATCTCCCAAACCCGGTCGAGTGCGGTCAAGAAATGCCGAGCATTGTCCGAGTCGTATTTGCAACCAACAAACTCGGAGGTCGCCAAAATCTTTGTAAACCGACCAAAACACTCGCCGAGACTCTCACCAGCCGCTGATCAAACTTGTTGTACTCGCGCTTGAACTGGTCTCGCCACAATCTTGATTTGAGTAGAGCCTCATGGTAAGCATCGAGGTTACCCAAATCTCGTGAGCGGAGCGAAGGTGAGAAATCCTATCATACTCACTGCGGCTAAGACCTCAGATGAGAATGTTCCTTGCCTTAGCATTCGCCTCAACGCCAACCATATTGATGGCCATGACATTTTCATCGCCAGGAACCTCATACAGGAGTTTCACCTTCGCCATATCGTAGCCCCGGCGTTGATGTATGACTCCATCCGGACTTCCAAAAGGAAAATCAACTCCATTAAAGATGGGAGGCTTGGTGGAATATTTGTCCGCGCCATGGCTCTTGAGACCGGTCAAGATCTAGAAAGAGCAGAACTGGCTCGATACCAATTGAAGGACCGAGATGGCGAATGTAGGGGGTGGTGAATGGTCGCAAATAAAAATTCCCAAAATACTCCAACAAAAACCTCGACAAGATCGCCAAAGGAAATTGTGAAAACCCAAAAACTAGACAACTATGTGTACCCCAAGCTTGCATGGATAAGTACCATAAAATATGTGGGGATTTTTGAGTCACAATCCTGGTTGTCTAGTGTCCAAGATAAAGAGGAATCAATTCAAACTCTTGCTTTTAGAAAGGACATCAATTCAAATCACAAAAGTCACTTTCAGAAAAGCAAAAGCAGAATTTCCAGAACTTGTCCTCAATTTGCACAGGAGGTTGGTGGGTTTCTGCAGCTCACAAAATTTTGAGAATTTTTCTCCCTATGAGCATCAGAGTCTTGAAGAACGCCACCAAATTTCTCCTCATAAAACCTTACAAAAAAAACAGGAAAAATCTAAGAACACAGTATGCTCAAGAACTTCGAGCAGAAAGTTTGGGGCTCGGTTTTCACCTCATGGCGCCCAAACGGTGCAACAAGTGAACTCCAAAATTTTTATGCAGGTGTATATCAGAGTCCCGCACCTCCTCCAACAAGAATCACTCAAAAATGATCTTTCTATATTTTTACACAAATCAAACACTGACTGCTACGCGAAGAACAAGTTCTGAACAAAGTTGGAACTTGAAAGAAAAGATGTTCTCTACTCAATCCAAGAGTGCAAAAGAGATGTAAAACCATATGAACACACTCAAAACATCCAAGATCAGCAGCATTTAGAAGGAGGGGAGGCAAATCCAAATTAATTGAAAGTAAATTGCGGGAATGTAATTTCGGGAAAGTAAATGCTGAATTTAAATTGCGTAAAGTAAAGACATAATGTAAATGCGCAAAATAAATTCAGAGGTGGGTGGATAAAACTTTCATTTCTGGAATGAGAGGTTACAAAGCCTCACTTTCATGTGGGAAAAGCTCAAAGGAGCATTCACAAACCTCAAAACCTTCAAGGGAAGGAGGCTACCCCTCCACCCCTATTTATACTACTCTTGGGCCACCTACCACCCTTGGATGAGTCCCTCAACCCTAGAGCACTCATCTAAGGGCTAGGATTAACCCATACACACAGCCATGCAAGGGCTAACCCAAAACCCACACACATACCGGGTTTTCTTGCACGGTTTTCAAAGCATACTACCTAGACCCGCTAACCTATCAACTAGACCTCAATCCGACGACCCTCATTGATCCACGTGGCATCTAGCTAGCATCATATCCTTTCCTTGTCTTCTTGACTTGCCCGAACTCCGTCTCCGATCATCTTCCGGCGATCTCCCAACCGTCTGGACCTCCGACGCTCCTCGCCTAGTCCCGGTCATCCTTCACCTCACCATGACCTAGCACCGTCGCCCTGCAACCATCAAAGACAAGAAAACTCCTCACATAGCAATGCCCACAAAGATGTGCAATAAACCATCCAACTCATCACTACCGCGTCCATACGATCGGTACTCATCACTACCGTTTAGAACACATCTTTCCTAATAGGGTTGTCTTTGTCACCTAAGCCACGGTCGTACGTTGACATTGTTTCATTTGTTTAGCTTTGATAATGGGTGCCGATCAAGGGCGATGTATGACTGATGGAGGAGTGATGGGGCACTCAAGGAATGGGGCAGATCACTGATGCTTTCTTGAAGCAAGCATTCACCGGAGGAGTCGAATATGTGTATTGCCCGTACCCTCTGCGAGAATAACAAATACTACAAAGAAGGATATAGTGCAAGATCACATTTGCAAAAACGGGTTCATGCCTAACTATTTGGTGTGGCACCACATGGAGAGGCCGCAGGCGTGCCATTGAGATGGAAGAGATGCCGACCATGTGGAGGATCACGACCGGATGGAAGAGATGTCGATGATCTTGGCGGGGGACCGAATTTAACTTTGGGAAGGGGTCACACCGAGGAGGTTAAGGAATTTATAGGCTACTTGACGCCTGGACGAAGTCGCATGACTTGACCAATGTGACCGCCCCGCAGCGGTTACACGCTTTATGTCGATGAAGTCGGGTTCAACTTTTCAACAAATGCTTCAACGCTTTGCTTGAACTAATGAATGATGTCCTTCCGCCTAAGCACAAGATGCCAAAGGATTTGTATCAATCGAAAAAGTTGATGGCCGCCTCGGATGAATTACCGTAAGATTGATGTGCGAGAATAATTGCATGTCGCTCGAAGGATCATGACAAGGATACCCATTGTATGCATTGCGTAAGTGCGCATTCGCTGAGGTGGTAGATGAGGAAAGGGTATCGCGACTACAAAGGTCGCGACTAAACAAATTTCACATGCCGATCACGGATATGCTTAAACGGTCAGACATGTCAAAAGAAACAATGAGACATATGCGGTGGCACAAAGAAGGTAAACGTGAGGACAAAGACCCGATATGATGGTGCATCCGTCTGATGGCGAGGCATGGCGTGCATTGGACCGATTCGATCCTCGTGATTGCATGCGACCTAGGAGTGTCCGTCTTGGTTTGTCCACTGACGGTTTCACACCTTTCAAAGACAAGCGCTAGCCCCTACTCTTGTTGGCCGGTCTTTATCATGCCATACAATCTTCCACCGAGATTTGCTTGAAAGAGGGGTTCATATTCCTTGCTCTTGTCATTCCGTGTCCTAAGCATCCAGGAAGGATCTCAATGTGTTCATGCGCCCTTAATTGATGAGTCAAGAAGTTGTGGCGAGGGAAAAGGCATACGACAGCGTTGGTGGTAGAGAATTTACCTTACGAGCCGCATACCGTGGTCGGTCCATGATTTGTTGGCATATGGCATTTGGGCTTACCGTGTGTTCATGGTCGCTGTGTTGTCCAATTTGTATGGTCGACTGATGCATTGTGCTCACGACGTAAAAGATCATATTCTTCGATTGCCATCGCCGATGGCTTCCGACGAGGCACCCTTTAGAACGACGCCAAAGCATTTCAAAAGGATGTAGTTAAAAAGGGCGCTGGCGACTCACAGAGAGGAGATAGTGAATGGCATAGTCGGCTTGTACGATCTACTAAGTGGGTTTCATCGACTATGGAAAGGAGCACAACCGACTCATATTTCTTTTCTTTGGGAGCTGCTTTACACGAAAGCTTTAATTCGCCGCATAACATAGATTTGATGCACCAAGAGCGCAATGTGGCGTAAAGCATCATAAGCATGGTGTTTGATGTAACCGACAAAACAAAGGATAACGTGAGTGCTAGGAAAGACATGGGTGATCATTGTGCTAGGCCGTGGCTTGAGGTTAAAGTTGGTTTAAATGGAAATGAGAGCCGGCCACGAGCTCCATACTCTGTGAAGCCAGAAGACCGTAAACAGATTTTGAGGTGGTTGAAAACTCTAATGTTTCCTAATTGCTATGCATCTAACATAAACGGGTCAGGAATGTCAAGACCGTAAGTTAAACGGGCTAAAGAGTCATGATTACCATATTATCATGGAAAGACTTGTTCCGTAATGTTTCGTGGCTATTTTGATAATGAGTTGTGGAGGATGTTAGCCGAGCTCGCCATTTCTATAGGCGATATGCGGTAAGGAAATCTCAAGACGTTGATGCGTTTAGAGAAGGGAATCCCATTGCTTGTATGCAAGTTGGAAAAACTTTCCCACCTGGTTTTATGAATGTGATGCAACATCTGCCGTGCATCTACCTTGGGAAGCGAAGGTTGGAGGTCCCGCAGCCTCGGATGGATGTATAGTCGAAAGGGAGTTGAAAAGCTTAGAGCTACAAAGGCGCAACAAGGCAAGGGTAGAGGGTGTATCGCAGAGGCTTATGCAAGTAAAGAGATCACAAACTTCTCAACAAAGTATTTCGCACTCAAGCACAACGTGAATGTCCCTAGAATCGGCATCGGTCGTGGAAGAAAAACCGCTGAGCGAACTTAAGCTTTTTCAATGCAAGGGTCAACTCTGGGTCGCATAATCGCACACCATGTTGAGTATGAGGAGTGGAACTCGCCATGCTTTACATGTTCACTAACATTGTAGAAGTTAAAAATATTTTGAGTAAGTGACTTTCAATTATGTTTTCAACATTTCAGTGTAGTGTCCTTTTAACCCGAGAATAAATGACGCAGAGTATTTGACAAAGAAAATTGAAGTCAACTCGACAACCCACAACTAAGCAATTGGATAACCTACGCCCGATGGGTTGAAAGGCGCCCAAGCTTCGGCAATGGTTCCACAAGATGTAATTTGACTATTTACTCATTTTTCTAAAATGAATTGTTGTAGCAACTTAATATTAGACTAACAGTGATGCATGTTGCTATATAGTGTATGCGTGATGCCTCCGTCCCTCGAGGATCTCCGGCACACTCACATGGTGATGTGACGGCAAGGAGCTATAGTCGCTGAGATGTGAACGGGTTCCGCTTTGAACAGTGAAATTAGAAGCTAGCCGCCCACTTGCGCCACTTCAAACAATGGAGTAGTCACAACGTCATCCGATTCCAAATGTGATATATTAGACTACTACGGTGTTGTACAAAACATAATTGAGTATACCTTTGGGGGTGCCAAAGAACTAAAGGTTGTGTTTTTTGATTGCCATTGGTTCGATCCACACAATGGCACACGTGTCGATGACTTTGGGATGGTGGAGGTGAAGCACGTCATGCTTCAGGCCATATCAATAACATTGTGCTTGCATATCAGGTTGAGCAGGTGTACTACCTGATCTATCCTCACCGTAGCTTGAAGGCTTGGTGGGTTGTATTTAAAGTTAACCTCAAGTATATCCTCCGGGATGTTTCAGATGTGGCAAGTAACGAGAGGATGATGTGGGTGATGTATATCAAGAAGCTATGGGGGATTCTTTCCTTGTCTCCGACGGGGCAGGACTCAATCAATTACCTACCGATGCCACATACGTAATAACAGATGAACCCGCCCGTCACGGAAACGCCTCAAAAGTCGAAGGATTGCACGCCTTCAAGCACGCCTCAATGAAATACGAGTCGCAGAGGCAGATTCCGACGCCGACGACTTTTGATATGTATATTTTGTAATATTATTGTTGCCTCGTTCATTTCTACAAGTCATTGTTGTCTCCTTCATTTTTTACATGTTATAGTTGTCTCATTCATTTTTGCAAGTTATTGAAATTATTTGTAAACTCAGATACTAACTCTTGTCAAACTTGAATGATGAGTATGTTCAGTATCGAGTTGACAAGTTTAAAGGCAAGTTCAATGGTCGCCCTCCGTAAGGTCGAGGAGCAAGGGTTCTGATGGTCAGGACTCGACGGCCGGCAGCGCCATATTTGCTAGGGCGGCGTAAATTAGACAAATGCGAGAGCAGCCCAGAGGTGCTTCATGGCGAGCACGAGAACAAAGCGCAGGAGCAGCCATAGGAGGACGAGGGGCGTGTAGGGGTTGCGGAGGAGGGGCGCTGGGATGTGAGCATGATGACATGGGCGAGGCGACGACGAGGAGGTCGTTGGGGTTGGTGGCGGTGGGGCAGACAGATGATGCACGCCGAGGTCGAGGCAATGGCAGATGCAGAGTTGGAGGCGACCTTAGAGCCGCTTGAAGAGGGCGGATCTTCTTCTGTACCATCGGTATATGTGTAGTATTGATTATCATTTAATCTCCATATTTACATTGTAATGTCTATGAACTAATTATTTGCATTTCAGTTTCAGAAACTGCCTCGCCGCCCGAGATGCAACCTCCCGATAGGAGGTTGATAGAGGTACACGGAGCAGTAATGCTTATATCTTCTCTTTAGCATTAGCTAAGTGACAACTTATTGTTTTGATGCATCTTTGTCTTGTATTTTGTTGTAGGCACCGGAAAGAGCCGGTTGGACCGGGCGGCCACATTACAAAGGTTAACGCCGGCCGGGAGCCCTTGGCCGCATTTATTACCCCGCATGGTTGAGTCAGCGGGATAGATTCGTGGCCCACAACCGAAGCACCGGGCGCTGAAGGAGAACGTGGAAGGAGGCGAAGACAACTAAACATGTCGTAGCGCAGCGTGGATCAAGCTCGGGTGAGTTTATGCTATGTATTTACTCTATTTGAGTATTGCTTTAATTGTAAGTACAATTTGAAAGTGTGTGATTATATGCGGAGAGGTTCCGCTTGAGAACGAAGACGATTACAACGCTTTGAAGAAGGCCAAAAGCGCTTTCAACAGTATGCACAAAAGGTTGTCTGAGATTCGCTCAAAGAATGCACTGATTCAAGTCACATCAATTTTACAAGAGGGTGAAGAAGGTGAACATGAGAAGAGGACCAGAGGCGAGGAGGATACACCGATAGAACAAGAGTATCTCCAGAGCTCTACGATTGGATAATGAAGGACATGGAGGCTTGGAGGTGGATGTGCCAGATCGGGGCCTGAGGATTTTCAAGAAAATCAAATAGAAATCGAGGGAACAGAAGAAGTAGATTGGGGAAGCACAAGTACGACGCAGACGGACACATTGGCCTAGAGAAACACATGGTAAGTATTGGTATTATAATTGTTAGTGAATTTGTCACTATGTTTATAACTTTGCATCCTAGGAGGCTGAAAGTGGGAGTACTCCCACTTTTGTGGAAGTTTACATCCGGGGACACCAAGGCGAGGATCCATAGAACCCGGATGTGTTGTACGACGACGGGGCTAGTGAGAGGATGGTAAGTATAAATGACACAATATGTTTTGTGCAAATTTACATCCAGGAGCACCAAAATGTCGCTTTGCAGCGCCATGTGCGTAACAAATGACACAACGTCATGTGCCGGAGGTTGATTGGAGGGCCGCACCTGGCCGATGTGGAAGTGTTGTACCACGCCGAGGGGGCCTAAAGCATGGGAGGTTCGTTAATAAAACTGATTTTATTTGTTTTCGCCTACTAAGGAAAAAATGTTGCATGGTCACATGGGGATGGAGTTTGTAGGTGGGCCATGGGGATAGAGTTGTGGATCGCGATCGTCCTCCACGAGGCTCGGCTTTCTCACGTGGGAGTGCTCGCTCGCCGAGGTCCGCACGGAAGCACAAGCGCACGAGGAGGCTCGTGAAGCGCGAGAGGAGGCTCGCAAGCACGAGAAGAGTCTCGTCAAGCACGAGAGAAGCTCGCAGGCCGAGAAGACTCGTAATACATGAAAATGTATCTGCAGTACAATCTCAACTTTGAACAAAACGCCAAGTTTACATTTGTGATTAAAATATAACAAACAATCTATATGCAAAGAATCGTCACAATCTCTTGGACCTAACGTGCAGTGTTTCGCCTCCTGCTCCGCAGTAAAGATACTTGAGTTCATTACTCTTTAATTCACTTAGCTCAGAAATCACGAATTCACAAACTGGACTATTATGTCATAGGGCTCCCACCACCTCCCTTCTACATGTTTTCTCCGCACATGCAGCCACCACCACAAGGAGAAGCATCACAGGTGCTCACCTCCCCAAGATCCTTCATAAACCCCATCGGGATGCGTGCACCACCCCAGGAGATGCACCTCAAAGTTATATGATATTCTCATGCATTCTTTATTTTCAAAAACTCTATTATGTATACTTCACATCACAAACTATGATCCACAGAGCTCCCACCTCCTCCTCCTTTCTACATGTTCACTCCACGATGCACCACCTTCTCGCAGGAGAGGCACCACAGTAAAGACGGATCGGTTCAATTGTTATTCAAAATTTGAATGAATGATTTATATGTGGCATAATGTACTGCCTATGCCTTACAGGGCTCCCACCTCCAAACCTGTTTCTACATGAACCCACCACCTATGCCAAGCCAAGGAATGCCTATGTACTTCAACCCGTGGCCCCGCAACCACCTCGCATTTACACCATTGTGTATGGATGTCGAAAACATTCTAAGTTTGCGACACGAGCTAAGTTTGTCAATTCTTGAACTTACGTGTTTCGGTCACGCCCAAAGACGCATTAACGATTTACATCATAGAAGACATCTTCAACAAATACGGCGGTGGTGGTGGTCATTACGCACGTAGTTTACAAATTGCCGCTTTGGATGTGTGATTGATTATCTAAGGATCTCGCTAGAATGTCTCCTTCGGTTTGAGAGATTGATATATATATTATAACCGCAAATGTTTTTTGTCTCACGAGTGGATGTCCTATTTACTAGAGAGGTCATGCCAAATTTTGTACATTTCAATGACTTAGTTTTAAGCCGGTTTTAAAGAGTTAAAAGGTTGGTTTCGGCCTTTAGTAGAGGTAGTAGGTTTGGTGTCTCGCTTGTTAATTCTTCGCTCGCTTGAACTTTGTTGTGGAGTTTGATGACTTGGTGAGCTACCTGCCCCATCCCTTCCTTTCTCTTGCTCAAATTTAGGAACATTAGTTGCAATTTAGTTGAGATTACATATGCTTCCGTAGGAAATTTAGTTCATTCTTTGAATATGAGATTACATGTGAGATTACATATGCTTCATTGAATATGAGATTACATATGCTTTCGTAGGAACTTTAGTTCATTCTTTGAATATGAGATTACATATGAGATTACATATGCTTCATTGAATATGAGATTACATGTGCAGCGGATGGACATAAACTTCCGTAGGAAATCTAGTTCATTCTTTTAGTATATATCAATCTGAGTAATCTGTTGCAATAGTGATAATTTCAGTTGAAATGCATAACTTAGTCGATTTTAGGACATTTAGGCAACTCTTTCTTAAACCTTGCACAAATCATCTCAATGTTCATACTTGAAAAGGTTTACTTGTGTGCTTATGAAAGTTCATTGCTGTGCTCCTCTAGATAAATGATGGTTTACCAAATTATTAACCCATTACGTGCTATTTGATTTTTTCTTTCTCACAATAACTTTTGATTTCAATCTTATATTGTGTCGATTTCTTGAATTGAAAAGTTATCTTAAGACAACTTGTTCAATTGTAAACTTATGTTTTAAATGCTTTATATGGCATCCTTGTAGAATGTGTTGTTTGCCCATGTACAATCTGATTGTTTATCCTTGTAGAATGCTTTATATTTGTACTTTGTATATTGAACTCTTAAAATGACTACCAAAACTCTTAATTGCTTCTTTGAACTATTTTCACTGCTTGTTATCTTTTGAATACTCAAAGGATGCAATTAGGGTCTTTGAAAGTTGAATTAAATAATTTTAGTTGTAATCTTGGCCTTGAACTAGATGATTAACTTATGTTAATACTAGAGAGTATTACTTTGATGCTTCATTGAATATGAGATTGATGTTCATATGATTATTGCAAGATATCTTGACTAGCTCGTAGGTGTAGTTCTTATATGTAGTATCTATTCTTGTTTAGCTTGACTTGTCATATTGATATTCTCATATTGTGTCTTGCTGAATAGTACTATTGATATTCATGTGAATCAAAGATAATGTTACTTGTAGCACAACCTAAGTTAATCTTGAACTTGCGGTGTTTCTAGGTCACGCCCAAAGACGCACTAACGATTTACATCATAGAAGACATCTTCAACAAATACGACGGTGGTGGTAGCGCCCACAACTCCAACAACCCCGAGGCATGAATTCCATTGTAAGCTCGATTGGTGTATAATCATGTACTTTATAACTTGTTGTGATGGATACGCCAGATCGACTTATTGTGATGGACTTATTGTAATGGAATGTGGATTGTATCTATTGCGTTGTAATGTGTTGTACGTCATTGCGTAGTTTACAAATTGCCCTTGGATGTGTGATTGGATTATCTAAGGATCTGCTAGAATGTCTCCTTCCGTTTGAGAGATTGATATATATATTATAATTGCAAATGTTTTTTGTCTCACGAGTGGATGTCCTATTTACTAGAGAGGTCATGCCGAAATTTTGTACATTTCGGAGACTTAGTTTTAAGCCGGTTTTAAAGAGTTAAAAGGTTGGTTTCGGTCTTTTAGTAGAGGTAGTAGGTTTGGTGTCTCGTTTGTTAATTCTTCGTTCGCTTGAACTTCATTGTCGAGTTTGTCTTTTGTGTTAGTGTTTCTGATCAGATTTGAACAAAATAGATTATCCTTCTTATTTATGCTTCGCTTAGCAATTTTTAGTTTCAATTTTCTTTTTTCCTTTTCTTTTCTTCTTTAGTTGTTATATGTATTGAGTGCGATGCATATATATATAAATGTATATACATTTGGATATATATGGATATATATATATATTTTTTTGAAAATGATCGATAAATTGTGAGCTTTCAAAACCCACTAATTTATCTGTCGCTTCGTTAAATTCGTGGGTTTAATAAACCCACGAATTTAATCTGATAAATTGTGGGTTTATTAAACCCACTAATTTAACTCAGATTCTCAATTAAATTCGTGGGCTTGGCGAAACTCATTTAATTTAACTTAAATTGTGGGTACCCACGAATTTAATTGATTAATTTCGTCGAGTTAAATTCGTGAACTAAATTCGACGGTTTGCTCATGAATTTAAATTAAATTCGTGGGTTTTGGCCTAAATTTGTGGGTTTTTGGCCCACGAATTTTTCCCTAATTCTTGTAGTGAACTTGTCATAGGATTATACGACTCTCGCCTTGAACTCGATCTGATATCGTGAAGCAAAGGGAACATTACATTATCACACTATAGTAGGTTCGTCCAAAGCTTTATTGATATTTGGGAATCGATATGTGCTGCTAGGTACCGCTATTGATTATCGATCTGAAAGGTGTTTCCGAGTCGTGTCCAAATATGCATGAACCTACAGGGTCACACACTTAAGGGGTTGGAATATAGTGGTACGGATTGGATACGTCACTAATGGGCCAAGTGGGCTTTATCCTTCAGTTGGGCCCTAATGTAGGGTTCGACCATGAGGGAGGGGTGGCTATATAAAGGAAGAGGGTGCAGCCACCGAAACCCTAGCCATCACTACTTGAGCCTTCCCTTGCGCTCTGGTGCTGGCACACCGACGCACGACGTTCTTTTCCTTGAACGTGTGGACACCGGTAGAGGTGTTGCTGCTACTGCAACACTGTTCTGGACGATCGACCACTGCGTGAGGACAATCGACAACAGCGTGAGGACGATCGACCACCGCAACAAGGAAGATCGACCACTGCAACTGGATGCGCACTTCGTTGATTCGGGCCGCGTCAACTTCCTTCCGCTACACTGTGCGTCTAGTGATAACGATCCATGATCATCTACTTGCGTGGCTTTCTGGTTTACGAGGTAGAATTTTTTATTGTGCTCTAGTGTAGCCTACCCGTATCCCTTCAGTGGTATCAGAACCACCTCGTCTAGTTTATGATCTGGATTATTCGCACAGGTTTGATGTGCGGTAGTAGTAGATTGGATCTACTGCTTGTTTGGTATGACGACCTAGATCAGTTGATGAGATGAATTGATTGTTAGTAATCGGTTGATGTGATCAATCAGGTTTAGCTTTCGGATTTCGGGTTTCGTGATAGATCAATCTGTTCTGATTGGATCGGCTGTACATGGCGGCATTGTTTGATCATCCTTACCGGTCGATTTCCGCCATCAGGGTGAACAACGACGCTTAGTTGTACGGGTCCAATAAAATAGAGCGATTTTTAATGGAAATCGAGTCGATGAGATTGATTCAAAATTTGATTAATCTGATGAAATTTTTCCATAGAAATCTATATGCCGAATGCATGCCCAAAATTTTTCATCCCGGGGGTTGCCCCTCGACCTCGCGTAGGTCGATACATTGGTCTCTTTGCATAACTTTTTTTTGCAGGATAATATGTGAATAGTATGGCTCTCGTGTATGTGATGCATAGTCATGACCTGCGTGTCATAAAATATAGCCAAAGGCTACACATAATTGTATAACGGCCTACGTGTCGATTTGTGATGTTTGATGATCAATGTATTTCTTTAATAGATATTAGGAGTAATAGCTAGGTGGGATGGAGATCTCTAGCATGATGGCTCGGTGAACAGGTGGCGTGGTAATGGAGATTTATATGTCAAGGGTCATACTATTTCACAGCTTAATATGATTATCTGTGATTTATTTTTCTGTTACACTGCTTTACATGCGATTTTACTAGATAATTCGATCATGTTAGAGTAGTTTCCCTAAAAAAAATTAAGTTAATTTGATGCCTTGCCGAATTGTGGCAACTATCGAGTCTTGATTGTTGACTAGTGCGTCTGCCAAAGCAGAGTGCGGTTACCTATCTTGACATGGTATGGTATGTGTTGGACACGTACAAGTGAATATTGGTTTAACTTAACTAGGCTATCCAAATGGTTTTGGGCCTAGGGGCATGGTGTTGAGTCGATGACATGAGATGTCACTTAACCAGCAAGAATTACATGAGATGTAATTAGCAAGGTGTTGCTTACCGAATAATATTAGGTTTCTAGCAGTGATGTCAAAGCTCACTAGGACTTACTAAAATTTGGATCTTGACTCACTATATGTTGTTAGAGGGAACATGGTTACATATAGTGGGAATATCTTTTATTAAATTGTTTAGTAGAAGATCATGCATAAACATAGTGCTTATCTGTTGCATATTTATGTTGTAGATTAAATGGCACCTACTTCCTCCACCCAGTTTTAGCTTGCGTTCGATTCTTGAAAAAGATAAACTGAATGGAACAAACTTTATCGACTGGTATCGCAATCTGAGAATTGTTCTCAAACAAGAAAAGAAGGAATACATTCTAGAGAAACCCTATCCCAATGAACCTGCTGAGAATGCCACTCGAACTGAAAAGAATGAGTATGAAAAGCATTGCACTGATGCCGTTGATGTTAGCTGTCTCATGCTTGTCACCATGAACTCTGAGCTTCAGAAGCAATATGAGGACGTGGATACCTATAATATGATTATGGGTTTGAAAGGCATATTTGAGAACCAAGCTAGGGCTGAGAGGTACAATACCACGAAATCTTTGTTTGCGTGCAGGCTAGCTAAGGGGAGTCCAGTCAACCCTCATGTGATCAAAATGATTGGTTACATTGAGAGCTTGGGAAAGCTTGGTTTTCCCCTTGGTCCAGAGTTGTCCACTGATATGGTTCTCTAATCGTTCCCTCAGAGCTATGAGCCATTCATTTTGAACTTTCATATGAATGGCATGGAGAAAAGTTTGACCGATCTGCATGGGATGCTCAAGTCAGCCGAGGAAAGCATTAAGAAAAGCTCTAGTCATGTGATGATGGTTCACAAGACTACTAAGTTCAAGAAGAAGAAGTTCTCTAAGACTAGTGGTCAGATTAAGGGTGCGGGTAAGTCTCAAGATGAGATCTCGAGCAACAAGTCTAAGCTTCAGAAGCAAAAGACTGGACCTACACCCGATGCCGTTTGCTTTTACTGCAAGGGGACAGGGCACTGGAAAAGGAATTGTACGAAGTACCTGGCAGACAAGAAGAAAGGAAGTACGACTTCCACTTCAGGTATTAATGTTATAGAGATCAATATTGCTATTTCTCATATTAGTTCTTAGGTATTTGATACCGGATCGGTTGCTCATATTTGCAACTCGATGCAGGGACTAATAAAGAGTAGAAGTTTGGGAAGAGATGAAGTAGAGCTTCATGTTGACAATAAAGCAAGGGTTGCTGGATTGGCTGTTGGGACTTATCCATTATCTTTACCTTCAGGACTAGTTATGGAACTAAATAATTGTTATTATGTTCCAGCTTTGAGTAGAAACATTATCTCTGCTTCATATTTAGAGGCAGAGGGTTATCACTTTGTTGGTAAAAACAATTGTTGTTCTATTTATAAAAGTGATTTGTTCTACGGTAGTTGTCCTGTAGTTAATGGTTTATATATTTTGAAACTTGATCATGTGCCGATCTATAACATAAATGCTAAGAGGCTTCGACCTAATGATTTGAATCCTACTTACATTTGGCATTGTCGCTTAGGTCATGAGAAACGCGTAATGAAGCTCCATAAGGATGGTCTTCTAGATTCATTTGATTTTGAATTATTTGAAACGTGCGAATCTTGTTTACTTGGCAAGATGACTAAGACGCCTTTCTCTGGAATAGGTGAGAGGGCAAGTGGCTTATTGGCCATTGTACATACGGATGCATGTGGAACGATGAGCGCAATGGCCAGAGGTGGTTTTCAGTATTTCATAACTTTTACCGATACTTTAGTAGATACGGTTTTATCTACTTAATGAGGCACAAGTCTGAATCCTTTGAAAAGTTCAAGGAATTTCAGAATGAGGTACAAAATCAGCTTGGCAAGATAATCAGAGCTTTACGATCAGATCGTGGAGGAGAATATTTGAGCCAAGAGTTTGGTGATCATCTGAAGCAATGTGGAATTGTTCTACAGCTCACACCGCTGGGAACGCCTCAATGGAATGGGGTATTCGAACGACGAAACCAAACTTTGTTGGACATGGTTCGGTCAATGATGAGCCAAAGTGATCTGCCATTGTCCTTTTGGGGATTTGCTCTAGAAACAACCGCGTTCACTATTAACAGGGTTCCATCTAAATCAGTTGAGAAGACACCATATGAGATATGGACCGAAAAGCGTCCCGGATTGTCTTTTCTCAAAGTATGGGGCTGTGAGGCATATGTAAAATATTTGATGTCTGATAATTAAGCTCATGCCCAAGTCACGAAAATGTTTCTTTGTGGGGTATCCTAAGGATACCAAAGGATATTACTTTTACATAAAAGAAGAGAACAAAGTGTTTGTTGCTCATAATGGTGTATTTTTGGAGAAAGAATTTCTTTCCAAGGGAGTTAGTGGGAGCATGGTGCAACTCGAAGAGATTCGAGAACCATTGGAAAGTGTTTCAGTTTCCACCGAAACTCCACAGGCTATACAAGAAGTTGTACAACCTGTAGAGGATACACCAGCCCCACGTAGGTCTGGCAGACAACGCCGAACACCCACTATATGGACATGAGGTTCTATCATTGGATAATAGAGAAACATTTTGTTGGATAACGATGAGCCTAAGACTTATGAGGAAGCAATGATGGACCCGGACTCTAAGAAATGGCTTGAAGCCATGAGATCCGAAATAAAATCCATGCATGACAATCAAGTTTGGAACTTGATTGATCAGCCTGATGGTGTAAAAACCATAAAGTGCAAATGGGTTTCTAAGGTTAAGAAAGACATGGATGGAAATGTTCACATCCATAAAGCTCGATTGGTGGCAAAGGGTTTCAAACAAATTCAAGGTGTTGACTATGATGAAACCTTCTCTCCCATCGCTATGCTTAAGTCTGTTCAGATCATTCTAGCTATTGCCACATATTTTGATTATGATATATAGAAAATAGATGTCAAAACAACTTTCCTCAATGGAAACCTAAGTGAGGATGTGTACATGACATAGCCTGAAGGTTTTATCGATCTACAAAATGCTGAAAAGGTATGCAAGCTTCAGAGATCCATTTATGGATTGAAGCAAGCATCTCGGAGTTGCAAAATTCGTTTTGATGAGTCGGTCAAAGGGTTTGGCTTCGTGAGAAATGAAGAGCACTACGTCTATAAGAAGACCAGTGGGAGCGCACTTGTATTCTTGATCTTATATGTGGATGACATATTGTTGATCAGAAATGATATTCCTATGCTGGAATCTGTAAAATCTTCATTAAGAAAGAGTTTCTCTATGAAGGACTTAGGAGAGTCAACATATATCTTGGGAATTAAGTGAAGAGGAACGCGGTATGCTACACTAGCACAAAAAAAATCTACCGCATAACCAGAAAGCTACTCGCAAGAAGGGGATAACAAATTAGATTACCACTAGACGCCAGCTCCTAATCCTTCGCGTCCGATGTAGTGGATCGCCCCGCCGCGATCGTTGCGCCGATGGAGTGGATCGCCCTTGCCTCGCCGTGGATCGCCCTCCCACGCCGTAGCCGCAGCAGCGTCACCGCAGTAGTCCACACGCCCGTGGATGGAACGCAGCGCGTCGGTGTGCAAGCACCGTTGCTCGGTAGGCGCAATGAGAGGAGGAGGCTAGGGTTTCGTGAATCACTTCTAAACCATGGGAAAGCACACCGAGTCCACCCTCCTCCTCCTTATATAGCCACGAGATGAAACCCCAAACCAGGGCCCATCGCTAAGCCCACGAGGTCCATTAATTACGGATCCACCCAAATTAATGCATCCCACCATTAAGTGTGTGACCGCAGGTTCACGTGACGCTTGGACATGGATTCGAAAACTCCTTTTCAATCCAATAGTTGGTAGCGGCTCCTTGCAAAGTATGCCAACTCCCAAACATACTATGATCAAATCGATGTAACCTATCAAAAGTACTCATGTAATAATCCTTTGCCAAGTATATGAAGATTGAACTCAAGGCGAGAAGCATGTCATCCTTTGATGATTCAATCCATCTCTCGTGATCCGTGATATATTAATAAGTTGTGATTGACTCTCAATCACGGCATGGCCATGCACTTCCTTAATCATATCACACGAGTGGCCTTATCATATATCTCCGCTTCATTGGAGTGGCAAATTCCATCTTGATTGCTCACTTCCTCTCGCACGCTTTATAGTAAACATGAAAGCTACCTTTCTAACTATCCGGTTAGGAAGTAGTGTTTGATAGCCCCAAGGAAAACTATTACACATGTAGGGAATATGACAATCTCAGTCTAAGGATCATACATCTACTATGTATGAGATACATCGATGACACATAAGAATGAAACATTCTCGCAGTTGTCCCAATGCGGTCTATCTAACTCATGTTCTTCAACATGCGCCCACAATGTATAGATGATATCTCCATATCCCATGATCTATGAAGCATGATCATCGATCACTACATGTGCTGATCTATTCATCGTTGTCCTATACGATGATATCCGATCAGAGATATTTATCGAATTACATCAATAAGTAAAGAGCTTCATAAGCAAGTCACATACTTGTTAATCAATACAATGATATACATTCATTGGACCAATAATCATATTATTATTCATAAACATAGTCATGTTACAATCATCTAAATGTTTGCCTCAAGGGCATAACACTAACATTAAGATCTATAGAGATAGGTCTAAAAAGCTAATTGGATTATGCCAAGATACGTACATTGACAAGGTGTGAAGAGGTTCAACATGCAAGATTCCAAGAGAGGTTTCATGCCAGCAGCAGGAAGCGGCAGCCGCCGCTCGGGCCTCGGATGCGCAGCCAGAGCAACGACCCCCGGCGCTGAGCACCCGGGGAAGGATCCTTCCTACCGTCACCGTGGAGACGCTGCGCCAGGTACGGTCCTCTTTTACTCTCCGTCACTCCGTCCTGCCGCGGCGCTCGAGCGTCCGAGGGGCACTGACCTTGCTTGTGGCCCAGGCCGAGGAGGAGGAGGACGAGGACAAATTTCGCCTCGTGCCACGGTCGTGGCGAGCTTCACTCGCCACGGCCCTCGAGGATGACGTCGTGGTCGAGGGAGGTGCGGCCGAGGACGATCAGGGAGCCCCCGAGCTGGACTCCAGCCTTGGGGGTCCCGTCGTGGCAAGCGAGGTTGAGCCCACGCAAGCCGAGGGCGACCAAGGAGCCCTCGAGCTAGAGGCCAGCCTTGGTGGCTCCGCTACGTCGAGCGAGGTCGAGGCCACGCAGGCTGAGGGCGACCAAGGAGCCCCCAAGCTGGAGGCCAGCCTTGGTGGCTCCGCTACGGCGGGCGAGGTCGAGGCCGGGCAGGCCGCCATCGTGGACCGGATGCCCCCGGCCGAAGGGGATTGGGCTGGGACGTCGGAGGGTGCCGGCGCCGCTGTAGCGACGGAGACCGCCGGGGACGGAGCCTTCAGGGTTCTGCACCGAGGTCCTGACGACGCCATCAACCTGCAGGTGCTGGACGATCGGCTGGTGGCGGTAGGTATCCTTTGTCTTCCCCCCTTTTTTTTTCTTTTTCATCCCCTTTTTTTTCTTGGATCTGCGGTGACGCTTCCTTCGTTCCTGCAGGGGTTGGGACTGATCTCCCGAGGGTTCGGGGTCGTACGCGGGCACGTGCTTAGCTTTCGGGCCCTTTGGGATGCAATTGAAGCCAACCAGAGGGACACCGCCAAACTTGAGGCTGATGCGGTGCGCGGGCGAGCGGAGGTCGAGCGACTAAAAGAGGCCCAAACTCTCAAGCTCGCGCGGGCTGTTGAGGCCGAGCGGGAGCGCGGGGCTCGGGAGGCCGAGCGGGAGCTGAACCTTGAGAGGGACATCCACGCCGCAACGCTCTCCAAAGCCATCGAGGAGGAGCAGAAGAAGGCGAAGGAGACCCTCGCCCGCGTTCGGCAAAAGGCGCAGGCGGCTCTCGACGAGAACCACTCGAGCACATCGGCGATGGTCCAGCGCCTCGAGCTCGAGCTCTCCGGCACTTGCTCGAGGGTAGAGGCCGCGCAGCAAGAGGGGCAGGAACTCCGGGAGCGCCTCGAGGTCTCGTTCATGGCCTGCGAGGAAAGCTACGGGATCGCGTCGTCCGCGCTCGAGGACTTCGCGGCCGCACGAAAGGAGGTGGAGGGGCTCCAGGTGCGACTGGCGGACCTGCCGACCGCGCACGCAGAGGCAAAGGCCGCACGTGAGGAGGCGGCAGCCTTCGTGCATGGCTCAAGAACTCTCTCGCCACAGGGAAGGCCTTTGCCGAGCTCGAGGCAGAGGTGGCCGAGCTCAAGGCCAGGACGACCGGGTCTGAGGCGAAGGCGGCCACGCTCGAGGAGAGGGCGACCGGGGTCGAGGCGAAGGCGGCCGCGCTCGAGGAGAGGGCGACCGGGGCCGAGGCGAAGGCGGCCGCGCTCGAGGAGGGGGCAGCTGGGCTGGAGAAGAGGGCCACCGAGGCCGAGGAGAAGGCGACCGAGGCCGAAGCGAGGGCCGCTGGAGTCGAGGCGCGGGTGGCCAAGGCGGACACGAAGGCTGTCGCGACCGAGGCGAAGGCTACCGGCCTTGAGGAGAAGCTGGCCCGGGTGGCTCAGGCGGGGAAGGACGCCTTGGCCCAACTCCAGAGCCACCACGACCGGGTCGACAAGGCCGAGGCCGAGGTGCTGGCGCTGTGGAGGAGAGTCTCCGATCTCGAGCAGGAGAAGCTTGCACGGGATATGTCTATAGACTAGGCAGAAATATGTTAATAGATAGGAGGGGGGCAAAAGGTTTGCACCCCTTGTAAAGACAACTGTATTACTTTGCCTCAAGTAATGAGATTGCGTTTTTAGATGACTTAGCTCATTTTTTGCCCCTCATCGCCTTCGTAGACTTGCTTAGCCCGCTTCGTAGAAGAGTTCAGGCGACGTCGGACTTGGGTGCATGGAGCAGACCTAGCCGGAGGGGGCCTGTCGGGTGAGTCATTGCCTTTGACCCGAACCATTCAGATTAGTTTGATCGAGCCCAGGATACTCGAGGTTAGGCCAACCAAGGTTGGCTGAGCCCAAAAATGCTCAGGCTCGGGTGCGACTCGGATTGGTCGACTGGGATAGCCCGGGCTTAGACCAGGTTTGGGCCTCAAGTCCAGTCCTCCGAGCTCGGGAATGCTCGAGCTCGGGGCTCCCTCAGAGGGCGGTTTCAAAAATTCAAACCCGGCCTACTCGGCCATGGGGGTATAGTCGGCTTATCGCGGCGGGCGGCTTATCGCGACTGGAAGCGTCCTCGGTGGTGAATTTGGGAACTGCGATCTCCGAGCCCGGGACTGCACCAGGCTTGGGGCGCCCTCTGAGAATGTTTCTCTGGCTGGTAGCACGGGGAATGGTTGGCTTACCCTGATAACGATCGACTTACTACGACCGGGGCGTCCCGAGGCGAACCTAGAGAACGCGACCTTGGGCGCTGCACAAAACGCTCAAAATATATACAAGAAAAGCTAATACACAGGCGCCTCAAGGTCGGGGAGCCGCTCTGCGTGACCTCTAGCCCGAACCTACGACAGGAGGGAGCTTTGATGCGATGAGAATCGGCTTACAGCAGTAGCATCGACCTCCTGGAGGCAGTCCTTATGGTCACGCCGCGAGATCTCGTTGCCCGAGGCACAAGTTTTTAATGTTAAGGAGGCGCACCTACCAGATCTTTCAAATGAGCCTACCGACCTCGGGAACACTCGAGGTCAGGCTTAACGAAGGTCGACCGAGCCAGGAAGTGCTCAGGCTCGGGCACAACTCGGACCGGCCGGCCTGGAATCGTTCAAGCTCGGACCAGGTCTGGGCCTCGGGTCCAGTCTACCGAGCTTGGGAATGCTCGAGCTCAGGGCTCCCTCAGAGGGTGGTTTCAGAAATTCGAACCCGGCCTACTTGGCCACGGGGGTATAGTCGGCTTATCGCGGCGGGCAGCTTATCGCGACTAGAAGCGTCCCCGGTGGTGAATTTGAAATCGCGCCTCGAGCCCGGGTCGCATCGAGCTCGAGGCGCCTCGAGAACGTTTCTCCGGTTGGCAGCACGGGGAAAGGCCAGCTTATCCCGATAACGATCGACTTACTGTGGCCGGGACATCCCGAGGCGAACCTAGAGAACGCGACCTTAGGCGTTGCAAAAAAGAACACGCAGAGTACGTCTCGAGGTCGAGGAGCTCGCCGTGTGATCTTATGGTTGCCCTTATTGTCACACTGCGAGGTCGCATTCCCTCGAGACGTTTTATCATAGGAAAAAGGAAACTTTCGGCCGAAAAAACAGACAGCGCCTCGGGCCCGAGGTCTTTAAGACGGCGCAATCTTCAACGGAAAAACCTGAAACTTGGGACCGTGACCTGACGTCGTGTCCCTCGAGAGACCGAGAAAGGTTAGCACCGGAGATAAATGAGACTTTTTATCATGGGCCCATACCTGGATTGGTCCGAAGTGCGGTGACATAAGATTTGAAGACCCGGCGCCCCGGCGAGGATGGCCTCTGCTTGTCCCTATGATGGGGATGGCGGCCACCGCGATGAGGATCATCTTACCGCGTATTTCGTTCCCTGGAGGCGAGTTACGAGCCCGGGATCTTAGCTCGAGTGAGGGGCGCGCGGGCCGAGGCCCCTGCGTCTCGAAATTGGGAAAACGTTCGGGCGTGATGCCAGGATGGACTTTGCCATAGGGGGGAGGTCGGCTTACCGCGATGAGAATCGGCTTACTGCGGGTTCGACCCCCTGGTGTCGATCCTCCGCATCATGACCCTTAGACACGTTTTTGCTCGAGACGCGGAGAAACATAAGGGGAAAAAGAGACGATAAAGCAGAACATTTTATCACGAGATAACCAGGCTGGGCCCCTAACTCGAAGCCCTTACCAGCGACGGTCCCGAGCTTGTGCCCTGTGACGGGGGAATGATCGGCTTACTGTGAAGAGAATCGGCTTACTGCGCATTCAACCCCCGGAGATGAATCACGAGACCGCTATGGTAACTCGATTGAGGGGCCTAAGGGCCGAGACTCGAGTGTCTCGAGACCGGCGAACCCACGGGCGTGACTGCCGGGAGGGATCCTGCGACGGGGGGATGGCCGGCTTACCGCGATGAGGATCATCTTACCGCGTATTCGACCCCCGGAGGTAAGTGTTCGGGTCACAACCTGGGTTGCGTTGCTCGAGACACGAGAGACAAGCATGTCGATAAGAAAAAAGCATCTTATCGTAAACAGAAGCAGGGAGAGCATTAGGCATAAAACCTCCGGAGCTGGTCTACATTCCACAAGTTCGCGAGCTCCTTGCCATCGGAGGTTGCTAGCGGTAAGCTCCCGCGCGACTTGCTGAGACGACTCTGTAGGGGCCTTCCAACAGCGGGGACAGCTTGTTGGTGTTGGACCGGTCCTGGATTCGTCGTAAGACCAGGTCCCCGATGTGGAAGCCCCTTGGTCATATTGATCGAGCGGCATGCCTGTGGAGATCTTGTAGGTAGCGCGCCGAACGCAGCAGTGTGCGGCACCTTACTTCCTCTGCAAGGGCGAGGTCGAGGGACTGCTCCTGCTCGAGGTTGACCTGGTCGACTGAGCTATCCCTGACGGAGCTGAGCGTAACCTCAGATGGTAGGACGGCCTCGGCGCCGAAGACGAGCTGGAAAGGGCTTGCCCCCGTTGCCCGGCTTGATGAGGTGCGGACGGACCAAAGGACGGGGGGAAGCTCGTCCACCCAGGCCCGGTCGTGCTGTCCGAGCTCGGTGAAAACTCGCTTCTTGACACCCTGGACGAGCTATTGGCACGCTCGACTGCCCCGTTGCTCTGAGGATGGCTTACCGAAGCGAAGCAGACCTTGGTCCCCATGTCTGCGCAGAATCCTTGGAACAGCTCGCCGGTGAACTGCGTCCTATTGTTGGTGATGATCCTGCAAGGGACTCCATACCTCGTGACCACAAAGGAACGGAAGAACCTTACCGCGGCCTTGGTGGTGATGGCGGAGACCGGCTCAGCCTCGATCCACTTCGAGAAAGTGTCGATGGCGACGAACAGGAATTTCTTCCCTCCAGCCGATCTCGGGAAGGGGTTGAGGATGTCGAGGCCCCACGTCGAGAATGGCCAGGCGAGGGGGATGGTCTACAAGGTGTAGGCTGGTTGCAAGGCCTTCCGGGCATGGAACTGGCAGGCCTGGCAAGCCCGGACGATGTCTTGGGCGTCCCCGAGCGCTGTTGGCCAGTAAAATCCCATCCGGAACGCCTTCCCGACCATGGTCCTGAAAGAAGAGTGAGCGCCGCATAGGCCTAAATGTATGTCGTTGAGTAAGTACTTACCCTCCTCGGGGGTGACACATTTCGATAGTGATGAGGACATCCCAACCAAGGATACAACCGCTGCCCCTTCCTCTACGATTGCTACTTCGTCCCCGACCGTCGCTGTTTCACCCGCTACTTCGTCTACGACGTCTGGAGGGCTTAATCCGGAAGCAAGTCCTTTCCATCCACCTTTGCTGGACCAGCACGTCAAGAACATCCACCGGGGACAGCCCACGCGCCAAGGAAAGCCCAAGATAAAGCCCAATTCGTCGCCGAGTCCGGTTCGGCCATCCAGGAGCAGCAGTACTTCAAAAGGACGTCACGGCCACATCCGAACTCCGTTTTTGACGTTCGACAACTCGTTTGAAAGGTATCGAGATAACCTTTCCAATGGATCTGATCCCGAGGCCAAACTCCTCCTGAAGCAAAGGTAAATCATAGAACAATCTCACGAGACAGAAATTCCAGGTGTTGCGCCACCTTTCTTTTGGGCCCAAGGCCCATGTACTCTAAGGGTTCCACCCCTCCTTTGGCCAGCGCCCCTCTCCTGGCTGCCGCACCCCTCTTGGGCGCCCCCTTGTGTGGGTACCCCTTTATATTGGGTTCTCACCCCTGTTCTTCGTTTTTTAGGTTTTGTTGTGTTTTGGTAGACCCCGTGTGCGTCCCTCCTCATGTTTGCGCGTGTCGACTAGACCGCCCGAGCCGAGAAACAGAACCTCAACTTGTTCTCTTTGTTTGATTTCAATACTACCTTTTCGGTTTGCTTCATACTTTGTTCTTGTGGGTTCTCGTTTTCTTGCAGGAACTACTGATCATTGGATCTTGTATCTGTGTGGATTTGGCATTGTGATTGTGAAGCTCCCAACCTGTTTGGTAGGAAGCCCTAAATTCGGTGCCATCAACACCTCCAAAACGACGTATCATCATCTCACCGAAAGATCGGGATCGCCGTCCCCATCAAGTTGGTATCAGAGCTCAAGGTTGCTCGGTGAGATTTTCCATCATATTTCGTTTTCTACCTAGAGTCTAGAAAATTTGCCCCACAAAAAAAAAGATTTGTCCCTTTGTCCAAGCTAATTTGTGCCCTAACTTTTACTTCTTGTTCTTGGTTTGTTGAATCGTCGGTTGCATAATTGTGTCTTTGCTGGTTTTAGAGTCTAGTCCCGTTAGAGTTTCGAGTTCGAGTCACGTTTTGGTCACAATTGCTTTCGCATTGGAGTCAGATTCTGCTAGTTGATCAGATCGGGACTCTCGGTGGTTGCTGGAGATCAGAAGAGAAGAAAAAAAAACCGCACAGATTCAATTGCAAAAAAAACAAAGTTTAGAAAGAAAAAAAAGAGGAGAAAAAAATCCGAGAAGAGATCTCTTTCCCTAGTTGGGTTCGGTTCGCTAAGGTGAGATAAGGAAGGTATCTGCTTTGGTTTAAAAAGATCGAGAGAAGGAAAGTGTAGCCTTTTATTTTGCTTAGGTCTGACTTTGAAAGGAAGGTATAGGCCGCCTCTCGGTTTTGCATCCAACTTTTCTTTTGAAGTGGATTCGATCCTCCTCGACACCCTCGCACGAAAACTGCCATAACTTTTGCATACGGCCTCCGATTGGGCTGTTCGAGTACTCAAAACGACCGGAACGAAAAGCTACATCCGAAAATCTACAAGTTCTGAGGCTTCAAAAAATTCGTTCGACCCCCAAAAAACATCGTTTAGGGCCTCAAAACGCCCCCGAAAGTTCAAAAAATTCGATCGCTCCGCTTTCACCGGAATTTTTCTCATGGTGATTAGGCTCGCGTCTCTAGTACAGTCTAGCCTAGGAACAGCACTGTACTAATTTTGAACGACTTTTCAGCTTGCTTTAGTTCAGTGGTACTAGTTCCTCGTTTGCTACATATTATTGCCTGTCCAAGCTCCACCATCTTCTAACCACACAGGTTCCGGAATTTGCAATCGCTTGCCACATCGAGGACTTGTAAGAACTTGGTAGAAGTGTGAGGCTTACCACTTCATACGACCTAGTAGTTTATAGGAGCTTTCATATCTGTGTGAATTTTCTTTGTTTCTACTAACTATGTAAGGTAGTCCAAGCAATCGTGGGAGTAACGTCGGCAGTGGGAGTGAACATGAGGACCGCCTCACGCCAAAAGAACAGCGTTGGGTCACTCATTTCGAGAGGATGCACCATCAGCATGAGATGCGAACTCGTGACACTCTTGATGCGATTCAGGCGCAATTGGCACCCCTCACTGAGCTTCAAGCACAGCTAGCACAACTCCTTCAAGGTACGCCCCAACAATGGTGCCATCGGTCATGCTTTGGGCCAACGCGCGCTCCACCGTTGTCCTGTTACATTTTAAACGGGTGGCTCAAGAGGAGAACAACTACGCCACCGATACCGAGGACGACTACAGGGTAAATGTGAACAACGATCGACCTCATCGTCGACTCCGCAATAATGTGCAAGGTATGGCTAGAAATCAACATGATCAAAGGGAAGAACGTGATGACTCTATGGCAAAAATGAAATTTACTATGCTTCCTTTTGATGGTGCTTATAATCCCGATGTCTATCTAGATTGGGAGTTGGCGGTAGATCAAAAATTTTCTTGCTATGACTTCTCCGAAGCGTAGAAAGGTGCACGCCACTAGTGAATTTATCGGTTTTGCATCTATTTGGTGGAAAGAACTTTGTAGAGCCAACCGTGATGTACCTACAACTTGGGATGGGTCGAAGCGTGTCATGAGGGCTAGATTTGTTCCTACATACTATGCTCGTGATTTATTGAATAAAATGCAGCACTTTAATCAAGGTGATAAAACGATTGAGGAATATTATCGAGGCATTGCAAATTGGCATGTTGCTTGTGGGTTAGAAGAGGGTGAAGATGCAAAAATGGCTAGGTTCTTGGGTGGGCTTAACCGAGAGATACAGGATATACTTGACTATAAAGAATACAATTCTATCATTCGTTTATACCATCTTGCTTTGAAAGCAGAAAGGGAAGTGCAGGGTCGAAGATCGATAACGCGAGGTAATATTGGAGGCTCTTCCACATCCAAGTCGGTTCAGATCCATACCAAGGCATCATCTTCCATACCTGGACGTGTACCTACACCCGCTGTTCCAACTACTTCGACGTCATCACGCATTCCAGAGGCAAACAAGTCAGTCACACTTCAAGCACCCGCCAAGAGTGCTTCGTCAGTTGCCTCCACAGGTCGAACGCGGGAAACACAATGCTTTCGATGCAAAGGAATGGGGCATGTGATGCGAGACTGCCCTAATCAACATGCTCTAATAATCAGAGAAAATGGTGAGTACACTAGTGATAGTGACATTGATGAAACTGAATATGCTCTTTTTGCCACTAACACTGCAGAGCCAGCAGAAGAGATTATCACTTCTGCAGCATCCGAGAAATATCCGGCTCTTGTTATCGCACGTGTACTTAGCGCACAGCCTGCACGCAATGAACAAAATCAACGCCATAATATCTTTCAAACAAGGTGTGTGGTGAATGAGCGCGCTGTGAATGTCGTTGTTGATGGAGGTAGCTGCAACAATTTTGCGAGTGTAGACATGGTCGAGAAGCTTGGCTTGACCACAAATCCACTTCTCAACAAAGATGAAATTGAATGGCTCAATTCCACCGTAAGGTTCAGTAACCAAAATCGCTCGAGTACCTATCTCGATTGGTTCTTATCATGATAATGTTGTTTGTGATGTTGTACCCATGGATGCTTGCTCTCTTTTATTGGGTAGACCGTGGATCTATGATATGGATGCTACACATCATGGTAGGACCAATGAGTATACTTTCTTGTATAAGGAAAAGAAAATTATTTTGAAACCCATGAGCCCTACAGAACTAAGAAACATTGATGTTAAAAGAGCTCAAAGAGAAAAAGAAGAGAGTGGAATTAAAAGTGTAGCTAGTAAATCAACCCATTCAACTACACCAGTTGCTCAAAAATCTGATCTTAAGTTGAAGGGTAGTATTGTTGGCTGCAAAAGTTCTCTCACAAGATAACATGGATAGTATAAAACCATTGCCATTCTCTGTTGCTTTGTCTTCTGTTATTACTAATACTTTGAAGGATAATGAGATGGAGTCGAGGATGACTCCAATTCAAGAAGGGGAGGATGATGAGGACATCCCAACCAAGGATACAACTGCTGCCCCTTCTTCCTCTACGACTGCTACTTCGTCCCCGACCGTCGCTGTTTCGCCCGCTACTTCGCTTCACGACGTCCGAGGGCTTAATCCGGAAGCAAGTCCTTTCCATCCACCTTTGCTGGACCAGCACGTCAAGAACATCCACCGGGGACAGCCCACGCGCCAAGGAAAGCCCAAGATAAAGCCCAATTCGTCGCCGAGTCCGGTTCGGCCATCCAGGAGCAGCAGTACTTCAAAAGGACGTCACGGTCACATCCGAACTCCGTTTTCGACGTTCGACAACTCGTTTGAAAGGTATCGAGATAACCTTTCTAATGGATCTAATTTATAGGCCAAACTCCTCCTGGAGCGAAGGGAAATCACAGAACAATCTCACGGGACAAAAATTCCAGGTGCTGCGCCACCTTTCTTTTTGGGCTCAAGGCCCATGTACTCTTAGGGTTCCACCCCTCATTTGGCCAGCCCCCTCTCCTGGCTGCCGCACCCCTCTTGGGCGCCCCCCTTGTGTGGGTACCCCTTTATATTGGGTTCTCACCCCTGTTCTTTGTTTTTTAGGTTTTGTTGTGTTTTGGTAGACCCCGTGTGCGTTCCTCCTCGTATTTGCGCGTGTCGACTGGACTGCCCGAGCCGAGAAACAGAACCTCAACTTATTCTCTTTGTTTGATTTCAATACTACCTTTTCGGTTTGCTTCATACTTTGTTCTTGCGGGTTCTAGTTTTCTTGTAGGAACTACTGATCATTGGATCTTGTATCTGTGTGGATTTGGCATTGTGATTGCGAAGCTCCCAACCTGTTTGTTAGGAAGCCCTAAATTCGGTGCCATCAACACCTCCAAAACGACATATCATCATCTCACCGAAAGATCGGGATCGCCGTCCCCATCAGATAGGACGCCTAGGGCTCCTCGACGGTAAAGCTGCCCACCGACGAGCTTGTACGAGCTCGCGCAGCGTCGGATCCTGCTTCTCTCGGCCGGAGTAGCGGGGAGCTCTCCGTGGTCGAGGAACTTGGCGATTGTGTCCATCCACGAGGGAACGCTCTCGAGGAGGGCCACTGGGTCTTCCTGGTCGGCGACGGACGGCACGACCAAGGTCTCGAGGATGACGTTTGGCGGGAGCTCATCACCAAATGATTCGAGCCTGGACAGAAGGTCGGCGGTGGAGTTGTCCTTCCTCGGCATGTGCTGGATCTTCAAGTTCTGGAACCATCTCTCCATCTTACGTACCTCGGCGAGGTACTTGGCCATCAATGGGTCCGAACACTGGTAGTCTTTGTTGTATTGATTGATGACGAGCTGGGAGTCCCCTTTAACAATCAGTCGGTGGATGCCCAGGGACTTGCAAGCTCGTAGGCCAGCCAAGAGGGCCTCATACTCCGCGGCGATGTTGGTTGCAGAAAAACTGAAGCGGACCACATACCTCAGGTGGTCACCCCAAGGGGTGACGATGAGAATGCCAGCCCCCGAGCGCTCAAACGACCTTGACCGGTCGAAGAACATGATCCAAGGGTATTCGACTTCGATCTCGGGCTCGGGAGTGGGCTCGGTCGTTTGCTCGACCACGAAATCGGCTAGCGCCTGCGATTTGATGGTGGTGTGAACCACGAAGCGGAGGTCGAACTCAGCCAGTTCCATGGCCCACTTGGCGACACGACCTCCAGCCTCCAGGTTCCTTAGGATCTCTCCGAGCGGGAGCCCGCTTGGGATGACCACTGCATGCGCTTGAAAGTAGTGCCGAAGCTTACGCGAGGCCATGAAGAGGGCGTAGAGGAGCTTTTGGACCAGACGGTAGCGCTCCTTTGGCCCGTGAAGCACCTCGCTGACATAGTAGATCGGGTGCTGTTGTCCAGTGCGCTCGGCCACCAGGACCGCGCTAACGGCCTGGGCCATGGCGGCGAGGTAGAGCAACAACACTTCACCTTGTTGCGGTATTGTCAGCAGAGGTGGACTCGAGAGGTACGCCTTAAGCTCGTCGAAGGACCGCTGGGCTTCGGGGGTCCACTAGAAGCCCCCGTGTCTATGTAGGATTCTGAAGAAGGGCAGCCCTCGCTAGCCGAACATGGAGATGAAGCGGCTAAGGGCGACGATGCGACCGGTGAGGCTCTGGACCTGTTTTACTGAGGTCGGGGAGGCCATCTGCTCAATTGCCTCAATCTTCTTGGGGTTCGGGCCCACGCCCGAGCCCCCGATCATATAGCCGAGTACCTTTCCGGAGGTCGTGCCGAAGACACATTTCTCGGGATTAAGCTTGATGCCGAACTTGTTAAGATTGGCAAAGGTCTCGGCCATATCGTTGACGTGGTCGGCCTCGAAGGAGCTCTTAACGATGATATCGTCGACGTAGACCTCGAGGTTCCGGCCGATCTACGGGTCGAACGTCTTGACCATCAGCCGCTGGAACGTCGTGCCAGCGTTGCGGAGGCGAATGACATGGTCGTGTAACAGAAGGTTCCGAATGGCGTGATGAAGGCGGTCTTGTCTCGCCCCATGCCGCGCTTGATCCGTGGTAGCGGAATAGGCGTCGAGAAAACTCAACATCTTGGCGTGGGCAGTGAAGTCCACAATTTGATCTATGCGCTGGAGAGGGAAGTTATCTTTGGGGCACGCAGTATTTAAGCCCGTGTGATCGACGCACATTCTCCATTTCCCGCCATTCTTTTGTACAATTACAGGGTTGGCCAGCCATTCGGAGTAGTTGACCTCGCGAATGAAGCCAGCTTTTAGGAGCTTGCTGAGGTGCTCCCTGATTATCGCCGCTTTCTCAGGGGAGAAGCGTCGTAGTTTCTGGCGCACGGGCCTGCAGCCAGGCTTTGTTCGCAGCTTGTGCTCGACCACCTCCTGTGGGACTCCCGGCATGTCTGCCGGTTCCCAAGCAAAAATGCTTTTATTATTTCGGAGGAAGGTGGTGAGCTCGCCTTCCTATTTTGCACCGAGCTGGGCGGAAATGTGGGCGCACTTGCTCGAGCTCCCCTCCTCGAGCTGCACGGCCTTGGTTGGGCCACCGGGCTGGATTGTCACCCTCCGGCGGGCATTCTTCGGGGTTGTCTCGGGACCCTGCTGAGGCAGCATGCCGGTGAGTGCTAGGGCCTTTTCCTCACAGCCGTGCGCCGCCTTGAGGTCGCCCTGGACCGTTATGATGCCGTTGGGCCCCAGGAGCTTCATACACCGGTGCCCGTTGTGATTCGCGGCCATGAGCTTAATCAGGGTCGGTCGTCCGAGAATGGCGTTATAGGGGAGGTCCTCATCGACCACCTCGAAGGTGATCAGCTCGGTGCGGAAGTTCGTGGAGTCCCCGAAAGTCGTGGCGTAATCACTTGCTCGAAGCGGAGTGGTCGAGCTCCCGGCCGACGATGCCAAGAAGGGACCGCTATATTTTTATTTTCGACTAGGGTATCTGCATCCGGCCCAGTGCGCTTGCCAAGAGCAGGTTGAGGGAACTTCCCCCGTCAATCATAACTCGTCCGACGACGGTGTTGCTTATGGTCGGGCGACGACTGTGGCGGTCTTGAAGTCTCGGACATTCCCGGGGAGCATCATCCCGAGAAAGTGATGGGAATGCCATCCCATCTGCGCAGGTTGGTCGGCGGGCTTCCCGACGGTGGCTTGGTACACGGCGCGCAGCGCCCCTTCACCAAGCGGGGACCGAAATGCCAAGAGCCGCCAAGATTACATCAACGCGCGTCGCCTCTTTGAACTCAAGTTGAGGCCTTCTCGCCCTTTCCTGTTGATTCTCGCCGGCGATTCGTCCGCCGCCGGGGCGTGGGCATTTCTCCACGCCTCAGTAAAGGCGCCCACCAGACATGCCACCATGTCCTGCAATTTCGCAGGTCGTGGCCGTAGGCTTTGTGGAACGGGCAGAATTTATCGGAATCGAGGAGGAACCGTTCTTCATCGTCCCAGGTCCGGGCGTCGGCCCGAGGGGGCTTGGCCTGGCTCTGCCCCTGCTGGGGCCGGCGTAGTGCTTGCTGAGGCTGTTGGCGATTATGTTGGGGCCGAGGCCCTCGTCGGTCGGGTCGGCGCGTTTCCGTCCCTTCGCGCCTGCCGTCTATCGTCGCAACCACGCGGAGCTGGCCGCCCTCCGCACCGCAGCCTTTTCCCCGCTTCTTGTCGCGCGGGGCTGAGGCCCCTTCCCTAGTGCCGGACGGGCCTGCTTCGCCAAAGATGAGGCCGAGCTTGCCGCGGTCGTAGTCGTGCTTCCAGCGAACGGCGTCGTCTGCGTCTGTGTATCGCTCCGCCATGCGGAACAACTTGTTGACAGTGAGCTTCGTTGCGATCTCGAGGTCCTCCGTGAGGCGTCTGTTGCGGACGCCGAACTTGAAGGCCTTGATGACAGTTTCATCGGAGACGTTGGGGATCGAGTTCCGTGCGCGGGTAAACCGGCGTAAGAAGTCGCGGAGGGGCTCACCCTTTTCCTGGATGACTCGGTCTAGGTCCCTTTCTCGTCCAGGTCGCTCGTAGTAGCTCTGGAAGTTGGAGTGGAGGGCGCTCCGCAACTGTAGCCATGACCGGAAAGCGCCGGGCGCCTGGTTGAAGAGCCAGGTGCGGGCAACTCCGTCCAGGACGGTGGGGAGATAGTTGGCCATCGCGGCGTCATCCCCGTCGGCCGCCAAGATGGCGGTGGAGTAGATGGAGAGGAATTCCGCGGGGTTTTTGGTCCCGTTGAACCACTCCATTATCGCTGGCTTGAACCGGGCTGGCCAGCGCACCTGACGGAGGTCGTTCGCGTACGCCGGGCAGCCATAAGCCAAGAGACCATTGCCGCCGCTGCTGGCATCAGAGTTGCCATCCGCGGATGGGGGAAACTCGAGACGGCGACGCACTCCGCGCCAGCCATGACGGTCAGCAGGAGTATCGTTAGGACGGTGCCGCGGGCGGTCACGAACCTTTCGGCGTCTGGGCGGAATGTCTGGGGAAAGGCCCCCGGAAGCATTACTGCTCGAGCGAGCATCACTGCCGCTCCGCTGGTGGTGGGTGTGCCCGCGCGCCACACCTTCACCCTGGCGAGGTGAAGGGGATGGTAACTATTGACTTTTGTAGTCGGTAATGAATTTATGGGGCAGGCGCTCGATCTCAAACTCGAAGGTCACACAAGACAGGGATTTTAGACAGGTTCAGGCCCTCAGCAATGGAGGTAATACCCTAATCCTGTGTGCTGGAATTATGCGGATCTCTTGGATCTGGGGTTGCTCAAAGCACAATATGCTCTGGGCGATATGTGGTGTTCTAGGCTCTATGATTCCTTGTTGTTACCCGCCCTCCCCCTTATATACTAGAGGTGGTGCGGCTTACAGAGTCCTGATCGGTTTGGAGATTACGATCGGTTACAAGATTCTAGTCGGTTAACAGGATAGAGTTTACATCTTCATCTACCCTATTAACGACTCGGATTACAACCATATCTATCATATCTAAATATATGTTCAACTATCTATGGGATGTACCCCCTTGCGCACGGCAACAGGGCCTGGTGCGGGAGACATCATCCTGGGCCTTCCTCTTGGGCTCATCCCTCGGACGTCTCTGGGCGGATCGTGAGGGTACCCGGATCCTTATATTCCACAGTAACGGGGTGCGAGCCAGCGGGTAAGGAGTCTGCTGTCGGAACGGCCGGTGACCGCGCGACGAGTCGCTACCGCTCGCCAAGGGGCGAGACTCGGAGCCCAGGCGCCGCTCTTGCTGCGGAGGCGCGACGTCGTCGGTCGCTCTGTTGAGCTCTTCGGCCAGGGACCGTCTGAAGAGGCCCGAGCAGGTCCGCGCAGGGTCAGCCATGACTCGGGCAATGGCCCGCAGGCACTCCTGGCCGGGCTCGTCTGGGCGGGAAGGACTGAGCTGTCCAGACGGAGAGCGGGCCGCCCCGCGCTCGTCTCACCGAATGGCAGTGATAGCTTGGTTGATGGCGACCTGGGCGAGCTAACGCGCCTCCTGCGGAGTCTCTGGGCCACAAGTCACCTCACGGCTGCTGGCCATGAAGACCCGGTGTTCGCGTGGCGGCAGCGAGGGCGAGAGCATGGAGGTGGAGCCTTGGCACTCGGGGATCGCATCCGAGCCCAGATTCACTGATCGCGACATGTTGTTGGTGAAGCTGAAGGTGCTGACGACGCTGAGGCGATGGACTTTGGACGAACGAAACTTCGGGCCCCACGGTTGGCGCCAGCTGTCGACGATCGGGACCATCGACCGCAAAGAAGGGGGAAGGATCGTGTAAAGGGGAAGGCCCCATGTCGTGCTTGTTCGGGAAGAAGGGAGTGTCGGTAGGTGCACAGCTCGAGGGAGAAGAACAATCGGATGGGAGGCACAACGATTATACTGGTTCGAGCCCCCTAGGTCGGGTAATAGCTCTACTCTAGTCTTGCCCGTAGGCAAAAGATGACTAAAAGCTCCTCGGGGAGAACAAAGGGGGAGCTCGACCTCAGGGTCGTCCGGACGTGAAGACCGAGGGGAGCTCGACGGATGGTTTGGTGTACAAGTGTGTCTGCAGATGTGTCTGCGCATCCCCCTTGGGTTTGTGCTGTGTTGTTCTGTTGTCTCGCGCCCTTCGGACCAGGGCCATCTGGCGCTTTTATAGGCCCTCGGTGCTGATCTCAAGGCTGACGTCGGGTAGTTGTCTGCGAGTTGACGGGGGTAGTTGACCCTAGTTCCCACGCAGGGGACTTGACAGGAGAGCAGGTGACCCTAGTTCCCACGCAGGAGAACTGACAGGGGTCGGTGACCCTAGTTCCCACGCAGGGGAGAAAAGTCATATATACATAAAAAAGAGATTACTACACCGGAGGTCGGGTCGAGGTTGCTGAGGACGGAGAGGTCGCGGGAGTCATCACGAGCTCGGGAAAACTCCGCCTGAGTTCGGGAACCATCCCCCGAGCTCGAGGAGACCCCTGCCCGAGCTCGGGAACAGTCCTCCGAGCTCGAGGGGACAGCCTAAAGCCACCGGGGGGGGGGGCTGGACATGTGTCAGGATGACCGATCCCCCACACATACCCTTTTAGCATATTTAGGATCAACAAAATCTTCAGGTTGTATCTTGTATACATCCTTAGATAGATTCCCATTAAGGAAGGCTGTTTTGACATCCATCTGCCATATTTCATAATCGAAATATGCAGCAATAGCTAAAATGATCCGGACAGACTTGAGCATGGCTACCGGTGAGAAGGTTTCATCATAGTCAACTCCTTGAACTTGTTTGAAACCCTTTGCCACCAACCGTGCCTTATAGATCTGAACATTTCCATCTACGTCTATCTTCTTCTTGAAAATCCATTTGCATTCAATGGTTTTTACACCATCAGGGGAATCGACCAAGTTTCAAACTTGATTGTCATGCATGGATTGAATTTCGGATCTCATGGCTTCAAGCCATTTTTCGGAGTTTGGGTCCATCATTGCTTCTTCATAAGTCGTGGGCTCATCATTGTCTAACAATAATATGTTATTCTCATATCTTATAGGTACATGACGTGGCCTCCCCGACCTACTTGGGGCTGGAGTCTCTTCCACAGGTTGTACAACACTTTGTACATCTTGTGAAGGTTCAGTGGTAGCTTGAACATATTCATATGATTTTCGAACTTCATCAAGATACACATCACTCCTACTGATTTCTTTTGAAAGAAACTCTTTCTCCAAAAAGACACCATTTCGAGTAACAAAAACTTTGTTCTCGTTTCTTTTGTAAAAGTAATATCCTTTTGTTTCTTTAGGATACCCCACAAAAAAGCATTTTTCTGATTTAGGTGCGAGTTTATCTGATTGTAAACGTTTTACATAAGCCTCACATCCCCATATCTTGAGAAATGACAACATGGGTGTTCTCCCAGTCCATATCTCATATGGCGTCTTCTCAACGGATTTTGATGGGACCCTATTCAAAGTGAACGCAGCTGTCTTTAGAGCGAAACCCCAGAAGGATAATAGCAGATCTATTTGGCTCATCATTGACCGAACCATATCTAATAAAGTTCGTTTTCGTCGTTCGGACACGCCATTCCATTGAGGCGTTCCTGGCGGAGTAAGTTGCGGAACGATCGCACATTGCTTTAGATGATCACCAAACTCTTGGCTTAAGTATTTGCCACCACGATCTGATCGTAAGTGTTTTATTGATTTGCCAAGTTGATTTTGTACTTCATTTTGAAACTCTTTAAACCTTTCAAAAGTTTCAGATTTATGCCTCATTAAATAGATATATCCATATCTACTAAAGTCATCGGTAAAAGTTACAAAGTACTGAAACCCACCCCTAGCAGTCGAGCTCATTGGTCCACATACATCTGTATGTACTAGGGTCAATAATTCACTCGCTCTCTCACTAAAACCTGTGAAAGGGGCTTTTGTCATCTTGCAAGTAAACAAGATTCACATGTTTCAAATGATTCAAAATCAAATGAGGTTACAAGTCCATCACCATGGAGCTTCTTCATGCGCTTCTCATTTATATGACCTAAGCGACAATGCCATAAAAAGGTAGGGTTCAAATCATTAGACCGATGCCTTTTTAAATTAATGTTATAGATAGGTTTCTCTTCGAGTTCAAGGACGTACAACCCATCCACCATGGGGCAACGACCATAATACATATCATTCAAAAATATTGAACAAACAAAGTTCTTTATTCTGAAATCATAACCTTCATGTTCCAAACAAGAAGATGGAATAATGTTTCTACTCAAAGATGGAACAAAATAACAATTATTGAGTTCTAAAACTAATCCTGAAGGCAAATGCAATGGGTATGTGCCAATGGCAAGACCAACAACTCTTGCTTTATTCCCCACGCGAAGATCCACTTCTCCTTTTACCAAGTCTCTACTCTTTATCAGCCCCTGCATCGAATTGCAAATATGAGCAACCGAACCGGTATCATATACCCATGAGCTGAGTGAAGAAGTAGCAAGATTAATTTCTATAACATTAATACCTGAAGTGGAAACCACATTTCCATTCTTCTTATCTGCCAGGTACTTTTCGCAGTTCCGTTTCCAATGTCCTGATTTCTTGCAATAGAAGCATTGGGTATCCGGTTGAGGGCCAACTTTAAGCTTCTGAAGCTTAGTTTTGGGGCTTTTGATCTCATCTTGATCCTTGCCCTTACCCTTGCCCTTGTTCTTTCCCGTTCCCCCAGCCTTAGCCTTCCTCTTTTTGAATGCAGTTGTTTTCTGAACCATCATCACATGATTGGGTTTTTTCTTAATGCTTTCCTCGGCAGCCATGAGCATCTCATATAGCTCGGTTAGGCTCTTCTCCATGCTATTCATATGAAAATTCATAATAAATGGCTCAAAGCTCTGTGGCAGAGACTAGAGAATAACATCTGAGGCCAAACCGAGGCTAAGGGGAAACTCAAGTTTTTCCAATCTCCCGATGTAACCAATCATCTTGATCACATGAGGGTCGACCGGATCGCCTTCACCAACTTACAAGCAAATAAAAGCTTTGAGATACCATACCTCTTAGCTCTTGCTTGATTCCCAAACATGCCCTTCAAGCCCACAATCATATTGTAAGCATCCTTGTCCTCATATTGCTTTTGGAGCTCAGAGTCCATGGTGACAGCATTAGACAGCTGACCTCTACAGAAGCATTAACATGTTTTTCGTATTCAACCTTCAAATTGCGAGGAGCATTTTCGGCTGGTTCATCAGGAATTGGATTCTCTAGAACATAGTCCTTCTTTTCATGCTTGAGAACAATTCTCAGGTTGCGATATCAATCAACAAAATTAGTTCCATTAAGTTTTTCCCTTTCCAAAATCGATCTCAAAGCAAAACCAGGTGTAGCAAGAGTAGGAGAAGGTGCCACTGAACTACAACAAAGACATGCAAAGATTCTAAGCACTATGTTTATGTAAAAAGTTTATTAAACATTTTAATAAAAGACACTCCTATTTTATGTCCCTTTTATAGACATATAGTGAGTATTCAAGATCCATATTCATCAAATACTAGTGAGCTTTGGCATCACTGCTAGAAATTCAATGACATAGGTAAGCAACACCTTTGCTAATTACATCTTATGTAACTCTTGTTTGTTGAGTATGAAAACAAATAATGAATGCCTCCGTCAACTTGACTCATGGCCAGGTCAACCTGCCCCAATCAATATTGAATCGGTTTGCGCTTACCATGGATCAACCAGATTGACCCAATCCAACTCAATCTGATTGGCTTAGTCCCATATGGATACGTTTCAGAAACCTTGATGGCGGTAATCTGACCGGTAAGGGTAACGTCGTACCATGAACGGACTCACCCAAATCAAGATTGAGTCGGTTTGCACTTTCCTCAAACCCTAAACCGATCGATCTCATCGATGGCTGCCGTCACCAATTCATCACATGAACCGGCTGAACATGTAATAGATCCAATCTACTAACCTCACACATCATATGTGCAACATCCAGATCACAAAACTATACGAGATGGCTCTGATACCACTGAAGAGGAACGCAGTATGCTACACTAGCATAAAAAAATTCTACCGCATAACCAGAAAGCTACTCGCAAGAAGGGGATCATAGATTAGATTACCACTAGATGCGCAGTTGCGGAATCCTTCGTGCGTCGATGTAGTAGATCGTCCTCGCCGCAGTCGTTGCATCGATGGAGTGGATCGTCCTCGCCTCGCCGTGGATCGTCCTCCCACGCCGTAGTCGCAGCAGCTTCACCGCAGTAGTCCACACTCCAGGGATGGAACGCCGTACGTCGGTGTGCAAGCACCTGGTCGCTCGGCAGGGGCAGCGAGAGGAGGAGGCTAGGGTTTCGGGTGAATCACTTCTAAACCGTGGAAAAGCACACCCTGCGTCCACCCTCCTCCCCTCCTTATATAGCCACGAGATGAAACCCTAAACCAGGGCCCATCAGCGTGCTTAGCCCACGAGGTCCATTAATCACGGATCCAGTCCAAATTAATGCATCCCAGCCCATTAAGTGTGTGACCCTGCAGGTTCACGTACTGTCGGGACACGAATATGCAAATCCGGACCCTCTGTGTATTCAACACTAGTCCAGGATCACGCTAGTGCACACAGTCTCAACATAGATGAAATATCACAATCATACACAATAAATAATAAATAAAGACTTCATCTATTAATATAGAACTATTGAACGACCTTAAGGTCAAACTTACACTTGTGAGGCCTTGGTGGCTTCAACTCAAAATAAATAAACAACAATGAATGAAGAACGCCGATTTAATCCCATCAATATACCACAGCAACCGACAGGTTCAACTCCTAGATAATCGCCTCCTCGTGGAACTTCTCCTCCTTCAAGTTGTGGTCTTCTCCTCAACTGATGATTTTGTGTGTTGCAAGGGGTGAGTACATAAAGCACTCAACAAGTCGTGCATGGAATGCAATTCTAACATAGCTATATGCAAGGATTATTCTAAAGAAATGGCTAACATGGCTATTTTGCAAAAAGCAGCATTTGTAAATTAATACAGTATATAAATTGGAAAGACAGTAAAACAAATAACTGTATTAGATAGATTCAACATTTCTTAAGTAAAACAAGTTTCCAATCCTAAGTCAAAATCCACTTTTCATGGCAATCCTGCCATCCCATTCCAAGTTTTCATTTCAAAAGTCTAACCCTTAACTGTAATTCCCGAGCTTTGCTCAATACCGTGAGCACGGCTATTCGAATAGGTTTACACTCTGCAGAGGTTATGCACTTTACCCACACGACGTGATATTCTCTTTGTGCCTCGCCATCAACACACTTCCTTTGGTGTACCGGCAGAGAATTCATGACAAAGCCTTTCAGGAACCTCTACCTTAACCAAAGAACCTCTCCGGTGTTGCCTTCGCTATCACTCCTCTCACGCAGTGCCAGCCGAAGTATAGGACGGGCCAACACCGTTGGATGGGTACCAAGCCGCAAAGACAGTACGCCTCCCGCATGCAGTACACTTCCGTGTCTTGTCGCCCGAGGTATCAGAGGAAAGATATCAGAACCCTAATCAACTAGGTCTGTCTCATATCAGACATGTGGTCGCATGATTAACTCAGGTCAAAGGCTTGCAAGGTTAAGTCCTTAAGATGATCGAGGCAAGACTTCCACATACCCCCGCCCATCGGGCCCACCTTGGCATTCTCGCCTTGCCACTTGCCCCAATCTAAATCATAACCACCCCGGTTGATTACCAAGCACCACGTGCCATCGACAATTTAACCTCGTTGCGTGACATCCTCTCGCCACCGCAACTCAATCTCATCGTGTGACCACACATGACACACAAGTTCATAACATCGTTCCATATTCCATTAGTCAAGATTATTTATCAAAGACTAAAGTACATGTGATGGCGTGACATGACTAAGCAACTAATACGGTCTAACCATCCCATGTTGATTATTATTACTAACCAACTATAATGAATCAATCTAGGGTGACAATATATCATGGTATACAAATGGCAAGGTAGGGTATAGAGCAATTGGGTATAATAGCTAAGTCCCAAATTTAATTGAAGACATTTGTACATGTCAAATAATATGCAATAAAGTAAAACAATATAGCAGTTTTTGTAATCGTAGGTTCAACATGATCAAAGCACAACTTGCACGGCACTTGCTATAAACCGCTCTTTACTCTTTTAATTGATCTTGGCTTCCTCAACCTTTGGCTCTTCAATCGAATGCTTGACCTCCTCGCCCTTCACCTACTTGGGTAAATTCGACGACACGCCTAACGACAAAGAAGCACAAATACAACAAAACTCAAAAGCAATTCAAATAAACTCCAATTTAATATTAGATTGGTACTGAACGGAAGGATTGAATTTAGGAACTTATATTTGATCAAGATTGGATGAAAGAGAACAAAGCTTTGTAAGATTTATCGAGAAGGTTACGATCGATAATTAGGGAAAACGGAGTATATTCCAGGGGATATCCTTCGAGATTAATTAACTCGATTGGACAAATATTGACATATGGGCTCTTGATCTATAGATCGGGTCCATAAAGATATGTTAGTTCATGATGAACTAAACTGATGCTTAATGTTGACTTTTGTTGACTAAACAAATACACAATGACAAAAGAAAGATAGACTAATAGAATAGATATGGCACCAGGATATGACATATGGCCAATGGTCTATCGACCAAGTCCACGAATGAATTCTGGGTTAATGGCAGATTAGATTTTCAGGGATAAGACAAGGACGGATGGAATCGACATTCAGTGCGATCCGATCTGGGGTTCAGTCATACATCAAAGAAGAGACTTGACGATAACAGGGTGATGACGATATGTAGTAAGACAGTACAAATATCTTACTACGGTGGACACAACGTGGAAAACCGCAATACGGCAATAGCGGCTCACGATGAACTCAGTCCATCGAACCGGTCTTAAGTTAGGTTTTGGTCCGGCTTTGCAGATGATAGAAAGATAAAGCCAGACTCACAAGAAATAGGGTTAGATCACGATAGGACGATAGAAAGGATAATTACATCGCGCTACGCTCTTGCTGGAATACGCATATGCGATGATAGCAAAGCGTTAATGGCGGAACGTTAACGAAGAAACGTTAGCAGCAGAACGTTAACGATGGAACGTTAACGGCGGGAGGTTAACGACGGAACGTTGACGGCGGGAGGTTAACGACGGAACGTTGACGAGGAACGTTGACGGCGGGACGTTGACGGCGGGACGTTAACGGCGGGACATTAACGACGAATTGGACCAAGGATTAAGTCCGGGTTTGAGCGAAATGATTCAAGGATGAATACACTTGGCATAGGGTAGGATGGTAGGGTTGGCTCTGCGATTAAAGGTTTCCAAAGATGGCGAAACGAAATGCGCACCGACACGAAGGACCAGGCCAAAAGACGTCGGGTAGATTCTAGAACATGGCTTTGACGGCAACCGGGGATCAATGAACTTCAACGGTGGCCAAAACAGGGGATAATGATTTTCGACACAATGACATGGCCATGACAAACCAAAATGGTTGGCGGCACAAGACGACGCGCGCGGTGGCAAAAGGCGACGGTAACGAATATTAAAATTTTCGGTGGATGGAACAGAAGAGGGGAAGTGAGCACCACGTAGAACGCGGCGACACGAACTCAACGGTATATCCGGATTTGGAAGCAACCCAACGGACAGATCACAAACTACCGATGAACGGCTGCTAAAACTAATAGATCAAACGGTCATAACTATTAAAATAATGGATGAAACCTAACCAAATTTTACAGAGAGCTGTCTAGGATCATTTGGCACGATATGACGTGAACGGATCTGAGTTTTACCTTCTTGATCAACGGGGAACGCGCGACGAAGTTTTCTTCCGTACGTACGCAGTCTGATCGGGAAAGATTGAATTTTCTGCAGCAATCCCTTGGACAAAACCTTGAGTTAGGGTGAGCACCGTGTAGAGGACATCAAGAGGAGTCTACAGAAACAATTGCACGGTCAAACTCGCAAAAACGAAGGCGAACGGGTGACGGCAAGATTCGAGATTGGAACGGCCATAACTTTTGATTTCCTGGATGAAACTGGACCAAATTTGGTGGAGAGATAGATCTAACCATATGGCACAAGATGACACGAGAGGATTTCAGGAAAACTCATCGGTATGACGGGGAACGCGATGCCAAGATCGGCCGGCGATGGCGGCGCACCGGAAGAGCTCGTCGACGTTGTAGGAGAAAAAGGGTCGCCGGCAGAGTTCTGTTTGGAATTTTCCAAAACTGTTTCACAGAGGTGTTGCAACCTTCATGGGGGTGCTCCACAAACAATTTGAGGATGAACGGAGTTCGGGAGCGCCCTGTAGAGCTCGCCGAAGTTCTTACCGGAGTTAGGGAAAAAAAGCTTGCCGAGGGATCTCCATTGCGATTCTGATGCTGATCTTTTAGTATGATGTGGGGAATGAGGAGAGGCGTCTAGGGTTCAATTTTCAGCTACAAAGGAGCAATGGATCAACGGGAAAAGCTCACGGAGTTGGGACAGAATCGCTGGCCGGAGGTGCTCCGTAGGCATTTGCAAAATCTGATTTTACTGGATGTAGAGGACAGCAAGAGGAAGCTCTGGTAAAATTTCAGATCAAAATAAGATCGGGAGTGACCAGGAGAGCTCGCAAGTTATGCCTGAAAAACCGCCGAATTATCAGAGCAGATTCTCGATTATTTAGTCCGAATTATTAAGTATCACCCATAAAATCGAAGTAAATATCAAAAACCGTTTAAAAATCAGAGAAAATCTGGAACGTGACCCACAGCCTTAGTAACACAAATAAAATATTATTACATAAAATAATAATTTTATTCGTGTACAGTAAATACTTTTATATTGTTTTTAATATCTTTTTAATTTGGAAAATACTAAAACAACCCCAAAAATTCTAAGAAAATTCAGGGAGTTTAATTAGGACATTTTGAGATCAAATAAAATATTTTGGTACCACCAAATATTTTATTTTTGTACCCACATATATTTTTATTTTGTTAAAGCTTTCGGAAAGGCTTTAGAAAATATATAATTTGACAAATATAGAAAATGTCACAGAAATTCCCTTAGGTTTATTTATATTAAATAAGATAGTTTTAGCAAAACCAAATGTTTTATTTTGTCTCCAAACCATATTTTAATTGATGAGACTTTTGGAAAGATTTTGAAATCAGGATTTTAACAAATAATGGGAAAATTCACCGAAGTTCCTTGTGATATATTTTTTAAAAACAATTAATTCCAACTTAAATAGGGTTTTTTTTAGGAAATAGTTTTAAGTTTTTCTAAAAATAGGCAAAAGTCTTTTTCTTTTGAACTCTAGAGAAATCCAGAAAATAAAGAGGAGACAAATAAACTTGAACAACCAATAAAAATAATAATTTAATTTTCTTTATCCTATTTTTGAAATGAAAATTTGGGATGTTACAAACCTCCCCCCCTTAACAGAATCTCGTCCCCGAGATTTAGGCTGGCTAAAGAATTGGTTCTGGGAGACTCGACCTTCGAAGCTTTCAGACTGCAGACAACTTCACATGACTACAAAGCAACTTGCTATTCTGCGGTCTTGGTCAAGATTGAACATCATTTCGTTGAGTTGGTTCTTGAGAACAGCTCTTGATCCGAGGAACTCAAGTCGATTGATAATTGCTTCTCCGCAATTCAACGCCTTGAACGATTCCTTGATCCTTGCAAATTCACTACCAATGACCTTCTGAGTAAGGGACATTGACCAAATGAATCGCAACTCTTAACATCATGATCGAGTCATGGAATTCAAGATTCAATTAGTTTTATCTTATTGGACTTGTCAAAAGCATGGATAAAAATACTAGCTCTGTTGATCCGATACTATCTTTGTCGGTTTGGTTCTCAAGTAGCGATCGAAATTCTATATCCGCTAGATATTCTTTCCATAACGAATTAATGCTTCAATTACCATTGAAGTAAAGGTACTGATCTTCAATATGCTAAATCAACAAATTTTGTCTCTACATCACATTATCGTGAATTCGTGCTCTATGGCCAACATACACATGAACATTATCCGTAAAGTGAATGCTCAAAGACATATCAAATCCTTTATTGCCATTAATACTTTTGATTTTGAATTCTGGGTTAGATCGAGCATAACCGAATACCTTCTAATAATGACAAATCTTCTGGCAGACAAGCTCCACGCTAAATGGTACTGAATTGACCATTATAGCACACATATCACTTGCAAGTGAACCACCATTGCAGACAATATCTTCATTTACTATTAATGCTTTTATTTCAAACTTCTCATACCAACAAAACATTCATCTCTACTTTATTTCTTTTGCAAGGAAATCTTTAGATGGAATTCATTACTAATCTCCTCACTTTACAAATGAGTTATGACACACGCTTAGGGTGAAATCGTTGATCTGATCTTCATTTGATTGGCGTCGACACTGAGGTTTTGACTGTGGCAGAGTTGAGATTGGCTTGAACCGGCATGATTGCTTTCTTCTGAGGGCAATTGTTGGCAAAATGTCCGGCTTCTGCAGTATAACAGAGTTTATGGAAATTTTTCTTCCTTGGGCATTCGTTGATCGGGTAGTGTCTTCGCCGCACGCCTTTTCTTCAACCGGTTCTCTAGGCAAACTTCTCTTACGGTGTCACCACTCACTCTTGGCGTTATGTACTTAATCAAGTAACTTCGGAATAACCACGGTTGCGTAAAATAATTGTCTTCTCTGTGGACATCGGTTAGCATAATGACCTTCCTTCGACAAGAGTAGCACACACGCTTGCATCACAGCCTTGTTGGGTATAAATGTATGCTCATTATTGTTCTTCCGGTAATTCAGGGCTGGTTGCTTCAGAGGGCATTCTCTAGACCAATGACCTTGTTCATCACATAAGAAACATGTTGTTGGCGATTGCCACTTACTACTTTCTTGATGAAGACAGCCAAGATCAGGAGGCTGCATCTTTAGTTTTTCAAGTGGCGTCTCCTGTACAATTGATATTACACCTCTTTTTGACAATTCTTGAGTAATTGCAGCTCGAAGATTCTTCTGCTGACGCTGAGTCACTGCAGTAACTATTGGATCCAAGGGACATTGAGCTGGGCAATGATCTCGACCTTCACATAGGTAACATGTGATGTTGTTCATAGGGCACTCTCGAAAGGATGACTTCCTTCACAATCGGAGCAATTGATCGCATGCTCATCATGCCGTATGGCCTATTTCTCCACAAAGGAATGCATGCACGATCTTCTAACTTGTCAGCCGACAACACTTCAAAGAACAACGCCTAGATCTTGAATCGATGCGAGGTAGCATTTTGATCTCAATCTATCATGATGACACCATCTTCGTCAAGCAAAGGAATAGCGAAAAGCATCAACGAACTCATTCCTGTGATACTCGCATATTTATCTGTATTGACGGTTGCAAACCGATCCATCATTGTGGTTCTCACCGAGTTGATTTCCACTTCCATCGACTTTCTTGGTTCCACCTGCATCGCACCATCCGCTTGGTTGCTTCAAAGGGTTAGGGAAAAGGAAATAGCATAGATAAGGAATAATGATCCTAATACAGGGGAGATAGGTTTAACCCAACAACTTAAGCAAACAATATTAATAACTTGGTATGGTTGCTTATATAAGCCTAAGAGCTATGCAACACATACTGCACAATCAACAATCAAGGAACAACCAAATCAACCTACACACACAAAACTACCGTCTATAAGGGCGACATTCTAGCTTAAGAAGACGTGGCTCCCACACATGAGTCTCAACTAGATACTCGAAGCACTGGGTCTTCTAGTTTCAGGAAAACTGCATCGATCCTTCCTTCCTTGAGCTTGACGATTCCTGTCTTCACGATCTTAAGGTTCAGCAACGAGACACCCAGTACTTTCTCCTTAAGTGGGGGACATCGTTAACTACTTAGAACAACGCAGATAAGATTTTTATTTAAACCAGTGAGGAAAGATGAATAATTTTTGTAGCAAAAGGGGAAAGAATGGAAGAATAAGATAAGTCAAGAACTTATTATTCTTTCAAGTTAAATTTTCACTTTTAGAAAATACTTTTGAAGCTCCTAAGGAACGGCCAAACTATCTAGGGTCAAGACCTACAACAAGATGGCTCGATACCACCTCTGTCGGGACACGAATATGCAAATCCGACCCTCCGTGTATTCAACACTAGTCCAGATCACGCTAGTGCACACAGCCTCAACATAGATGAAATATCACAATCATACACAAATGAATAATAAATAAAGACTTCATCTATTAATATAGAACTATTGAACGACCTTAAGGTCAAACTTACACTTGTGAGGCCTTGGTGGCTTCAACTCAAAATAAATAAACAACAATGAATGAAGAACGCCGATTTAATCCCATCAATATACCACAGCAACTGACAGGGTTCAACTCCTAGATAATCGCCTCCTCGTGGAACTTCTCCTCCTTCGAAGTTGTGGTCTTCTCCTCAACTGATGATTTTGTGTGTTGCAAGGGGGTGAGTACATAAAGCACTCAACAAGTCGTGCACAGAATGCAATTCTAACATAGCTATATGCAAGGATTATTCCAAAGAAATGGCTAACATGGCTATTTTGCAAAAGCAAGATTTGTAAATTAATACAGTATATAAATTGGAAAGACAGTAAAACAAATAACTGTATTAGATAGATTCAACATTTCTCAAGTAAAACAAGTTTCCAATCCTAAGTCAAAATCCACTTTTCATGGCAATCCTGCCATCCCATTCCAAGTTTTCATTTCAAAAGTCTAACCCTTAACTGTAATTCCCGAGCTTTGCTCAATACCGTGAGCACGGCTATTCGAATAGGTTTACACTCTGCAGAGGTTATGCACTTTACCCACACGACGTGATATTCTCTTTGTGCCTCGCCATCAGCACACTTCCTTTGGTGTACCGGCAGAGAATTCATGACAAAGCCTTTCAGGAACCTCTACCTTAACCAAAGAACCTCTCCGGTGTTGCCTTCGCTATCACTCCTCTCACGCAGCAGTACCGGTATAGGACAGGCCAACACCGTTGGATGGGTACCAAGCCGCAGCACAGGTACGCTCCCGCGCACAGGTATACTTCCGTGTACTGTCGCCCCGAGGTATCAGAGGAAAGATATCAGAACCCTAATCAACTAGGTCTGTCCCATATCAGACATGTGGTCGCATGATTGACTCAGGTCAAAGGCTTGCAAGGTTAAGTCCTTAAGATGATCGAGGCAAGACTTCCACATACCCCCTGCCCATCGGGCCCACCTTGGCATTCTCGCCCCTTGCCACTTGCCCCAATCTAAATCATAACCACCCCAGTTGATTACCAAGCACCACGTGCATCGACAATTTAACCTCGCTATGCGTGACATCCTCTCGCCACCGCAACTCAATCTCATCGTGTGACCACACATGACACACAAGTTCATAACATCGTTCCATATTCCATTAGTCAAGATTATTTATCAAAGACTAAAGTACATGTGATGGCGTGGCATGACTAAGTAACTAATACGGTCTAACCATCCCATGTTGATTATTTTTACTAACCAACTATAATGAACCAATCTAGGGTGACAATATATCATGGTATACAAATGGCAAGGTAGGGTATAGAGCAATTGGGTATAATAGCTAAGTCCCAAATTTAATTGAAGACATTTGTACATATCAAATAATATGCAATAAAGTAAAACAATATAGCAGTTTTTGTAATCGTAGGTTCAACATGATCAAAGCACAACTTGCCTGGCACTTGCTATAAACTGCTCTTTACTCTTTTTAATTGATCTTCGGCTTCCTCAACCTTTGGCTCTTCAATCGAATGCTTCGACCTCCTCGTCCTTCAGCTACTTCGGCTAAATTCTGGACGACACGTCTAACGACAAAGAAGCACAAATACAACAAAACTCAAAAGCAATTCAAATAAACTCCAATTTAATATTAGATTGGTACTGAACGGAAGGGATTGAATTTAGGAACTTATATTTGATCGAAGATCGGATGAAAGAGAATAGGCTTTCAGAAGATTTATCGAGAAGGTTACGACTGATAATTAGGGAAAAACGGAGTATATTCCAGGGGATATCCTTCGAGATTAATTAACTCGATTGGACAAATATTGACATATGGGCTCTTGATCTATAGATCGGGTCCATAAAGATATGTTAGTTCATGATGAACTAAACTGATGCTCAATGTTGACTTTTGTTGACTAAACAAATACACAGTCAGACAAAAGAAAGATAGACTAATAGAATAGATATGGCACCAGGATATGACATATGGCCAATGGTCTATCGACCAAGTTCACGAATGAATTCTGGGTTAATGGCAGATTAGATTTTCAGGGATAAGACAAGGACGGATGGAATCGACATTCAGTGCGATCCGATCTGGGGTTCAGTCATACATCAAAGAAGAGACTTGACGATAACAGGGCGATGACGATTTGTAGTAAGACAGTACAAATATCTTACTACGGTGGACACAACGTGGAAAACGCGCAATACGGCGGTAGCGCTCACGATGAACTCACCATCGAACCGGTCTTAAGTTAGGTTTTGGTCCGGCTTTGCAGATGATAGAAAGATAAAGCCAGACTCACAAGAAATGGGGTTAGATCACGATAGGACGATAGAAAGGATAATGACATCGCGCTACGCTCTTGCTGGAATACGCATATGCGATGATAGCAAAGCGTTAACGGCGGAACGTTAACGAAGAAACGTTAGCAGCAGAACGTTAACGATGGAATGTTAACGGCGGGAGGTTAACGACGGAACGTTGACGGTGGGAGGTTAACGACGGAACGTTGACGAGGAACGTTGACGGCGGGACGTTGACGGCGGGACGTTAACGGCGGGACATTATCGACGAATTGGACCAAGGATTAAGTCCGGGTTTGAGCGAAACGATTCAAGGATGAATACACTTGGCATAGGGTAGGATGGTAGGGTTGGCTCTGCGATTAAAGGTTTCCAAAGATGGCGAAACGAAATGCGCACCGACACGAAGGACTAGGCCAAAAGACGTCGGGTAGATTCTAGAACATGGCTTTGACGGCAACCGGGGATCAATGAACTTCAACGGTGGTCAAAACAGGGGATAATGATTTTCTGAACACAATGACATGGCCATGACAAACCAAAATGGTTGGCGGCACAAGACGACGCGCGGCGGCGGCAAAAAGGCGACGGTAACGAATATTAAAATTTTCGGTGGATGGAACAGCAGAGGGGAAGTGAGCACCACGTAGAACGCGGCGACACGAACTCAACGGTATATCCGGATTTGGAAGCAACCCAACGGACAGATCACAAACTATCGATGAACGGCTGCTAAAACTAATAGATCAAACGGTCATAACTATTAAAATAATGGATGAAACCTAACCAAATTTTACAGAGAGCTGTCTGGGATCATTTGGCACGATATGACACGAACGGATCTGAGTTTTACCTTCTTGATCAACGGGGAACGCGCGACGAAGTTTTCTGCCGTACGTACGCAGTCTGATCGGGAAAGATTGAATTTTCTGCAGCAATCCCTTGGACAAAACCTTGAGTTAGGGTGAGCACCGTGTAGAGGACATCAAGAGGAGTCTACAGAAAAAATTGCACGGTCAAACTCGCAAAAACGAAGGAGAACGGGTGACGGCAAGATTCGAGATTGGAACGGCCATAACTTTTGATTTCCTGGATGAAACTGCACCAAATTTGGTGGAGAGATAGATCTGACCATATGGCACGAGATGACATGAGAGGATTTCAGAAAAACTCATCGGTATGACGGGGAACGCGATGCCAAGATCGGCCGGCGATGGCGGCGACCTAAGAGCTCGTCGACGCTTGTAGGAGAAAAAGGGTCGCCGGCAGAGTTCTGTTTGGAATTTTCCAAAACTGTTTCACAGAGGTGTTGCAACCTTCATGGGGGTGCTCCACAAACAATTTGAGGATGAACGGAGTTCGGGAGCGCCCTGTAGAGCTCGCCGAAGTTCTTACCGGAGTTAGGGAAAAAAAGCTTGCCGAGGGATCTCCATTGCGATTCTGATGCTGATCTTTTAGTATGATGTGGGGAATGAGGAGAGGCGTCTAGGGTTCAATTTTCAGCTACAAAGGAGCAATGGATCAACGGGAAAAGCTCGCCGGAGTTGGGACAGAAATCGCTGGCCGGAGGTGCTCCGGTAGGCATTTGCAAAATCTGATTTTACTGGATGTAGAGGACAGCAAGAGGAAGCTCTGGTAAAAATTTGAGATCAAAATAAGATCGGGAGTGACCAGGAGAGCTCGCCGAAGTTATGCCTGAAAAACCGCCATAATTACTGTAGCAGTTACTGATTATTTAGTCCGAATTATTAAGTATCACCCATAAAATGGAAGTAAATATCAAAAAACCGTTTAAAAATCAGAGAAAAATCTGGAACATGACCCACAGCCTTAGTAACACAAATAAAATATTATTACATAAAATAATAATTTTATTCGTGTACAGTAAATACTTTTATATTGTTTTTAATATCTTTTTAATTTGGAAAATACTAAAACATCCGCAAAAATTCTAAGAAAATTCAGGGAGTTTAATTAGGACATTTTGAGATCAAATAAAATATTTTGGTACCACCAAATATTTTATTTTTGTACCCACATATATTTTTATTTTGTTAAAGCTTTCGGAAAGGCTTTAGAAAATATATAATTTGACAAATATAGAAAATTTCACAGAAATTCCCTTAGGTTTATTTATATTAAATAAGATAGTTTTAGCAAAACCAAATGTTTTATTTTGTCTCCAAACCATATTTTAATTGATGAGACTTTTGGAAAGATTTTGAAATCAGGATTTTAACAAATAATGGAAAAATTCACCGAAGTTCCTTGTGATATATTTTTTAAAAACAATTAATTCCAACTTAAATAGGGTTTTTTTTTAGGAAATATTTTAAGTTTTTCTAAAAATAGGCAAAAGTCTTTTTCTTTTGAACTCTAGAGAAATCCAGAAAATAAAGAGGAGACAAATAAACTTGAACAACCGATAAAAATAATAATTTAATTTTTTTATCCTATTTTTGAAATGAAAATTTGGGATGTTACACGTACGTTTGGACATGGATTCGGAAAACTCCTTTTCAATCCAATAGTTGGTAGCGGCTCCTTGCAAAGTATGCCAACTCCCAAACATACTATGATCAAATCCTGACGAGAACCTATCAAAAGTACTCATGTAATAATCCCTTTGCCAAGTATATGAAGATTGAACTCAAGGCGAGAAGCATGTCATCCTTTGATGATTCAATCCATCTCTTGTATCCGTGATATATTAATAAGTTGTGATTGACTCCTCAATCACGGCATGGCCATGCACTTCCTTAATCATATCACACGAGTGGCCTTATCATATATCTCCGTTTCATTGGAGTGGCAAATTCCATCTTGATTGCTCACTTCCCTCTGCACGTTTTATAGTAAACATGAAAGCTACCTTTATAACTATCCAGTTAGGAAGTAGTGTTTGATAGCCCCAAGGAAAACTATTACACATGTAGGGAATATGACAATCTCAAGTCTAAGGATCATACATCTACTATGTATGATATATACTGATGACACATAAGAATAAAACATTCTCGCAGTGTCCCATTGCAGGTCTATCTAACTCATGTTCTTCAACATGCATCCACAATGTATAGATGATATCTCCATATCCCATGATCTATGAAGCATGATCATCGATCACTACATGTGCTGATCTATTCATCGTTGTCCTATACGATGATATCCGATTAGAGATATTTATCAAATTACATCAATAAGTAAAGAGCTTCATAAGCAAGTCACATACTTGTTAATCAATACAATGGTATACATTCATTGGACCAATAATCATATTATTATTCATAAACATAGTCTTGTTACAATAATCTAAATGATTGCCTCAAGGGCATAACACTAACATTAAGATCTATAGAGATAGGTCTAAAAAGCTAATTGGATTATGCCAAGATACATACATTGACAAGGTGTTGAAGAGGTTCAACATGCAAGATTCCAAGAGAGGTTTCATGCCCATGTCACATGGTATTAGCCTTAGCAAGACTCAGTGTCCTTCAAACCTTGATGAGCGAAACAGGATGAGTAAGATTACATATGCTTCGGTAATTGGATCTATAATGTATGCCATGATTTGTACACGACCGGATGCGTTGTATGCTCTAAGTGTTACAAGTAGATATCAGTCAGATCCAGGTGAAGGTCGCTGGATAGCAGTTAAGAACATCCTCAAGTACTTGAGAAGAACTAAGGATGTGTTCCTCGTTTATGGAGGGGAGGAAAGGCTCGTTGTGAGTGGTTACACTGATGCAAGTTTCCAAACCGATAAAGATGGTTATTGTTCGCAATCTGGGTATGTGTTCATGCTGAATGGAGGAGTAGTGAGCTGGAAGAGTTCCAAGCAGAGTACGGTTGCTGATTCTACAACAGAGGCTGAGTACATTGCGCCTTCAGAAGCTACAAAGGAGGATGTTTGGTTTAAGAAGTTCATCTATGAACTTGGTGTGGTTGATAACGCTTTTAGCCTATTGGATCTCTATTGTGACAATAGTGGTGCCATTGCGCAAGCAAAGGAGCCTAGATCGCATCAAAAGTCCAAGCACATTCAGCGGCGCTATCACCTTATCCGAGAGATTGTGGATAGAGGTGATGTGAAGATATGCAAGGTGTACACGGATTTAAACATATCTGATCCGTTGACAAAACTGCTCCCACAGCCAAAGCATGAAGCGCATACGAGAGCCATGGGTATTAGATACTTGCATATTGACTCAAGTGCAAGTGGAAGACTGTTGGTGATATGCCCTTGAGGCAATCATAAAAATGATTGTATCACAACTTATGTTTATGGAACAATATAATTGTTTGTCTTTTGAATAAATATTGATTGGATTAATCAACAAGTAAGTGACTTGTTCATGCAACTTTTTCCATATATCGATGTTATTCAATTTATCCCTCATCGGTTATCATAATATAGGATAATTATGCTTTATAGATCAGCACATGTATTGATTGATGACCAAGTTTGACGGGTCATAGAGATATGGAGATATCTAATCAATAATGTGGACACATGTTAGAGAACATACGTTGGATAGACCCATATGAGACACTGCGAGAATTGTTCTTATGTGTCATTAGTTGATCTCATGCATAGTGTATGTATGATCCTTAGACCTGAGATTGTCATTGGTTTCCTAGATGTGTAATGGTTCAGTTATGAGCTCCCGAACGCTACTCTTTAACCAGGTAGTTATAAAAGAAACTTTTGGGTTTACCATGAAATATGCTGAGGTACATGAATGATCAAGATGGAAATTTGCTCCTCCTATATAACAGAGAGATATCTCTAGACCCCTCAAGATAGATGGATTAAGGAAGTGCATGGCCATGCTGAATGTGATTGAGAGTCAATCTAGATAAATTATTCCACTACGGTATGACTGAAGAGATCGAGCTGTCATAGGATGACACGACTCTCGCCTTGAGCTCGATCTGATATCGTGAAGTAAAGGGAACATTACATTATCACACTATAGTAGGTTCATCCAAAGTTTTATGGATATTTGGGAATCGATATGTACTACTAGGTATCGCTATCGATTATCGGTCGAAAAGGTGTTTCCGAGTCATGTCCAAATATGCATGAACCTATAGGGTCACACAATTAAGGGGTTGGAATATAGTGGTACGGATTGGATCCATCACTAATGGGCCAAGTGGGTTTTATCCTTTAGTTGAGCCCTAATGTAGGGTTCGACCATGAGGGAGGGGGTAGCTATATAAAGGGAAGAGGGCACGGCCACCGAAATCCTAGCCATCACCACTTGAGCCTTCCTTTGCGCTCTGGTGCTGGCGCACCAACACACGACAATCTTTTACCCGAACGTGTGGACACCGGTAGAGGTGTTGCTGCTACTGCAACACTGTTCGGGACAATCGACCACCGCGTGAGAACGATCAACCACGGCAACGAGGAAGATCGACCACTGCAACTGAACGCACACTTTGTTGATTCGTGCTACATCAACTTCCTTCCGCTGCACTGCGTGTCTAGTGGTAACGATCCATGATTATCTACTTGCGTGGCTTTCTGGTTTACGAGGTAGAAATTTTTATTGTGCGCTAGTGTAGCCTACCCGTATCCCTTCAACTATGCTGTTTGGCTCAATCCACCCCTTGAAAACATACCCAAACCCACCCTCTTCGAAAACACTGTCTGGCCTAAAGTTAATGGTGGCAGATTAGAACTCTTGGAAAGTAAACTGAAGTCTCTTGGGTGGTGTTTTCTTGTCAGTTGATGCATTAACACCATTTTCTTCTTCAAGGTTTGTCTTAAAATGATCAGCAAGATCTCGATTGCTAGCATTTAGATATCTCATCTTCGCTGCTACAGAAGGAAAAGTGCTTTACCATTTCACCCAAACACTTGAAATTCGGCAATAGAAACTACTAAGTAGATATCATGGCTATACATATTTCTTATAGTATCCATGTTAATCATCAGAAGGTAGTATGATCAACATAACAGCAGAAAGCAACACAATTATATGTATTTTGTTCCTGAACAAAAGGACCAAGGACCTACTTCATGGTTCTGTCCTATTTATGACATGCTTCTTCAACTATTGCACAAGGATCAGAAAATATCATTTGTCAGTTGAAATGCATAACATAATTGGCATTAAAAATATGAGGTGCAAAAACCGTTGGTCTGACAGGGATTTCACATAAAGCATATCTTTTTTGGAATTTTTCAACGATTGCGCATTATCATAGTCCAAGAGAATATTAGGACATTTTGAAACAAAGAACTTTCTATAAAAATTCTAGAGACATTGATTTGTTTTAAAGTTCCTACTTCTAAACGAGAAACAATATGGCAGCACTAAAGAATGTGCAAGGACATGCTATAAGCAAAATTTGGAGAAGTCTCATACAAACGTTGTAGTTCTAGTTAAGCTGTTTTCCATGAGATATCTAAAATCGTCAAAAAATTTATCTTGGTCCTTTGCATAGATATTGATCCATCTGCAAGTAGTTTGTTTGGCATCGACAATTACAATGAGCTAACCAAAGATGTATATACTGAAACCAAATAAGTAAATACCTATTTGGCTACATTATTTAACTGTCAGTAAATTAAGTCAAACAACCAATTTGTTCCTAGAAACTTATGTTTTAAAGTTAAGCGCTGACTAAAAGAATTAAAGAAGATAAACTACAGGGTAAGCAAATAGAATTTAGAAACTTATTTGAGCTATAGAGCATAATATATGCCAGGATTATCCCAAACACTTTTTTGAGCTTATTTCATGTAAGACAAATAAATCAGCTGATGATATAACCATAACCTATGCCGAACAAACCCTAAAAATGACATGCAATGCCAATAAAAGCCTTTCAAGTTCAAGAATAAACCTTAAGCATTCGTCATCTTCAGTGAGTGCTCAATCTATGCAGCCCTACCATTATTGGCATTCCAGCTTCACAAAAGAACACAATACATTGCATTAGGATGATTTACAAAGGGTTAAGCTATGTCAAGATTTAGTTATTGACTCATGGTGATAGTACTTAAAGGGCATGATGAAAATAGCACATGCACTTACGTGAGGACGGCTATCAACTGTGGCTTCTCGAGTACATTGAAATAGGAGTGATAAAAAACATTTGGATTCCCAAATCCTTTACCTCCAATTGTGTGAGCTCCAAATAACACAACCATCTCCTGGGTCCTGGCAAGTATCAATGTGAACTTCAGACATGGAAGGACACTGGCTGTTTTCTGAAAACAATTGGTAGAAAGGCTTGGGGATCACCATATGCAAATAAACAATTATGGTTAATCATTGCTAAATAGGCACTGGAACCTAGCAAAAGATGTTAAAGAAAATGAGAATTCACGAAAAGCCCTTTCTGCTGAATAATGTTTTTGATGTAACAGAATCCAACGTTTCTTCAGGAAGTTTACCTGCGGATCAGCAGTACTACATAGACAAATGTGTTCTTTCAGAAGAAAATAGGTAGGTACTAAATAGAAACACCGCCTGGAATAGCTTATAGTTTGGCTAATAATGTAAGGATATTGTAAAATGAACAAACCACTAGATGTTGCACCTGGAATCTAATCGGTCTAGTTTTATTGAAATATCATGCGCTACACAGAGTGCAACTGACTTAGCACCATCCATGGCAATCAAGTCCACCCATGGCACTATTAGCGATGGCACTATTAGCAAAACAATAGTAGATTTGGCTTGAGGATACAACAAAAATGCAAAATTGAAGTTCAGTACAAGAAGCACATGTGCAAAGCACACACCTTGCTGAACAGGGTCAATTCCTTCTTTTGCTTTTTACAATATCTATTCAGATTTGAAGAAATTAAATAGATATGTCAAGTCAGGTGTTCTTCAGTAAGGACATGGCACTATTCATGGCAATAAGGGAAAAAAGGTCTGCTATAATGGTACTTTCAGGAGGGAAAAGACCTTTGTAGATTTATTTAGCCCAGCATTTTCAGGTCTGTCAACTTCATAAATTATAGAGCCATTCATGCCACCTGCAAGATATTGCCACCAATGTTTGTCTATTGTCTTCTACTTCACAAAAATCCATTTTTAGACATCTTGAACTATACTTTAGCCTATTTCCATTTACAATTTCTATCATCTGTCTTTTACACACGTGCCAAAATTGATGTTCGCCTCATCTAACCCAAGAAAACTAGACCCCTTTCAAATATATGCCAACAACTACGCAACCAAATTTAGATATCACAATAACATGATTTCACAGCATATCAAGATTACTGTCAAAACTACTGTCCGCCTCATCTAACCCTAGAAAACCAGACCCCTTTCAAATCTAAGCCAACAACTACTCGACCAAATTTAGATATCACAATAACATGATTTTGCAGCATTTCAAGATTGTGTATGCACTACCCGATCTAACACTACTATAGAAAAGGTCATCACAGACAGTTTTCTGAACCGTCTATAACCATATGTCAGTGATGTTATGGCATATCACAGACGGTTTTTAACTAGGACCGTTTGTTATATAGTAACATCACATACGGTTTTTAATTAGGAACCGTCTATGATATTGTGATGTCATAGACAGTTTCATTTTGAAACCATTTGTTACATCATAAAATCACAAATGGTTCCTAATTAAAAACCGTCTGTGATAAGTCTTCCTACAGATAAGCCTTTCTGTTTATTGGCTAGCCTCAGGAAATGCTACCACCCTTTGAAAAAAAGTAGATTACAGATTAACTCAACTCAGATTATAAGCATTACATCCATTTCAGATGACAAGCATTACATCCATTTCATATTACAAACATTACATCTATTTCAACAATCAACTCAGATTACATCACAACGCAAGCAGATTACGCATAGATTAATATTACACGGCACATCCATTTCAGAAATGAACTCAGATATATTAACCAGTGGAACTCAATATTATTAACCAATTAATTGAATGCACAAATACAATTCATAAATCCACAACACAAGTTTGACAAATTAACCCAAATGGTAATTCAGAAAAAACACAACTCCTGAAGTTAGACAGCATGGAACTCACCTTCTGGATTTAAGACTTGACTGAGCAAGAAGGAACAAAGCTGTCCTCAAATTTGCATTAGATCATTCTCTTCCAACGCTGTATATCATTGACGGTTTATGAAGAGTACCGTTTGTGATGATGTCACTGACGGATGCACTATAGAACCGTTATTAATGTTCCTCGTCACAGATGGTTTTTCAAAACCGTCTGTGATGAGGCGTCTAATATACGCTTTTCTGTAGTAGTGTAACCCTAGAAATCAAATCCCCCATTCGATCCACACAAGCACATAAACAAGCGAATTTCTCGTAAAAACATCAGCAAAAAATCGCCTGCATCTAATACAATCGTCGAAATGGAAATTTTCACCAACCTTATGGAAAGCGAGGTCACGATTGACAAATTAGCTCATCGACGATAGCCACCTATCACCCACTGAGGGCTAACATGACTACACTGGGACCTCATCTTCGTTAGTCAACCTACGATATCCCAATCGGGATTCGCGATTAGGTCACTATGGAACAGGGAGTAGAGGCAGCAAAACTGATGAGGACATCACTCCTTTGGATACGCGCATACATCATAGTCCAATGACAAGAGCTCATGCACTTAAATTAAATCATAAGTTCAGCTCGTTTCTCACTGTTCATAATAATGATATTGAGGATGAGATGCTAATACATATTTTTGATGTTTTACTACTTAGGAACATAGGAGAAGCACCATCATGACAGCCACAAGCACTCAGTTTGTTGACACAATTCAGATTGACGTCAAATCGAACCGGTCACTTCTACTCTATGTTGGTACACTTTCCAAAGGGCACCGTCACCTCCATGCAACCTCATCTCCAGCTGGACTCCACCCTTGCCGCGCCAAACCAAGCCGGACTCCAAGTCGTCCACAATTCGTGCTCTGTGTTCAATTCGGAGTCAGCAGGCAACACTGCATTAAAATAGGCATATCTCCCTCATACAGAGTCCAATGGAGGAGTTCTTGTGCTCTTTAGAAAGATAACAATGAAATATTTCCAATGGATCTAGTCCTAGGACCAGATTCATTGCGGATCAGCTGAATTCATCAAAATAATGTGTTGTATTACTTGGGTTGTTTCGGGCTTTGTATGCGTGTGGGGGCCCAAGCCCAGGTTGTGTGCGCCCCCTGGCTGCACAAACCCTAGCTCGATCCTCTCATATCCCTCCCTCTCATATACTCAGTAGTCGCTGCCTTAGACACTTGGATTTTGCTTAGATTACAACTAGACACTTTGTCAGTTTTTCACCATACATTGGTTTGTGGAACCCCACTCGTGTGCTTAATATTATTCGCAATTTCAGATTGCATCGTCTACGTTCTTGCTTATGTTCTCGATTTGCATATAGGGATAAGCCATCTTGGTGAGGTCAACCATGTTTGTATGTAACCAAATGAGCCGTGGTGTAGCGATTGCAGGGTTTGAATCAGTTCTGATTGGAAGCCGGATCGTCATCGTCGAGTTCTCCATCAATCGTTTAACTACCATCTGTCGGAAGATCAGGCCACCGTTTGCATCAAAAACCCTAGAAATCAAACCCCCAACTCGATCCACACAAGCGCATAAAAAAGAGAATTTCTCCTAAAAACATCCAGCCAAAAATCACCCTGCTTCTAATACAAACAGCGAAATGGAAGTTTTCACCAATCTTGTGGAAAGCGAGGTCGTGGTTGACCAATTAGCTCACCGGTGATAGCCACCTAGCCATCGAGGGCCACCACCAACCACTCATCTTCGTCGACTAGGCCTGCGAAATCCAAACTAGGAGCCACAATTAGGGCAACACGGATGGGGAAGCGGAGGCTGCCAAACACCCTTTGGAGTAGGGGATGCGACAGATCTATGGCTAGCGAGCTGAGAACGCAAACACTCTCCTCCTCCTCACCGCCCACCTCCCCGCTATAGGCCACTGTCCACCGCTCATCTTCGTCGAACGGGCTTGCGAAATCCAAACCAAGAGCCATGAATAGGACAACACGAACGGGGAAGCGGAGGCAGCGAAATGCACCACGGAGTAGGGGATGTGATTGATCTGCGGCTAGTGAGCTGAGAAGGTGGACGCTATCCTCGTCATGATGCAGCGTCATCTCCCCAGGCAGCGGCTTTTGTGTGGCTTCGCGGATGTTGGGTTGGATATAACAGTAGAGAAGTGCTAGAGTCTGGAGGCGGTAGGGAAGATAGTAGGTGCAACCCATCCATCTCAGCTGCTCGTGCCAGATTCAACGGATCAGTTAATCTGTAGGAGAACGGACGACCGCCACCAACTCCTAATTAGAAGTAGTAGAGACACACACACACAATATATATATATATATATATATATATATATATATATATATATATATATATATATATGGTCTAAAAAGGATATTTTCTCTATGTATTTTCATGCGATTTTTTTTGAAATTTTTAGGATGGCGAGTTTAACCAGTTTACTAACTAGTTCAAACAAGTTTGAACTGAAATTCAAACTAGAGTTTCCCTTTTTGATGATAGTTTGGTTGTAGGTATGTGTAGGGGTGGGCATTCGGTTTTTTCGGTTTGATCGGTTCGGTTTTTTCGGTTTTAAAATAATTCGGTTTTTGGAAACTAGCAACCGAATTTCTCAGACCAAAATAAAAAACCGAACCGAATTAACCAAAATATTTCGGTTCGGTTAATTCGGTTTTTCGATTAACCGAAATATGAATAAACACTAGGTAGATTAGATTTAGTCCTTCTCATATCACAACATAGAGTAGGGTTAAACCTATACAATATTCATAGATTATTACAATATAAGTATAATAGAACAAGTGAATATACCAAACATATACATAAATGTATTAGAATATGAGAATTGTTTAGTAATTTTAGGAAGAATATTATAAGAATGGTATTGTATGTGGGCTATTCGGTTATTTCGGTTTTTGGAAGTCAAAAACCGTACCGAACACCGAAAACCGAATTATACCAAAACAAAAACCGAACCGAAAACCAAAAACCGAATAAACCGAAATAATCGGTTAATTCGGTTCGGTTCGGTTCGGTTCGGTAATTCGGTTTTTGTTTAAAAATGCCCACCCCTAGGTATGTGCTGATTTTATATATAAATCAGCAAAGCATGTGATCCAAACTCGTTCAAAATCTTTGAATTCGATTATATTTTTTCAAAGGTATGTGTTTCATTTAAATTGTTATAGATGGGTATATACCCTAAAAATGAATGTTTTGAAAAATATACTCGAATATGGCTTGAATTCGCACATTTAAAATTATGGTGCCCAGGCACCATGGTGCCCCATTTCGGCTTCCTATATATAAGTGGGAGTATACAAAAGGTTTGATAACATAATGGTGGGCAATACATACATAAATACACAAGCAAGTTCATACATGTAATAAAATTGATCCTAGAACATGAATTATGGTTGAGCCATGTCAAAAAAAAAAACCTGGCCGCTCAATAATTTGGTTAAAAACAAATTGTGGCCATGGTTAAGTGCGAAGCCGAGCCATATATAGAGAGAAAAACAATCATTCTTCTCTCCAACCTCTTAAAAATAGGCCTATTTCACCTATCGTATTTATTGTTGAAGCCCAACATGTGCCTTAGAAATTGCCATAACGAGTGAGGTATATGACCACTATGTTTACATGAACAAAATTTTCACTTTAAAATGATTCTTATTTTTGTTGACATTAAGTACCAAAACATATAAACAAATGCCTATGAAGTTATTAATGCGATGCTATATACAAGTCTGATGTGTGGGAATTTAATTTATGCTGTCTGTATTGTTGGAGGGAGATCGTGTCACCTCCCAGCTTGGAAGCCTGGTGCCCCACTGAGTCCACAGAAGGGGGTACACATGTCCCATGGGACGAGCGTTTTGCCTTCATCCTATGGGCAGGCAACGAGCTCTCTCCAGGCACCTCGTCCGAGCACCCTGGGCACATGCCACCAGATCCAGCCACCCCGGGCGCATGGCATTCCGTCGAGCTCCGCCCTCCACGGCATCTTGCCGAACTGCCTAGAACATGGAAAGATGTACCTAACGGGATATGAATATGTAAATTTGAACCCTCTGTACTTACTGCACTAATCTAGTATCATACTAGTGCACACATTAGCAATATAGATGTAATATTAACTTCATACACAACAGAATAATAATAAACGAATTAAAGTTGATAATTAAATAAGTAGTGAAGTGACCTTATAGTTGAGTTTACATTTATTAAGCTATACATGGCTTAAACACTAAATAAGAATACTGCGACAGAATAGAAATAAACTCCAGCGTAAACCCATCGACCTGCCACAGGTAATCGATTCTAGCTTGAATCCTAATAATGGGTCTCTTCACAATACCCCTCCTCCAAATCTAATATTGAATCTTTTTCTCTAACTGATTGATGATGATTGCAAGAGTGAGCATATGGAGTACTTAACAAGTGCACATGACACAAGTTTAGTAACTATATGCAAGGCTTATTCAAAGAATGGCTGCTATGGTTACTTTTGCATAAATCAGACTTTAGCATTTGCATATAATAATAGATTGAAACCATAAGTAAAACAAATAACAGTAATAATAAGTTATTTAGAGATTTTTCAAGTTAAATTGGCATACTGCCCACACCATGTTCCTTTTCCTGGCACATAGCCTTCTTTCCAGTTTTAGTTTTATAAAATCTAACCTTTGTGTAAAATTTTCAAGCATTGTCTATAACTAAGGACATAACTATTTGAATAGTTCTACACTCTACATAAATTATACACATTACTTACAAGATACGATTATCTTCTAATGTCATGTAATTGATACACTTCCTTAGGCACGTGACTAAGAAGAGCACAACAAAACCTATTGGAAACCATGTTCGAACATTGACCCTCCCGATAAGCTTGATCTTGCCATTCCACCATCACAAAAAGCATAAGAAAGGGAGTGACTAACAGTTGGACTAAGAATATTAGCTATTCAAGATGTGGCGCCGCTACAGCACACAACCTCCCTAACCACGGACACATCTTAGTCTACAATATGAGGTATCACATGTCAAGACTCGGTAACTTACTAAGTTAGGTCTGTCACATTCAAGTGTTAGTGCTATGCCCTTGAGGCAATCATTTAGATGATTGTAACATGACTATGTTTATGAATAATAATATGATTATTGGTCCAATGAATGTATATCATTGTATTGATCAACAAGTATGTGACTTGCTTATGAAGCTCTTTACTTATTGATATAATTCGATAAATATCTCTGATCGGATATCATCGTATAGGACAACAATGAATAGATCAGCACATGTAGTGATCGATGATCATGCTTCATAGATCATGGGATATAGAGATATCATCTATACATTGTGGACACATGTTGAAGAACATGGGTTAAATAGACCCGCAATGGGACACTGCGAGAATGTTTCATTCTTAAGTGTCATCAGTGTATCTCATACCTAGTAGATGTATGATCCTTAGACCTGAGATTGTCATATTCCCTACATGTGTAATAGTTTTCCTTGGGGGTATCAAACACTACTTCCTAACCGGATAGTTATAAAGGTAGCTTTCATGTTTACTATGAAACGTGCAGAGGGAAGTGAGCAGTCAAGATGGAATTTGCCACTCCAATGAAACGGAGATATATGACAAGGCCACTCGTGTGATATGATTAAGGAAGTGCATGGCCATGCCGTGATTGAGGAGTCAATCACAACTTATTAATATATCACGGATACGAGAGATGGATTGAATCATCAAAGGATGACATGCTTCTTGCCTTGAGTTCAATCTTCATATACTTGGCAAAGGGATTTTTATATGAGTACTTTTGATAGGTTCTGTCCGATTTGATCATAGTATGTTTGGGAGTTGGCATACTTTGCAAGGAGCCGCTACCAACTATTGGATTGAAAAGGAGTTTTTCGAATCCATGTCCAAACGTACGTGAACCTACAGGGTCACACACTTAATGGGCTGGGACACATTAATTTGGATTGGATCCATAATTAATGGACATCGTGGGTTTAGCACGCTGATGGGCCTTGTTTTAGGGTTTCATCTCGTGGCTATATAAGGAGGGGAGGAGGGTGGGCGCAGGGTGTGCTTTCCCACGGTTTAGAAGTGATTCACTCGAAACCCTAGCCTCCTCTTCTCGTTGCCCCTGCCGAGCGACCAGGTGCTTGCACACCGACGCACGACATTCCATCCCTGGACGTGTGGACTACTGCGGTGACGCTGCTGCGACTGCGGCGTGGGAGGACAATCCACGGCGAGGCGAGGACGATCCTCTCCATCGAAGCAACGACTGCGGCGAGGACGATCCACTACATCGACGCTCGAAGGATTCCGCAATTGCGCGTCTAGTGGTAATCTTATCTGTGATCCCCTTCTTGCGAGTAGCTTTCTGGTTACGCGGTAGATTTTTTTTGTGCTAGTGTAGCATATCGCGTTCCTCTTCAGTGGTATCAGAGCCATCTCGTATAGTTTTGTGATCTGGATGTTGCACATATGATGTGTGTGGTTAGTAGATTGGATCTATTACATGTTTAGCCGGTTCATGTGATGAATTGGTGACGGCAGCCATCGATGAGATCGATCGGTTTAGGGTTTGAGGAAAGTGCAAACCGACTCAATCTTGATTTGGGTGAGTCCGTTCATGTTACGACGTTACCCTTACCGGTCGGGTTACCGCCATCAGGGTTTCTGTAACGTATCCATATGGGACCAAGTCAATCAGATTGAGTTGGATTGGGTCAATCTAGTTGATCCATGGTAAGCGCAAACCGATTCAATATTGATTTGGGTGAGTCCGTTCATGGTACGACGTTACCCTTACCGGTCGGGTTACCGCCATAAGGGTTTCTGAAACGTATCCATATGGGACCAAGCCAATCAGATTAGATCGGATTGGGTCAATTTGGTTGATCCGTGGAAATTTTGAGGGTGTTTTCCTTTAACAGAAGACATGCCTCTAAAATTTTTTTCCAAGGCCACCAGGGGTGCTGCCCCTCGGACCCCGGAGTCGTAGGGTTGCTTTTGTTTAACTCGTTTTTGCAGGGAATTATGTGAAATAGTATGGCCTATGTGTATGTGATGCATGTAATTTCCACATGGCCTGCGTGCCATGTCAAGCCATAAGGTTATTTAAATTGTATAACGACCTGCGTGCTGACTTGTGATGCTTCAAACCCTCATGTAAAATTCATTATCAAAAGTTGTAAGGTGTTGCATCCATAATGATGAAGACGATGGTATCAAGCAAGGTGGCTAGGTGAACAAATCAAGTAAGGTGGCAAGGTGAACAAACAAGCATGATGATGGAGATCGTAATGCTAAGGGCCATGCTATTTCACAGCTTATTTTGATTTTCTGTGGATGTGTGTTTAATCCTTGCTATTTTCTTTATGCTCATTGCATGTGATGCCATGTTCTTAGTAGATTTTGTTCATCCCTATAGTTAAAATTTTAAATCAAAATGTCCATCCAATTGTTGCACCTATCAAGAATTTAGATCGTTATTGATATGACTGCCAAAGTAGTATATCAATAGCTATCTTAATAGATGATAGGGATGTGTTGGACACATCACGCATTACAATGGTAGATTTAATCAAGCTATCAAAACGGTTTTGGGCTTGAGGACATAAGTGGTTGGGATTTGATTTCAGTAATGAAGGAACCTATACAAGACAATTGGTGTCTAGAAAAACACACATGAGGCAGGTTTCTTAATTGGCACCCGAATACGGGAAGTGCTCTCTCCCTCATGTGAGCCCTAGGGGCAGGTTGACCTGGCCATGAGTCAAGTTGACGGAGGCATTCATTACTTGTTTTCATACTCAACAAACAAGAGTTACATAAGATGTAATTAGCAAAGGTGTTGCTTACCTATGTCATTAAATTTCTAGCAGTGATGCCAAAGCTCACTAGTGTTTGATGAATATGGATCTTGAATACTCACTATGTGTCTATAAAAGTGACATAAAATAGGAGTGTCTTTTATTAAAATGTTTAATAAAATTTTTACATAAACATAGTGCTTATAATCTTTGCATGTTTTTGTTGTAGTTCAATGACACCTTCTCCTACTCCTGCTACACCTGGTTTTGCTTTGAGATCAGTTTTGGAAAGGGAAAAACTTAATGGAACTAATTTTGTTGATTGGTATCTCAACCTGAGAATTGTTCTCAAGCATGAAAAGAAGGACTACGTTCTAGAGAATCCAATTCCTGATGAACCAGCCGAAAATGCTCCTCGCAATTTGAAGGTTGAATATGAAAAGCATGTTAATGCTTCTGTAGAGGTCAGCTGTCTCATGCTAGTCACCATGGACTCTGAGCTCCAAAAGCAATATGAGGACCAGGATGCTTACAATATGATTGTGGGCTTGAAGGGCATGTTTGGGAATCAAGCAAGAGCAGAGAGATTTGGTATCTCAAAGCTTTTATTTGCTTGTAAGTCGGTCAAGGCGATCCGGTCACCCTCATGTGATCAAGATGATTGGTTATATTGGGAGATTGGAAAACTTGAGTTTCCCTTAGCCTCGGTTTGGCCACGATGTTATTCTCCGTCTACGCCTTAGAGCTTTGAGCCATTCATTATGAATTTTCATATGAATAGCATGGAGAAGAGCCTAACCGAGCTACATGGGATGCTCAAGGCTGCCGAGGAAAGCATTAAGAAAAAACCCAATCATGTGATGATGGTTCAGAAAACAACTTCATTCAAAAAGAGGAAGGCTAAGACTGGGGGAACGGGAAAGAGAAAGGGCAAGGGCAAGGGCAAGGCTCAAGATGAGATCGCAAGCCTAAAAAATAAGCTTCAGAAGCTTAAACTTGGCCCTCAACCTGATACCCAATGCTTCTATTGCAAGAAATCAGGACATTGGAAACGAAACTGCGAAAAGTACCTGGCAGATAAGAAGAATGGAAATGTGGTTTCCACTTCGTATTAATGTTATAGAAATTAATCTTGCTACTTCTTCACTCACTCATGGGTATATGATACCGGTTGGTTGCTCACATTTGCAATTCGATCTGAGGGCTAATAAAGAGTAGAGACTTGGCAAAAGGAGAAGTGGATCTTGCGTGGGGAATAAAGCAAGAGTTGCTGGTCTTGCTGCTGGCACATACCCATTGCATTTGCCTTCGAGATTAATTTTAGAACTCAATAATTGTTATTTTGTTCCATCTTTGAGTAGAAACATTATTTCATCTTCTTGTTTGGAACATGAAGGTTATGATTTCATAATAAAGAACTTTGTTTGTTCAATATTTTTGAATGATATGTATTATGGTCGTTGCCCCATGGTGGATGGGTTGTACATCCTTGAACTCAAGAGAAACTCGTCTATAACATTAATGTAAAAGGCATCGGCCTAATGATTTGAACCCTACCTTTTATGGCATTGTCGCTAGGTCATATAAATGAGAAGCGCATGAAGAAGCTCCATGGTGATGGACTTCTAACCTCATTTGATTTTGAATCATTTGAAACATGTGAATCTTGTTTACTTGCAAGATGACAAAAGCCCCTTTCACAGGTTTTAGTGAGAGAGCGAGTGAATTATTGACCCTAGTACATACAGATGTATGTGGACCAATGAGCTCGACTGCTAGGGGTGGGTTTCAGTACTTTGTAACTTTTACCGATGACTTTAGTAGATATGGATATATCTATTTAATGAGGCATAAATCTGAAACTTTTGAAAGGTTTAAAGAGTTTCAAAATGAAGTACAAAATCAACTTGGCAAATCAATAAAACACTTACGATCAGATCGTGGTGGCGAATACTTGAGCCAAGAGTTTGGTGATCATCTAAAGCAATGTGGAATCGTTCCGCAACTTACTCCACCAGGAACGCCTCAACGGAATGGCGTGTCCGAACAACGAAACCGAACTTTATTAGATATGGTTCAGTCAATGATGTGCCAAACAGATCTGCCATTATCCTTCTGGGGTTTCGCTCTAGAGACAGCTGCGTTCACTTTGAATAGGGTCCCATCAAAATCCGTTGAGAAGACGCCATATGAGATATGGACTGGGAGAAGTCCCATGTTGTCATTTCTCAAGATATGGGGATGTGAGGCTTATGTAAAACGTTTACAATCAGATAAACTCGCACCTAAATTAGAAAAATGCTTTTTTGTGGGGTATCCTAAAGAAACAAAAGGATATTACTTTTACAAAAGAAATGAGAACAAAGTTTTTGTTGCTCGAAATGGTGTCTTTTTGGAGAAAGAGTTTCTTTCAAAAGAATTCAGTAGGAGTGATGTGTATCTTGATGAATTTCGAGAATCACATGAATATGTTCAAGCTACAACTGAACCTTCACAAGATGTAAAAAGTGTTGTACAACCTGTGGAAGAGACTCCTGCCCCACGTAGGTCGGGGAGGCCACGTCATGTACCTATAAGATATGGGAATGACATATTATTGTTGGACAATGATGAGCCCACGACTTATGAAGAAGCAATGATGGACCCAAACTCCAAAAAATGGCTTGAAGCCATGAGATCCGAAATTCAATCCATGCATGACAATCAAGTTTGGAACTTGGTTGATTCTCCTGATGGTGTAAAAACCATTGAATGCAAATGGATTTTCAAGAAGAAGATAGACGTAGATGGAAATATTCAGATCTATAAGGCACGGTTGGTGGCAAAGGGTTTCAAACAAGTTCAAGGAGTTGACTATGATGAAACCTTCTCACCGGTAGCCATGCTCAAGTCTGTCCGGATCATTTTAGCTATTCTTGCATATTTTGATTATGAAATATGGCGATGGATGTCAAAACATCCTTCCTTAATGGGAATCTTTCTGAGGATGTATACATGATACAACCTGAAGGTTTTGTTGATCCTAAATATGCTAAAAGGGTATGCAAGCTTCAAAGATCCATTTATGGATTAAAGCAAGCATGTCGGAGTTGGAATATTCGTTTTGATGAAGTAGTCAAAGGGTTTGACTTTATCAAAAATGAAGAAGAGCCTTGTGTTTACAAGAAGGCTAGTGGGAGCGCACTTGTATTTCTGATTTTGTATGTGGATGACATATTATTGATCGGGAATGATATTCCTATGCTTGAAGATGTTAAGACTTCATTGAAAAGGAGTTTCTCAATGAAGGACTTGGGAGAAGCATGCTATATCTTGGGCATAAAAATCTATAGAGATAGATAAAAAAGTTTAATTGGATTAAGTCAGGAAACGTACATTGACAAGATATTGAAAATGTTCAATATGCATGAATCCAAGAGAGGTTTCATGCCAATGTCACATGGCATTAGTCTCTGCAAGAATCGGTGTCCTTCGACATCCGATGAGCGAGACAGATGAGCAAGATTCCATATGCTTCACTATTGGGTCTATTATGTATGCCATGATCTGACACGCCCGGATGTCTCATATGCTCTAAGTGTCACGAGCGGATACCAAGCGGATCTGGTGATGGTCATTGGATAGCCGTAAAAAATATCCTGAAGTACTTGAGAAGAACTAAGGGTATGTTCCTTGTTTTTGGAGGTGAGGAATATCTGGTTGCAAAGGGTTACACTGATGCAAGCTTTCAAACTGACAAAGATGATTTTCGATCGCAATCCGGGTTTGTGTTTACACTTAATGGAGGAGCAGTAAGCTGGAAGAGTTCCAAGCAAAACACGGTGGCCGACTCTACGATAGAAGCAGAGTACATTGCGGCTTCGGAGGCCGCAAAAGAAGCTGTGTGGATTAAGAAGTTTATCACAGAGCTTGGTGTGGTCGCTAGTGCCTCTAGTCCAATGGACATCTATTGTGATAATAGTGGTGCCATTGCACAAGCAAAAGAGTCTAGATCACATCAGAAGTCTAAACACATAATCCGGCGCTTTCACCTTATTCGCGAGATTGTGGATAGGGGTGATGTGAGAATATGCAAAGTACATACGGAAGCCAATGTGGCCGATCCGTTGACAAAGCCACTGCCACAGCCTAAGCATGAGGCGCATACGAGGTCTATTGGTATTAGATACTTAATTGATTGACTCAAGTGCAAGTGGGAGATTGTTAGTGCTATGCCCTTGAGGCAATCATTTAGATGATTGTAACATGACTATGTTTATGAATAATAATATGATTATTGGTCCAATAAATGTATATCATTGTATTGATCAACAAGTATGTGACTTGCTTATGAAGCTCTTTACTTATTGATATAATTCGATAAATATCTCTGATCGGATATCATCGTATAGGACAACGATGAATAGATCAGCACATGTAGTGATCGATGATCATGCTTCATAGATCATGGGATATAGAGATATCATCTATACATTGTGGATGCATGTTGAAGAACATGGGTTAGATAGACCCCCAATGGGACATTGCGAGAATGCTTCATTCTTATGTGTCGTCAATGTATCTCATACCTAGTAGATGTATGATCCTTAGACCTGAGATTGTCATATTCCCTACATGTGTAATAGTTTTCCTTGGGGGTATCAAACACTACTTCCTAACCGGATAGTTATAAAGGTAGCTTTCATGTTTACTATGAAACGTGTAGAGGGAAGTGAGCAGTCAAGATGGAATTTGCCACTCCAATGAAACGGAGATATATGACAAGGCCACTCGTGTGATATGATTAAGGAAGTGCATGGCCATGCCGTGATTAAGGAGTCAATCAAAACTTATTAATATATCACGGATACGAGAGATGGATTGAATCATCAAAGGATGACATGCTTCTCGCCTTGAGTTCAATCTTCATATACTTGGCAAAGGGATTTTTACATGAGTACTTTTGATAGGTTCTGTCCGATTTGATCATAGTATGTTTGGGAGTTGGCATACTTTGCAAGGAGCCGCTACCAACTACTGGATTGAAAAGGAGTTTTTCGAATCCATGTCCAAACGTACGTGAACCTGCAGGGTCACACACTTAATGGGCTGGGACGCATTAATTTGGAGTGGATCCATAATTAATGGACATCGTGTGTTTAGCACGCTGATGGGCCTTGTTTTAGGGTTTCATCTCGTGGCTATATAAGGAGGGGAGGAGGGTGGGTACATGTGTAATAGTTTTCCTTGGGGGTATCAAACACTACTTCCTAACCGGATAGTTATAAAGGTAGCTTTCATGTTTACTATGAAACGTGTAGAGGGAAGTGAGCAGTCAAGATGGAATTTGCCACTCCAATGAAACGGAGATATATGACAAGGCCACTCGTGTGATATGATTAAGGAAGTGCATGGCCATGCCGTGATTAAGGAGTCAATCACAACTTATTAATATATCACGGATACGAGAGATGGATTGAATCATCAAAGGATGACATGCTTCTCGCCTTGAGTTCAATCTTCATATACTTGGCAAAGGGATTTTTACATGAGTACTTTTGATAGGTTCTGTCCGATTTGATCATAGTATGTTTGGGAGTTGGCATACTTTGCAAGGAGCCGCTACCAACTATTGGATTGAAAAGGAGTTTTTCAATCCATGTCCAAACGTCACGTGAACCCGCAGGTCACACACTTAATGGTGGGACGCATTAATTTGGATTGGATCCATAATTAATGGACATCGTGGGTTTAGCACGCGATGGGCCTTGTTTTAGGTTTCATCTCGTGGCTATATAAGGAGGGAGGAGGGTGGGTACATGTGTAATAGTTTTCCTTGGGGTATCAAACACTACTTCCTAACCTGGATAGTTATAAAGGTAGCTTTCATGTTTACTATGAAACGTGTAGAGAAGTGAGCAATAAGATGGAATTTGCCACTCCAATGAAACGGAGATATATGACAAGGCCACTCGTGTGATATGATTAAGGAAGTGCATGGCCATGCCGTGATTAAGGAGTCAATCACAACTTATTAATATATCACGGATACGAGAGATGGATTGAATCATCAAAGTATGACATGCTTCTCGCCTTGAGTTCAATCTTCATATACTTGGCAAAGGGATTTTTACATGAGTACTTTTGATAGGTTCTGTCCGATTTGATCATAGTATGTTTGGGAGTTGGCATACATTGCAAGGAGCCGCTACCAACTATTGGATTGAAAAGGAGTTTTTCGAATCCATGTCCAAACGTACGTGAACCCGCAGGTCACACACTTAATGGTCGGGGCGCATTAATTTGGATTGGATCCATAATTAATGGACATCGTGGGTTTAGCACGCTGATGGGCCTTGTTTTAGGGTTTCATCTCGTGGCTATATAAGGAGGGGAGGAGGGTGGGCGCAGGGTGTGCTTTCCCACGGTTTAGAAGTGATTCACTGGAAACCCTAGCCTCCTCTTCGCGTTCTCGCCGAGCGACTGGTGCTTGCACACCGACGCACGGCGTTCCATCCCTGGATGTGTGGACTACTACGGTGACGCTGCTGCGACTGCGGCGTGGGAGGACGATCCACGGTGAGGCGAGGACGATCCGCTCCATCGACGCAACGACTGCGGCGAGGACGATCCACTACATCGACGCGCGAATGATTCCGCAAATGCGCGTCTAGTGGTAATCTTATCTGTGATCCCCTTCTTGCGAGTAGCTTTCTGGTTACGCGGTAGATTTTTTTTTGTGCTAGTGTAGCATATCGCGTTCCTCTTCATCAAGACATATAGTTATATGATTAGCCCAGTTCAATGGCTTACAAAGTTAAATCTTTAATTTAGCAAGGCAAGACATCTAATATACTTGTTCACACTAAAGGAGAAACATACTGTAGATGAGTTTTTATTGTACAGTAGAGACATGCTTTTATGACTCTATATAATTTTAAAGGTATTTTCAAAATACTACAATGGTCCCTCTACATGAAGTGTCGCTGTTGCTGAATGTCTTTACATTCTATATAAGACTTATACTCTCTAGCACCCTAATGAAAAATATATTCCAAAAATATATTGAAACCAATCATTGAACTCAAGACCTTATGGATAATAAGTAGCCTAACTAACCAACTCAACCAAACATCACGTAATATCCCAAATTTTGAGGTTTAAAAAATCTTTTGCATAGATTAGGTTTCCAAATTTTTTCACCAATTTTCCTTGAGTTAAAGCTTAACTATGACTTTCATAAATTAAAATGATTTAATTTTCTAGGTTCCTTGTGTTGCAAGAAATTTCCCATATTTTTTTTGGATTTTTTCGTGTTTATTTGCTATTTCTTTTGATTTACTTGAATTTCTAGCCTTTTCTAAAATTTGGAAATCATATCTAAATTTCCAAATCTCTCTTGGGCCAAATCTGATCCAGCCCGTTTATTTTCCCTACATATCAGCCCGTTTCTCCCTCTCTTTGTGCTGTTTCTTTTCCACCCCGCAACCTAGTTTCTTTTCTAGCCTGCCAACCCGCCTTGTCACGCCCAAGTCACCAGCTCAATCCGCTCTCTCTCATCGACATCCTGGTCCCACTTGTCAACCTTATACTACTCACCTTCGTCTCCATCGTGTGTCCGCGCTGGACTCCGATGTTGATGCCATAACTGAGCCAGACTTCATCGGCGCCGCCTACAAAAGGACAATCGGGACCCTCATTAGCTTTGCCTTCTTTTGCTGCCCCAAAAAACCCTAGCACAGTTGCCCAAGTCCTGTCATGCGCTGCTGCCTCAGTCGCCTTTTCTCATGACAGTTCACACCCCGCTAGTGTCGAAGGTTCACTGACCGGCTATCCCACTTGGTGGAGTGGCCAAACTGGAGGCGGCTAAGGACGAGGGGCTTGTCCTAGGTATCTTGTAGGTTGAGGAGTAGGACGACAAATGTTGGAGGATTTCCAAGCACGTGGCCTGGAAGTGCTGGAGCTTGGTGACTTTTGCGCTAGCCACTTGTGCTTGCGACTTTCCACGACAACCCGGGTGCTATGCTCCACCCGCATGGCTTTGTCCACTAGGGACTTGAAATCGTGGATGTCATGGGTAGCGAGGGCCCACTTGATCTCCTCATTCAAGCACTCCCGAAAGCACTCAAACTTCCTTGCCTCCTTTGATACCTCCAAGGCAACATAGCGTGACAAGTTGTTGAAGCGATGGAGGTATTCCATCATCATCAGACCACCATGTCTCAGCTTGAGAAATTATCACTTCTTGATTTCTACAAGGCTCGCTGGGGTATGAGCCCTGCGGAAAGCTTCCTTGAAGGGGGCAAGTGAGGACTTGGCCTTCAGGAATCATGACTCGATGGTTTTCCCACCAAGTTGCTGCAGCTCCTTGCAGCTGGTAAGATTAGTACATAACCTTCTCCCTATCATAACACTATGCGATGACCAACTTTTCAATGGAGTGGAGCCAATCGTCGTTGTCCAAGGGATCTGACGATGCAGTGAAGGTAGGTGGCTGTGTTGTCAGGAACATGCCCAACTTAGACTAGAAGGTGTGGAAGCATTTCCACCTCCTATGGCTATGGCGCCGAGGTTGGTGGTATTCTGCACAAGCTGTTGGAGGAAGAGGGTGTTCATTTGGCAACTTTGCTCAATTAGGAAGAGCACTTGTGCCATTGTAGGGGGTCCTGGCAGCTCTTCCTTGGGGATAGCTGTGTGCAGATCCTAGGCAGGTGGGGGACCTTTATGGCGCTCTCCATGCTACTGAGAGGAGGTCACCCTTATGGCAGGGTGCAAAGGATTTGGCTGACGAGGAGTAGGAATGCCACCTCTTGGTGGTTGAGACTATAAGTGTCATCGCTCCCTATGAGCTTGTTGACCGATCTTGCAACATATTACTAGTTTGAGAGAAGTTGATTAAGATGAAGGATATCCTACCTCAACAACAACATTGTGTGACAACACCCGACACACAAGTTAATAAACATGTTCCATAATCATTACGCAAGATTAATCATTTTTACATAAATTGATGACTCGTTGCACAGCTAAGCATACTACTTGCGTTCTAACTACCCATATTGGCAATTATAGCTACCAACTAGTATGAAACCATTCTAGTGTGACAAATGAAATATGACATACATTATGGCAAGGTGGATGTAATTCAAAGTGGACAAATAACTATTCCCAACATATCTGAAACAAGCGATAATTGAATTAACATGCAATAGTTTGAAACAACATAATATTTTAAAGCATGGGTTCAACATGATCAAAGCATAACTTGCCTTTAAATAGCTCTGACTCTTATTCTGGACCTTGTTCCTATGCTGGCTCCTCAACACAAACTCACCGGGTAACTCGACTTCTACACGTAACGAAAGAGAAAGCAATAAATACCAAAAACAGAGAGCAAGATTAACTCCAAAAATTAAATAAAATTCACCATTAAATAGAACTTGATTTTAAAAAATTTTAAAAACTGGAATCACCTCAATTGGAGCTCAAATGCAAAAGTTATTGCTATTCAAAGTTTGAAATAAAAGACGGTGCAACCACAGTGTGACACGTGGCCCAATCAGATGCTGACACGCGTCATCGGCGTATGGGCTCGGTCCACGACCGACGCTGGTTCACAGTGGACCAGCGACACTGTGCTCGTGCACTGGCTGACACAAGCAGCACACGTGGCACCATTGGATTGATGACAACTGGCACCAAACCAACGGACATGATTTAAACGTGCGGCGACGAAGATCTCAACTATTCACTCTAGATCAGATGGTAGAGATTAAAAGCAGTGGTGACACTTTAGTTTTTGCGTGACACGCGACAACACGGGATTGGCCCGATGCGCGGTGCGATCGTGATCATTTGGTTTGAATCTAACGATCCAGATCTGACGACACGGCGACAACGACGGGGACACATGACACAATCTTATCCGATCAGCACAGATCCAACGGAGTTGGTAGACGAAGCGGTGGTGCACACGCCGCACAATCTCGACCAGCCATCTTCAATCCGACGGCTTAGACTTGCCTTAGCGATACCACGCGATGCAATCCTCACTACACGATTTAGATCCAACGGTGGTGGAAGCTTGCGAAGGCGGTGATGGCACAGCAGCGTTGGACGGTGAGGGTCTTACCAGCGTTGAGGAAGAAGACCACTATGACGACGTTTGAGAGCGACTCCGGCGATGTTCTTACCCTTCAGGTACGCATCACAATGCAACGGACTCGAACCCGGGCACGAACGCGGCGGAGGACGACAGTCGACGAAGGAAACAACGAAAAAACCACGGCGGCACAAAGAAGCAACTACAACGAGCTTATGTGGGCGAACGGTAGTGGCTCGGGAGGCATGAGCTAGGGCTGCGAGTGCGTCTCGAAGTGCGCAACCCAGAGGTGGCGGCGCATTAAATAGGGGCTTCGACTTCCGTGTAGGGCGTGGAAACCAAAACATAATCTGCGACGGTGACGGAGATACGACCCAGATTCGATGAGTCGACGTGGCGCAACCACGACCGTCGACGCAGATCCGATCGAGCGGCTGGCAGCGAACGGTGGTGTGGAACGAATCTAGCCATTGGATCGGGATCCAACGGTCGCGTGGCTAGGGTTTCGCGGTGGTGGGCTACGCAGGCCAGCAACATGGGCAAATTGGGCCAGACCGATGGGTTTCGGCCCAACACTATTCATAGGGATTTTTAAATCATTTCTGAATTAAAATAAATTAAGCGAAATAAAATAGCAAAAATACTAGAAAAATCTAAAAAAATTCCAGAAAATACTTTATGACATGTAGAACCCAAATAAAATATTTCCAATAAAAGATCATTAGTAGTTTTCATTAAATAAATAAAAGATAGCAAAAGGCTTAATTCCACAAATCCAAAATAAATTAAATAAAATCCTAGAAAATTCATAAATAAAGGAAGAGCATAATAAATCTGGTAAAAGCAAAATTTGGGATGTTACAAACCTGCTCCCCTTAACGGAATCTCAACCCCGAGATTCAGGGCTAATTAAAGAATATGTTTGAAAATTCTAACTTCAGATCCTCCTCACGTTCCCACGTAGCCTTGCTCTCTGAATGATTGCTCCATTGAAGTCTGCAGAAACGGACTAACTTATTTCTGGTCCTGCGGTCAGCTACATCCAGAATCTTGATTGGCTGCTCCTTGTAGGTTAGATCCTCTTGCCGTTCAATTGAATCCAATGGCGTCTGCTCTGCGGGCACTCGAAGACACTTCTTCAACTGAGACTCATGGAATACATCATGTACTCCTGCCAACGACTGCGGCAATTCCAACTGATATGCAAACTCTCCCCTGCGACTTAAGACTTTAAATGGACCAACATATCTTGATGCAAGTTTTCCTTTGGCATGAAACATTTTTACTCCTTTGAGAGGGGTTACCTTGTGATACACAAAATCATCAAGCTTGAAACTTAGCTCTCGATGGCAATTATCAGTATAGCTCTTCTGTCTTGACTGAGCGGTATTCAATCTTTCTCTAATCATGGCGATCTGCTCTTTAGCTTCTTTTAAAATGTCTGGCCCAAAGATCGATCTTTCTCCTGTCTCATTCCAGTTTAGCGGGTTACGACAAGATCGATCATACAAGGCTTCAAATGGTGACATTTGCAAACTGGTTTGATAACTGTTATTATAGCTAAACTTAGCATACGACAAACATTTATCCCATGTAGTGGCATAGGCTAGGTCACAAGCTTTTAACATATCTTCCAAATTCTGATTGACTCTCTCAGTTTGACTATTTGTTTGAGGATGATAAGCTGTACTAAAATTTAGACGAGTTCCCATTGCTTCATGCAACTTATTCCAAAATCTTGAGGTAAATTGGGTACCTCTGTCTAATACAATCTTTTTTGGCACTGCATGTAAACACACAATTCTTGACATATATAACTCTACCAAATGATCTCCTGAGTATGTGGTCTTTACAGGAATAAAATGAGTGACTTTTGTCAAGCGATCAACTATGACCCATATTGAATCATATCCACTCTGGGTTCTAGGTAAACCGGTAATAAAATCCATACCGATTTTCTCCCACTTCCATTTAGGTACTTTCAATGGTTGCAACAAACCTGCTGGCCTCAGATGCATTGCCTTCACTCTCTGGCATATATCACACAAAGTGACATGCTCAGCAACTTCACGCTTCATATTAGGCCATCAAAATCTTACCTTCAGATCCTGATACATTTTTGCACTTCTTGAATGAATAGAGTACTTCGATTCATGGGCTTCCTCAAGAATCAACTGCTTTAATTCCTTCTTATTTGGCACACAAATTCGACCTTTCATCCATAAGGTTCCCTGCTCATCCAAAGTAAAATTCTTAGCTTTTCCTTCATCAATCTTGGACTTAATCCTCTTAATTTTGGTGTCAACTTTCTACCCTTCTCTAATTTGATCCTCCAAGGTTGGCTTCACTTCCAGGGTAACTAGAAATCCTTTTGGAACCACTTCTAATCTCAGCTTCTGAAATTCCTTGCATAACTCAGGCTGATCCTTCTGATCTAAAATGTTAGTGCTGTAACTTTTTCTGCTTAAAGCATCGACTACCACATTAGCCTTCCCAGGGTGATAATGAATTCCTAGGTTATAATCCTTGATTAACTCTAACCATCTCCTCTGCCTCATATTCAGGTCTGATTGAGTGAAACTATACTTTAAACTCTTATGGTCTGTGTATATTTCACAGCAATTTCCAATAAGATAGTGATGCCATAACTTTAAGGCATGCACTACTGTAGCTAATTCCAAATCATGCGTCGAGTAGTTCTCCTCATGTGGCCTCAACAGCCTTGATGCATATGCAACAACCTTACCATTCTGCATTAGCACATATCCAAGTCCTTGACGCGAAGCATCACAATAGATATCAAAACTATTCTGAATATCTAGCAACACTAGTACTGGTTCAGATGTTAACCTTTTTTTCAATTCTTTGAAACTCTTCTCGCAATCTGGCGTCCTTGCTTGCGTTAGGGGTCTAGCAGTTGTCGAAAATCCCTCAATGAATCGATGGTAATATCCCACCATTCCAAGAAAACTGCGAATCTAAGTCACCGACTTTGGTTATTACTAATGCAATACTGTCTCGACTTTGCTGGAATCAACTGCAACACCTTTGACAGTCATCACATGACCAAGAAATTCCTCTTTCTTCTTCCAGAAGTCACACTTACTGAACTTGGCATACAATTGCTGCGCTCGAAGCTTCTCCAAAACTAGCCTCAGATGTTCTGCATGATCTTTCTCCTTCTTGGAGTAGACAAGAATGTCATCTATAAATATGACAAAAAACATATCCAGATATTCCATGAAAACCTTATTAATCATATTCATGAAATACGCAGGGGCATTGGTCAATCCAAATGACATAACTATGAACTCATAATGACCATATTTGGTTGAAAATGCTGTCTTGGGTATGTCTTTCACGCGAATCTTCAGCTGAAGATATCCTGATCAAAGATCTATCTTAGAGAAAATTTCAGCTCCTCTTAACTGATCAAACAAATCATCGATCCTGGGTAGCGGATACTTGTTCTTTATGGTCACTTCATTTAGAGCTCGATAATCAATGCACATTATCTTGCTCCCATCCTTCTTCCGAACAAGCAAAATAGGTGCTCCCCATGGCGACGAACTTTGCCTGACAAAACCTTTTTCTAACAATTCCTCAATCTGTTTCTTCATTTCTACCAACTCATCCGTAGACATCCAGTATGGTCTCTTGGCTATTGGGGCTGTACCAGGCACCAATTCTATCACGAACTCGATATCTCGATCAGGTGGCATTCCAAGTAAATCCTTAAAAAAAATCCAGGTATTCATTCACAACTGGTACTTCTTTAATGCTGATTGCTTTAACACTATTAACCATCATCTAACCTTTGCGAATGGCGATTGCTTGGACTTCCACTCTTTCACCTCTCGGGCTTTCAATTTACACTACTGTTCTACCATAATCCAATACGACCTTGTGCTTAGACAGCTAATTCATTCCAAGGATAGCATCTATTGTTTGAGTATCTAAGATAATAAGGTTTGCTAGAAACTCTATTCCATTCAAGAGCATTTTTACTCCCATGTATCCTAGGTTAGATCGAAGTTCTGATCTAGGGGATTGTATCAAAAGCATGCACTTAAGGCTCATCACTTCTAACCCATTCCAAACAACAAAATCTTGAGAAATAAAGGAATGCGAAGCTCTAGAGTCAAATATAACTATAGCAGGTACTGCGTTAACTAGGAACTTACTCAGTACGACGTCCAATGCTTCCTAGGTCTCATCAGTCGTGATATGGTTGACATGACCTCTCACCATGGCTTGAGTTGTGGCTCTATCTTGAACAGATCCACGGTTCCCTCCTGGTACAGGCATCTTGGCCAGTGTAGATCCAATGTTGAAGCGAACAGGTGTAACAACTCCTCTCTTCGGACAGTTATTGGCGAAATGTCCTAACTCATTCCAACTAAAACAGCGCCTCACTGTCAATTGCTAACCTCCTCCTTGTGCATTATTGATCTAAACAGGTGTTTGAAAATTCTACCCAGTGGGACGTGGTGTGGAATAAGGTGTCTTGAAAATTGCCTTAGGCTGAAACCTGACAAACTGCTGCGGTGTAACCCTCAACTTCTGTTGTCCTTGTTGAGCTCCTTGCTATCCAAAATTTAGCCCCTTCATGAAGCGAACTATCTTGCCATGTCGGTCGCTACATCTTCAGGTGCATAGCGAGCTAGCTGCGTGAACCGATTCAGATAATCTGCCACTAACTGGCTTCCCTGTTAATGGCCCTAAATTCTTCCTTCTTTAAGTCCAAGACACCTTTAGGAACATGATACTGACAAAAAGTAGCGAACAATTCTTCCCAAGTGATCTCTTATGGGTTCTCCTACGATACGCAGTAATTCTCCCACCATTCAGCAGTTGTGCCCTCGAGCTGATGATTGGCATAAAGCACCTTCTCATTTCCCTCAAACTGGGTGATATGCAACTAAAAGACCATGTGGAGGTCTATCCTTGATGGTGATGAGTAATTGACTATGTTTTAGCATGAAGTGCTTGAGTTTGATTTGAATTGGATTTTCAAATTTGAAGCAATTTGAGTTGAGTCTGTAGGAGCGGCACTACCGGCCTCTGGGAGCGGTAGTGCTGGTAAAATTGGCACTATCGGCCCAAAGGGGCGGTAGTTATTTTACAGAGAAGGGTTTTCGCGAGTTTTTAATGCAAGCGGCACTACCGGCCTCTAGGGAGCGGTAGTGCTGGCAAAAGCGGCACTACCGGCCCTAGGAAGCGGTAGTGCCGGTCTTTAAGTGAATTTGTGGGGATTCAATTTTAAAAATTGTGGGCAATGCTATGTGATTATTTCCTTGTTTAATGGTTGCAGGTCGACGAAGCTAGATCATGGTGAGGAGAAGGATGATCGGGACTAGGCGAAGTGTGCCGAAGATCCAGACGGTCGGGGATCGCCGGAAGATGACTGGAGACAGAGTCATGGCAAGCCGTGAAGACAAGGAATAGACGAGATGCTAGCTAGGCGCTGCCTGGATCAATGAGGGCCATTGGATCTTGGTCTAGTTGACACGTTAGCGGGTCTAGTTAGTACGCTCTGAAAACTGTGCAAGTGAACCCATTTGCTTGTTGGGTTTTGGGTTAGACTTGCATGGCTGTATGAGTGGGTCAATCCTAGCCTTTGATGGTGTGCCTTAGGGTTTAGGACTCATCCAAGGGTGGAGGGTGACCCAAGAGTAGTATAAATAGAGGGGTAGGGGTGCCTTCCCCCTCTTGAAGGTTTTAGAGGTTCTTGTAGTCCTTTGTGCTTTGCCCACTTTGTTGCGATGCTTTGTAAACCTCCTTTCCAGAAATGAAAAGCAATTCCTCTCAATTCTAAATTTATTTTCTGCATTTACATTCCGCACTTAAATTCAGTCTTTACATTATTGCAATTTACATATATGCAATTTGGATTTGCCTCCCCTCTTTCTACATGCTTTTGGATCTTTTGCTGAGGATGTATGATTGATGGATGAGTCCTCTTTAGACCGTATCCCAATCATCTAGGCAAGTCTTGAGTTCTTTCTCGAAAGAAACCGTTTTTTGTTCTTGAGAGGGTCAATCTTGGAAGAATGAGTTTTGGGTATTCTTGTCTTGTGTTCTAGCTTGCTATGACATGTGGGAAGTCATCTAGGATCATCTTGATCATCAAGAACCCACGAGTTAGCTGAGAGCCAAGTTTTTGTTCTTAAGCCCGTTCTTGTGCGCCCTTCCGTAAAATTGAAAAAAGGTTAGAACTTTGACGTCGATTCTTGCAATCGAGGGTTGGAATAGGTTCTTGACATCCATAGGAAGGTGTCTACAAACTTTCATTGAGTTTGGATCAGCCGATCAAAAGATTTCTCAATTTTCCTTTTTGAACCCGTGCTGAAATCACTATTCATTCGCATGTTTTCCTGTAGGGCACTACCGCTACATACCCCAGTAGTGCCGAGTTTGTGGTAGTGTCAACCTCAAGCTGAAATTTCTGAAAAACTGATTCTTCCGCTTCTATTTGTTTTCTATGGTTTTTGGCTTGGTTTCTTTGTGGGATAGAATTTATTTTGGGATCATTCACCCCCCTTTGATCGCCATCTCGGTCCTTCAATTGGTATCAGAGCCGGTTTAGCTCTTTCATAGATCTTGATCGGTCTTAAGAGCCATGGCGATGGGCAAGTATTCCACCAAGTCTTCTATTTTTTCTGGAGTTGATTTTCTGTTTTGGAAATCGTGGATGGAGTCATACATCACTGTCTAGGGCTTCCTGATATGGTAGAAGGTGAAACTCCCGTATGAGGTTCCTGCTGATGAAAACGTCACAGCCGGCAATATGGCTGACATTGAGGCGAACGCTAAGGCAAGGAACATTCTCACACAACGTCTTAGCTGCAGTGAGTATGATAGGATTTCTCACGTCCGTCCCGCTCACAAGATTTGGGTGACCCTCGATGCTTACCATGAGGGCACTACTCAAATCAAGACCGTGAGGCAAGACCAGTACAAGCGTGTGTACAACAAGTTTGAACAAAACACTAGTGAGAGTCTTGATGAGTGTTTCAGTCGCTTTACTAAGATTTTGAGTGATCTTCGAGCAGTTGGTTGCATATACTCTGACTCGGATAATGCTCGCCATTTCTGGACTGCACTCGATCTTAGAGTTTGGGAAATGAAGGTGACCACCATCAAGGACACTACCAACTTGTCGACTCTGACTCTTGACGGGCTTTATTCCCCCCTCAAGACTCATGTGATCGATGTCGTCTCTCGAAAGATGAAATCTCAGTCGATGGCTTTGGTCACCGATCCCATTGGATCTTCTTCTTCTGATTCTTCTGTTGGTTTTTCCCTCTCCACCCTTTGTGAGCTAAGCTATGACCAACTGGAATTTTTTTTAGAAAATGAGCTTGCTCTTCTTGCTCGCAAGTTTTCGCATGCCTACAAGAGGGTGAGAGAGAGGAAGAGAGGTGGCATGATCACCTGCTTCGAGTGTGGTGGCCCCAACCATATTCGAGGGAATTGCTCCAAACTGGAGAAGGCAAAGAACGACACCGGCGATTCAGTAAAGAATGATTACATCGACTAGAACCACAACAAGAAGCCTCCAGTTCGCGAGCCGGCACGTAAGAAGAAGTACTGCAACTTCTCCAAGAACAAGAAGCTCTTCCACTGCATCCTTGCCGCGCTTGACGACATCAACCTCTCCGACACAGAGACATGGAGCGGCGAGGGTGAGGATGAACCGCAAGAGAAGAAGGGCGGTGACAACTTCACCGGCGTGTGCTTCATGGCAGAATTTAATGCTAGAGCTAGAGCTAGGTGTATGGAGCTAGAGAAGGAAGTATGTACCTTGACTCGGGAGTTAGTTTCTCTTAGATCTTCTCCCTCCCGAGTCACTGATGACTGTTCTTGCTTGAGGAGTTAGAGAACCTAAGAACCATACATGATAGTGTGCTTGCTGAACTTGATGGTCTTAGGTTGAAGAATGCTAGCACTAGTTCTGTTGATGCTATTCCTGTTGACGCTAGTTTTCTTCATGCTCACTCTACTCCCTCATGTGAAAATTGCCCTAAATTGCTTGCTGAAATTAATGCCATGAGCGATCACCTTAGGAAGCTTTCTTCTAGAAATGATGAACTTAAAATGCATGCTTCTAAGGACTTAGTCAGCTCATGTGAGGGCTGTAGGCAACTAAAACTTGATAATGAATCTTTAAATATTAAGTGTGCTAATCTTGCTAAGGACTTACTAGCTAAGTCATAAGAAAGTTGCTTGCGATGTGCTGAGATTGAGGGGGACTTGGATAAAATCCATGTCGAACTTAGAAAGAAACTTGAGGCCCTGACCCTTTGGATTAGAAATGCCCCTTGAGTTTCATGTGAGGCCCTCAAAATTGAGGCAGCCGTGCTGAGAGAGAAGAATGCAGGTGTTGATAGATCTTCTCTTCCTGGTTCTTCTTCCTCTTCTTCCCCCTGTTCTTCGTGTGCCTCTTTCTTCTGGGAGTGTGAGTATCTCATGAGCACTCTCGAGAAGTTTAGAGGCAAGAAGAAGCTCAATCTCATTCTAGACCAATCCAAGATTAGCCAATTCAATCAGGGTCTATGATTTGACTACTTGATGCATGCTAGGGCGCATCCTCCCACCATTGTGCGTGGATCCAAGAGTAGTGAGATCGTGGTAGCTCCCAGGGTGAGTACCACTGTATGTAGATCTGCCGGGTTTGTCCATGGGATCTCTGATCAGAAGGTTGCTCCTCCTGCTACTTCTGCCTTTAGCAAGGGGAAGTATACTTGCACCTTCTGTCAGAAGGATGGACATTTAGCAGATTTCTGCTTCAGTCGCGCCAAGATCACAAGGCGTGAGCATGTTGCTGCTCTTAGGGGTATCCAGGGTCGTCCCCAGACTCTGAGTGCTTCTAAGGTACGCACTACTTCTAGATAGGTTAGAGAGTTGCCTGTTTTTGGGCAGCGTCCAGGACTCAGTTTTCAAGCTGTTCAGTTGAGTTTTAGTTCTGGAGCTGCTCGTGGTCAGTCTTTTCGCCATCCTCTTGATATGCCTCGTTTTTCCCATCGAGGTAGATATCAGCGGTGTGAGGTATTTCTGATAGGAGATTCAGGCAGCCTTACTGGGACGGTCCAACCTTTGCACCATGGCGGACCAACCCAGTTTCGTCTCCTAGATCTTCTACTAATGCTGTTTCTATTCATGTGAGAGACACTAGAGTCCAGTCTTCTACCCAGTAACGAGTCTTGATCAGGTTCGTCAGGTTGGGAAGGGAGATGTTTGGATTATGGACTCCGGTTGTTCTCGTCATATGACCGTAGACTCATTGGTTCTCTTCCCTAGTCCGAGCCCCCGGTGATGAGTTGATCACTTTCGGAGATGCTTTTTCAGATAGAGTCATTTTTAAGGGTACCATTTGCATTAATCAGAATTTCATTCTTAAGTATGTTGCCTTAGTAAGTAAGCTACAGTATAATTTGCTTTCTGTTTCTCAAAGTAGTGCCTGTAGAATCCTCGATTCTTCAGGAGGGTTAGTTTGCGGGATTTCTAGATATGGGAGAGTCTTTCGTGCTGATTTTTCTGCTTCTTCTGGAGACTCTCTCCATTGTTTGATTGCTTCAGAGTCCCATGATCTCTCCTTCTGGCATAGGAGACTTGGTCACATTGGATTTGATCATTTGACCAGAGTTAGCAGCCATGACCTCATTCATGGTTTGCCTAAACTCAAAATGGTAAAAAACTTAGTTTGCTCTCCTTGCCGACATGGCAAGATGATTGCTGCTTCTCATTCGCCAGTCATAGTTGTGATGACTGATGCACCAGGACATCTTATAAATATGGACACTGTTGGTCTTGCTAGAGTGCACTCAGTGGGTGGGAAGTGGTATGTTCTTGTCATTGTTAATGATTTTTCGAGGTACTCTTGGGTGTTTTTCATGGCCTCAAAGGATGAGTCTTTTACCCATTTCAGGGGTCTTGCTATAGCTACTGCTTGTCATGTTTCTAATCGCATATTATTGAGAGCACATTTGCACCGCACTTCTTACGAGTTGAGGTATGAGCGAAAGCCTAGTGTTTCTCATTTTCGTGTGTTTGGTTGCAAGTTTTTCATTTTGAAGTCTGGTAACCTGGATAAGTTTGAGTCTTGTTCTTTTGATGATATCTTTCTGGGTTATTCGATTTCTTCTCGTAGATATAGGGTATGTAGTTGCAATGCGCATAGGATCATAGAGACCTGCGAGGTGACCTTTGATGAGCTAGCCCAGGAGCTAGACCTGATATTTCAGGCTCTTCTTCCACCTCCGAGACCATTTTTGTAGAGGATGAGGATGAGGGAGATGATAGTGTTCCACCTGATCCTATTCCCTCTACACTTGAGGTGCCACCAGTTTCTATTTCTACACCTCAGGGAGACCAGCCCTTACGTTCAGACTCTCATGCAGCTAGTGGCTCTGATCCTACCTCTTTTGTGCATGAGATAGAGGCCACTTCTGCTTCTGAACCTCTCCATCATATTCAGCGCTCTCATCCACCTGATCAGATCATTGGTGATCTGTTTGAGTGGGTCACTCACTCAAAATCACGTTTGTCCAGTTTCTGCCTTCACTCTGCCTTTGTTGTCTCTTTTGAGCCGAAGGATGTGACTCATGCATTATTCAACGAGTCTTGGATTAATGCTATGAATGAGGAACTTGAAAACTTCGAGAGGAACAAAGTCTGGCAGCTTGTAGAGCCCCCATCTGGTCATAATGTCATTGGGACCAAGTGGTTGTTAAAAAACAAGCAGTGTGAGGATGGAGTTGTCATTCGCAACAAGGCTAGGCTAGTTGTATAGGGTTTTCTCAGGTTTAGGGTCTTGACTTTGAGGAGACTTTTGCCCCTGTAGCTAGACTAGAGTCTATTAGGATCCTGCTTGCATTATCTGCATCCAAGGGCTTCAAGCTTTATCAAATAGATGTCAAGAGTGCATTCCTCAATGGGTATATTAAGGAAGAGATTTGAGAACCCCAAGTTCCGACCTTTTTCAAATTTTCGGAAGGGTGCACAAAAACGGGTTGAAGAACGGAAACTTTGCCCTTAGCTAGCTCATGGGTTCTTAATGATCAAGATGATCTTGGATGGCTTCGCACATGTCATAGCAAGCTAGAACACAAGTTAAGAACACCAAAAACCCGATCTTCCAAGAATCATCCTCTCAAGAACAAAAATCGGTTTCATGCAAAGAAGAACATAAGATTCACCTAGATGATTGGGATATGGTCTGAAGAAGACTCATCCATCAATCATACATCCTCAGTAAAAGATCCAAAAGCATTTAGAAGGAGAGGAGGCAAATCCAAATTACGTAAATGTAAATTGCAAGAAAGTAAATGCGGAATTTAAATTGCATAATTTAAATGCATAATGTAAATGCAGAAAGGAAAGAAATGATTTGGGGAACATTTTCATTTCTGGAAGGAGAGGTTTACAAAGCCTCACAAACAAGTGGGCAAATCTCAAAGGAGCACAAAACCATCAAAACCTTCAAGTGAGGGAGGGCTACCCCTACCCCTCTATTTATACTACCTTTGGGCAACCTACCACCCTTGGATGAGCTTCTAAACCCTAGAGCACTCATCAAGGGCTAGGATTAACCCACTCAACCAGCCATGCAAGGGTTCACCCAAAACCCACAACACATAATGGGTTTTCTTGCACGGTTTTCAAAACACACTAACTAGACCTGCTAACCTATCAACTAGACCAAGATCCAATGGCCCTCATTGATCCATGCAGTGTCTAGCTAGCATCTCAACCGTTCCTTGTCTTCACGTCTTGCTATGACTCCGTCTCCGATCATCTTCCGGCGATCCCCAACCGTCTAGACCTCCGACGCTCCTCGCCTAGTCCCGGTCATCCTTCGCCTCACCATGATCTAGCATCGTCGACCTGCAACCATAAAAAATAAGGAAACACATCACATAGCAATGTCCAAATTGATATGAAATAAAATCATCAAAAATCTCATTTCAATTTCGCTCAAGGTCGGCACTATCGCCCTCTGGGGCCGGTAGTACCGCTTGGCCGGCACTACCGCTCCCACATGGCCGGTAGTGCCGCTTGCCTAAAACCCCAGCGAACACCACTCTCTGGAATATAACTACCGCTCCCCTTGGCCGGTACTGCCGCTCGGCCAGCACTACCGTTCCCACATGGTCGGTAGTGCCACTCCTAGCAGATACATCTTAAATTGCTTCATTTTGAAAATCCAATTCAAATCAAACTCAAACCAGAGCAAACCAAGCTCAAATACAGTCAATAACTCATCACCAACAAGGATAGACCTCCACATGGTCTTTCAGAACAACTGAAATTGAAGGAAAGAAATGGTTGGTCCGACAAGAGTTTCACAGTGCTGTTACGTTTATTGGCAAACATGCTTCCAGAGGGAAACGAGTTGCTGACAACAACCTACAAAGCTAAGAAGGTTTGATGGGAACGGTGGCCTGATCTTCCGACAGGTAGTAGGAAGTCGATTGATAAAGAACTCGACGTTGATGATCCGGCTTCCAATCAGAACTGATTTGAACCCTGCAATCGCTACACCACGGCTCCTTTGGTTATTAACTACGCACAAACACGGTTGACCTCGCCAAGAAGGCTTATTCGTGCATGCGAATTGAGAACACAAGCAAGAACGTAGAAGATGCAATCTGAAATTGTGAATCTCTACTACTTCTAATTACGACTTGGTGGCAGCGGTCCGTTCTTCATACCCTCTCTTTTCTTCTATTCGCTCAGCCCGCCCCCACCCCCCTTTCCTTCTGTTCACTCATCCTTACCTTCTCACTCAGTCTTTCCTTCTGTTCGCTTAGCCCGCCTACTCCGGATTCCCTCTATTTTATGGAAATATTACTGATCACATCTCCTTAAAATGAAAGTATTTTATTCATATCTCTTATAAATGAAAGAGTTTTCTTATCATATCCCGCTTGGATGGAATGATATACTCATCATATCCCATAACATGAAAATCCTATTTTATTGTATCTCATTCGGATGGAAATGCAGAGATTAAAAGGCAAGAATTGCATAATCAAATCACGTGCCAATCCCGGAGATCACAAGGCACTGTATTATAGAGGCTGAGCACTCACACGCCTGGCTGTCCTCTCCTCCACCTATAAAAGGCCACCTTCATCTCCATCATAGAGGATATACGAAGAGACGCAGGAAGAGACAGAGAAGAGGAAAGCTCATTGTCGGGACCCGAATATGCAAATCTGGACCCTCTGTGTATACTGCACTAGTCCAGGATCACGCTAGTGCACACAGGCTCAACATAAGTAAATATCACAATCATACATAGCGAAAGCATTATGAAAGATATCATATAATATATACTACTAGTTGAATGACCTTATGGTCCACTTACATGACTATGCCTCGCAAGGCTGAACAACATATTAAATCTGCAATGAATGAAAACGTAGACAACCCTCAAGATACCACAGTAATCGGCAAGGCTTGCGCCTAAACATTCGTCTCCTCCTCGAATCTTTCCTCCAAAGATTGATGTAGACTCTTCAACTGGTGATGTTGTTGTTGGCAAGGGTGAGTACATAAAGCACTCAACAAGTTGTGCACAGAATGCAATTCTAACATAGCTATATGCAAGGCTTATTCCAAAGGATAGGTTATCATGGCTATTTTGCAACAAAGCAGCATTTATGAATGAATACTATAAATAGATTGCAAAGACTGTAAAACAAATAACAATAATAGCTAGATTCAGCATTTCTCAAGTAAACCAAGTTTCCAATCCTAAATCAATTCCCATCTTCCACATGGCATTCTGCCATCCCAACCAAGTTGTCCATTTAATTAAGCTAACCCTTAACTGTAATTCCCGAGCACTACTCAATACCGCGAGCACGGCTATCCGAATAGTTTCACACTCTGCAGAGGTTATGCACTTTACCCACATGACATGATCGTCTCTTGGTGCCTTCCGGGTTAACACACTTCCTTTGGTGTGTCGGCGGAGAGATCATGACAAAGCCTTTACAATGCTCTGGCTTAATCCAGTACTACCCGCTAAGGTTTCAACACCGTGGGTCCGAAACCACAACCAGGGCCCCTCTTGCGCCATGTGAATTACTCCATAACTCGGGAACTCACACCGACCAAGATAGTACCAAAGTTAAGACATTGCAAATTAATCAGCTAGGCTGGCCCATACCAGACATGTGGTTGCATGATTGACTCAGGTCAAAGGCTTGCAAGGTTAAGTCCTTAGAGTGATCAGGGCAAGACATCCACATACTCTCTGCCCATTGGGCCCACCTTGGCATACTCGCCCCTTGTCACTTGCCCCGATCTAAATGATTATCACCCAGGTTGATTACCAAGCACCACGTGCCATCAACAATTCAACATCGTTGCGTGACATGACTCGCCACAACAACTCAATCTCATCGTGTGATTCCACATGACACACAAGTTCATAACATTGTTCCATATTCCATTAATCAAGATTAATTATCAATGATTCTGACACATGCGATGACGTGGCATGGCTAAGCAACTAATACGGACTTACCATCCCATGTTGATTATAATTACTAACCAACTATATTGAACCAATCTAGGGTGACAATGGATCATGGCATACAATGACAAGGTAGGGTATAGATCAAATTGGCATATTAGCTAAGCCCAATTTAATTTGAAACAACTATACTCTTGAAATAATATGCAATAGGGTAAAACAAATATAGAAATTTTATAAACATGGGTTCGACATGATCAAAGCACAACTTGTGTTGGAATAGGTTCTGATCTTGCTCTAGAACTTGCTCTTGAGTCGGCGAATCTTCCTCGGATGCGTTGCACAATTTTAACGTCTGCGCGAAACAAGAGAGAACAACAAATAAAAACCAAAACAGAGAGCAAACAAACTATAAAAATTAAATAAAATTCACCATTAAATAGATCTCAATTTTATAAATTTTTATAAATTTGAATCACCTCAATCGGAGGTCGTGTGAGGGAGAACGGCCTCCGAGAAGATTCAAAAATCATAAAAACCTGAAAATTGGAAAATACCGAATTAAACGAATTATTTTTCTAAAGGAAACTCGGGTTTAAAGCGTCACGCTGACGTCAGCTCTGACCCGAGCCAACCAGAGCACGACACGTGGCCCTCGGTCCATGGACTGCGTCCACGAACTTCCTCGGGATCACGGTGCACCCGGTTCACGCGGGCCTGGACTATTGACGCGCGGGTCCCGCAGATGGCCGTGTCAGCGCATGACTCAGCGACACCGACACGCCCACGCGACCAGCCATGCCAGCGCCAGCTCGGCCAAACTGCCCACGTGTTCGACACGCGTCAACAAAGCATCAGGCCACGTCGACGGCGGTGGCACGGGGACCTACGGTCGTCGGCGGCGAGCGGCTAGGTTACCTACGACACGCTCACGACCTTGCCTACACGCTGACGCGAACGGATCTGAGGTTTGAGCACTTGGGCGACGGCGGCGAGGTTCTATTCTTTGTCGGCGACGGCCTCCCCGCGGATTCTCCTTTCCGGCGATGCTCCAACCAAACTGGTGCACGCACGGGCTTCCCCTTATCGAGACGAATCTAACGGACATAACCTCGAGCCTTGAGCTCCATGGAAGACGGCGGAATCGACGAATAACTGCAGCGGCGGCGCTCGGTGCTTGACCCAAAATTCCGGCGAACGGCTGGGGTTCTCCGCAAGGCGCTTAGGGTTTTGCTTGCGGACGACCTCAGGCACCTGCTGCTCTCCTTATATAGGCCGAACACCCCCGCGCATACCCGACTTGGAAACTCCAAGCCGTATCCATGGCGGATACGAGACGGAGTCCAGCCCATACACGCGAGGACGACGCCCGGATCGCTGACACGTGCTCCCATCCGACGGCCATGGCACGAGCTACTACGCGGCAATCTCTGAACCGACGGATCACGATCGCACGGTCGCGGCGCTAGGGTTTCTAGTGGCGACTAAGCGGTCGACTTGGCCGCACCAAGCAGTTTTAGACGCACAAAGTTGGGCTTCGCCCAACATCGCTTAGATGGAATTTTTGAAACTTTTATCATTTAAAATAATTCCATAAATTTAATTAATTGGTTTTAGGCAAAAAAAATATCAAGAAAAATCCAAGAAAATTCTCAAAAATACTTTGAAGCATTTTGAACTCAGATAAAATATTTTTGACAAAACTTTGTTTTAACTTTGCATAACTTTAAATAGTTTTAACACAAAAGATCAATATGCTTAACTTAAAGTAAATTCAAATAAATCCAGAAAAATCCAATAAATCCCAGAAAATCATAAAATGCCCAAATGACAATAAAATAATATTTAGGCGAATTTTGGGATGTTACAAACCTTCCCCTTTAATGTAATCTCGACCAGAGATTCGTGGCTAACTAAAGAATAGGTTTGGAAACTCGACTTCAAATCTTCTTCGCTCCCAAGTTGCTTCACTTTCGAATGATTGCTCCATCAACTCGCAGCGCTTAATAGACTTGCTTCTAGTCTTGCGCCCATTACATCCAAAATTACATTGGTCGCTCCTTGTAGGTCAAATCTTCCCGCGCTCTATTGCATCCAACGGGTTTGTTCTGCACGCACTCGAGACACTTCTTAAGTTGTGACACGTGAAACACGTCGTGCACTCCCGCCATTGACTACAGCAACTTCATCTGATAAGCAACCTCTCCTTAACGGCTCAAAATTTTGAATGGACCAACATATCTTGATGCAAGCTTCCCCTTAGCGTGAAACCTTCTGACACCTTTAAGAGTGCAAACTCTGAGATACACAAAATCGTCCGCCTCGAATCTCAAATCTCGACGACGGTCATGAACGTAGCTATTTTTCCTTAACCGAGCTACCTTCAACCTCTCTCTAACCATATCAACTCGCTCTTTGGCTTCCTTGAGAATATCGGGTCCAAATACCATACGATCTCCTGTCTCATTCCAATTCAACGGAGTATGACAGGCACGTCCATACAACGCCTCAACGGTGACATCTGCCGGCTAGCTTGATAACTATTATTGTAACTGAATTCTGCCTACGACAAACATTTATCCCAAGATGTAGCATAAGCTAAATCACAAGCTCTCAACATCTCACTTCTGGCTTCTCGGCCATTCTCAACGCTAGGTATCTTATTACTGATTTGGCTCTACTTCCACTCAGAGCTCTGCACCAGTTGTAACAAACTTGCTGATCTCTGGTACACTGCTTCCATTCTCTAGCACACGTCACACAAAGCGATATTTTCAGAAACTTCACGCTTCATCTTAGGCTATTAAATCCTTTCCTTAAGACCTTGATATATCTTAACACCTTTCTGGATGAATTGAATACTTTAGAATCATTAACTTCTTCTAGAATCAACTGCTTAAGCTCTTTCTTGCTCGATACTTAGATTCGACCTTTAAATTGTGTGGTTCCTTGGTCATCCACGGTAAAATCCTCTTCTAAGCCTTCATCCTTCTGACCCACTTTGATCCGATCTTGAAGCATTGGCTTAACTTCCAAAGCAGCTATAATTCCTTGCGAAACCACTTATAATTTCAACTTTTGAAACTCCTCACACAATTCCGACTGATCACTTGATATTTGTGTATTGGCACTATGGTCTTTACGACTTTAAGACATTGATACCATATTAGCCTTACGGGATGATAACAGATCCCACCTTATAATACTTAATCAACTCCAACCATCCTCTTCGTTCTATATTAAGGTCTGCACTTCCAACTCTTATGGTCTGTACATATCTCCAACAATATAATGACGCAATGACTTCAAGGCACGCACTACGGTAGCAATTTCCAATTCATGCGGAGCATAGTTCTCTTCACATGGCCTCAACTGTCCTGACGCATAGGCAACAACTTTTCCTTTCTGTATTAACACATATCCAAGATCTTGTCTCGGAGCATTACAATATATATCAAAACTGCTCTGCACCTCTGGCAACACTAAGACAGGCGTTGTCGTCAAACGTTTTCCCAATTGCAGAAAACTCTTTTCATCATGCGGCGTCCATGTAAACTTCTTCTCCTTTTTCAACAATTGTTTAAGCGGTCTAGCAATCATTAAAAATCCTTCTATGAATGAACGGTAATGTTTCGCCATTCCCAGAGAACTATGGATCTGGGTAACAAACTTCGGTCGCTCCCATGTAACACTGCTTCCACCTTGCTTGGATGAACGGCAACTCCTTTAGCAGTCATCTCATGGCCAAGAAATTTCACTTTCCCCTTCCAAAAGTCTCACTTGCTACACTTAGCATACAACCATTGCTCTAGCAGCTTTTCCAAAACTAATCTCAAATGTTCTGCATACTTTCCCTTTTGGCTTGAAGTAAACAAATACATCCTATCCAAACATCATAACAGCTTGACCAAATTTTCAATGGAACTCCATTCATCATGTTCATAAATTCTGTAATGGCTTTGATCATTCCAGCAGACTCAATTGTAAACTCATATTGTCCATATTGCGAAGAAAACTCTATCTTAGAAATATTCTTTGCACGAATCTTTAACTGATGATAACTTTATCGAAGATCTATCTTAGAGAAAACTCCAACTCCTTTGAACAGATCAGACAAATCATTGATCCTGGGTGACGGGTACTTATTCTTGAATCATACTTTCATTAAATGCTCGATGCTCGATACACATCCTTAAGCTCCCATCTTTCAAACAGCACAGGCGCTTCCTAAGGTGACAAACTGGTCCTGTCGAAACATTTTTGGTAACAACTCTTCGATCTTCTTCTTCATCCTAACTAGCTAATCTATAGGCATTTGATAAGGTCTCTTCGCTTTTGTCGATGTACCAGGCACTAACTTGGTTTCTCGATCCGACGACATACTAGACAATTCCTCGAAAAACATATCCGAATGCTCTCCAACACTGGCACATCTTCTAGGCTGGCAACTTCCACGCTGTTTACCATCAACTGACCATCACTGCACACGCATCACTTTCGAGTGGTTGAGATTGACCGGCAAATAGTTCGCCATGACGGTCTGATTTCCCCCTGCGGCTTTAACTGCCAAATCGTAGACTTGCAACCAAGCCTCCGGGTCTCGCTCTCCATCGAACTTTACAATGCCTTTGGGGTTGAAACCCTCGGGCCAAACCACTCGGCGAAGCCGGGGAGTGAACGCTCGGATCCCATCGATAGATCTTTCATCATGCCGGGGACTCGCGGCGATCTTCTAGCTCGGTGATGACCGCAATATGTCGGGTGAGGTTCGCGCGCGAGTCGCTGACTCGGCGCTCATCGCCACTCCTCCCGGCGATGATGAACTCGCGATCGTCGTGGTCGCCATACCTTCTGGCCGCTCCGCCAATCGTAGCTGATGCCGAAACGCTCGTAGTCGTCACGGCGTCCGTGTCTTTCTTCCTCGTTCCATTCTCGTCGCCTGGCCGTGATGTCCTGGCGAAGGTCGCGGTCAAGGATCTGTCGAGCGTTTCCATTAGGCGGTGCATAGCGCCGACTATCAACGCTCCGACTGGTTGCAGTCCGACTACTGGCGACATGAGTGGCCGCGTGGGAGCGCGAGTGCGCTTCTCCAACCGGCTTCTCCTGATTTTGCTTTGGATAGCCGCCGTCACCATGGCCTTGATGTGAGCCACAATCGGGCCGCTTGACCGTTTGTCGATGCAATCATCGGGTCCAGAAGGCCGAGGAGCGCCTTGAAGCGACGACGCTTTGCATCGGCGTGCGGAAGACGGGTGATCCCCAACTTGATTGCGGGATGTCCTCCGGACATTGCGACCCAAAGATCGGAGAGACCGCGCTTGATCTCCTTACCCTTACGTCGGCGATCTTCTTCCGCGACGTCACGATCTTCTTGATGGAGATCGGTCTTCTGTCCTCCAATTGAGAAGACGCCGCGAAAATCGCAGCCGTTCCTAATGGAGCCGACTGGTTTTCCAGGTAAGTCAGAATAATGTACCTGAGATGGTTTGCCCTGGATTTTGCCAGATTGGATCTGGTTCTAATCCAGATGCACAAGTTCTCCGTGCATATCAGCGACGAAGTCCAGGCTTCCAAAGCGAAAGACCTGGCCGGAGACGAAGGTGGCGATGATTCCGCCGGTTGATGCCATCGAGTCTGTAGGAACAGATTGAAGCGCACCCCCTACCTGGCGCGCCAACTGTCGACTTTTGTAGTCGGTAATGAATTTATGGGGTAGGCGCTCGATCTCAAACTCGAAGGTCACACAAGACGAGGAGTTTAGACAGGTTCAGGCCCTCAGCGATGGAGGTAATACCCTAATCCTGTGTGCTGGGATTATATGGATCTCTTGGATCAGGGGTTGCTCAAAGCGCAATATGCTCTGGGCGATATGAGGTGTTCTATGCTCTATGGCTTGATGCCTATGTTGTTGCCCGCCCTCTCCCTTATATAGTGGGGACGAGGTGGCTTACAGAGTCCCAATCGGATAAGAGATTCCGATCGGTTACAAGATTCTAGTCGGTTATAGGACAGAGTCTACATCTTTATCTACCCTTCTAACTACTCGGATTACAACTGTATCCATTATATCTAAACATAAGTTCGACTTCCGTTATGATATATCCCTTTCCGTACGGTTAAGAAGCTTGACCTGGAGCGTATCCTCTGGGTCTTCATCATGGGCCTTTCTTCATCATGGAACTGTATCGAATTAACTAAGGATATATCCCACAACTACGTGGATTAGGAAGGCGTTCCCCAGACGATTGCTTGTGGCATGTCGAATGGCCTAAGTTATCTTTTCCGTTGCAAATAGTTTATTTTGTTTCTTAAGCCCTTAAGGCACAGTTGTATAAACTTTGACCATAAGGTCATTTGCTCTATTTAATAATAATTTGCTTCTTCTTAGTTAATTCAATGTATAGAATGATATTTCATCTATGTTTCCACTTGTGCACTAGAATGATCCTGAATTATTGCAGAATACACAGAGGGTTTCGGATTTATGAATCCGGGTCCCGACATGCACTAATCTGGGAATCCATCATGGGTTGATCCGCCATGCTCTCATGGGGGTCCGCAAGCATAGGGCGCAAAGCTCGAATGGCAACTCGTAATCCTAGATGTCCTTCATACCTGCAATTCAATAAAACAATGTTAGTACCAATTCAAATACACAAACTAAAAGACCATATGGAGGTCTACCCATATTTGTGATGAGTATTTGACTGAATTTAAGCTTGGTATGCTCTGGTTTGAGTTTGATTTGAATTGGATTTTCAATTTGAAGCAATTTGAGCTCTGTCTGTTTTCCCGGTGCTACCGGCCATGGTAGCGCGGTGCTACCGACCGAGCGGTAGCACCGGAACCTAGAGTGGTGTTGAAAAACCCGAGAAGGTATTTTTAGGGGATCAGGCGTGCCAGTGCTACCGGCCATGTCAGCCCAGTGCTACCGATCGAGCTGTAGCACCAGCCCAAATGGCCGGTGTCAAATTTCCAAAGAGCATCTCTTCTGGTTTTGGGATGAAGCGTGGTGCTACTGGCCATGGCAACCTGGTGCTACCGGCCGAGCGGTAGCACTAGCCCAAATGCTCAGTGTGTAAATTCCAGAGAGTGGTTTTTCTCTGGTGTGGCTGTAGGGTGGTGCTACCGGCCTGGGGATGGTAGCACCGGCCCTGATGAGCATGAATTATCCAAAAAATTGTGATTTTGGGAGTTTAATTGCAAATCTTTTTTGGTCATTTCTATGAGATGTGTTTCCTTGTTTTTGATGGTTACAGGACATCGGGTGTTGATCATGGTGAGGTAGAGGATGATTAGGACTAGGTGTGATCTTCCTTCAAGGGTAAAAAGGTCGGAACTTTGACATCAATCCTTGTGACTGAAGGTTGGAATAAGTTCCTTACATCCTTAGGATCACATCTACCATGTTTTGTGAGTTTTTTCAGCCAATCAAAAGATTCATCAAAATTTGCTTTTGAGTCGGCTGTTTTCAGACTTTGTTCTTGCTGCTGTTCTTGAGCCCGATGCTCCACCCATTGTGTGGTACTACCGACCTCCCAACGGTAGCACCGGCCATACAGAACAGCTAGCTCATTTCATTTGCTTTCTTCAAGTGTTTCTCTTTGAGGACATGGGTGGATTGTTTTGTGTGGGGAAAATTTTTATTTGGGATCATTCACCCCCCCTCTGATCGCCATATTGGTCCTTCAATTGGTACCAGAGCTAGTTTTGCTATTCCATAGATCTTGACCGGTCTCAAGAGCCAAGGCGATGGACAAGTATATTCCACCAAGCCTCCTATTTTCTCTGGAGTTGGTTTTCCATTTTGGAAGTTCTGGATGGAGTCGTACATCACTGCCCAGGGTTTTTTGATATGACAGAAGGTGAAACTCCCGTATGAGGTTCCTGCCGATGAAAATGTCACGGCCGGCAATATGGCTAACGTTGAGGAGAACTCTAAGGCAAGGAACATCCTCATACAAGGTCTTAGCCATAGTGAGCACGATAGGATTTCTCACCTCTATTTTGCTCATTAGATTTGGGTGACTCTCGATGCTTACCATGAGGCACCACTCAAGTCAAAACGGTGAGACAGGACCAATTCAAGCGTGAGTACAACAAGTTTGAACAACACGCTGGTGAGAGTCTTGATGAGTGCTTTGGTTGTTTTACAAAGATTTTGAGCGACCTCCGAGCAGTCAGTTGTATATACCCTGACTCGGATAATGCTCGACATTTCTTGACCACACTCAATCTTCGAGTTTGGGAGATGAAGGTTACCACCATCAAGGACACTACCGACTTGTTGACTCTGGCTCTTGACGGGCTTTATTCCCGACTCAAGACTCATGAGATTGACGCTGTCTCTCGCGAGACAAAATCTCAGTCGATGCCCTTGGTCACCCTTCCCACTGGATGCACTTCGGATTTTCTTGCTGGTTTTTCCCTCTCCGCCCTTTGCAAGCAAAGCGATGACCAACTGGAAAAATTTCTAGAAAATGAGCTTGCTCTTTGGCTCACAAATTTTCTCATGCCTACAAAAGGGTGAGAGAGAGAAAGAGAGGTGGCACGATCACCTACTTCGAGTGTGGTGGCCCCAACCACATTCGAACGAACTGCCCCAAGCTGGAAAAGGGCAAGAACAACGTCGACGGTTCAGGAAAGAACGATGACACCAACAATAACCGCAAAAAGAAGCCTCCAGTTCGTGACCCAGCGCGTGATAAGAAGTACCGCAACTTCTTGAAAAACAAGAAGCTCTTTCACCGCGTCCTCGCCGCACTCGACGACATTAACTTCTCCGACACGGAGACCTGGAGTGACGAAGGCGAGGATGATCCGCAAGAGAAGAAAGGTGGCGATAACTTTACCGGCATGTGCTTCAGGCAGACGTCAACGGCATAAGCGACTCCGAGCTCTACAGCGACACGGACGAGGTACCCTCCTATGACCAGCTCAATGATGCTTTCTGCAAACTAGGGAAATTTCATGCTAGAGCTAGAGCTAGGTTTATGGAGCTTGAGAAGGAAGTGAGTACCTTGACTCGGGAGTTAGCTTCTCTTAGATCTTCTCCCTCCCGAGTCACTGATGACTGTTCTTTGTGTGATGCCGTGCTTGTGGAGCTAGAGAACCTAAGGACTATCCATGATAGTGTGCTCTCTGAGCTAGATAGTCTAAGGTTGAAGAATGCTAGCAATGAATCTGTCAATGCTATGTCTTTAGATGCTAGTTTTTTTCATGCTCACTCTACTCCCTCATGTGAAAATTGCCCTAAATTACTTGCTGAGATTGATGCCATGAGCACTCACCTTAGGAAGCTCTCAACTAGAAATGATGAACTTGAAATACATGCTTCTAAGAACCCAGTCGGCTCATGTGAGGGCTGTAAGCAACTAAAACTTGATAATGAATCTTTAAAAGTCAAGTGTGCTAAACTTGCTAAGGACTTAGTAGTTAAGTCACAAGAAAGTTGCTTGCGATGTGCTGTGATTGAGGGGGACTTGGATGAAATCCAAGTCGAACTTAGGAAGAAGCTTGATGATGTAAGAAGGTTGCCCGATCTTTCGATGAGGTAGATAAATATCAATTTGGTGGAATTGACCCTCACGATCTGACTACAACGCACGACGACATTTGTGCCTTAGCAATCGCTGAATCAACTCTAAAAGGTTATTGACTTTGTCGAAGGCATGGTCAACCTGAACACGAAGTTCAATCCCTGCGAGCAATCGATGAACTAGTAAGAATAAGATGAAAAGCAACCTGAATAACAAAGGTGGGATTCCGATTAAGCTGTCTTTATAGGTGGTCGACCGACACAACTGAAGAACAGAAGTTTGCACAAGGGCTAAACCTAAACTCAATGAAATCCGAGTACTTTGGGGGATGGCCTTGGTATAAAAAGAAGTGGGGGAGAGAGCTATTTGGCCAGGACTAGATTTGTGGCCAAAAATCAGACTTTCCCTCTATTCCTTTCCATCTTTAGCTAGGCATCCTTCCTATTATTCTTATCTTTAATTAAAGGACTCTATTACATGGCAAGGGCCACTCTATAGGTGACGCAGCACCCCCTCTCCTTGCTGCCGAATTCCCATAGAGAAATGCTGAAAACATCACTAAGTCTTGGCTACCATCTTCTTGTATTCTATTATGGAGACTTCAGGGTCTTGTGGTCAACTAGAGAATTCCTTCTCCTATGCAATCATCATCGTGTCCATTCACCATCATCGAGCTTGGAGCTTCATTCCTTAAAAGAATAAAACAATCTGTTTCAGCATCATATAGTTCTTGAAGTCATTAGATGTACCAAGAAACGAAAGTACCTGATAATTCAGTTTACGTGCACGAGCTCGAGTGATCCGTCCTTGTATAGGCTAAGGAGTTGTGGCAGCAAGTGTTGTGGGCATACCCAAAGAAGTGATGTCCTCATCACTTGAGGCCCACACCCCCATAGGATTAGAAATGCTCCTTGTGTTTCGTGTGAGGCCCTCAAAATTGAGGCAGCCGTGCTGAGGGAGAAAAATGCACGTGTTGATAGTTCTTCTCTTGCTAGTACTTCTTCCTCTTCTCTTCCCTGTTCTTCATGTGCTTCTTTCTTCCGAGAGTGCGAGTATCTCATGAGCACTCTCGAGAAGTTTGTAGGAGGCAAGAAGAAGCTCAATCTCATTCTAGACCAATCCAAGATTAGTTGATTTAATCAGGGTCTAGGATTTGACTACTTGGAGGACGCTCGGGCGCATCTTCCCACCATTGTGCATGTCTCCAAGAGTGGTGAGATCGTGGTAACTCCTAGGGTGAGTACCACTATGTTTAGATCTGCTGGGGTTGTCGATGGGATCTCTGATAAGAAGGTTGCTCCTCCTTCTACTTCTGCCTTTGGTAAGGCGAAGTATACATGCACCTTTTGTCAGAAAGATGGACATTTGGTAGATTTCTACTTGAGACGCGCCAAGATCACAAGGTGTGAGCGTGTTGCTGCTCTTAGGGGTATTCATGGTCATCCGTAGATTCTGAGTGCTCCTAAGGCATGCACTACTGCTAGACAGGTTAGAGAGTCACCTGTTCTTGGGCAGCGTCCAGGACTCGATTTTCATAGTTTTCAGTCGAGTTTTAGTCCTAAAGCTGCTCATGGTCAGTCTTTCTGTCGTCCTCTTGATATTCCTTGTTTTTCCCATCGAGGTAGATATTAGCGGCGTGAGGTGTTTTCTAGTAGGAGATTTGGATAGTCTCAGTGGGATGGTCCGATCTTTGCACGACGGCGGGCCAACCTAGTTTCAGCTCCCATATTTTCTTCTAGTGTTGTTCCTGATCTTGTGAGAATTGAGCAATAGAGAGACACTAGAGTCCAGTCTTCCTCTTCTGTGGCTGGTACTCTGAGGCATCGTGTGGTTCAGTATTGGGTTCTCAGGTCTTCACTTTATCCTAGTACTGAGTCATCTCTCTCTCTTGTGTCTTGATTAGGTTCGTCGGATGGGGAAGGGAGAGGTTTGGATTGTTGACTTCGGTTGTTCTCGCCATATGACCGAAGACTCTCATTAGTTCTCTTCCCTAGTCCGAGCTCCCGAGGATGAGTTAATCACTTTTGGGGACACTTCTTCAGGCAGAGTCATTGCCAAAGGTACCGTCTGCATTAATGAAAATTTCATTCTTAAGGACATTGCCTTAGTGAGTAAACTGCAATATAATTTGCTTTCTGTTTCTCAGCTTATTGATGACTCTTTCGAGGTAAGCTTTAACAGTAGTACCTACAGAATCTTTGATTCATTAGGGGAGCTAATTTGCAGGATTTCTAGATTTGGGAGTCTTTCGTGCTGATTTTTCTGTTTCTTTTGGAGACTCTCTTCGGTGTTTGAATTCTTCAGAGTCCCGTGATCTCTCCTTCTGGCATAGGAGATTGAGTCACATCGGCTTTGATCACTTGACTAGAGTTAGCAACCACGATCTCATTCGTGGTTTGCCTAAACTCAAGATGGTCAAAGACTTAGTTTGCTCTCATTGCCAACATGGCAAGATGGTTACTACTTTTCATCCTCTAGTCACTATTGTGATGACTGATGCACTAGGACAGCTTTTACATATGGATACTGTTGGTCCAGTAAGAGTGCAGTCAGCGGGTGAGAAGTGGTATGTTCTTGTTATTATTGATGATTTTTTTAGATATTCTTGGGTGTTTTTCATGGCCTCGAAGGATGAGATTTTTTCTCACTTTAGGGGTTTGGTCCGTAGGTTGTCTATTGTGCTCCCTGGTGCCTTACGAGCTATATGCAGTGACATTTGCACGAAATTCAAGAACTCCTACTTTGAGAGTTTCTGTGTGGAGTTTGGTTTAGAGCATCAAGTCTCCTCTCCCTACGTCCCTCAGCAAAATGGAGTAGTGGAAAGGAAGAATAGGACCCTGGTTGAGATGGCCAGGATTATGCTAGACGAGTACCGTACTCCTAGGAAGTTTTGGGCTGAGGCTATAGCTATTGCTTGCCATGTTTCTAATTGTGTATTCTTGAGAGCACATTTGCATCGCACTTCTTACGAGTTGAGGTATGGGCGAAAGCCCGGTGTTTCTCATTTTCGTGTGTTTGGTTGTAAGTGTTTCATCTTGAAGTCTGGTAACCTAGATAAGTTTGAGTCTTGCACTTCTGATGGTATTTTTCTAGGTTACTCGACTTCTTTTCGTATCTATAGGGTCTGGAGTTGTAATGTGAATAGGATTATAGAGACCTGTGAGGTGACTTTTGATGAGGCTAGCCCAGGAGCTATACCTGACATTTCAGGCTCTTCTTCCCTCTCCGAGACCATTTTTGTAGAGGATGAGGATGATGGAGATGATGGTGTTCCACCTAATCCAGTCCCCTCTACACCTCAGGTGCCTCCTATTTCCATTTCTATACCTTAGGGAGACCAGCGCTTGCCTTCAGACTCTCCTTCAGTGAGTGGCTCTGTTCCTGCCTCTTCTGTTGAAGAGGTAGAGGACACTTCCACTTCTGGACCTCCCGCCGTATTCAGCTTTCTCCCGCCGTATTCATCTTTCTCATCCACCTGATCGATCATTAGTGATCTATTTGAGCGTGTGACGCGCTCAAAATCAGGCTTATCTTTTTTCTACCTCCACTCTGCCTTTGTTTCCTCCTTTGAGCTGAAGGATGTTTCTCATGCATTATCCAATGTGTCATGGATTAATGCTATGCATGAGGAACTTGAGAACTTCGAGATGAACAAGGTTTGGCAGCTTATCGAGCCCCAATCTAGTCATAATGTCATTAGGACCAAGTGGGTGTTCAAGAACAAGCAGAGTGAGGATGGAGTTGTCATTAGAAACAAGCCTAGGCTAGTTGCACTAGGCTTTTCTCAGGTTGAGGGTCTTGACTTTGAGGAGACCTTTGTGTCGACTTTTGTGGTCGGCAATGAATTTATGGGGTAGGCGCTCGATCTCAAACTCGAAGGTCACACAAGACAGAGATTTTAGACAGGTTCAGGCCCTCAGCAATGGAGGTAATACCCTAATCCTGTGTGCTGGAACTATGCGGATCTCTTGGATCTGGGGTTGCTCAAAGCGCAATATGCTCTGAGCGATATGTGGTGTTCTAGGCTCTATGGCTCGATTCCTTGTTGTTACCCGCCCTCCCCCTTATATACTTGAGGTGGTGCGGCTTACAGAGTCCTGGTCGGTTTGGAGATTCCGATCGGTTACAAGATTCTAGTCGGTTAACGGGATAGAGTTTACATCTTCATCTACCCTATTAATGACTCGGATTACAACCATATCTATCATATCTAAATATATGTTCAACTATCTATGGGATGTACCCCCTTGCGCACGGCAACATGGCCTGGTGCGGGAGACATCATCCTGGGCCTTCTTCTTGGGCTCATCCCTCGGACGTCTCTGGGCTGATTGTGAGGGTACCCGGATCCTTGATTCCACAGTAGCCCCCGAGTGCTTCATGATCCGATCGCTATGTTTCCAATTTAAATTTCAGCTTGGATCGCTGTTCCTAACTTCTTGTCTGAGCTTCCGACTGGTTCTGCCATTCGGTTGGAAGGCTTCTTCTTACAGCGAGCGAATTATGAAGGGCTCGAATATGATCCTTAATATTTGCCTCACCTAAGTGTAGTTTTCTATCGGGCAGGCTTTATCGCGAGTAGCCTCGTGGACCTTTCTCGTTTTTCGAATGTAGATTGGATATTTCTCCCGCCCGAAGCTTTAATCTTCATCGTAGATATTCATCAGGCAGTCTTCGAGGTCGTCTTGTTTTCCTGCGCCAACTTGTTTGCTGAAAAACTCCTCGGCTTCTGAAGTTACATTAACTCCAAATCTCTATGGCTTCCGATACTAAATATCTTCGCATTTACTTCAATTTCGCCAAATCGGCTATAAAAGGCAGACCAGTGCTTCTAGGATGTATCCCTTCGCTCTTTGCCCTCCACTTTCCTGCTTCAAGCTTCTACCTATGTCATGCCGCGGTGGTATCATCAAGCAAAGGGTACACCCCAGACTCGCTGAGCTCTGGGAGGATTTCGACCGGGCCGTGGAAGAGTTGCTTGAGGAGAAGGCGGTGGAGCGCGACTGCGCGGCCGTCGATACATTCCTTGAGGTCTTCCCTGCCCTTTATAGGGTTAGGGAAGCTCTTGTCGAGGCGCTCACCGGGCGCGCCGCGGGGAGGTGTAGCTCTCCTGTAAATGTAATAGTTTCCTAGGTGTAATGCCTAAGGAACTTTTTGTATATAATAAAAAAGTACCTTTTGTCCATGAAGTTCTTGTCTGTCCTTTGATTTTGGATTAGACCCATTCTAGGGCGTCTCGGAACTCGCATGTTACTTGATCCTGATGACGTCTGCGTCCATCTGGCTCAAGGCCAAATGATATCCATGCCTGACGATTGTCGGATATAGCTTAGGCCAAACTTGGGGCGCATCGTGGCTCTTGGCCGAGCGACACCCATATCTGACTGCTGCAAGATATAGTTTTAGTCCGACTTGGGACGTATCAAGGTTCTCCTGGCTCATGGCCGAGTGATACCCATATCCCTAGGACATGGCTTAGGCTCGATTTGGAGCGTACCATGCTTACGTGGCTCTTGGCCGAGTGATACCTGTATCCGACCGATGGCTGTAGGGTACAGCTCAGGCTCTCTTGGAGCGTATCAGGATTTATACGGCTCTTGGCCGAGTGATACCGATATCCGACCAATGGCGGACACAGCTTGGGCTCTCTTGGAGCGTATCGCATTTTTCATCCGAACGGTATCCGTACTTGTTTAATACGACGCACAATTTTCCAACCCTCGTGGGGCATACCATTGGATTTGTGCCTGTTTAGGCTCGACTCGTGGTACATGATTCCGTCGTGCGTTAACCACCTAACGACCCAGCGTGGGGCGTACCACGAGAAGACATGTTTTTATCCAAATTGGAGATCGTCCACGTCCCGCTTAGCATGGAAAGTGGAGAAAATGCCCCGTTGCGTGGAGCGACGCGCCCCCAATATAACTTGGTCAAACCCTGTCAAACTCTGCGTGTCAAAACGACAGGCTTGCAAATCATTTATGGGGAATCCGGAAGGACATGACGCTTCACAATCTTTTTCTCGTCGATTTGGTGGAGACCTAATTTTCCCCTTTTAAAGGTTTAGGCCGTACGACGCCCGACAGTTCAATCTCTTGCTACGCCCTCGCTCCTTTTTCTCCCTTGCCTTTCCAACTTCTCTTTCGAAGATGTCTTCCTCTTCCTCGCCGCCTTCGCCGCAGGATTGGACGACCTCGACGACGACAGAGGAGAGGCTGCAGTCCATGGTGGAAGATGGGATTCTCCCGGACTTAGCCTTGATCTCCGCCCGTCCAGCCGCTGGTGAATCCATCCCCACTCCTCGTCCTGAAGAGGTAGTGGTATTCGAATCCTTTTTCCAGCGCGGACTGGGTCTTTCGGCCAGCACTTTTCTCCGTGGCCTTCTCTTCTTCTATGAAATCGAGTTGGTGAACATGAATCCCAATTCTATTATGCAAATCTCTCTTTTCGTCCATCTCTGTGAAGCTTTCCTGGGTATCAGCCCCTATTTTGATCTTTTTCGCCATTTTTACCTTCTGAAACCTTATCCCTCCAAGAGCGACCCCAAGGTTGTCGGGGGAGCTGGATTCCAGCTGTGGGAGGGGCTGGAGAAGAGTTACTTCGCAATCCCCTTCAAAACCTCCAACAAAGGCTGGCATCGAGAGTGGTTCTATTGCGCCAACCTCGATTCAGCCCTATCTCCCTTTGCCGGGCGCCGACCCAAAGCGTCTCTTTCCTGGATGTCTACCCCCAACTCCGCCGACATGGACCAGGTGTTTGATCTCCTGGCGCTGAATGGGAAGTTGAAGGAGGATGGTCTCATAGGGGTAGGTCTGGCTCTCCATTTTGTTGCTCGCCGGACCCAGCCCCTAAAGGAGCGATTTCATCTGGAATTCGCGTACGAAGGGAAAGATGACTCGACCCGGGAGCTGCCCGACGATCTGTCGAAAGAACAGATATGCGCTCGGGCCGGAGAATTCTTCATCCCGAGTGTCGACATATTCTCCGTTAGGTGCCCGAAGTCTTTCACCGCTTCACACCCTCCTCCTGAGGTAGGCGGGTTTGGCATTCTGATTTTGTTTCCCTTTGTCTCTGAATATCTTCTAACTCTTAACCTTCATTTGTAGGATCGTATTGCCTTCTTCAGCATCGCACCTCTTTCGGAAATGCCTACTCGCATAGGCGATTCCCCGAAGCGACGAGCGAGGTCTCCTGCGGGAAATCCCGCTGCGAAGAAGGGGAAAAAGACATTGACCAAAGACCCCGTGACGTCCCGACGCCCAGCCGGCGGTCCTAAGATTCAGGACCCATCAGCGCGAGCCCCAACACCTTCGGCTCCCCTCCCCCGTGAGCCTGTGGCTAAGCCGTGTCCTACGCAGAAGGACTCGGGTTTTCAAGAGGAGCCCCGGGCACCAGTCAGTACTATCACCGAGTGGTCCTTCCGGGGGCGGCCCGACCGCTCGGAAGAAGCCCCCGATGAAGATGAGGAAGTCCGACAGGTTTGTTACCTTGTCGACTCCTATTTGGATCGTTTTGCAGGCTCGCTGACAATTTCTCCTTATAGGGATCCTTCGCTTCATGTTCCTGTCGGGACACCATCTATGGCCCCTGTGGAGGCTGAGCCCTCGAAAGTTTGCGCTCCGGTCGTGGGGGCCACACTCGAGGATACCGGGTGCCTCCCGATCCTCCCGATCGCCTCCTACTCCTCCCGCTTGTGCCGATCTCGCTGCCCGAGCCGGCTTCCCCGCCTGTCCCCTGAGGTTGAAGAGATCCACTGAGTCCCACCAGCCCCTGCTCACTCCTGGCTCATAACGGAGGCCGCATGGATTGATGAGGAGGAAGGCTTGAAGCTCCTGGAAGACCCGAAGGAGGAGGAGAAGGAGAGGAATGACTTTTATATTCACGCCGCGGCTTGCGCGCGAGCGGCCCTGGTAAGCACTCCTCTACAACTGTTGTATTCCTGCTTCCGTCGTTTGTCATGTGATTACCTTTTCCCATGACGACATGTAAAATAGGGAGCATTTCAACGTAAAGCCGAATACTTCCGTAAGATGCTCCTCAAATGCGGACGGGCCAGAATACTTGGCCGACTTGAACACGCCAAGGCCGAGCATGCGCCGAGCCGCGATCCTTCACCCGAGGTCCAGCGCCGCGGGAGGAGCAAAGTGCTCGTGCGGTGAGAAGCTAGACGTCGTTGGCTCCTTCGAGGTAGCTATTTACTGGGCGCCCGCTTTTTTTTCATTTAATCAATCGGCTTGATCTTCCGGTTCCATGTCACCGGGACTCGCCTTTGCAAAGCTCCAAGAGCAACTTAGAGCCGCGGAGGATTCGGTGACAAACCGAGAAGGAGTTTGAAGGTACGTCCGTCTCGGCACTATCATGCCTTCGTTGCCCTTTCTAATGTTTTGCCTTGCAGATTATAAACTCAAAACACGGGTGCAGTACGCCGTTTTCGGTGAGAGGGTCGAAGCCCTTGAGGCGCCCTGTGCCAAGCTTCAGGAAGCCTCTGGGCCGCTGCTGAGTTCGCTTCATCCCGTGGGTGAGAGGCCACATAGCAGGGACCAGGTCATCTGTCGGCTGGAGGAAGCCCCCGTGGCGCTCAAGAACCTTTTGAAGGAGACGGCGGCCAATGGCGCTAGCTAGACTTTGGTGATTACCAAGTCACTTTATCCCCGAGTGGATCTTGAGGCCGTCAAGGAAGGCTACGCCCGCAACGTAGATGAAGACCGGGCCGCCGAGCTCTGGGAAGAAGTCAGGGACACCTCTTTGTCTATTATAGAAACTTTAGACCGTCGTGCCGTCTTCGCGCTTGAGTCTGTAAGCTCCGGGGTGAACCACTTCATCAACGACATAAAGGCCTTCCCAACTTGGGAAGAGTTTATGCTCACATTTCTGATTCTTTCTTAGAACCAAATCTCCTTCAGAGAAAGCGCGGCTCCTTACATTGCGGCCATGATAGCGGCGTAGGCCTTGAAGGTACTTTGCCGACTAAATTGTTGCGATGTCCCTGGCTTCTTCCAGTCGATCGAGGTCTTCTAGCCTGCTATCTTCCGAAGCAATTTCTTCATAGCTCCGAACCCATGGGGATCCGAACTGTAACTCGGTGGGAAGGACTGCCTCCGAGCCATACACCAGGAAGAAAGGTCACTGCCCGGTTGCTTTGCTGGGGTGGTTCGCAGCCCCTAGAGTACCGATGGTAATTCTTTCACCCACCGAGTGGCGTACGGCTTTAGCCGATCAAAAATTCTCGCCTTCAGGCCCTGTAGCACCATGCCGTTAGCATGCTCGACTTGTCTATTTCTCCAAGGGTGCACTACTGACGCAAAGCAGATCATTATTCCAAGTTCGTCGCACCAGTCTTGAAATTCGCCGCTCCTGAATTGGGTGCCGTTATCCGTGATGATTCGATTCGGGACACCGAATCTAACCACGATTCCATGAAAGAATTCTTTGGCCTTGGCCGTCGTAATTGCGGCGACCGGCTTTGCTTCCACCCACTTGGTGAATTTATCGACAGCTACGAAGAGATGAGTATGACCGCCTTGGGCTTTCTTCAAAGGTCCTACCATGTCGAGCCCCTAGACCGCAAATGGCCAGGTTATGGGGATGGTTTGTAATTCCTGCACCGGTTTGTTCATCTGTCGCGCAAAGAACTGACATCCTTCACACGTCCGGACGATGTCCTCCGCGTCGGTGACGGCGGTCGGCCAGAAAAAAACCCTGATGATAGGCCTTGCCAACTAGGGACGACGACGCCGCATGATTGCCATAGACTCCCGAGTGGATTTCCTTGAGGAGATCTCTTCCTTCTTGTTCTGATATGCACCGTCGTAGAACACCAGCGCTGCTCTTGCGATAGAGTTCTTCCCTGATCACCACGTAGCTTTTGCTTCGGCGCTTTATTCGCTCGGCCTGCACGCGGTCTTCGGGTAGCTTGTCCTTCATCAAGTAATCCAGATATGGAACTATCCAATCGGGGGTAATGACTTGGACTTCAGCCACTAATTTTTTCTCTGCCGGGATGTCCGGCTTTGTCCGAGTGCTAGTCGTGGGCTTGTGAATTTCCTCAACGAACACCCCCACAGGTACTGTAGACCGGCATGCTCCCATTTTCGCTAACTCGTCAGCGGCTTCATTATCTCGGCAGAGCACATGAATGAGTTCTAGTCCGTCAAAGTTGCCTTCCAATTTGCATACCTCCTGGCAGTAGGCAGCCATGTTGTCCTCAATGCAAGACCATTCTTTCTGCACTTGGTTGACCACAAGCATTGAGTCTCCGCGCGCCCCAAACGTCGGATGCCGAGTGATATGGCGATACGGAGCCCGTGGATGAGTGCCTCATACTCGGCGGCGTTGTTTGATGCAGGAAAAAATATTCGAAGGACGTACCTCAACCTTTCCCCATTCGGTGATATGAGCACGATTCCAGCCCCCACGCCACTGAGCATGAGGGAACCATCGAAATACATCATCCAATAATCGAGCTCCTTGGTGACTTTCGGGTTTTGGAGTTCTGTCCACTCGGCCGTAAAGTCGGCGAGTGTTTGAGACTTAATGGCGGTGCGAGGCTTGAATAAGATATCAAAAGCTCCAAGCTCGACTGCCCACTCTGCAATTCTTCCGGTGGCCTCCTGATTGTGGAGAATATCGCCAATTGGGAAGGAGGTGACCACCGAAATCATATGTTCTTGGAAATAGTGCTTGAGCTTACGAGATGTGAGGAGTACTGCATATAGCAATTTTTGAACTTGCGGATACCTCACCTTAGATTCGCTCAAGACCTCGCTGACAAAATAAACCGGGTGCTGGACTTTCTGCACGTGGCCCTGCTCCTCCCTTTCTACGACGACCGCAGCGCTGACTACATGAGTCGTTGCCGCGATGTATAGCAAGAGGGGTTCCTCTGGCATCGGTGCAACCAGGATTGGGGGCATCGTTAAGAAAATCTTCAAATCTTCGAACGCCCGCTGTGCCTCTGGAGTCCACTAGAATTTGTCCTGTTTTTTGAGGAGTTTGTAGAATGGCATACCTCGCAAACCCAGTCGGGAAATAAACCTGCTGAGTGCAGCCATGCATCCTGTAAGCTTCTGGACATCCTTCTGGCAAGTCGGCGGTTCCATATTTGATATGGCCCTGATCTTCTCTGGGTTGGCCTCAATGCCTCGTTGGGATACGATAAACCCGAGCAGTTTTCCCGAAGATACTCCGAAAACACACTTCTCGAGATTAAGCTTCATGCTGAAGGCCCTTAGGCTCTCAAACGTCTCGGTTAGGTTGGTGATGAGATCCTTCCTTTCCCAAGTCTTGACAACGACATGGTCCACATATGCCTCCACGTTACGTCCGAGTTGGTTATCGAAGCACCGCTGTATCGCGCGTTGATATGTTGCTCCAGCATTCTTCAACCCGAATGCCATCGTGGTATAGCAAAAGGCCCCGAAGGGCGTGATGAACGAAGTCTTGATATGATCTTCCACATTTAGCTGAATCTGGTGGTACCCTAAGTAGGCATCAAGGAAACTCAGGATCTCGCACCCGACGGTTGAATCAACCACTTGGTCAATCCGAGGTAACCTGAAAGGATCCTTCGGACATGCTTTATTGAGATCGGTATAGTCAACGCACATGCGCCAAGTTTTATTCTTCTTTTGAACAAGTACAGGGTTCGCCAGCCAATCTGGATGATACACTTCTTTTATAAAGCCTGCGGCTAAAAGCTTGGTGATCTCTTGTTTGATGGCGTTCCGGCGATCTGGAGCAAACCGCCGAAGCCTTTGCTTGACTGGTTTCGCACTTTCGTTGACGTGCAAAGAATGCTCGATCACCTCCCTGGGAACACCCGGCATGTCAGATGGTTTCCATGCAAAGATGTCTTTGTTAGCTTGGAGGAAGGTGACGAGATCGCTTTCCTATTTGTCCTCAAGCCCTGTCCCGACCAAAGTCATCTTTGACGAGTCGGACGGATCGAGAATGATTCTCTTGATTCCTTCGCTGGGCTTCATTCCTGACGTGGCTTGCTTTTTGGACAGGATATCTCCCTCTTCCCGCATCATGGTCGCTTCTGCTTGGATCTTCTTCATCTCATCGGCTCCTTCATGCAACTCGGCGAGCTCATGGTTCTCTCGGTTGCACTCCAGGGACCGCTTGATGTCACTGCGAACCGTAATGATGCTTTTTGGCCCTGGCATCTTCATCATCAAGTAGGTGTAGAGCGGGATTGCCATCAACCGAGCTAGTCTGGGTCTTCCCAAGATTGCGTGATACGCCGTCTCGAAATCCGCCACCTCAAAATTGATGTACTCGGTCTGATAGTTGTCCTTGGTGCCGAAGGTGACAGGCAAGGAAACCTGCCCAAGTGGAAGGGACGATGCTCCAGGAATCACACCGTGGAACGGCTGAGTGCTTGGCTTTAGCCCGGAGAGGGGAATGTTCATGTCAATGAAGGTTTTGGAGAACAAGACGTTGAGTCCACTCCCTCCATCGATCAGGACCTTCTTGAGCCTCACGCTGCGTATAACAGGGTCGAGTACTAGAGGAAACTTACCCGGATGTAGAACCCGGTTGGGGTGATCCGTTCGGTCGAAGGTGATTGGTACCTCAGACCACCTCAGATATTGGGGGGCCACGGTTCCACCACATTGATCTCCCGAACGGTAAGCTTTTGCTTCCGCTTTAACTTGTATCCGGTGGAGCCCCCGTATATGTAGTTCAACTCGTGCTCGGGCTCTTGAAAATCGTCTTCGTCTGGGAGGTCTTTCTTTTTTGCTGCCTCATCCTTCGCTGGAGCCGGCTGCTTGTTGCTGTCCCGCGCAAAGCTCTTCAAGGTGAAGCAGTCCTTGGCGGAGTGTTTTCCTTTAGGATGGAAAGGACAGATTGCTTCCATGACGGTGCTATAATCAGGTCCTTCCCTCCGCATGGCTCGGGGCCGGACGCGCTCGGCCACTTCGACTAATTCTTCGCCTTTTCACTTCTTGTCTTTGTGCTTGGAGGACTCGGGTTTGTCGCCCTTGTTCTTCTGATGCAGGCAATCTTCCTGGTGCTCGGCCAGGGCGTCTGAGGCCGTGGCGTAGCGGTCGGCCAGTGCGAACATCTCCTTCACGGAGGTTGGTGGCTTTCTGGACATTTTCTTAATTAGATCAGGATCGCTTACTCCTTTCTGGAAAGCTGCCACCACCACAGCTTCAGATACGTCCCTGATGGTGTTCTTCTTCTGCATGAAATGCCGGATGAAGTCCCTCAGCGTCTCATCCTTTTTCTGGTGCAACTGGTACAGGTCCCATGGAATGCCAGGCCTTTCGTAGGTGCCCTGGAAGTTGGCAATGAACTGATCGCAAAGATCACTCCAGGAGTCCACCGAGTTTGCAGGGAGGCCCATGATCCATGCTTGAGTCGGGGGGTGAGATTGACCGGCAGATAGTTTTCCATGACAGTCTGGTTTCCTCTGGCGGCTTTAACTGCTAGGGCGTAAACCTGCAGCCAAGCTTCCGGGTCTCATTCCCCGTCGAATTTTACGATGCCCTTGGGGTTGAATCCTTCGCAGCCGAGGAGTGAACGCTCGGATCCTGTCGATAGATCTCTCATCATGATGAGGGGGAGTTCAGCGTGGCGAGCCTCTGGCTCGACGATGGTCATCAATACGTCGGGGCAACGTACGGCGCGGCGAATCCATGACTCGGCGTTCTTCGTCGCTCCTACCCCGACGGTGGTGGTCTTTGCCGTCGTCGCGGTTATCATACCTTTGATCGTTTCGTCGATCGTGGCCGGTGCCGAAATGCTCGTAGTCGTCGCGGCATCCGCGTCTTTCTTCCTCATCCCGTTCCTGTCGCCTTGCTGTGATGTCCTGGTGGAGGTGATGGTTGAGAATCCGGCGAGCGTCCCTAGCTGGTGGTGTGTGGCGTCGACTGCCGGTATTCCGACTGGTTGCAGTCCGGCTGCTGGCGACACGAGTTACCGCATGGGAGCGCGAGTGCGCTTCACCCACCGGCTTTTCTTGGTTCTGCTGGATTGCTGCCGCCGTCACCATGGCCTTGATCTGGGCCACAATTGGGGCTGCCGGGCTATCTGATGCAATCATCGGGTCCAGCATGTCGAGGAGCGTCTTGGAGGCGACGATGTTTTGCATCGGTGTGCGAAAGACAGATTGGTCTCCCAACTTAGATTGCAGGATGTCTTCACGAACATTGCGGCCGAGAGACCGAAGAGATCGCGTCTGCTCCTCCTTACCCTTACGTCGACGATCTTCCTCCGCAGCTTCTTGGTCTTCTTGGTGGAGATCGGTCCTCTGCTCCTCGATCGTGAAGACGCCACAAAAATCGCAGCAGTTCCTCATAACGCCGACTGGTTTTCTGGATAAGTCAGAGTGGTATACCTGAGATGGTTTGGCCTAATCTTTGCCAGATCGGATCTAGCTTTGGGCCAGGCAGACAAGCTCTCCGTGCATATCTGCGACGAAGTCCAGGCTTCTGAAGCGGAAGGCCTGGCTGGAGACGAAGGTGGCGACGAACCCGACGATTGCTGCCATCGAGTCTGCGGAAAAAAGATTGAAGCGCTTCCTCTACCTGGCGCGCCAACTGTCGACTTTTGTGGTCGGCAATGAATTTATGGGGTAGGCGCTCGATCTCAAACTCGAAGGTCACACAAGACAGGGATTTTAGATGAGTTCGGCCCTCAAAGAATGGAGGTAATACCCTAATTCTGTGTGCTAAAATTATGCGGATCTCTTGGATCTGGGGTTGCTCAAAGCGCAATATGCTCTGAGCGATATGTGGTGTTCTAGGTTCTATGGCTCGATGCCTTGTTGTTACCTGCCCTCCCCCTTATATACTGGAGGTGGTGCGGCTTACAGAGTCCTGATCGGTTTAGAGATTCCGATCAGTTACAAGATTCTAGTCGGTTAACGGGATAGAGTTTACATCTTCATCTACCCTATTAACGACTCGGATTACAACCATATCTATCATATCTAAATATATGTTCAACTATCTATGGGATGTACCCCCTTGCGCACGGCAGCAGGGCCTTGTGCGGGAGACATCATCCTGGGCCTTCCTCTTGGGCTCATCCCTCGGACGTCTCTGGGCTGATCGTGAGGGTACCCGGATCCTTGTATTCCACACTTTGCCCCTGTAGCTAGACAAGAGGCTATTAGGATCCTGCTCGTATTCTCTACATCCAAGGGCTTCAAGCTTTATCAAATGGATGTCAAGAGTGCATTCCTCAATAGGTATATTGAGGAAGAGGTGTATGTCAGGCAACTTCCAGGATTCAAGAACCCCAAATACCCAAACCATGACTTCAAGCTTTCTAAAGCTTTGTATGGACTTAAGCAGGCCCCTAGAGCTTAGTATGTGAGGCTTAAGTCCTATCTTCTCAGTCATGGTTTCAAAATGGGTATAGTAGACAAGACTCTGTTCATCAGACACCAGGATACTCATTTTCTCCTTGTCCAGATTTATGTGGATGATATTATCTTTGGTGGCTCTTTGCATTCTGTTGTGTCTTAGTTTTCAGAGGTGTTCTCTACATCCAAGGGCTTCAAGCTTTATCAAATGGATGTCAAGTGTGCATTCCTCAATGGGTATATTGAGGAAGAGGTGTATGTCAAGTAGCCTCTAGGATTCGAGAGCCCCAAATACCCAAACCATGTCTTCAACCTTTTTAAAGCTTTGTATGGACTTAAGCAGGACCCTAGAGTTTAGTATGAGAGGCTTAAGTCCTACATTCTCAGTCATGTTTTCAAAATGGGTATAGTACACAAGACTCTATTCATTAGACACCAGGATACTCATTTTCTCCTCGTCCAGATTTATGTGGATGATATTATCTTTGATGGCTCTTCGCATTCTCTTGTGTCTCAGTTTTCAGAGGTGATGAGCACAGAGTTTGAGATGAGCATGATGAGCGAGTTGAGCCACTTCCTCGGCATCCAAATCAAGCAAACTTGGGAGGGCACTTTCTTCATCAAGGCAAGTACACTCAAGACCTCTGGAGACGCTTCGATATGTCCGACGGGAAGCCAGTGATGACTCCTATGGCCACCACTACTATTCTCGAGCCTGATGAGAATGGTGAGCCAGTTGATCAGAAGGAGTTCCGGAGCATGATCAGCTCCCTCTTGTATCTCACCGCTTCGAGGCCTGACATACATTTTGCTGTGTATTTTTGCGCTCGATTTCAGGCTTCTCCTCATGCCTCTCTCCGTCAGGCGGTGAAGCGCATCTTCAAGTACCTTCGAGCTACCATTGATTATGGTATTTGGTACTCTTCTTCTTATCTGTCCCTTAGAGCTTTTTCCGATGCAGACTTTACTAGCTTTAGGATAGATAGGAAGAGCACTTCTAACACTTGCCAATTCATTGACACTTCTCTTGTTTCTTGGTCATCTAGGAAGCAGACCGAAGTTAGACAGTCCACCGCTGAGGCCGAGTATGTTACTGCAGCCTGTTGCTGTAGTCAGCTTCTCTGGATGAGATCAACCTTGTGGGACTTTGGGTTAGAGATAGGGAGTGTGCCAATTTTCTGTGACAACAATTCTGCTATTTATATTGCTAAGAACCCAGTGCAGCATTCCAAGACCAAGCACATTGATATTAGATATCACTTCCTTAGAGACCATGTGGAAAAAGGGGATATCGCGCTTCAGTTTGTAGACAGTGACCACCAGATAGCCGATATCTTTACCAAGCCTTTGGATAGCTCTCGGTTTGTTGCCCTAAGGAGTGAGCTTGGAGTCATGTGCCCTTACGGCTTACTGTGAGGGGGAGCTGGTTTGTATATTACGTATTATATATGTTTTCTTCCAGCATTTCCTTTCTTTTGCTTTTTTTGGGCGTTATTGGGCTTATTTCTAGAGTTGTGAGTTCACTTCACTTAGACTTCTGGCATGCTTTGCATGGACCTCTCATGTTATGCTATAGGTTGCTATAATGCACAATTAGCTGTTCTCTCTTTTCTCTAGGTTGAGTTCCCTCACAGTCTTATAAGTCTAGCGAGTGTTGGGCCCCCTAGGTAGACAGGGTCTGTGTGCACTCCTTAGCTTGAGATCTAGAGTCAGCTTCCCTATGTCAGCCATTGGGAAGATGAGAGCAAGTCTAAGTCATAGTGTTATCTACTATCTTTTCTATGCTCTATAGCCATCTAATTTGTAGTTTTCTCGACTTCTTCTCCTTATTTTGTGTTTCTGGTTTTTATTGAGTTAATTTGGGTTTTCCTTGCATTTAATTCTGCTAATAACTACTTTTAATCAGATTTGTGCTTAAAATTTGATTCACTTGTTGAGGGGGAGTTTGGGAATCTGTTCATACATTCCATATAGATTGCATTTTCTGTTTTATGAGCTTTGTCTATTATGCAAATGATTTACTCATCATGCTACGCTATGCTATTTTATGAAGGAAAATGCTAGATTAGTATGTCCATGATTTGCGAAAGTTTGGATTTCTCTAGAGTTCCTATAGCAACTTGGGTGAAACTTGTTTGATCCATACTAGAGTCCTTCTTTTGCTCATAAATTAGTGTGCTAAAATGAAAATTAAGTAAAAATGACTCTATTTGTGCGTATTAGGCTTAACACCTTACATTCACAAGACATCCTCCCATTGCACTTGGGATGAACTTGGAATGTATCGTGTATGACCAAGACTATTCTCTTAAGAGTTCATCTTGAGATGGTCGAATATGGCTTGAGTCAATTGCTTTAAAAACAATGCAAATAAAAAACATAAGTGGGTAAAGAATGCAAATAACGTCGAACATTTGCACCCCGTTATGTCTTTCAAAGTCTTAAAGCAAAATTTGCATTAATTGAAAAATGAACTCGAAGGACCTTGTATGCACTTCTAGATTCTCCAAAGTGTTGAGTAGGCTGAACTCTAGGTTTTCCATTTGATCCTATGAGTGGCTTTGCTTCTAGTTTTGAAATTATTGCTAAGTTTTTGCACTTGTCAAATCCTGCTAAAAAAATGACATTTTCTAAAAATAAGCTTGCTAGCAAAATGTGTTTGCTCTTGGACGTGTCTTAGTTTAGTCATAATCTGAAATTGTCGAGCTTGGTGTCATATCTTGTCACTATAATTAATTCGATAATCTTCAAAGCTCTTTAGATGCATTTCATATATCCATGATAGACAATGGGGGACAAAATTACAAATCTTGATGCCTGTTTACACTAGAATTTGGCAAGTCTAGTCAAAATCGGCAAGAAAGTCAAACATGCGGAAATTTACAGATGATTTGGAAAGATTTGAAGATATTTCGCAACGGCAAGATCTCTAAAGATAAACTATCCGAAACAAGGCCGATACGGATCAGGTTTTGAAACGTATTGTAATAGGACACGATCGGCCGACGGGTATAAAAGAAAGGCCAAAGCAAGCTACGAAAAACAACACAATCAAACACACCAATTTACATTACTTTTTCCTGTCAACTAGGAGTAGTTCTTGTAACTTAGTCTTTGTAATTCGATCTTGATCAATAAAGTTGTGCATCGCCGATTGTTGAACTTCTTCAAATTACACCCCAGGTTCGATTTGTTCTGATTTTGTTGCGCATCGCCTTCTTCAGAATCGATCTGCCTTTATCTTCTGATTAGCCTTAATTGGCTAATTAGACTTACCTTGTTACCTTGATTTAATCGGCTTCAAGCTGATTGAATCTAAGTCAATTGATCGCCATGATCGGCTTTGAGAGAATTTCATATTTTTACCTTATCAATTCCAGGTCAAATCGACTAGCACGCTCTGAACCAGGTGTTCGTCTAGTGTGCTGCTGTCAGAAACCCTACTTCAAGTTTTTGACGCCAACACACTCTTGGCACGCTAGGTGGGACAAATGTCTTCATCAGGGAAGTCGATTCCGCCATCCGATCTCAATGCAGAAGCTATAATCGTCCTGACAATGGACGATTTGACTCCAGAACAACGTCAAGAAATCGAAGATCGGAAAACTGCGCTAGAAGAGATGATGTTAAGCGGTTATCAGAAGACTAGATGTGGCGTCACTCAAATTTCCGCCGTGCCGATGGTCAATGCCCTAGGAGATGCAGGTGTCACAGAACCGGTAAGCCGATATCTACCTGCTCAAGCCGAATTAATCAGTTTGTGCACCACGCTTTAATAAACCAATCATCGGCTCTTTTCACCACGCTTAAACCGATGATAGCAAATAGTGTTAAAACTATCACCCTGGAATTGGCCTCGTCTGGTAGTCTACTTGACCCATTACAAGCTCTGCCAAATTACCATGTTTTTTCAGTGGCTCAAAACACGCAGAGCGCATTAGCCGATCCTAAACCATCGGCTATAACCTCAACCCCTATCATGATGCCTACTCAACCCACCATCATATTGCCTAGAGACCCTCAGCCAAGTGGGGTGAACCATTACCATGCCTACACCGACGCCGCCAAATTAGATGCATCAACAAATTTGCCACCGTCGGCCCCGTTCTATACTTTTCCGCAATCGGTTTCACAGCCGATTGGGTCTGAGAGATACTCACATGATTCTACCCTGCCTAGAAATCCAGGTCCACATAGGGTAGTAACTTATTCAGAACCCTTTGTCCCAGTACCAGAACCCCAAGTCAGACATAATAGATACGATCAATACACTCGTCTGCCATCGGCTCAATCTAATTGGCAACCCGAGTTTGCACTCGGGGGGTAGAATGCCAACTATGACAAACATTATCAAGGGCCTGCTATGCCGGTGGCCGAAAATGCGAACTGGGCCGATCAAATCTCTGCCGTCTTGAGGGATCAGTTCGGCATACAGCCAAAGAGAAAGGTTATCGGCTATAGAAAGCCATATCCTGATTACATAGATCGCATGCCTTACCCTCACAATTTCGAAGTCCCAGATTTTGCAAAATTCTCTGGTGACGCCTCGATTACTACCCTAGAGCATATCGAACACTTTATCGCGCAATGCGGTGAAGCAGCTCAGTCCGATGGACTGAAAATAAGACTGTTCCCGTTATCATTGTTCGGGGCAGCCTTTACTTGGTTCACTTGTTTGCCTCCAAATTCGGTCCACTTATGGAACGATTTGGAAAGCCGATTTCACGAATACTTGAAGGACCGAGATGGCGAACAGAGGGGGGTGAATGGTTGCAAATAAAAATTCCCCCAAAATACTCCAACAAAAACCTCGACAACATCGCTCAAAGGAAATTGTGAAAAACCCGAAAAACTAGACAACTATGTGTACCCCAAGCTTGCATGGATAAGTACCATAAAATATGTGAGGATTTTTGAGTCACAATCCTGGTTGTCTAGTGTCCAATATAAAGAGGAATCAATTCAAACTCTTGCTTTTAGAAAGGACATCAATTCAAATCACAAAAGTCACTTTCAGAAAAGAAAAAGCAGAATTTCCAGAACTTGTCCTCAGTTTGCACAGGAGGTTGGTGGGTTTCTGCAGCTCAAAAAATTCTAAGACTTTTTCTCCATATGAGCATCAGAGTCTTGAAGAATTCCACCAAATTTATCCTCAAAAAGCCTTACAGAAAAAACAGGAAAAATCTATGAACACAGTATGCTCAAGAACTTCGAGCAGAAAGTTTGGGGCTCGGTTTTCACCTCATTGCTCCCAAACGGTGCAACAAGTGAACTCAAAAAAATTTTTGCAGGTGTATATCAGAGTCCCGCACATCCTCCAAGAAGAATCACGCAAAAAGGATTTTTATAGATTTTTACAAAAATCAAACACTGATTGCTGCGCGAAGAACAAGTTCTGAACAAAGTTGGAACTTGAAAGAAAAGATGTTCTCTACTCAATCCAAGAGTGCAAAAGAGATGTAAAACCATATGAACACACTCAAAACATCCAAGATCAGCAGCATTTAGAAGGAGGGGAGGCAAATCCAAATTACTTGAAAGTAAATTGCGGGAATGTAATTGCGGGAAAGTAAATGCTGAATTTAAATTGCGTAAAGTAAAGACATAATGTAAATGCGCAAAATAAATTCAGAGGTGGATGGATAAAACTTTCATTTCTGGAAGGGGAGGTTACAAAGCCTCACATTCATGTGGGCAAAGCTCAAATGAGCATCAAAACCTCAACACCTTCAAGGGAAGGAGGCTACCCCTCCACCCCTATTTATACTACTCTTGGGCCACCTACCTCCCTTGGATGAGTCCCTCAACCCTAGAGTACTCATCTAAGGGCTAGGATTAACCCACACACACAGCCATGCAAGGGCTAACCCAAAACCCACACACATACCGGGTTTTCTTGCACGGTTTTCAAAGCATTCTACCTAGACCTGCTAACCTATCAACTAGACCTCAATCCAACGGCCCTCATTGATCCATGCGGCATCTAGCTAGCATCAACTCCTTTCCTTGTCTTCTTGACTTGCCCAGACTCCGTCTCCGATCATCTTCTGGCGATCTCCCAACCGTCTAGACCTCCGACGCTCCTCGCCTAGTCCCGGTCATCCTTCGCCTCACCATGACCTAGCACCGTCGCCCTGCAACCATCAAAGACAAGGAAACTCCTCACATAGCAATGCCCACAAAGATGTGCAATAAACCATCCAACTCATCACTACAGCGTCCATACGACCGGTACTGCCACTCCTGGCAGAGACAACTCAAATTGCTTCATTTTGAAAATCAATCCAAATCAAACTCAAACTTGAGCACACCTTGCTCAAATAAAGTCAAATACTCATCACAAACATGGATGGACCTCCACATGGTCCTTCAATCTCCCCCTTGATGAGTATATTGACAAACCACACAAAAGGCATAAATTTGAGTTTGAAGAAAATGAAGAAGAAAGCAATTTTTAGTTACAAAGTCAAACTTGGTCCAAAGATAGAAATTAGAGCCATGACCAAGTTGACGAAGAGGAATTCAGATTTCAGAAGTTTTCAACAAAAACTCTAAAATCCAACAGAAGTAGTAGCATAGTTTTACAAGGATCATAATAACCAAATAAGCATTCACATTTTTATCATTTTAGTGATGCCTTTTCTACATTTTCTCCCCCTTTTGGCAATATAGGCATCAATTTTTTTTATGTATGCATGAAATGCAATCGAAAGAGCTTTGAAGATTATCCAATTGATCAAAATGGAAGGATATTACACCAAGCTTGTTAATTTCAGAAGATGACTAAACTAAGACATGTCCAAGTGCAAATACGAGCTTAGTTTTGAATATTTCATTTTTAGCAAGATTTGACAAGTGCAACACTTAGCTTTAGTTTCAAAAATAGAAGAATAGCCACTCTAAGGATCAAAAGGAAAACCTAGAGTTCAACCTACTCAACACTTTGGGGAATCTAGAAGAGCATACAAGGTCCTTCGGTCTCATTTATCACTTAATGCAAATTTTGATTTATCATCATACAAGACATAGCGGGGTGCAAATGTTTGACATTATTTGCATTCCTTACCCACATATGTCTTTGTTTTTAATTTATTTGCATTTTCTTTTGACAACCAATTGACTCAAGCCGTATGCGACCATCTCAAGATGAACTCTTAAGAGGATGGTCTAGGTCAAACACGATGTATTCCAAGTTCATCCCAAGTGCAATGGGAAGCGGTCTTGTGAATGCAAGGTGTTCTTGAGTCACCCGTACAACCACATGTCTGATATGGGACAGACCTAGTTGACTAGGGTTCTGATATCTTTCCTCTGATACCTCGGGGTGACAGTACACAGGGGTGTATCTGTATGGGGAGCGCACTGTGCTACGGCTTGGTGCCCATCCAACGGTGATTGGCCGGTCCTATACTTCGGCTCTGTGTGAGGGAAGTGATAGTGAAGGCAATACCGGAGAGGTTCTTTGGTTAAGGTAGAGGTTCCTGAAAAGCTTTGTTGCGGACAATCACCGTGTGGTGAGCGGTCAGATCTTGTGGGTAAAGTGTACAACCTCTGCAGAGTGTCAAAACTATTCGAATAGCCGTGCTCACGGAATTGAGCATTGCTCGGGATTACAAATCAAGGGTAGATTTTCATAAACAAAACATGGAAGGGGTGGTTGTGTGCCAAGTGTTAAAATGAACTCATATAAGTGTGTGTGTCGAAACCTCATGGAAAAACCATTTGAAATTATTATTACGTATAACTGTTCTCTCGCTTTAATCTAACTAAGATATTGGTTAAAAATGTCGCTTGATGCAAAAGAACCATTTAAGCCAATCCTTTGGAACAAGATCTGCATATAGTAATAGTGTCTTTGCATTCTGCATGCATTACTTGTTGAGTGCCTTGTGTACTCACCCCACCTTGCTTTCAACCCCAACATCGGTGGAGGAGACTACACCAGTTTGGGAGGAGGAGTACATCGAGGACACGGTGAACTAGGGGCAAGCCCGATCGGTTGCTCGTGGCAAGATGAAGGCTTCCACGACCTTTTTTTATGTTCCGCGCTATTTCTTTACTTTGAATAATGTAAGCCCTGTGTGGCTGACCTATCTGTAAGGAGACCATAAGGTCGTACAACTCGGTTTATATACATGTTTGCACTATTTATTCTTATATCTTCGTGAATGTCTGTGATGTGCAACCTCAGATGATCAGTGTGTGCTAGCGTGATCCTGGACTGGCACAGAATACACAGAGGGTCCGAATTTGCGGGTTCGGGTCCCGACAATCCTCCTCAAGTGCAACACATGCACAAGAGGCCCTCAATCCACTTCCTAATTGCAACACAGGCAATTAGGACTCACTCTTAGCTCAAAAGGCAAATGGGAGAAGGCAACATATGCACTTCACCCCCAAGAACTCACACTTCATTTCAGCAACCAGCAAATGCCCCCCGAAGGCCTCCTTTTATAGCCTCCAAGCCAAAACTAGCCGTTGGGGGCGAAATCTGGAAAAACTAAGCAAACCCGGTGCTACCGCCCTACTGGGACCGGTAGCACCGGCCTCCTCGCCAACGGCTACAAAACTAGCCGTTGCATGATTTCCGGTAGCACCGGCCAACTGGGAGCAGTGGCACCGGCCTCCACCCCGGTGGCACCGGACCAGAACCAAACACAAAAACACCCCACTCTGGATTTTTCACACCGGCCAGAGGAGCGGTAGCACCGGACCTCCGGTGCTACTGGCCTACCATGGGCGGTAGCACCGGACCGCCAAACTGCCCAAAAACATCCCTCTCTGGAATTTCCACACCGGCCAGAGGGGCGGTAGCACCGAACCTCTGGTGCTACCGAGCTACCATGGGCGGTAGCACCGGACCGACCTGCAGTACATGCTCCCATAAGCGGTACTACCAGCCAGGCGGTGCTACCGGCCCTACATGGGCATTACGACCGGCCATAAGGAGAAAACACGGTTTTTCACAAAAACTTTTCTTCAGACCATTAAGATTTATTCTTTAAGCTATGTGAGGATCAACACATGATCACAACATTATGCAAAACACATTTGCACATGTTAATCACATACTCCAAAGAATCTCATTAAGCACAACTTATTTGCAAAACACATTTGGCAATAAACCAAAAACTTATGAGATCAATCCTCTTAGCCATGTGATGATCAACACATGATCAAGACACTTTGCAAAACATATTTGCAAATGCCAACACATGCTCTAGGATCGAACCTCATAACTTCCAGCTTATTTGCAAAACACATTTGCAAATAACAAGTCAACACTTTGCAAAAACACATTTTGCAGCTAAACCAAGCTTAGAATTGTGATGATCAACACATGACCCAATCACAAGCTAAAACATCAAAGCATGAGCTCTCTATTTGCAACACATGCAAATCTCTAGCACCATGCAAACAACCACAACAAATTCAAGTGCATGATCTCTCTATTTGCAACACATGCAAATCTCTAGTTCTATGCAACCACTTTAAACCAAATTGCTTGAGCTCTCTCCTTTTGCAATACATGCAAAACTTAGCTCCAAGCAATAACCACATAAACAATATTGCATAAGCTATTTCCCATTTTGCAATACATGCAAATCCATAGCTTCATGCAAAAACCAAACCAAATAAGATTCAATCAAGAAGCAAGCATGAGCTCCCTTATTTGCAACACATAGAAATACTTAGCTCATGCAAAATCCAACGCACGAGCTTCACCCATTTGCAACATATGCCAAATGGTTAGCTCAATGCAAAAACCAAACCAAGAGAGTGAGCTAGAGTGAACCGGATCGAGTTCATCAACACATGATGAAGCTCAAGCTAAAAGACTCAACCCCTCTTAATAGTACGGCAACCTAACTTGCAACCCGGTCTCCCATCCAAACACCGAGACCGGTAAAAAACTAGGAACACATCCTTAGCCCTAGCTAGTTATACTTTTGCCTCTAGCGATCCACTTGGAGCTTTTATGATTTCCAATCATCTTCTCTCCAGGATCACCTCTTCTTCTTCTTAGTCATCAACACATGATGAACATTCTAGCTCTTCTCCTTACTTCGGGATCACCTTTTGAAGCTCATCAACACATGATGACTTCTTCTTCTTCTTCCCGATTCTTTATCATCTTAGACTCAACCTACTTCACAACTCATGTAAGATTGTTAGTCCAACAAATACGTTTGTCTCAATCATCACCGCACTCTATTAACACATAATGGATGCCTCCAAAATCGATTGTGCACAACCCAAATCAATTTGAATGATTAATTTTTGTCTTGAGTACTTTGATGCAACTAATGCTTCATTATACTCAAGAACTTTTCGCTTGTCTTTAATCAACAAGGAACACCATCAACAAATGATGAAATGACATCTTATTGATTGAAAGACAATCGAACTCAAGTGATTGTTTCAAAGTCTTGATCCGTTATATGTTATTTAGCAATAAGACATGGATCAACAAGTTAAATTATAAACTCCCCCTAGATGTGTGCATTCATGTAGTATATGAATTAGGAACATAATGCACATATTTGGACTAAAGCAATGGAAGAGTTCATACTTTAACTTGAATCCTAAGTGTGCATTAAGTCAAAAGAGTGAATACAGGTGCATACCTTAGGTTTTCCATTTTCCATCCAAATATGAGACTAATAAGAATAAGGCTCAATTAAACATGTTAGTCTCGTAATGATTAGATTTGTCATTGAACAATGATTAAACATTTAATATTAAACCAATCACCAAAACTAATGGAGCTTGAACTTATAATCTCCCCCTTTTTGGTGATTGATGACAAATCCTATATTAATTCCATATTTGGATGAAAAACAATGCATGAAGGGGTTTTGAAGATCAAAGATCGAATAACACAATAATTTTTTTAATTTTGCATCTCCCCTTTTTGGTATTAAAATGAAACTCCCTCTTTTTGACAAGTAGAACAATTAAAACATACAAGAGGAAATTTAACATTAAGCTCTTATACCACTTACCCAAACCAAAAAGAGCTCTTATACCACTTAACCACTTAAACTCAAGGATCCAAATGAGGGAATTAAGCTCACAATAATTCTCCCCCTTTTGTCATTAAACACCAAAAATGGAAAACCAATCAAAAAGGTGGTTATACCACTTGAACACATCGAGAGCTAAGTATCACTTGGAAGAATATGTGCCAATTGAAAAAGAGTACAGAGCTTAGTAAGAGAAGCAATCGAATATAGGTCATAAAAGGTTTGAAATGAAATTATATGACCATTGCAAGGAATTTAGAGTTAAAGCTTAAAAAGGATTATTTGAAACACATTCAAATAAAACTCCTCATTTTATTAGGCTTTTTATTAATACATCATGACTCACTTGAAGAGTCCATAATTTGCCTAATATGGCTTAACCGAGGAATTTATCAAAAGAAAGCCTCATACCAATTTGTCAAAAAAATTTAATGGAATCACTTGAAATAAGGATTTTTGAAGAAGCATCACTTGTAGTACCATTTTGAAAAGAACAAGAAACTTGTACTACTTGTAATGCTTATTTTTCAATTTTACCACATGTAAATATTTCTTTAAGTGATACTTATATAAAGAGATACCACTTGTAAAGATCATTTAGCATGAGGTAGGCATTGCTTGAAGAAATACTGGTAAGATAAGCAATGTCCAATAAATCATTTTGAAAAATGCATTTTCATTTAATGTAAACTCAACATGAGTTTATCCCCTTTAAACATTTCAATCATACAAAGGATCTCACACAGAGAGTCCTCGAGAGATTGAACTTACAATTAAGCTTTAAATGGGGAACTCATCAATATGAGTTTGAAATACCATGAAAGCTCATAAAAAATGCATAAGAGGTAGATGTGGATACCATTTGTAAAAATCCATAAAGCAAGGAATTATATGGTACCACATGAAAGAAATCAATACCCCGTAATCTGATTTTAATTTTTGAAAAAGAACTCTCAAAGATTTAGAGAAGATTGAAGGTATCAGAGCAATAACAATAAAGATACCATTTTGAGATAAAAGCACAAAACTTGACTAAAATAAGCTCCCATTGGAATCAGGAGATGAAACATAGAGCTATTTGCATTTAGACATACACAAGTTTTGGTTTTGAAATGATTTTTCAAAAAGCACCCAAATGGATACCACTTAAAATATATCAAGGTGAACTTAGTGGATACCATTTTAAATTAATCCAAATAATTTTCAAATGATTTGAAATTTTGCAAAAAGATACTTTGGGATCATAAGAAGTTTTTCCAAAAAGAATTTTTGAAAAAGGAAGTTTCAGTCAAAAGATATCCTAAAATCAAATTTGAAAATTTTGAATTTTCAGAACTGATCTGCCCAGGCCGGTGCTACCGCCATACAGTCTTGATTACTACCGGCAGTCGATTACTCTAGCTTATTCAAAGCGGTAGTACCAGGTTATGACAAAGCTAAAAGCAAATTTTTGCAAAAACAATTCAAATGAAGTCCAAATAATTTGAAACTTTCCAGAAATGAAATTTGGACTATTTAGATAGTTTCTCAAAAAGAGTTTTCGAAAAAAGAATTTTATTTTGAAAGATATGTCAAATTGCGCTTTGAGGCATGAAAATTAGATTAAAAACATAAAGGGCCTCAAGGTGCAACTTTAATTTCGGATTTCATAGAAATTAAATCCTCATGGCTTGTAGGATTTGAAATACTTTTAGAAACCATGATACCACTTGAAAAGATAATGAAATCCAATTTGAAAGCCAAGATTGAGCAATATGTTTAAATAGGCTATTTTGGGTCAAAGCAAGAATTTTGGCCAATTTTGATTTCAATATAGAATTTTCATTTTGAAAGCTTGTAAAACATTTGAAATACATATTAGAATACTTTTACAAAGCTTTTTACAATTTTGGGCCTACATAAGATTTGACTTTTGACCAAAATGGTCCTTTTGAAATAGCTATTTGTAAAACAAAACCAAATATTTCAACAGAAGATTCAAATGAAGAATAAGATGAGATATAGAGATTTGAATTTTGTGTATGAGTCTTAAATATCATTTTGAACTAAGATACTACACAAGATCTAGTACAAATGAAGAAACTCACAAAGTGCAATAGTATGACCATTTTGGGTCAAGTATAGTTTTTAGGCGAGTTTCGAAATCAAATAACTTTTGATTGGTTGGTCTTTTGAAAATCTTTTGAACACGAAAGTTGTTAAGAATGACCAACACTAGCTTTTTCATTTTGGAATTATTTTCAAAATCATTTTACATTTAATTATATGAAAATTATAAGTTTAAATCCAAAACAAGATACTAGAAACTTGATTTTGGGCATGAAACTCATTTTCTTTGTAAAATAGATTTTTGTGAAGCCAAAACTATTGGAAAATCTTTTGAAAGCATTTGTATACATTTTTAAACTAGTTTTTCAAAAGATTACTAATAGATATGCAAATTTTGAGTTTTGGCTAAAGGGCTTCATTTTGAAAATATATATTAGCACCTATATAAACATGGGCACACATAGGGATGCAATATACATGGTTATGATTTAGCACTCCCCCTTAATGTGCCACTACCCCAAACTTGCTCAAGATTTCAATCAATACAATTAACAAGCATGAGCAAGAATCATAAGCAAGCAATTTAAATTGATTTTCATTAATAACGTAGTTTAACCTACACAAGGCTAGAAGCTATAAGAATCAATTTAAATACTTGTTACCCGAGATGGCATTGGTTTATGATTGAAGTGAATGTCTTCAAGCTTGGCTCCTTTTGCACATGATGGAATCATTCTCTTGATCAAGCCAAAGCTTCCAATGCATCTCCAAGCACCTACAATTCTTTTAGGCGTTTTTTGGTACCCAACTTTTGTTGGGTCCTAAAATGTTAGTTACAATAGATTTAGGAACCCAAATGGCCCTAACATTTATAGTCTTAGGTGAACTAGCACGACTAGTAATGGATTTGCGATTGTTATTACTCCTAAGCGAATTATTGGCATTGAATTGAGGAGGCTTAGGAGTTTTAGCATTTTTAGCAAATTCATTTCTAGTTTGATCCTTTCTAAGCACATAGTAATTATTATAATAAGAATGCTTAGAGGATCTAGCAAATTTAGCAAATGGTTTGCTATTGTTATTTTTCCTAAGCACATGATCAACATGATTTTTCTTGGTCTTAGGAAATCTAGCATTTTCAGCAAACACATTTCTAGATTCATTTCTCCTAAGCAATTGAATATCATAATTTTGCAAATACTTGGGAGAATCGACAAACTTGGCAAACACATTGCCATTTTTGTCCTTCCTAAGCAAATAATGATCATTTACAATAATGGGCTTAGGAGTAGCACCTTTGGGACAATCCTTACCGAAATGTCCCCTTTCCCGGCAATTGAAGCATGTCACGCTATTTGGCCCTCTCTTGACCGTCTTGACTTGCTCCTTGCCGGTTTGCCTCTCCAATAGTGGTGTGGACTTGACTTCCACTTGATGAGGGCGCACCGAGGCGTAGTAGCCCTTTATTTTCTTCTCCCTCTTGGAGATGTAGCCGATCCCTCTCTTGTCAACCAACTTTCGTTGATTGCTTAGAATGTTGTCGAGGGTGACCTTTCCTTTGTAGGACTTCTCTAAGTCACTTCTCAATTGTGTGACTTGTTCCTTGAGCTCTTTATTTTCCTCTACAAGATTAGTTTCATATTGCGTAGAGGAAATAGTAGCAATTGAATTAGAGCAACAAGGCATATCATCACTAGAGGTGGACATATCAATTTTAGATGAAATGCTAGAATTAGAAATTAAGCATGGCATATCATCAATTAAATCACATGTAATTCCTATGTCCACCCTAGACTTAGTGATTTCCTTGAGAAGGAGAGATTCATGATTTTCCTTAAGCACATTATAATCATTTTGAAGTGATTCATGTTCAAGCTTCAAAATCTTATATTTTGTTTTCTCCTTCCCAAGATAATTATTGAGCTCCTCTAGCATGTTCACTAATTCATCATAGGAGGGCTCATCATCCTCATCACTATCACTTACCTCAATTTTACCTTTTGCCATGAAGCAACGAGTTAATGATGAAAGAATTTGATGCTTATCATCGCTTGAGGCGGAGGTTGAGGTTTCTTCATCACTTGAGGTAGAAGTGGATGTTTCTTCTACCGATGTCCCATCCTTAATGCAATCATCGTTTATTGATGTGGATGATTCAAATGATTCTTGAAGCTTGATCCACATTTCATGTGCACTCTTGAGATTGCAAATTGAATTAAAGACATCTATACTCACAAAACTAAATAAAGCATTAGTAGCTTGAGCGTCGAGATGTAAGCATTTCTCTTCTCCTTTAGTTGGAGCAAATTCATTCAACCGAAGAGAAAAGCCCACATCTACGATCCACCATATTTTGGGGCTCATGGATTTAAAATCAGATATCATAAATAATTTCCATGAAGAATAATTTGAGCCATCAAAGATATGTGAATCGGTGTAGTGCACTAATCCCATAGTCGTCATCCTTACTCTCTAAACGGTTAAGTCTAATAAAATGAGAGACCAAGCTCTGATACCACTTGTAAGGTCGAGGATGCCGACTAGAAGGGGGTGAATAGGCGGCTTTTAAAATTCTCTCGCTAATTTCTACAAAGCAATTCACCCCTAATTATCCTAATACCAAAACCTTAACAAATATTAATGCGGAAGCGATAAACTAAGGTTTTGACAATTAAAGCCTAAATCAACTAGGCTCACTATGTGCACTAACTAATTATGTCTCTAACAATAATTGCAATTTTAAAGACAAGCAATCAATCAATTTAATTCTATGAATATAAATTGCTTGAATATAAATAATGAAAACAATGCAAGCACAAGAGACACAATATTTTTTACCGTGGTGTTCGGAGACTTGCCGGTCTCCCCTAGTCCACGTTGAGGTTAGCCCAAACGAATTGGACCGGCTCCACGAATTGAGCACCCACCTCGAATCCACTAGTGGTAGCTCCTTTTCCCTCTCGGGTAGGCGAGCTCCAACCTTCACAAACTTTGTCGGGGTTTCTCACAACCTCCGTTGAGAGCTCCCGCGCACGACGTCGCTACGCCGTCTAGGTGTCGGCAAACACCAAGAGTAACAAGTCAAGCCCTTTTCGCTTGAACCTCACCAAGTGCAACACATGCACAATGGTGATCTCCTAAGTGAAACACATGAACTAGGATCCTCCTCAAGTGTAACACATGCGCTAGAGGCCCTCAATCCACTTCCTAATTGCAACACATGCAATTAGGACTCACTCTTAGCAAATGGGAGAAGGCAACATATGCACTTCACCCCCAAGAACTCACACTTCATTTCAGCAACCAGCAAATGCCCCCCAAGACCTCCTTTTATAGCCTCCAAGCCAAAACTAGCCGTTGAGGGCGAAATATGGAAAAACTCAGCAAACCCGATGCTACCGCCCTACTGGGACCGGTAGCACCGGCCTCCTCGCCAACGGCTACAAAACTAGCCGTTGCATGATTCCCGGTAGCACCGGCCAACTGGGAGCGGTGCTACCGCTTTGGGCGGTAGCACCGGCCTCCACCCCGGTGGCACCGGACCAGAACCAAACACAAAAACACCCCACTCTGGATTTTTCACACCGGCCAGAGTAGCGGTAGCATCGGACCTCCGGTGCTACCGGCCTACCATGGGCGGTAGCACCAGACCGCCAAACCGCCCAAAAACATCCCTCTGTGGAATTTCCACACCGGCCAGAGGGACAGTAGCACTGGACCTCTGGTGCTACCGGGCTACCATGGGCGGTAGCACCGGACCGACCTGCAGTACATGCTCCCATAAGCGGTACTACCGGCCAGGCGGTGCTACCGGCCCTACATGGGCGGTACGATCGGCCATAAGGAGAAAACACGGTTTTTCACAAAAACTTTTCTGCAAACCATTAAGATTTATTCTTTGAGCTATGTGAGGATCAACACATGATCACAACATTATGCAAAATATATTTGCACATGTTAATCACATACTCCAAAGAATCTCATTAAGCACAACTTATTTGCAAAACACATTTGCCAATAAACCAAGAACTTATGTGATGATCAACACATGATCAAGACACTTTGCAAAACACATTTGCAAATGCCAACACATGCTCTAGGATCGAACCTCATAACTTCCAGCTTATTTGCAAATAACAAGTCAACACTTTGCAAAAACACATTTTGCAACTAAACCAAGATTAGCCTTGTGATGATCAACACATGACCCAATCACAAGCTAAAACATCAAAGCATGAGCTCTCTATTTGCAACACATGCAAATCTCTAGCACCATCCAAACAACCACAACAAATTCAAGTGCATGATCTCTCTATTTGCAACACATGCAAATCTCTAGCTCCATTCAACCACTTTAAACCAAATTGCTTGAGCTCTCTCCTTTTGCAATACATGCAAAACTTAGCTCCAAGCAGTAACCACATAAACAATATTGCATAAGCTATTTCCCATTTTGCAATACATGCAAATCCATAGCTTCATGCAAAAACCAAACCAAATAAGATTCAATCAAGAAGCAAGCATGAGCTCCCTTATTTGCAACACATGGAAATACTTAGCTCATGCAAAATCCAACGCACGAGCTTCACCCATTTGCAACACATGCCAAATGGTTAGCTCAATGCAAAAACCAAACCAAGAGAGTAAGCTAGAGTGAACCGGATCGAGTTCATCAACACATGATGAAGCTCAAGCTAAAAGACTCAACCCCTCTTAATAGTACGGCAACCTAACATGCAACCCGGTCTCCCATCCAAACACCGAGACCGGTAAAAGACTAGGAACACATCCTTAGCCCTAGCTAGTTATACCTTTGCCTCTAGCGATCCACTTGGAGCTTTTATGATTTCCAATCATCTTCTCTCGAGGATCACCTCTTCTTCTTCTTGGTCATCAACACATGATGAACCTTCTAGCTCTTCTCTTTACTTCGGGATCACCTCTTGAAGCTCATCAACACATGATGACTCATTCTTCTTCCCGATTGTTTATCATCTTGGACTCAACCTACTTCACAACTCATGGAAGATTGTTAGTCCAACAAATACGGTTGTCTCAATCATCACCGCACTCAATTAACACATAATGGATGCCTCCAAGATCGATTGTGCACAACCCAAATCAATTTGAATGATTAATTGTTGTCTTGAGTACTTTGATGCAACTAATGCTTCATTATACTCAAGAACTTTTCGCTTGTCTTTAATCAACAAGGAACACCATCAACAAATGATGAAATGTCCTTTTATTGATTGAAAGACAATCGAACTCAAGTGATTGTTTCAAAGTCTTGATCCTTTATATGTTATTTAGCAATAAGACATGGATCAACAAGTTAAATTATAAACTCCCCCTAGATGTGTGCATTCATGTAGTATATGAATTAGGAACATAATGCACATATTTGGACTAAAGCAATGGAAGAGTTCATACTTTAACTTAAATCCTAAGTATGCATTAAGTCAAAAGAGTGAATACAAGTGCATACCTTAGGTTTTCCATTTTCCATCCAAATATGAGACTAATAAGAATAAGGCTCAATTAAACATGTTAGTCTCATAATGATTAGATTTGTCATTAAACAATGATTAAACATTTAATATTAAACCAATCACCAAAACTAATGGAGCTTGAACTTACAGATATACCTGAGTTGGTCCAAAGGAAGCGTCGTAGAGCAAAAATCGGTCTAACCAAAAATTCAAAAAAGCGACATGTTCTTCGTCCGATACCAGCCCATTAGCCTTGTTATTATTCCTGATATACTTAGCCCATCCTTAACCTTTGGACTTGATAAGTTTGTACTTAGGCTTGGCACTGTAAGCCGATACTTGATCTCCATCAGGTCTTAAGCAGCAAAGCTGGGCTACATCCAGGAGAGTAGGACCGACAAGACCGGTGCGGAATACAAAGGCATTGAAGGTGTCCGACCAGAAATAGCAAGCCGTGGCCACTAAGGGCTCATTGGCCTCTGGATCGGCTAAGGAAAGGGGGAGACATTCGGCTATGCCCATCTTTTCCCATTCACCCCTCTTTTGGGCTGCTACGCAAATATACCACGATCTCCATCCCTTGAGCGACGTCGGCCAAGCCCTGAAGCTCTTACTCCAACCCTCTATATTATATCCCGCAGCCGATAGAGGTAGACGAGGAATCTCTTCATTTATTACTGAATCGGCTTCTAAATTTCCTACTGGACCCAGATAAAATTGGTCATTGCTATTTGAAATCGGGATGAATACCTGAGAAGGATCCATTAGTATGATTTTGACAAGCAGCCGATTGGAATCTACGAGCGCTGGAAAGCTTGAAGACTAGAAGCCGAGTGCAGACAACTCAAGAGCTCGTGCGTGTGAAGAATGATTCTGTGGGGGCCGCATATTTGTAGCACAGTGAAAATTTGAAGCGGCGGGAAATGAATCTCAAAAGACACGAGCAATTAAAACGCAATACCTGCGTGTCAGAAAATTACAGCGCAAATAAAGCAGCAGTTACTGGGTGAAGATTAACAGTTAGCCGATGGAAAAGAAGCCGACAGTTGTGATTTTTGAAAGATGACAAGTCATCTCTCAAAAATAGGGGGCATATGTTTGCACCAGAATTTGGCAAGTCAAGTCAAAATCGACAAGAAAGTCAAGCATGTGGAAACTTACAGATGATTTGGAAAGATTTGAAGATATTTGGCAACGGCAAGATCTCTAAAGATAAACTATCAGAAATAAGACCGATACGGATCAGGTTTTGAAACGTATTGTAATAGGACATGATCGGCCGACGGGTATAAAAGAAAGGCCAAAGCAAGCTACGAAAAACAACACAATCAAACACACCAATTTACATTACTTTTTCCTGTCGACTAGGAGTAGTTCTTGTAATTTAGTCTTTGTAATTCGATCTTGATCAATAAAGTTGCGCATCGCCGATTGTTGATCTTCTTCAAATTACGCCCCAGGTTCGATTTGTTCTGATTTTTTTGCGCATCGCCTTCTTCAGAATCGATCTGCCTTTATCTTCTGATTGGCCTTAATCGGCTAATTAGACTTACCTTGTTACCTAGATTTAATCGGCTTCAAGCTGATTGAATCTAAGCCTATTGATCATCACGATCGGCTTTGATAGAATTTCATAATTTTACCTTGTCTATTCCAGGTCAAATCGACTGGCACGCTCTGAACCAGGTGTTCGTCTGGTGTGCTGCTGTCAGAAACCCTACTTCAAGTTTTTGACGCCAACAATGCCGATATTTCCAAAAGGGGGAGAAATTGTAGAAAAGGCATCAATAAAAAAATGGAATTGCATTTTGGATATTATGATTTTGGTTGTGAACTTTTATTGGATTTTAGAGCTTTCGTGGAAAACTTGCTCTTTCTTAGGAATTGCTCTAAAATCTCTCTCGCCAACTTGGTCATGATCTCTTTTCCTCTTTTCTTAGACCAAGTTTGTCTTTGCATCCAAATTGCCTTCTTCCTTCTTCAAACTCAAATTTATGCCTTTTGTGTTGTTTGTCAATATACTCATCAAGGGGGAGATTGAAAGACCATGTGGAGGTCTACCCACGTTTGTGATGAGTATTTGACTGAATTTGAGTTTGATTTGAATTGGATTTTTAATTTGAAGCAATTTGAACTCTTTCTATTTTTCTCGATGCTACCGGCCATGGTAGCGTGGTGCTACCGACTAAGCGGTAGCATCGGACCCCAGAGCGGTGTTGAAAAACTCGAGAGGGTATTTTTACGAGATCAGGCGAGCCGGTGCTACCGGCCATGTCAGCCCGGTGCTACCGGCCGAGCGGTAGCACCGGCACAAATGGCTGGTGTGAAATTTCTAGAGAGCATCTCTTCTGGTTTTGGGATGAAGGGTAGTGCTATTGGACATGGCAGCCCGGTGCTACTGGCCGAGCGATAGCACCGGCCCAAATGCCCGGTGTGTAAATTTCAGAGAGTGGTTTTTCTCTGGTGTGGCTATATGGCGGTGCTACCGGCCTGGGGGCGGTAGCACCGGCCCTGATGAGCGTGAATTATATAAAAATTGTGATTTTGGGTGTTTAATTGCAAATCTTTTTTGGACATTTCTATGAGATGTGTTTCCTTGTTTTTGATGATTGCAGGATGTCAGGTGTTGATCATGGTGAGGCAGAGGATGACCGGGACTAGGTGAGGAGCATTAGTGTAACATCCCAAAAATTTGAGTTTTGGAATGTTGGAATTCAAAATTTAACCATTTGCATTTTCTTGAATTAACTCCAGCTTAATTTGAATTTCTAAATAATAAAAGGATTTAATTTGACTAAACTATTCATCAAATTAGCAGGAGATAAATTAGCAGAGTTATATATGTCAAGGATCGTCAGCCTTCACGGAGTGCCTAAGAAGATAGTGTCTGATAGAGGAACCCAGTTTACCTCTCGTTTTTGGCAGAGTCTGCACGAAGCCATGGGAACTCATCTCAGATTCAGTACTGCCTATCACCCTCAAACCGATGGACAGACTGAGCGTGTGAATCAGATTCTTGAGGATATGTTAAGAGCTTGTGCCTTAACTTATGGTGTCAAGTGGGACAAGTGTTTGCCCTACGCAGAGTTTTGTACAACAATAGTTATCAAGCCACCGCAAATGTCGCCTTTTGAAGCCTTATATGGAAGGAAGTGCGTAACCCTCTCAACTGGAAGGAGTCAGGAGAAAGACAATTGTTTGGTCCTGCCATACTGCAAGAAGCCGAAGAGCAAGTTCAGCTAATTCGAGACCGCTTGAAGATAGCTCAAAGCGCATGTAAGAGTTATGCGATAATCGTCGCAGAGATTTGAGTTTGAGCCCAATGATTATGTTTACCTCGAGTTACCCTCTCAAAGGAGTTAAGAGATTTCAAGTAAAAGGAAAGCTTGCCCCTAGATATGTGGGACCGTTCAAAATCTTGGAACGAAGAGGCGAGGTTGCCTACAAGTTAGAATTGCCTCAGTCTTTTGCTGGAATCCATGATGTGTTCCATGTATCGCAATTGAAGAAGTGCCTGCGTGTGCCAGAGGAACAGATGTCATTGGAAGCCATTGATTTGCAAGAGGATCTTACCTACAAGGAGCAACCAGTGAAAATTTTGGATATCGCAGAGCGTATCACGAGAAGCAAGATCATCCGTTTTTGCAAGGTCCAGTGGAGCCATCATTCAGAAGAGGAAGCAACTTGGGAGCGAGAAGAGGATCTGAAGTCCGAGTTTCCCCACCTATTCCCTAGCCAGCCTGAATCTCGGGGTCGAGATTCCATTTAAGGGGGGGAGGTTTGTAACATCCCAAAAATTTGAGTTTTGGAATGTTTGAATTCAAAAATAATCAATTTGCATTCTCTTGAAATAACTCCAGCTTAATTTGAATTTCTAAATAATAAAAGGATTTAATTTGGCTAAACTATTCATCAAATTAAAGAATTTCAGTTTTTGTGGGATTCCTTGTGCTCCAAGGAATTTTTCTGTATTTTTGGGGATTTTTCTGAATTTATTTGATATTTATTTGAATTTATTTGAAATTCTGGATTTTTCTTAAATCGGAAAATGTTTTCTATTTTCAAAAGCCTCTTGGGCGAATCCTCTGCGGCCCGTTCCCGCCCTTCGCCCGCCCGCTCACTCGGCCCACCTCTCGCATGCGACCGCTCGGCTTGCCTCGCCGCCACCAACCGCGTCGGCCGTCCGACGACGCCACGTGTCTTGGTGGGATCGCGCCCATGAAACCCTAGCCGCCGCCGACTCGAGTCCGCCGCCAGACGCCGCCGTCTCGAGTCCGTGTCCGTTGCGCGCCCCGAGGCTATAAAGCCGTGCCGCACGCCGCCGAGGTTCCTCCTCGCGCCGCTTCTTTTGCCCTCTTTCGCCGTCCCCTAGCAACGCCGCCGTTGCCCGTCGGCGCTCGCGGTTTGCCGCCGCCGTGCGAGCCCTTCCGCTGTTTTTTATCGCCGCCGACGCCTCTCGCCGCCGCCGCGGTGTCCTTGCCTTGCCGCGTCGTCACCTACCGCTCGCCTTGCCCGCGCCCGATCCGTTGCCGCTTTTCGCGCGGGCGTGTCTTCTTCTCGAAGTCCGGTGAGCACCGCGCCGCTTCCTCGCCGTCGTTCTCCGTCGAGACCGTGGCCTTCCGATCGCTGCGTGCGCTCCGATCGCGACCACGTCTCCTCCGCCGCACTCAGCTCTGGGCCGTCCGTCTGGCCGGGTCGCTAGATCTTGCGCCGCGTGGTGCTTACATCGGCCATTGCGTCGGTAGAGCTCGCGTCGGCGCCGCGTCGACCATGCGCCGGGCGCACGGTGAACCAGCCGCGCCGTGGACCGAGTTCACCGTGAACCGGTGACGTCGGCGTTGCGCAATAAATTCCTTTTCAAGACAAAAATAAATCCAAAATTCCGATTTTCGATTTTCTGTATTTTCTCTGAATTTAATCTTTCGAGGCCCGTTCTCGCTCATACGAACTCCGATTGAGGCGATTCAAGTTTCTAAAATTTTCTAAAATCAAGATCTATCTTCCAGAGCCATTTATTTTCAGTTTTGAACTTGTTTGAGTCTCTGTTTTGTATTTATTTGGTTTCATCGCTTTCTTTTCGGTAGATGCTAAGTCCGAGGAGCAAGCGAAGACTTGAAGACCAAGATTCACACTAGATCGAGCAAGGCAAGTCGTAACCTTTGATCATATTGATCCTATGTTTGCAAAGTAATTTATTTTATACACTTGCATGCTATTTACGTATCAATGTTTATTTAATGGGAGTAGATGTATGCCTAGTTGACATTATGCCACCTTGATTCGTTGTATGCCATGTATCCATTGTTAAACCTAGGTTGGGACATTACTAGTTGGACATAATCATAATACCAACATTGGGTTATCGTAGCTATGCTTAGACATGCTTACATATCGTTGGGATTCATGTCACATGTTGAATAATGTTAATCTTGACTTAATGAGATATTGAATCGTGGCCGTTAGCCACTTGTTGTAAAATTTGTTGTACCATGGCGGGGTTTGCCATTGGTCCAGGTTGAGCAATTGTTTTCCCTCGGGCAAGTGATCGTGCGATAAAGGGGTGCTTTCTAGCACGTTGGGATGTGGATGTCTTGCACGAGACAACAAGGACTTAATCTTGTGCGCCATTGAACTGGTCTAATCGTACTACCACATGTCCGGAATGGGACAGACCTAGGCGATTAATTTGTAATGTCTAGTCTTGAGTATCGCCAATGGTGGTGTGGGTTCGGGATGGACGGGTAGATTCGCAAGGCGCAGAGGGGCCCTAATGGGCGAAACCTTAGCGGGCGATCTGACGAGTTTAGACAATGCATTGTAAAGGCTCTGTCATGATATCTCTGCGACACACCAAAGGAAGTGTGTTAGTAACATTTGCACAAAGAGATGTTCATGTCTTGTGGGTAAAGTTGTACAACCTCTATAGAGTGTAAAACTATTCGGATAGCCGCGTCATGATCATGGACAAAGCCCGGAATTTCACACGGGGTATAAAGTGTTTCATAAAATGTGGAATGTGGAATCTGTTGGGATGTGAGCGGGAGTTCATTGTTGTTTTGTTGTCTATCATTGATCTATCAGTTATTTATTTATGTTTTCATAAATATGCTTTTAATCTATTTATTGTATTTCCATTCAAGTTATTGCTTTCGCAAAATAAACTATATAGCCATCCTTGTCAAGCCGTGCATAAATATATTGCATCAATTCCCTACGACTTCTTTGAGTACCTTTGTACTCACGGCTTTATGCCCTTGTTGATCGATTCTTGAAGGAGATAATGAATCTCATGAAGAGGAATTCTATGAAGACTACGTGGATTAGGAAGGCGTTCCCAGACGATTGCACGTGGCATGTCGAATGGTTCAAGTTATCTTTCCATTTGCAATAGTATTTGTTTCTTAAGCCCTTAAGGCACAATGGTGTAAACATTGACCATAAGGTCGTTTGCTTTATTTAATAATAATTTGCTTCTTCTTAGTTAATTCGTTGTATGGAATGATATTACATCTGTGTTTCCACTGTGTGCACTAGCGTGATCCTGGACTAGTGCAGTATACACAGAGGGTTTCGGATTTGTAAATCCGGGTCCCGACAATTAGAGGTCTAGACGGTCGAGGATCGCCGGAAGATGATTGAAGACGGAGTCGGTGCAAGCCTAGAAGAGAAGGAAAGGAAAAGATGCTAGTTAGACGCTACGTGGATCAAGGAGGGCCGTCGGATCGTGGTCTAGTTGATAGGATAGCGGGTCTAGTTAGTGTGCTTTGAAAACCGTGCCAGAAAACCCAGTTTGTTTGGTGGGTTTTGGGTTAGCCCTTGCATGGCTGTGTGAGTGGGTCAATCCTAGCCCTTGATGGAGTGCCCTAGGGTTGAGGGACTCATCCAAGGGTGGTAGGTGGCCCAAGAGTAGTATAAATAGAGGGGGAGGGGTGGCCTTCCTCCTCTTGACGGTTTTAGAGGTTTTGTGCTGCTTTGAGCTTTGGCCACTTTGTTGTGAGGCTTTGTAAACCTCCCTTCCACTTTGTTGTGAGGCTTTGCCCACTTTGTTGTGAGGTTTTAGAGATATGATTGTATTTCCTTATGTTCATGATTAATTATTTTGTTCCTTGAATATTGTCATTATTATTTATTAGCAAGTATGTGACTTGTTTGTGAAACTCTATATATGACTTTGTGATGATTATTCTAAAGTGATCCCTACTCGATAAACATATGAGGACACATATGAATAGATTAGCATATGTATTGGTTGATGACCATGTTTCACGGGTCATAGATATGGAGATATCAAACCAATAATATGGACACATGTTGGAGAACATGGAGTTGGATCGACCCACCTTGAGACACTGCGAGAATGTAGTAATCTTCTTGTCATCGTTGGTCTCATATACAATGTGTATACTATATCCTTAGACTTGAGGTTCGCGCATGTACTCGAGATGTGTAATAACTTACTTAGGGGTTGTCAAATGCTACTCCATAACTGGGTAGTTATAAAGGTGGCTTTCGGGTTTGTCATGAAGCATGCTGCGAAGCATGGTCAATCAAGATAGGATTTGCCCCTCCATTCAACGGGAGAGATATCTCTAGGCTTCTCGAGTGGTTGGATTCCAAAAATGCATGGCCATGCTACTCGCGGTTAAAGAGTTAATCGTAGTTGGGGATTCTGAGTCACGTGATCGAGAAAGAGTGGTCGAGCTAACTAAACAAGGATGGTATGTTCTCGCCTTGAGTTTGACCGATATCATGAGGTAAAGGGAAATTCATATATCTAAGCATTGTTTAGGTTCATCCGATGTGATGTTCACATATACTCGGGAGTCAGCACGTCCTGCTAAGGATCACTACCGATTAATGGTCGAGTAAGAGTACTCGGGCCATGTCTAGGTATACGTGAACTTATAGGGTCGCACGCTTAAAGGGTTTGGACTTGATTCAGATGATGATCCGAATTCTGATGAGTTTTAAGTTCCTAATAGGCCTCTAATATAGAGCCCATTATGGGGCATCTATTTAAAGAGAGGGTGATGAGGACATCCCAACCATTAATCCATCCATAGCTGATGCTTACCAAGGACCAATAACTAGAGCTCAAGTACGACAGATAAATCACTTGGTGAGTTCGTTTCTAACTATTCCATTTCATATTGGCCAAAATTGGATGCTGCTTAATAATTTCCATGACTTGCTTCAACTCAGGTATGAAGGATCGGCTAAACCGGAATCTCAAGAAGCCGACCTAGGTTGCTCGGGCATGACCCATCGACCAAGAACTCCAACTCGAGTACAACTCGGTATTAACCAAAGGACTCCGACTCAAACACAACTTCGAGTTCGACTCAGAAATGGCCAAGGCTGCACGAATCCAACTCAGTCACGACACCAAAGGAGATCGACCCTAGATGACTCAGAAGACATTGAGTTTGACTCCAACTCAAACTCGCTTAGATTAGTTTCCTTAAATTTACAAAGGGACTTGTAACCGACTCGCAGCAGGTAAGGGTTAGTCCTCCTATAAATAAAGGCACCAGGCCTCAGGAATTTCTAGGGGTTTTGATTAGATTATATCCATAGTCGTCGACTTAGATTTCCTCTTGCGCCTGACTAGGTTTCAACGGCCGTATTGAGTTTCAAAACTCCACCATGTAAACTTTATAAGAAATCTGCAATAAAGAGAGATTGAAACTATCTGGTTCTTTCTTGTGTTCATGATTTCTCAAGTAAGATCTATCGGAGTTGAAGCAGGCGATTGCAAGGTTTCTTAGTTCAGTAGTCTATTCAGAAACCCTTGAAGTTGTCTCGTTGAGACTTTGCCAAATCAGCTTGTCTATTCATCGGCTAAATTGTCGCAGTCGCTCTTTAACCGACGGATTGACAAGTAGTTATCATACCTGAAGAAAGATCGGAAAACACATCAGACACCTCCATCTGCTAACTGTCGTATTCGCTCTTGGCCGATGTGACATGGTCGCATCATCTGGTATCAGAGCTCAAGGTTGACCTCCAGGTATATTCCTTTGTTTTCATCCATTGCTTTATTCCGCACCTAGAGTCCAGAAAATTGCAACACAAAAATCTTTGTTTCCATCGACCAAACCACTTTGTGCCATCGCAATTTTTGTTTTTAGCTCCGCATTGTTAAGTTTGAGTCCTTTGTCACATTGTGTTGCTGGTTTAGTTGTGTCTTGATCTAGCCGACGCACCGTGCAAGTTATCTTCCGCTGCATACCTATCTCCACCGATATCCAAACTACAACTCGATCCACCACATTAATCGACTTGCCCTCGCTAGCCGCCTTGTGTCAATTCTCGCTACGTAAGCCATAGTTCCGCGCAAGCCGCCTTGTATCAATCGCCCTGCACCGCAACCATCCATTGTTCATCCGCAAACCTATCATATTATATAGTTGATTTGCAGCTACCTTAGAATTTGCATAAGTCTATCTGTCGATTCAAGATCTGAAGTAGCAATAAGTCGACTCGATTAAAAAAAGAGATATCAAAAAGATCAAAGAAAGAGCCAAGGTACAAAATCGGCTCAAGAAAAGAAAAAGAAGTGCCAAAGAATCAAAGAAAGCTTGTCAAAGTTCAAAGCAGATCAAAGACAGATCGACTAAAGTCATAAAGTTTTGAATCATTTTTGTTAATCACATCATCTGGTCTCATTAGCAAAGTTCCATATTGGCCTTTTTACAATCCTTGTACTTGTCCTTTGTTTTCACCTCTGTTAGGTCTAGATACGTTTAGATCCAGCAACATTGACTAAGTATTTTGGATTCTTATTTAAATTTGCTACTGTTTACAAATTATTGCTATTCCTTGCTACCAAAGATACTTGTCCAAACTCTACAAATATTTCTGATCGGCATTGAAACCAACATGGCAATCGACTTGTACTCTCATTGCAATTGTGAACACTTGTAAGAACTAGCAGTAAGTTATTTGTGAGGTTGAGAGTATACAATTCCAAATATTTTTAGTCGATAGGAATATTTTCTGCATCTAACCATGACAGGAGAACAATCGGACTTCAAGGAGTGTGTCACCAAGGAAGAACTCACGAATTTCAAACATGAGCAGAACAACATCGGCCAATAGATATTAGCAACATTCGATGATCTGGCTACCAGGATCAACATCATGGAGACAAGACTACCCAACCCTTGAGCTGATCAGCAAGAAGCATCCAATGACGATAAAGAGGAAGATACTGTTCAAGATCGATTTCGAAATCAACTAAATCAGAATTGGCAAGGGATGAGAAGAGATCGACCACAGCGAGAAGATGATCCTTTCAACAAGGTCAAATTTTCAACCCCTTCCTTCGACGGAGCCTATGACGCCGACGCCTACCTCGACTGGGAGATGGTCGTTGAGCAGAAATTCAGTGCACATATGGTTCCTGACCGACATCAAGTTCAACTCACCACATGTGAGTTCACAGGCTTTGCACTCATGTGGTGGAACGAATTGGTTAAGTCTGGTACTCAAGCCGACACATGGGAAGGATTGAAGCGTGCTATGCCCATCGGTTCATCTCTCCTTCATTCAAAAGAGATCTCAGAAAGAAGCACCAGAGGTTCAACCAAGGACCCAAATCGGCTCAAGATTACTACCAGGAGCTACAAATCGGCATGTTACGTGCTGAGGTCGAAGAAGATGAAGAAGACAAGATGGCAAGGTTCTATAGAGGATTACGCCGAGAAATACAAGGCATAATTGACTACAAGGAGTATACCACTCTTAATCGGCTATTCCACCTAGCCATGCTAGCAGAAAAGGAACTCAAAGGCCGACAACAGAAGAAATTTATAAGTTCATCTGCGCCAAGACTTCAAGTTCGCCAAGCCACATCGGCCACTAGCAAGATTGCTACTCCTTCGGATGGCCAGCAACGATCTATAACACCAGCTCAGACCACTAGATCGGCCATGCCAGGGACTCAAATAGGTAGCCAATCGGCTATTGAGCAGAAAGCGAAATCGGCTACCGCTTCTGCTCCAGCACCAAGCTCATCATCAATTGCATCAACTAGAAAAACTTTGGCCATCATATGCCATCGATGCAAAGGCATGGGCCATGTTCAGAAAGATTGCCCAAGTCAGAAGGCTTACATTGCTACCTAAGAAGGCTACATCGGTACAAGTGATGTTGAAGAATATGCATTGTTAGCCGACAACACCGAAGGACCAGAAGATAGTGAAGAAGTCATTGGAGCTGATGCATTGATCCTTTTGGCACCTACATTGTCAAAAGAGTCTTAAGTGTCCAAACAGAACAAGCCGACGAGCTCCAGCGCCACAATTTATTTCACTATTTCTTCATTGTGAAGAATTACAAAGTACGGACGATCATCGACAGTGGAAGCTGCAACAACCTGATCAACACCGACGTGGTCAAGGAGCTTTGTTTGACTACACGAGATCACCCGCACCCCTACTACGTGCAATGGTTCAACAACAAATGTAAGATTAAGGTAAGTCAAATTGCTCCAGTATAACTTTCAATCGGCTCATATAAGGATGAACTAGACTTTGATGTTGTGCCGATGCAAGCATGTTCGCTATTGTTAGAACTAAAGAGAAATGCGGTATGCTACGCTAGCACAAAAAAAACTACCGCATAACCAGAAAGCTACTCGCAAGAAGGGGATTATAGATTAGATTACCACTAGACGCGCAGTTGCGGAATCTTTCGCACGTCAATGTAGTGGATCATCCTCGCCGCAGCCGTTGCGTCGATGGAGTGGATCGTCCTCGCCTCATTGTGGATCGTCCTCCCACGCCGCAGTCGCAGCAGCGTCACCGCAGTAGTCCACACGTCCAGGGATGGAACGCCGGGCGTCGGTGTGCAAGCACCTGGTCGCTCGACAGGGGCAGCGAGAAGAGGAGGCTAGGGTTTCGGGTGAAACATTTCTAAACCGTGGAAAGCACACCCTGCGCCCACCCTCCTCCACTCCTTATATAGCGATGAGATGTAACCCTAAACCAGGGCCCATTAGTGTGCTAAGCCCACGAGGTCCATTAATTACAGATCTAATCAAAATTAATGCGTCCCAGCCCATTAAGTGTGTGACCCTGCAGGTTCACGTACGTTTGGACATGGATTCGGAAAACTCCTTTTCAATCCAATAGTTGGTAGCGGCTCCTTGCAAAGCATGCCAACTCCCAAACATACTATGATCAAATCAGACAGAACCTATCAAAAGTACTCATGTAATAATCCGTTTGCCAAGTATATGAAGATTGAACTCAAGGCGAGAAGCATGTCATCCTTTGATGATTCAATCCATCTCTCGTATCTGTGATATATTAATAAGTTGTGATTGACTCCTCAATCACGGCATGGCCCTGCACTTCCTTAATCATATCACACGAGTGGTCTTGTCATATATCTCCGTTTCATTGGAGTGGCAAATTCCATCTTGACTGCTCACTTCCCTCTGCACGTTTCATAGTAAACATGAAAGCTACCTTTATAACTATCCGGTTAGAAAGTAGTGTTTGATAGCCCCAAGGAAAACTATTACACATGTAGGGAATATGACAATCTCAGGTCTAAGGATCATACATCTACTATGTATGAGATACACTGATGACACATAAGAATGAAACATTCTCGCAGTGTCCCATGGCGGGTCTATCTAACCCATGTTCTTCAACATGCGTCCACAATGTATAGATGATATCTCCATATCCTATGATCTATGAAGCATGATCATCGATCACTACATATATGGTTCATAAAAAATTGGAAAGATGTCGTTGAGTCATAAAAAATTAACGTAGTCAAATACAGAAATAAGTTCATATATGGTTTAAGTGCGTACAAGTAATTGAAAGGGTAAAGTAATACTTACTCCTCATGGTACGGGAGTAGAACAAAGTCCTTCTTTGACTCAGCTCTCAATGCCCCCTTGATGTAACTGGCAACCCATTCTGGTTGAAGCATAGCCATGGTCGCGGACACAAGCTCAGGATCGACGAACCCAACTAGTTGTCGATTCGTCACGATTCCTGCCTCATTGCCCTGCAACTCGTGTTGAATGTTAAAAACATAATGCAAAATCCTATGGAAGTCATAAGCTCGTGCTATATGGTGCGATACTCACAACGTCCAGGAGTGTACAGTAGAAATGTCGATGGCTATCAGTTAGTACATACGGAATAGATCCTCAAAACTGACTGGGAAAGTCCCATCCTCCTCATGGTGGAAATGTTCCTTTATGTATTTAACATTGAAGTCGACACGCCGCTCGCCCTCTTTCATTTTGTCAACGTACCATCCATGGAGCTGTCTAGTCCACTTGCCTAGAGGATTCAATTTGCTGGAAGGTACAAGAGGCTTTCCATGTACGTAGGCCTTAAAATCATAAGGGGTCTTTGTGGCCTGTGCCGACTTTTCTTTTGGGGTAGAATGAGTTTTCGAGGTCGGGGCAGTGGGCTTTTCATGTATCTCAGGGGGCGCTGTGGCCTCTGTGAGCTTTTCCTTCTTTGCAGATGGAGTATCCGAGACCTCCAGTGGTTCTGTGACTGCCGTACTAGTCCTTTTACGCACCAGCTCTGCGCTCTGCGTAGGAATCGTCACAGTGGTGGGAGCAGGCGCAAGAACGGTAGGAACCTACGAAGCACGTGCATATGTAATTTGTTGCAGTACTACTGGAATGGTAGAGAGGAAACGAGGTATTTTTACCTTGACCAGTACGACGCCCGTCGTGGGCCACTTGATGAACGACATCTGCACTTGCCCGAGAGTGGTGATGTCTTCGTTGGGGGGAACTCGAGCACATGTGATACCACCTGGACCCTCATGTAGCCCTTCCCCAAAGGCTGACTGTAACAACCCAATTTTTTGCTTTTCTTGAAGTTGATTTGCATTTTATGCTTTTATGAATTTATAGGATTTTTCTTGATTATATTTGCATTTATTAAATATTTTGTATATTGGTCCTTTGAGAAAAGTATTTATTCATAAAGAAATTCAAAACAAAATTCTATCAAAATATATTTTATTTAGGTTCCTATAGTCTCAAAATATTTTTGGGATTTTTCCTGGGATTTATTTGAATGTATTTTCATATTATGTCTATTGGCCTTCTGTGGAAATTAATTGAATGTGATAAAACTAATATAAAGTTTGGCTAAAAATATTTTATTTGAGTTCTAAATGTCTTCAAGTATTTTTCTAGAATTTTTATAAAATTTTTATGATATTTTTGATGTTTATTTGGGCTTTATTTATTTTGCTGATTTATTTTAATTTGAAAATGATTAAAAAATCGAATGCACGGTGTCTGGGCCGAGACCTTGTTGGTTCGACCCAATCCGCCCGCGTCGTCGGCCTGTGCAGTCCGTTCCCCCAACAAACCCTAGCCGCGCTGCTTCTCCACCGTTGGATCTTGATCCATCGACTGCCTTTACGCCGCGTCACCTGCGAGTGTGAGCCGCTGGATCGATGTCGCATGGACGTCTGCAATGCAGCCACGTTAGCAAGCCATCTCGCTGCTAGATTCCACCGTCGCTGCAATCTCCTCCGCGTATCTCGTAGCGGATGCGGATGTCGGGGGCGCAATTTAATGCGTCGTTACCCGCATTGGAATCTCCACAAACCGCTGCATCTTTTGTCCAACGCGTGCTCGCCGAGACATGCCCTAGCCACCTCATGAGCTCACCGGAGTTGCCACCCCCTACTGTCGCTACTTTTGTGCGTTTCTACCGCCGTTGAGCCGTCTCCACCGTCACTGTTGGTGCCCGTGCACTTGGCGCATCAAGAAGCTTCTATCGTGCCAGATAACGTCGCTGGATATCCTCTTGAGTGCCATTGTTCTCGTCATCTTCCTCGACTCCAGTGAAGAACATCGCATGCCATCGTCGCCGCCCGAGAAGCACCATCAACCGTCTGATCTCAAGGTAGCCGCTAGATCGCGTCCACGCGTTGCTCATCGGTTCTGTCGCGTCGCCCTCTTGCATCACATGATTTTTAACCGTTCGATTCGGATCCGCTGCCCTGGGCCGTGCCGCGCGTCACGATCCAAGCCACCCCAGTCTCAACCTCATCTTCTGACTTGGGCCGTCAGATTGCGATCGATCGGTCGCAGCCGCCCCACGTGTTTCGCAAACCGTAATCGTTCGATCAAATCTGTGTGCATCAGATCACACCGGTGCCGCGGCCAACCGCGTGTCGCCGTGTGTCAAGCGTGGTTACCGAATGAGATACGCTGATGACACATAAGAATGTAACATTCTCGCGGTGTCCCATGGTGGGTTTATCTAACCCATGTTCTTCAACATGCGTCCACAATGTATAGATGATATCTACATATCTCATGATCTATGAAGCATGATCATCGATCACTACATGTGCTGATCTATTCATCGTTGTCCTATACGATGATATCCGATCAGAGATATTTATCGAGTTATATCAATAAGTAAAGAGCGTCATAAGCAAGTCACATACTTGTTGATCAATACAATGATATACATTCATTGGACCAATAATCATATTATTATTCATAAACATAGTCATGTTACAATCATCTAAATGATTGCCTCAAGGGCATAACACTAACAAGGACGTCCATGGGAATTCGATAATGATGATGTGCATTATGGTCGAACAAACTGATACACTTTCATGCACAAAGGGAGAAAGATCACCTTGCTTCCTTTAACACCAAACGAAATAATCAAATATGATAAAGAAGCCATTGATCGAGTAAGAAAAGGGAAAGAGCTAGAAAATCGACTAGTTACAAAGCCTAGTCCTTTGGCTAATACCATCGACTGAGACGACATCGACTATTTTGCCACTCAGTGATCAGAGATTAGACTGAGACACCTGTAATGCTTGCTAACAAACTTGACCTTAAGGAAGTTTTAGCTGGCCAAAATTTATGTTATGTTGTAGTCTGCAAGGATGCATTGTTTTCACTTGAACAATTGCCTTGTTAATTGCCATCGGCTGTTACTAACCTCTTGTAGGAGTTTCATGATGTGTTCCCTAAAGAGATTCCTCCAGGATTACCACCTATCAGAGGCATCGAACACCAGATCGATCTAATCCCTAGAGCATCTCTACCCAATCGAGCAGCCTATCGGACAAACCCAGAAGAGACTTCACGCTTCATATTCGGCCACCAAAACCTCTCCTTTAAGTCCTGGTACATCTTAGCGCTCCCTGGATGAATTGAATACTTGGAATCATGAGCCTCTTCCAAAATCAACTGCTTAAGCTCTGGTCTGTTTGGCACACAAATACGACCCTTGAACCACATGGTACCCCGGTCATCCATAGTAAAATCTGCCGCTAATCCTTCATCCTTTTTAGCTTTGATTCGGTTGATTTTCTCATCATCCTTTTGCCCTTCCCGAATCTGATCTTCAAGCGTCGGCCTTACTTCCAAAGCAGCTAAAAGTACTTCTCGAACCATTTCCAATTTTAACTTTTGAAACTCCTTACACAACTCCGATTGATCTTCTTGTACCATCATATTTGCAATGTGGCTTTTACGACTCAAGGCATCAGCCACTACATTAGCCTTTCCTGGATGGTAGTGAATTCCCATGTTATAATCCTTGATTAATTCCAACCATCTCCTTTGCCTCATATTAAGATCTGACTGGGTGAAGATATATTTCAAACTCTTGTGGTCCGTATATATCTCACATCTATTTCCAATGAGATAATGACACCACAATTTCAAGGCATGCACCACGGCAGCCAATTCCAAGTCATGCGTAGGATAATTTCCTTCATGCGGTCTTAACTGCCTTGACGCATATGCAACCACCTTACCCTCTTGCATCAATACGCATCCAAGACCTCGCCTTGACGCATCACAAGATATATCAAAGTCGTTACAACATTAGGCAAAACCAACATTGGGGTGTTGTCAAACGCTTCTTTAATTCCTCAAAACCCTTATCACAATCTGGCGTCCATGAAAATTTCTTTTCCTTTTTCAACAACTGCGTAAGAGGTCTCGCAATCGTCGAAAATCCTTCTATGAACCGGCGATAATATCCTGCCATTCCTAGAAAACTTCGGACTTGAGTGACAGACTTTGGTTGTTCCCAATGCAACACCGCCCACTTTGCTTGGGTCGACGGCAACTCCTTCTGCAGTCATAACATGACCGAGAAATTCCACCTTTTCCTTCCAAAAGTCGCACTTACTGAATTTAGCATACAGCTGTTGCTCACGCGGCTTTTCCAACACTAGCCTCAGATGATTTGCATGCTCTGCTTCGGTCTTTGAATACACCAAAATATCATCTATGAACACAACAACAAACTTGTCCAAGTATTCCATGAAAATCTTATTCATCAAGTTCATGAAATATGCCGGCGCATTGGTCAATCCAAAAGACATGACCGTGAACTCATAATGTCCATATCTTGAAGAGAATGCGGTCTTCGGAACATCTTCCGTTCGAATCCTTAGATGATGATATCCTGAACGAAGGTCTATCTTGGAGAAAACTCCAGCTCCTCTCAACTGGTCGAACAGATCATCAATCCTTAGTAATGGATACTTATTCTTAACCGTCACTTCATTAAGTGCACGGTAATCAATACACATTCTAAGGCTTCCATCCTTTTTCCTGACAAACAAAACTGGCGCTCCCCATGGCGACGAACTTGGTCTTATAAAACCTTTCTCTAATAACTCGTCGATCTGTTTCTTCATCTCCACCAACTCATCGGTAGGCATCCGATAAGGTCTTTTTGCTATCGGAGCTGTACCAGGTACTAACTCGATGACAAACTCGATGTCACGGTCAGCGGCATTCGTGCAGATCCTCCGAAATACATCCGGATATTCCCGACTCATCGGCACTTCCTCTATGCTGACGGCTTTCACGCTATTAACCATTAATTGACCCTTACGAACTGATGTCGCTCGGAATTCCACCTTTTCTCTTCTAGGGCTCTCAATGGATACAACCCTTCGACCACAATCAAAAACTGTCTTAAGCTTGGTTAACCAGTCCATACCGAGGATAACATCTAAAACTTGGGCATCTAGAATAATCAAGTTCGCTAGGAACTCTACCCCATTAATTATTAGCTTTACCCCAAACATCCAAGGTTAGATCTTAACTCGGATCACGGGCTTGACTAGCATCTCACACTTAAGATTTTCATGCTCAAACCATTTTCGGATGCAAAATCTCGAGAGACAAATGAATGCTGAAGCTCTGAATCAAATAATCTTTGGTGTAGTCTTGAGTTTACAAAAACTTACCCGACGACGTCGATGCTTCACAGGCTCCATCGGCGGTGATGTGGTTGACTCGCCTCGAATAGTAGCTTAAGGCGTCGCTCCTGCCTGTCTAGCTCCTCGATTAGCTCCCATCATCGGTGCCTTAGCAGGTGTCGTTCCAAGGTTGAAACGCACTGGCGTGATACCTCCTTTCTGGGGACATCTATTAGCATAATGCCCCAGCTCATTGCAATCAGAGCACCTTCGGCGGCTAATCACTGCACTCCTCCTTGAGCATTGTTACCTGAACCGGCGTCGATAACTCGTCTCACGGTGGTCGCGACGCAGTGTTCTTTGGTTTACGCCAGACTTGCGGTTGGAACACGCAAACTGTTGTGGGGTCATCCTCATTCGCAGGTGGTTAGGGCGTCCACCTTGGTTGGTCATCAAGCGCTTGCGATTTTCCCCTAGTTCTTTGCGTTTATCCTCCAGGATCAAAGCCTTGTTTACCAATTCTTGAAAATCCGGAAAAGTGTGGGTAATTAGCCCCACTGCACCCGAAGTTTAGTCCTTTCATGAAGCGGATCGCTGGCCTTTTCCGTCGCTCGTCCTCGAAGCATAGCGAGCTAATCTGCGTAAATTTGTTCAATTAATCAGCCACCGGTTGGCCTCCTTGCTTAAGCGCCCTGAACTCTTCCTTTTTCAGGTCCATCATCCCTTCCGGTACATGGTGCTGGCGGAAGGCGTTGCAAACTCTTCCCATGTGATTTCCATGGGTGCTTCATGAGCGACACAATAGTTCTCCCACCATTCTGCAGCTGTTCCCTCTAGCTGATGGGATGCGTAAAGAACCTTCTCATGGCCTTCACATTGAGTGATGTACAATTTCCTCTCAATGGTTCTAAGCCAATCATCCGCTTCCAAGGGATTGATATTTCCTGAGAATGTTGGCGGTCGGGTCCTCATGAAGTCCGACAACTTGGAGTAAGGACGAGGCCCGCCATTGTTGTTCTGAGCAGCGGGGTTGTTGACTGCAGCCATATTGGTCATCTGCTGCATCATAGTCCGCATCAACCGAGTTTGCTTGTGTGAGAAAAGCTCCCAAGTTCTGCATATCCACTGGCGGTGCTTACTGCAGTGGTGCTCCTTCATTGGGATTGTTGCCTGAGCGCAGACCACTTCCTGAAGCCCCATTGTTGCTGTGAGTGTTCACCATCTGCTTGATTGCTTCTTGGGTTAGGAAAGATAGATGTAGCATAGATAAGATGCAAGAATTTCTAAGGCGGGGGAAACAGGTTAAACCCAACTAAAATAATCTTTATTGATGCAAGAATTTCTAAGGCGGGTGGTGATGTGGATCGATCTGGTGGTCTCGTCGCACTCTCGAGCAAAGATGGTCAGCCTGCAGAAGAACCCCCGATGCACACCGTTGACGTTCCAGTTGCTTCCTCGGTAGAGCGGACGATCGAAGCCTCCAATTACTTGAAGAACTCTCCACAACTCCATGGCATAGCCACCCTGTCTTGACTCGAAGGACTGGAAGATCGGCATCTATTCAAAATAAAATTTTGAATAAGATCTCCACTCGTAACGGCAACGAAAAGAAGGTAATTTAGCAAGGATGAGAGTAGAGGGATGAGATAAGCCAAGAGTTTCTTATTAGTCAATTTTACCTTTTTCTTTAGAAAATAATTTTGGACACTCCTAAGAGATACCAACTACCTAGGGCCAAGACCCATAGTCAGTATGGCTCTGATACCACCTCTGTCGGGACCCGAATTTGCAAATCCGGACCCTCTGTGTATACCGCACTAGTCCAGGATCACGCTAGTGCACACAGGCTCAACATAGATGCTATCATAGTCATACACAGAGAAATATAGCATAACTTCAATAATTAATAATAACTGTTGTCTTACATGAATACTACCTCACAGGGCTTAATTAAAAAGTATCAATGAGTAGCAGCGGAAATAAAATAAACGCAGTGGCGCTCCAGTTCGCCACAGACAACTGACGAGGCTCAGACCCTAAGCATTCGCATCCACGTAATCTTCCTCCACGAAAGGCGTAGATTCTTCCTCTTCTGAAGTTGTTGTTGGGGTGAGTACATAAAGCACTCAACAAGTTGTGCACAACAATGCAAGTCTAATATTCTATATGCTTGGCTTAATCCAAATGAATGGCTAATAAGGATATTTTGCAATAAAGCAGCATTTAACAAGAATACAGTAAATAGATTGGAAAGCAGTAAAACAAATACAGTAATTAATAAATTCAGCATTTATGAAATAACCAAGTTTCCAATCCTAAATCAATTTCCACCTCTCATGGCACCCTGCCATCCCAACAAGTTTTTGTTTAACAAAAGTCTAACCCTTAACTGTAATTCCCGAGCATTGCCCAATACCGTGAGCACGGCTATTCGAATAGATTGTACACTCTGCAGAGGTTATGCACTTTACCCACACGATACAACCAAACACCACCAAGGCGAGTGATCATAACAAAACCTTTACAATGCTACACCTAGACCCAAGATCGCTCGCTAAGGTTTCAACACCAAGAAGGTTAAACCACCACAACAGAGCCCCCTCTTGCGCCATGTGAGTTAAACCGTAACCCGGGACTCACTATTCATCACGACAAGATCAAATCTAGGTTTCACAAATTATTCACTAGGTGTCCCATTCGGACATGTGGTTGCAAGAAGGACTCGGTCAAAGGCTTGCAAGGTTAAATCCTTAAAGTGATTAAGGCAAGACTTCCACATACCCCGCCAACCCCAGCCCACCTTGGCACACTGCCCCTTGCCACTTGCCCCAATCTAAAATCATTACCACCCCAGTTGATTACCAAGCACCACATGCCATCAACATTTCAATCTAGATGTGTGACCTCCTCGCCACGACAACTTGATATCACTGTGCGACAGCACATGACACACCAATTCATAAACATTGTTCCATATTCCATTAGTCAAGATTAAGTATCAACATTCGGACACATGTGATGACGTGGCATGGCTAAGCAATCTATGACGGTCTAACTAGCCCATGTTGATTATCAATATTAACCAACTATAGTTCCACATCCTAGGGTGACAAATAGATCATGGCATATAATTGACAAGGTATGATTTAATTCAAATAGGCATATTATCTAATTCCTAGATTAATTGAAATCATTTATACACATAAAATATCATGCATAAAGTTTAAGAGACAAAATAGCAATTTGGTGAAAATTAGGTGCAACATGATCAAAGCACAACTTGCCTTGGAGTAGGTGCTGGTCTTGCTCTGAGCTTGGGTCTTGAAGCGATGAATCTTCCTCCGGATCACCGAAAGCGGTTCAACGTCTCACGCTAAACGATGCCAAAATAGCAAATAAACACCAAAACAGAGAGCAACCTAACTCCAAAAATAAAATAAAATTCACCAATAAATAGATCTTGATTTTAAAATTTTTAGAAATTTGAATCACTCAAATCCGAGTTAAAATGCAAAAGATATAGCCTTTTGAAGTTTGAATAAATCTCAAAATACTGAAAATAGAATTTCGATTTTTCGAATTATTTTCTATTGGAAAAGATCTTTATTGCGCAATCTTGACGTCACCCTGCCCGAGCCAATCGAGACGACGACACGTCACCTCGGCGCCTGAACCGGTCCACGGAACCGCCTCGTTCACCGTGGGCCTTGGCCTTATCGGCCAGGCTGCGACGCCGCGTGCCGATGCTCGACACGCGGCGTGCATCCACGCGATGATCCGACGCCACCGATCTACCCCCGTGTCACTATCGACCGCTTATCTTAGATCTAATGATCCATCTTCTCGAGAGGTTCACCGATGAGGATGACGCGCGCGATCCGGGCGGTTCGGCGAAGATCCAACGGCTGCGCGAAGCTCCGAGACATGGCGGCGGGCTTGCACCGGAGCGGAGGAAGATGACCACCCGAACGGCGTTTCGGCGCGACTCCGGCGAGAAGAAGCGGCAGACTCGACATGGCACGACGTGAGGAACTCAGATTTGGAACCCTTGCGACGGACGGCGGCTTGACGATGGCAGAACTCGAAGAAAACCGCAGCGGCGAAGAGCAAACTCCGGCGAGCTACTGCGAGGCTACAGCGGCGACTCAACGGCGAAGGCTAGCACTGGCGGATGCGCTCTGGGATGGCGATCCTCGGGGTGCGGTCCGCGCTTTAAATAGCCTCGGCGAACGCCCAGAAAAGGCAACCCTAAAATCACGCGGCGGCGACGGCAAGCAGCGGCGGATTCGGAAACCGAATCGGGGACGATGACTGCGGTCCGTCCGATCTGCGATGAACGGCTATGATTCCCCCGAACGCGATACGATCCGATCCGCTCTTTCCAAAATCAACGGATGCGATCAGATCTTTCCAAATCGACGCAAGGAATCCTCACCGCGCGATCTTGATCCAACGGCCGAAGGCGCCAGGGTTTCGCGAAAGGAGACAGCCGTCTGATCTGGATCCAATGGTCCATACGTGAGGTGACGGGGGAACGGGCTAACGGGCCGCACCGCGATGGGCCACGCACGCACAGTGCTGGGCTTGGCCCAGTACTGTTCACTCTGATTTTCCAACGCTTTTCGATTTAAAATAATTCCCGAAATTAGATTAATTCATTTAAGGCAATTAAAATATCAGGAAAAATCCAAGAAAATTCTCATAAATACTTTGAAACATTCTGAACTCAAATAAAATATTTTTGATAAAACTTCATATTATTTTTATCTATATATAATTAGTTTTCACCAAAGGTTCAATATACTTAATTAAAATAAATTCAAATAATTTCTGGAAAATCCAATAAATTCAGAAAATCACCAAAATGCACATAAGTGAAATTATAGGCCAAATTTTGGGATGTTACAATAATGTGTGAGTATCAAGATCGTTGTTGAACAATCAAAATTACATAAAACATGAGATAAGAATAGAGACACAAGCTATAGCCACTTATATATGTAAGAGAAAGACTTTTTTCTAGGAAAATAAAATTAGATCCTAGAATAATATACTAGGATTTGTTAGATTATTATGGGATGGCCCATAATTAATTTAATAGAAATTCCAAAAGGCCCATTAGAATACTAGGAGTCATGAAATTGGTTTAGTACCATATGGGTAATTGAGAGAAGATTTGACCAACTTAAATAGTTGAGTTGTGTGTCTCTCAATTAGCAAGGTGGAAAAGGGTAAAGGCTGTGCCACCTGCCACGCGCCGAGCCGAGCCGAGCCGAGGCGTGGCGTGGCGTGTGCGAGTGCGAGTGCGAAAAGGAGTGCGAGTGCGAGTCGAGTGCGAGTCGAGTCGAGTCGAGTCGAGTCGAGTCGAGACGAGACGAGACGACGAGACGCGCACGTCTTGTAATGCGAGCGATCCGGACGTGAGGTCTTGGCGGAGGCGGTCTGCTTTTGCCGTTTAATGTGTCCGGTTTATGACCAATAACATTTATCGATTACTAATGGCGATGTGGTTGATGGTCGGGTCATAAACACCGTCGATTACTAGTAACGGACGTCTTGATGGCGTCGATTACTAAGCGGTCGCTTTGATAGCCTCTAAATGTCGCCGACGATTACCCTTCTGCGAGCCTATATATAAGGAGGCGTGGGCTGTGTTTCTGAGACGAACCAATCACCTCTCTCTCAAGACTCGGTGTTCCATTTCGATCTCTGCATTTCTTGTCTCCCCACTGTTTTCTTGCGCGCACAAGTAGCGGAGGAGCAGCCTCGGAACCTCGCCCTTCTTGAGATCTTGCTCGAGATAGAAGGCCGATAAGGTTTTGGGGAGCGACCACGCGATCGCTCAAAAGTGCTCTGAAGCGCTGTCTGCCGCATCAAACGCTTCATCGCACTGCGCTTCATGCGACAACCCGTGATCGTCTACATCGACCGTCATGGCGAACGAGAATGTTACACTGCGCTGTGCCAGCAGTGGCACCGGCTCAAGGGTATATCGTCTTATACCGTGTTTTTATCGATTTGATTTCTTGTTCATTAGCCTTTGCATATGAGATAGATAATCTGTTATCTAGAACCTTTGGTGTGAACTAGAAATGTGCAATTGTTTAAACATGATCTACATAATTTTGTGGATTAAAATATTGAGAAAATTCCTAATTTTCCAACAATCCAAAAACCTTATCTTAGGAATTTTACAACTCTGGTTTATTTATGCGCTTAAGCCAATCAGTATTGATTACGCAAATTATAAGCGTTAGCGCGCCAAGATGATTTTGTGGTTGATCGCCATGAGCGTGTATCACGTTGCGCAAGGCAAGCCACGGCTGAGTGGGCTCTCTCGAGCAGAGAGTGCCTTCACGCACCGCGGATAACTGTTTAGAGGCGCCGTGATTAGCGTTTTGGGAGAAAATCTTGTTGATGTATATATGATTTTGCCAAGTGGTAAAGAAATGTGGGATGCACTTGAGGCAAAATTGGAGTATCTGCCGACGCAGCGATGAACTCTATGTCATGGAGCAGTTTCATGACTACAAGATGGTCGATGACCACTCTGTAGTAGAACAGCTCATGAGGTTCAAGCCTTTGAAAGAACTTGAGAATTTTACATGTGCATTACCCGACAAGTTTGTGGCGGGATGCATCATCGCAAGTTGCCACCTTCTTGGAGGATTTTGCCACTACTCTAAAACACAAGAGACAAGAGTTCAGCGTTCTTTGGTCTCATTGGGTCTCTAAATGTTGAGGAGAAAGCGAGGCAAAAGATATCGTGGGAAAGAAAGTTCTAGTGCCAATGTGGTACAAAAGAAAATCTTTCAATTCAACAAGAAGAATAAAAATAAGTCCTAAAAGCACGAGAACAAGAACAAGGCCGCTCAAACTACTAGCTTCAAGAAGAAGAAGAATAAAGGAAAAGGAAACGCTTTATGCGTAATGATGCGATCATTGGGCAAAGGATTGCCCGATCGTAAAGACAATAAGCGAAAAAGTGCGCTAACGTTGTTATTGGCAATATCGAGGAGGAACATCCGGTATGTTTCAATACCTACCGTTCTATCGGTATGTCGTTCACTGATTGGTGGATTGACACGGGGCCAATATACATGTTTGTCTTGTGATCCTTATTCTCTTTTACCAGTCGCGAGGGCTACCTCCGTGTTGATGGGGAATGGGTCGCGAGCATTTGTGCGTGGAGTCGGCACGATTGACTTGAAGTTTACTTGAGAAAAATCGTCGATCGAGGAACGTGCATCACGTGCCGCGATAAATAAAAACCTTGTCGTGGTCTCTATTGTGTAGAGATGGTTTTAAGCTAGTTTTGAATCCAATAAATGTGTTGTTTCTAAAATTGGAACTTTTATTGGAAAAGGCTATGAGCGGAGGCTGTTAAGCTTGTCTTTGACGGACATGAATAAAATTGTGAATCATGTTTGTAATCATGAGGCGATGTTTGGCATTCACGACTTTGTCATATTAATCTTGGTTGCATGATGCGGTTAGCGAGATGAATTTAATCCCAAAATTTACACAAGTCAAAGGTTCTAAGTGTCAAGTATGTGTGCAATCTAAGCAACCTCGCAAGCCTCACAAGGCAAGCAGAGGCGAGAAACTTGGCACCGTTAGAACTAGTTCATACCAATTTATGCGAGATGAGCGGGAGTTGACAAAGGGTGGTAAGAGGTATTTCATGACTTTGATTGATGATTCTACTAGATATTGCTATGTGTATTTATTAAAGTCAAAAGATGAGGCTTTTCACTATTTTAAGATCTATAAAGTGAAGTGAGAACCAACTTGAGAGAAAAATCAAGCGGGTTAGGTCGGATCGTGGTGGAGAATTCTTTTCTAATGAGTTTAATTTATTCTGCGAGGAACATGGAATAATCCATGAAAGGACGCCTCCTATTCGCCCCAATCAAGCGGGGTTGCCGAAAGAAAGAACCGTACTCTAATCGAGATGGTTAACGCCATGTTAGAAACAATGGGACTTTCAAGGAATGGTGGGGTGAGGCTATATTGATTGCATGTCATGTCCTAAATAGGGTTCCTACAAAGAATAAAGAAATTACACCATTCGAGGAATGGGAGAGGAAAAGATTAAATTTCTCCTATTTACGTGCTTGGGGCATGTTTGGCTAAAGTGAATGTGCCTATCCCAAAGAAGCGTAAACTTGGACCAAAACCGTTGATTGTGTCTTTATTGGTTATGCTTTTCACAGCGTTGGATATAGATTCTTAATAGTGAAATCTGGAGTACTGATATGTATGAAGGTACAATTTTGAGTCCAATGATGCCACATTCTTTGAGGACTTATTTCCTATGAAAGAGACACTTAGCTCATCGGCCAAGAATCTATCTTCTCTCCTAAACCTTCCACTCCTATACAAATTGAGCCCATTTTGAGGAAAATCCAATAGATGAGGGCAATGAAATAACTCGTAAGAGTAAGAGACTAAGGACTACAAAGTCTTTTGGTGATGACTTCATTGTATATCTAGTGGATGATACTCCAAGAACCATTGAGGAGGCTTATTCATCTCGGGACGACTATTGGAAGGAAGCGGTCCAGAGTGAGATGAATTCCATCTTGAGCAATGGAACTTGGGAAGTTGTTGAGCGTCCATATGGGTGTAAACTCAGTAGGATGTAAGTGGGTGTTCAAGAAAAGGCGAGGCTGATGGTACGATTGAAAAGTACAAGGCAAGGCTTGTGGCCAAGGGTTATACCGAGAAAGAAGGCGAGGACTTCTTTGATACTTACTCACTGTTGCGGATGACCACTATTAGAGTACTATGTCTTTGGTGCCTCCTACGGTCCGATCATTCATCGGATGGATGTAAAGACGGCTTTCCTTAATGGAGAGTTGGAAGAGGAAATCTATATGGATCACTGATGGATTTGTAGTAAAGGGTCATGAAGGAAAAGTGTGTAGGTTGTTGAAGTCTTTGTATGGCCTTAAGCAAGCACCTAAGCGATGTACGAGAAGTTCGACAGAACTTTAACATCTACGGCTTTGTTGTGAATGAAGTCGACAAATGTGTGTATTACCGCTATGGTGGGGTGAAGGAGTGATTATGTGTCCGTATGTTGATGACATCTCGATCTTTGGGACAAACCTTAATGTGATTAAGGAAGTCAAGGACTTCTTGTCCAAAACTTTGAAATGAAAGATTTGGGAGTAGCGGATGTCATCTTAAACATTAAATTGTTAAGAGAAGGTGGCGGTGGGATTACTCTTGAGCGGTCCCATTATGTGGAAAAGGTGTTGAGTCGCTTTGGCTATAGCGATTGCAAACTGCTCCAACGCCGTATGATCCAAGTGTGCTATTACGAAAGAACCAACGAATAGCAAAAGATCAATTGAGATATTCCCAAATTATTGGTTCATTGATGTATTTAGCTAGTGCAACAAGGCACGATATCTCGTTTCTTTGTGAGCAAACTAAGCCGGTTTGTTTCAAACCGGGAGATAATCATTGGCATGCTCTTGAGAGAGTAATGCGCTATCTAAAAGGGACATCAAGTTATGGAATTCACTACACCGTACCCTAGGGTACTTGAGGGTTATAGTGATTCAAACCGGATATCGATCTTGATGAAATAAAAGCCACAAGTGGATATGTGTTCACATTGGGTGGTGGAGCTGTTTCTGGAAGTCTTGCAAGCGCACCATCTTAACGAGGTCTACAATGGAAGCGAACTCACGGCATTAGATACGACCTCTGTGGAAGCCGACCGTGCGTGAACTTGTGAAGGACTTACCGGTGGTTGAGAAACCGGTGCTCGCTATTCTTTTGAACTGTGACAATCGACGGTGATTGTTAAGGTAAATATTCTAAGGATAACATGAAGTCATCAAGGCACGTTAAGAGGCGGTTGAAGTCTGTCAGAAAATGAGAAACTCGGAGTTATAGCGTTGGACTATGTCCGACGGCTAAAAACTTAGCGATCCTTTTACAAAGGGACTATCACGGAATGTGATAGATGAAGCATCGAGGAGATGGGCTTGAGACCCACATAAAGTCATGTCTTAGTGGTAACTCATCCTATTTGATCGGAGATCCGTGAACTAGGATGTTGAGACAAGCTAGTGATTGGTGAGAGGAGAGTACTTCATACTTAGTCCACTCCGTTTGAGATGCAATAACTCTCCTATTCGTATGGCAGTTGGTTATACCTTAATGTATTCCGAGTGGCTTTGATAAGCGAGAGATGTTGTCCTGACGAACATCTTATGAGGAATACACCTATATGAGTTCGATCGCTAGTCACATCTATGAGATTGGGTGATCTCTAGAGGCTCATGAAAGGCTAAGGAGTATGACTTATAAGCTCCAAACCGAGGGGATGCATTTAGCGACCTAGTATCGATAAAGGACTTTTGGTGAAACTTGTTCGCACAAAATCACAATTCAAGGCATAGTCCATTGTTCGGTTGTGGATGAGTGTAACCTTTGTTCTAGATGGAAGTTCAACTTAACAGTCTCCATCGAAAAACGGTATATCAAACTACATTGGGCGAGAGTATTTCAAATGTGCCTTTGAAATTTGGTGGGGATTGTTAGATTATTATGGGATGGCCCATAATTAATTTAATAGAAATTCCAAAAGGCCCATTAGAATACTAGGAGTCATGAAATTGGTTTAGTACCATATGGGTAATTGAGAGAAGATTTGACCAACTTAAATAGTTGAGTTGTGTGTCTCTCAATTAGCAAGGTGGAAAAGGGTAAAGGTCGTGCCACACGCTGCCACTGCTGAGCCGAGCCGAGCCGAGGCGTGGCGTGGCGTGTCGCAGTCTTGAAGCGAGTCGAAGTCGAGTCGAGTCGAGGCGAGACGAGACGAGGCGAGACGCGTCTTGTGCGCAGCGATCCGGACGTGATGTCTTTGGGCGGGAGCGATGCATTTTGCCGTTTAATGTGTCCGGTTTATGACCAAGATGCCGCCGCGATTACTAATGGCGATGTGGTTGATGGTCGGTCATAACACCGCCGATTACTAATAACGACGTCTTGATGGCGTCGATTACTAGTAACGGTCGTTTTGATGGCCTCCTAAATGTCGCCGAGCGATTACCCTTCTGCGAGCCTATATATAGGAGGGCGTGGGCGTGTTTCTGAGACGAACCAATACCGCTCTCTCTCAAGACTCCGGTGTTCCATTTCGATCTTGCATTTCTTGTCTCCCCACCTCTGTTTTCTTGCGCGCACAAGTAGCGAGAGGAGCGAGCCTCGGAACCTCGCCCTTCTTGAGATCTTGCTCGAGATAGAAGGCCGATAAGGTTTTTGGGAGCGACCACGCGATCGCTCAAAAGTGCTCTCGAAGCGCGCCAGCATCGCATCAAACGCTTCATCGCACTAACGCTTCATCGCGACAACTGTGATCGTCTACATCGACCGTCATGGCGAGCGAGAATGTTACACTGCGCTGTGCTGCAACGGTGGCACCGGCTCAAGGGTATATCGTCTTATACCGTGTTTTTATCGATTTGATTTCTTGTTCATTAGCCTTTGCATATGAGATAGATAATCTGTTATCTAGAACCTTTGGCTGTGAACTAGAAATGTGCAATTGTTTAAACATGATCTACATAATTTTGTGGATTAAAATATTGAGAAAATTCCTAATTTTTCCAACAGGATTGAATCTTAATTAGTAGTCTATTTAGGAATATATATATATACACGTATATGAAGAAAGGTGCTTCATGCATTTCTTTTTTAAAGTTGCACAAATATTAAAGCGTGAATAAACAGTAAATAGTGATTACTTATCGTTCACTTACTTCAAGATTTATACAACTGGTATTGTAAGAAAAAACATAGAACCACTACTCGTATATAAAATATGAAATAGAATATTCCAGGATACTCGTAAGTTTGACAGCAAATTTGCTGAAATCTTACATGATTCCAAATGGAGCCTAGAACTTTCCAGGGCATGTATCGGAAGTTTGGAACCTCGTCCTCGACTCTCGTTGCAGAATCCAGAAAAGAAAAAGAAGGCAAAAAGACAAAAAAAAGAAAAAGGAAAGAAACCCTCGTTGACGTTTCATTTCTTTTCTTTTCCCGGACTAGAATTCAGAAGTGCAGGTGAGGTGCGTTCCGCTCCGCCCCGACGCCGCCGCCGCCGATCGAGAGCAGAGGCCGAGTACGCTCGCCGCCGTTCATCTCCTTGCGGGCCAGCGTTTCTTTTCTCGGTAAGCCCTAGCCTTGATTAGTTCCACCACGTGCCTCCCCTACCCCCCACTCCCGAAGTTGTGCCGTGACCAATCGAAATCTTGCCTGGAGATTCCGCTCTTCCTGTTAGTTTCTCCCGTATGTCTACATTGCTGGATTTTAGTGGTGGATTGGTTGCGAATTAGTTTAATCAATTGGGGGTTATTTTCTTTCTAACTCGTTTATTTTGGTGCTTTCTTGCTTCGGTGCTCTGGTGGGGGGTAACATAAGAAAAAAGAGAAGAATTTGGAATTGCTTAATGCTTTTCTTGAAAAAATGGTTGGGGTTTCTTGAAATTTTTAATTTCACTATCCTGTTCGTACGGTTTGTTGCAGGTTTACTGACCCGGTGAGAGCTCAGAGACGCAGAGGGCTAGAATCTGGTAGCTGTGATGATGTCTGATGACGACGACGCAGAGCCCCAGTTGAATGTGGTGAAGGACTACTATCTTCTTGATGCGGTGGACCAGCCCGTCTGTTTCTCGTTCTTGCCATTTCAGTTCAAGGACACCGATGAGGTTCCTGAATGCAAAAGGAGTGTGTTCTTGTGGGGAACTGCTGATCCTGGCATCAAAGTCTACAAGAAGGTGGTTGCCTGGAAGCTAGGGCTTGAAGGCAAGCAGCCCGAGATCGCAGTGCTGTTGGCAGAAGGCAGTTGGATAAGCCTTGTAAAGCCGAAGAACAGCTATGAACAGACGATTCGGACAATATTGATCACAGTGCAGATGCTTCACTTCCTCAGAAGAAAGCCCGAGGAGCCTGAGAAGAACTTGTGGATTCATCTTCGTAAAGTTTTCGAGTAATCTATGCATGCACTCTCTGTTCATTCTTCCTCTGATGATGAACTCTGATATTTACAGAGAGGTTGTCGTTTTGCAGCAAGTTTGATGTTAGACCCTCTGAGGACGACTTCAGGAATCAACGTTCTCTATTTAAGCAGTTTGCTGAGAAAGATTCGACCTTGGCAAAATCACAGGTACACATTGTCTGGTTCTTGATATGGACGATCGGGGTTGGTAAGGCTAAGATTGTCGATAACATCAGTGTAATGTAATCCATAAAATCTGAGGGCTTAACTACATGATTACACTTTAGTTTAATGTTTTGAGCTGCATTATGCTTGCAATTCTTCAGTTTGCAAAAATATCTCATTTTTCCTCCAAGATTACTAGTTCTCTTGGCATGATACCTGAACTCCTGAACCTGTTTAGCACCCATTTGTTTCCCTTCAGAGTTGCAGTCTTTGTTATGTTGGCCTGGGATTTCCTTTATTTAACAAATAATGTTTTCTGCATATGACCTGTGAATGGATTGATTTGCATATAGTGCATTAGTGCTTGCTATGTAATCTGTCTTCCTATCAACTTTATCTAACTTTAGTGATTGTAACAACTGTTGAGTAATGTGCTTGATTGCTGTTATTTGTATGGTGATCTCTTATGGTGATTTCTGACAGATTTTGCGAGCATTTATTGAAGAAAGACCTAGGAAAAAAATTAATGAGGTACATGTTGGATTGTGCATTCTTTTGAAAATTTTGGAAGAAAAATCTATAATAAAGTTAATCTATTTCTCTTATTATAATTTCAACTAGGTTGGTCCAGATAATGTTGAAATCAAGGAGTCATTCATTGCTGATGATGAGGACATAGGGGAGATGGTTGAATCTGGTGAAGAAGAGGATGACAATTTGTTTGATTCAATTTGTGCCATATGTGACAATGGAGGAGACCTGTTAGGGTAGGTGCAAATCTTCTGTAGGACGAGTAGGTGGCCTAAAATTCTTTTCCATACCCATGAGAATGTAGGCAGTGTGAAGTTTTAATTAGTATTTAATTTCCCATGTCTTCAATTGAACATAGAACAGTGCTATTTACTCACATCTATTAGCTGTTAGGTATATGCATGGTTGGCAATATCAAGCTCAGGAAGGTCCATATTACCCGGGGCAAGATCATCACGCATTGTTTGGTTATGAGCTAGTAGTTAGCATTGTAGAATTGAAACTAAAAGCTGCAAGAAGCATGGGATGCAGGACAAAAAATAATTTATCTGTTAACTGATATGAATTATGAATCTAACCTGGAACTAGTGTACATGATCAGAATTTTAGGTATATTAGCTAGTTTCAAAATTATGTAAAATTTGTAATACTTATTATCCTCTGAATGCAGATATGTTTGATCTCATATGCGTTCAGATAGTGTTTTCGTGAGTTTTGTATGTAATGAAAAATAATTGCAGCCCCAAACTTGGTTGTGTAAGAATTAACAGATGAACCAATAATTGTTATTGTTATCATTGAACAGCAGGGCCATAGATTCCAGTTATTCAAACTTTCAGAGTGTTATATGATTTGACAGAGGAAAATTATTTCATCTTCTAGCTTCTGGTTGCGTCTATATCAAATTAAAGTGTTCCCTGTAAGGAAAATCAATAAATAAAAAAAGAAAAAATCCTTTTGCACTGAATGAGACTTGATTTGGTAGGAAGTATGTGAAGCTGAAATAAATTAATTGTTGCGTGATTCTATCTGCTAATGAAAATGTGCACTTGACAACAATAACATAACCAACCATCTAGTCAACATTAATTGGAGAAAGTGGTCTGCATGCTCTGACCTTTTTTCTTTTGTTGTGGTCTTGTGGATAACCACCATTACATAAATTGTTTTAGATGGTGTTAAATCTTGCAATAGCTTATTGCCATTATGAACTTGTATCCAAAATTACTGAAAGGAAATAATAGTTCTTCTACATATCATCAATTGTTTCTAGATTCTATACAAGAAACTAAAAATTCAAACAAAGTTCATTAGAATTTGGATTTCCCCAAAACAGGTCCAGGCAAGGATATCAGGTTATCAACAATATCCAGCCTGTTAACAACAAAAACAACCAAGCCTTTTGTCCCAAACATATTGGGGTAGGCTAGGAAAGAAACCGAATCAAAGCCAATAAAACCCCTAAACTTTCAATCTTGGGTCATGGTTTCGGTACGTGGATCGCTAACTTCCATGCACTCCTATCCACCGCCAAATCTTTGGGAACGTTCGAATCCTGCAGATATCTTTTAACTGCTTTTTCCTACGCCAGTCTCGGTCAACCTTTGCCTCTTATGTTTTCGCGATGACTTAAAATTCCACTACGCAATGGTACCTCAGGAGGCCTCCGTTGGAGATGTCCAAACCATCTCAGACGATTTTGGACAAGCTTTTCTTTAATTGGTGCTACCCCAATCCTATCACGTATATCATCATTGCGGATTCGATCTCATCTTGTATGACCACAGATTCATAGCCTGTTATATTAATGAATTTGAGCACTGCTGACAGCCTCACAGCTTAATTTGTCATCAGATATTCAGCATTTTTCTTATTTAAGAAAGTATTTGGTCTGTATATAATAATTCAAGTTTTTTCTGAAAATTAGGGGACCCCTTCTTGTATATCGTCCTAACCATTTTGTTTTATATCAGATATAAAAGCTACACTAGTTATTTTCCTTTTAAAGCATTTGGGTACTTATATTGATGTAGTTGTATATAGTGTTAGAAAGAGTGACCCTTTTTTCTGGACTTCAATCAGTTTACCTTTAACTGTGTTAATGTTATCTGATTATTGGTTTATACAGAATATGGGGTCACATGAGTGTAGTGTGTATGCTATGATATTATCCCTTGTTAAAATTGTTGCAAACATTGTTACATTACTGACTGTTCATACTTTGCTTGAAACTACTTGGCATAATCTGATTTCATCAGTTCCCAGCAGTTATTGATTCTTCTTATTTCATTACTTTCACGTGTATTTCCCTATGCTTGTCCATTGGTAGCCATCTAATGTCAATTTTCTAATCCTTTTCTGTGGTCTGCTTGTTTTGTTCTCTTGTAGTTGTGATGGCCCATGTATGAGGTCATTCCATGCAAAAATAGGAACCGGTGAAGATTCCTATTGTGATACTCTTGGGTACGCTGAGGCAGAAGTTGAGGTATCTTTTGAACCTCTTGAGTGGTTAAGAGGGCTTGAAATTTACACTTTATTTTTAATATTGAAATTCTCTTCTTAATGCTTTTTAGGCAATGAAAAATTTCCTGTGCAAGAACTGTGAGTATAAGCAACACCAATGTTTTATCTGTGGAGTGTTGGAGCCTTCTGATGGACCAACTGCTAAGGTACATTGCCATTTGAAAGTAGAAAACAAATGGATGTTTTGAAATTTTATCCTCTTCCAAACATTGTCACTAACGTGCCTTCACTATTCATTAACAATTAATGGATTTTCATTGCTGAACAGTGGTAAGTATTATGCATTAATCTCATATGCGCACTACTTTTAATCTGCGAAGGCTGGTCCAGTCACCAGAATTTTTCACCTGAGACTACAAAGCAAGAAATGGGACTATGGAAGAATAGCCAACTGAGCTTTCCAAAAGTTGGTATTCTGAATGTTATGAAGTAACTAGTTGTTTTAGCAATTAGAAAGTAGGACCATTTAATGACAGTGTTGGTAGCATCTATTTGTTCTAGCAATTAGAAAGTAGGACCATTTAATGCCAGTGTTGGTAGCATCTAGCTATCACAATAGCTAATGACTAGGTAATTAATTTGTTAACTACGATGGCATTCCAAATGGAGTAATGGTATTGTTCTAGCAGTTAGGAAGTGCATCTAATAAAATATCAGTGTGGATCATCTTTTTCAGTGCTTTGTTCTAGTTTCTGTACTTTTGCTAATTCTGGCATCATTCTTTAGGTGTTTCTCTGTAACAATGCTACCTGTGGGCACTTTTACCACCCCAAATGTGTTGCACAACAACTTCATCATAACAACAGGAATGAAGCTTTAGAATTGGAGAAGAAGATAACAGATGGATTTTCATTTACATGTCCCATTCATTGGTGCTTTCGTTGTAAAGCCTTGGAGGACAGAACACAAGAACATTTGCAATTTGCTGTTTGCAGACGCTGTCCGAAGTCATATCACAGAAAATGTTTGCCAAGGTACTGCTAGGAGTGCTTTGTCTTGTTTTCGTTTTAAACACATGTATAGTCTCTCTTATTCTTCGTATGCTTGAAACTATTTCAGAGAAATTTCCTTTGGAAATAATGAAGAGGATATCATTACACGGGCTTGGGAACTTTCCAAAAGAATTTTGATCTACTGCTTGTATGTAACTTCTTCACTTATTTGTTAAATTCTTTCATTCTTTGTCTACATTGTTCAGATCACTGATTTATCGTGTACTGTTACAGGGACCATGAGATCGATAGTGACGTTGACACAGCTGCCAGGAACCATATAAAATTTCCTTGTATTCCAAACATTGAGAAACCAGCAGGATTTTTAAAGAAAAGAGTATTGGTTAAGAAGAAAAAGAGGACTTATAATGAGTCAGTTCTTGATCAACCTTCAAAAGAACTTGCACAGTTGCCGGACAAGGTCCGCATGCAGGAAAGTGAACATGCCAGAACCATTGCTATGAAAAGTCCGTCCATGCAACTTGTGGACAAACCTGATAAGAAAAAAGCTAAGTTCTTGAAAGAGATAACACAGCCTGAACCAAATATGGTCAAGGATGCCTCTACAAGCAGTCGAAAACATGCAAAAGAGCAGGAAAAACAGTTGCCCACATCTACTACAAGGAAGATACCGCAGAGTTCATTTCCTATAGTGGACAATGAAGCAGAAAAGAGGTGAGTCAATTGGATATAATTACTTGGGGATTGAAGTCATTGCACATGGTATGTAAGTAGCATAAATCAACCATTGGTAGTGCAAAATTTTCCAGCATGCCCGACTTAATGTAATTCTGTTGGACCTGATCAGTGCCTAGAAATTTTATTCGTTGCGCTTGCTAGTTTTTTCTCCTATTGTGCTCTAGGTTTAGCTTTTTTTTTTGGTTCAAACTTATTGCCATGGATGTGCAAAGTATAACACGATGAAACAATATTTTGAGTTTAGACTTATGTCCTCACAGTGCTAATGAGATCTTGTCAATCTTACAGGGTAATTGATTTGGTGGAAAAAGAAGCCTCTTCCTTGACATTAAAAGATGTTTCAAGGAAGTGCCTTGTGCCTTCAACTCATGCATATTCTGGCAGGCAAATCGACAGGATTATTGCAACGGGCAAGCTTGAGCGATCTGTTCAGGTGCTTTCAGTATGTCCGACATGAATTAATGCCAACTTAGAGTTCACACTAATTATTTTGTTCGACTTTTTCTGAGTGATGGCTTTTTCAGGCTGTAGAAGCAGCTTTAAAAATGCTTGAAAATGGAGGCAATGTTAATGATGCTAAGGCAGTGTGTGAACCTGAAATTTTGAGGCAGCTCGCAAAATGGCATGTATGTAAATACTAAACATATATTGATCCAATTTTGGGACTACTCTTTTTGTGGAATCTGTGGTATATTTTATCTTTCTTGCTTTGAGATTTCTCACACACTATACGTGAAGCAGATTTGCTGTCAAGTGCAATACTAGCTTGTTTTTTCATTATTCCATGTTATGATATATCTTGTTTACGTTTCAAGTGCTACTTGCATGTTTTGCATTAATACTGTCGCTAATAAGGATTCTATTCTAGAATTATAGTTCAATGTTGCCTCCTGAAGTCAGTACTTGGTATGTGCAAGGCAATTTTGTGCTTCTTTTCTACATTAATGGAAATAAGCTTATGTAGATTTTAGTCCTATCAGATCCAATGTTTTATTGGTTTTAGTAAACGGACTTCAATTTTCTCATGATCTATTGCCAATTGCAATGTCACATTAACCCCCTCTGCATCTTAGTGTTTCTCTTCAAAGTGTTGTTTAATTTTTACTCTGAGTAAGCTCTTATCTACTCTGATGTTTTTTTGGAGAGCATACCGTGATGTTTAGTTGGGTGGAACATTTACCTTACAATGTTATGGTAGCCGATCAATTTCTAACTTATAATTGTTTTCTCCTACCAGAGTAAGCTCAGAGTATATATTTCACCTTTCATTTATGGCACACGCTATAGTTCTTTTGGGCGACATTTTACGAAGGTGGAAAAGCTTGTTGAGGTATACTTCAAATCCAGAAATTATGTTGAGATATCATGAAAAATTAAGGAGTTGTATATAAAGGACTTTATTATATTGGGTTTAGGCTTTTAATTCTCCACATCTTATTAGGGAGATAATGAGATTTGTAGGTGCCACCACATGCTGAAAATTAGATGTGGAGAACTTTGGAAAAAGAACCTCTGATCTATTTTCATTTTGTAGTGGCTCCTGGAAAACACATACCTTGTGGTCTGTTTTCCGTCTTGGCTTGCTTTGTGAGACTTTTAAATCTAACCACTTTGCATTTAGCTCTGCTTCGACAAAGCCATCATGTCTCTTGAAGGTCTGGCTTAAGTGCACTTTATTGAGAAGTCCTTGCTGCCTGAAAAACATAATCTGTAGACCATGGTTCAAGAAACTGGCGTCCGAAAACTGGTTTTCTGTCTGGTCCGGATTTGAAAAAAAAAGAATCATGACTTTTATAAAAGGAAATCATAAAACTGCCTGCGAGTGCTCCCATTCATTACCTGCTGAATGCTTCTATGTACCTTTCCTTTTGTTATTTCTCTTGATTGAATAATTTGCTTATAGTTCCACACTAGTATACATGATTTGCTTGCTTGTTCTTGGTACAGATTGTTGATAAACTTCATTGGTATGTGGAACCTGGTGACATGGTATTTCTTTTTCTCTCTGCTACAACAGGCACATCTATATCATCAATTGAGTATGCCCACCATAGAAGCAGTGTTTTTAATAGTTTCGGAAATGCTAAATATAATGAAAATGAGTGGTACTAGTCCATGCACTTGTACACAACCCACCATTTCATACTCTACTCACTAATGATTGTAATGTAAATGATGTCTTACAGCATGTTACGTACTATAGGTTGTACACAGGGTTTTGGTTACCGGTTGGGGGGAAAACTGGAAATCTCGGAAAAAACTGGCCAAGATTTTTGAATGAATTTTGAATTTTAGATCTGTATTAAAGGGCATATTAATTATTGACCAAGGAATACAAATAAGAAAGCACTTGCCCTAGTGGTGGGAGCTCTGAGGTTCATGCCAAAGGTCTTGGGCTCAAATCTAGCACGCAGCATTTCCTATTTACTGCCTTTTTTCATGGTGGGACCCATACATCAGACTGCAATTGGAAGGGAAAATGGAAGCAGAGTAACCTGTGACCATAAGAAAGCAACAAAGGACACTTACCACCAGATCTACCGTGCAGTCGTGTGAAACGAGGGATAAGCGGCCATCTTATTCATGATTTTTTGATTGAAAATTCAAATGTTCCCGAGATTTCTAGGCCGTAACCGGAAAATCTCGGCCAGTAACCAAAACCATGGATGCACATGTCATTATATAGGTTGTAATTACATTATAATTATGGTTCTTATGTAAACAGTGACATAACTGGGAATAGGATGGAGGTACTCTTCTGTACAAAGTTATAACATACAGTTGTTTTGTGTTCATGGTCACTGATAAAGAATCTGCAGCATATATAACATGGAAGAAATGCCATGTTTGATAATATGCAGGTTTCTTATTGATGAAGAAGTTACACTTTTTTCAATCTTGTCAGGTTATTTCAGTTTGGCTTTTTGTGGAGTGTTCTTGGTTTTTATCCATCTTTGGTTTAATTTTGGACATTATAATTCGTACTCTTCGTATTAACATAACTATTCCGCTAGGCTCTCCCCTACTATTCTAATTAAATAAACTTCTTTCCTTTATAAAACATTCACATAGCATCATTGATTCAAATGTTATATTTTGGATTAGTTCTTGAGCATCATAAATTCCATTGAACATGCAGATAGTTGATTTCTGCTGTGGTGCAAATGATTTCAGTCGATTGATGAAAGAAAAACTTGATCAAGTTCAGAAAAAGTGCCATTTCAAGAATTATGATCTTATCCAACCGCAGGTGAAATTAGAGACCACTGAATCCTTGTTTATTTTGTTTCATTTTTCTTTATTTATCCTCTGGTGCTTCATTGCTTTCTTCACATGAATTAGAACTGTTCAAAGTAAATGCACTTGAACCTTTCCACTACTGTTCTTTATTATTCCATTCTCAGAAAGTGCTCTTCTGGAGTCCCAGTTTACTGCTGTTTGATCCCTATTGAACTGTTTATCATGCTTAGTCCTACAAAGTTTCAAGTTTGTTGTAACATGTATGCCCTTTTGCAGAATTGCTTCTGCTTTGAAAGGAGGGATTGGATGACCGTGCAGCCAAAGGAACTGCCTCATGGATCTCAACTAGTATGTTTTATTTGGACATCACTAGACACGAGTTGGCGTTCTTAAATAATTATAACATCTGATTAATTCTTGATTAGATAATGGGGCTTAATCCTCCTTTTGGAGTCAAAGCAGCTCTTGCAAACAAATTTATCGACAAAGCATTGACCTTTGAGCCTAAGCTCATTATACTAATTGTCCCCAAGGAAACTAAAAGGTAACCACCATATTCTTGTTGGCAGAACATTGTGTTGAATCTATAAGATTAACATATTGACGTCTGTTTTTCACATTCTTTTCGGAACTTTGTTCCATCTTTGCCTTCATGCTGTGGGTATTACCAGCTTATATCAAAAGAAGACACCTTATGATTTGGTTTGGGAGGATAGTGATTGTCTTGCTGGGAAGGTAAAGAACTTCAGTTAATTTTATTGAGAACTTAGTTGAGCTTCTTTTATTTTCTACTTGTTTTTCCTAACACTTTTCTTGTAATTTGCAGGCATTTTATTTGCCTGGTTCTGTCGATGTGAATGACAAAACAGTTGAAGGGTGGAATGCATCTGCACCACCCCTCTATCTGTGGAGTCGTCCTGATTGGACAAAGAAGCACAGGAAAGTAGCCGAGGAGCATAATCAGACAAGTATAGGGAAGATTACTCACCATATTGAAGAGGGTAATCTATCAGATGACCTCCCTGTGAAGAAAGAAGCTGAACCTTCTGACACACGTAGATCAGGGAAAGAGAATAGAGGAAAGACTTCATTCCATCTCGAAGAGGCCAATCTATCAGATGATCTCCCTGTGAGAAAACAATCCGAAGCTACGAGCAAACAAAGCATTGGATCAGGGAAACACAAAGACACTATAGAGAAGACTGTATGCAATGTCGCAGAGGTTAGTCGATCAGATGATCGTCTTGTGAAGAAGCAAGCTAGGCCTGCAGAAGCGAACGCCAAGGATGATAACCTCCCTTTGAAGAAACAAGCTGAAGCTACCTTTCAACAGGTCTCTCGATCAGGAAAAGAGAAAGAGAAGAGCAGGGATGAAAGCAAGAGCTCTGATGCCAGGAGCAGGAAGAGGACCCCTGATCAGGTAGACAGCCTCCCTCCAGAAAAGCAAGTGGAAGTTGCTTATGAGGAAAGGAGAGTTATTCCAAGGAAAAGGAGTATTCACCAAGAACAAAGAGATGGTTGCTGTGACGATGGAATAAATGCTCATCGAGAGGAATCCAGGAGAGGGGATTCAGACATGAGTATCTCATCCCCTGGCACCAGCAATGCTCAAAACAGATGCAGAAGCTATTCCCCTTTTCTACCAAGTGAACACCCCTCTGATAGGACAGCACAACCAGATAGTTACACAAGCTATCTTGCAAAAGAACCTCATCTCTCTACGTTCAAAAGTTCTACTTGTCAGGGCAGTTATTTGACAAGCAGTGGAGACAATGATGCACTTGAAAGGAAGAATTATCCTACTTTTTACACTAACGCTGATGATAGCTCAAGGAAGTACAGCTCCAACATTGAAGAGCTGACCAAGCGGTATGCTGCTGCCCCGACTGGCGATGCTTACAGTCTGCAATCTCAGGGAGATGATGGCTTTTACAGGAGGCAGGGCTCAGAACAGTGGAACACTAATGCTGCTGAGAGGAACTCAGTTGGCTGCAGTAGGTACGGTGGTCAAATTGGTGATGGTTACCTACAAACTGGTAGGATCCCTCCAACCACAGCTGCACAAGCACATCTAAGAATGCATGGTGGACTGAATGCTGATGATTATCTACAGATCAGTCGATACTCCCTTGGATCTTCAGGTTATGGCCAGCCTGCTTTAACTTCTCCCTCGTATGGGCTTGCGGGTACTACCGCACCACGAAGCTCAGTTATGGACAAGTATGCTCCGGGGTTCTTGGGTCCAAGTGGACCAGGAAGCTCAGTTATGGACAAGTATGCTCCCGGGGTCTTGGGTCAAAGTGCACCAGGCAGCTCGGTTATGGACAAATATGCTCCGCCCCTTGAGGAAACAAACCACACAACACGAGGCATTCACGATATTCCAAGATATGGAAGGGACATGCCTACTGATCCCATGAGCTTGGCGCCTCCACAGTACCCATACCAACGGCCAGGCCCTTCTGGCAGAGGGTCGCCTCATAATTGATTATTGAAGCTTCAAGTTACGAAGTCATGCAATTTTCGACCTGACCTACTCTATGTAACATTCTTAACTAGGTTATCACACACAAAAAAAAAAGATACAGGACTGCTGTCTGCTGATTGAGCAAACTTGGTTTGTAGTTACAGGCCCTATCCCTATGCTACATCTATGAGCCAGCATTTAGACGATGCCAGCTGCTGCAATGCCAGTTATTTGGAGATATGCTGCCATGCTTTTTATGCACTCCATTTCATTCAAGATTTGGTATCGCTGATTGTACAGAAAAGGAGGACAAAAAATCCTGCCTTCTAATATAACTTGCATGATCACATATCATTTCTAGTAATCTCTTGGCACTTTGGTCCGGGAAAAAAGACCTTTGTATATGCTGGTAAGTGGTTTATGTTATCAACCTACCATGTTCTGAAAATTTTTGAAGTGTTTTGTGGGTTTTAACATACGATTTATCTACTTGCTGATCTTTTTCTGAAAGAACTATGTACGTAGAATGACTGAGTTGTTCGCTGCAAATGATTTGCAGCGTTCGTTGGAATGGAATGCTAATCATGGCTATGGGCTGCGCTGACAAATGCATTAGCCAGCAGGGATCCGTTCTGTGTATACATGAAATATTGGGAAAATTTTGTTTTTGCCATAAGGCTGTTTGGGTTGGTGCCTTGGTTTTTCTTACGCGTTGGTATTTTGGCTGCCATGCTGATGATGACTAAATTTTGCTGAAGGCCCAATGGTTTGGCAAGATCTGGCAAGATTTTTGGAAGGAGCTGGCAAAAACTTGGGCCGCAAATTCATTGACTAAATTTTAGTTGTTAAATTTCAGGCGATAACATGTTGGGGAAATTAACAAGCCAAAATTTCAAGTTAATTTGTCAGATTTTGCACCCCTAGACAGCTAAGAAACTTTCTCATCTTTTGTTCGAACTCTAGTCAAAAACTTTCTAGCTTTGCCACTCATCATGAGTTCAAATCCCATAAATCACAGCAGAAAATCTACACAAATGAACCAATCCGTGGTTGGAGAGATGAGATGCCACACCGCAGAGCCAGGCAATAGTTGGCAAATGATGATGTTTTTTGAGAGGGGCTTCTATTTGTTTTTTTAGAAGATGCACAAATATTAAAGTAGGAATAAAGGGTAGATGGTGATTACTTACTCTAAAGTGCAATTCTGACCAGATTTCTGCTGTTGCATACTAATAAAAAATTTGATCATACCAGTAAAGTGTTAATCATTTTGATGGCCACATTTTTAGACCGCGTGAATTCAAAAATGTCATTACAAAAATGAAGGGAGAATACTTCTTCCGTTCTTTTTTAAAGTGATGTTTTTGATTTTTCACGGTCTATTAGATGTGATTTTTACTGATATTTTTTTTGTAACTTTACCTTCTGATATGCTAATAAAATTATAATATTATGATAGTATTTTTAACAATAAATTGTTTTTATCTAGCCAATCTAGATAGTTTTAAACATATCAGTGGTAAAGTTTGATGGCATGGATTCTAAGATTTCACATGAAAAAGAACGGAGAGAGTAACGTTTTGAAAATACCATTGTTCATCTAAATTTAAAAAGATCAAACCAACAAGCATATAAAAGCTAGATATGTTTAGACCAGAAATACGACACCATGGCCCCACTTGGGATGCAGAAACTATGGCTCCACTTGGGAATCAGAAATTGACTTATTAAATTTGTGTGAGATTTATGCCATGCAGACCCCATGGCTCGTTTGGAATGCAAAAAATTAAAGAGAATTTTTTTTATGTGCCACCGCATTTATAAAACATTCCCTTATTTGCCTCTGATGTCAACTCTGTTAGTTTTTTCTGTTAACTTTTCCAAAAATACCCATATTATCCTTCTTTTCTTTCCTCCGCTCACTACTACAGAATGGTACATCATTATCGCTTCATCTGTATCGGTTCATAAGCTTTTAGAAAAAAACGATTGTGATAAATGACTTAAGAGGGGTGTTAATAATAATCATTGTCGGTTCTCAGGTTGGAAGTGATTGTGATGTAGCACTCGACCCATTACAATCGGTTCTTATGTGAGAAGCGATAGTGATGTTCACAGTCATCACTATCAGTTCCCACATAAGAAGCGATAGTAATGTGGTCATGCACATCACTATCGATTCTTTTGTGAGAAGCGATAGTGATGTGCATTATCGCGTTCTCATCATTGTCGCTTCTTTTGTGAGAACCGATAGTGATGACTATGCACATTACTATCGCTTCTCACATAAGAACCGATAGTGATATTCATGATCACATCACTATCACTTCTTATGTGAGAACCGATAGTGATGACCATATGTATCACTATCGCTTCTTAAGTAAGAACCGACTGTGATGTGCCTCGCTAGGTTATTTTACCACGCGGGCTGATCTCTCTGTTGTTCCAGTGGAGATTTCTCCGTCGCCACCCAAAAAAAAACAGCTCATTCTGTGGTTAGAAGCAATACTTGGGTAAGAAAAATTGGAATCCTCAAGGGTGGGTGATAAGAGGGGAAATTTGAAGCCTAGCTTGAGGAGATTTCCCCTCATTTTGCAGAATTTATGGTTTTCTTCAAAATGTGAGCATTCCTTCAAACCCCTTCAATTTTGCACTATGTAATTTCGATATGTCGCGAAGAAAGTTTAGGTTGCACTTATATTGTGCATATCCTATCTGATTTCACACCCTTTATTTGACAAGCACACATGTATTTAATTATCTTAATTTGTAGTGCTCTCACGTTAATCTGGAATTATATTGTTGTTGTCACATGATGAATGTTAGAGTTTAGGCTACGGAACCTACATCTCCCGTTCAAGGGTGTTTGTTTATAAATATGGCGATCGAAATGGCATATTTATAACAGGTAGTCACAAATATTTTTATAAATATAGCGATCGAAATGTTTTTACTGTACATAACTTTAGTTTCGGGTTCAGAAAGCTTATGTGTACTTAAGCTTATATGTGTTTGAACTTTTATGTTTTCATCTCACACATTTCATTTGTCATATGGAATTATAGCACTTCCTAGACCCTCATTAAACCTGAGAAAGATGCATGTAAGAAATACGTTTGTTGATGTGCTGTTGTCCAGCAATTACGTAGTGCAGTCTCCATGTGATGTTATCTATATAATTCTGATATGTAGCTACTTATTGCAAGAAAAAGGAGCCATGTTATGTCCATCTGTATCGGTTTCCTAACAAAACCGATAGAGATATACAATTTGTGTTGGTTTTTTCCTCAAACCCGAGAGATATATATGTCTCATTAGTGTCGGTTTTTTCCTCAAACCCGATAGAGATACATTTCCCATTACTGTCGGTTTTTTCAAAACCGATAGAGATATATTCTTCATTAGTGTCGTTTTTTGAGTCAAAACCGATAGAGATATCTTTTCCAGTAGTGTCCAAAACTGAAAGAGACATAAAGTCATTAGTGTTAGTTTTATTGTTGAAAGCGATGGAGATATTGTTATTATTTGTGTCGATTTATTAGTAAAAACTGATAGAGATACATTTCGCATTAGTGTCAGTTTTTTTACAAAATCGATAGAGATATATGATTCATTTGTGTCTATTTTTTGGTCAAAACCGATAGAGATATATTTTCCAGTAGTGTCCAAAACCGAAAGAGACATAAAGTCATTAGTGTCGGTTTTATTCTTGAAAGCGATGGAGAATTGTTATTATTTGTGTCGGTTTATTAGTAAAAACTGATAGAGATACATTTCCTATTAGTGTCGGTTTTTTCCCAAAACTGATAGAGGCTTCATTTGTGTCGGTTTTTCCCTTGACCCGATAGAGATAGCTCGTTTCGGCCATATATATCCCGCACTCACTCGTTCTCCTGCACTCCCTTGTGTTCTCCTGCACTCACTGTCGTTCTCCCCGCTGCCCTCCCCGCCGCCCCTCCCCCTCCCCCGCCGCTCGCTCCTTCCTGCCGCCGCTCTCTCCCTCCCCCGCCGCCCCCTCCCCCGCCGTTCGCTCCCCCTCGGCTGCCGCCAACTCCTCTTGACCTCCACTCCTCCCGACGCCGTGCGCAGCCACCACCTCTGCTAACCCTAGCCCCGACGCCCCGCAGCCCCGACGCCCCACACAGTGCCATACAATCTCCTGAGGTTGCTCTATGTATTACATGCAGCATCCGCCGGCGGAAGACTCGTCGTGGCTTCCATTCCCTAGTAGCTGCGCTCGATGGTAGCCTGCCCCGCCAACAGCATCGCGGCCAGCTCTGGTGGTCGCCGCCGTCGCCAAGGACTGCCCCAGCCGAACCCCATCTCCCTGCAGCTCACTCCCAGTCATTCCTAACGCTAGGACTGCCGTCGCCATTGCCGTTCCAACGAAGCTCTAGGGTAAGTGAGGGTAAGCTTCAAATATTTTCGCATGTAGCCTTTTCAGAAGCAACACCTTGGCCCAGTGGTACAGCCTTGCCGTTTGAACCGAGAGGTGTGGGGTTCAAATCCCCAAAAATTCATTTTATCTTTCCTTTTTGCCCTTGTGAATTAAACCTTCATATCTTTTGCTAGAAGTACCCAAATGCAACAAACTTAGTTTCTAAATTTGAGTTATGAAATAAGGATTTGGATTATGCAATAAAAGTTAACATGTTACTTGCAGTAAAAACTTTTAAACAGAGATTGAATGAAAGCCCCTTTTTAGGTAACATGAAGAAACTCTGCAATCCCTAGTTCCAGAAATCATAGAATAAATCACATAGGTTCCTGCAACCTTAGATGCTCCATTTCTGTAAAAACATTTAGATTTGAATGTATTTTGAATCAAAAATTGATTGTATAAAGCCATACTAACATGCAAGATTCAAGTGCTTAAAATATGAATCAAATGGGCTCAAAACTTGGTGAAACCAGTATAGTTGCACTCCTGGGATTGAACAGATCATAAGTATACAAAAATATTTATATTTTACTTTGGTTTGCACTAATTACTCAATAATCGAACTTGCAATGAGAGAAATATTCAATAATCGTAACTTCCTCAAACGAACCTCAAATTCAATGAAACCAAATCTTATGACCTTAAAATGTTATGGCCTTGCTTGCTATGCAAAGATAATGTTAGTTTGAACAACTTTAAGCCCATATTAAGCCTTAATGAACAATTATATGAAAAACACCTCAAATAAATGTGGAATATCACGAATCTAACTTTAAAACACTAAGGGGTATCCCCTGCTAATGTATAAAAAATGGTTAGAATATGTCATTCGGTGTAGTCGCAAATGAAAAATGAAAACTGGACCGCAATCGCGCAAACAGCATGGCCATATAAGCCTTTTTGGCAACCCATAAAATATCGTGTATTAATGGAAAATAGTGAAAGAATAGCTCAATAACTTTCTCTGATATATATACTACCAAAATCTGGAAAAATATCTTAACTAGAACTTTCTTTTCATCTAAATCCAATCACAACAAATACCCTAAATGATCACAAACTGCAATAAATCTATATCACTTAAGCACTTTCGACGGCTCATAAAACAACTCGTCTAAACACAAATTTTGGGGCAATTAGTTCAAAAACACACTTTAGTATATTGAAAACCAAATTATAGAAAAATATCCAAATTACAACTTGCTTATCATATAAAATCCGTTAACGCAAACACCCTAAGTGATAAAGTTGCCGGAGCCACATTGTATGAATAGTTAATGCCTTTAACCAAAGTACCCGTAACACAAGAATCATCTTATAACCATGTAGTAGCAGCCAATAACTTAAAATTTTAGATCCAACTTGTAGAGATTGCTTCTATCCAAAGACACTTAATGCTAAACACTATTCATGCATAATACTTTAACTAATGACACACTCCTTCTAAACCAAATAATTTTAGCATCTAGAATTTGAAGTTATAAATACGAAGATACATAATTTTAGCCTCTTGAATTCGTAAACAACTCTATGTATGTTCATAGTTATAGCTTCTTGTAATTGATGAATGAAAATAACACACTCATGCAAAGGGCCTCACATAAACTAAGTACTAATGAGATCGTTATACAAGAGATAATTCAAGAACTCAAAATCACCTTGTTCTTCTATGCAAGTTTTAATTTGGTATTTATATCTCCCATTCGAGGGTACTTGTTTATGAATATGCCATTTCGGCATATTCTTTTTCTTTCTTCACAGTGTCATCAATAGGGCAGCGACGACCACTGCGGTTTGTACGTCATGCAACACATGATTATCGTGGTCGGTGGCTCAGACCTTTTCCTTAAGGTATATGCACATGCATAATAATACAATTAGCCTTTCACATAGAAATTTCAAAACTTAAATTAGAGTACTTGTTTCTATTTTGCAGCATATCAATATCCCCCAGAAGAGCTTAGACAGTTCTGCACTCAACAAGTTACGAGGCCACTTAATCCAGTGGTACTGGATGGAAGTTATCTCGCAGATGGGTAGGTTTAGAGATCCTGAAAGCTCCTACTAGTCCATATGTGAACAATATTACATATGTGAATGCGATTGCATGTGTACTAACTGTAAAGCATGTTTGAATTTTTGTTTTGTGAACGAATGTAATATGTGTTGTAATAAAATGTTTGTGTTCTATGAATGTGATATGTGGATAATGTGTGCTATTGCTATGTGAATGTGATATGTGCATACTATGTGAAATATGTACTGATTGGAGGGTGAATTGGAAAACAGCACACCCCCTCATCTCTATCAGTTCTGAGAAGAAAACGATAGAGATAATTGGGTCATCTCTATCGGTTCTTTAGAACAAGCGATAGAGATGAGCCCCTTATCTCTATCGGTTCTTTAGAAGAAGCGATAGAGATGAGAGCTTTATCTCTATCGGTTATTTAGAAGAAGCGATAAAGATGACACGCTCATCTCTATCGGTTCTTTAGAAGAAGCGATAGAGATGAACCCCTCATCTCTATCGTTTCTTGTAAAGAACCGATAGAGATGACGAACTCATCTCTATCGGGGAAGAATTGACTGTAATAGCGCCGCCTCATCTCTGTCTCATGACTTTGTGTCGCCACCAGAACCGACTGTGATGATAAAAAAAACCGATTGTGATGTATATTCGTGTAGTAGTGACTTCTCTTTGCCCGACCTCACCTCCTTCCTCTTCTTTTCAACCATGTGTCTTCCCAGGTCTGTGACCTTGTCCCACCCCCACCCTTTCTAGATCCGACGCTACAGAGTTCGCCCCTCATAGATCTAGCGTTGTGGAGCTCGCCCTTGTAACATCTTAATGTTTTCCTCAAATTGAATTTATATTGATATTTGTGAATTTTTGGATTTTTTGGAGTTTTCTGGAATTTATTTGGATTTAAATTATGTTTTTGACGTAAGCCTACAACAAATAATATTTAATTCTGTACGAATTTTATATAAAATTTCATAAAAATATTTTATTTGAGTTCTAACTGTCTCGAAATATTTTTTAGAATTTTTTTGATATTTTTGCTATTTTATTTGATTTGTTTTAATTTCTGGAATTAAATGAAATGAGAAAATCCTTGAATAGTGTTTGGGCCAAATCCTAGCAGCCCATCCCGCGCCAACCTGGTCAGACCCACCGCAACCCTTCTCCCCACAAACCCTAGAGTGTGGACCGTTAGATCTTGATTGAACGATCGAGATTGGTCTCGAAAACCGTAGTGGTATGTGGTTGTTGGATAGTGCTAGCGTGCATGGTTGAGATCAAGCTGCGTCCTATGCGATGGAGGCTGTCGGGACCCAAATGTGCAAATTCGGACCCTCTGTGTATTCTGCACTAGTCCAGGATCACGCAAGTGCACACAGGCTGAACATTGATGAATATCACAATCATACTTAACGGTAACATAATAAAGACTTCATTAATATTAAATATAATTGTTCGACGATCTTATGGTCAACCTTACATGAATACGCCTCGTAGGGCTAAGACTGAAAGTAAATAAATAGCAGCGAAAATAAACACAAGCGTAGAAACCCTTCAATCTACCACAAGCAACTGACAAGGTTTGCACCCTAGTTATTCGCCTCTTCCTGATGCTCTTCCTCAAATGCAGACGTTGCTTCTTCTCTAACTGGTGATGTTTTGTTCCAAGGGGGTGAGTACATAAAGCACTCAACAAGTTGTGCACAGAATGCAAGTCTAATATACTATATGCATGGCTTAATATAAAGGATAGACTGACATGGTTACTTTGCATAAACAGCATTTGTAAAAGAATAGCATAAATAGATTGAAAGACAGTAAAACAAATAATAACCATAGTACATTTTCCATTTGTTTTTCAATAATCAACTCACAACCTTATTCCACATTTCACATCCATACCCAAATTTGCTTCTAATAAAATCTAACCCTTGACTGTGATCACCGAGCATTGCTCAATACCGCGAGCACAGCTATTCGAATAGGTTTTACACTCTGCAGAGGTTATACACTTTACCCACAAGATATAACCATACACCACAAAGGTGAGTGATTATAACAAAGACTTTCCAATGCCTATCTAAACCCAGCATTATCCGCTAAGGTTTCAACACTGGTGGGACTGGTTACCACATCCAGGGCTCCCCCGCTGCGCTATGTGAGCACACCCGTGCGAGGACTAGTTACCACTACTCGGGCATCACACCACCATATATAGTACAAAAGTTTAGACTCAACAAATTAATCAGCTAGGTCTGTCCCATAACAGACATGTAGTTGTATGAATGACTCAGTTCAAATTCTTGCAAGGTTAAGTCCTTAATTGACCAAGGCAAGACCAACTAAAAATCAAAATAACCATGAACCAGCCATTACTAGAAAAAGCAATGTGACCGCCCAAGTGCCACATTGGCCTACCACAAATACATGCCACTTGCCTTAGTCTAAATCATTTTACCACCCCAGTTGATTACCATACACCATGTGCCATCAACAATAACAACAACATTGTGTGACAACACCTGACACAGAAATTAATAAACATGTTCCATATTCATTAAGCAAGATTAACCATTTTTACATAAAATGATGACTCGTTGCACGGATAAGTATTCTACTTGCGATCTAACCAACCACATTCGCAAATATAGCTACCAATTATATTAAACCATTCTAGGGTGACAAATGAGATACGACATACGACATGCAAGGTGGATGTAACTCAAGGTGGACAATAACTAATCCCAACATACTTGAAATAACGATACTTGAATTAATATGCAATACTTCGAAACAATACAATATTTAAAGCATAGGTTCAACATGATCAAAGCATAACTTTCCTTCAAACAGCTCTGACTCTTGCTTTGGACCTTGCTTAGCTGCTGCCTCCTCAATCACGAACTCACCGGGCAACTCGACGTCTACGCGTAACGAGCGAGAAAGCAATAAATAGCAAATACTGAGAGCAATATCAACTCCAAAAATTAAATAAAATTCACCATTAAATAGAGCATGATTTTATAAATTTTTAGAAACTGGAATCACCTCAATCGGAGTTCAAATGCAAAAGATATAGCTATTCAAAGTTTAGAATAAAAGATAATTCTGAAAAATAGAAAAACCGAATTACTTTTACACTGAAAAATAGCATTTATGATATCATGCTGACGTCAGCACCGAATATGATTTTTGGCTAATTATTTTTCTAAAGAAAAATGATATATGATGTCACGCTGACGTCAGCAGACACGCGGCAGCACCGTGGCCCAACACGTGTCTCGGGTGTATAAACCTGGTCCACAGTTCAGCCTCGGTCCACCGTGGACTCGGCGTATGGCGCCTCGGCTTTGGCACCTAACACGTGGCGACAGGCGGTTGGCCACAGCGTCGGTGTGATCCGGTCCACACGGATCAGATCCGACGGCTGGCAAGCGAAAACGCGGAGAGATTTGGAACATCCAATCCAAATCGGACGGCGGGCAACGACCACCATGGCAGCGCATGACGACGACACGCGGCTGCCCTGGCGAATGAAACGTGGAGAAGATCCGACGGCGCTCACCAGATCCAATGGCTGACGAAGCTTGCAACGGCGACGATGGTGCAGCGGAGCGGGTTCATCGGAGATGAAGATGAAGACAATAGCTACGGTGCTAGAGAGCTTCTCCGATGATGCTTCTAGATGAGATGGACGCGGCTTGACAAGAGTAGTACACCGGTGGCCTTGGCGACGGCGGAAGCAGACCGACGGCGACGGATCGAGGCAAAAACCGTGGTGGCACAGAGCGCAACTATGGCGAGCTCACGCGGACAACAAACGGCGGCTCGGGATACGCGCGATGGGGCTATGGGTTCATCTCGACGTGCACGACAAAGTGGTGGCAGCCGCGCATTAAATAGGGGCCTCGACGAGCGTGAAACGGTGCGGAAATGAATTCCGAGGATTGCGGGATACGGCCGCGCGACAGATTTGGACGAAGCCGACGTGGCGCAATCCAGAGCGTCCATGCAGATTCGATCGAACGTCACACAAAGCATGGTGACGAGGGCGAGAGACAACCGTTGGATCAAGATGTGACGGTAGTGGCGCGATGCAGCTAGGGTTTGCGACAAGGCGGGCTGCGCGGGCCGACGACACGAAGAAATGGGCCGGACTGGAGGGGTTTCGGCCCAAAGACTATTCACTCAATTTTAAAACGATTTCGAATTAAAATAATTCAGATAAATAGATAAATACAAAATACATAGCAAAAATACTAGGAAATATTCCAGAAAATACTTTGGGACATTTGGAACTCAAATAAAATATTTTCAGCAAAAGATCATTAATATTTTTCACTAAATAAATAAAATATAGCAAAAAGGCTTAATTCAAAATTTAAAAATGAATTAAATAAAATCTCAGAAATTCAATAACAAAGAAAAATCATATTAAATCCAATAAAAGCAAAATTTGGGATGTTACAAAACTCCCCCCTTAATAGAATCTCGACCACGAGATTTAGGGCTGACTAAGGAATAGTTTTGAAAATTCTAACTTCAGATCCTCCTCGCGCTCCCACGTAGCCTCGCTCTTGGAATGATTTCTCCGCTGGACTCTGCAGAAACGCACTGTCTTGCTTCGGGTTCTGCGATCTGCTACATCCAGAATCTTGATTGGCTGTTCCTTGTAGGTTAGGTCCTCTTGCGGATCAATTGACTCCAATGGCGTCTACTCTGTGGGCACTCGAAGACACTTCTTCAACCGAGACACATGGAACACATCATGCACTCCTGCCAATGACTGCGGCATCTCTAACTGATATGCAACCTCTCCTCTGCGACTCAATATCTTAAACGGACCAACATATCTTGGTGCAAGCTTCCCTTTGTCATGAAACCTTTTTACTCCCTTAGGAGGTACCACTCTGAGATACACAAAATCACCAGGCTTGAAACTCAACACTCGGCGGCGATTATTAGCATAGCTCTTCTGCCTTGACTGAGCAGTCTTCAACCTTTCTCTAATCATGATGATTTGCTCTTCGGCTTCCTTTAAAATATCTGGTCCAAAAACCATACGCTCCCCCATCTCATTCTAATATAGCGGGGTACGACATGATCGACCATACAAGGCTTCAAATGGTGACATTTGCAAACTGGCCTGATAACTGTTATTATAGCTAAACTCAGCATACAGCAAACATTTATCCCATGATGCGGCATAAGCTAAAGCACAAGCTCTCAACATATCTTCCAAAATCTGATTGATTCTCTCAGTTTGACCATCTGTTTGAGGATGATAAGCTGTACTGAAATTCAGGCGAGTTCCCATTGCTTCATGCAATTTATTCCAGAATCTTGTGGTAAATTGCGTACCTCTGTCTGACACTATTTTCTTCGGTACTCCATGCAAACACACAATCCTTGACATATACAATTCTGCCAAATGATCTCCTGAATATGTGGTCTTTACGGGTATGAAATGGGCAACTTTGGTCAAGCGATCGATTATGACCCATATTGAATCATATCCACTCTAAGTCCTAGGTAAATCGGTAATAAAATCCATACCGATTCTCTCCCACTTCCATTCAGGTACTTTCAATGGTTGCAACAAACCTGCTAGCCTTTGATGCATTGCCTTCACTCTTTGGCATATATCACACAAAGCGACATACTCAGCAACTTCACGCTTCATATTAGGCCACCAAAATCTTACCTTTAGATCCTTATACATCTTTGCGCTTCCTGGATGAATAGAGTACCTCGAGTCATGAGCTTCTTCAAGAATCAATTGCTTTAATTCCTTCTTATTTGGCACACAAATCCGACCTTTCATCCATAAGGTTCCCTGCTCATCCAAAGTAAAATTCTTCGCTTTACCTTCATCCATCTTGGACATAATCCTCTCAATTTTGGCATCATCTTTCTACCCTTCTCTAATTTGATCCTCCAAGGTTGGCTTCATCTCTAGGGTAGCTAGAAACCCTTTTGGTACCACTTCCAATCTCAGCTTCTAAAAATCCCTGCATAACTCAGGTTGATCCTTCTGCACTAACATGTTACCACTGTAACTTTTTCTACTTAAAGCATTGGCTACCACATTAGCCTTCTCAGGGTGATAATGGATTCCTAGGTTATAATCTTTGATTAACTCTAACCATCTTCTCTGCAACATATTCAGGTCTGACTGAGTGAAAATGTACTTTAAACTCTTATGATTTGTGTATACTTCACAGCGATTTTCAATAAGATAGTGCCGCCATATCTTCAAGGCATGCACTACTGTAGCTAATTCCAAATCGTGCGTCGGGTAATTCTCCTCATGTGGCCTCAATTGCCTGGATGCATATGCAACAACCTTACCATTCTGCATTAGCACACATCCAAGTCCTTGATGCGAAGCATCACAATAAATATCAAAACTGTTCTGAATATCTGGCAACACTAATACTGGTGTGGATGTTAACCTATTCTTTAATTCTTGAAAACTCTTCTCACAATCTGGCGTCCATGCAAATTTCTTCTCCTCCTCAACAACTACGTAAGGGGTCTAGCAATTGTTGAGAATCCTTCAAGGAATCGTCGGTAATAGCCCACCATTCCAAGAAAACTACGAATCTGAGTCACCAACTTCGGTTGTTCCTAGTGCAATACTGCCTTAACTTTACTAGGGTCGAGTACAATACCTTTAGCAGTCATCACATGACCAAGAAATTCCACTTCTTTTCCAAAAATTACACTTACTAAATTTCGCATATAATTGCTGCTCTCGAAGCTTTTCAAGAACCAGCCTCAGATGTTCTGCATGATCTTTTTTGTCTTGGAGTAGATAAGAATATCATCTATGAATACGACAACAAACTTATCCAGATATTCCATGAAAACTTTATTCATCATGTTCATAAAATATGCAGGAGCATGTGTTAATCCAAATGACATGACTGTGAACTCATAATGTCCATATCTTGTTGAAAATGCTGTCTTGGGCACGTCCTCAGCGCGAATCTTCAACTCATGATATCCCGATCGAAGATCTATGTTGGAGAAAATTCCAGCTCCTCCTAATTGATCAAACAAATCATCTATCCTAGGTAACGGATACTTATTCTTTATTGTCACTTCATTCAGAGCTCGGTAATCAATGCACATTCTCATGCTTCCATCTTTCTTCCAAACAAACAAAACAGGTGCTCCCCATGGCGACAAACTTGGCCTTACAAAACCTTTTTCTAACAACTCCTCAATTTGTTTCTTCATTTCTACCAACTCATTTGTAGGCATTCGATACAGTCTCTTGGCTATTGGGGCTGTACCAGGCACCAATTCAATCACGAACTCAATATTTTGATCAGGTGGCATTCCAGGTAAATCTTCAGGTAAAACATCTAGATATTCATTAACAACTAGCACTTCTTCAATGTTGACTACTTTAGCACTATTAACCATCATCTGACCATTGCGAACGGCAATTGCTTGGACTTCTACTCTTTCACCTTTCAAGCTTTCAATGGACACTACTCTTCTACCACAATCCAGCACATCCTTGTGCTTAGACAGCCAATCCATTCAAGGATAACATCTAATGTTTGAGTATCTAAGATAATAAGGTTCGCTAGGAACTCTATTCCATTCATGAGCATCTTAACTCCCATACATCCTAGGTTAGATCGCAGTTCTGATACAGGGGATTGGACCAAAAGCATGCACTTAAGGTTTATCATTTCTAACCCATTCCCAACAGCAAAATCTCGAGAAATAAAGGAATGCGAAGCTCCAGAATCGAATAGAACTGTAGCAGGTACTGAATTAACTAGAAACTTACCCAGTACAACGTCCGATGCTTCCTGGGCTTCATCAATCGTGATATGATTAACACGACCCCTCACCGTGGCTTGAGTTGTAGCTCCAAATTGAACAGCTCCACGATTTCCCCCTGGTGCAGGCGTCTTGGCCGATGTAGATCCAAGGTTGAAGCGAACAGGCATAAACCTCCTCTCTTGGGACAGTTATTGGCGAAATGCCCTGGCTCATTGCAGCTAAAATATTGTCTGAATATTGACTATTGATTTCCTCCTGAGGCGTTATTGATCTGAACAGGTCTCTGAAAATTCTGGCCACCAGGGCGGGGTGCGGAAGAAGGCGTCTTGAAAATTGCCTTGGGCTAAAACCTAACAAACTGCTGCGGTGCAACCCTCAATTTTTGTTGGCCTTAGCGAGCTCCTTGCTGTGCCATCCTGCGCTTACGGTTGTCATCTAATTCTTTGCGCTTGTCTTCCAGAATAAGGGCCTTGTTCATCAGTTCATGAAAATCAGGAAAATTACGGGTGATTAACCCAACATGCAGTCCAGAATTTAGTCCTTTCATGAAGCGAGACTATCTTGCCTTATCTGTCACTACGTCTTCAGGTGCATAACGAGCAAGTTGGGTGAACCAGTTCAGGTAGTCTGCCACAGACTGGCCTCCATACTTGATGGCTCTAATTCTTCCTTCTTTAAGTCCATGACACCTTCAGGAACATCATACTGACGAAAAGCATTAGAAAATTCTTCCCAAGCTATCTCCTGTGGGTTCTCCTGTGATGCATAGTAATTCTCCCATCATTCGGTAGTTGTGCCTTCTAACTGATGAGAAGCATAGAGCACCTTGTCATTCCCCTCACACTGGGTGATATGCAACTTCCTCTCTATAGTCCTTAGCCAGTCGTCAGCCTCAATTGGGTTAGCATTCCCAGAAAAGGTTGGCGGACGGGTCCTCATAAAGTCCGACAGCTTTGAGTATGGACGGTTCCCATTATTAGCAGCTTGATTTGCATTGTTAGCCACTGATTGATTGGTGAAATGCTGCATTTGCTGCATCATGGTCTGCATAAGCTGAGTTTGTGCAGCAAGAAAGGCTCCAAAGTTACTCATGTCAACTGGTGGCGCTGCTTGAGCAATTGGCGACTCATTCTGTTTCTCATTCTGATGGCTTCCACTTCCACCAGTTCCGATGTTTCCGCGAGTCTGAACCATAGCAGATTACTCCAGGTTTAGAGAAAAGAGGGAAATAGCATAGACAAGTAATATAAGATCTTATGCGGGGGAAAATCTTTAACCCAAACTCTAGATATATTAAACTTTATTTAATACTTGGTATGTGAAGGACCGAGATGGCGAACAGAGGGGGGGTGAATGGTCGCAAATAAAAATTCCCCCAAAATACTCCAACAAAAACCTCGACAAGATCGCTCAAAGGAAATTGTGAAAAACCCGAAAACTAGACAACTAAGTGTACCCCAAGCTTGCATGGATAAGTACCATAAAATATGTGCGGATTTTTGAGTCACAATCCTGGTTGTCTAGTATCCAAGATAAAGAGGAATCAATTCAAACTCTTGCTTTTAAAAAGGACATCAATTCAAATCACAAAAGTCACTTTCAGAAAAGCAAAAGCAGAATTTTCAGAACTTGTCCTCAATTTGCATAGGAGGTTGGTGGGCTTATGCAGCTCACAAAATTCTCAGAATTTTTCTCCCTATGAGCATCAGAGTCGTAAAGAACTCCACCAAATTTCTCCTCAAAAAACCTTACAGAAAAAACAGGAAAAATCTAAGAACACAGTATGCTCAAGAACTTCGAGCAGAAAGTTTGGGGCTCGGTTTTCACCTCATGGCGCCCAAAAGGTGCAACAAGTGAACTCCAAAATTTTTCTGCAGGTGTATATCAGAGTCCCGCACCTCCTTCAACAAGAATCACTCAAAAAGGATTTTTCTATATTTTTACAAATATCAAACACTGACTGCTGCGCGAAGAACAAGTTCTGAACAAAGTTGGAACTTGAAAGAAAAGATGTTCTCTACTCAATCCAAGAGAGCAAAAAAGATGTAAAACCATATGAACACACTCAAAACATTCAAGATCAGCAGCATTTAGAAGGAGGGGAGGCAAATCCAAATTACTTGAAAGTAAATTGCGGGAATGTAAATGCTGAATTTAATTTGCGTAAAGTAAAGACATAATGTAAATGCGCAAAATAAATTCAGAGGTGGATGGATAAAACTTTCATTTCTGAAAGGGGAGGTTACAAAGCCTCACATTCATGTGGGCAAAGCTCAAATGAGCATCAAAAACCTCAACACCTTCAAGGGAAGGAGGCTACCCCTCCACCCCTATTTATACTACTCTTGGGCCACCTACCACCCTTGGATGAGTCCCTCAACACTAGAGGACTCATCTAAGGGCTAGGATTAACCCACACACACAGCCATGCAAGGGCTAACCCAAAACCCACACACATACCGGGTTTTCTTGCACGGTTTTCAAAGCATACTACCTAGACCCGCTAACCTATCAACTAGACCTCAATCCGACGGCCCTCATTGATCCACGCGGCATCTAGCTAGCATCAACTCCTTTCCTTGTCTTCTTGACTTGCCCGGACTCCGTCTCCGATCATCTTCCGGCGATCTCCCAACCGTCTGGACCTCCGACGCTCCTCGCCTAGTCCCGGTCATCCTTCGCCTCACCATGACCTAGCACCGTCACCCTACAACCATCAAAGACAAGGAAACTCCTCACATAGCAATGCCCACAAAGATGTGCAATAAACCATCCAACTCATCACTACCGCGTCCATACGATCGGTACTACCACTCCTGGCAGAGACAACTCAAATTGCTTCATTTTGAAAATCAATCCAAATCAAACTCAAACTTGAGCACACCTTGCTCAAATAAAGTCAAATACTCATCACAAACATGGATGGACCTCCACATGGTCCTTCAGTATGGCTACTCATAAGTGCCTAAGGGCAATGCAACGCATACTGCACACTCAAAAAGATCATAAAAACTCTCATTAAACTAATCAAACATCTCTAATCGACTAATGACAACACTTTAAACTGAGACTTATGCGACTCGAACACTTAGTCACTACTACTACAAACTCAAGACTCTACCTAGTCACTAAGCCATCCTGGATGCAGGCCTCCAGGTGGACACTGCGACAGATGACGCGTTATCAGAGCAAACTTGTTCTGATGACCGGGGGTCTCGTTGGATGACACTGATCTCTGACTCTCAGGCTCTGGCACAAGGTCCTTCGGATCTTCCTCGAACTCCTCCAGCTCAGCTGCCTCCTCCCTAAGGTAGAGAGCCTCCTCCAGCTCGGCTATCCTCTCAGAAGCCATCCTCCTAGACTCTCGAAGATCCTTTTTGGCCTTCTCCAATGCTTCATATACCTCTATATGCTCCTGGTTCATAGTATTTGTGAGGGTCTCCTGTGCTGAAGCAAACGTGCTAAGTGGACGATGGTGGCATCTTCCTTCCCCTTGATCATGTCCTCGGTGACAACGCTTTCATTGGGATGATACTTGAATACGGTGGACTCCAACTCTGAAGCGTAGTCACGGGCAAGGCGACGAAGTGCAAGACGGGCAGTCTCCTGGATCCCAGCCTCAAATGTGGATCTCCTCGCTGAGATGTGGACAAGGCGACTCCTGATGGTGTTCTCCTTGGTGTAGATCGTTATCTTGCAAATTGTTCCTCTTATTTTCCGTTCACGATCTAGTTGGTACCACGATAGATAGGACGATGAAAGCCTCCCAACAGCTACAGCATCCTTCAAAGCTCAGCAGCAAATCTTCCCTTACGCTCTCCATAAAGACACTCCATCTCAACTGCAGAAAGCGGCTCTCGTAAAAACCTCAACTCAAAACAAGAGAAAAGATGGAAAATTTCAGCAAAGGTGGAAAGCAAGAAAGAAGGGATAAGTCAAGATCCTTTCAATCTTTCAAGTTAATTTTGCCTTTAAAAAATAGTTTTGGACACTCCTAAGACGACAAACATGCTAGGGCTTGACCTACAGTCAACCTAGCTCTGATACCATCTCTGTCGGGACCCGAACGTGCAAATCCAGACCCTCTGTGTATTTTGTACTGGTCCAGGATCACGCTAGTGTACATAGGCTCAACATTGATGAATATCACAATCATACTTAACAGTAACATAATAAAGACTTCATCAATATTAAATATAACTATTCGACGACCTTATAGTCAACCTTACATGAATACACCTCGTAGTGCTAAGACTGAAAGTAAATAAATAGCAGCCAAAATAAACACAAGCGTAGAAACCCTTCAATCTGCCACATGCAACTGACAAGTTCGAACCCTAGTTATTCCTCTTCCTGATACTCTTTCTCAAATGCAGGCGTTGCTTATTCTCCAACTGGTGATGTTTTGTTGCAAGGGGGTGAGTACATAAAGCACTCAACAAGTTGCGCACAGAATGCAAGTCTAATATACTATGTGCATGGCTTAATACAAAGGATAAACTTACATGGTTAATTTGCATAAACAACATTTATAAAAGAATAGCATAAATAGATTGAAAGACTGTAAAACAAATAATAACAATAATACATTTTCCAGTTGTTTTCCAATAACCACCTCACAACCTTATTCCACATTTCACATCCATACCCACATTTGTTTTTAATAAAATCTAACCCTTGACTGTAATCACCAAACATTGCTCAATACCGTGAGCATGACAATTCGAATAGGTTTTACACTCTGCGAAGGATATACACTTTACCCACAAGATACAACCATACACCACAATGGCGAGTGATTATAACAAAGCCTTTCCAATGCCTATCTAACCCAGTACTATCCGCTAAGGTTTCAGCATGGTGGGACTGGTTACCACATCCAGGGCCCCCCTCTTGCGCCACGTGAGCACAGCCGTGCGAGGACTGGTTACCACTACCCAGGCATCACACCAACATAAATAGTATAAAAGTTTAGACTCAACAAATTAATCAGCTAGGTTTGTCCCATAACAGACTTGTGATTGTATGAATGACTCAGTTCAAATTCTTGCAAGGTTAAGTCCTTAATTGACCATGGAAAGACTAACTAAAAATCATGATAACTATGAACCAACCATTACCAGAGAAAGCAATGTGACCACCCAAGTGTCACATTGGCCCACCACAAATACATGCCAGTTACCTCAGTCTAAATCATTTTACCACCCCAGTTGATTACCATGCACCACGTGCGATCAACAACAACAACAACATTATGTGACAACACCCGACACACAAATTAATAAACATGTTCCATATTCATTAACCAAGATTAACCATTTTTACATAAAATGATAACTCGTTGCACGGCTAAGCATTCTACTTGCGTTCTAACCAACCACATTGGCAATTGTAGCTACCAATTATATTAAACCATTCTAGGGTGACAAATGAGATACAACATACGACATGAAAAGGTGGATGTAACTCAAGGTGGACAATAACTAAGCCCAACATATTTGAAACAACGATACTTGAATTAATTTGCAAAACTTTGAAACAATATAATATTTAAGCATAGTTTCAACATGATCAAAGCACAACTTGCCTTCAAACAGCTCTGACTCCTCCTCTAGAACTTGCTTGGGTGCTGCCTCCTGAACCACGAACTCACCGGGCAACTTGTCGTTTACGCGCAACGAGCGAGAAAGCAATAAATAGCAAATACAGAGAGCAAGATCAACTCCAAAAATTAAATAAAATTCACCATTAAATAGAGCATGATTTTGAAAATTTTAGAAATTGGAATCACCTCAATCGGAGTTCAAATGCAAAAGATATAGCTATTCAAAATTTGGAATAAAAGATAATTCTGAAAAATAGAAAAACCAAATTAACCGAATTACTTTTACACTGGAAAATAGAATTTATGACATCATGCTGATGTCAACACCGAATATGATTTTCCGCTAATTATTTTTCTAAAAAAAATGATATATGACGTCATGCTGACATGAGCAGACACGCAGCAGCACCACATCCCATGTCGTGGGTGTATAGACCTGGTCCACAGTTTGGCCTCGGTCCACCGTGGACCCTACGCATGGCGCCTCGGCTACGGAACCCGACACGCGCCTCGACTACGCGACGACACGCGACCACGGCGCCGGTGCGATCCGGTCCGCACCGATCAGATCCGACAGCTGGCAACGACCGACACAGCGGCGCATGATAGCGACACACGGCGACATCCTAACCCTGCACGTCGGATCGAACAACTAGCGCTACACGACTCAGAATTGTGACACGGCTGCCCCGGCGGACGACACGTGGAGAAGATCTGACGGCGCTCACCAGATCCAACCAGTGATGAAGCTTGCAATGGCGACGATGGCACAACGGAGCGGTTTCACCGGAGATTAAGACGAAGACAATGGCCGTGGCGCTAGAGAGCTTCTCCAACGATGCTTCCAGATGAGATCGACGCGGGTTGACGAGAGTTATATATTGGTGGCCTTGGCGACGGCGGAAGCAGACCGACGGCGATGGAATGAGGCAAAAACCTCGGCGGCACAGAGCGCAACTACCGTGAGCTCGGGCGGGCAACAGGCGGTGGCTCAGGATGCACGCGTTGGGGCTACGGGTTCGTCTCGACGTGCGCGACACAGGGGTGGCGGCGACGCATTAAATAGGGGCCTCGACGAGCGTGAAATGGGGCGAAAATGGATTTCGAGGATTGCGGGATACAGCGACGCGGCGAATTCGAACGAAGTCGACGTGGCGCAATCCAGAGCGTCCACGCGGATCCGATCGAACGGCACACAAAGCATGTTGACGCGTGCGAGAGACAACCGTTGGATCAAGATCCGATGGTAGCGGCGTGATGCGGCTAGGGTTTGCGGCAAGGCAGGCTGCGCGGGCCAGCGGCGCAATGAAATGAGACAGACCGAAGGGGTTTCGGTCCAAAGACTATTCGTCCGATTTTAAAACGATTTCGAATTAAAATAATTCAAATAAATAGACAAAGCCAAAATACATATAAAAAATACCAGGAAAAATACTGAAAAATTCTAGAAAATTCTTTGGGACATTTGGAACTCAAATAAAATATTTTCAAGAAAAGATCACTAATATTTTTCACTAAATAAATAAAAGATAGCAAAAAGGCTTAATTCAAAATTTCAAAATGAATTAAATAAAATCTTAGAAATTCAATAACAAAGAAAAATCATATTAAATGCAATAAAAGCAAAATTTGGGATGTTACAGAGACTGTCCGATTGGCGATGAATGTTCGATCGATATTTTGTCTTCCTCGGACCGCTACCACCGTTTCGGAGTCGAACTCCTCCTCCGCGTTGGATTGGAACTCCATGTGGATTTTGCACGTCGAGGCTTTAAATACGGACTGGATCATCATCTGAGGTTTGTCTTGATGTTGCACAAGTTTCCACTGATCAGTTTTCGCCGAGGAGCTTTTGTTGAGGAGTAATAGCTCGCTGGAGTCCGTGAAGCTTCACCGGCCATTCAAGTGAATTGTTCTCCACTGACAAGTCGCCTCCGCCACAACCGAGATCGGATCCGAGACCCTTGCGACTTGTTCTTCTAGATCCGTGGTGTTCCGATGTTGATTGATCGCTGATGTGTCGTTTGGTATGTTGTCTTTTTCGATTTCGGTGGACCGTCGCCGTCGGGACATTGTCAGGAGTTCGCTGGCTAGAAACCCTAGCTATCTGATGTCATTGCCACATCTCGACCATGTGTGTGCCATGTGGATGCCATGTGGTTGCCATGTTGGCTGGGTGCCATGTTGTCGTGCTGACGTGTCACCGGTTAAGTGTCCTATCAACTTGCCACGTCAACGGTATCGGACCCACATGTTAGTTTAACCGGGGATTTTATGATTTTTTTAATCTGGGAAATTGGCTACTGATGACAACGTTGCATCATTAATCGATTTACAGTGTAGTCAATCTTGGCGCAACAAAATCATCAGTTGAAGCGGAGTCTACATCAGCTTTGGAGGAGGAGTATCAGGAGGAGGCGAACGTCTAGGGTGTGAACCTTGTCAGTTGCCTGTGGCATATTGATGGATTGTTTATCTACGTTTTCATTCCGCTATAGTTTTTATTATTATAGTTTAAGCCCTGCGTGGCATAGTCATGTAAAGTCGACCATAAGATCAGTAAACTGTATCATATTTAATAAATAAAGCCTTTTATTGTGTTTCAGCTATGTATGATTGTGATATTCATCTATGTTGCCACTATCTGCACTAGTGTGATTTTGGACTGGTGTGGTATACACAGGGGTCCAAATTTATATATTCGGGTCCTGATAGCCCTTCCTGGATCTAGCGCTGTGGAGCTTGCCCAGCCCTGATTTGGCTTCCGCTGAGTTTGCCCAGCCTAGCAGTTAAGCTAGATCTGGCTACCATTGCCTCGACTTCTCCACCCATGTCGTCATTTGCCGATGCGATGGGGAAGCGCAATAGTGAGCTCCTCCAATTCCTCTACTTTCCTGCTTCGTTGATGAGGATGCATGGCAACGACACAAGCTAATTTGAACCAAAATGAGATGCAACTATAGATCTAACAGTGGCAACAAAATGAGATGCAATGGTGGCGTTAGTCTTGAAGACGACGCATTGATCCGACGGTGGCACCAAAATGAGATGCGACAGTGGTTTCCATGGCTTAGAGGAAGAAGGAAGAAGACAAGGCAGGGGCAAAACAATATTTGCACAACCACTTCATATCCGGGACTAGTCAAAAATGGCAAATAAGGGAAGATTCGTAAATACGATGGCATGTAAGGGAAATGCCACTTTGTGATGGCAGATCATAGTTTCAAAACAATTTCAACAAGCATAAAAAGTATTTTCCTGAAATTACACGGTTTCTTATTAAATTCTTGTGAGATGACATGCAGACATGTCGAAACTGTAGTTACTAGTTAGTAATCACATGCACCACACTATGCGAGACTGTGGACTGGGTGGCAGCATGGCACCCAGGTGTCGGTTGACGTCCTCCATGGCATGTCACACCGGTGACCGCCACACCGGTGTCATCACCTCCGCACTCACACCACGCTTTTCGCCAATGCGGGTTCTTGCCACCTCGCACGGGCGCTGGGCCCGTCGACCATGTTCAATCAGGGTCAGGCGGTGCCGCCCGTCGGCCCCCTCCACTACTATAAAAGGACTTATATTAGATCCCTCATCACTGACGATTTTCAAAAACCGACTGTGATGAGGGGTCATCAAACGCTACTCTGTTGCCTTCGAGGAGCCTTTGAGCCCCCCCACCCCCGGGCAGCCTCGAAGCCCACCCAAATCCAATGCCTACTGCTTGAGCGATGCCCCCTCCGATGATGTCTCCTCTGATGCCCCTGGGCCCTGATTCGAATAGGTTATTCTTTTTCTCCCCTCGAAACTAACTATTCTTGGTATGCAATATTGACGGATTCGAATCTAGTGTTGAATTGTTGCATGGTATCATCAAAGAATGCGAAGAACAAACACATCGGCAACCTTGAATTCAAAAATTTCGGTTTGTGGTCTTGTTCTCATCAATTTCAAGTGTTTGGATAGGGTTTGGAGCTTCAAATAATCCTTTAGACTAAATCTTGAATCATTCTACCTGAAATTGGCATGTTCCACCTTCAAGCTTGTAAACTGACAGATCTATTGTTTGTGGATTTGGATAGTGCCAACGAGGCGCATAGGGAAGGAAGTGGCGTGTGGAGGCAAAGAGGCCCAACAACTATTTTGGGGACGGCAAGGTCTTCAATAAGAAATGGAACTATGTGAGGTTCCACTGGACCTAGGGCAGTCCAATTTGGTTGTCCATATGTTCTTGCTTTGCGGCATGATGTGCGCATACGGGATAAATGCCAGGGCAAACCGGTGAAAATTCTTGTACATGGAACAACAATGTATTGTTGCCAAACTCACTTCATTATGTCTAGATATATGACTTTCTGAAGAAATGCTGATGAGGACATCACTTCCTTGGATACACATAATACTCCTCCACAAGATGCTAGGCAAGGACTGTTGGAAATATGCCCTAGAGGCAATCATAGAGATGATTATATTTTCATAAATGTTCATAAGCAATGATATTGTTCTTTGAATAACATCATGGATATTTATTAATAAGTACTTGACTTGTTTGTGAAACTCTATATTCATCTTTACGATGTTCATTTTAAAAGTAATCCCTAGTCGATAAACATATGAGCACACATATGAATAGACTAGCATATGTATTGGTTGATGACCATGTTTCACAGGTCATAGATATGGAGATATCAAACCAATAATATGAACATATGATGAAGAACATTGAGTTGGATTGACCCACCTTGAGACACTGCAAGAACGTTATATTCTTTCATGTCATCAGTTGGTCTCATATACGATGTGTATGCTATATCCTTCGACTTGAGATTGTCGCATGTTCTCAAGATGCGTAATGGCTTACTTAGGGGTCATCAAATGCTAATTCGTAACTGGGTAGTTATAAAGATGGCTTTCGGGTTTGTCATGAAACATGCTGCGAGGCGTGGTCGGTCAAGATAGGATTTGCCCCTCCATGTATCGGGAGAGATATCTCTAGGCCTCTCGAGTGGTTGGATTCCCGAAAATGCATGGCCATGCCACTCGATAAGAAAGTTACTCAAGTCATTGAGTTAAACAGCTAACTCGATGTATTTGGGGAATCCGAGGCACAGCATCGAGAAAGAGTGGTCGAGCCATCCAAACAAGGATCACAACAACTCGCCTTGGGTTTGACCAATATCGTGAGGCAAAAGGAAATGCATATAGGACATTATTGAGGTTCGTCCAATCTTTACATGTACATGGGAATCGACACGTCCTACTAGGGGCCACTGCCGGTTATTAGTCGAGTAAAAGTATTCGAGCTATGTTTGGTGGTGTAGGAGTACTCGAGCCATGACTAGTCGAATAAGGGTACTCGAGCTAGACTGGTCGAGTAGGAGTACTCGAGCCATGTCTAGTCGAGTAGGAGTACTCGGGCCATGTCCAAGTGCATGTGAACCTATAGGGTCACACACTTAAGGGGCTGTAACCAATTTGGATAGGGATCCGAGTTGTAATGGGCTTAGAGTTCATAATAGGTTTCAAAGGTTGAAACCCATTATGGGACGTCTATATAAAGGGAGGTGGTTGTGCCTTTAAAAAGAGAAAGAGATATACGAAAAAACACAATAGGAATTCGGAATTCCTGAAACCCTAGCCGCCACCCCTCCTTCACCCAGAACCGCGCAGTCGACGCTAGCACTCCGGCGTGTGGTGTTCCTACGCCGTACGTGTGGATACCTTAGAGGCGTTGCTGCGAAGCTTCAACGCTAGGACGATCCGTAACCTACGTCGCTCACAAGAAGCTATTGGAGGAGGCACGAGGCTATTATGACTACACGTGCACCACCGCGCTACATCAACTCTACTTGCGCTACGGGTCTGCGCGTCTAGTGGTAATTCTGTGATCTATAATTTGTAGTGGTTCCTTGGTTACGCGGTAGAAAATTTTGATTTTTCGCTAGAGTAGCCTACCCGTTCCCCAGCAGTGGTATCAGAGCCTTGCTGCATAGTTTTAGATTCGGAATAGATGCATATGATGATATGCGGAAGTAATAGATGTGATCTGTTGTTGTTTTGTTGGTCGTTCTATTTGATAGATCGATTTTTGGCACTAGTTAATAAGATTAATTCATATTCGGTGGTCCTAGATGGGTTCAAGGTCATTACTCTGTGATCGTGCTGTTATGGTCGCGCCACAACTTACCCCTATCAGTCAGTTTTTCGCCATCGGGGTAGACCGTGAAACGTAAATCCACATGCAGCATGCGAAGATCAATGGGATTGATTGACATGGATTTGTGGTCGAAAAATAAAGTTAATATGATTAACTCGAAGAGGATTCCATGGACGGGACCGCCGTACGTGTACAACGCCTTATAGTTCATTGCGAGTTCACATCGTTTGGTAGAATGCGATTCTATGCATAACTTGTTATTGCAGGATTGATGTGAATAGTATGGCCCCATGTGTATATATATGATGCATGTGTGTAATTTTAATGGCCTGCGTGTCATGCTTGATTACAGACCAAGGTTGTCTATATTTGTATTAACGACCTGCGTATCGACTTGTGATGTTTCTTCACTCCTTGTAATTTATTACTAGTGCTATTAGGAGTAATAGCTTAGTGGTAATACTTGGAGAACTTAAGCACTTGGAGGCATGACAAACAGGAAACATGGCGATGGTGATCACCATGTGAAGGGCCATACTATGTCACAGTTAATGTGATTATCTGTGATTGCTTTTATGTTCCTGTTTATTTACTTATTTCTATGCATGTTATATAGTAGTTTCGAATGCTTTTAACATGGTAGAAATAAAGGTCCCTTAAGTAATATTAAGCAAAATTGATGCCCTCCCAATTGGCTACACCATTCAAAATCATGTAAATTAATGGTAGGTCTGCTAAAGCAGGGTGCCATTAACTTTCCTTGATTAAATGGGTTTGTGTCGGACACTCACACGCATAACCATTGGTTACACTTGACGAGGTCATCATAACGGTTATGGACCTTGGGGCATAGGGTTTGGGACGGGGCATGGAGATGCTACTCAACAATAAGAGATATAGTCATATGATTAGCAAAGGGTTGCTTACCAAATTCATTAGCCTTCTAGCAGTGACGCCAAATGATGAGGACATCACTACTACGGATACGATCACACCTGGTTGTACCAACTCTAACACGTCATCCATGGGCAAAGAAGAGAAAGATATCAAATCCATCACGTTCTGGAATCCAATTCGGCTTCCGGATACCAGCCTGAAGTAAAACACACATAACTTTTGCATACGAGACCTTTCCAATGGGTCCGATTGGAGAGTTATTGTGCTTGATTGAAAGCTTACAACGAGACCTTTCCAATGGGTCTGGCCTCAGCTCCAGATTCATCATGGATCAGTTGAAATCATCAAAACAATACACTATAATACTGTTTTGGGCTGTTTTGGGCCTTGTAAGCGTGTGGGGGCCCAAGCCCAAGTTGTGTGTGCCCCCCTGGCTGCACACAACCCTAGGATGTCCCTCTCACGTCCCTCCCTCTTATAAACTTAGTAGCCGCCGCCTTACAAACTTGGTTTTTATTTGATTAGTTTAGCCAAGTGCAAACTTTGTGTCTTCAAGTTGTGCTAGACAGCCACCTTATCAAGATATTCAATAGAACCCCACCTTGATTTTGCCTTCAATTCTTATTTGCAATTTTAGATTGCTTTTACTATTGTTCTTACTTGTTCTTCAGTTGCTTGCAGGAATTGAACCTCGTGTTCAGGTTGATCATGCCCACGGCAAGATCAATAACCCTCTGGAGTTGGTTTAGCGATTGCTAAGGCGCATCGTCGTCATACATTGTAGTCGAATCGTCAAAGTCAGTTCCACCCAATCGATAGTTATCGTTCTCATCGAAAGATCGGGACACAACTCCCATCAGGTGGTATTAGAGCGCCAAGTTGCTCGGTGTGAGATTCAATACCGTAGATTAGTTTTTGCTTTCTGTCCTAAATTGAAAATTACTCTACAAAAATTCAAACATTAGATTCAATCTGGTATTTTAATGAGTTTTGTTAGGTTTTGATCCATTAGAGCCCTTTTAGTTGCTGATCGTTTTTCCTTCTCGTAGCTTTTCTTTCAATCTGTCCAGTACTTTGTTTTGTTCATAACTTTCGTATACGAGCTCGGATTCTAGTGTTCTTGCACTTTCCTAAAACCTGGGAACGATCTCTACAAAAACCTAGTTGGGCATGGACTCTAATTCTGGAGCCAAATTTGTTTAATCTGGATGTCAAAGTTGGTGAAGCAAGTTGTATTTCCAATCCAGATCAGTTCGGTATTTTGATTATAATTCTCATGTCCCAACTCTGATTGAGAAGTTTTTATACTTTCCTGAATCCTTAAAGAGTCCTCTACAAAAACATTTTTGGGTGTCCTTTGTGATTCGGACTCCTTCAAACCGAATTTGATTCGGATTAGGAATCAGTCTCGTCAGGCTGAAATTGGGACTATTCTGTACTGTTCGGTTTTTGAGCCATAACTTTAACACTTGAGCTCCAAATTGCGTGTTCTTATACTCTATTGAAAGCTGAGGACATAAGTTTCATTTTGAAGGATCGATATGGCGAACAGAGGGGGGGTCAATGGTCGCAAATAAATTTTCCCCCAAAATACTCCAACAAAAACCTCGATAAGATCGCTCAAAGGAAATCGTGAAAAACCCGAAAAACTAGACAACTATGTGTACCCCTAGCTTGCATGGATAAGTACCATAACATATGTGGGGATTTTTGAGTCACAATCCTGGTTGTCTAGTGTCCAAGATAAAGATGAATCAATCCAACTCTTGCTTTTAGAAAGGAGATCAATTCAAATCACAAAAGTCACTTTCAGAAAAGCAAAAGCAGAATTTCCAGAAATTGTCCTCAATTTGAATAGGAGGTTGGTGGATTTATGCAGTTCACAAAATTTTAAGAATTTTTCTCCCTATGAGCAGAATAGTCATGAAGAACTCCACCAAATTTCTCCTCAAAAAGCCTTACAGAAAAAACAGGACAAATCAAAGAACACAGTCAGTCAAGAACTTTGGGCAGAAAGTTTGGGGTTCGGTTTTCACCTCATGGCTCTCAAACGGTGCAACAAGTGAACTCCAAAATGTTTTTGCAGGTGGATATCAGAGTCCCTCACCTCCTCCAATAATAATCACTTAAAAAAGATTTTTCTATATTTTTATGAAAATCAAATACTAAATGCTGCGCAAAGAACAAGTTCTGAACAAAGTTGAAACTTGAAAGAAAAGATGTTCTCTACTCAATCCAAGAGTGCAAAAGAGATTGAAAACCATATGAACACACTCAAAACATCCAAGATCAACAGCATTTAGAAGGAGGGGAGGCAAATCCAAATTGCGTGAAAGTAAATTGCGAGAATGTAATTGCGGGAAAGTAAATGCTGAATTTAAATTGCGTAAAGTAAAGACATAATGTAAATGCGCAAAATAAATTCAGAGTTGGATGGATAAAACTTTCATTTCTGGAAGGAGAGGTTACAAAGCCTCACTTTCATGTGGGCAAAGCTCAAAGGAGCATTCAAAAACCTCAAAAACCCTCAAGGGAGGAGGCTACCCCTCCACCCCTATTTATACTACTCTTGGGCCACCTACCACCCTTGGATGAGTCCCTCAACCCTAGAGCACTCATCTAAGGGCTAGGATTAACCCACACACATAGCCATGCAAGGGCTAACCCAAAACCCACACACATACCGGGTTTTCTTGCACGGTTTTCAAAGCATACTACCTAGACCCGCTAACCTATCAACTAGACTTCAATCCGACGGCCCTCATTGATCCACGCGGCATCTAGCTAGCATCATCTCCTTTCCTTGTCTTCTTGAATTGCCCGGACTCCGTCTCCGATCATCTTCCGGCGATCTCCCAACCGTCTGGACCTCTGACGCTCCTCGCCTAGTCCCGGCCATCCTTCGCCTCATCATGACCTAGCACCGTCACCCTGCAACCATCAAAGACAAGGAAAAAACCTTTCACATAGCAATGCCCACAAAGATATTCAATGATTATCCCAAAATCATTAATCGATCATAATTATTCTCAATGGTCCGGTGCTACAACCCCTAGGTCGGTAGCACTAAGAAGAGCAACCAACACTCAAATTGCTTCAAATCCAATTCAATTCAAATCAAACCAAGCTCAAAACTCGTCAATTACTCATCACACACAAGGATAGACCTCCACATGGTCTTTCAATCTCCCTCTTGATGAGTATATTGACAAACACATGAAATGGCATAAGTTTTGAGTTTGAATAAGAGAGAAGAAAGCAAATTGAATGCAAAACCAAACTTGGTCCAGAATAAGGAAATAAGATCATGACCAAGTTGGCAGAAAAGGGATTTTGGAGCTAAACTTTAGAGAGAGCAAGTTTTCAACAAAAACTCTAAAAGATCCAATAAAACTCACAAGGAACACTCGAATATGCTTATGATCATAAAAATTTTCAATTGTCACAAAGATCATAAGAACCAAAGTGGATTAACATTTTTCCTTTGAAGATGCCTTTTCTACATTTTCTCCCCCTTTTGGCAATATAGGCATCAAGAATTTTTTTTATTTTCTCCCCCTTTATATATGTATGAATGAAATACATCCTAAGTGAGATTTGATAATTATCCAAGTGATCATAAATGCAAAATATGACACCAAGCTAGTCAATTTAGAAAATGACTGAACTAGGATGTCTCCAAGAACAAATTCATTTTGCTCACAAGCTTTGTTTATAAGATTTTATTTTAGCAAGATTTGAACAAGTGCAAAACTTAGCAAAAGTTTCAAAACTAGAAGCAAATACCACTCATAGGATCAAATGGAAAACCTAGAGTTCAACCTACTCAACACTTTGGGGAATCTTGAAGTGTATATAGAGTCCTTCGAGCTCATTTTTCAATTCATGCAAATTCTTCTTCTTTGATATTTTGAAAGACATAGCGGGGTGCAAATGTTTGACATTATTTGCATTCTTTACCCACTTATGTTTTTGTTATTTGCATTTCTTAATGATTGACTCAAGCCATGTTCGATCACCCCAAGAGTAACTCTTAAGAGAATGATCTTGGTCATACGATATATTCAAGTTCATCCCAAGTGCAATGGGAGGCAGTCTCGAGAATATATAGTGTTGAGTTCAATTTTGCACAAAAGAGAGTCAAATTTTTCTTAATTTAGCACATATGAGCAATTTTGAAGGACTAAAATATGGATCAAGCAAGTTTCACCCAAGTTGCTATAGGGACTCTAGAGAACTCCATAAATTCACAATTCATGGTAAAAACCAATAGAGAAGAAACTTAATAAGAAAAAGCAACATGTTTTTCATTTAAGATTTTTAATTTTCAGATTTTAACAAGCTTAGTATGATAGATGAACTTGGATAGACCTAAGCTAGTGATTTTCTTCAAAGATGTAGCAAGGTGCATTACATGAAGATTGAATCAATTGCATAATAGACAAAGCTCATAAAACAAAAGAAAATGCAGCCTATATGCAATGCATGAACAGATTTTCAAACTTCCCCTCATCATGTGAGTCAATTTTAAGCACAAATTGAGTTATTAGCAGAGTTAGGCATAGAAAAAACCAAATGAACTCAACTGAAGCCAAAAACTCAAAAAAGAGGAGAGAAAGATTGAAAAACTGCAAACTGAATGGCTATAGAGTTTAGAAAAGATAGCAGAGAACACTAGGCTCAATACTCGCTCTCACCTTCCCCAATGACTGAGGACAGCTAACTCTTGAACTCCAACACAGGAGCAAACACAGACCCTATCTACCCAGGAGGCCTAACACCTACTAGACCTATAAGTCTGTGTAACATCCCAAAATTTGATTTAATATCATTGTATTGGTTATTTGTCCATTTTATGTTTTCTGGAATTTATTGGATTTTTTTGGATTTATTTGAATTAACTTTAAATTAAGTATACTGGTCTTTTAGTGAAAACTATTTAAACTTATGCAAAGTTAAAATAACGTTTTGCCAAAAATATTTTAACTGAGTTCAAAATGCTTCAAAGTATTTTTTAGATTTTTCTGGGATTTTTCCTGATAATTTTATTACCTGAAACAAGTTAAATGAATTTGTGTAATTGTTTTAATTGATAAAACCCAGAAAATTCCCTAAACATTAATGGGCCGAGCCTGTTTACTGTGTTTGCGTCGGCCCATCTTCCAGAAGGAATTGCGTCGGGCCGTTGGATCGCGATCGTGTAACTCGCGTTGTGCCGCGTGGCCCGAGTGCGCCTAGCCATGGGATCGTGGTCGCGTGGCCAGGATTGGTCGTGTCTTTTTGTAACCCGAGTCAATCACGGCCGTTGATCCAAGCAACGGGTCGGATTTGATCTCGTCGAATGGATCCTGTGCGTGCATCACGCCACGTGGACGGCTGTCGTGTGTCGTCTCCGTGCGGGACTCGGGCGCCGCCGCCGTGTCCGAGAGGGACACTGCCGCCGCGTCGGTTGGCATTCCTAGCGCTGTACGCGGCCGTCGAGGACTATTTAAGGGGACCGCAGCTTCTCCGAGGATCGTCATCGTGTGCCGCAGCGTTTGATTGGAGCCGTTCCGCGAGAATTTCCGTAGATCGCGCCTGGGAGCTCGCCGAGGTTGGTTGCACGCACCGCCGGCCGTTTCGTGCCATTGTGCCATCGTCTAGCCATTTCTCGCCACTTGGGTTCCAGATCTGAGACCGCTGCGTCTCGCCGCGTTGGTGCGGGGAGGCAACGTCGCCGTTTCGTCGTCGGAACGCTATCGCCCAAGTCGTTGTCTCCAAGTCAGGCGAAGCTGCACCGCCTCACCACCATCGCCATGTTGATGCTTCGGGAGCCGTCGGATCTCCAGCGAACGGTTAAGATCGTGCCACATCACCGCGTGAGCAGTGGACCTCTCTGGTAAGCGTTGGCCTTTAGATCAGAATGGGCGGTTGGGATTTAGCTACGTAACCCTGGATCTGTAGCCGTTAGATTCGTTCTGTGCGGTTGATTTTGCACCGCAGGGAGGGGCCAATTGGGTTGCGACGCGTGTCGGGCGCATGATGCGAGACGCCGTGGACTTTGCCCACGATGGACCAGAGGAGGCCCCATGAACCAGGTCCATGGACCAGGACGCGTGTCCGTGTTGGATTGGCCAGATCTGTGCAGATGTCATGCTGACGCGATAAATCGGCTTTTCAATTTAAAAATAATTCGGTTAATTCTGATTTTCTAATTTCTGCAATTTCAGTATTTATTCAAACTTAAAAAGGATATAACTTTTGCATTTTAACTCGGATTTGAGTGATTCAAATTTCTAAAAATTTGTAAAATTGAGATATATTTAATGGTCAATTTTAATTGATTTTTGGAGTTAATTTGCTCTCTGGTTTGGTATTTATTTCTTTTCTTCTTCGGTACGCGTAGACGTTGAATTGTGCGACGCTTCGGAGGAAGATTCAACAACTCAAGATCAAGTTTCAGAGCAAGACCAGAACCTGTTCCAAGGCAAGTTGTGCTTTGATCATGTTGAACCCATGTTTATACAAATGCTATATTGTTTTACTTTATTGCATAGTATTTCAAGTATACAATTGTTTCAAATTAAATTGGGATCTAGTTAATCTACCCACTTGATTTATATACCCTACCTTGTCATTTGTACTCCATGATCTATGGTTACCCTAGATTGGTTCATTATAGTTGGTTAGTAATGATAATCAACATGGGATGGTTAGACCGTATTAGTTGCTTAGCCATGCCACGTCTTCACATGTGTTTGAATCATTGATAATTACTCTTGACTAATGGAATATGGAACGATGTTATGAACTTGTGTGTCATGTGGGATCACACGATGAGATTGAGTTGTTTGTGGCGAGTCCTGTCACGCAACGATGTTGAATTGTTGATAGCACGTGGTGCTTGGTAATCAACTTGGGTGATAATCACTTAGATTGGGGCAAGTGACAAGGGGCGAGTATGCCAAGGTGGGCCCGATGGGCAGAGGGTATGTGGATGTCTTACCTTGATCACTCTAAGGACTTAACCTTGCAAGCCTTTGACCTGAGTCAACCATGCAACCACATGTCTGGTATGGGCCAGCCTAGCTGATTAATTTGCAATGTCTTAACTTTGGTACTATCTTGGTGGTGTGAGTTCGAGTTATGGAGTAATTCACATGGCGCAAGAGGGGGGCCCTGGACGTGGTAACCAGTCCCACTAGTGTTGAAACCTTAGCCGGTGGTACCGGGTTAAGCCAGCGCATTGTAAAGGCTGTGTCATGATCTCTTCGCCGACACACCAAAGGAAGTGTGTTAATTGCATGGCACCAAGAGACGATCATGTCGTGTGGGTAAAGTGCATAACCTCTGCAGAGTGTAAAACTATTCGGATAGCCGTGCTCGCGGTATTGAGAAATGCTCGGGAATTACAGTTAAGGGTTAGTTTAATTACGTGGAAAACTTGGTTGGGGTGGCGGGATTGCCATATGGAAGGTTGGAACTTGATTTAGGATCAAAAACTTGGTTTATATGGGAAATGCTAAATTTATCTATTATTGTTATTTGTTTTACGGTCTTTACAATCTATTTACCGTATTGTTCATAAATGCTGCTTTGATGCAAAATAGGCATGACAGCCTATCCTTTGGAATAAGCCTTGCATATAGCTATGTTAGAATTGCATTCTGTGTACAACTTGTTGAGTGCTTTATGTACTCACCCTTGCCCACAACAACATCATCAGTTGAAGAGTCTACATCAATACTAGAGGAAAGATTCCAGGAGGAGACGAATGTTTAGGGCGCAAGCCTTGTCAGTTGCCTGTGGTATACTGAGGGGTTATCTACGTTTTCATTCTGCTGTAGTTTAATATATTGTTCAGCCTTGCGAGGCGTAGTCATGTAAGTTGACCATAAGGTCATTCAACTAGTAGTATATATCATATGATGTCTTTCATAATATTTCCGTTATGTATGATTGTGATATTTACTGATGTTGAGCCTGTGTGCACTAGCGTGATCCTGGACTAGTGCAGTATACACAGATTGTCCGGATTTGCATATTCGGTCCCAATGTAGTGGTATCGAGCCATCTTGACCGTAGGCCTTGACCCTAGGTAGTGCAGTCGTGCAGATAGGAACTTCAAAATTATTTTCTAAAGAAAAGAATTAACTTGGAAGAATAATATGTTTTTAACTTATCTTATTCTTCTATTCCTTTTCTCGTCAGAATTTTTCTCTTTTCCCTGCTGAATTTCTTTCTATCTCCCTTGCTGGATAGAGTTAAAAACCTTATCTGAGTTGTCTTGGTAGTTGACGTGCCACACCTTAGAGAAAGCATCAAGAGCTTGCTGTCAACCCTGGAAATCATGAAGGAGGGAATTATCGAGCTCAAGGAAGGAGAGATCTATGAAGTGTTCCAAAAGCTAGAAGATATGTGCTTCGAGTAGTCAGTTGGGACTCATGTGTGGGAGTCGCATCTGCTTAAGATAGAAGTGTTACCACTGTAGGCGGTAGTTTTGTGTGTATAGGATGAATTGGTTCTTCCTTGATTGCTGAGTGTGCAGTATGTGTTGCAGAGCTTTTAGGCTTATATAAGTAACCATACCAAGTTATTAATATGGTTTACTTAAGTTATTGGGTTAAACCTATCTCCCCTGCTTTAGGATCCCTGCTCCTTACCTATGCTATTTCCCTCTTCCCTAACCCAGTGAAGCAATCAAGCAGATGGTTCAGACTTGTGGAAACCACAGAATCAGTGGAAGTGTAAGTCAGCCCAGCGAGAGTCTCAATGAGGGATAAGTTCTTCAACCGTCAGTACAAATGGATATGCGGAGTTTCAGAGAGTTCTTGACTGCTCAGACTCAGTTGATGCATGCAATGATGAAGCAGATGCAGAATATGACTGGCCCAGCCAATGTCAACGAAGTGTTCCAAGCTGCTACCAATGATTTCCGTCCCTACTCAAGGTTATCAGAACTCATAAAGACGCATCCACCGGTGTTTTCAGGAAATGTATTACCTTCGGGAGCGGATGATTGGCTCAAAACCATCGAGAGGAAGCTGCTCATTGCTCCGTGTAAAAGTGATGAGAAAGTCCTGTATGCTCTCTATCAGTTACAAGGAATTGCTGCTGAATGGTGGAAGAAATATTGTGCTATTCATGAAGCCCCACAGAACATCACTTGGAATGAATTTGTTGTTGCTTTTCGTAATCTCTTTGCCTCACTGGAGGCGGTATAGTCCTGATTATCTGGAGCGAGAATACTATCCCTGCACCTTGTTCGACATCTAAGTGTTGCTCTCTAAAGTGCTGTCAACCAAACAAGTCAGAAGATCGTGCATGCATTCGTTGTGGAGAAATAGGACATACCGCGGACGAGCATGCGATTAATTGCTCCAGCTGTGAAGGAAGTCATTCTCTTGGAGAATGTCCTTTGAGTGACATCACATGTTACCTTTGTGAAGGCCGAGATCATGGTCTAGCTCAATGTCCCTTGGATCCAATAGTTACTGCTGTAATTCAGCATCAGCAAAAGAATTTTTGAGCCGTAGTTGCTCAAGAGTCGTCTAGAAGAAGCGGAACGTCAGCTGCAAAAGTGGTGCCGCTCGAAGAGCAAGGACACAATACCTTAATCCTGTTGGCCCTCATCAAGAAAGTAGTAATTGGCAATCACCAACATCATGTTTCCTGTGCGATGAAGAAGGTCATTGGGCTAGGGAATGCCCTATGAAGCAACCAGTTCTGACGCAATAAGAAGACAACAATGTACCTGTAGCTATACAGCAGCGAACATGATTGTCTTACAACTGTCACAAGGAAGGCCATTATGCTAATCGATGCCCACAGAGAAGACAATCATTGTCTACAGCCATGGATGTTCCAGAAGTTACCTCAGTCAAGATCATAACGCCAAGAGTGAGCAGTAAAGTCGCAAGAGAAGTTTGTACGGAGAATCAGTTGAAGAAGAGGCATCTGAATGAAGACATTGCCCCGTTCGACAAATGCTCAAGGAAGAGAGGTGGACCTAAGCTTTGTTATACCTGTAACAAGCCCTGGCATTTTGCCAATAATTGCCCTCATAAGGAAGTGATCACGTCAGTTCAAGTCAATCTCAATTCTGTTTCAGTCAAAACTTCAGCTCCAACGCCAATCGGGGAAGTTTAGATCGAGATTTATCCTATGCAAGTGTCATGCCCTCATTTGTAAAGGAAAGGTGACTAGTGATGAACTCCATGTAAAGATTTTCTTGTCTAAATAAATAAAGTAAAGATGGTTGAGAGGTTGATACGTGAAGTGTTGGAATAAAAGCATTAATGATAAAGGATGTTCTGAGTATTCACCCATGTTGACGGTTCACCAGAAGATGTTGCGTGTGCAATGATGATCAATTCAGTGGTGTTTGTAAAGCTTGTCAGCCCGAGAAATTATCATTGTCGGAAAGTACACTATTGCTTGATCTAACCTAGAATGTGATGGAGTTAAGTTGGAGAAAAGTTTCTAGCGAACGATATTGGATATCAGACCCGAGATGCTACTCCTGAAATGAATTGGTCATCTGGACATAAGACTGTCTGGGAGTTTGGTCAAAGAATTGTGTCAACTAAAAGCCCTGAAAGCGGGAAAATGGACTTTCAAACGACTACGGTTCGTGTTGGTCAGCGGAAGGTCAATAGCGTGGAAGTTGTCAGCTTTGAAGATGTGCCAGTTGTTAGGGAATATCCATATGTGTTTCCTAAGAATCCAACTAGATCGAGAGATCAAGTTTGTTATTGAGTTAGTGCCTGGTACAACATCAAAAGTAAAGAGACCTCATCGAATGCCTATTGATGAGCTAGTTGAGATGAAGAAGCAGATTGAAGAGTTGTTAGAAAAATGTTTCGCTAGAGCCAGTTGTCACTATAGGGAGCGCCTGTTCTGTTTGAAGATGGGAGCTTAAGGATGTTTATCGACCGTCGAGCATTTAATGAAGTGATGATTAAAAGGGTAAGTATTCGCTGCCCAGGATCATAATTTGTTTGATCAGTCAAAAAGGAGCTGGAGTGTTCTCAAGGATAGACCTTCGATCGAGTTATCATCAGTTAAGAATTCGTGCAGAGAATGTTCTTAGGTCGGAGTTTTCTACACGATATGGACAACATGAATTTACAGTTGTGTCTGCTAGAATGATCAATGCCATGGCATAAGTTATGAATCGGATGAATGAAGATTCATAGGATAATTGGACAAGCTGTTGTCGTGCACATAGAGGGCATTCTTGTTATTCCAGGACAAGGGAAGAGCATGCCGAGTAATTGAGAATGGTTCTGGAAAAGCTACAAGAGCGACAGTTGTGCGCTAAGTGTGACCGTTGGAAGGAGAAAGTTGAGTTTCTTGGTCATGTGAGGGCTTCAAAAAGGGGTTGTTGTTGATCTTAGCAAGTGAAAGCAATGTTGTATTGCGAGCAACCGAAGTCTGTTACCTGGATTCGTGATTTTTCGGAAATGATAGGGTGCTACCATTGAATTATTGAGGGACTCTTGACGATTGCGAGACTGCTTAAGCAATTGTTGGAAAATGAGAAGAAGTTTTCATAGACGCCGTAGTGCATGCTTTAAAGTTATTGTGTCATTATATTGTTGGAGATATGTGCAGACCATAAGAGTTCAAAGTGCAGACCTTAATATGGAACAAAGAGGATGATTGGAGTTGAATAATTGTTATAAGGATGGGATTCGTTATCATCCTGGTAAGGCTAATGTGGTATCCGATGTCTTAAGTTGTAAAGGCCATAGTGCTAGTATACTGATATCAAGTGAAGTTAGAAGTGGTTTCCCAAGGATTTATAGCTTCTTTGGAAGTTAAGCCAATGCTTGAAGATCAGATCAAAGTGGGTCAAGAGATGAAGGCTTAGCTGAGGATTTTATCGTGGATGACCAAGGAACCACGCGGTTTAAAGGTCGAAGCTATGCATCGAATAAGAAAGAGCTTAAACAGTTGATTTTGGAAGAAGCTCATGATTCTAAGTATTCAATTCATCCAGAAAAGTGCTAAGATATATCCAGGTCTTAAGGAAAGGTTTTGGTAGCCTAAGATGAAGCGTGAAGTTACTGAAAATACCGCTTTGTGTGACGTGTGTTAGAGAATGAAAGCAGTGCATCATAAATCAGCAAGTTTATTACAGCCGGTGCAAAGTTCTGAGTGGAAGTAAGAGGCAAATTAGTAATAAGATATCTAGCGTTGAGAATGGTCGAGAATCCAGAAGGGATATGGTTCCGTTTGGGCCATCGTTGACCGTTTGGCCGAAGTTGCTCATTTCACACCATTAAGACTATGACTATTTATAATTGTGTGTTTGCATGGTATGTCTAAGAAGATTGTGTCAGATTTAGGTACCCAATTTACCTCGAGATTTTGGAATAAGCTGCATGAAGCATTGGGAACTCGTTTGAATTTCAGTACATCGTATTATCCGCAGACAGATGATCAGAATGAGGGAGTTAATCAGATTCTTGAGGATATGCTGAGAGCTTATGCTTTAGCCTGTGCTATTTTGTGGGATAAGTTTTGCTGTATGCAGGATTTAGCTATAACAACAGTTACCAGGCTAGTTTGCAAATGTCACCATTTGAGGTTTTATATGGACGTGCCTGTCGTACTCCGTTGAATTGGAATGAGACAGGAGATCGTATGGTATTTAGACCTGATATTCTCAAGGAAGCCGAAGAGCAAGTTGCTATGATTAGAGAGAGGTTGAAAGTAGCTCAGTCAAGGAAAAAGAGCTACGCTGATAACCATCGTTAAGAATTGAGTTTCGAGCCAGATGATTATGTGTATCTGCTGATAACCATCGTTAAGAATTGAGTTTCGAGCCAGATGATTATGTGTATCTCAGGGTTACCCCTCTTAAGGGTGTTAAAAGGGTTCACGTTAAAGGAAAGCTTGCACCAAGATATGTTGGTCCGTTCAAAATTTCGAGCGCGTCGAGGAGAGGTAGCTTATCAGTTGGAATTGCCTCAGTCCTTAGCAGGAGTGCACGACGTGTTTCATGTGTCGCAACTTAAGAAATGTCTCAAAGTGCCAGTAGAACAAACCCCATTGGACGCAATAGAGCTGTAGGAAGATTTGACTTACAAGGAGCAACCAGTCAGAATTTTGGATGTTATGGAGCGCAAGACCAGGAGCAAGTCTATTCGCTTTTGCAGAGTTCAGTGGAGTAATCATTCTGAAAGTGAAGCAACTTGGGAGCGTGGAGAAGGTTTGAAGTCAGAGTTTCCCAACCTATTCTCTAGTTAGCCCTGAATCTCGGGGTCGAGATTCTGTTAAGGGGGGGAGGTTTGTAACATCCCAAAATTTGATTTAATATCATTGTATTGTTTATTTGTCCATTTTATGTTTTCTGTAATTTATTGGATTTTTTTGGATTTATTTGAATTAACTTTAAATTAAGTATATTGGTCTTTTAGTGAAAACTATTTAAACTTATGCAAAGTTAAAATAAAGTTTTGCCAAAAATATTTTAACTGAGTTCAAAATGCTTCAAAGTATTTTTTAGATTTTTCTGGGATTTTTCCTGATAATTTTATTACCTGAAACAAGTTAAATGAATTTCTGTAATTGTTTTAATTGATAAAACCGAAAAATTCGTGAAATGCGAAATGGGCCGAGCACATTTCTTGTGTTTGCGTCGGCCCATCTTCCAGAAGGAATCGCGTCGGGCCGTTGGATCGCGATCGTGTAACCCGCGTTGTGCCGCGTGGGCCGAGTGCGCCTAGCCATGGGATCGTGATCGCGTGGCCAGGATTGGTCGTGTCTTTTTGTAACCCTAGTCAATCACGGCCGTTGATCCAAGCAACGGGTCGGATTAGATCTCGTCCAATGGATCCTGTGCGTGCATCGCGCCACGTGGACGGCTGTCGTGTGTCGTCTCCGTGCGGGACACGGGCGCCGCCGCCGTGTCCGAGAGGGACACTGCCGCCGCGTCGGTTGGCATTCCTAGCGCTGTACGCGGCCGTCGAGGACTATTTAAGGGGGCCGCAGCTTCTCCGAGGATCGTCATCGTGTGCCGCAGCGTTTGATCGGAGCCGTTCTGCGAGAATCTCCATAGATCGCGCCTGGGAACTCGCCGGGGTTGGTTGCACGCACCGCCGGCCGTTTCGTGCCGTTGTGCCATCGTCTAGCCATTTCTCGCCGCTTGTGTTCCAGATCTGAGACCGCTGCGTCGAGCCGCGTTGGTGCGGGGAGGTAACATCGCTGTTTCGTCGCCGGAACGCTATCGCCCAAGTCGTCATCTCCAAGTCAGGCGAAGCTGCGCCGCCGCACCACCATCGCCATGTTGAAGCTTCGGTTGCCGTCGGATCTCCAGCGAATGGTTAAGATCGTGCCACATCGCCGCGTGAGCAGTGGACCTCTCTAGCAAGCGCTGGCCTTTAGATCAGAATGGGCGGTTGGGATTTAGCCATGTAACCCTAGATCTGTAGCCGTTAGATGCGTTCTGTGTGGTTGATTTTGCACCGCAGGGAGGGGCCAATCGGGTTGCGACGCGTGTCGGGCGCATGATGCGAGACGCCGTGGACTTTGCCCATGATGGACCGGAGGAGGCCCCGTGAACCAGGTCCATGGACCAGGACGCGTGTCCGTGTTGGATTGGCCAGATCTGTGCAGATGTCATGCTGACGCGATAAATCGGCTTTTCAATTTAAAAATAATTCGGTTAATTCTGATTTTCTAATTTCTGCAATTTCAGTATTTATTCAAACTTAAAAATGATATAACTTTTGCATTTTAACTCGGATTTGAGTGATTCAAATTTCTAAAAAATTTTAAAATTGAGATCTATTTAATGGTGAATTTTAATTGATTTTTGGAGTTAATTTGCTCTCTATTTTGGTATTTATTTCTTTTCTTCTTCGGTACGCGTAGACGTTGAATTGTGCGACGCTTCGGTGGAAGATTCAACAACTCAAGATCAAGTTTCAGAGCAAGACCAGAACCTGTTCCAAGGCAAGTTGTGCTTTGATCATGTTGAACCCATGTTTATACAAATGCTATATTGTTTTACTTTATTGCATAGTATTTCAAGTATACAATTGTTTCAAATTAAATTGGGATCTAGTTAATCTACCCACTTGATTTATATACCCTACCTTGTCATTTGTACTCCATGATCTATGGTTACCCTAGATTGGTTCATTATAGTTGGTTAGTAATGATAATCAACATGGGATGGTTAGACCGTATTAGTTGCTTAGCCATGCCACGTCTTCACATGTGTTTGAATCATTGATAATTACTCTTGACTAATGGAATATGGAACGATGTTATGAACTTGTGTGTCATGTGGGATCACACGATGAGATTGAGTTGTTTGTGGCGAGTCCTGTCACGCAACGATGTTGAATTGTTGATAGCACGTGGTGCTTGGTAATCAACTTGGGTGATAATCACTTAGATTGGGGCAAGTGACAAGGGGCGAGTATGCCAAGGTGGGCCCGATGGGCAGAGGGTATGTGGATGTCTTACCTTGATCACTCTAAGGACTTAACCTTGCAAGCCTTTGACCTGAGTCAATCATGCAACCACATGTCTGGTATGGGCCAGCCTAGCTGATTAATTTGCAATGTCTTAACTTTGGTACTATCTTGGTCGGTGTGAGTTCCCGAGTTATGGAGTAATTCACATGGCGCAAGAGGGGGGCCCTGGACGTGGTAACCAGTCCCACTAGTGTTGAAACCTTAGCCGGTGGTACCGGGTTAAGCCAGCGCATTGTAAAGGCTGTGTCATGATCTCTTCGCCGACACACCAAAGGAAGTGTGTTAATTGCATGGCACCAAGAGACGATCATGTCGTGTGGGTAAAGTGCATAACCTCTGCAGAGTGTAAAACTATTCGGATAGCCGTGCTCGCGGTATTGAGAAATGCTCGGGAATTACAGTTAAGGGTTAGTTTAATTACGTGGAAAACTTGGTTGGGGTGGCGGGATTGCCATATGGAAGGTTGGAACTTGATTTAGGATCGGAAACTTGGTTTATATGGGAAATGCTAAATTTATCTATTATTGTTATTTGTTTTACGGTCTTTACATTCTATTTACCGTATTGTTCATAAATGCTGCTTTGATGCAAAATAGGCATGACAACCTATCCTTTGGAATAAGCCTTGCATATAGCTATGTTAGAATTGCATTCTATGTACAACTTGTTGAGTGCTTTATGTACTCACCCTTGCCCACAACAACATCATCAGTTGAAGAGTCTACATCAGTACTGGAGGAAAGATTCCAGGAGGAGACGAATGTTTAGGGCGCAAGCTTTGTCAGTTGCCTGTGGTATACTGAGGGGTTATCTACGTTTTCATTCCGCTGCAGTTTAATATGTTCTTCAGCCTTGCGAGGCGTAGTCATGTAAGTTGACCATTAGGTCATTCAACTAGTAGTATATATCATATGATGTCTTTCATAATATTTCCGTTATGTATGATTGTGATATTTGCTGATGTTGAGCCTGTGTGCACTAGCGTGATCCTGGACTAGTGCAGTATACACAGAGGGTCCAGATTTGCATATTCGGGTCCCGACAGTCTGTGAGTGAGCTCAACCAAGAAGAAGAAAAGAATAGCATCCTGAAGCATAAGATGAGAGGTCTATGCTGAAGCATGCCAGAAGTCTAGGTGAAGTGAACTCAGAACTCTAAAGAGAAAAACCCATAGCACCCAAAACAAAACAAAAGAAAGAAGAACCGGAAGAAAAAATAATATAATACATAATATACAAGCCAACTCCCCCTCACAGAAGGCCGTAAGGGCACATGACCCCAAGCTCACTCCTCAGGGCAACAAACCTGGAGCTATCCAAAGTCTTGGTGAAGATATCGGCTAACTGAAGGTCACTCTCTACAAACTAAAGCACGATATCCCCCTTCTCTACATGGTCTCTAAGGAAGTGATATCTAATATCAATGTGTTTGGTCCGGGAATGCTGCACTGGGTTTTCAGCAATGCAAATAGAAGAAGTGTTGTCACAAAAAAGTGGCACACTCTGTATATCTAACCCAAAGTCCCGCAAGGTCGATCTCATCCAGAGAACTCAGCTCAACAATCGTCTGCGACAACATACTCGACCTCGCCGTGGATCAGCAACCCTGCATCGCTTCCTAGATGACCTAGAAACAAGAGAAGTGCCAACGAATTGGCAAGTGCCAGAAGTGCTCTTCCTATCTATCCTCTGACCCGACAAAGTCGAGATCGGAAAAGGCTCTAAGAGATAGACAAGAGAAGGAAGAGTACCAAATACCATAATCAATGGTAGCGAGAAGGTACCGGAAAATGCGCTTCACCGCCTGACAGTGAGAGGCACGACGAGAAGCCTGAAATCGGGCGCACATACACACGGCAAAGTGTATGTCCGGTCTCGACTCAGTGAGATACAAGAGGGAGCCAATCATGCTACGAAACTCCTTTTGATCAGCAGGCTCACCATCCTCATCAGGCTCGAGGACTGCATCGGTGGCCATAGGAGTTAACACCGGCTTTCCGTCAGACATGTCGAAGCGCCTCAGGAGGTCCCGGGTGTACTTGCCTTGATGCAAGAAAGTGCCCTCTCGATTCTGCTTGATCTGGAAGCCAAGGAAGTAGCTCAACTCGCCCATCATACTCATCTCAAACTCTGTACTGATCACATCAGAAAATTGAGAGACAAGAGAATGAGAGGAGCCACCAAAAATGATATCGTTCACATAAATCTGGACAAGAAGAAAATGAGACTCATGGTGTCTGATGAACAGAGTTTTGTCTACTATGCCCATTTTAAAGTCATGGCTGAGAAGATAAGACTTGAGCCTCTCATACCATGCTCTGGGGGCCTGCTTGAGTCCATACAGAGCTTTGGAAAGCTTTTATACAAGACTCGGAAACTTGGGGTTCTCGAATCCTGGAGGTTGCTTGACATAAACCTCTTCCTCAATATAGCCATTGAGGAATGCACTCTTGACATCCATTTGATAAAGCTTTGAAGGACCGAGATGGCGAACAGAGGGGGGGTGAATGGTCGCAAATAAAATTTCCCCCAAAATACTCCAACAAAAACCTCAGCAAGATCGCTCAAAGGAAATCGTGAAAAACCTGAAAAACTAGACAACTATGTGTACCCCAAGCTTGCATGGATAAGTACCATAAAATATGTGGGGATTTTTGAGTCACAATACTGGTTGTCTAGTGTCCAAGATAAAGAGGAATCATTCAAACTCTTGCTTTTAGAAAGGACATCAATTAAAATCACAAAAGTCAATTTCAGAAAAGCCAAAGAAGAATTTCCAGAACTTGTCCTCAATTTGCACAGGAGGTTGGTGGGTTTATGTAGCTCACAAAATTTTGAGACTTTTTCTCCCTGTGAGCATCAGAGTTATGAATAACTCCACCAAATTTCTCCTTAAAAAGCCTTTCAGAAAAAACAGGAAAAATCGAAGAACACAGTCTCGTCAAGAACTTCGAGCAGAAAGTTTGGGGCTCGGTTTTCACCTCATGGCGCCCAAACGGTGCAACAAGTGAACTCCAAAATTTTTATACACGTGGATATCAGAGTCTCGCACCTCCTCCAACAAGAATCATTTCTATATTTTTACAAAAATCATACAATCGATCACATACAAGAACAAGTTCGAACAAAGTTGGAACTTGAAAGAAAAGATGTTCTCTACTCAATCCAAGAGTGCAAAAGAGATGTAAAACTATATGAACACACTCAAAACATCCAAGATCAGCATCATTTAGAAGGAGGGGAGGCAAATCCAAATTACTTGAAAGTAAATTGCGGGAATGTAATTGCGAGAAAGTAAATGCTGAATTTAAATTGCGTAAAGTAAAGACATAATGTAAATGCGCAAAATAAATTCAGAGGTGGATGGATAAAACTTTCATTTCTGGAAGGGGAGGTTACAAAGCCTCACATTCATGTGGGCAAAGCTCAAATGAGCATCAAAAACCTCAACACCATCAAGGGAAGGAGGCTACCCCTCCACCCCTATTTATACTACTCTTGGGCCACCTACCACCCTTGGATGAGGCCCTCTACCCTAGAGCACTCATCTAAGGGCTAGGATTAACCCACACACACAGCCATGTAAGGGCTAACCCAAAACCCACACACATACCGGGTTTTCTTGCACGGTTTTCAAAGCATACTACCTAGACCCGCTAACCTATCAACTAGACCTCAATCCGACGGCCCTCGTTGATCCACGCGGCATCTAGCTAGCATCAACTCTTTTCCTTGTCTTCTTGACTTTCCCGGACTCCATCTTCGATCATCTTTCGGCGATCTCCCAACCGTCTGGACCTCCGACGCTCCTCGCCTAGTCCCGGTCATCCTTCGCCTCACCATGACCTAGCACCGTCGCCCTGCAACCATCAAAGACAAGGAAACTCCTCACATAGCAATGCCCACAAAGATGTGCAATAAACCATCCAACTCATCACTACCGCGTCCATACGACCGGTACTGCCACTCCTGGCAGAGACAACTCAAATTGCTTCATTTTGAAAATCAATCCAAATCAAACTCAAACTTGAGCACACCTTGCTCAAATAAAGTCAAATACTCATCACAAACATGGATGGACCTCCACATGGTCCTTCAAGCTTGAAGCATTTGGATGCAGAAAATGCAAGCAGGATTCTGATAGCCTCTAGCCTAGCTACAGGGGCAAAGGTCTCCTCAATGTCAAGACCCTCAACCTGAGAAAAGCCCTGTGCAACTAGTCTAGCCTTGTTTCTAACTACAACCCCATCCTCACTCTGCTTGTTTTTGAACACCCACTTGGTCCCAATGACATTATGACCAGATGGGGGCTCGACAAGCTGCCATATCTTGTTCCTCTCAAAGTTCTCAAGTTCCTCATGCATAGCATTAATCCACGACTCATCGGATAATGCATGAGAAACATCCTTCGGCTCAAAGGAGGCAACGAAGGTAGAGTGGTGGCAGAAACTGGACAAACCTGATTTTGGGCGAGTGACCCGCTCAAACAGATCACCAATGATCTGATCAGGTGGATGAGCGTTCTGGATATGTCGGGGAGGACCAGAAACAGAAGTGGCATCTACCTCTTGAACAAAAGAGGTAGGAACAGAGCCACTCGCTGAAGGAGAGTTGGAAGGCAAGGGCTGGTCTCCCTGAGGTGCAGAAATGGAAACATGAGGCACCTCAGGTGTAGAGGTTACTGGATCCGATGGAACACCATCATCTCCATCATCCTCATCTTCTACAAAGATGGTCTCGGAGGGATAAGAAGAGCCTGAAACATCAGGTCTAGCTCCTGGGCTAGCCTCATCAAAGATCACATCACAGGTCTCTATGATCCTATGCGCATCAACACTCTGCACTTATAGCTACGAGAAGAAGTCGAGTAACCTAGAAAGATACCATCGTAAGAGCGAGACTCAAACTTATCTAGGTTACTGGACTTCAAGATGAAACACTTGCAACCAAAACGCGAAAATGAGACACACCGGGCTTTCGCCATACCTCAACTCATAAGAAGTGCGATGCAAATGTGCTCTCAAAACACGCGATTAGAAACATGGCAAGCAATAGCTATAGCCTCATTTCAAAACTTCCTAGGAGTCTTCAGACTCATCTAGCATCGTCCTAGCCATTTCAACCGTGGTCATGTTCTTCCTTTCCACCACGCCATTCTCACGAGGGGCGAGGGAGAAGAGAACCGATGCTCTAAACCGACTCCACACAAAAACTCTCAAAGTAGGAATTCTTGAACTCCGTGCCATTATCACTCACAGATAGCTCGTAATGCACCCGAGAGCTCAATAGACAACCCATCTTGACCAAACCCCGAAGTGAGAAAAGTCTCATCCTTCGAGGCCATGAAGAATACCCAAGAGTATCTAGAAAATCATCAACGATGACAAGAACATACCACTTCCCTCCCGCTGATTGTACTCTAGCCGGACCAACAGTGTCCCATATGTAAAACTGTCACAGTGCATCACCATCACTACAAAGGATCGGAGGATGAGAAGCGAGAACCATCTTGCCATGTCGGCAAGGAGAGCAAACTAAGTCTTTGACCATCTTGAGTTTGGGTAAACCCGAATGAGATCGTGGTCGCTAACTCGGGTCAAATGATCAAAACCAATGTGACCAAGTCTCCTATGCCGAAGGAGAGATCACGGGACTCGAAGCAATCAAACATCGAAGAGAGTCTCGGAAGAAGCGAAAAATCAGCACGAAAGACTCTCCCAAATCTAGAAATCCCGCAAACTAACCCTCCTGATGAATCAAGGATTCTACAGGCATTACTCTTGAAGCTTACCTCGAAAGAGTCATCGATAAGCTGAGAAACATAGAGCAGATTATATTGCAGCTTACTTACTAAGGCAACATCTTTAAGAATGAAATTGTCATTAATGCAAATGGTACCTATAGCAATGACTCTACCTGAAGAAGCATCCCCGAAAGTGATCAACTCATCACCGGGGGCTCGGACTAGGGAAGAGAACCATCGAGAATCTCTGGTCATATGAAGAGAATAACCGGAGTCGACAATCCAAACATCTCCCTTCCCTATCCAACGAACCTGATCAAGACACAAGAGAGAAAGATGACTCAGTACTGGGATAGAGTGAAGACTTGGGAACCCAATACTGAACCACACGTCGCCTCAAAGTACCAGCCACAGAACAAGATTGGACTCGAGTGTCTCTCTGCCGTTTAACCTTAACATGATCAGTAGCAACTCTAGTAGATGATCTAGGAGCTGGAACTGGGTTAGCCCGCCGTGGTGCAAAAGCCAGACCATCTCAGTGAGGCTTCCTAAATCTCCTACCAGAAAACACCTCATGCCGCTGATATCTACCTCGATGGGAAAAATGAGGAATATCAAAAGGACGGCGGAAAGACTGACTACGAACCGCTCCAAGACTAAAACTCGAAAAACCAGCATGAAAACCGAGTCCTGGATGCTGTCCAAAAACAGGCGACTCTCTAACCTGTCTAGAAGCAGTGTGTACCTTAGTAGCACTCAAAGTCTGGAAATGACCCTGAATACCCCTAAGAGCAGCAACACGCTCACGCCGAGTCATCTTGGCGCGCCTGAAGCAGAAATCTACTAGGTGACCATCCTTCTTACAGAAGGTGCATGTGTACTTCGCCTTGCTAGAGACAGAAGCAACAGAGTAACACCCTTCTCGGTCAAGTCCTATGGACAACCCCAGTAAGACCTAAACACGGTGGTGCTCACTCTGGGAGCTACCACAATCTCACCACTCTTGGAGCCGCGCACAATGGTGGGAGGATGCGCCTGAGCGTGCTCCAAGGGATCAAATCCTAGACCTTGATTGAATCTACTAATCTTGGATTGGTCTAGAATAAGATTGAGCTTCTTCTTGCCTCCTACAAACTTCTCAAGAGTGCTCATAAGATACTGGCAATCTCGAAAGAAAGAGGCATAAGAAGAACAGGAGGAAGAAGAACCAGAAAGATGAGCTCTCTCAGCACGTGCATTTTTCTCCCTTAGCACGGCTGTCTCAATCTTGAGGGCCTCACAAGAAACGCAAGACGCATTTCTAATTCTATGGGCTTGGTCTTCTAATTTCTTCCTAAGCTCGACATGGATTTTATCCAAGTCCCCCTCAATCATAGAACATCGCAAGCAACTTTCTTGTGACTTATCTAGTAGGTCCTTAGCAAGATTAGTACACTTGACATTTAAGGATTCATTGTCAAGTTTTAGTTGCCTACAGCCCTCACATGAGCTGACTGGGTCCTTAGAAGTATGCATTTCAAGTTCATCGTTTCTAGAAGAAAGCTTCCTAAGGTGATCGCTCATGGCATCAATTTCGGCAAGCAATTTAGGGCAATTAGCACAAGAGGGAGTAGAGTGAGCATGAAGAAAACTAGCATCTACAGAACGAGTATCAACAGATTCATTGCTAGCATTCTTCAACCTAAGACTATCTAGTTCAGACAACACACTATCATGCATAGTCCTTAGGTTCTCTAACTCCACAAGCAAAGCATCACACAAAGTACAGTCATCAGTGACTCGGGAGGGAGAAGATCTAAGTGAAGCTAACTCCCAAGTCAAGGTACCTACTTCCTTCTCAAGCTCCGTACACCTAGCTCTAGCTCTAGCATGAAATTTTCCTAATTTGCAGAAAGCTTTATTGAGCTGGTCATAGGAGGGTACCTCGTCCGTGTCGCTGTACAGCTCGGAGTCGCTAATGCCGTTGACATCGGCCATGAAGCACATGCCGGAGAAGTCGTCGCCGTCTTTCTTCTCTTGCAGATCATCCTCGCCCTCGTCGCTCCGTGTCTCCGTGTCGGAGATGTTGATGTCGTCAAGCGCGGCGAGGACGCGGTGGAAGAGCTTTTTGTTCTTGGAGAAGTTACGATTTCTTCTTCGTCGTCGATTCCACGAACTGGAGGCTTCTTGTTGCGGTTCTTGTCGGTGTAGTCGTTCTTGCCCGAACCACCAACTTCGTTCTTGGCCTTCTCCAACTTGGGACAGTTCGCCCGAATGTGGTTGGGGCCACCACACTCGAAGCAGGTGATCATGCCACCTCTCTTCCTCTCTCTCACCCTCTTGTATGCATGAGAGAATTTGCGAGCAAGAAGAGCAAGCTCATTTTCTGGAAATTTTTCCAGTTGGTCATCACTTAGCTCGCAAAGGGTGGAGAGGGAGAGATTGACAGAAGAATCAGAAGAAGATCCATTGGGATCGGTGACCAAAGCCATCGACTGAGATCTCGTCTTTCGAGAGACGACATCGATCTCATGAGTCTTGAGGCGGGAATAAAGCCCGTCAAGAGTCAGAGTCGATAAGTCGGTGGTGTCCTTGATGGTGGTCACCTTCATCTCCCAAACCCGAAGATCGAGGGCGGTCAAGAAATGCCGAGCATTGTCCGAGTCAGGGTATATGCAACCAACTGCTCGGAGGTCGCTCAAGATCTTTGTAAACCGACCAAAACACTCGTCGAGACTCTCACCAGCGCGTTGATCAAACTTGTTGTACTCGCGCTTGAACTGGTCCTGTCTCAAAGTCTTGATTTGAGTAGAGCCCTCATGGTAAGCATCGAGGGTTATCCAAATCTCATTAGCGGAGCGAAGGTGAGAAATCCTATCATACTCACCGCGGCTAAGACCCTGTATGAGAATGTTCCTTGCCTTAGCATTCACCTCAACGTCAGCCATATTGACGGCCGTGACATTTTCATCAGCAGGAACCTCATACGGGAGTTTCACCTTTTGCCATATCAGGTAGTGTAACATCCCAAAATTTGAGTTTTGGAAAGTTTGGATTCAAAAATAAACCATTTGCATTTTTCTTGAAATAATTCCAGCTTAATTTGAATTTTCCATCAATGAAAGGATTTAATTTGACTGAACTATACATCAAACTAAAGATTTTTAGTTTTAGTTGGGTTCATTGTGCTCCAAGGAATTTTTCTGAATTTATTTGCTATTTATTTGAATTTATTTCCATTTATACGAATTTCTGGATTTTTCTTAAATCGAGAATTGTTTTATTTCTCAAAAACCCCTCTCGGGCCGAATCTCTTCCGGCCTGTTTCCGCTCCGCTCAGCCCGCACCCCAGCCCAACTTCACCTCGCGGTCCAGCCAGCCCGTGCGCGCCACGGCCGTCCGATGCGCGACGCGTGTGCGGCTGAGATGTAGCAGCGTCACCGCGCCGAGAAACCCTAGCCACCGCCGCTCAGAGTCCTGCCGCCGCACACCGCCGTCTCGGAGTTCGCGTCCGTCATGCCTCCCGAGACCCCTATAAAAGCCACCGCGCGCCTCCCGAGGATCCCCTCTCCGCGCCACCTCTTTTGCCCTAGATCTCGCTATCCGAGCCGCCTCTTTTGCCCTAGATCTCGTTGTCCGAGCCGCCGCCGTCGCTTCGCCAGCGCTCGTCGAAGTTCCACGCCGTGCTCGAGACCTTCCGCCGCCTGTTTCTTCGTCGCCGGTGCCTCTCCGCCGCTGCCATTTGCATCGCCGAGCTCGCCGCATCATCTTCTTTCAGATCCGTGCCACCTCGCGCCCGAACTGTGGCTCTTCCGCCGTTGGCCGTGTCCTCTTCCCCGTTGCCGGTAAGCCCGCGCCGCCGCTCGCCGTCGTCCTCCTTCGCTTCGTGGTGTCCGTCCGATCACCTGCGGACGCTCTTGATTGTGCCGCGTCGCCTCCACCCGCAGCATCGCTTCTCAGCCGTCCGATCTGGTCGAGTTGCCGGATGTGCGACGCGTGGCTTGTCGCGTCAGCGCTTGCGTCAGCCGTCGCGTCAGCCGAGCCGCTGCGTCGTGACTTCAATCATCTGTGGGTGCACGGTGAACTGGCAATGCCGTGAACCCACTCCACCGTGAACCCGATGACGTCAGCGATTGCGCAATAAATCATTTTTCCCGTATAAAAATAAATCCAGAATTTCTGAATTTCTGATTTTCAGCCTTTTTCTCTGATTTAATTTTCCAGAAGCTCGTTCTCCCTCATACGAACTCCGATTGAGGCGATCCAAGTTTCTAAATTTTTCGAAAATCAAGATCTATCTTCCAGAGCCATTTATTTTTAGTTTTGAGCTTGTTTGAGTCTCTGTTTTGTATTTATTTGGTTTCGTTGCTTTTTTCCGGTAGACGCTAATTCCGAGGGAGCGAACGAAGACTTCGAAGACCAAGACTCAGCATTAGATCAGCAAGGCAAGTCGTAATCCCTTGATCATATTGATCCTATGTTTGCAAAGTAATTTGTTTTATACAATTGCATGCTATTTGTGTATCAATGATTATTTCATGGGAATAGCTATATACCTAGTTGTCAGTATGTCACCTTGATTAATTGGGATGCCATGTATCCATTGCTAAACCTAGGTTGGGACAATACTAGTTGGACATAATCATTATACCAACATTGGGTTACGTAGCTATGCTTAGACATGCTTACATGTACGTTGGGATTCATGTCACATATTGAATAATGTTAATCTTGACTTAATGAGATATTGAATCGTGGCCGTTAGCCACTGTTGTAAAATTTGTTGTACCATGACGGTGTTTGCCATTGGTCTTGGTTGAACGAATTGTTTTCCCTCGGGCAAGTGATCGTGCAGTAAAGGGGGTGCTTTCAAGCACATTGGGATGTGGATGTCTTGCCTGAGACAACTTAAGGACTTAATCTTGTGCGCCATTGAACTGGGCCTAACTGTACTACCACAAGTCTGGTATGGGATAGACCTAGCTGATTAATTTGCAATGTCTAGCCTTGAGTACTGCCAATTGGTGGTGTGGGTTTCGGGATGGACGGGTAGATTCGCAAGGCGCAAAAGGGGGCCCTAAGGGGCGAAACCTTAGCGGGCAGTACCGAGTTTAGACAGTGCATTGTAAAGACTTTGTCATGATATCTCTGCGACACACCAAAGGAAGTGTGTTAAGATCGATTGCACAAAGAGATGATCATGACTTGTGGGTAAAGTTGTACAACCTCTGCAGAGTGTAAAACTATTCGAATAGCCGAGTCCGCGGTCATGGACAAGCCCGGGAATTTCACACGAGGTATAGAGTGTTTCATAAAATGTGGAATGTGGAATTGCTGGGATGTGAACAGGGAGTTCACTATTGTTTTGTTGTCTATCATTGATCTATCAATTATTTATTTATATTTTCATAAGTATGCTTTCAATCTATTTATTGTATTTCAATTCAAGTTATTGCTTTCTGCAAATGAAACATATAGCCATCCTTGTCAAGCCGTGCATGAATATATTGCATCAATTCCCTACGACTTGCTGAGTACTTTTTGTACTCACGGCTTTATGCCCTTGTTGATCAGTTGCTGAAGGAGATAATGAATATCATGAAGAGGAATTCTATGAAGACTACGTGGATTAGGAAGACGTTCCCGCACGATTGCTCGTGGCATGTCGAATGGCTCAAGTTATCTTTTTCACGCAATAGTATTTGTTTCTTAAGCCCTTAAGGCATAATGGTGTAAACATTGACCATAAGGTCGTTTGCTTTATTCAATAATAATTTGCTTCTTCTTAGTTAATTCGTTGTATGGAATGATATTACATCTATGTTTCCACTGTGTGCACTAGCGTGATCCTGACTAGTGCAGTATACACAGAGGGTTTCGGATTTGCAAATCCAGATCCCGACAGGTAGCCCTGGGCAGTGATGTATGACTCCATCCGGGACTTCCAAAAAGGAAAATCAACTCCATTAAAGATGGGAGGCTTGGTGGAATATTTGTCCGTCGCCATGGCTCTTGAGACCGGTCAAGATCTAGAAAGAGCAGAACCGGCTCTGATAGCAATTGAAGGATCGAGATGGCGAACAGAGGGGTGTGAATGGTCGCAAATAAATTTCCCCCAAAATACTCCAACAAAAACCTCGACAAGATCGCTCAAAGGAAATCGTAAAAAGCCCGAAAAACTAGACAACTATATGTACCCCTAGCTTGTATGGATAAGTATCATAAAATATGTGGGGATTTTTGAATCAAAATCCTGGTTGTCTAGTGTCCAAGATAAAGAGGAATTAATCCAACTCTTGCTTTTAAAAAGGAGATCAATTCAAATCACAAAAGTCACTTTCAGAAAAACAAAAGCAGAATTTCCAGAAATTGTCCTCAATTTGAATAGGAGGTTGGTGGGTTTCTGCAGCTCACAAAATTGTGAGAATTTTTCTACCAATGATCAGAAGAGTAGTGAAGAACTCCACCAATTTCTTCTCAAAAAGTCTTACAGAAAAAACAGGAAAAATCGAAGAACACAGTCAGTCAAGAACTTCGAGCAGAAAGTTTGGGGCTCGGTTTTCACCTCATGGTGCAACAAGTGAACTCAAAAAAAATTTTGCAGGTGGATATCAGAGCCCCGCACCTCCTCCAATAATAATCACTTAAAAAGGATTTTTCTAGATTTTTATAAAAATCAAATACTAAATGCTGCGCAAAGAACAAGTTCTGAACAAAGTTGGAACTTGAAATAAAAGATGTTCTCTACTCAATCCAAGAGTGCAAAAGAGATGTAAAACCATATGAACACACTCAAAACATCCAAGATCAACAGCATTTAGAAGGAAGGGAGGCAAATCCAAATTGCGTGAAAGTAAATTGCGAGAATGTAATTGTGGGAAAGTAAATGCTGAATTTAAATTGCGTAAAGTAAAGACATAATGTAAATGCGCAAAATAAATTCAGAGTTGGATGGATAAAACTTTCATTTATGGAAGGAGAGGTTACAAAGCCTCACTTTCATGTGGGCAAAGCTCAAAGAGCATTCAAAAACCTCAAAAACCTTCAAGGGGAGGAGGCTACCCCTCCACCCCTATTTATACTACTCTTGGGCCACCTACCACCCTTGGATGAGTCCCTCAACCCTAGAGCACTCATCTAAGGGCTAGGATTAACCCACACACACAGCCATACAAGAGCTAACCCAAAACCCACACACATACCGGGTTTTGTTGCACGGTTTTCAAAGCATACTACCTAGACCCGCTAACCTATCAACTAGACCTCAATCCGACGGCCCTCATTGATCCATGCGGTATATAGCTAGCATCATCTCCTTTCCTTGTCTTCTTGACTTGCCTGGACTCCGTCTCCGATCATCTTCCGGCGATCTCCCAACCGTCTGGACCTCCGACGCTCCTCGCCTAGTCCCGGTCATCCTCCGCCTCACCATGACCTAGCACCGTCGCCCTGCAACCATCAAAGACAAGGAAAAACCTTTCACATAGAAATTCCCACAAAGATATTCAATGATTATCCCAAAATCACTAATCGATCATAATTGCTCTCAATGGTCCGGTGCTACTACCCCTAGGCCGGTAGCACTAAGAAGAGCAACCAACACTCAAATTGCTTCGAATCCAATTCAATTCAAATCAAACCAAGCTCAAAACTCGTTAATTACTCATCACACACAAGGATAGACCTCCACATGGTCTTTCAGAGGTGCAAACAATGCGCCCCCCGATGGCCCTCTTAGCGCGTGCTTTGGAGGGCGAGGTCCAAGCGCCCTCCCCCGCGGTTGCAGCCCTAGCCCTCTTCCGCTTAGCCAGGTCGGGAGTGGGGTCACCCTGCGGGAGGAGGCTTAGGCCAAACGCCTCAGCCACGAAGTTACTCCCCTCAATAGGGATGCTCTTGTCCTCTAACCCTGTGCCTCAGACATGCACCACCTCCCTAGGATAAACTCAGGCTCCTCTCTCGCTACCTCCAGGGAGCGAACTGCACATAGAGATCAAACCATTAGAGGTAAAGGGGTAATGTATAAAAGAAGAATGAAGACAAGTCAAAGGCCCTTACCCTTTCCGATGCCAGGGTGAAGGCCACCGTGGAACCCCAGCCTAGCACGTTGAACAAGGGTGCTAAGGTTGAGAAGGGTCATCTTCTCCATCAAGTCACGGGCGCCTTTCCTTGTGCGCACCTCCCGGATGGTGTTGCGTAGCTTCCAATCATCGTCGGTGAGACGACCCATCTCGGGGTATGTCCGTGTCGTCAAGGCCGGGTGCAACCCAGTGTAGACAAGGTCCTCGGCCGTTAGGTAGAACCACTTCTTCAGGGCATGCACTGGGAACTCATCCTCATGCCTTGGAGTGGTGAAGATGGACCCCAGTGGTCCTCTCCTGGAGTCCACCCGCTAAGAGCGGAAGAAGTAGTCAAACAAGGCAACATACGGCTCCACGGGCGTCTCGGGGATGGCTGTCTCGCACAGCCATAAGAAGATCCTTAGCCGAACGAAAAGGTTCAGGCTAAGGTGAGAGAGCTCTACCCTGAGCGCCTGGGTATACCTCTTGATGAAAGGGTGCATCTGGAGCCCAAAGCCGACGTCCACCCAAGCCTGGAGAGCCACAACGCACCCCAGAGGGGGGTTAGGACTCTCCCCTGGCAATGGGAAGTCCACGTCCCCGGGGGAGAGACAACTCCCCTTCCAGATGAGAGAGAGCTTCTCCCCGTCGGTGAGCTCTAACAGTCCAGGATCGACTTTCGTTTCCTCCGCAGCAAGCTCCTCGTCGCCCGTCGGTCCCGCAAAGGCGGAGGAACCAACAGGACCCATCATGTCTGCGTCCCTCACAGTGTAGTCCCCTCCACAGGGGGGCTTGCTCTTGCCCTTGCCCTTGCCCTTGCCCTTGCCCTTGATGGGGGTAGCCTCATCCACCTTGTCCTTACCCTTAGCAAGGGCATCGCGAGGTTGGTCGCCTACAAAATGGTAAACAGATTTGGTGTCAACATTGGTGGGTAAGCTAACGTTACATGCATCTACAACCGCCCAACCCCGCGGGCGTAACCATGGGGGACCCTGCCTCCCTCCTGTCCTCGTCCGTGAGCAACCCTGAGCGTGGCACCCCAATGACCTACACCCAAGGGGATGTATGGTTAGCACGCGATAAAATAAAGTCACAAGGGAGTCCTGGACCATCGCTGAAGCACCAACACCCAAGAAGAATGGGTGCATGCTCTGTTTTCCCACGTAAGAGCTGTGCGCCCAGACTCTCAAGTGCTAGTGCCAGTAATAAATAGGCCCTTCCACATCGATGCCCCACAAAAGCAGTGCCCTTGCAGATTTAGCACAGGGCCTAGCATCCAAGCTGGTCATGACATAGAGCCCTTTACCCTACAGTAGGGAAGAAAGGAGTCTTACCTCTAACCTGTAGCATGTCAGTCTCCACAAGAACTGCTCCTATTTCCTCCCCCCTCCTGGCGAAGTGGCAGGCCTACCGTTTTTATACACCTTGCTCCAGCCACCTCTGAGCTTAGTTCAATATTTAGTTCACTGTAATGATCGGTTAACCAAACTTAGGAAAGGATAAAGCTAAGACTTAAGAGCTTACACGTGATGGCAGCGCACGAAAGAGGAAGGTGCCCCAATTACTTTTTTCATCATTGGTGGTGCGCGGCTGCGACGCCTCCTCTGGCTGCCGGCGACGTCTCTTCGGGCTGACGGTGGTGCCCCCTCTCCCCGCACGACGGCACCCTCCTTCTTCCACGCGCACGCGAGGTGACAGCCCCCCGAGGCCCACACGGCTGGGGCTCCTCGATCCGATAGCTAACGGCGACGCCCTCCTCCTTTCGCGCTCTCATGATGCGGTAGCCCCCCATGGCTTGCACGGCCGGGGCTCCTCGGTCCGACAGCTGGCGGCGACACCCTCCTTCTCCTTCCACGCGCTCGCAAGGCGGCAACCCCCCACGGCCTGCACGGCCGGGGCTCCTCGGACCAGTAGCTTGCGACAGTGCCCCCTTCCCGCGCAGCAACGGCAAGGCTGTCGCAACCCAGAGACGACGACGCCTACCCCGCATAGCCATCCCTCTTTTCCCGCACGGTTGCAGCCTCAAGTGCTCTCCCTAGGGGCGACGACGTCGGCCCCGTGTGCTGGGGAACGGGTAGGCTACTCCAGCAAAAAATCAAAATTTTCTACCGCGTAACCAAGGAACCACTGCAAGTTATAGATCATAGAATTACCACTAGACACGCAGACTCGTAGCGAAAATAGAGTCGATGTAGTGCGGTGGTACAGGTGTAGTCGTACTAGCCTTGCTCCTCCTCCAACAGCTTCTTGTGAGTGACGTAGGTTGCGGATCGTCCTAGCGTTGAAGCTTCGTAGCAACGCCTCCAAGGTATCCACACGTACGGGGTAGGAACACCATGCACCGGAGTGCTAGTGCTGACTGCGCGGTTCTGGGTGAAGGAGGGGTGGCGGCTAGGGTTTTAGGTATTCCGAATTCCTATTGTGTTTCTTCGTGTGTCTCTCTTTGCAAAGCCACAACCTCCTCCCTTTATATAGACGTCCCATAATGGGTTTCAACCTTTGAAGCCTATTAAGAACTCTAAGCCTATTACAACTCAGATCCCTATCCGAATTGGTTACAACCCCTTAAGTGTGTGACCCTATAGGTTCATGTGCACTTGGACATGGCCTGAGTACTCCTACTCGACTAGACATGGCTCGAGTACTCCTAATCGACCAGACATGGCTCGAATACTCTTACTCGACCAATAACCGGCAGTGGCCCCTAGCAGGACGTGCCGATTTCCAAGTACATGTAAAGATTGGACGAACCTCAATAATGTCCTATATGCATTTCATTTTGCCTCACGATATTGGTCAAACCCAAGGCGAGTTGTTGTCATCCTTTTTTGAATGGCTCGATCACTCTTTCTCGATGTCGTGACTCAGATTCCCAAAATACATTGAGTTAACTCTTTAACTCGATGACTCGAGTAACTTTCTACTCGAGTAGCATAGCCATGCATTTTCTGGAATCCAAACCACTCGAGAGGCCTAGAGATATCTCTCCCGATATATGGAGGGGCAAATCCTATCTTGATCGACCACGCCTCGCAACATGTTTCATGACAAACCCAAAAGCCATCTTTATAACTACCCAGTTATGGAGTAGCGTTTGACGATCCCTAAGTAAGCCATTACGCATCTTGAGAACATGCGACAATCTCAAGTCGAATGATATATCATACACATCGTATATGAGATCAACTAATGACATGGAAGAATACAACGTTCTCGCGGTGTCTCAAGGTAGGTAGATCCAACTCCATGTTCTCCAACATGAGTTCATATTATTGGTTTGATATCTCTATATCTATGACCCGTGAAACATGGTCATCGACCAATACATATGCTAGTCTACTCATATGTATCCTCATATGATTATCGACTAGGGATCATTTTTAGAATGAACATCATAAAGATGAATATAGAGTTTTACAAACAAGTCATGTACTTATTAATCAATATCCATGATGTTATTCAAAGAACAATATCATTGTTTATGAACATTTATGGAAATATAATCATCTCTATGATTGCCTCTAGGGCATATTTCCAACACCGTGCGGCAGCGCCTCCATCCTGCGCGGCAGTGGCGAGGCTGGCTCAACGTGGCGGTGGTGGTGGCCTTCCTGTGCAATCCCTAGGCCTGCTCTCATCAGCGTCGGCTCAGGCGGCGCCCGCGTTTCCTCCCATCACCGATTTGGACCAAAGGCGTAGAGGAATGGAGGGGCACCCTTTTATCGGTCCCCGCTCTCTCTTTAAGTCAGGGGACAAAGTTTTTGGGAATGGAAGCGCTGCAAGGATGCCCGTTGTGGCACGAAAGTTTTTAGCCTGGGCGTTGGCCCTAGCGCCCAGCAAAAAATGGGTCCTCTTGGCAACACTCACAGGGCACCAGAACAAGCGCCCGGTAGGCAAGAGGATGGGGATTTTTGGGCGCTGTTGTGAACGCCCGGTTGAGTCTAAACTCGGGCGGAGGCAATAGCGTCCAGATAAGTGGCTACGTGCTGTGCCTATGGCATAGTAAGCTACCAACGGCTAAGTACTTGAACTGGACCAGTAAGACCTCAGTAGAGCCAAGCGAGAGCGCACCAGGCACTAAAGCTGTAAAACAGCGGTAGGGACCAAGGCCCATGACTCGATGTTGGGCGGTGAGCCCAGCGCCCGGCCGGACATCTCCCATTGTCAGGTGTCGAATCAGCTTCCGCGTAGGCGTGGCGCGATAGGGTTCGACTCGTACGACCGTCCCTTGACAAATGGGAGCGGCAACTAGCGAAAGCTAAATGCTCAGCTACCGATACATGCGATGGCCCCATGGGATTGGCCCCCTATTTTCAGTCAATGTGGGAGGAGGAAGGGTGGTTGAAGGAGGCATGGCATGCAGCTCCTCTACTTCGCTCTTCCCGCTCAGTGTTCTGAAGCTGCATGGGACCCAAGAAGCATGGCTCGATATGGGTGGAGGCACCAACGCCTCTGTGACCATGAACAGAGGATGGAACCTTCAGGGCAGTACCCTGATGCCCGAAGAAATACCTCCTTATGTTGGAACCCATATCGAGATGTGTGACAAAAATCCCTGGTGATTTCCCTATTGCCCTTTGGACACCCAGTAAGGTGCCCAAAGGGCAAGGGGGGCTAGTGTTGGAGGAAAACTAATGGTCTACGAAAAGGTCTTATGTCCCGAGGACTAGGGGCCACTGTTGCAGGGGGCCTACAACCTCGGATGCTGGAGTTCTCTGTTACCAAGTGTGCAGACCATGGGGGAAGGTCTCCTCACCTTCTGTGGGCATACATCATTTGGCACCATTTGGAGAAAACACACTAGCTTCGAGAAGAGAGACCTCATTCACCTCATACATCATAGGCATGTGGACACAGCTCCGCGGGGTGTCGAGAGGGTCTCTCTCACGAGTAAGAAGGAAGGGTCCCTCATCCCCCCGTGGGGGTGCTAAGGGACGATCCCTCGTGCCCCCCCATGGGCATGCCACGGGACACTCCCTCATGCCCCCGCGGGCATCTACGGGAGGCTCCCTCATGCCACAGGAGGAACCCTCCTACCCCTGCGGCCGTCAACGGGGTGCTCCCTCCTACCACCGTGGGCGCCTACGGGGGGCACCTCCCTACTCCGTGAGCGTCGGGAGGCACCCTCCTACTCCGCGGGCGTCTACAGGAGACACCCTCCTACCTCCACGGGCGTCTACGGGATGCTCCCTCCTACCCCCGTGGGCGCCTACGGGAGGCACCCTCCTAACCCCGCGGGCGTCTACGGGAGGCACCCTCCTAACCCCGCGGGCGTCTACGGGATGCTCCCTCCTACCCCCGCGGTCGCCTACAGAAGGTACCTCCCTATTCCGCGGGCGTTGGGAGGCACCCTCCTACTCCGCGGACGTCTACGGTAAGCACCCTGTGGGGCCCCGGGGTCAGAGGACCACCCCTACAAGACGATGACGTGGGATCCACTACCTCCTCACGAGAATGACCAGGATGCCCCCGCTTGAGCTATTGTAGTAGGGGTAGGATGGTACTTTGTGTAACAGGCTGGGCGCCTATAAAACCCACTGTAACCCTTACATGGAACCTGAGCTCTCATTGAATACAAACTGAACCGCCGGTGTGTCCCTCGGGAGCCTGGACCAGGAGCCCCCTCCCTACTCCCCCTGGGGAACACACCGACAGGAGTAGGGCGCTTGCTTAGGCGCCCGAACCTGTATAAACCCTTGTGTATACTCTCTTTCCCTCTCGGACGTAGGCCCGTAAGACGGCCGGCGTCCGCTCTCACTCTCGTGTCACGTTTCTGAACATACGATAAGAAAAAACAATATTTTTTCCCGAATTACTTTTATACTGTAAAACTGAATTATGGCGTCAGCTAACGTTAGTAGCAAAACTGACACATGGGCCCAGGTCCATGTACCCGGTCCACGGACCAACGCGCGTGCACGGAGGACTTGGTCCACCAAAGGTTGTTTGGCAGTCGATGCTGATGCAAGGGCTGACGCAAGCAGCTACATGGGGTGGAAAGCGAACATGACGCATGGCAGAATTTAGGCCATCCGATCTAGATCTGATGGCTATGGTTGTGCGCAACAACAACGACGACAGTGCTACGTGGTAGACGCGGGCAGCAGCTACGTGGCTAAATCTCAACCTTCGATATCGGATCCGACAGTTGCGATCCCCAGTGAGGTCTAACGATGGTGAGGACATGCGGCAGACTAACACACTATCCAAGCGGCGGGATCTAATGCGTTGGCTCGAATCGGACTGCTGCAATTTGCACGAATCGACTGCAAAGTGACAGCGACACTGCGACACAAGATAGGGATGTGTGGCACTATCCTGACCCTCCACGCTAGATTGGACGGATAAGTTCAAGTGAAGGAGATCGGTGGCGCTAGACGGCGAGGTCTTACTGGACCTAGAGAGGATGGCATGCAAAACATCATGAACTTCAATGGATTCAAAGCATCGGCTCACGAGAGTCCCAGATCCGGTCCTGGCTTCGGCGGAGATAGCTCAACGGCAGCACGAGAATGCAAAAAGGAAACGGAGGTGCTTTGGCAACTATGGTGAGCAATCCTGTGCAAACAGCGATGGTTCTGATGGTGTGGAATGGGGCAAAACGCTCGGCTCGAAGTGGCCTTCATGATGCACGAGGCGGCGCAATAAATAGGGGTCTCAAAGAGTGCGTCCGGCTTGGATTTTATGGTGCAACCGACACGACAGTGGAGTCCAGCTCTAATACGGTAGCGACACGACATGATTGCATTCGAGCCCTCCACATGTCACAGATCGGATGATTCGCAATGCGCAACGACGTGGATGAATCGTGGCCATTGGATTAGAATCCAAGGGTTCATGATCTAGGGTTTAGGGTGGCTAGGGTTTGCAGGCTAACTCAGGCCAAAGTGGGTCGGACCAACACGGGTAATGGGTTGGGCCCACTAGGTTTCGGCCCCAATGGCTTTTAGGTATTCTTCCAGGCTTTTTCTATTTTAAATAATACTTGAAATTGAATAAAGATGAAATAAATAGCAAAAATACTTAAAAAATTCTAGAAAAATTTTGGAAAATATTTTAGGCATTTAGGACTCAAATAAAGTATTTCTAACAAAACTTTAGTTAAACTTTTCAATAGATTTTATCAAAATACTTAATTAAAATAAATTCCAGAAAATTCTGAAAAACAACAAATTCATAGTAAATCCATAAAATGCAAATTTTGAGATGTTACACTTGACATGTGATACCTCAGGTTGATAATCATACGGAGTGTGGTTATTGGGGAGGATGTGATGTACTTCGGTCTCACATCGGTACAATGATAAGTCCATCCTATTCTTCTACTATGTTGTGGAAGGAATAGTGAGTAAGGCACTCAAGCTTGTTGGGAGGGTTAGTGTTGGAATAAAGGTTTTCTGAAAGGTTTTGTCATGACCTCTTGGCCGATCGCCAAAGGAAGCGTGAAATTAGAGGCAAATGGAGATTGGTCATGTTGTGTGAGTAAAGTGTATAACCTCTGCAGAGTGTAAATCTATTCAAATAGCCATGTCCACAGTTATGGACAACGATCAGGGATTACAGTCAAGGTTTAGATTTTGGAAAATGAAATTTGGGAAGGGAGGCTTGATTCCATGGAAAGTATGGAACATGACTTAGGGCTATGAGCTAGTTTATTCTTTACAAATGCTGAAAGCTATTATTACTTTTATTTATTTTACTATCATTTCAATCTATTTACTGTATTCATTTGTAAATGCTGTTTTACTGCAAAACAACCATATCAACCATTCATTTGGAATAAGCCTTGCATATAGTTATGTTAGAATTACATTTTGTGCACAACTTGTTGAATGCTTTAAGTGCTCACCCTTGCCAACAACAAAATCACCAGTTGAGGAGGAGCCTACGCCAGCTTTGGAGGAGTAATATCAAGAAGAGACGAACGTCTAGGGTGCGAGTCCTATCAGTTGCACGTGGTATACTGTGGGGTTTATCTACGTTTTCATTTGGCAACAATTTAATTTGTTAATCATAATTTAGCCCTACGTGGCAAAGTCATGTAAGGTTGACCATAAGGTCAGTCGATAGGTTAATAATTAATATATGAAGTCTTTTTATTATGATTTCGCTGTGTATGATTATGATATTCATCTATGTTGAGCCTGTATGCACTAGCATGATCTTGGACTAGTGCGATATATACAGAGAGTCCAAATTTGCATATTCGGGTACCAACAATATCTTGTTCCAAATCCAAGCAAAAAAATATGGGTCAGGATACGAGAAGAGCAGTATCCGCCCGTATCCGACATGTTTTCACCCCTAGTCATCGCCTTCTTCATGATGGACGTGATCAGAAAGGAAGGTGAATTTAGTGGCTCTGACAATCCTTAGGTTTTTATTCATGTAACAGTACATTTTCATATGATTTGTTTCGACTATAAATTAATTGTGTAAATTATGAACATATATGTCATTTATTCTTGTCAAATGTTTAATGTAATGTTATATATTTTCTGTTATGTGTGTTATTGTAACATCCCAAAATTTTAAAAATAGGAAAAATAATTTTTGAAAATAATATTGAATAAAAATTTTAATTGGAATCAAGATTATAATTTAAAATATAATCTTTTTCCTCATTTTTTGAATTTAAACCTTAAGAAAAGAATAAGTTGCAATGAAAATGAGGTTGGAATATAATCTCATTTTGAATTTTCATCTTTTCAAAATATTTCTTGAATTTTGGCTTTTAAGAAACTCTTTTATATTGATTGTTTTTTCCTCCAAAGTATAAAACCTAAAATATCTTAAGAAATAAATCTGGAAAAAATTCATATAAATCCCAAATCATCTCGAGAGCCTTCTCAAAAAATTTCAAAGCAATGTGAACTCATTTACTGTTGAAAGGTAATAAAAAATAGTATGATGTGACAACGGATTGAACTTATCTTGAAAACTTTAGCACATCATCTACAGAACTAGGGTAACTTGAATAAAAATATTAAAAAATAATAAAGTTGATTTGTACATTTTATAAAATCAAAAATATAATTAGTTTAAAAAGCAATGTTATCAATGTCGGAACTTTATAAAAATAAATATAACTAATAATCACCTGAAATTCTTATGGTAACTCCCAGTAATCATTATTAATAAAGAGAGACAACTGTTTTGCCTCCCTATCTCGTGTGTGTTTTCTGTTTGTTCTTGTTATTCTATTGATGCGTTGTGGTTGATCAAGAGCGGACGGCATTATTTTATAACAACTATTACCATTTTAATTTATATTTCGTTTCTCCACGTTATATAACATAAACCCAAAATAAACACTGTATAAAATCCAGATGTTGTTGCAAACAATTCCAAATTGGGTTATAGAAGGCCGCTAGTACGATAAAACTAGCAATTTAATTTGTTCTCATACACAAGGATTCAAATTTCGTTTTCGGATAAAATACCGCCCCTGACCGGATTCCAAAATTTTGGCGAAATTCGGGTATTTCGGATAAATCTCGTTCAAAATTCAAAAATAAAATTCAAATCCGGTTTGTTTTGTACCGAGAGAAAACGAAATTCGCCGAAAAATACCGAAATTTCGAGCAAAATACCCGAAATTTTGGTTTTTTTGCAACGGAAAAAAGTGGGTCAAACGATATTGAAAAATTTTGAAATTTGTTTTGGAGAGTCCTAACACATTGTTGATATTACCATAAAAATTTCAGATTATTATGAAGTCTGTGGAATTTTTAAACATTCAAACATTGCTACTATCCTGATAAAACGCTGACCAGTAATTTTGAACCGAATGCAAAATGGTTCAAACCACGTTATAAACATTTGAAAAAAATTTTGCATGGTTATGATGTATCTCTAATGCTCTCATAAAATATTGAGATGATGATCAAATTGTATGAAGTTTTAAAAATTTGAACAGTACTACTGCCCTGTTAAAAGGCTTATCGGCAAACTTGAACAAAATGAAAAATTATCTAAACCACATTAAAAACTTTTGAATTTTTTTTTTGGATGGTCCTGATATAACATTAATGTTTCTTTAAAATTTTATATGATGATCATTCTCAAATAATTTTTAAAACTTCAGACATTGCTACGTCCTGATAAAAGTCTGATGATCAATACATAGATTTGCTTTAGCAATAAAAAAAAGTTTAAAATTTTTGAAAATTTTATGCAATGGTGATAAAGAAGTTATTAATATCTCATAAAAATTTTGAATCATGATCACACCCCAGGGAATTTATAAAATTCTTACAAGGCACTGTACCATTTATGTTCTTTTCTTTTTTATTTTTGAAATATAATATAACAAACGAAGTTCAATGCATACATAGATTTGATTGACCAAACAAACAAAGTTGAATTTTTAAAAAAATTATATAATGGTACTGAGTCAATTATTAATCTCTCAAAAATATTTAGATCAGAACCACACTCAAGAAAATTTATAAAATTCTGACAATGTAACTGTCCCAATTATGTTCATTCTGTTTTTGCTTTTTTAAAGATAACAAATGAAGTTAAATTATTTTGAAATTTTTTATGTATGATTCTAAACTACTAAGGATAGTAGCATAAAATTTTCAGATTATTATCAAGCTTGTACAATTTTATAAAAATCTGACAGTGTTTCTGTTAAAATTTTAAAATGTGTAAAAAATTCGGTTTTTCAACAAATTTTTATAGGAGACGACTTTTCTAAAGGTTATTGAACCAAATCCGGTCAAATCCGGCCCTAAAAGGTTCAAAACCAGCCAAAAAAAACAGCAATTTCAAAAAAAAAAGTAAAAAAAATTTTCTCGGCCGGTACTTTAGATTTCGGGGTGGTCCGAAATCCGAAATTTCGCCGAATTTCGACGAGATTTGGAACCTTGCTCATACACATCGAGAAAGACTACGGGCAAATATTTGAAACAAAATTCTCTGAAAACAAATCGAAGGTCAAAATTAACATAGGGAAAATGGGGATTTTTATTAGTGATATGTTTGGAAATGATTGAAGGTAGGCTCCTATTAATGATCAAGCCATGCATGCATCGATCCTATAAATCCTTCAGCCGGCCGGCAATATCGAATGTTCGGTGTTCATCGATCGATGACACGGAACTGGGTGTTCAATGGAATTAATGCATGAATCCTTAATGTGGAGTACGTAGTACAATTAATATTCATTCGTGCGATCAAGGATTCAAATTTCCTTTTTTGGATAAAATCTCGTCTAGGACCGAAATCCAAAATTTCGTTGAAATCTCGATATTTTGGATAAATCTCGGTCGAAATTCAAAACCCAAATTTCGGCAAGTTGTCCTGTTAAAAGCCTTATCGGTAAACTTAAACAAAATGAAGAAAAGGTTCAAACCACGTTAAAAAAATTTTAAAAAAAAATTGGATGGTCCTGATGTATCATTAATGTTTCAATAAAATTTTTAGACGATGATCAAGCTTTAAGAATGTTCAAAAATTCTGACAGTGTTACATCCTGATAAAAGCCTGATGATCAATATATAGATTTACTTTAGCAATAAAAAAAGGTTTATAATTTTTAAAAATTTTAAATAAGAGTTCTAAGGAAATTCTTAAAATCTCATAAAATTTTTGAATCATGATCACACTCCAATAAATTTATAAAATTCTTACAAAGCACTATTTATGTTCTTTCTCTTTTTGACTTTTGAAATATAACAAATGAAGTTCAATGCTTACATAGATTTGATTGAGCAAACAAAAAAAGTTAAAAATTTTATATAATGGTACTGAGGCAATTCTTAAGCTCTCATAAAAGTTTTGGATCGTGATCACACTCAAACAAATATATAAAATTTTGATAAGGTTACTATCCCAACTATGTTCATTCTGTTTTTATTTTTTAAAGATAACAAATGAAGTTCAATTATTTTTAAAACTTTTATGTATGATCCTACACTACTAAAGATAGTACCATATATTTCTCAGATTATTATCAATCTTGTACAATTTTATAAACATCTGACAATGTTTCTGCCAAAATTTTAAAATATCTCAAAAATTCAGTTTTTCAACAAATTTTCATAGAAGATGACTTTCTTAAAGGTTATTGGACCAAATACGGCCATAAAACAGCAAAATCTAATTTCATATCCCGAAATTTCTGTTGGTTTGGGTGAAATTTTGCCGAAAAAAAAACAAAAATACTGTACCAATTTCAAAGAAAATTAACTTGGCCGGTAATTTGGATTTCGTGGTCCGATATTTCAGCGAAATTTCACCGGTTTTCAATGAAATTTTGATCCTTGCGTGCGATCGTTCAATTGGCTAAGCATAGCTAGGCTGCCGGAAAGCTTGCGTAAAGGTTATCTGCAAAGGCCAGCTTGTCGTTGCCAGGTCGGGAAAACACAATCTGCATGCATCAAATCTCGATCAGCACATGCATGAGTAATTAACTAATTAATACTAGTAGCATGCAGTACTAACTTTATACACCCACCGGTTAAAAAAAAAACTCATCGGTTTGACACATGTGCAGTTAAACTTTGAAATTTTACCTATCAATATCTTTTACTCTATCCGTTCAGAAATATAAGATGTATTTTTATTTTACACAAGAATTAAGGTTAAAGTAAAATTAAGAAAGTTACAAGTGAAAATAACTTAGATAACCTACTTAATTGTTTTGGAAGATGAGAAATAATAGTTTGTGTATGGTGGTAATAAATAAATGCATGTAGTTGAGAGAGAATAAATAGGGGCATAGTAGAAAAAGTTTCATTAAATCTATATATAAGTTTTATATTTCTGAACAAGATCATTCAAACTATAGACCTTATATATTTCTCAACAGATGGCGTAAAATATTTAGATTGGATGCATGAATATAATATGTTTAGATTCGTCTCGAAACGTACCTCTATAATATTATAATTTTATTGAATTTTTTAAATATATTATAATAGAAATTAGTGTTCAAAGTTGGGTTTTGGAGGCTGTATCGATTTTCAAAATGTGAACTATTTGTGACTGAGACAGTAGCAATTCCATACAGTAGTAAGGAACAAACGTTGACCACTAGCTACAAGGTACGTACCTGGTAATTTCCAAGCGTCCGTGTCTTAAAACCAGCTGCACAGTAACTGAAATAGTACTCCCATATACGGATGAACTTGTCATCGAAGCCCAGGGCTGAAATCTCACTGCAAATTAATTCAGAAAAAAGTAGTAGTATATATGTGCTATACATGTATACATAGTAGTATAAGTATTTAAGTGCTATGCTTTCTGAATTCACTTTTGTACGTAGATGACGTTACGTTCGAGTAGCTAGCTAGGAGTACGCGCGTTCGTACGTAGCTGTACTTACTCTTTGTTGGCCATGAAGTTGTCTCTCCAGCGTATCAGGGTTGAGTAGTAATGGTACCCAATATTCTCAAGGTGCTCGATGCTGCATGGATGCACTCAACATGTACTTAGCCAAATTAATTATTTTTAAGACGAACATATCCAAATTATAAGTATATATTCAACCAGTTAATCAGGGCCATTCATGAGTCGTAATGAATCACATTATAATAATTATATTCAGCATGCATATACGCACCAGAGCCTTGATGCGGTGGACATGGCAGACGTTATCCGGGCCAAGGAAGGAAGGCAGCCCCCGGGAAAGATGTATTCTTTTATAAAGTCTGAACTTCTCCTGTATTCCTCGTACCGTTCTTCTGGAATTGAGATGAACTGCATAATATATATATATATATGTAATATATATATATATATAAATTAGTTGGCCATCGATATGATTTCTCGCAAAAAAATGATATACGATCAATCGAACGATCGATGTATGCGATGATGATTGGCAGGCACCTGGAGGACAAATAGGCCATCTTGAGCCAACAGAGACTCGCAGCAGCCAAAGAAATTGTCCATGTATTCATGACCAACTCCTTCAATCATCTCGCTGCACTCGCGAACAAGATGCCAGTCGGGTAATTATTTTTTTTAGCAGGAACAGTAGTGGAGCCTCTATGGTGTAATCTAATTAAAAATAGCCCGGTAAATAATTGACGGTTTTGCTATTTGTATGCTCTTTCTTCTTTTTTTCTTAAGTGAATCATGTGGTTTGTACGGAGATTAAGGTGTCATATGATTGTTGATCCAATGGATAAAAAGTTAAAACCAGTGACTTATATTACGCTTTACTAGAAAATTTTAGCCACCTTACGAGTAGAGAAAACCCTATTAATTAATACGTGCATAAATACGGTACGTACAATGCACTCCCTCAATTCAATCATCTATACTCATATCAGCAGTACTAGTACTTACCAAGATATGATCCTGTCATATTTACGGCAAGTTGGCATTTCACGGTAGTCACACAGCAGGAAAGTTACGTGGTCCTGACAAAGACAGCAGACATTATAGTTACTAGACAAACAGCACTTTTGTTTAGTTGTTATATATCTCAGGTTAATCTTTTAGGCCTTATTTAGGGGGTCACATTGTGGATCAAGAATTTGAACTAAAATTTCGATCTGTCCACGTGGATGAAATGGCATTGTGACCTAATGAAACAAAGCCTTAAAAGGGATCATAATTATTAAGTACAGTCTGAGACACTCCAAAAGCATGTCATATACTAAAATGTGTATGTGTAGTCAAACTATTTTAAGTTAGAATAAGTCTCCGCTTTACACTCCAGAACTATCAAAAAGGTCCGTTCAACACCCTAAAGTATGAAACCATTTATTCAACACCCTTATCTTGTAAAACCTGATTAAATCATCACACTCTGTATATAGTGGTTTGGCATATGGCTGTTTTGCTGATGTGGACCTTAGGATTTTTTGCCACATCGGCGTGCACATGTGGCACAGGTGCCCCAGGTTGATCACATTGGTGTCGTTTTTATGCCAAACCCTTCGTATGACACACCCAGATCGCTAACTCCCTCCTCGTTTGACGTTCATCCCCCGCCAGCTGTTGCATTGAAGGTGATGAAAATGGGAAGAATCAGAGCAGCACGGGACGGCATTGAGGTCAGTTGCAGCCACCCCTCTCCCTCCATGTGTTCAAGGTTGGAATGACATTCACGGGGAAGGAACAGCTAAAGAAAGCACTCATCAAATATGGTTTGGCCACTCATAAGCATTTCTCATTTCCCAGGGACGAGAAGAGTAGACTCAGGGCAAAGTGTATGTGGAGGAACTGCCCATGGGTGCCTCATGGCTGAAAGAATAGCAGAAGTGATTGGTTTCAGGTTGTGACTTACAATGACGTGTATAATTTCCCAGAGCGAAGAGACAACATGTTGGTTACAACAGCCACGATTGTCGACAAGTTTGAGAGGTATTTGAGGGCCAACCTTTATTGGAAAACTCATAGCCCGAAGCAAACCGTTCTTGAGGACATGTTTGCGGATGTCAGTGTATCGAAGTGCATGAGAGCAAAGGCAGTAGTGCATCAGAGATTGTTTTATGCAAGTGGGGAGTACTCAAAGGTGTTTAACTATGGGCTCGAATCTTCAAAAGCAACCACGGCAGCATAGTTTCTTTGATACTAGATTATGGTGGAGAGAGGCCAGCCTTCAAGAGAATGTAAGTGTGCTTTGATGCTTGCAAGAAGGGCATCCTTGTTGGCTGCAAGAAGGTGATTGGAATAGGTAGTTTCTTTTTCAAGGGAGCACGCAATGGTGAGTTGGTTTGTGTTATAGGTAGGGATGCCAATGTACAATCCAATATACCCTATAGCATGGGTAGTGGTTGTAAAGGACACCATATGAGCAAAACAGTCATGCCAAACCACTATAGGATGTGATTTAATCCCGTTTTAGAAAATGAGAGTATTAAATAATGGGTTTCATACTTTAAGGTGTTAAATGGACATTTTTGATAGATCAAGGATGTAAAGCGGACTTATTCCTTTTAAGTTTGATCAACAATGTCTCTGTGAGTATTTAGACGGAAAGTTTTCAAAACTATTTTAACTTTAATTTACCTGTAAACCGGCTTCTTTCACTTTGCTTTGGGCATATTTAAGTTGCTCCTCAGACAATGTAATCCCTGTGTATTTGCAGCCAGTTTGCTTCACCACTTCTATTGCTAGGCTGCCCCAACCGCTACCAATCTCAAGAACATGATGGTCCCGCTCCACTTTAGCCTTCGGTTATTACATATATATTTATCATCAGATCATGTACGTACGTATGCAAATAAGGAATCAATCCGTCTTACTAGTAGCCATTTTGAGACCAGAATGATGTGAAAGCTAGCTAGAGTGGAATCCTTAAAAAAAATATTAAAAAATAGAATATGTACGTACGTAGAGGAACTGTATATATTTGATTCCAATAAGAATGGGAACGGTACAACGGAAGAGTGGTAGCTACAACACACTTAATTATATCTGTTAATTTGTTATACGTCACCCAGAAATTTTTTAAATTAAGTCCTTGAGACACACACGTCAGTGAATTTTTTTTTGAAAAGAAGGCAAAGAGTGCGGATATGAAAACCAACAGGAACTCAAAAAAAGTCTTATTTGAGAGATCCGTTCCAGGTCAAAAACTACGTGGATGAGTCTAAATTTTGAACTAAAATCTCAGCCGACTGGGATTATGGCTCAGCCGCTTAAAGGGTATATAAGGATACAAATTCTCGATAGCATGTATGGAATCACCCCAAATTATATTAATATTACCTTGTCGATTAGAAGGCTAACTTTACGTAGCTGGGCCGCTTGTAAGCTTTCGTCCTCCTCCTGCATGCGTTAAGTAATATTAGGAGGCCATGCGTACATCATGCATCAAGAATCCACATTAGAGATAGCAGTGATCAATAGACAAATTAATTACCTTGAAAACGGCACAAGAGTAAGTCATCGATGGATCCAGGAAAAGCGAGAAGAACTTGTTGCTCTGCACGCAATTACATCAGACGTGTGTGTATATAATTTGTTAGCGATTCTTGCCCGCGCAACGTGCCGCTCAGGACTATTTTTCAAAAAATCCTCCTGAAGTTACATCCAGGTCCTCTAACAGTTGCACTTTTTTCCAACAAGACCACCCTCACTAAAAATTCTGAAATTGCATCTGGGTCTTTGTAGCCTTTTTTTTGCAAAAAGAGACCCCCAAAAATTTTGAAATTACATTTGGGTTCTCTTGCGGTTTTTTTGAAAAATAAGTGCCCATAGTTCGATTTTTTCCCAACAGACCCTCTAGAAAATTTTGAAATTACACCTAGGTCCTCTAATAGTTTTTTCATAAAGAGACCCATCCGAAAAAATTGAAAATTGAAATTACATCCAGGTCCTCTAACGATTTTCTTCAAAAAAAAGACCCCAAAAATTTCAGAATTACATTTGTAGATTCGCCAAAAACACCTACCTAGCCCATTTTTCAAATAGGTCCTCGTGATTTCGGGAAAATACGACCACATCAAAAATTACATCTAGGTCTTCTAGCGGTTTTTTGCAAAATAAAAAAAAGAACCCATAGTTTCGCAGATCCCTCGAAGACTCCTAGCTAGCCTGTTTTTCAAAGATTCCCTCGTGGTTTCGGGAAAATACGGCCACATCATCGGTTTTAGGAGAACTCTTACCGAGAATTCTAAAATTACGTCGAGATCCTCTCATCGATTGTTTTTTTGTAAAGAGACCTTGTGGTTCCGCAAAAAAATTGAGCCCAAGTCTGGACCATGCCTTTTTACAAAAAAAAACTCTAGGGTTCTAAAAAATCACCCTCGTGTGGCATCACGTGGTTGCGCTGCGTGGTGCCACGCATACGTATCTAGTGGTAATAATAACAAGTAGCGATCACTAGCATAGGAAAACCTATTTGTACATACATAGACGTAATATATCCGGCCGGAAGGGGGAAAGCTAGGCATTAGGAATGATGCTTGAATGAGGATTAGGGTACTACTGACCAGATCATAGTGCTGAGAGATGTTTCGGCGAGTTTGTGTGACAGTATTCTTCCTTGAGACGTGGCGCAAGAAATATTTAGCAGATGCAACCCCGGCTGTTAAAAGCAAGGGTGTCCACCAACCCCTGCCAATTAAATTTACCATACATACAGTTACATACATACAAGCTACTACTTCATTTTTAATTAAATACGAGGAATTTTGCGGGGAACCGAAACCTTTTACTGGCAACTCTGCTACTACTCTTTTGTGCTTCTCTGTTAGCAATGAGAATCTGCACAGAAATGGCACATGGATTTAACCTGAAAGTGAACTAGAAATATAGCACCACGAATCTGCCTGTCCCAATTAACCGGCTAGAATGTAGTTTATTAATTTATTTTATTTTATTTATTGAGACGAGCAGAATGTACGTGGTTTGGCGTACCAGGAAAAGATTGAGAAGTCCTTCTCTCTTATCAACAAAGGAAAAACTACCGTTAATATATGCATCTGCCAAACCTAGGTCTGCTTCGGTTGCAACCTGAAAAATGCATATCACATCAAGTATGTGGAGTGCAGTATATGTGCATCACCAGGCATTAATTCTTTCACATGAAGAAAGAGAAGAGAAGAGACGATACTTGAACCTTCCAATAGAAAAGGGGGTCATGAACTCTCAGGATAGATTTTAGATGGCATTCTTTGCCTACATCACCAAAACTGAACATGGTGCCTCCTTCTTCAAGCAAGCTACGCGTAGAACTAATCGAGTGAGAATCGATCGCATCAAGACATTGCGTATCCTTCAGTTGATGAAGAACTCAACTCACATCAAGTTACCGATGGATATGTATTTGTTGAGAAATCTTGCTACCAGAAGACGTGCCCCAGCCTCGGTCCATGACGGGACCATCTGCTTTGGGTTTTCCAGAAGGCCACTCTTGTTCCCAAGTATACCTTGAGCTGCAGCTTTCCCAGCCTGCACGCATGCATAGTTGATTTTACATGCATAAATATTTCATAGAGAGAAGAAATTGAGTAGACAGGTTGTGATCGAGTGCCTTAAGTCCGTCTTCATGGAAGCCATAACCTGTGATCCAAGACAAGAGACGTTTAATATATTCAGACCTAATTGAAATGCAGTAAAATTAAGTTGTAATCATCCTTACATGCCTTCACGCCATTTATGTTACCTTGATATGCCCCACAGTACCATATTCCTCTGGTTCCCTGGATGTGACGAAGCTCAAGAGAAGCCTTTGCAGCAGCAACGGACGGAACAGGATGGCTAGTGTTCCATTTGAGCAAGACATGCTCCGGGGCATGAGGAGGATTCAGTGTCACCAGGAAAGGACGTCTGCCGGTAGATTCTATGTTCTAGAGTTCCCAAGTAATTAAGCAAAGATATCACCAATGTATGTATGTATTGATCCATCGTCCATGCGTGCATTAATAATCGCAGTCGCAGCATGCATTGCCAGTCTGCCAGTGGCTGCTAATTAAGTTACCTGAAGCAGATTTAGCCAGTAGGTAACACAGACACCCCTGCTGGTTGTCCCCAGGAAGTTCCAGGCGCTCCACGCCGACGAATTCCGCGGCATCAAACTTTTATCGCAATGGAGGTATATATCACTGCAATGTCGAATGATGGATCAGGAGCCCGGCACACATAAATAAATAGGAGTACATGTATGTAGAGATCACTTTCATAAGGTATCACTAGCTGCAATGAGATGAGAATAGCAGGGGCAATACTTATGTGGGCATGGGTTACCTACCTGTGGACATACTGGAAAGCACCCAGAATTCTCAATTCCTCATGTGTTGCTTCAGCTCCGAGTATTTTTAGAGTATCAGGTGCATGCACACCAAATATGATTCTGTCGTACATCTCCTCCGAGCCATCAACCTCTGAGACTCTGTAACCTGCTGCCAGAAATTCGTGAATAATAATAACATGAGAGAGTACAAGAGCAGGGAAGGGGAAACACAAAATTAACAAAGAGCTTGGGGATTTGACGTGCTTGCAGGTGCAGTACCTCCATCAAAATGAGTTGAAACAGATCTGACTTGGCAGCTGGTTTTAACCTGACAACCCATGCTTTCCAGCTCTCCTCTTACCTGCATATATATGTATGCAGCAGATACATGCATCCGTTTTTGCAGATGACAGCTAGAGTACCGTGTAACAATTTATGCCATGCACGATCGAACTACAGTGATGCATGTGTGCCTACCTTGTTTACATACGAATGCGAACGATCCTTGACAGTGAGCCACTGGGGGCGACCGAACAGCTGAATAATTAATATTTGCATGCACGGTGGATCCAAAAGAAATTAAGAATTAGCAGCAGCAATGGGAAAAAAAACATGTAGATGAAGTTGGCATGCAGCACCTGGAGGAGGTGATGGTTACGGCAAAATGAGAGCACAAAGAAAGCAGAGAAGCCCAACACTCCTTGTGACGGACATGACCATATGCACGCACAGATTGGAATCTGAAGCACAGAACAGCGTGGTGAGGTATGGTACTGATACATACCGACAAGCAAGTAGCTATATATAATCAATGCTAGATTAGATTACGAGTAGTAAGTACAAGGTAAGCCTCTTGGAACAGCTGGGAATATCCATGCGACTGAATGAACTGCCCCAAAGTCTCGTTCCGGTCCAGATCAGGGTTGGTCTCATGGTCCTCCAGGTACCTGCATGCTCGGATTCAATTGATTCCAAATTAAGAATGGCTGCAATGCATATTTGTACACACACTAGTAACTAGTAGCTGGCTCACTGGAGAGCATCGTTCTTGAACTCGAGTATCTCGCGGATCATGCGCCAGAAACTGGGGCTGAGCGCGTTGCTCTTCTGCGCCAAGAGCCCTGCGATGCCGTTGCGGCTGCCCCACTCGCATCTGCCGCCGCCGTCCAGCTCCGTGCTCACCGAGAAGGACATGTCCGATCTCTCCATCTCCACCCCGAGCCCTTCAAACCACTCCATCATGTTTGGATATGTTACCTGCATGCCATCCATATAATTGCTTATGTCATTCTATATACTCCGTCTGATTCCAAATTTCAGTCGTTTTAGGGTTATATTTGACTGCATGCATTCATTCTAGGAAGGTGCCTATTTGAGAACGAATGGAGCACAATTAATTACTCCCTCCATCCTCAGATACATGTCAATCTATCTTTTAAATTAATTTATCCTCAGCTCTAGAGTACTTCCTCCATTCTGCAATATAAGTTCAAACCTATCATAAACACACAGACCAAATAAGCACTAAATCTAAGAAAAATTAGTGACTTTGGATCATTATACCCTATTAAAGAGCACACTACAACTGCTCAACTGAGTACTTTTTCTGCATTAAAGGAGGAGAATATGGTTAAAATATTGCAATAACCACACTTTGATTTCCTCGTGAGATGCCACTCTCTAAGATGATAGATTTATCTTGGGAAGAACGGAGTAATTAATATTAATTCCTGACAACATTAGGGCATGTACAATAAGATCACGTCAGCTGGCTCTTAGCCTGTACACATCATCTTTGGTCTATGTGAAAGAGTGAGAAAAGAGGAGAGAGAATAGAGCTGGCTCTTATTTAATAACCAGTTTTGCACGAAAGCATAGGTAGATTATTTATTTATGTACAAGAGAAAAGATAGTTATTGCACAACATCTAAAGACAATTTTTAGAGATAGTTATTGTACTAGCTAGCTTTTAGCTTATTATTAACCAGTAGTAAGCTTTACTATTGTACTTCTTATATTCTGGCAAGGACATAATTAGGACTGAATATATGATGCCTGAATGGAGCCTGCCTGCATTCCTTCCTGCCGCAGGTAGCCCTTCATTCCCAAATAATCACCGTTTCCCGTAGATAATTACAATCCATCCATTAATAATCACTGCTCCTTTCGTACTAGCTTGTTAATTAGGGTCCCCCTCTCTCTGCCTCCCTCCCAAAAACAAAATAACAAGCACTAGAAACAGGAACCAACAAAAATTCACCATTAGTCAATTTATGCCAAAAAAAAAAAAGAGGAAAAAGAATACCAATAGATACATGAGAAGAAATTAAGTTCCTTAACTTGCATGATAAACCTCGTTTCGTTACCTACTAATGCATATATGCATGCTATGTACGTGCTCGGTGTAATAAAACACGTGTTAATTCTATTTGCTTTTTGTGATATATATGTGTGATATGTGATGATTAATTTGAGAATAATATTTGTGATGAAATACAGTATTTGTGACAACAATATTTATGATAGAATAGTTTAGATGTGTGATGGTTAATTTTACAACAACACTTGTGATGAAATACAATATTTGTGACAATAATATTTATGATGGAATAATTTATTTGTGTAAGATCGAGGTAATGTATTTGGTTGGTTTTTTATTTGTAACAGGAGATGCAGCGCACGCAATAGGAGGTGCAATGCAGGCATGCGAGATACACTTTGCAACACAAGCATGCAAGACGAACGCACACTGTAGGTCAGGAAGAATCCGCACAGGTAACGCGTAGTCCGAGAGCAGCACGCGAGGTCGTAGTTGCAGCGACACGGGATGCGTGGAGATCTAAGCAAATGGACGAGCAGTGTAGTGTCCAGCGGGTCGTGCGAGCGAGCAAGTCATGTGAGAGCGGCAGGTGGGCTGTGTGCGTGTATGTGTGAATTTTAGACTATGTATGTATGTATTGGAATAGGTCATGTATAATTAGGCAAGTGTGTATGATGCATGCATGTTTTTAGGGTTAAGTGCCGCTATAAAAAGGCAGCGAGAGGCTGCTGTTGAGGATGGCGCGCAGAAGGAAAAAAAGAGAAGAGTTGGCGATGGTGACGCGAGGTAGGGCAAGGAAATCGCGGCAGTAACATGAAACGACAGAAAGAACAGAGTGCACGCCGCATGCAACAGAAAGAAAAGTGGAGAGAAGAGGAGAGAGAAAGAGATGAAAAGAAAGAAAAGAGAGGAAAAAGAGGAGAAAATTTAGGAGATTTTTTTTCAAGGTTGTACTTTCATAAAGGATCCTTGTATGTTCTTTAATGATAATCAGTGAGTATGGATTTCGATTTACTAATTCAATCTTTCGTGCAATTGATTTCTAGCTAGTGTGCATGTTTAATCTAGTTTTTCTTTCATGGTCTTTGATCAATTATTCTAGATTGATTCTTTAAGTTTAATTAATCATTATTTTGTTGATTTCCATAATTAATAAAAAAAGAAAAAAATTAGGTTTAGGTGTTAATCTGCACCAATTCACCCCTTTCTTGGTGCGTCTCGATTCTTCAATTTGTATGAGAGCAAGGTTGCTCTAGGTCATTTAACAATTAAGAGCAATTGCGCAAGTTGCATATTTTTCTACAACTAAACCTCACATTTTTAATGGTGATGATTATCCCTATTGGAGGGTTCATATGGAATCTTTCTTAAAATCTCTAGGATATGATTTATGGGAAATAGTAGCCACTAAATATGAAAAATCCAAAAGAATAGCTACTAAAGAAGAAAAGGATCAATATATTTTGAATCAAAAAGCCATGAGTTATTTTTACAGTGCTTTGTCTAGAGATGAATTTAATAGGATTTCTACATTGACCACTGCTTATGAAATTTGAAATTCTTTAGAGATAATTCATGAAGGGACAAATGAGGTTAAAAATGCTAAGATAGAGTTGTACACACGGGAGTATGAATTATTTAAGATGAACCCTGGGAAACAATAAAAGAATTTGGTACTTGATCCAGTGAAATGTAAATAAGCTTCTGCCCTAGGAAAAAATGCTCTCACATGAAGATCAATGTAGAAAATTGCTTAGGTCTCTTGATAAGAAAATTTGGCATGTTAAAGTGACTGCAATAAATGAGTATGAGGAATTTAGCTCTTTGAAATTAGATTCTTTAATTGGTTCCTTGATGACATATGAGATGAGCATTAATCAATTTAATAACGATGCTTCTAATGATACTCCCATTGCTTTAGCAACTGTTAAAGAGTAAAAGGATATTGATGATATGGGTTTTGATTAATTTTCCCTTTTGTCTAGAAGAGCAAACAATGCCTTAAGAATGAAATTTTCAAAAAATAATGAAAAAGGTTCTTGAAAAGGAAGAAGTGATCTTAGTGACATACAATGCTTTAAGTGTGATGAATTTGGTCATTTTAAAAGTGATTATCCCAAACTTGCTAACAAGAAGTCCAGCTCTTTTCGTAAAAGTAAATTTTTAGGTAAGAAGATGAAGTAGATACTTCATAAGGCATTGTTGAACATGACGGAGAAGTTTGATCTCATAAGTGACAGTGAAAAGGATGATCCATTGACATCTCTTGGGAAGGATGATGATATTGCTGATCTTTGCCTTGTGGGAAAGAAGATAGGTCAGGAGGATGATGATGATTATGAGGACATTGATGACGACAATTAGGTAACAAAATATGATATTTATGAAGATTTTCTTACACAAGAGAGAATTTCAAATGCCTTGATTAAGAAATTGAAATCATTAAAATTAGACTATGATAGGTTTCTTTCTACCACTAGCAAAAAAATGTGATAATTGTGACTCTTGTGTAGAATTGAAAAAGAAACTTGAAAAACCTTGCAAATCTTGTGAAGCTATGAAAACTCATCTTGAAAACATTACATGTAATGTATGTGAATTATATAAGAGTGAGAATGCATTGCTAAATCTAAGTCTTAACCTTGTGATAATTGTACTAATTTGCAAGAAGAAATTGATTCTTTGAAAATCCTATCAATTGAAAAATGTTCTAAGTTGGAAAAAGAAATTAAAATATTAACTAAAGAATTTTCAAGCAAAGGTCTCTCTGGCATAAAAAAACAAGATGATTGAACTTGAAAAAACGTCCTTACACTTTTTTATGTAATAGATGTCCTAATCTTGCTCAACAAAGTAATTTTCTGAAAATAACTTTGGAAAAAATGACAAATGGTAAGAAAAACTTGAATTTAATTTTGGATACATCAAAATTTTCATTTAAGAAGGAAGTCTTAGGATTTGATAAAAGTTCTATCTCACAACCAAGCACGTCAAAGGTTATTCAAAAAACACATGATTTTTATGATGGTGTCTCTATAAGAAAAATTCAAAATAGCATTGTGAAAAATATTATATTTGTGGAAAATTTGGGAATATTTCAATGAATTTATATGGTATTTTAGGTAAAAAAATTAGAATAATTATCAAGATGTAAAGTGCTAAAATTGCGGTAGGAATGGTTATACTGCTAGAAATTGTTTTTCATGTCCTAACCGTCATTATGTTGATAAACAAATGAATTTTCAGAGAAGAAAAAATATTGAGTTTGAAGTTTATAAGCCTAAAAAATAGCAAGCAACTTTGGGAATTACACATATATATAATGCATATCGAACTAGAAGCTCGGTTGAGTTAAATAGTGCTAAAATATTATGGATTTCCAAAAATTCTTTTAAAAACAACAAGGCATGAAAAGTGTGGGTACCTACACATTTTATCTCATTTTAGAATAAAGATAAAGGGCTTGGAAAATGATGGTTAATTGATTCAGGCTCCTCAAGACACATGACAGGAGCTAAAAGAAATGGTTTTCAAGTCTAGAAAGTACGATGAATGATAATTTTTTTTGGGCTATGCTTCGAATTTAAGAGCTTATTGAGTTTTTAATGTTAAAACTAACTGACTCAATAAGTCATATGATGTTACTTTTGATGAGTCTAGCCCTTATGCTAGAACTATTTTATAAAGTGCAGGTTTGCAAATGGTATAGAGTGGTGATAAGCCTATACCAACAAGAAATTTTGAACATGAAGATGATACAAATACAACGGAGAACATGTGAATTCTAAATGTGCGGTAGGTATCAAAGTGTCCCAATGGAGCCTCACTTGCAAGTCGTCAAGCGGATGACACTACGATATTTTAAAGGTAAATATGCTTTTGGCCTATGGTACTCTCATAACTCTTGTTTAGAACTTTTTGGTTATTCTGATGCTAATTTTGATGGTGATAAAATTGTTAGAACTAGTACCTATGGAGTATGTAAAATTGTTAGAACTAGTGCCTATAGAGTTTTCTTCGAGAACTACATGCAAATTACTTATTATTGTTATTGTTTTACTGTCTTTTCAATCCATTTACTGTATTCATTTGTAAATACTGCTTTACTGCAAAATAGCCATGTCAGCCAACCTTTGGAATAAGCCACGCATATGGTTATGTTAAAATTGCAATTTGTGCACAACTTGTTGAGTGCTTTATGTACTCACTCTTACCAACAACAAAATCACCAGTTGAAAAAGAATCTACGTCAGCTTTAGAGAAGGAGTATCAGAAGGAGACGAACGTTTAGAGTGCGAGCCTTGTCGGTTCCCTGTGGTATACTAAGGAGTTATCTACGTTTTTTTCTTTTCGATGTAGTTTAATTTGTTATCTTCAGGTTAGCCTTGAGAGGCTGAATCATGTAAGTCGACCATAAGGTCATTCAACAGGTTAATATTTAATATATGAAATATTTTTATTACGATTCCGTTGTGTATGATTGTAATATTTATCTATGTTGAGCTTGTGTGCACTAGTATGATCTTGAACTAGTACGGTATACACAGAGGGTTCGGATTTGCATATTTGGGTCTTAGCACACAACAAAGGAAGTGTGTATTATGGCAAAACGAAACGATCATATCTTGTGGGTAGAGTTGTACAACCTCCGCAGTGTGTGAAACTAATTGATTAGCCGTACCCATGGTCATAGGCATGCCAAGCATGCCATTCACGGACTAGACTATACATTTCGAAAATGATTTCAGAAAAGTGGTTTATAAGTGAAGAGAGTTCACAGAGGGAAATTCCGAATGAAACTCCGAGTTGGAGTCCATGTTGAAAATTTGATTAAAATTCGGTTTTATTATATCAATTACACATTGAATATTATTTATTGTATTTGAAATGTTGCTTTAAGCTCAAACTAACCATAATATGCCTTCATCTGTTTCCCTTGTATTAATACAATATTTACTGTGTGACTTGTGAGTACTTTTGTATACACCTTGCATTATCTGTTGTTTTATACGTTAATGACTAGGCCACTACCCCAGTCGATTGCCTGTGGCATATTTGTTGGGCCCTACTACTCCTTTTTGTTTTCCGCTGCTATATTTTTCAGTTGGCTTGCGAGCCATTTATGATGTAAAACCTTGATAATTGAATATATAAATTTTGTATGATATGTTGTGGTATCAATTTTGTTTACTGTATGTACTAGCTTTTCCTGGTCTAGTATAGTATACACATAAGATTTCAGAAGTGTTTTTCTGGGGTTTGACATAGCACATGCAACAAGAGGTGCAGCGCAGGCATGCGAGATACATGTTGCAGCGTAGGCGTGCGAGATGGATGCACATTGTTGATCGGGGAGAATCCGCGAAGGTGACGCATAGCCCAAAAGTAGTACGTGAGATCGCAGGAGCAGGCGCAGCACAAGAGGGACATAGGTGCAGCGAGAAGGGACATGTAGATGTCTACGCAGATGGACGACGCAGTGTAGCAGTCAACGGATTGTGTGAGTGAGTAAGCCACATGAGAGCTGCAGGTGGGTCATGAGCGTGTTTGTGTGAATTTTGGACTGTGTATGCATGTATTGGAACGGCCATGTGTAATTGGGCTAGATGTGTATGCATGTATAAATGTTTCTAGGGTTAAGAAGCTAGGGTTAAGAGCCATTGTAAAAAGGCAGCAAGAGGCTGGTGTTGAGGATGCACGTGGCAGATAAAAAGAGAAGAGTTGGTGGCGGAGACGCAATGTAGCGCAAGGAAACCACTGCAGTAGCAAGCTGAGAAGTAGCAGTTCCGTACAGGAAGGGAAAAACAAAGTGATGGTTTTTCTAGCTTTTTTGTATGTTTTATTAAATCTAGCCTTCTCCCACCGAAATTTACAAATCTAGTCTCCTCCATCGTGCTCCCGCACTCCCCCACTGCGGGAGCCGGTGTGCCGCGCACCGGGAGCACGGGAATGGGGCGGGCATGGGATTGGGGCAGGCGCGGGAGGTGGGCATGAGCACGAGAGGCCAGCGAGCATGAGGCAGGAGGCCTGCCACGACAGCTAGTTGTGGGAGGTAGTCTGCCACGGCCAGCGAGTGCGGGAGGCCACCTCTTGTAGCTAGGGAGCGTGGGAGCATGATGGAGGAGGCTATATTTGTAAATTCCGATGAGAAGTGGTTAGATTTGAGAAAAATAAAGTGAAGGAGACTAGAAAAATCATTACTTTAGAAAAATCAAACAAACGGTGGAAAGAACAGAGTGCACTTCGCATGCAACACAAAGAAAAGAGCAGAGAGACAAGAAAAGAGGACAGAGAAAGAGTAGAAAAGAAAGAAAAAGTGAGGAAAAAGAGGAGAAAAGTTTGAGAGAAATTGAAGAGATTTTTTAGTGTTGTGCTTTCCTATAAAAGGATCCTTGTGCGTGTTTTTTAGGATAATCAAATAGTATGGATTCCGATCTACTAATTCAAGTTTTCGTACAATTACTTTCTAGTATGCATGTTTAATATTGTTTTTCTATCATCGACTCGGATCAATATATTATTCTAGATTGATTCTTTAAGTTTGATCATTATTTTATTAATTTCCATAATTAGTAAAAACAGAACAAATAGGTTTATGTGTAAGTTTGCACTAATTCAGTCTCTCTTGGTGCGCCTCGATCCTTCAACACGTATGTGTGCCCATTCATGAAGCTAGTTAGAACTAGCTTAACCAGGAGCTCCCTCTGTTGTGAGCAAATAAATGGGAGTGAATACCGAGCTAGTCGAGTAAAATAATTAAGGTAGGCAGGCATGGATTACTAGTCGTCTAGCTCCAGTGACTCCCAAGTCTCAATATAAGAAAAAATCAGGGCTTAGAGAACAGAATACTGACATATGGCCAACAATGCTCATGTCGTCGTCGTCGCCGTGGTGGCCACGTGACATTGTAAGGAGATCACTGTCTGCACGTCATCGCACAACACCCACCAATTCGACTACCTAGTCCTAGCTATCTAATATGGTCGCCTCTTCTCCCTTACTCATCCCTTTTTCCCTTCCCTCAACCTCGTTAGTGTTTTAACGAATGAACGAACGGATGGATCCTCAACTTTAAGAGTACTTCTTCCATCCCGAAATATAAGTTCAAGCCTATCATAAACACAGACTAAATCTAAAAAACAATTAGTGTTTTTGACCATTCATACCAAATTAAAGGGCCGGCACACTAAAACCACTCAACTACTTTTTTTTTTATTAAAATAGGAATATAGAGTTAAAATAATGCAATAACCACACTTTGATTTCCTGGTGACTTATATTATGAGATGCCACTCACTAGGACGATAGGGTTTTACTGGAACGGAGAGAGTAATTAATATTAATTCCTGACAACATTATATATTCAAGCGAGGACTTAATTATGACCGAATATATGATGCCTGAATGCAGCCTCGCAGACTTCCTACAGCGGTAGTCCTTCGTTCCGAATACTCGCTGTTTCATGAAGATAATTGCAAATTTGCAATGCATCTGTCACTATTAAACCAATCGATGTGTTCCTTCGTACTAGCAGCATTGCTTTGCCCTTTCCCCGTGAAGAACAGGTAGCAGCTTGTTAATTAGGTCACCCCTCTCTCTCCCAAAAAAATACAAAAAGATAGTAACAAGTAACAGGACATTATAAAACACAAACCAAAAAAATTCTCCATTAGTTAATTGATGCCTAAAAAGTAAGAGGAAAAAGAATGCCAAGAGATACATGAGAAGAAATCAAGATCCTTATCTTGCATGATATACTAGAGTCCATGCTACTATGTACGTGCTCTCGGTGTACTACAACACATGTTTATGCGCGCGTCCATGAAGCTAGATAGAACTAGATTAATTAGGGGATACTCCATATAGCTAGGATGAATGAAGAAATATGCAACCTAGCTGAAATTAAGAAGAAGAAGAAGGGTATAAATTAATTAAACAACCCACCACCGGTTGAAGACCATGAAGCCGAGGTCGAGATGGACGGCGCCATTATCGATGGCCACGGTCCTAGCATGCCCGCCGAGATAGTCCTCCTTCTCGTACACTGTCACTCGCGCTCTTTCGCTCCTTGCCAACTCGTGTGCGACCGCCAACCCGTTTACCCCAGCACCCACCACAGCCACTCATCTTCTCACCTCTCTCTCTACTCTCGGGTCACTAGTCCGGAGCCTCTCACTCTAGTCCCCCTGATATGCAGAGAGTAGACGGGTAATGCAGCGTGGTGAAGACAGACATGGACTTTTCTGGTAGCACGCGCAGGTATTTGTTCACTGCCACAGATTCCTTCATCCTGTCGCCGAGAGAAGTAATCTGATTATACAATGAAGTAAGCTTACCGCTGAACTCGTCTACCGACTGGGTTTCTCCCATCTGAAGATTCTCAAACTCGTTCCGTAGATTTTGTAGTTGCACTTCCTTCGCGAGGTCAACTCCCACGTGCATCTTCTGAAGCGTTAGCCATGCTTCACGTGTTATCTCCTTCCCGATAAGTTAGTGCATTATCAAATCTAGTACCGATTGATAGATCGTAACAAGTGCAGCCTAATCTATCCTGTTATCTTTCACAGTTTTTTCTTTTGGATCGACTGCACCCTAGACACCTTGAGCGCGTAAGATTGTCTTCATCTTTATTGCTCATACCGGATAATTGTCAATCCTCAAAAGAGGATATTAAAGGGATATAGACCACTCCGCACTTTGCCTTGCTATATTTGTCTGGGCGAGTCTTTGTTTTCGCTACTGCGCCTTGTGCCCTCGACGCCACGAAGCTCCAACTGTTGCCTCTGTGCTACTGCTCACGTGATGATTAGCCTTTTGGGCGGTGTCTTGGACTTCAATTCTTTTCGGTACATGTATTACGTGGCTGGCAAAACCAGGAGGGAGCTTAGCTTTTGTTGCCGCCGGGATCGGTTTGTACTGCTGCTCCACGTACCGCGCATGACTTTTCTTTTCTCACGCGACCCTGCGCTCATGGGAGACGTGCTCTCCGTCGAGATGAAGTCCGTGACCGCCTCGGAATTTAGCGTCGGCTTGATGGTTTGCTCTGACGCACGCGCCTCGCTACCTTTACGCCTCGGGAAGAGCCTTCGAGAAAGAACCCGACGATCTTCAATAGCCTCGCTCTGATTTCTTCCTTGCGTCATGTCCGGCCACGGAGTCGCTTCCCTCTCCTTATTGCGCCGTCGCGACACTCTTCTATTCGATCGATCTACCGTGCTCTTATATTTGTTAGAACAGATCACTAATAAAGAGAAAATTTTTCAAAGTATTTTACCTTTCTGTTTCAACACCGGAACGAGCACACTAAAACCACTCAACTACTTTTTTATTAAAATAGGAGTATAGATTTAAAATAATGCAATAGCCACACTTTAATTTCCTCGTGACTTATATTATCAGATGCCACTCACTAGGACGATAGGCTTTTATTGGAACAGACAGAGTAGTTAATATTAATTCCTAACAACATTATATTCAAGCGAGGACTTAATTACGACCGAATATATGATGCCTGAATGGAGCCTCGCAGACTTCCTGCAGCAGTAGTCCTTCATTCCGAATACTCACTGTTTCATGAAGATAATTGCAATGCATCTATCACTATTCAACCAATCGATGTGTTCCTATTGTACTAGCAGTATAGCTTTGCCTTTTTCCCGTGAAGAATAGGTAGCAGCTTGTTAGGCCCCTCCTCTCTCCCAAAAAAAATACAAAAAGATAGTAACAAGTAATAGGACATCATAAAACAGAAACAAAAAAAATTCTTCATTGGTTAATTGATACCTAAAAAGGAAGAGGAAAAAGAATACCAAGAGATACATGAGAAGAAATTAAGATCCTTAACTCGCATGATATACTAGACTCCATGCTACTATGTACGTACTCGGTGTATTATAACACATGTTTATGCACACGTCCATGAAGCTAGATAGAACTAGATTAATTAGGAGATATTCTATATAGCTAGGATGAATGAAGAAATATGCAACCTAGCTGAAATTAAGAAGAACAAGGGTATAAATTAATTGAACAACCCACCCGATTGAAAACCATGAAGCCGAGGTCGAGATGGACGGCGCCGTTATCGACGGCCACGGTCCTGGCATGCCCGCCGAGATAGTCCTCCTTCTCATACACTGTCACTCGTGCTCTTTCGCTCCTCGCCAACTCGTGTGCAGCCGCCAACCCGCTTACCCCAGCACCCACCACAGCCACTCTCATCTTCTCACCTCTCTCTCTCTCTCCTCTCAGGTCACTACTCTGGAGCCTGTCACTCTAGTTTCCCCCTGATATGCAGAGAGTAGATGGGTAATGCAGCTGACAGCCTACCAGCAGGCGAGGATGATGGATCGAGCTAAAAGAGGTAAGGCTGAGGGTCTAGACCGTATATAATTGCTATCCACACTCATCTTCTCGTGTGTCTCTCTCTCCTCACGGTCAAGAATTCTGAGCCACTCACTAGAACGATAGACTTATATTGGAACAGAGAGAGGAATAATTGCACTGCATTTGTCACTATTCAGCCAATCGGTGTGTTCCTTTCGTACTAGCTGCGAAGGTTTGCCCATTTCCCGTGAAGAACAGGTAGCAACTTGTTAGGGTCCCCCTCCCCCTCTCTGGTCCCCTCCCTGCTGCTCACTTGATGATTAGCCTTTTGGTCTGTGTCTTGAACTTCCGTTCTTCTCTGTACATGTATTACGTGGCTGGCAAAACCAGGAGGGAGCTTAGCTTTTGTTGCCGCCGGGATCGGTTTGTACTGCTGCTCCACGTACCGCGCTTTTCTTTTCTTTTCTCACGCGACCCTGCGCTCATGGGAGACGTGCTCTCCGTCGAGATGAAGTCCGTGACCGCCTCGGAATTTAGCGTCGGCTTGATGGTTTGCTCTGTCGCACGCGCCTCGCTACCTTTATGCCTCGGGAAGAGCCTTCACGGCCCTGCCGAAAGAACCCGACGATCTTCAATAGCCTCGCTCTGATTTCTTCCTTGCGTCGTGTCCGGCCACGGAGTCGCTTCCCTCTGGTTGCTGCGCCGTCGCCAGACTTTTCTTAGATCATCTCAGGTACTCTCATATCAATTGTTAGAATAAAGCGAGATAAACTAGAGTCCATGCCACTATGTACCTGATCGGTGTACTATAACACATGTTTGTGCGCACGCCCATAAAGCTAGATACAACCAGATTAATTAGGAGATACTCCATATAGCTAGGATGAACCAAGAAATAAGCAAGCTAGCTGAAATTAAGAAGAAGGGTATAAATTAATTAAACAACCCACCCAGTTAAAGACCACGAAGCCGAGGTCGAGATGGACGGTGCCGTTATCGACAGCCACGGTCCTGGCATGCCTGTCGAGATAGTCATCCTTCTCGTACACTGTCACTCGCACTCCATCGCTCCTCGCCAACTCGTGTGCGGCCGCTAGTGTAACATCTCAAAAATTTTCAGAATAGAAAAAATGAAAATTTAAAATTTAAAAATAGAATTGAATGAAAATTTCATCTGAAACCAAAATTTTTATTTGAAATATCATCATTCTCTTCATTTTCTTGTATCTTAACCTAAAAAGAAAAGTATAAGTTACTATATTAAGATTTTTCATCCAAAATAAACAAACCTTAAAAATGAGTAAAATATAAATATTATTTAGAAATTCCATATTTTCAGAATTTTCTTGAATTCTGGTTTTTAAGAAAATAGTTTATATAAAACGTTTTCTTCTACTCTATAACACAGAGTCCAAAATCACTTAAGAGATAAAATCTAGAAAAATTCAAATAAATACCAAATCATCCCCTGGTCATCTCCAAAAATTTTCAAAGACATGTGAACTAATTTTCTGTTGAAAATAAATCAAAAGTAGAGTTAATTTAAAATGATATTATCATTGTCTGAATTTTATAAAAATAAATATAAATGATAATCATCTTAAATTTTTATGGTACCTCCTAATAATCATCTGGGTTATCCATAAAAAGTTTCATATAAAACTAAGCTTATTTCTTGTATAGGAAAAATAAAAAATTATTAAAACTAATCAAATTTGAGGATTTACTGTTCAAAAACCACAGAAGGGAATAGGATGAAACCAAATTAAATGGAAACTACATGCCCTGGTCTATCTACACAAAAAATTGCAAGAGTTTTCAATCATTCTATCGCTGTCAATTAGCCTGCCCAACCTCTATAATCAAAATGGGATATAATCGGGTTCAACTGCATTCGGCAGCTAATGTACTCGATGAAGCCACTTGTGTTGTCACTATCAGAGGACCCCTTCCCGGCCTGGGCTCACTAGCCAGCCACCTCCACCTCTCCTCCTCTCCTTCCCTCTCTTCCTCCTCTCTGTCCCACCACGCAGCGACGCCATATTGCTTTGCCCAACCGCACTGCCGCGACAGCTCGCGCCTCCCTCGACCACGTCTTTGCCGCAGCAGACCTTCGGTGCCACGCGGCTCAGCCGACTGACCTCGCGACCTCCGTTGCCCACTCCGCCACCTGCTCAGCTGCTTTGCATTTAAGCCTGCTTGCGTCGTCCACCTACTGCCCAGCTCGCTATTGTCTCTCCCTTGCTGAATCCGCGAGAGCAAGGAGGCAGGCGAGCGTGCTCGCATAAACGCTGAGACCGGGTGAGTTCCTCCACGAGAACCATGTTACTGCAGCCTTCGAGTTTATTCCCCAACGTGATCCTTCAACTCCATTGCAGCTCAGGCCGTGTACTCGGCTTTGGCGCCTGCCACTTCCAGCGGGATCAAGCTCAGTCCGGAGGACACTCCGGCTGCCACAATGAGCTGCGCTCGGTTCTTGTGCATGAGCTCCGAGTAATGTCTAACAGCTTTCCACTCTTTGCCGTGCCAAGCTCCGACGTCCCGTCCTCCCCAGCTCGGCCGAGTCCCTGTGTTGCTTCCTCGTCCCCTCCAACAGCCATTCCCGTGTGAGCATCCAAGTCTAGCATCGTCCTTGTCAAAACTCGATTGCCATTCCAGCGAAGCTCTAGGGTAAGTGAGCGTAAGCTTCAAATAATTTCGTATGTAGCCTTATCAAAAGTAACATGTTGGCCTAGTGGTACAGCCGTAACATTTGAGCCTACAGGTCCTGAGTTCGAATCTGAGTTTTGCATTTTAAATTTTTTCCTTTTTGCCCCTGTGAATCAAACCTTCATATCTTTTGCTAGAAGTATCCAAATGCAGCAAACTTAGTTTCTAAATTTGAATTACGAAATAAGTATTTGGATTATGCAATGAAAGTTCACAGGTTACATGCAGTAAAATCATTCAATCTGAGTTTGAACAAAAGTCCCTCTTTAGGTGTTATGAAGAAACTCTGCAATCCCTAATTCCAAAAATCATGGAATAAATCACATAGGTTCCTGCAACCTTAGATTCTCTATTTCTATAAAAACATTTAGATTTGAATATATTTTGAATCAAAAATTGAGTATATAAAGCCTTACTAACAAACAAGATTCAAAAGTTTAAAATATGAACCAAATGAATTCAAATTTGGGTAAAACCAGTTTAGATACATTCCTGAGACCTCAAGGATCCTAAATATACAAAAATATTTATTTCTAAACCTGAGTTTGTATTATTTAAATTCAAATTTGAAATAAACCTTGATATGGTCTTTATACAAAATTTGAAAGACCCTAGATGCTAAAATGATGAAATTATTTTCTTATGCTCCTGAGACCCTAATAACCCATCTATGCAAAAATATATAGATTAGAACCTAGTTTAATTTAAATTTGAAAAAGAATTGTATTTCAATGCATAGAGACCAAAATAGCTAAGACTTGGAACAAATGAGTTAGAACCTTGGTAAAATCAATTCTTAAGCTTAGTAAGGACAATAGCAACCTTTGATATGCAAAAGAATTTCATGTTTAGTTTAAATCCAGTTTTATAAATAAATTGTTCTCTATGTACAAAGGAAAAGGATATAAGCAAAATGTCACAAACAAAGGATGCTATATGTGAGGTCGGTTTTGAATCATCCTATAGGTCCATATAATCTATTCATGGTGAAATAATTAACAATTAACTTACGATGAGCCAAGTTCCTAAGTAGCTATACTTGTTATATACAAAAGCTGGAATATAGATAGCTCCTATGAATGGATGGTAATATACGAAAAGTTAGTTCCTAAAAGACCTGCATGACCAGGACACTTAATATAGTAACACTCATTGTAACCAATCATAGTATGCACTTAGCCCTTTTAATCAAAATATGATTTTATATACTAGAGATGTATACTTAAGGATTCAAGTTCAAGCAAACGAAATGAAATAACTAAATATTAGGTCATGAAGGGCTGGTTTCACAATGTTCCTAAAGTCAAGATCTTGTTAGTCGGCAAAAAGAACTAATTTGAATTAAGTCCATAATAGGCCCTAATATTCATTTATGTGAAAAATGTCGCGGATAAAAGTGAAATGTCACGGAACTAACTTTAAAACACTCTTAGAGACATCCCCTACTAATGCATGAAAAATGGTTAGAATATCCTATAAGGTGCAGTTGCAAACTTAAAAAGAAAACTGAACCTCAATCGCGTAAACTTTATGATCACTTAAGCCTTTTTGGTAGCCCGTAAAATAACATGTTTAAATGAGAAATTATGGGGGAATAGCCCAGAAACATCCTTTGATATAAGTACTACTAGAATCTGGAAAAAATATCTTATTTAAAACTTGCATTGCATCTAAATCCTGCCAAAACAAACACCTTAAATGATCACTAGTTGCACAGATTCTAAAACACCTAATCCTTTTCGGCGGTTCGTAAAGCAACTCATCTAAACACAAATTTTGAGAAGAAGAGTCCAGAAACACAATTTGGTGGACAACCATATTGAAGGACCGAGATGGCGAACAGAGGGGGGGTGAATGGTCGCAAATAAAAATTCCCCCAAAATACTCCAACAAAAAACCTCGACAAGATCGCTCAAAGGAAATTGTGAAAAACCCGAAAAACTAGACAACTATGTGTACCCCAAACTTGCATGGATAAGTACCATAAAATATGTGGGGATTTTTGAGTCACAATCCTGGTTGTCTAGTGTCCAAGATAAAGAGGAATCAATTCAAACTCTTGCTTTTAGAAAGGACATCAATTCAAATCACAAAAGTCACTTTCAGAAAAGCAAAAGCAGAATTTTCAGAACTTGTCCTCAATTTGCACAGGAGGTTGGTGGGTTTCTGTAGCTCAGACAATTCTGAGAATGTTTCTCCCTATGAGCATCAGAGTCGTGAAGAACTCCACCAAATTTCTCCTCAAAAAGCCTTACAAAAAAAACAGGAAAAATCTAAGAACACAGTATGCTCAAGAACTTCGAGCAGAAAGTTTGGGGCTCGGTTTTCACCTCATGGCGCCCAAACGGTGCAACAAGTGAACTCCAAAATTTTTCTGCAGGTGTATATCACAGTCCCACACCTCTTCCAACAAGAATCACTCAAAAAGGATTTTTCTAGATTTTTACAAAAATCAAAAACTGACTACTGCGCGAAGAACAAGTTCTGAACAAAGTTGGAACTTGAAAGAAAAGATGTTCTCTACTCAATCCAAGAGTGCAAAAGAGATATAAAACCATATGAACACACTCAAAACATCCAAGATCAGCAGCATTTAGAAGTAGGGGAGGCAAATCCAAATTACTTGAAAGTAAATTGCGGGAATGTAATTGCGGGAAAGTAAATGCTGAATTTAAATTGCGTAAAGTAAAGACATAATGTAAATGCGCAAAATAAATTCAGAGGTGGATGGATAAAACTTTCATTTCTGGAAGGGGTGGTAACAAAGCCTCACATTCTGTGGGCAAAGCTCAAATGAGCATCAAAAACCTCAACACCTTCAAGGGAAGGAGGCTACCCCTCCACCCCTATTTGTACTACTCTTGGACCACCTACCACCCTTGGATGAGTCCCTCAACCCTAGAGCACTCATCTAAGGGCTAGGATTAACCCACACACACAGCCATGCAAGGGCTAACCCAAAACCCACACACATACCGGGTTTTCTTGCACGGTTCTCAAAGCATACTACCTAGACCCGCTAACCTATCAACTAGACCTCAATCCGACGGCCCTCATTGATCCACGCGGCATCTAGCTAGCATCAACTCCTTTCCTTGTCTTCTTGACTTGCCCGGACTCCGTCTCCGATCATCTTCCGGCGATCTCCCAACCGTCTAGACCTCCGACGCTCCTCGCCTAGTCCCGGTCATCCTTCGCCTCACCATGACCTAGCACCGTCGCCCTGCAACCATCAAAGACAAGGAAACTCCTCACATAGCAATGCCCACAATGATGTGCAATAAACCATCCAACTCATCACTACCGCGTCCATACGACCGGTACTGCCACTCCTGGCAGAGACAACTCAAATTGCTTCATTTTGAAAATCAATTCAAATCAAACTCAAACTTGAGCACACCTTGCTCAAATAAAGTCAAATACTCATCACAAACATGGATGGACCTCCACATGGTCCTTCAATCTCCCCCTTGATGAGTATATTGACAAATCACACAAAAGGCATAAATTTGAGTTTGAAGAAAATGAAGAAGAAAGCAATTTTTAGTTGCAAAGTCACACTTTGTCCAAAGATAGAAATTAGAACCATGACCAAGTTGACGAAGAGGAATTTAGATTTTAGAGTTAAATTTAAGAAAGAACAAGTTTTCAACAAAAACTCTAAAATCCAACTAAACATGTCAAATGTGATTATGAGATTATGATCCAACAGAAGTAGTAGCTTTGCTTTACAAACACGATGTATTCCAAGTTCATCCCAAGTGCAATGGGAAGCGGTCTTGTGAATGCAAGGTGTTGAGTCATATGTGCACAAGAAGAGTCAATTTTGTTTAATTTTCATTTTTTTTGCACAATGATTCATGAGCAATTGAAGGACTCTAGCATGGATCAAACTAGTTTCACCCAAGTTGCTATAGGGACTCTAGAGAATTCCTAAATTTCTCAAATTATAGCACAAACCTCTAGAGAAGAAACCTAGCAAGTAAAAGCAACAAGTTTCATCAAGTTTTTCATTTAAGGCTTATTTCATTTCTAAGCTTAACAAGTTAAATGAACTTGGACATACCTAAGCTAGTGATTTTCTTCAAATGATGTAGCATGGTGTATAACATGAAGAAGAAATCAATTGCATAATAGACAAAGCTCATAAAACAGAAAATGCAGTCTAAATGCAATGCATGAACAGATTCCCAAACTCCCCCTCAACAAATGAATCAATTTTAAGCTCAAATCTGGTTAAAGTTGAGTTATTATCAAGATTAGGCACAAAGAAAAACCGAATGAACTCAATAATAACCAGAAAAACAGAATGAGGAGAAGAAGTCGAGAAACTGCAAAACTGGATGGCTATAGAGCATAGAAAAGATATAAGAGACTCACTATGGCTTAGACTCGCTCTTATCTTCCCAGTGACTGACATAGAGAAGCTGACTCTAGATCCCATCTAAGGAGTGCACACAGACCCTGTCTACCCAGGAGGCCCAATACCTGTTAGAATTATAAGACCGTGAGGGAACTCAACCTAGAGAGAAGAGAGAACAGCTAATCACGCATGATGGCAACCTAAAGCACAAGATAAGAGGTCCATGGAAGGCATGCCAGAAGTCTAAGTGAGTGAACTCAACTCAAGAAAACAAGCCCAAAGTCACCCAAAAGAAACACAAAGAAAAGAAAAGCTAAGCTGGAAGAAAACATATAATACATAATATACAAACCAGCTCCCCCTCACGAAAGGTCGTAAGGGCTCATAAACCCAAGCTCAAATCCCCCTGAACACACTCTACTACCCTTGAGGCACAGTCTAAAACTCTCACCTCACAAGAGATAGGTAGAAAGCTAGAGGAAAAGAGATAAGATCTAAAACCACATGGTCTCTAAGGAGCAAGACGGCTCAAGGTAAAAAGCAACCTAACTATGCTAGAAGTCCAACCAAAAGACTCTAGACAAACAGGACACAAGCTCTACCTACAAAAGAACCACAACCTCCTAAGAGACCCATCACTATCATCAACATTTTCAGAGGTACTTACCTACTGCAGTGTAGTGCAAGTAGTAGCAAATGACCTGAAGTGGATCCAAAAAGCAGAGGAAGAAGACTTAGAGATATCCCTAGGATGATGGTCTCCTCACCAGAAAGCCTACACACATGCATCCAACAAATCTATGCTTTCGAAACTGGGGTTAGGCAGATCCAGTTCCTAGTCATGAATGGACAAGACACAGGAAAAATGTGGCAAACGATCATCTAGAGTATGAACATGATGCAGAAGGTAATGTAAGATCATGTATCACAACCAAGCTAAAGATAGCATCAAGATCCATATATCCATAGACAGCAGTGAAAACATATCCACATGATAAACAACAGCAAGGTGCATCATAGCACTGTCATGCTGGCAGAAGAAGCTAAGCAAGGTGCATCACAGCAACAAAATGCTAGCAGGGATCATGTGCAAGCCTAGAAATACATGGATCAAGATACTACCCTAAACATGGCAATGAGCATGTAAATGAAGAAAAACCACAATGAAGCACAACAACATGCTACTAGATATAACATGAGCAAGATGAATGAAGACAACCAAAGAGGATCATGCATAAAACAAACCAATTAGCAACATCAAGATCCATTTATCCATAGTCTCAATAACAATATTTACATGCTGCAAAAAGGCCCGTCAAAAGAAGACCAAACAAAAGGTCATGAGGACACAGGCAGCATGAAAGTAAATGGCGACCATGGACACAAAGATGAGAAGCTATTTATGGCAACACTCTATGCATGATGATGAATACATGCCATGAATGAAGAACACAAGCTTATGCAAAATAGGTATGAAGCATATAAGCATGAAGGACAATAAAAGGTGATCATGAACAATATAAGTCATACAGCGGCAGCTAGATCATATGACCCTAACCTCATGAAAGGCACTCACATGTAGCACAAAGTCTGACAAACAAAGTCTAAACAAAGCTAATCATGAATGTAATAGAAAATCAGGGTCATATAACCTACATACTACTCATGACAAAATAAAGTAAATGATATATAGCACGTGCCCATAGTTAATACAAATGCTCATACCAAATGAAAAATATCATGGACAGGATAAAAACAAGAAAATCACATGCTGGGAAAAAGCTCATGAATTTAGGATATAATACGTGAAGCACAAAGATGGTTGGGGAAAACATGCTATGGCACAAAACAAGACAGATAAAAACTAACAAGACCTAGCAAAGTACATATAATACACATGGGAGCAAGAGCAATCACAACATGTCATGAAAATGATGATCACAAGTATAACCGACATGAGGGTATGAGATAGCTCACCATGGAAGTGGAAGTCCCCAATGCTGTTATCATGAAGCTCAACACTTGTGGAGCGAGACACGAGGCAAACAAAGTTGAAAGTACATGCAGGTTAGCATGATGCTCATGATGGTCATGCAGGAAGATCCAATCCTCTAGAGACAAGCCGCAAAGGCCAACTCGGAATTCACATCGAGTGCCAACATTGAAAAGCGACAAAACGATCCTAGATGAGATTAGTAAGGATCAACATGACCAACATACTTACCTGCAACTCTTCCCGTGAGTGGGTACCTCGAGGAAAAACGAGGTCCACTACTTATGCACGGCGAAGATGATGCCTCAGGACAACTCATGGACTAAGAATCGAACTAAGAAAGGACAAGTCCACAAGATGACCCAAATCCACTCCACTAGGCAGTGATCACATCCTCAAGCTAGCCTCAAGCGACTGACGCCATGAGAAAGGCAAAAGGCACTTAAAAGCATCATCGCATAGACATGACACAAGGAATTGACACAAGAGGAAAGATGACTCGATCGGGATAGAGTGAAGACTTGGGGACCCAATCTCAACCACTCGACGCCTCAGTACCACCATCAAGAAGACTGGACTCGAGTGTCTCTCTGACGTTTAACCCTAACAAGGTCAGTAGCAACTCTAGTAGATGTTCTAGGAGATGAAACTGGGTTGGCCTGCCGTGGTGCAAAAGCCGAACCACCCCAGTGAAGCTGCCTAAAACTCCTACCAGAAAACGCCTCGCACCGCTGATATCTACCTCGATGAGAAAAACGAGGAATATCAAGAGGACGGCGGAAAGACTGACTACGAACAGCTCCAAGACTAAAACTCGAAGAACCAGCATGAAAACTGAGTCCTGGACGCTGCCCAAAAACAGGCGACTCTCTAACCTATCTAGAAGTAGTGTGTATCTTAGGAGCACTCAAAGTCTGAGAATGACCCTGAATACCCCTAAGAGCAGCAACACGCTCACGCCGAGTGATCTTGGCGCGCCTGAAGCAGAAATCTACTAGGTGACCATCCTTCTTACAGAAGGTGCATGTGTACTTCGCCTTGCTAGAGACAGAAGCAATAGGAGTAACACCCTTCTGGTCAGAAGTCCTATGGACAACCCCAGCAGACCTAAACTTGGTGGTGCTCACTCTGGGAGCTACCACAATCTCACCACTCTTGGAGCCGCGCACAATGGTGGGAGGATGCGCCGGCGTGCTCAAGGATCAAATCCTAGACCTTGATTGAATCTACTAATCTTGGATTGGTCTAGAATAAGATTGAGCTTCTTCTTGCCTCCAACAAACTTCTCGAGAGTGCTCATAAGATACTGGCAATCTCGGAAGAAAGAAGCACAAGAAGAACAGGGGGAAGGAGAGGAAGAAGAAGAACCAGAAAGAGAAGATCTCTCAGCACGTGCTTTTTGTTCCCTTAGCACGACTGCCTCAATCTTGAGGGCCTCACAAGAAACGCAAGGAGCATCTCTAATCCTAAGGGTTTGGTCTTTTAACTTCTTCTTAAGCTCGACATGGATTTGATCCACATCATCCATAACCCCAACACACAGCAAGCAACCAGTTTGTGACTTAACTAGTAAATCCTTAGCAAGTTGATCACACTTGACATTCAAAGCATCATTGTCAAGTTTTAGTTGCTTACAGCCCTCACATGTGCTGACTGGGTCCTTAGAAGCATGCAATTCAAGTTCATCATTTCTAGCAGAAAGCTTTCTAAGGTGTTCGCTCATGTCATCAATTTCGGCAAGCAATTTAGGGCAATTAGCACATGATGGAGTGGAGTGAGCATGAAGAAAACTAGCCTCAACAGGAATAGCATCAATAGAACTAGTGCTAGCATTCTTCAACCTAAGACCATCAAGTTCATCAAGCACACTATCATGTATGGTCCTTAGGTTCTCCAACTCCACAAGAATAGCATCACACAAAGAGCAATCATCAGTGACTCGGGAGGGAGAAGATCTAAGTGAAGCTAACTCCCGAGTCAAGGTACCTACTTCCTTCTCAAGCTCCGTACACCTAGCTCTAGCTCTAGCATAAAATTTTCCTAATTTGCAGAAAGCTTCGTTGAGCTGGTCATAGGAGGGTACCTCATCCGAGTCGCTGTAGAGCTCGGAGTCGCTGATGTCGTTGGTGTCGGCCATGAAGCACATGCCGGAGAAGTCATCGCCGCCCTTCTTCTCTTGCGGATCATCCTCGCCTGTCGCTCCATGTCTCCGTGTCGGAGAGGTTGATGTCGTCAAGCGCGCGAGGACGCGGTGGAAGAGCTTCTTGTTCTTGGAGAAGTTGCGGTACTTCTTCTCGTGCGCGCCGTTCACGAACCGGAGGCTTCTTGTTGCGATTCTTGTCGGTGTAGTCGTTCTTGCCCGAACCGCCAATGTCGTTCTTGCCCTTCTCTAGCTTGGGATGAGTTCGCCGAATGTGGGTGGGGCCACCACACTCAAGCGGTGATCATGCCACCTCTCTTCCTCTCTCTCACCCTCTTGTATGCATGAGAAAACTTATGGCGAGAAGAGCAAGCTCATTTTCCGAAATTTTTCCAGCTTGGTCATCGCTTAGCTTGCAAAGGGCGGAAAGAGAGAAACCAATAGAAGTATCAGAAGAAGAAGATCCAATGGGATCGGTGACCAAAGCCATCGACTGAGATTTCATCTTCCGAGAGACGACATCGATCTCATGAGCCTTGAGGCGGGAATAAAGCCCGTCAAGAGTTAGAGTCGATAAGTCGGTGGTGTCCTTGATGGTGGTCACCTTCATCTCCCAAACCCGAAGGTCGAGTGCGGTCAAGAAATGCCGAGCATTGTCCGAGTCAGGGTATATGCAACCAACTGCTCGGAGGTCACTCAAAATCTTTGTAAACCGACCAAAACACTCGTCGAGACTCTCACCAGCGGGTTGATCAAACTTGTTGTACTCGCGCTTGAACTGGTCCTGCCTCACAGTCTTGATTTGAGTAGAGCCCTCATGGTAAGCATCGAGGGTTACCCATATCTCGTGAGCGGAGCGAAGGTGAGAAATCCTATCATACTCACCGCGGCTAAGACCCTGTATGAGAATGTTCCTTGCCTTAGCATTCGCCTCAACGTCAACCATATTGATGGCTGTGACATTTTCAACAGCAGGAACCTCATACGGGAGTTTCACCTTCTACCATATCAGGTAGCCCTGGGCAGTGATGTATGACTCCATCCGGGACTTCCAAAAAGGAAAATCAACTCCATTAATGATGGGAGGCTTGGTGGAATATTTGTCCGTCGCCATGGCTCTTGAGACCGGTCAAGATCTAGAAAGAGCAGAACCGGCTCTGATACCAATTGAAGGACCGAGATGGTGAACAGAGGGAGGGTGAATGGTTGCAAATAAAAATTCCCCCAAAATACTCCAACAAAAAACCTCGACAAGATCGCTCAAAGGAAATTGTGAAAAACCCGAAAAACTAGACAACTATGTGTACCCCAAACTTGCATGGATAAGTACCATAAAATATGTGGGGATTTTTGAGTCACAATCCTGGTTGTCTAGTGTCCAAGATAAAGAGGAATCAATTCAAACTCTTGCTTTTAGAAAGGACATCAATTCAAATCACAAAAGTCACTTTCAGAAAAGCAAAAGCAGAATTTCCAGAACTTGTCCTCAATTTGCACAGGAGGTTGGTGGGTTTCTCTAGCTCAGAAAATTCTGAGAATGTTTCTCCCTATGAGCATCAGAGTCGTGAAGAACTCCACCAAATTTCTCCTCAAAAAGCCTTACAGAAAAAACAGGAAAAATCTAAGAACACAGTATGCTCAAGAACTTCGAGCAGAAAGTTTGGGGCTCGGTTTTCACCTTATGGCACCCAAACGGTGCAACAAGTGAACTCCAAAATTTTTCTTCAGGTGGATATCACAGTTCCACACCTCCTCCAACAAGAATAACTCAAAAATGATTTTTCTAGATTTTTACAAAAATCAAACACTGACTGCTACGTGAAGAACAAGTTCTGAACAAAGTTGGAACTTGAAAGAAAAGATGTTCTCTACTCAATCCAAGAGTGCAAAAGAGATGTAAAACCATATGAACACACTCAAAACATCCAAGATCAGCAGCATTTAGAAGGAGGGGAGGCAAATCCAAATTACTTGAAAGTAAATTGCGGGAATGTAATTGCGGGAAAGTAAATGCTGAATTTAAATTGCGTAAAGTAAAGACATAATGTAAATGCGCAAAATAAATTCAGAGGTGGATGGATAAAACTTTCATTTCTGGAAGGGGTGGTTACAAAGCCTCACATTCATGTGGGCAAAGCTCAAATGAGCATCAAAACCTCAACACCTTCAAGGGAAGGAGGCTACCCTCCACCCCTATTTATACTACTCTTGGGCCACCTACCACCCTTGGATGAGTCCTCAACCCTAGAGCACTCATCTAAGGGCTAGGATTATCCCACACACACATCCATGCAAGGCTAACCCAAAACCCACACACATACCGGGTTTTCTTGCACGGTTTTCAAAGCATACTACCTAGACCCGCTAACCTATCAACTAGACCTCAATCCGACGGCCCTCATTGATCCACGCGGCATCTAGCTAGCATCAACTCTTTTCCTTGTCTTCTTGACTTGCCCGGACTCGCCTCTCCGATCATCTTCCGCGATCTCCCAACCGTCTGGACCTCCGACGCTCCTCGCCTAGTCCCGGTCATCCTTCGCCTCACCATGACCTAGCACCGTCGCCCTGCAACCATCAAAGATAAGGAAACTCCTCACATAGCAATGCCCACAATGATGTGCAATAAACCATCCAACTCATCACTACCGCGTCCATATGACCGGTACTGCCACTCCTGGCAGAGACAACTCAAATTGCTTCATTTTGAAAATCAATCCAAATCAAACTCAAACTTGAGCACACCTTCTCAAATAAAGTCAAATACTCATCACAAACATGGATGGACCTCCACATGGTCCTTCACATATCCTAGAAAAATATCTTATTTACAACTTGCTTAGCATATAAATTCCGTTAATGCAAATACCCTAAGCGATATGGTTGCCGGAGCTACGTTGTATGAATAGTTGTTTAAAGCCTTTAACCGAAGTACCCGTAATGCAAGAATCATCTTATGACCATACAGTAGAAGCAAATAACTTAAAATTTCAGATCTAACTTGTAGAAATTGCTCCCATGCAAGAACACTTAAGGCTAAGTACTATTGTAACATCCCGAAAATTTCAAAAATAGGAAAAATAATAATTTGAAAGTTGAAAATAGAATTGAATAAAGATTTCAACTGAAACTAAGATTTTTATTTTAAATATTATCTTTTACTTCATTTTCTTGTATTTCAACTTAAAAACAAAAGGAGGTTCTTCTGGCATCGGTGAAACGAAGACCGGGGGTGTTGTTAAGAAGGTCTTCAAATCTTCAAACGCTTCCTGTGCCTCAGGCGTCCATTGGAACTTGTCCTACTTCTTGAGGAGTTTAAAAAATGGCATACCTCGCATACCCAGTCGGGAAATAAACCTGCTGAGTGCGGCCATGCACCCTGTAAGCTTCTGGATGTCCTTTTGGCTAGTCGGTGGCTCCATGTTCAATATAGCCTTGATCTTTTCTAGGTTGGCCTCAATGCCTCGTTGAGATACGATAAACCCGAGCAGTTCTCCCGAAGATACTCCGAAAACACACTTCTCGGGATTAAGCTTCATGTTGAAAGTCCTTAGGCTTTCGAACATCTTGGTTAGGTCGGCGATAAGGTCCTTCCTATCCCGAGTCTTTACCACGACATCGTCCACATATGCCTCCACGCTATGTCCGAAAGGGGCGCGAAAACATCTTGTAGACACGCTACGATACGTTGCACCAGCATTTTTCAACCCGAACGCCATTGTGGTATAGGAAAAAGCCCCAAAGGGCGTGATGAATGAAGTCTTGATATGATCCTTTGCCTTTAGGCGAATTTGGTGGTACCCTGAGTAGGCATCGAGGAAACTCAGGATCTCGCACCTGGCAGTTGAATCAACCATCGGATCAATTCGAGGTAGCCCGAAAGGATCCTTCGGACATGCCTTGTTGAGATCAGTATAATCAACGCACATGCGCCAACTTTTATTCTTCTTTTGAACTAATACAGGGTTCGCCAACCAGTCGGGATGATACACTTCTTTGATGAAACCTACAGCTAGTAGCTTGGTGATCTCCTGCTTGATGGCGTTCCGACGATCTGGAGCGAACCGCCAGAGTCTTTGCTTGATTGGCTTTGCCTTTTCATCGACGTGTATGGAATGTTCGATCACCTCCCTAGGAACACCCGGCATGTCGGATGGTTTCCAGACAAAGATGTCCTTGTTAGCCTGGAGGAAGGTGACGAGCACGCCTTCCTATTTATCCTCGAGCCCTATCCCGATCAGAGTCGTTTTGGACGGATCGGATGAGTCGAGAATAATTCTCTTGGTTCCTTCGCCAGACTTTATCCCTGACGTGGCCTGCTTCTTGGATGGGATGCTACCTTCTTCCTGCATTGTGGCAACCTCTGCCTGGATATTCTTCCCCTCGGCGGTTGCCTCCTGCAGCTCAGCAAGCTCATAGTTCTCTCGATCGCACTCCAAAGATCGCTTGACGTCGCTGCGAACCATGATGATGCTTTTGGGCCCCGGCATCTTCATCACCAAATATGTGTAGTGTGGGACGGCCATGAACCGAGCAAGATCGGGCCTTCCCAAGATAGCGTGATACGCTGTCTCGAAATCTGCTACCTCGAAATTTATGTACTCGGTCTGATAGTTGTCTTTGGTACCGAAAGTGACGGGCAAAGAAATCTGCCCGAGAGGAAACGAAGACGCCCCAGGGATCACCCCGTGGAACGGCTGTGAGCTCGGAGCGGGGGACGTTCATGTCGTCGAAGGTTTTGGCGAACAAGACGTTGAGTCCACTCCCTCCGTCAATCAGGACCTTATTGAGCTTTACATTGCGAATAACAGGGTCGAGCACTAGAGGGTACTTACCCGGATGTAGAACTCGGTTGGGATGATCCGAGCGGTCAAAGGTGATGGGGACTTCAGACCACTTTAGATACTGGGGGGTTGCTGGTTCCACCGCATTGATCTCCAGAGCGGTAAGCTTTTGCTTCCACTTGGACTCGTATCCGATGGAGCCCCCAAATATGTAGTTCAGTTCGTGCTCGGGTTCTTGGTAGTCATCTTCGCCTGGAGGGTCTTTCTTCTTGGCTGCCTCCTCCTTTGCTGGAGCCGGTTGCTTGTTGCTTTCACGCGCAAAACGCTTCAGGGTGAAGCAGTCTTTGGCGGCGTGCTTTTCCTTAGGGTGGAAAGGACAGATCGCATCCATGGCAGTACTGTAATCGGGCGCCTCCCTCCGTGTGGCTCGGGGCCAGCTGCGTTCTGCTACTGCAACTAGCTCCTCGCCTTTCCTTTTTCTGTCTTTGTGCTTTGAGGACTCGGCCTTGTCGCCTTTGTTCTTCTGTTGCGGGCGATCTTCTTGGCGCTCGGCCAGGGCGTCTGAAGCCGTGGCATAGCGGTCGGCCAATGCAAACATCTCCTTTACAGAGGATGGTGGTTTCCTGGACATCTTCTTGATCAGATCAAGATCGCTGACCCCTTTCTGAAAAGCAGCTACCACCACTGCATCAGACACATTTCTGATAGTGTTCTTCTTCTACATGAAACGCCGGATGAAATCTCTTAGCGTCTCGTCTTTTTTCTGGTGGAGCTGATATAGGTCCCATGGGGTGCCAGGCCTCTCATAGGTTCCCTGAAAGTTCGCGATAAATTGATCGCAAAGATCGCTCCAGGAGTCTATCGAGTTCGCAGGAAGTCCTGTGAGCCATGCTTGAGTTGAAGGGGTGAGATTGACTAGCAGATAATTTGCCATCACGTTTTGATTGCCCCCAGCTGCTTTGACCGCCAGGGCATAGACCTGCAGCCAAGCTTCCGGACCTTCCCCGTCAAACTTAACGATGCCCTTGGGGTTGAAACCTTCGGGCCACACTACTCGGCGTAATCGAGAAGTGAACGCTCGGATTCCGTCGATGGATCTGTCACCATGATGAGGGGGAGTTCGGCGTGGCGAGCCTCTGGCTCGGTGATTGTCATCACGACGTCGGGGTGGAGTTCGGCGTGCCGAGCCCATGTCTCGGTGGTCGACATTGTTGTCCCGACCCCGGCGATGATGGTCTCTATGGTCGTTGTAGTCGTCGTGCCTTTGATCGCTTCGTCGATCGGGGCTGGTACCGAAGCGTTCGTGGTCGTCGTAGCGCCAGCGCTGTTCTTCCTTGTCCCGTTCTTGCCGTCTGGCGGTGATGTCTTGACGGAGGTCGCGGTTGAGATTCCGGCGGGTGTCTCCGACTGGTGGTGTGAGGCGCCGACTGCCGGTATTCCGACTGGTAGCAGTCCGACTTCTAGCGACACGAGTAGCCGCGTGGGAGCGTGAGTGCGCTTTCCCTACTGGCTTTTCCTAATTCTGCTGAATCGCTGCCGTCGTCACCATGGCCTTGATTTGGACCACGCTCGGGGCCGCCGGGCTATCAGATGCTATCATCGGGTCCAGCGTGTCGAGAAGCGTCTTGGAAGCGACGACGTTCTGCAACGGTGTGTGGAAGACAGCTTGGTCTCCCAATCTGGATTGTAGGATGTCCTCGCGGACATTGCGGTCGCGAGATCGAAGCGATCACACTTGTGCCTCCTTACCTTTACGAAGAAGACGATCTTCCTCTGTAGCTTCTTGAATTTCTTGCTGGCGTTGGAGATTGGTCTTCTGCTCCTTTATTGCGAAAACGACACGAAGATTGTAGCAACTCCTCGCGACGCTGACTGATTCGCTGTTCGAGTCAGAGTGACATACCTGAGATGGATCGGCCTGATCTTTACCAGATTGGATCTGGTTTAGGTCTAGGCGAACAAGTTCTCCATGCGCGTCTGTGATGAAGTCCAGGCTTTCGAAGCGGAAAGCCTGGCCGGAGACGAAGGTGGCGATGATTCCGCTGATTGCTGCCATCGAGTTTGTGGGAAAATATTATAGCGCTTCTCCTACCTGGTGCGCCAACTGTCGACTTTTGTAGTCGGCAATAAATTTATGGGGCAGGCACTAGGTCTCAAACTCGAAGGTCACACAAGACAAAGGTTTAGACAGATTCAGGCCCTCGACGGTGGAGGTAATACCCTAGTCCTGTGTGCTGGGATTATGTGGATCTCTTGGATCTAAGATTGCTTTTTTGTCTGCTCTGTTGTTGCCCACCCTCTCCCTTATATAATGGGGTGGGGCGGTTTACAGAGTCCCGATTGGTTAAGGAATTCCGATCGGTTATTGGATACTAATTTGTTACAGGATAGAGTATACATCTTTTTCTCATCCTACTAACAACTCGGATTACAATCGTATCTCTTATATCTAAATATATGATTAACTATCTCTGAGATATATCCCCTTCCGCACGGCTGCAAGACTTGGCGCGAAGCTCATCCTCTCGGCCTTCCTCACGGCCCTGTCTCTCCCTTAGGCACTTCTGGGCCGGTTATGAAGACACCTGGGTTCTTATATTCCACACCCCTTGTCCTAAGTAACAAACTAAATGCTCTGAGTATGTGCACTCGCTTCTTCCATGGATGGTACATTGATAAGGCGAATGAGGCCAAGCGTCATGTCAACTTCAATGTGAGGTATCAAAGGGCACATTTCCACCACGAGGAGCATGGAAAATTCCTAGTTAGTTTTGAGGATATCTTCCGTTTGTATAGCCTAAAAACCATCGATATTTCTACTGTATGATCCTGAACGCTGTAAGTATCGCACTACAAAGCATGAGCCTATGACTATTATAGGATTTTGTGAAGGACTATGTGGAGGTATACCTAGGTTTGCGATGAGTATTTTGACTAAACTTGAGCTTGATATGCTTTGGTTTGAGTTTGATTTGAATTAGAATTCAAATTTGAAGCATTTTGAGTCTTCTCTATTTTTCCGGTGCTATCGGGCGGGTGGTAGCACCGAACTAAATGGCCGGTGTGATATTTCTAGGAGAGGGTGCTTTTAGGGGATTTTGCTGGACGGTGCTACCGGCCATGGTAGCCAAGTGCTACCGGGCGAGCGGTAGCACCGGCCCTTGGAGCGGTGTGAAAAATACACAGAAGGTGTTTTTCTGGTCTGGACTAAAGCGATGCTACCGGCCTAGGGGTGGTAGCACCGGTCCACTATGGGCAGTGCTACCGCCTCAGGGCGGTAGCACTGGCCAGGATGAACAAAGTTGAATTTCGATTTTTGGACTTTGATGAATATATTGCATATCTTTGTGGGCAATGCTATATGAGGTGTTTTCTTGTTTTTGATGGTTGCAGGATGAAGGTGCTAGGTCATGGTGGGGCGGAGAATGACCAGGACTAGGCGAGGAGCGTCAGAGGTCCAGACGGTTGGGGATCGCCGGAAGATGATCAGAGACGGAGTCTGTGCAAGCCAAGAAGATAAGGAATAGATGAGATACTAGCTATACGCTACGAAGATCATTGAGGGCCGTCGGATCGCGGTCTAGTTGAAGGTTAGTGGGTCTAGGTGGTATGCTTTGAAAACCGTGCAAGAAAACCCGGTTTGTTGGTGGGTTTTGGGTTAGCCCTTGTATGGCTGTGTGAGTGGGTCAATCCTAGCCCTTGATAGAGTGCTCTAGGGTTTAGAGGCTCATCCAAGGGTGGTAGGTGGCTCAAGAGGAGTATAAATAGAGGGGGGTAGCCTTCTCCTCTTTGAATGTTTTTGAGGTTTTTGATGCTCCTTTGAGCTTTGCCTACTTGAATGTGAGGCTTTGTAAACCTCTCCTTCCAGAAATGAAAATGTTTTCATCTATGTTCAATTTCCCTTACGCATTTACAATACGTATTTAATTTCTGCATTTACTTTCTTGCAATTTACATTTACGCAATTTGGATTTGCCTCCCCTCCTTCTACATGCTTACGATTCTTGTGCCGAGGATGTTGATTGTTGGATGAATCTCTTCTTAGATCGTATCCCAATCATCTAGGCAATCCATGCATTTTCTTGCAAGAAACTGGATTTTGCGTTCTTGAGTGAATGATATCTCTTCTTAGATCGTATCCCAATCATCTAGGCAATCCATGCGTTTTCTTGCAAGAAACTGGATTTTGCGTTCTTGAGTGAATGATCTTGTAAGTTGCGTTTCTTCAAGTCTCTACTTGTTCTTTTGCTTGCTGGGACGTGTGGGAGGCTATTCAAGATCATCTTGATCATCAAAACCACATGAGAAAGCCTTAGGTCAAATTCTTGACTTCTTGCGTAAACTTGGTGTGTTCTTCCTTCCCGGGCAAAAAGGTCAAAACTTTGACGTCAATCCTTGCGATTGAAGGTTGGAATAAGTTCTTGACATCCCTAGGATCACATCTAGCAAGTTTCATGAGTTTTTGTCCAGCCGATCAAAAGATTCCTCGAAATTTGCTTTTAGGTCGTGCTGATTTTCCATTCTGTTCTTCAGCTATTCTTGAACCCGATGCTACCGCTCCTCGAGCGGTGCTACTGGCCCTCCTGCGGTAGCACCAGCCAGACAACAATAGGCTCTTTTTGATTGGCTAATTTTGTGTGTTTTCTTCGCAGGCTTGTTTGGATTATTTTTGAGGAGAATTTTAAGTTGCAACCATTCGCCCCCCCTATTCGCCATCTCGATCCTTCATTTTGTATTATATTTTTGAACATTTGACATGAGTTGTAGGATAATGAGGTAGCGAGCCGTGATGGGCAAACACCTAGTTGGGTTTGTCGATCTCGAGATGGTGTTTGCGATCATGGCTAGGCATCAATAAGAGTTTCTTGCCAACTACATCAAGCAGTTATTGCATGCTGAGGCGTAAAATGACTTCATTCTATTCCCATTCCACGAGGGCTAAGTGCTACTTTACCCTTCAATAACTTGTACGCACTTAAACTATATATAAACTTATTTTCTTGCACTGCATACCATTTAATAAGTAACCATTTGGTTCTACTCGTCGTCGCTCTGAGTGAAAACAAAGTCTACACTTTTAACTTGATCGAGAAGAGACCGATGACCTGTGCGATCAAGCCTATTTTGTAGAAGTAAGTACATTCTCTAAACTAAGACTTTCTGGATTTAACTACGTTCATTTTTTTCTCAATGGCATCTCTCCAATGTTTGTAGGGCTTTCTTGTATTACGTTGCTGAAGGAGGGCGACACGATGACAAATGAGGCGACCAGTTGGAGTGGAACCGCTTCAAGGTACAAATGCCTAGCATAGGATTGATTTTTTGACATCTATTCTTCATCTCTTAATTTGATTTTCTTTGTTCACGGTGTCATCAACAGCGGTGCGACGACCTATGTGGCTTCTATGTCATGCATCACATGCTTATCCTAGTCGGCACATGCATATACACACAACCTTTTACGTACAAATTTTAAAACTTAAATTAGTGCACTCATTTATATTTTGCAGAAGATCGATATCCCACGCAAGAGCTTACAAAACAATAATTTCAATAAATTACGAGACTATATATGACAATGGTACTAGATAAAAGTTATAACCGATTGTGATGTTCACCACATCATAATCACAATATGAGATAGAACTGACTGTGATGACAATTTAACACTAAAGGGTGAAAACCGACTGTGATAGCATCTCCTCATCGCTGTCTAATAACTTTGTATCACCACCAAAATCAACTATGATGACGAAAAAGAACCGATTGTAATGTATATTCCTGTAGTAGTGATCAGATTGGCATGACACGATGGGTTAACCAGGCTTGGCCACCACGGCACGATGCTAGCCTGTGACCTATTGGGCTCATGTTGTACTGACCGGGCACAGCCCAATACCCAAATCTACTCACCACATACAAGTGGAAACAAATAGAGAGAATTGCTAAGCGGTGAGACAGAGAGGGGGAACCGGTATTAATGGCAGTGGTGGGGACCATAAGAGCAGTACAATATACTCTCACCCTCATGTCCCATCGAAGTACTATTTCAGAAATTTTTAAAAATAGCAAAACAATCAACAAAAGGAAATGATGCACCGATCTTAAAGAAACTGACGGCAATGATAATAGGTTTATTTGGACATGGGTTCATAAAATCGTTACCCAACTTGATGCCCGGAGGTATGAGATCAAGGTTCAAAAACCATCAAAATCTCTCGAGATTTTGGATTTTGGATTGGGACCGGATCCAAAATTCTGATCGGGTAAAATAATCTAAAGTATAAATCCAAATAAAATAAAATAAATTTTTAAATTCATCTAAAATCAAGTACTCTCAGTATATGCAAAAACATTTTGAAAATCTTCTCTGGAAAAATTTGAAATTCAAATTTGTACAATAGACATCAAAATAAGCTATATGTAGAAATTGTGCAAATGAACTTAGATTTTGATACAACCAATTTTGTTATGATCCTTGTTCTGCCAGCAATCCAAACATGTAAAAATATTTGAGAATCTAATTTGTTTTAGGTCTTTTCTATTATGTCTAATATCATTAGATTAAATATTCAATAAGGACACTATCAACGAGAAGTTTGTGAAGGATAATCCACAGTACAATGAAGACTATTTATTTAATACTTTTTTGAAACTGCAATACAAAACCTCCATACTTTTACCCTATAACTTTAAGTATGTATTTCCCTACTTCTAATATCGTTTTACTATTTTTGCGTAACACGCACGATGTTGGAGTAATTGACTATGTTGATATGTATGTGCAGGCTTCACTGGGTCCTCCTCGTCATCCAGTTAGATGATAGCAGGATTTTTGTCTTGGACAATAGGAGAAAACCAACTAAGCTATATCAAGACTTTTGGGACATGCTGAACAGGTAAACTTGATCGTTGTGTTATTGCTCTGGCAATATTCCATTCTACTTCATTTAAGTTTACTTAATATTCAAAATCATTCACAGGGCATTCGCACGATACTGCAAGAAAAGTGTTTGCCATCGTCCCTACAGGAAACATTTTGAAATAGTAACCGACTTTCCATGTATGAGGCAGGACCCAGGAAACAATTTATGTGCATACTATATATGTACAAATTTACATTCAATTGTCACGGAGACTGTGAGCTATAACGAAGCCATGGTACATAATTACACATTGATGCCTATTTTTTTTCATTTAACATATATCTTCATTAATTAACTTTCTCTTTTATTCAATAACAGCGCTCCAAACTGAGAACCAATAAGTTATTACTAATGAAATTATAGCAATTCAAGAACATTTCATTGGATTCATTCATGACGATGTCATCAATCCAAACGGCGAAGTTCCACGCGTAGCCTCATCGCCCTCATTCCTTCCATCTACACCGTGATATGCCTACTTGACTCCTCCTCGTGGCACATGCAAAATCAAAGTGAATGAGATGAGATGAGATGTAGTCGAACTACATTTGTAAATAAATCATTGTAAAAACAAAGTATTGTGATGCTTAATTTAATATATTTGAGTTATGATTTTAACGATGCTTTGTATATACATGGATATATTTGAATTATGATTTGAACGATGTTTATATACTATATATGGACACTGTATAAACAATTGTATAAAATATATATATATATATTAAACAAAAAATATACAATAAAAATATTTGGTTCACGGCTTGTCACTGCCGGTTCTTGAAGAAAACCGACAGTGATATGTATATATCACTATCGATTTGAGGTATAACCCGGCAGTGATAGTTCTATATCACTGCCGGTTTTATGCATAACCGGCAGTGATAATTATTATCACTACCGGATTTTAGTTTAACCCGGCAGTGATAGTCCAATATCACTGCCGGTTCCTAAGCCAGCTATGATAATCCCCGAGTATCACTACCGACCAATCATTGTCGGCACCAATGACCGGTAGTGATGGCGTTTTGGAACCGGCAGTGATGTGCTGTTCTGTAGTAGTGATTGTATATGAGACCAACTAATGACAAGTAAGATTACAATGCTCTCGCAGTTCTCAAGGTGGACCGATTCAACTCTGTATTCTCTAACATATATCTATATTATTGGTTTAGATAAAATGTCCATACAAATAACTTGTGTTACGATAATATAAATAAATTATTGACATAGCATATTATAAAGTATTTTATGATAGATATATAGATGAACAAGCAGACCCATTGACCATGCAATATATGCGTGCTCTATCCGTTCCGTCGCTACATACACAACACACGAATGTTTTTTAAAATAATATATTTTTAATAAATAATTATAGAAATAATATGCCAAAAAATAACACTTTTACACACATGTCGCAGTTTCAAATTGTGACAGAAAGTCTGTCGCATGCGACAGAGGACGCTATAGGTCTTTGTCGCAATTCCAAATTGCAACAGACTCTCTGTCGCAATTCTAAATTGCGAAAGAGAGTCTATCGTGACTGTTGAGCTCTCTGTCACAATTTGGAATTGCGACAGAGGTTGTAAAAAAATGGCCCAAGGCCTTCGGCCTCATTTTCACCGAGAGAAGCAGCCGAGCCGAGCCGAGTGCCACAGAATAAAGAGGAAGAAGAGGGGGAGGAGAGGAGGAAGAGGAGGAGGAAGAAGAGGAGAGAGCGCAGCCGAGCAGAGAGGATAGGGGAGTGCGCTCGCCGAAGAAAAAGAGAAGAGGAGGAGGAGGAAAGAGAGGAAGAGAGGAGATTCGTCGAGGGTTGAGATAAAAAAAATTCATTGTTTTAATTTAAAATTTTGTGACCAAATAAAATAGATTGGTAAGTACTTAGTTTTGTAGAGCAATAAATATTTAGAAAGACGATATAGTGATTAATTAGATATGTAGACTCGCAATAGTTTATTTAAATTTATGATTTAGACGTCTAGACTCGCAATAGTTTATTTAAATTTAGACGTCTAGAATCACAACTGGAAGGATAGAATTTGCCATTCCCAGCGTACAACATCCGTAGCGAATATTTTTCGATGTGAGGGGGGATTAGAGTGGAGGACCCATGATTTCTAGGATGGGCATTCGGAGTAGCAAGATATTGTTCAATAGAAAACATTAAAGGTCCATAGTAGTAAAAATCAAGTGCAGATTGTTCGTGCTAGAGACAAACATCTCAAATAATTCAGACAATTACACTACGGATAAGGGGTTCCGCAGATGGGTGCACAAGGGGTGGAACTTAGTAATTTTGTCGTTGTTTTAATTTAGAATTTAGTGACCAAATAAAATTCATGAAATATTTTGATAGGTATGGACGAACGAGTTGAATTTAAAATACACCATGTAGAAGGGGTTTCGCAGATGGGTGTACAAGGGGTGGAACTTAGTCATTTTCTAAGTATCATGGCTGGCCTGTCACGTGCTGGTGAGCGTTCATGGGGGAACGTTTAACAAATGGTTGTACCACATGTTCTCATGTGATAGTAAATTGTATGACCTCAAGCTGCACGGAGTATGGTCTGGGAGACGGGATTGCACGTACTGGGAGTTAGTAGAACTGAAGGGGCCGAAGTCCTATAGCTCGTATGTAAGATTGGCAACTGAGAATGGTTGTCCATTAGTGTTATTGGCGCAAGCATTTGAGAAAACTAATGCTGGCCATACGACGCAAGAGGAGGTTGTTGGTGATGAATCGGAGGAAGTTGGGGAGAGCAGCCGAACCGGAGAACGCTTAGTCAGGCAGGATGTCAGCTCGAGTCATGAGGGTGTGCGAGGCGATGAAGTAGATGGCAATAATCAGGTTGTTCCGGTAGCGCTCGCATTTGTGGAGGGTGATAACACAGAAAGCTGGCTCTGGTTTCTAAGGAACATGAAAGCCGTCGTCGTGGATCAGCGACCTGGAGTGTGTGTTATACATGATCGGCATCCTGGGCTATTGACAGCGGTCGTGTAGTTGCAGAAAGGTGCTGAAGAAACACACCCATAGCCTGATTTGCGAAATAGGTAGTGCAAGCGACACATGGGTGCTAACTTCTATAAGTAGTGAAGGACCATGTGGAGGTCTATCCAGATTTGTGATGAGTATTTGACTAAATTTGAGCTTGGTTTGCTCTTGTTTGAGTTTGATTTGAATTGGATTTTCAATTGGAAGCAATTTGAGGTCTTCTCTGTTTTCCCGGTGCTACCGGCCAGAACGAGGAAAAATGAATTTTAATGAGTGTACTTTGATGGATTTATTGCACATCTTTGTGGGCATTGCTATGTGAGGAGTTTCCTTGTTTTTTATGGTTGCAGGACGACGGTGCTAGGTAATGGTGAGGCGAAGGATGGCCGGGACTAGGCGAGAAGCGTCGGAGGTCCAGACGGTCGGGGATCGCCGGAAGATGATCGGAGACGGAATCCGTGCAAGCCATGAAGACATGGAATGGATGTGATGCTAGCTAGATGCTGCTCGGATCGATGAGGCCCGTCGGATTGCGGTCTAGATGATAGGATAGCGGGTCTAGTTAGTATGCTTTGAAAACCGTGCAAGAAAACCATTTGTGTGGTGGGTTTTGGGTGAACCCTTGCATGGCTGGTTGAGTGGGTAAATCCTAGCCCTTGATGGATGCTCTAGGGTTTAGAGGATCATCCAAGGGTGGTAAGTGGCCTAAGAGTTGTATAAATAGGGGTGGAGGGGAAGCCTTCCTCCCTTGAAGGTGTTGAGGTTTTTTATGCTTATTTGAGCTTTGCCCACATGAATGTGAGGCTTTGTAACCTCCCCTTCCAGAAATGAAATGTTTCCTCAAATCATTTCTTTTCTTTGTGCATTTACATTACGCATTTAAATTATGCAATTTACATTACGCACTTAAATTCCGCAATTAAATTCAGCACTTACATTCTTGCAATTTACATTTATGCAATTTGGATTTGCCTCCAATCCTTCTAAATGTTGTTCTTCTAGGATGTCTTGAGGGTGTTCATTTGGTTTTACATCTTTCTTGCACTTTGGATAGACTAGAGATCAAGTTCTTATCAAATTGCAAATCTGTCTAGAACTTGTTCTTCGCGCAGCAGTCAGTCTTTGATTTTTTGAAAAATCTAGAAAAATCCTTTTTTAGTGATTATTTCTAGAGAAGACCCATCTCTGAAAAAAATTTGAGTCCACTGGTTGCACCGTTTGAGCGCTATGAAGTGAAAACCGAACCTTAAATTTTCTGGTCGAAGTTTCTGACTATCTGTAATGCTTGATTTTTCATGTTTATTCTACCAAGCTTTTTGAGGTGATTTTTGGTGGAGTGCTTCATGACTCTACTTTTCACAGAGATAGAAATTCCCAAAAATTTTAGAGCAACAGAAAATCCCCAACCACCTGCTCCAATTGAAGACAATTTCTGAAAAACTGCTAGTACTTTTCTGAAAAGAGACTTTGGTGTTTTACCTTTGTCTCTTTTAGAAAAAAAGTCTTTGAATTGATTCCTCTTTGTTTGGACACTTGAAAACCAGGATTGGTGATTGAAAAATCACCTACATGATTCATGGTTCTCATCCATGCAAGCTAGGGGTACAAATAGTTGTCTAAATTGATCGGGTTTTGGAGGGTGTGCAAATCTAAGAAACACCAGTTTGAAGGAAAATCCTTTGGGTGTTTCAGATTTTTATTGCAAGATTGTTTTGGAGTACTTTGAGTGGGGGAAAATTTTATTTGGGATCATTCACCCCCCCTGTGATCGCCATTTCGATATTTCAATTGGTATCAGAGCCGGATTTGCTCTTCCATATATCTCGACCGGTCTCAAGAGCCATGGCGATGGACAAGTATTCCACCAAGCCTCCCATTTTTTTGGAGTCAATTTTCAATTCTGGAATTCGCGCATGGAGTCATACATCACTGCCGAGGGCTTCTTGATATGGGAGAAGGTGAAACTCTCATATGAGGTTCCTGCCGATGAAAACGTCACGGCCGACAATATGGCTGACGTTGAGGCGAATGCTAAGGCAAGGAACATCCTCATATAGGGTCTTAGCCGCAGTGAGTATGACAGGATTTTTCACCTTCGTTCTGCTCATGAGATTTGGGTGACCCTTGATGCTTACTATGAGGGCACTACCCAAATCAAGACGGTTCGACAGGACCAATTCAAGCGTGAATTCAACAAGTTTGAACAACACGCCGGTGAGAGTCTTGATGAGTGTTTCGGCTATTTTACCAAGATCTTGAGCGATCTTCGAGCAGTTGGTTGTATATACCCTGACTCGGATAATGCTCGACATTTCTTGACCGCACTCGATTTGCACGTTTGGGAGATGAAGGTGATGACACCACCGACCTGTCGACCTTGACTCTTGACGGGCTTTATTCCCATCTCAAGACTCATGAGATCGACGTCGTCTCGCGGAAGACGAAATCTCATTCGATGGCCTTGGTCACCGATCCCATTGGATCTTCCTCTTCTGACTCTTCTTTTGGTTTCTCTCTCTCCACCCTTTGCGAGCTAAGCGATGACCAGCTGTAAAAATTTCCAGAAAATGAGCTTACTCTTCTTGCTCGCAAATTTTCACATGCATACAAGAGGGAAAGAGAGAGGAAGAGAGGTGGGATAATCACTTGTTTCGAGTGTGGTGGCCCCAACCACATTCGAGCTAACTGCCCCAAGCTGGAGAAGGGCAAAAACAAACAAGGCAGTTCAAGCAAGAATGACTACACCGACAAGAACCGCAACAAGAAGGCCCCAGCTCATGAGCCGACGAAGAAGAAGTACCACAACTTTGCCAAGAACAAGAAGATCTTTCATCGGGTCCTCGCCGCGCTAGATGATATCGAGCTCTCCGACACGGAGACCTGGAGCGACGAAGGCGAGGATGAACCGCAAGAGAAGAAGAGTGGCGACGACTTCTCCGGCATGTGCTTCATGGCAGGCGCCATTGAAGCAAGCGACTCCATTTGTCTGAATGACACGGATGAGGTACCCACCTACAACGAGTTAAATGCTGCCTTCTGTAAATTAGGCAAGTTTCATGCTAAGGCTAGGTCGAGGTGTTCTGAGTTAGAGAAGGAAGTAGGTACCTTGACTCGGAAGTTAGCTTCACTTAGATCTTCTCCCTCCCGAGTCACTGATGACTATGTTCTCTGTGATGCTGTTCTTGTGGAGTTGGAGAACCTAAGGACCATACATGATAGTGTGCTTGCTGAACTTAATGGTCTTAGGTTGAAGAATTCTAGCACTAGTTCTGTTGATGCTATTCCTGTTGAGGCTAGTTTTCTTTATGCTCACTCTACTCCATCATGCTCTAATTGCCCTAAATTTCTTGCTGAAATTGACGCCATGAGTTCATACCTTAAGAAGCTTTCTGCTAGAAATGATGAACTTAAGTTGCATGCTTCTAAGGATCCAGTCAGCTCATGTGAGGGTTGTAGGCAACTAAAACTTGACAATGATGTTTTGAATGTCAAGTGTGATGAACTTGCTAAGGACTTACTAGTTAAGTCAAAATCTGGTTGCCTGCTGTGTGTTGGGGTTAAGGATGATGTGGATAAAATTCATGTCGAGCTTAGGAAGAAGTTAAAAGACCAAACCCTTAGGATTAGAGATGCTCCTTGCGTTTCTTGTGAGGCCCTCAAGATTGAGGCAGCCGTGCTAAGGGAACAAAATGCACGTGCTGAGAGAGCTCATCTTCTGGTTCTTCTTCTTCTTCCCCTGTTCTTTTTGTGCATCTTTCTTTCGAGATTGCCAGTATCTTATGAGCACTCTCGAGAAGTTTGTTGGAGGCAAGAGAAGCTCAATCTTATTCTAGACCAATCCAAGATTAGTAGATTCAATCAAGGTCTAGGATTTGATCCATTGGAGCACGCTCGGGCGGATCCTCCCACCATTGTGCGCGGCTCCAAGAGTGGTGAGATTGTGGTAGCTCCCAGAGTGACTATCATCGTGTTTAGGTCTGCTGGGGTTGTCCGTAGGACTTCTGACCAGAAGGGTGTTACTCCTATTGCTTCTGCCTCTAGCAAAGCGAAGTACACATGCACCTTCTGTAAGAAGGATGGTCACCTAGTAGATTTACGCAGCGCCAAGATCAATCGGCGTGAGCGTGTTGCTTCCCTTAAGGGTATTCAGGGTCATCCCCAGACTTTGAGTACTCCTAAGGCACACACTGCTTCTAGACAGGTTAGAGAGTCACTTGTTTTTGGACAGCGTCCAGGACTCGGTTTTCATGCTAGTTCTTCGAGTTTTAGTCTTGAAGCTGTTCGTAGTCAATCTTTCCGCCGTCCTCTTGATATTCCTCATTTTCCTCATCGAGGTAGATATCAGCGGCGTGAGGTGTTTTCTGGTAGGAGTTTTAGGCAGCTTCACTGGGGTGGTTCGGCTTTTGCACCATGGCAGGCCAACCCAGTTTTAGCTCCTAGATCATCTACTAGAGTTGCTACTGATCTTGTTAGGGTTAAACGTCAGAGAGACACTCGAGTCCAGTCTTCTTCTGTGACTGGTACTCTGAGGCGTCGTTTGGTTCAGTATTGGGTTCCCAAGTCTTCACTCTATCCCAGTACCGAGTCATCTTTCTCTCTTGTATCTTGATTAGGATCGTCGGATGGGGAAGGACGATGTTTGGATTGTCGACTCCAGTTGTTCTCGTCATATGACCGGAGATTCTCGATGGTTCTCTTCCCTAGTCCGAGCCCTCATTGATGAGTTGATCACTTTCGAGGATGCTTCTTCGGGTAGAGTCATTGCTAAAGGTACCATCTGCATTAATGACAATTTCATTCTTAAAGATGTTGCCTTAGTGAGTAAGCTGCAATACAATTTGCTTTTTGTTTATCAGCTTATTGATGACTCTTTCGTGGTGAGTTTCAAGAGTAGCGCCTGTAGAATCCTCAATTCTTCAGGAGGGTTAGTTTGCGGGATTTCTAGATATGGGAGTCTTTCGTGCTGATTTTTCTGCTTCATCTGGAGACTCTCTCAGTTGTTTGATTGCTTCAGAGTCCCATGATCTCTCCTTCTGGTATAGGAGACTTGGTCACATTGGATTTGATCATTTGACCCGAGTTAGCAGTCATGACCTCATTCGTGGTTTGCCTAAACTCAAAATGGTCAAAGACTTAGTTTGCTCTCCTTGCCGACATGGCAAGATGGTTGCTGCTTCTTATCCCCCAGTCACTGTTGTGATGGTTGATGCACCAGGACAGCTTTTACATATGGACACTATTGGTCCAGCTAGAGTGCAGTCAGTGGGTGGGAAGTGGTATGTTCTTGTCATTGTTGATGATTTTTCGAGGTACTCTTGGGTGTTTTTCATGTCCTCGAAGGATGAGACTTTTTCTCACTTCAGGGGTTTGGTCAGTAGGTTATCTATTGAGCTCCCAAGTGCATTACGAGCTATACGCAGTAATAATGGCACAGAGTTCAAGAATTCCTACTTTGCATGGTGAGCCTGCTGATCAGAAGGAGTTCCAGAGCATGATTGGCTCTCCTATATCTCACTTTGCTGTGTGTATGTGTGCTCGATTTCAAGCTTCTCCTCGCGTCTCTCACCACCAGGCGGTGAAGCGCATCTTCAGGTATCTTCGTGCTACCACTGATTATGGTATTTGGTACCCTTCTTCCTTGTCTATCCCTTCGAGCCTTTTCCGATGCTGATTTTGCTGGCTGTAGGATAGATAGGAAGAGCACTTCTGGCACTTGCCAATTCATTGGCACTTCTCTTGTTTCTTGGTCATCTAGGAAGCGATGCAGGGTTGCCTGACCCACCGAGGCGAGTATGTTGTCGCAACCGATTCTTTGTAGCTGAGTTATCGAGATGAGATCGACCTTGCGGGACTTTGGGTTAGAGATAGAGAGTGTGCCACTTTTCTGTGACAACACTTCTACTATTTGCATTGCTAACAACCCAATGCAGCATTCCCGGACCAAGCACATTGATATTAGATATCACTTCCTTAGAGACCATGTGGAGAAGGGGGATATCGCGCTTCAGTTTGTAGAGAGTGACTACCAGTTAGCCGATATCTTTACCAAACCTTTGGATAGCTCCAGGTTTGTTGCCTTGAGGAGTGAGCTTGGAGTCGTGAGCCCATATGGCTTATCTTGAGGGGGAGCTGGTTTGTATATTATGTACTATATATTTTCTTCCAGCATTTCCTTTCTTTTTCTAGGTGATTATGGACTGTTTTTCACTTTGTTTGAGTCCACTTCACTTAGACTTCTGGTATGCTTTGCATGGACCTCTCATCTTGTGCTTTAGGATGCTATTCTCTTTTCTTCTCGGTTGAGCTCACTCACGCCTTGTAGATCTAGCGGTGTTGGGCCCCAGGTAGGCAGTGGTGTGTTTGCTCCTGAGCAGGAGTTTGAGAGCTAGTTTTCCTACGTAAGTCATTGAGGAAGATGAGAGCGAGTCTAAGCTGTAGTGTTTCCCTTCTGTCTTTTCTATGCTCTATAACCACCCAGTTTGCAGTTTTCTCTACTTCCTCTCCTCATTCTATATTTATGGTTTCGATTGAGTTCATTTGGGTCTTTCTTGAACTTAATTCTGCTAATAACTCAACTTGAACCAGATTTGTGCTTAAATTGACTCATATGCTGAGGGGGAGTTTGGGAATCTGTTCATGTATTGCATATAGACTGCTTTTCCTGTTTAATGAGCTTTGTCTATTATGCAATTGATTTCTTCTTCACACTATACACCATGCTACATCATATGGAGGAAATCACTAGCTTAGATATGTCCAAGTTCATTTAACTTGCTAATCTTAAAAATGAAATAAGTTGTAAATGAAAAACTTGATGAAACATATTGCTTTTACTTGCTAGGTTTCTTCTCTAGAGGTTTGTGCCAAAATTTGAGAAATTTTGGAGTTCTCTAGAGTCCCTATAGCAACTTGGGTGAAACTAGTTTGTTTCGTACTTGAGTCCTTCATTTGCTCATGAATCATTATGCTAAAATAAAAATTAAGCAAAATTGACTCTTCTTGACTCCACACCTTGCATATCCAAGACAGCTTCCCATTGCACTTGGGATGAACTTGGAGTGCATCGTGTATGACCTAGACCATCCTCTTAAGAGTTCATCTTGAGATGGTCGCATATGGCTTGAGTCAATTGCTTGTCGAAAGAAAATGCAAATAAAAAAAACATAAGTGGGTAAAGAATGCAAATAATGTCGAATATTTGCACCCCCGCTATGTCTTGTAAGATGATAAAGCACAATTTGCATTAAGTGATAAATGAGCCCGAAGGACCTTGTATGCACTTCCAGATTCCCCAAAGTGAGTAGGTTGAACACTAGGTTTTCCTTTTTTATCCTTAGAGTAGCCATTCTTCTATTTTTGAAACTAAAGCTAAGTGTTGCACTTGTCAAATCTTGATAAAAATGAAATATTCAAATATAAGCTTGTATTTGCACTTGGACATGTCCTAGACTAGTCTAATCTAAAAATTGACTAGCTTGGTGTCATATCTTGTCATTGTGATCAATTGGATAATCTTCAAAGCTCCCTTAGATTGCATTTCATGCGTACAAAATAAAATCTATGCCTATATTGCCAAAAAGGGGAGAAAACGTAGAAAATGCATCACTAAAAAGATAAAAATATGAATGCTTATTTGGTTATTATGATTTTGTAAAACTATGCTACTACTTCTTTTGGATCATAATCTCATAATCACATTTGACATGTTTAGTTGGATTTTAGAGTTTTTATTGAAAACTTGCTCTTTCTTAAATTTAACTCTAAAATCTAAATTCCTCTTCGTCAACTTGGTCATGGTTCCAATTTCTATCTTTGGACCAAGTTTAACTTTGCAACTAAAAATTGCTTTCTTCTTCATTCTCTTCAAACTCAAATTTATGCCTTTTATGATGTTTGTCAATATACTCATCAAGGGGAAGATTGAAGGACCACGTGGAGGTCTATCTAGATTTGTGATGAGTATTTGACTAAATTTGAGCTTAGGTTGCTCTTGTTTGAGTTTGATTTGAATTGGATTTTTAATTGGAAGCAATTTGAGGTCTTCTCTGTTTTCCCGGTGCTACCGGCCAGAACGAGGAAAAATGAATTTTAATGAGTGTACTTTGATGGATTTATTGCACATCTTTGTGGGTATTGCTATGTGAGGAGTTTCCTTATTTTTGATGGTTGCAGGACGACGGTGCTAGGTCATAGTGAGGCGAAGGATAGCCGGGACTAGGCGAGGAGCGTCGGAGGTCCAAATGATCGGGGATCGCCGGAAGATGATCGGAGATGGAGTCTGTGCAAGCCATGAAGACAAGGAATGGATGTGATGCTAGCTAGATGCAGCTCGGATCGATGAGGACCGTCGGATTGCGGTCTAGTTGATAGGATAGTGGGTCTAGTTAGTATGCTTTGAAAACCATGCAAGAAAACCCATTTGTGTGGTGGGTTTTGGGTGAACCCTTGCATGGCTGGTTGAATGGGTATGGAGGGGTAGCCTTCCTCCCTTGAAGGTGTTGAGGTTTTTGATGCTCATTTGAGCTTTGCCCACATGAATGTGAGGCTTTGTAATCTCCCCTTCTAGAAATGAAATGTTTCCTCAAATCATTTCTTTTCTTTGTGCATTTATATTACGCATTTAAATTATGCAATTTACATTACACACTTAAATCCCGCAATTAAATTCAGCACTTACATTCTTGCAATTTACATTTATGCAATTTGGATTTGCCTCTCCTTATAAATGCTGTTCTTCTAGGATGTCTTGAGGGTGTTCATTTGGTTTTACATCTTTCTTGCACCCTTGGATAGACTAGAGATCAAGTTTTTATCAAATTGCAAATCTGTCCAGAACTTGTTCTTCGCGCAGCAGTCAGTATTTGATTTTTTAAAAATTTTATAAAAATCATTTTTGAGTTATTCTTTCTGGATAAGGTGCAATACTGATATATCCATCTCTGAAAATATTTTTGAGTCCACTGGTTGCACCGTTTGAGCGCTATGAAGTGAAAAACGAGCCTCAAATTTTCTAGTCGAAGTTTCTGACTGTCTGTAATGCTTTATTTTTCATGTTTATTCTACCAATATTTTTGAGCTGATATTTGTTGGAGTGCTTCATGACTCAACTTCTCACAGGTATACAAATTTCAAAAAAATTTAGAGCAACATAAACTCACCAACCAACTGCTCCAATTGTGGACAATTTCTGAAAATCTGCTTTTACTTTTATGAAAAGAGACTTTGGTGTTTTACCTTTATCTCTTTTAGAAAAGAAGTCTTTGAATTGATTCCTCTTTGTTTGGACACCTGAAAACTAGGATTGTGATTGAAAAATCCCCTACATGATTCATGGTTCTCATCCATGCAAGCTAGGGGTACACATAGTTGTCTAAATTGATCGGGTTTTGGAGGGTGTGCAAATCTGAGAAACACCAGTTTGAAGGAAAATATTTTGGGTGTTTCAGATTTTTATTGCAAGATTGTTTTGGAGTACTTTGAGTGGGGGGAAATTTTATTTGGGACCATTCACCCCCCTCTGATCACCATTTCGATCTTTCAAGTAGTTCAAGAATAAGGACCTTACAAAACTTTTTAAGAGGTTGTGCGATCAAAACCAACAGAGAAAGTTTGATGCACTGTGGAAGAAGTTAGATGAGCTGACATCAAGACATACAGCGGAGGCAGCGAAGAGGCCAGTGCCCGGCACAGAGGAGGCTCCAGTAGCGCTGGAAATGTTACCCACGGACCCTCCTCATTTGGTCCAGAGGAATGGAAGATCCACGAAATGCTTCTCCGAATGGATAGAGCATGAGCCTAGGGAGAAATGGGCATTGCTTTTTGACACAGATGGTGCATGGTATGGGGTTATAATGACAAACTTGGCTGAGGTTTACAATTGGGTCATACGAGGCCTGAGACCCCTTCCTCTTGTTTCTATAGTGGAGGGTGTTCTTCATGGTATTGCGAAGTACTTTGTGGATCACCATGCTAGAGCATTAGTCTGTATGAGTAACCCTGATGTGAAATACTCTAAGGTCATCTGTACGTACATGGAGGAGAAAGGCAAAATGGGGGAGATGCATAGAGCATTGAAAATGGGCACGAGGGAGCTTCGTTTCGAGGTACTGTGTAAAGAGAAAGCCGGTTGTGGGACGAACCGACGTAAAGTTGCTCATGAATGCATTCTACTTCGTCAAACATGTGTCTGCAGCTGCAACAAGCCTCGTCTCCAACACAAGCCATGCTCACACGTAATGGCTTCCTGCTCAACAATCCATATGGATCTAGGTATATTCTTATCAAAATTATTCAATAAAGAAGCAGTGATGGCAACTTGGAGCGGTGAAATTTATGGCTTTCGAGTGGTGGATTTGTTCACGGAGCATCACAGATGGGAGGATACATGGTGGGTTCCTGATGTTAGCAGGCTGAAGGGAATAGGGCGACAACAAACAAGACGTATATGGAACGACATGGATGCTGCAGAAAACGGGCATTGTGTGAAGAAATGTTCAGTTTGTAAGGAGACAAGACACTCTTTCAAATATTGCCCGATAGTTCAGAGGCCGTGACAATGTTGTATGGGTTTTACATGTGAAATTGAACTAGTTTACTCGTATGACAATGTGATATGTCAAATTCCTATATGTAATGCATGTATGGACATATGATGTGTAATGCATGTATGGATGTTGGATGTGTTATTATTGTATTCTATTTGGTTCGAATTTGTATGTGTGATGCATGTATGAATTTCAAAGGTGTTAGTGTTCGTGGATTTTAATGTATAATCCCTTTATTGTATTGAAATTCTATTTGTAATTATTACATTCAGTTTTATTATGCATTCGATTTTGTACAAACGTTGTTTTATTCAATCGTAGGTATGGCGAACGTTAGGGAATACGAGTTGTTGGACCCAATGATCGACGTGACTCATTGGAGTCGCTTGGCCACCTTGCCACCTCCAAACGGGGAACCACCGTTCGAGCTTAGTGCCCTTCACTTGTGAACCCCGATGAGAGCATAGTAGGTCGACCCGCGATGGATTCCCAGGTTCGTGCACTTTTCTCATACTTCCCTTACTATACATTGTATGTTCGAACCAATAGCTGGTACAATGTTTTCCTACAGGCTGAGACTGGCAGTGTTACTGCCTATAGCACGAATGGCGGTGGCGACTACTGCCGATGCGCAGGACAGGCGTGGTGCCTCTAGGTGGTTCTCGTATGACAGGAGCTTGCTTAGCGTTTTAGTAGATCGCTGGCGACCGGAGACGCACACGTTTCACCTCCCGTGCGAGGAGGTGAGCTACCTTCTGGGCCTACCTTGCACTGGGGATGCGGTAGTGCCTCACGATGCCCACCTGGAGTGGTGGACGGAGCTCCTAGACCGGTTCATGGATGTGCTACCCGCTGAGCCTGGCTACACACCTGTCACTTCTGCGCACGGTCCGACGCAAAAGTGGCTGATACAGTTCTACATAAGTGATATTAATTTTGTATACATTTTAGTTTTTGTATCTCTTACAGTTGTGAAACTGACCATCACTTTGTGCAGCCCGAGAGGATGGCAGATGGAGCAAAGGAGTATGTTGTTAGTCGCCACTTCGAGGCGTACCTGCTGTGGCTCTTCGGCAAGGTCTTGTTCTCCTCTCATGGGGACACCGTCGACAAGCATATGATCCAGTATGCCAAGTCGATCGCAGACGTCGACATTGAGGAGATCCCGCAGCTAGCGTGGGGACCAGCTGTACTGGCTGCCACGTACCATGCTCTTTGTGACGGTTGTCATCGCGTGGGAGATTAGTCCATTCTCGTGGGGTGTCCTCTACTACTTCAGCTTTGGTCTTTCGAGAGGTTCCAGATCGGTCGGCCATAGATAGATTTGGGACCCTACGGAGCAGGCTTCTATGGTGCCCCCGGGGATGACGTCGACCGTCCTACTATGGGGATATTGTGGTGTCGCCGACGGGTTAGTACAAATGACCTTTACCTAGAATTATACAATAATTTTGAAATTTTGAACCTATCTTTCAACCATTCCTTTTTTTCAGCCGACTTTCATGCCTGTCACGTCACACGCTTCATACCCTGAGTACGTAGCGATGTTGGACCAGCTGACAAATGATTGCGTCATCTGGCATCCTTACCTCCCGGACCTGGTAGGCGCTCGAGCACCTCATGACCTCTCCCTGCAGTGCACTCGTGACGCCGCCTTCTGGTTGACACGACACCACCTGGTGTTCGACGTCTACGTGGAGACGTACACCGTGCACCGTGTCTTGAGGTAGTTCGGCCTCCGTCAGGTCTTCCCCGTCCCCACTGGTGAGGTTATCCCATCGAGAGTGCACACGTGAGTGCTCTTCTAAGTCAATTCCAATTGCATTATTTTTTGCGATGTTCTTGCTATTAACATCAGTGCTCTTGTTCTCATGCAGGCTTACACGGAAGGGTTTGATTGGTAGCGTGAGCTGGGCAGCACGTATGTTGCCTCATGCTCAGTAGTGGGCGCAGGCGTTGGCGGACGTTCACGAAGAGGCTGCCCCGTACGACCCTGGTATGTACAACGAGTACATCCGGTGGTTCAGTTCGCGCACACGCGTTCGCGTTGTGCGTGTCGTTGACTCACCTCCGAGGCACGTTCCCTCCACAGCGGACACCTACCCCACGTAGCCGGACTCGACGTTTCATCGCTCGGTTAGTACTTCTTTGACATGCCATGTAATGTGTCGTTACTGCAATTGTACGAACTAACTAGCCTTTCAACGTGTGCGCAGAGCGACCTTGGCAGGGAGATCATGGAGGAGCGGACGTACTACTGGCATGAGTAGGCCAGACAGACAGGCTCGAGGCCACGATGGACTTCTTGAGAGAGGTGTTGCAGCGTATACGCCAGAGTGCCGCACGCATTGTCCAGCTTACATCCTGCAGGAGGCCTACAGACGACGATGTCCTATAGGTTCACAGACGTGCCTCAGCTGTACGGGGCCGACACGCGCCCCAGGCTGTACTGGGACATCACGCACGCAGACAGCCCCCTCGGACTTGCTAGGGGGATCTAGCTGGCAGCGTTCCGAGCCGTACGTTCACATGATTGTAGGTACACCACGTGGTCTCCTTTTATATATTGTGCTCTTCATGTTATGCGATGTACTAACATGAAAATTTTGTCAACAGCGACCGATCTAGCACCTGACCAGAGTGCGAGCACCTCCGCGGACTTCTCTCCTCTCGACGACACCTACTTCGACTACTTAGTACATCCCTACCAGCAGTCCACGGGTGCGGTCCTTGGCCCCTCTCAGCTCGCCGACGTGCCCGACCCGAATCAGCCGTCACAGGACGCCTTTGCTACTCTGACAGCACCAGTACGGCCTACTAGGAGTACTCGTGGGCAGGCCCCTGACCAGCTGATGTATCCCTCTGGGCATGTGCAGCGCCGTAGGAAGCCGGGACCACACGAATAGTAGCACCGCGCAGGGGCCCAGTTAGTTTTTTCCTTCCATACATGATGTACTTACTAAACACAATATGATGCTTTACTTCCTCACATTATGTAACATTCAGCTATGATATTTTGTTTTCATAAGTTATCTTCTATTAGGTTTTAATCACTTAAGCCTTTTCAGTAGCCCGTAAAATAACATGTTTACATGAAAAATTACAGAGTAATAGCGCTGAAACACCTTTTGATATATGTACTATCTTAATATGCAAAAAGATCATATTTAAAACTTGCTTTGCATCTCAATCCTACCAAAGCAAACACCCTAAACAATCACTACCTGTGCAGATTCCAAAACATTTCAACCTTTGATGGAGCTAACGACCATGCAGCAGCTTTTTAAGTGCGATTAGCCAACTCACGGGCCTAATGCTTAAAACTTTTTCAGGTCAATTTGACAACACTATACCTGTAGCTTTGTCAGGCCGATTTGACAACACTATACCTGTAGCTTTGTCAGACCTCTATGCTTTCTCATGCACGGGAGGGTTTTGCAGATGTGCTTCAACGTGACTACTCACTGCCTACTTTTAACTCCGAATTGACCACTTATTGTACAATACATTTTGTCAGTGCTGACACGTTGAGTGCATGATTGCCTTTCCAGCCCTACTTGACTACACACAGTGGCATTTTGCTATCTGTCTGTATGTCTGTAACGACCCCCATTTTCACATAAATGCAAAAATGGAAATCTAATGTGCATACAGTACTAATCCTATGATCAGTGGCTAGTACGCATATTTTCAACAATTAGAATCATAACCATACATCATTTTATTAAAGGGGAAGCTATTTGTACAATATATTATTGCAACTCAGAGTATATATACCTAGCACAGAGGAAGCAAAGTCTTGTAGTGTGCCCATCCAACCCGCAGGCAACTGACAAGGCATAATCCCTAGAAAGATCGCTTTGTTGAAATTCCCGCATCCTGCGACGAAAATAATCTTCAGAGCTTCGCTTTCTAATCAACCAAAAATAATAGATTAAGCAAGGTTGAGTACTTTCGTACTCCGCAAGACTTAAGTGGTATTTGCAAATGCAATAATGTATGCTATATCAAAGGAGGCTACTACAGTTAATTTGCATAAAGCGATATTGAATTTGTAAATCAAGTTGTCATTTGCAAACGAAATTTGTAAGAGCAAATTTGACTGATAATAAATAAGTAAAGCATAAGTAATAATTCAATGATCCAATAATCTAATAACCATTCCTTTGCCAACACATAACCATTCATCCAATAATCCAATCCTGTCATCATCATTCCTTGCCAACACGTGGCAAAACAAATGAAACCAAACCCTTTTGAAAATAGCAAAACATTTAACTAGTGCCAGTTCACCAAGTTTCCCATGACCGAGGGGACAGCTTATCGATTAGATTTATACTCTGCAGAGGTGTACAACTTTACCCACAAGTCATGACCTTTTCTTTTTTCCGCATGCACCATTTGCAAGTGGCTAGAATGTTCATGACGAAAACCTTTACATTACCTAGGTTAACTTTGCACCGGTACGGTGACGTAAAACTCATACTATGCAGCAGAAGATGTGTGTACCTAGTACGACAAAAGGGTGACACACCATTGTCCCACTTCTCCCCATGGCGGCAACAGAAGATATGTGTATTAATACGACAAATCCATGATGGCAGCAGAAGATATGTGTATTAATACGACAAATGGTGGTACACCAAATTGTCCCATTTCTCCCCCATAGCATGGCGTACTCACCGCTCCGGCCTACCAATGTGCAAAATTAAACTAGATAACTTAATTAGTTTAAGGCTTCCCCATCCCAACACTTGTAGTTGTACGGATTTTTCTTGGATCATACAACACTACGTTCGGTCCTTAATCCGACACGGGCGATACTTCACCCTATACTACGTGCAATTCCATCTGCACAACCGGCTATTGCCAATTATCACCCGCATCAAAACCATAGTTTTATTTTCGGGTTTTTAAGAAATTACCATTGATACCATTAACCATCATCATGTCTCAATAATTCCAATGATCAGTTTATCCAAACTGTTCATCCCAAATCTAAAGCATGGCTAAGCATGATTATTAAATCGTATATACCCATGATGACATTATGTATTGTCTAATCTTATTCTAGGGTTATCAAGGTTCACATGTCAATACTTATCAAGGAAGTTTCAAGAGACAACAGGTATATTTACCAGTACCACAATATAGCGAATTTATAGAAAATACGCGTATGCATAAATTGATTTGGTAAAGCAAAGTGAAAATTAAACACTGGGATCAATATGATCAAAGGAGTGCTTGCCTTGCTTAATCGTTGTTTACGACGAAGTTGCGGTCGAAGCCTGTGTTGTCGATGATGGAATTAATGACGTTGGGTTCTACATGTCATTCACGAAAATATAGCAAATAACAAACTTTAATAAGGGCAAAAAGAAGATAGACAGAAAATCAAATAAAATATGCTATAAGAAACAGATGCATATTCTTTTATAGATTATTTATTCTTATTTTACGAATTCTAGATGGTAAAATTATGTATTCTTTTATTTATAACTTCGAATTATAGATGCTAAAATTATTTGGATTAATAGGATTAAAACATTAGTCATCATGTTATACATGAGTGGTACTGACTTTGCATAAGTATTCATTTTAAATATATATATATACACACCAGACTTTGTTAGGTTGGGCTATTGGTTACATATTATGGTTTTCAACAAGGTTTTGGTTAAAACAAATATCTTAAGCATTGATTTCTTATTTATTATTAAAGCTCGTTTATTCATATTACGGATTGTGAAGATCATAATACTTAGGGTTATTTGGATGACAGGATTTATATGCAGAACATGATGAAACAAGATTATTTCTTCATAATAAGGTGTTCTATACTTTGGGGAGCAATCCTAAGCTGATTTCATAAATTTTAGGATTTAGACGAGATGCTTTATTCATTGCTGAAATAACTTAAATGGTATTAAGGTTTTCTAACGACCATAACACTTAAGGGTATTGAGCTGGTAAGATTCAGATGCAAAGCAAGATGTAAAAAGAATATTTTTCTAGATTATGGTAGATCATATCTCAGGGATCATTTCTGGGCTATTCTTCATAAAATTTGCTTTTAGACGAGTTATTTTATGAGCTGCCAAAAATGCTTAAGCGTTTCCGAAAACAAGATAAGGTTATTTTGCTATCAAGACATATATGCAAAGCATGATTAAATGAGATTCTTTCTTCAGAATATAATAGTATGTACTTGAAGAGTATTTCTACACTCATGTGATAAATTTTAGTGTTTAGACGGGATATTTTATATGCTGCTGAAATAGCACAAATGATCATTCTGAAATATATGCATGTACATATCTTTTACACTAGGATCTCATTCTTATTCATGAAACAAATTAAGTCAAGATTATTTCTTAAATATTTTAGCTTACTCAGATAATATACTGACATACTAGTATATAGAAATCAACTTTGTTTATTTTAGATTTCTTTTACACAATTTATGCATTCTTGAACATTTAATATATTGAGAACAACTTTTAATAGAAAATAATTCAAACAAAGATGATATTTAAATATTTTTATATACTTGGGTTGCTAGAAGTCTAAGGATTCCAATAAAATTGGTTTCATTCAATTCTCAATTCATTTGCATCATTTATATATATAGCCTACCTTTCATCCTTTTCTTTAAAATTTGAAATTCAAATTTATCTAGAGATCTTATCCAAAATATTTTTGCATATTTTGAGAGTACTTGATTTTATATGAATATATAAATTTGTTTCATCTTATTTCGATTAAAGATGCAAAAGATATTCAAGTTTGAATCTAAGTCGATTCTGGAAAAACATAATAATTCTAAAATACGCTTTCATCAGTAAGAAAGCATCTTTTTATTTTCGCGATTCTATTTAAATCTCAGCCGACCAACAGGTGGGGCGCGTGGGTGAGAGAGAGGGCGACGCTAAGAGGCTTGGTGAATGACAGATGGGTCCCGCATGTCAGTCACAGAGGACAAGGGAGGTGATTCCCATGGCTGCCGACGGCGAAGGGACGCCGGAGACGGCGAGCCGTCGGTGCGGTGAGCATCACCGATCCCGTACGCACCTAGGGGTGGTACCAATTCGGCCGACGGCGAGCCGAGGTGTGCTGCCACCGAGAGGAGGAGGCGGTGGCCATGGATGACAAGCCGCCCTGGCAATTGGGGAAAGCTTGGATGGAATGGGTTCCAATTTTAGCTCTAGGGACCCTACTGAGTTCCATTTTACCTGCCTTTAGCGTCGGAGGAGGCTTGAGCTGGGCTACCACCGTGCGCCGGCTTTGGGGAAGAAGCTCCGTGGTGGCAGCGAGTTTCGGTTATTCTAGGTTGAAAATGAGGTGTGTGATGAAGTTATGGATACCTGATGATACCTTGTGCACAAGGAATCAAATTGATTCTTACCGGATTGCTTGAATCAGGTTTCATCCCCTTTCTCTTATTGAGCTTGGTAATGGCGGCTAGAAGAAGTGGCACTTGAGTGGAGGGAGAAAGTGGAGTGTGGGGGCAATGTGGAGAGGCTCAGGGATGTACTAAGGTGCTCTTGAGAAGATGGACAATGGCTTTTATAGGCGAGGTGGTGATGATCAGGATGGTTCGGCTTGCAGCACTACAACTGGGGATGGCATAGCCGAGGCAGCTTCAATTGCAGGGAGATGATCACTGTGGCATTGAAGAGGAGATGAACTGTAAAAGCATGTCACGAATTAATGTGCAAGGTTGCAGGTGACAAGATGTGTAATGATTGCGCCGCAAAAATTGGTTGTGTTCACATGACGAAGAGATTGGTGCTGAGTTCTGGAGTTTGTCATGGCAGATTTTGAGCAATGGAGTTGCTTTTGCAACAGGGCATTCAGTTGAGCTTTGCTGTTGCAGCACAAACTTGGCAGAGAGATGAAATCAGCTTGTTGAGAAGAAGTAGGGCATGGCTAATGTGACTTGCATCATGGCATATCCTGTGTATTAATTTGGAGGGGATTCAATTGCTGTGGCTGATGTCTTGCTTGTTGTCGCAGGGGGAGAAGAAGGCTGTGGCTGCCAGGTGGGGTCATCGATAGGGCCAAGCACCGGTACATTGACAAGAGATGAAACTGCCACATCTTATCTTGATCGGGTCATGATTTCAAGCCTTAAATGTTCATAAATTATTGATGGGGAATTTTTGATAATTTTTTTTAGAGACGGTTAGACAATTATATTTACACTGTAGAAATTTCAGATAAAAATATTTTGTATAGAATTTACAGCAATTCTGTCAAGGCATTGTGCTTAGAATTGGGTTTTCTTGTTTTTAAATTATCAGAGGACCTATATCTTACGAAAACTTTTTGAAACTTTTTATAGGAGTTTATCTTGACTATATAAGCCTTCCATAAAGATTTCAATTTAATATCTTTTGTATTTAATTTATAAAAATTATGACATTAAGATTCTCAAATTTTCAGGAATTATGTTTTTGAATTTTTAAAATTAAAAAATTTAACCATTATTTCCTGATTTTTTTATTGTTCACGAGCTAATCAGAATGAAGATAATATAAAAAATTCAGGTCGAATTAAAGCAGCATTATATTTATTTAAATCTAACCAATTCACTGTTGCTAGTCAAGAATTAATTAATTGCACTCTTAATTGCATTGATTGACTTGTAACATCCTTACATATCTTAATATACCCTTTAACTTCCAAAAGTAATTTCTAAATAATTTTATATGTATAAATAAATTTTTGTTTATTTTTTTTATAAACTTTTTAATCTTTTCTTTATCTATTATTATGATTATATAAAAAGATTTTTTTCTTTGGAAAAAAATCTAGGAAATTCAGGAAAATCATAATAAATTCAGAAAAATTCGTAAAAAATCATCAATAAATATATTTTAATGTTGAACATTATTATCTTGTTGTACTTTAAGTTTTGTATTGTAGATAAAATAAAATTAGTACAATTAAAGATTCTCTTTAGAACCAAAATTCAATAAAATTTTAGATTAGTTGGAATTTCAATGTAAATTTTTATTTCCAACTTATTTTCATATTTTGTTTGATTTGAAGTTTTATTTTTCAACTCATCCTTTTATTATGGTTGGATTTCCAGATATTGAAATAGAAGATAATATTTTAATTCATTCTTGACATTCTAATTAAAAATTTTATTCAATTTTATTTTCTAATTTTTATATTTTATTTTTATTATTTAGAATTTTTTGGATGTTACAATGTTTCAATCTTACCTACAACACTTAATCCATACACCACCCCTTCGAGTCTATAAAAGGCCAAACCGCAGCCACACATCCACAGTTCCCACTCACACTTTACCATGGTTGCATCCTCTAACAGAGCATTCTCCTGGACACCAGATATGAGCACCATAGCCCTTCATTACACGTTGAAGGTTACGCGTGGTGGGAAGGATGATCCATTCAAGGAGGAAAACCTAAGTAAAGTGGTGTCCAAATTGCAAGAGTGGCGTCCGACATTACGTAGGCATAACGTGACAACCTCTGGCCTGAACCTTGTGGCCTCTGACGACCTCAAGGCACACTTGCAATGGTGGCGTCAAAGGTATTTCAGGGTATGCGAATTAGTCGACCACCCTTCTGCTACAGGTTTCTCTAGAAGATCTAACACGGTACTGATGCTGCCCGATCGGTATGCAGAGCATATTAAGGTTAGTTATTTTATATTTGTTCACCTTACTAATCTTTTTACCATTATACATAAGTTCACTACTTTGTATGCTTGTCTTGTGTGTTAGTCATTCCCAGATAATGAAGAGTTGCTGAACAAAGATATCCCAGATTTCTTAGCGATGTATATGCTCTTCGGCGGGGGTGTGATGCCTGGTTCGCACAGAAGATACAGAACAAGATCTAACTGGAGGGTAGAGATCGACACAGTACTGCTGCAGTAGCAAGTTCAAGAGGACGTTCAACGACCACCGGAGGGAGCCTTGCTCCTAACTATGCAATTGACGATAATGATGATGATGACGATTTCGTATCACCTAGACCTCGATGTTCGAGCACTACCAAAATAGGCCATTCCAGCACTACCACAATGGGCCGTTCAAGCACTACTACAGCAGGCCGTTCAAGAAACAATACAAGAGGACGTTCAACCAGCACTAGAGGTGGGCTAGCTCCTAACAACCTCCGTGGGCCGCCGTGGGCCGGATATCGAGATTTAGGTGAAATTCGCTAATTCGGACTAATATCGTCCGGAATTTCAAATTCAAAATTTGAATCTGGCTTGTTTGATACCGGGAAGTACCGAAATTCGGCAAAAATGGACAAAATCTTGGCCGGAAAAGGCGAGATTTTGGCCATTTTGCACAGGCCGGAAAGTGGTCGAAACGACAGTGATCAAATTTTTTGTGGAGATTTCTGACATATTTTTAATGTTTTCATAAAAAATTCAGATTTTTATGAAGCCTGTGGAATTTTTAAAAATTGAAACATTGGGACTGTCCTAATAAAATGCTGACAGACAGTTTTGAATTGAATGAAAAATGGTACAAAGCATTTTAGAAAAATTTGAAATTTTGTTAGCATGATTCTGACATGTGAATAATATTTCCATAAAATTTTCAGTTGTTGCTGAAGCTCGAGGTATTTTTAAAAATTCGGGTATCGGTGATGTCCGGACGGAAAATGGTTGAAAGTACGTTAGAAAATTTCAAAAATTTTATTGGATGGTCGTGATGCATCATTAACCTTGCCGTAAATTATTTAGATGATTATCAATGCGTGAAGTTAGAAATTTTGGCAGCATTTTGACTGAAATTCGAAGATTGAGAGTCACAATTCGAAACAATTAATGTATATTGGCATGACAATTAATAAGCACGAAATAAAATCGATACATATAACAATTCTTCACATATTTGCATATGACAATTAAATGAATGTATATTTGCATCACGTACCTACGAGTAGTAGAACGCCTGTGGTGCAAACTCCACCTCCGCGTTGTCGACAATGACCTCGTGATACCTCCTCTCGTGTTGTTGCTTGTATTCTTCCTAGGTCATATCCCGCGGTAGCCAGACTGACTTCCAATGTTCGTAATGACTCATCAAGGCGCTATAATTCATGGACTGGTAAAGGTACCTGACACTGACAGATGAGTATCGTGCGTACGGATCGGCGCATGGATCATTGTAGTCAAACGGCGAAGAGATGCTCGATCCTTCATAACTCTGTCTGTGACCATACCCACCCTGATCCCATCCGTACGGCATCGAACCATACCTGGTATGCTCGATTTGAAGGCCCAAATGGCTGGAAGACTCGCTGCTACACCATGATTGTGAGCCATCCCGTGGTTGTGCTGCCTGGCGCCCAGCCCCACCACGCGATGTGCCCTTCCCAGTACTGCGAGTCTATCGCTGGGAGTGACCTCTCAGGGCAGTACCCCCCTGATGCGATCCTCCTGCGGTGATTGTGACTGTCGACAGGGCTGGAGGGAGTACCAGTCAGCTTCCGTCCCGCCATCGCTGGGAGAGTCTGTCGCTGTCGCTGAGCTACTACTGAGGTACTACACATTTTCAGAAGGTGTTGCCGTGTCGTCGTCACTGCCGATAATAGGCTCATCATCACTTCGGGCTTTTCCTTTTTCCTTTGCATTCTGGCTGCCCGATAACTTCTGCAACCCGCCCAAAGCTCCTGCTAGGGTCTCATCATCGTCGGCGTTGGTAGCACGCATTCTCTTCCCAGTGTGTGTGTCACCGATGTTCCATTCGGCCCAATCTGGGAGGCTCTTCCCACCTGTGGCCAATTAGAAGTAAGGTTAACACTGTTGTGAGGTTTCGACATACATGGTTGAAAAGTGGAATGGAAAACAATTACATTATTTACCTATTGCCTTATTCATCTCTTCCGTTGGGATGGAGTCAACCACGAATCTCGCTGGGAGGGGTGGGTCGTACTGACTGTCCTCGTCGAGTAGAGGCTCCACACTAGACCTGGACGAGTCAAACCAGTTTGCAATTGGGTCATGGCCAGGATGCATCGCATCCTCGATCAGGCGATCCACAGGGTCTTCGTCTTGGGTCTGGCGAGAGGATTCATAGTCGCGCAGGCGAAGTCGCAGGTTGTAGTGCACGAACACGAGCTGTTGGAGCTTCGCATAACTTAAACGGTTTCGTAGCTGCGTGTGCACCAAGGCAAATGTGCTCTAATTGCGTTCACACCCACTCGATGATGCGCACTGGGACACCAACCTCAAGGCGAACTTTTGCAGCGATGGCGTCTCATTCCCGAAGGCCATCCACCATTGAGCTACGAACAATACGAAGAAAGAGAAGTCAGTGAGTGCTACACAACAACATACCAACCAACCTCAATTTATGTTCGTACCTGCTGTCATTTGCTTATCGACGGCGTTGGTCTGTGCAAGCTGGGTGGCAAATCGTCCCCGTCTAAGACGGTATGTGCCGAAGGCCATCCACCATTGAGCTGCGAACAATACGAAGAAAGAGAAGTCAGTGAGTGCTACACAACAACATACCAACCAACCTCAATTTATGTTCGTACCTGCTGTCATTTGCTTATCGACGGCGTTGGTCTGTGCAAGCTGGGTGGCAAATCGTCCCCGTCTAAGAGGTATGTGTCAGCTTCCCGTAAAGCCTTCACCGCGGTAGCGTCGTCATCAGCCATAATGCCTAGTGCAGTCGAGAGCGCTCCCATGTACTGCGGAGTGCTGCATATGTTGTACGAGAACTGAGACTTTGGGTCCAGAACGGAGGCTATCATTGATGAAAACATTGCATAGTTAGTACAACACATGCGAACTTTGCATAGTTAGCATAATAGAACTAAACATATTAATTTGACTTACCAGCTTGCACAAATGTGGTTTCCCTTATGTCGGCGAATCTCTTTTGCATGACTTTCAGGAATACCCCGTACTATTCTCCGTGCTCCCGTAAGTTATTATTGTACTTATTCCTTACAATTGCGTACTGCATCATTACACCGCTGATTGTTGGTAACTTATCTTGATCCGCGAACCCCAACAACTTGTACAATGGTTCTACGGCACCGACGGTCCACTCAACCTAGTCCCGAAGTCCACCTTGCGAGGTGGTCATATGCGTATTTGCCCTCCGCCATTTCACCCACCTACTACTGTCGGTCGGGATGTGTCATCCATCTTTGGAACTTTTCCTTCTTTTATGGAAGCTATCGAGGAAAACAAAGGTCATCCCAAACCTAGTTGCATTTGGCCTCACCAACTCTCCACCAATATGTTGCCTCATCTGCGCATGTAGATTCTTGTGGTTGTATAAGAATCTGCAAATTCTCTTGGCCTATGTCACAATCTCTTTGATATGGACCACCTCACACACGTCTTTCAGCATAAGATTTACGGTGTGTGCCAAGCACGGCTGCCATACAATACAACTGCACTCGTAACATCTGGCATGCTTTCTTGAAGTTGTCACCATTGTCAGTAACCACCTGACGACATGCTCTACCCCAATCTCCTCGGCCACGACCTTTGTTATCTCGGCTAGCAAGTATTTGTGGTTCTGGAACTTACCTGTGAATGACCAAGCAAGAAGTTAGTGCGTGTGGCAATTGATGGTCTTCTGAATGAAAAATAAATGAATTACAGCACTGTGGCATTTACGGTCTTATGAAAGAACATCATCCCATTGCAGTACACCATGAAGTTGATGATACTCTGCTGAGTAGCCCCGTCCAGGCGTCGCACATGACTGTAACACCAAAGGTGGCCTAGTCCTCCCTGAACCTCCAAAGGCACTGCACAATCTCCTGCTCGTTCGTGTCCAAGTACTTACCGTCTATCTCGTAGCCCCGTGGTCCACGAACCCCTGGGCCTAGCTCCTGTGTCAGCTTGATTGCAGCTATGCACCGCATGCACAAGAGATTAGTACAATCATCACACGACGTGTAACTTACAAACATACAATTGTTTCATACCTGTGAAATAAGGGCAGTCCACCTTCCTTCCTGGGATTGCATTAGCATGTAACCACTTTGACCATCCCCTCCCTAGCTTCTCCCGCTACCCCTGGTTGAATGCAGTGTCAATACGAGGTTGCTGCGGGGCACTAGCCCGTGCAAGGTCAACATCTATGGAGGCATGGCTTTCCCGTGTCGATTTGGACCGACCGAATATTTTGCTGATACTCGATTGAATCGAGGACTTCTTTGCACCACTCTCGGACCTCGAACCTTGGGTCAAACCTTCGCTCCTAAGGTAGGCCTCTTCTTTAGAGGCCTTTATGGCCATCTTAAGCTGCTCATCCTCCATGCACATGGTGGCCCATTCGGTGCAAGCCTCCTCCTGACGCAGGCGAATCGCTTGCTTCTCCTTCTTCTTGTCACGGCCACCACGGAGGTCCGCGAGCATAGCCTGCCTAACCACTTTAGGCACGTTGGGGCAGGCCTTCACATCACCGACGCGGCCAGCCAGATGTTCCTTAAGACAGGTCGCCCCTCCACCCTTCATAACATGGGTGCAGCAGTTGCACCTCGACCCTGAGCCGATGCGCTCCCCGTGGTCCCATACGGTACCCTGAGGCTCTGCCATCACAACTCACTAGAGCCTACATCATTATAAAAAATATGCATGATATATAAGCTTGTATGACCATGTGCTTGTTTGTAGGGAGTCAACATTCTTAACTCACTGATGTTTGCTTCTATGCATGAGTAAGTGACATGGTCTTTTGACGATAGTACAAGATCAGACACATAATGACATCAAGGTTCTCATGGATTATATCCCACATGAGTACATACATTGTTAGTTCTTACTACTTACTAGACTATATCCCACATGACTACATGACTACATAAGCAAAAAATACATCTGCACTTAAAATCCAACAAAAAAAATTTCCGCATACCGAATTTTTTTGGCTGACCAAAATTTCGCCTCATATTCCCGAGATTTCTCCTCAACAGACCAAAATATCGCCCTGAGAGGCCGAGATTTGCTTCCTGGAGCTCGGGATTGGCCGGATTTGGCCGGAGCAGAGAGAGAGCAGGGTGGAGAAGAGGCTGGCACTGGGGAAAGTGAAATGGCAGAGCAACTCGGTGGAATGGACGGTGAAGGAACTTCAATGATTGACGATGTATTAAAACCAGTGAGTTGTCAACATATAAAACGATTTATTTCTCATCTCTAAAACACATCAGCACCCATATCTCAGTGGTGAGGCTAAACTCTACCAAACAACAGGTCTTGAGTTCAAATCTTCACAGCGACATTTTTTTTGCAACTTTTTTTCCATAGTTTGGAGCATGTAAAAATTACCAAAATTTTTGTACATAGTTGCAAAGAATCAATGATGCTGTCATAAAATTTTGAGAAGATGATCAAACATAAAAAAATCCCAGAAAACATGGAAGTGTTACTTCATAGTAGCCTTTTTTTCAATAGTTCCAAGAATGTAAAAATTAAAAAAAAATTGGTACATATTTGGAAAGCATCAATGATCTTGTGATAAAGTTTTGAGATCATGATCAATCATAAAAAATTCCCAAAAAATGTGAATGTAGTACATCATAGTTTTCAAACTGTACATCACGTCCTTGTACCATATAAAACTTTTTATTGACTCATCAAAACTGGTTCAAATTTTTTAAAACTTTTACAAAAGGGTTATGAGAGAATTTTTTAGCTCTCATAAAAATTTAGGTGATTATCAGACATGAATAAATTCATAAAATTCTAACACTATCACTGCCTCGTTTATCCTAATTCTGATTTTTATTTTTAAAACATAACAAATGAAGTTAAAATATTTTAACAAATTTTATGTATTATCCTACATATCTTATGATACTTCCATAAATGTTTCATTGAATTAAAATGCTTCCTCAATTTTCTAAAATTCGGAGAGTGTTTCTGCCGAAATGCTAAAAAGTCTCAAAAATTAAATTTTTGGAAATATTGTCATTGAAGGTCACTTCCTTAGAGCTTATTGATATCATTCCGGTCAGATCCGGCCCAAAAAAAGCAAAAACAGGTTTTAAATGGCGAAATCTCAGCGGTTTTGGGCGAAATCTCGCCGAAAAATCCGAAATTATTGTAGCATTTTCAAATTTTTCTATCCGGCCGGTCTGCTGACTCTCGCTGGGCTCCGAAATCCTAGATTTCAGCGAAATTTTGCCGAAATTCGCCGAATTTTGTAACCTTGGCTCCTAACCATACAAATGACGATGATGATGACGATTTCATGCCACCTAGGCCATAGAATGTATGGTTTTGTGACTTATGTTGTATCCCAGTTTTATAAATTCCCTGATGCTTGTACCTATGTTCTATCCCTGTTTGTGACTTAGTCCTGCACTTTGCAATATCAATGTCAGGTTTTATTCAATATTTTGAATATTTTACTATCAATTGTCGTCAAATTTGGAAATATGGCGAACAACGAATCCCGCTTTTTTGTCACAAAATTTAGTCTAACAAAAAATTTTGTCCAACACAACATTTATTATCACTGACAAATAAGAATTTTTCTTAATTTACTGGACTCTAGTTTGAACTGTCAAATACATGAATTATCATTGACAAATATGAATTTTTCTGCAGTTATTGGACCCTAATTTGAGCTTTAAAATTGTAAATTTTAGGGACTCAGTCACAATTCCAAATTGCGACAGAGACAACTGCGACAGACTCTCTGTCGCAATTTGGAATTGCGACAAAGAGTAATCACAATTTAAAACTATGACAGGCAGATTGTAACACCCTAATTTTTGCTCTAATTTAAATTTTGGAGTATTTTTGATTTTTTTTTAATTTTTGGGAATTTATTTAAGTTTATTTGGATTTATTCAAATAGGACTTTTCTTGAAAACAATTAAATAATGGAAAAGTTTTTGCAAAGTTTTATTGCAAATATTTTAATGGAATTCCAAACATCTCAAAGTAATTTCTGGAATTTTTCCGAATTTTTCGCTATTTTAAAAGCTCCAAATGATTTAATTGAATTTCTATAATTATTTTAAATGTGAAATGATTTAAAATCATATGAACGATAATGGGCCGAGCCCATTCTCGTGCGTGTCGCCGCCCAACCGCGTGAAACCTAGCGCCGCTTGACCCAAGTCGTCCGTCCGGATCGAGCGCTGTGGAGTGCGCCGTCGCTGCATGCGTGAGCCTTCGGATCGTCGCCGCACGGACGCGCAGGATTGCGCCACGTCACTTCATCCCCGCGAGATCGCCGGAGAGACGTGGGCTTTGATGGCCGTGATTTGCGCCGGCAGTTTCGCGCACGTCGAGGCAGCCCTTAAGTCCCCGTTGATGGCGTCGTGCAGAGACCTTCACGCCGCGTCTTTTGACTCCTCGCACGCACGCCGAGACCCTCTCTAGCACCTGAGCGAGCTCACCGTAGTTGCGTCTTTGTGCCGCCGCGGTTTTTCGTCGTTTACTTCGCCGCCGGTTTCTCTCCGCCGTCGCCAAGGTCACCGGAGTAATCCTTCCGCCAAGCCGCGTCGAACGAGCCACTTCATCACGCCGGAGAAGCCCCGTAGCACCGTGGGCTGCGTCATCTTCCTCAACTCCGGCAGCCTTTTCTTCTGCGCCGCCGTCGCCTTCACCGAGCTTCGTCGTCCGTCCGATCTTCATCGCACGCTTCTGGTTCGTCCACGTCACTTTTCTTTGTGTTCTTCTAGAGTAGATCTGCATGCAGTTAGATCTCGGATTGAGCGGTAGAGATTAGATCTAGCCTCGTAACTTGGTTACATCTCGGTAGTTGGATCGTTAGTGTACGCGTAGGATTGAGCCACGTCGCGCCATGTATAGTAAACGACTCCGTAACTGGCCGTTGGATCGGATCTGAACGGTTGAGTTCAGATCTGGTTTTGCCCTAGGATCCGCACCGTTCAAATTTGAACGTGCGGCGGTGATAGCGCCGCACCTCCAACCAATCGCGTGCGACTGCGTGTTTCCTTTGACCGAAGCGTGACCAATCTCGGTCGTTGATTTCAAACGAGCCGTTGCGATTGCGCCGCGTGTCGCTGCGTATCCGAAGCGTCGCCGAGTCCGCGCGTGCGTTGGCCGTTGGATCCGAGGGGACCGTTCGATGCGTGACGCGTGGCCGTGACGGAATCGAGGCGTCGCCGAGCCGCGAAGGCATAGGATCTGACCGTCGATTTTAGCGAACGGTCTGGATTTTGCCGCGTGGCTGCACTGTTCTGTGAACCAAGTCCACGGTGGACTAGAGCCGAACCGTGGACCCAGTCCATAGACCAAAACGACGTGGCGGCCTCTGGGCGTGCCACGTGTCGGGCTGACGTCAGTGATGACGCGTCATAAATATTTTTATCTATAAAATATTTCGACCAAATTCATTTCTGTCTTGACGTTATCATGACGCGTGTCGACGTCATAAAAGCGAATTTCCAGTATAAAAATAATTCAGAAAAATTGGATTTTCTTAATTTCTGTATTTTCAGATTTTATTCAAACTTCAAATGACTATAACTTTGGCATTTTAACTCGGATTTGGGTGATTCAAATTTCTAAAAATTCATAAAATTGTGAGATATTTAATGGTGAATTTTATTTGAATTTTGAGGTCATTTAGTCTTCTGTATTAGCTATTTATTGCATATTTTGTTTGTATGCGTGAGACGCAAATTTGCGAAAAGTTTCGAGGAAGAATTAGTCGCTCAAGACCAAGTTTCGAATAAGACCAGCAACTCTTTGAAGGCAAGTGATGCTTTGATCATTTTGATCCCAGGTTTTAAAATGTAGTTTATGCTTTGAAACTATGCATGCTTATTTATTTAAAATGAATTTAAATTGATTCGGGATAATGTAGTTAATCAACCCATTTTGTTATGCCACCTTGAATTATTAATTGTATGCCCTAAATCATTGTCACCCTAAGTTGATTATATTAGTTGGATGTTAATATTGTGCCAACACGGGAGGCTAGACCGTGAGTAGATGCTTAGCCTTGCAACGAATCATGAGTGATCTTTCTAAAAATGCTACAATCTGATTAAAGACTTTGAATGTATTTTAAAAGTGGTGTGATGATGCCACATGATGAGATTGAGGTACAATGACTGTGTGGTTCCGTCTGATGTTGAGTTATTTTCGGCATGTGTTGCACAATAATCAACCGGGTGGGAAATGATTTAGACTGGGCAAGTGGCAAGAGGTGTGTGCTGTGGGCTGTGTGGCTTTGGGTTGATGAGTGATGTGAGTCTGTGTGCCACATTGGGTGTGTGCCATTGTTGAGTGTTGGAAGTCTTGCCTTGGTCGCTTAAGGACTTCACCTTGCAAGCCTTTGATCCGAGTCACCGTACAACCACATGTCCGATATGGGACAGACCTAGTTGACTAGGGTTACGATATCTTTCCTCCGATACCTCGGGGTGACAAGACACGTGGATGTATCTGTATGGGAAGCGTGCACGTGCTACGGCTTGGTGCCCATCCAACGGTGATTGGCCGGTCCTATACTTGGCTCTGTGTGAGGGAAGTGATAGTGAAGGCAATACTGGAGAGGTTCTTTGGTTAAGGTAGAAGTTCTGAAAAGCTTTGTTGCGCAGACAATCACCGTGTGGTGGCGGTCAGTATCTTGTGGGTAAAGTGTACAACCTCTGCAGAGTGTCAAACTATTCGAATAGCCGTGCTCACGGTATTGAGCATTGCTCGGGATTACAGATCAAGGGTAGATTTTCATAAACAAAATGTGGGAAGGGTGGTGTGTGCCAAGTGTTAAAATGAACTATTAAGGTCAGTGCCGAGAATCTTGAAGAAAAACCATTTGAAGAAATTAGTATTACTTATAACTGTCCTAATGCTTTAATCTAATTAAGATATTGGTTTAAAATTGCTGTTTGATGCAAAAGAACCATTTAAGCCAACCCTTTGGAATAAGCTTTGCATGTAGTAATAGCATCGCATTCATGCATTACTTGTTGAGTGCCTTGTGTACTCACCCCACCTTGCTTATCAACCCCAACATCGATGGAGGAGACTACACCGGTTTGGGAGGAGGAGTACATCGAGGATACGAACAACTAGGGGCAAGCCCAGTCGGTTGCCTGTGGCAAGATGAAGGCTTCCACGACCTTTACTTATGTTCCGCTGCTATTTCTTTACTTTGAATAATGTAAGCCCTGTGTGGTGACTTATCCGTAAGGAGACCATAAGGTCGTACAACTCGATTTATATACATGTTTGCACTATTTATTCTTATATCTTTGTGAATGTCAGAATGTGCAACCTCAGATGATTTGTGTGTGCTAGCGTGATCCTGGACTATCACAGAATACACAGAGGGTCCGGATTTGCAGATTCGGGTCCCGACACGGATAAAAGTGTTTTTTCGGTATATTATTTCTGTAATTGTTTATTGAAGATATATTATTTAAAAAAATCCACAACACACAGCCACACTGACCTGCCGGCCGCGCGCAATCGCTTATTTTTATTTTTATTTCTGACAAAACAGTAGGAAAGAGGCACACCCTTATTTTATATATATATATATATATATAATTTGATGAGAGGAACTCCCGGGGTCAGGCGCCGCAGAGGCATCATTTGCCGCAGTTTCGGTTGCAGGAGTCGGCGCACTGCTGCCCGGCCCCGTTCTGGCAGTCCTGGCATGCTTTAAACGGGACGTTGCACGCGGGCAGGCATGAACTGTCAGCCTGGCTGCTGCATGTACTGGCACAATTGCTTGTACTGTTGTTGCAGGACTTCAAGCAATCCTGGTTGACCGTGGACTTGCACTCCTGGCACCCCGACGGGGGGTTGCAGTAACTGCTGCATTCCTTGGCAACGAAGGCAGCGCACTTCTTATTACAATGAGAGGGATATTCACTGCATGATATCGGCGGCGGTGCCGCCGGCTGCCCCAAGGAAGACAGGACCAGCACTGCGAAAACGGCAACAGCACCGGCCGCCTTAAGAGCGGCTGCACCGGAAGCCATGGTGTATATATTTCTTGTGGATACAGCAAGCAAGCTAGCTACCTAGCAAGGAAGATATATAAGTACACAAGACAAGGTGCAAGGTTAACTGGTGCCCATGCGATGGAGCAGGCGATGCTATTTATAGTCACCAAACGCATGGATTGTATATAGGAACCCTAGCTAGCTATATCACTATAGTTATATAGATGGTGCAAATATATATATGTATGTACCGGAAAATGCTTCGTGACCAGCTGTCTCTACAGTACCCTTATCTCTACTCTTCCTCCAGGGTGCTAATGGGTTTAGATCGGTCTAGACTTTTATATTAGACCAGCTTAAAACTGCAAATAAATGGATTGAACTCGTTTTAGATCTATAGCTATTTCGATCGGATCTAAGTCACACTTAGATCTTATGTTTTTCTACTAAATCTCTTACCACCAGCCAAATAATTGATGTTGCCTTTAGCACTAATGCTTTCTTTTTTATTTTACATACTTCAGTAACATATTTTAAGTTCTAACTTTCAATTTCTATTTCAGTAAGTGAGATATGTAATTATATATAATTATATACCTAGTTTTATCACTTGAATATTGCAGCGTAAATTATCAACTCTTCAAATTAATAGTTTGTCTAGGTAAAGGCCCAAATCAAAGCCCAAGCTTTCATTTGGGTCCAGCCAAACTTGAACCTCACTCTCTTTGGATCAGACTTGATACAGATCTATAAAAAAGAATATTAGACTTGGACTAGATCTATGCTGAGCTTCAGTTCGTTAGCATCCTTATCACTGTCATTTCCATGAGATCCACGCTGCTAAAATGCCATTGGCTGCAGACCAAACTTCTATATACACATAAATGTGTTCCACATATTCTGTCAAAAATAGTTATCGTTTATCAACAAGGTCTTCAAAATACAGTATTGATAACTAATTTCTAACCTAATATATTTATAAGATATAATAAATTATAATATTATAAAAGTACCTTTGGAGACAAATCTACGTATGAGATTTTTATTTATATATCCAATTTAAATATTTAAAAAGAAGTTGACAGTCAAAGTTTTAAAAGTTTTACTGTACTTGTATCTAAACAACTATATGCGGCTAAAAGGAGTACCTATGAAGATCCAGCATTGTGTTTGTGCCCGTGCAAACAAACACAACTTGACTCACGAAGTAATTAATTAAACTTGCACCACGTTACAAGTTGAGATCGACTTCGTATAGGTAACATGCAACATGTCACGGGAATTTGACTCACGAAGTAATTGATTAAGCTTGCACCACGTTACAAGTTGAGATCGACTTCGTATATGTAACATGCAACATGTCACGGGGGGAGTATATAATATTGGAGGTGGGAGGTACTTCCATGGTATTTTTTAAAGTTAAACAAATATTAAAGCATAAATAAAGAATAGATGGTGATTACTTATCCCTTCGTTTGTTTTAAGATTTCTACAACTTATATTAGGAGGAAAAGTATAGAAGCACCGCTCAATATGATATTCATCTCGACCGGTCTCCGTTCCTCACATACAAGCACTACTACAAAGAAGTCTATTACAGATGGTTCGCAAACATCATCACAGACGGTTTTCTAAACCGTCTGTAACCATATGTCAGTGATAATACGACATATATCACAGATGGTTTTTGAACTGACTATGAAAACACATATCACAAACAGTTTTTAATTAGAACTATCTGTGATATGTGTTAATCACAAACGGTTTTTAAATAGAACCGTCTGAGATATATTTTTCCCCTAACACTCTTGGCAGAACTTCTATGATTAGTATATGTTGTTCGAAATTTTATTCTCCTTAGATATTTGTACAACGATATTTATAAGGCACAACTAGTTGTAGATTTTGTAATTGAATATCAAAACATCCTAAATGCATGGAGGCAACAGTTTGTTTGATGACGATGGTCTTAAAATATGAACATTTGTAGCACTTTCATCCTCTTTCTTATTCTAATATTGATGGATTCTAAGGCAAAATCCAATTCCATCAACAGTTCGTCCTGAAAGTTGCCATGCTCTGATTTATCTTTCACTTCATCATCATCCCGGATGAGAATACCATAGACGGCCTATTTTCACTGTGGTTTTGTGCAGGAACAAGACCAGAGTGATTCTGTTCCTATACAAGACCAAAGTGAAAATAAGTTGCATATGGTATTTTCATTCAGGGATGAGGATGAAGTGGAAGATAAATCAGAACATGAAAACTTTCAGGATGAACAGTTGATGAAATTGGATTTTACCGTGGAATCCATCACCATTAGAATAAGAAAGGGGATGAAAATACTACAAATGTTCATATTTTAAGACCCACCTCATCAGACAAGCTGTTTTCTCAATACATTTAGGATGTTTTGAAATTCAATTGCAAAATCAATAACTGGTTGTGTCTTGTAAATGTCATTGCAAAAATATCTAAAAAGAAAAAAAATTCGAACAACAAATACTAATCATGAAAGTTGTGCCAAGAGAGATAGGGAAAAAATATTATTTCATAGTTCAAGACAAGAAGACCTTACCATAGATATGATAACGAAATATTTCATAGTTCAGGTGACAATACATTAACAAAATATGATATATATACCACAAATGTCAACAAGCGTACATCGAGAAACCACATTATTTTATAGTTCAAGACAATAAAACTTTAGGGTTTTTTCATGTCTGCCATCGTATGTGCCATAGCTTCTGCAACAGAGGCTTCTCGGTTCTCTCTGAAGTTCCATAACTCTAGTACAATGCCGATTTGTTTGACACCAATAACCGATTGATCTCCAGTCATATCTCTTAATGCTTAGAAAAGCGATATGATCATGTTGTTGTAACAAAAGGGTTGCTTGGTATATTATTAGTAACCATATCGAATTAAATACTACAAACCTTTATATTACCTCTATAAGCTCAGCTTTGGCTTCGTCCAGCTCTGAATTTGCCCTGCGGTCCTTAATAATGAGTGCCGTGTTAAGGGATTCATTATCTTGCAAATTGTCATTTATGTCTTTTAATTCTTGTTTCATCCCATAAATCTTTTTAGTTAACTCAGACTTGCCCTTCAGTTGTTCGATCTCCACCTCAGGTCTTTGTTTAGCTTCTAACAGCTTTTTCATGTCGTCTATTTTACGAAAATCAGATTACAGGACCCTGAATAATGTGAGACAAAAAGATTTGACAGATTTCAAACGTAGTACATAAAACCTCATATGCATGGGAACACCACCACAGTATTTAAACTAATCCTACTGTTTCATGTTGTCATACTAGGCCTATATTTTGGATTTAGTTAACCAATTAACGTGCATGAGCAACAGCAAGTTTTAAAAAAGAGTGGCCCGCGGAATCTATTTGTCATGATCTAGAAATACTGATCACCTCACATTGTTTAAACAATTTAAACTAAACAAATTAAACAGCCAGGAGTAGTATGGATGGAACACATGACCTTTGTTTGTCATACTGCGATAAATGTGATCTGATTTAACTAATAGCTAGAGAATCCCCGCAACAAAGAGTGGCCATATGTTTTTTTAGTCAAGGTGTGATCTATGCATATATGATCAAATGAAGATTTGAACACCTTATAGGTGGTTAAGTAATTATTTTTTTAAGAACAATGCTGGCAAGAGCTAGCTTATGATAATGAATATATTTTGCATACGAGAATAATATTGCACCTACAATCGTGCATGCATTGCTACTATGTTGAGTAGCAAGCAGAGACATCATGACAACATTCCACACCATCCTACTAAGCATTTAATTTTTTTGCACCAATATGATAATTTCTCCACTACCTGCACATGAGCTCAGTCCGGCAGGAAGCCACGCCAAGGCACGTAACACGATACATGAGCAATCAATCACTAAGTGACAGGCGATCTCACCTTGGAGGATGGTGACGCGGTCTTGAGGACGGGAGGTGAGGTAACGGAGCGGATGGCAACTCGGAGGTGGTCGGCGAGGAGGAGGTAGCCCAGTAGGAGGATGCCAGGGGGCTAGGGTTTGGGGAGACGAAACGCGTTGGGAGCCAAGGTCTGCGCTACATACCTCTATCGATATGTTTATATAGTTGTCTCAGTTCATATCACAAACAGTTCGTAGTTAGAATGTAACATCCCAAAATTCAAATAAAGTGAAAATAGAATTTTTGCATTTTAAAATGTTTATTTCTGAATTTCTCTTGCTTTGTATCTTGAATTTTTGCTTTAAAGAATAAAATAATAATAGAACTAGTAAAAGGGGCATATATAAAAAAGTAAAAAGTAAATGTCAGAAAAAATATACAAAAATGATATTAAATTATTATAAGCTTGCAGTGACCTTTTTCAGCTATCAAAATACTTTTAATGCAATAGATAAAGATTTGAATTGTGAAAAAACTCAGTTTAACCTCAAATCAGGAAATTGTCAAAATTATATAAAAATATTCCAAACTTATCTGGATGAACATTTTACCAAATCATCCTCAGATCATTATTAACATCTAGTAAAAAAATATCAATAATCAATAAACAAAATCATTACCTTTTAAAAATTCAAAAGGAAAAATCAAGAAAAACTGAAATCTGCAATGTTAGAATTAATATAAATAAATATGAAATATTTTATTCTGCAATTTTTACGCAAGGATCTATAAACTTTATCAATCTATCTCAAAAATTCTGAAAACATTTGAACTCATTTTCACCTTAAAATACAATAAAAAACATAAATGAGGAAATGAAGCAGTAGCCATTGTCAGAATTTTAATAATTTTTTTATAGTACTATTTAATCCTAAAATTTTTATGGATAATAATCCTTATTAATGAAACCTGGTAAAAAAGTTTTGAAATTTGTCATCAAGATCTGATAGGTCCTCCAGTGTAGAACACGTGCTGCACCGAGATCCTGTCCATACTTCTTTTCCCCGATTACACCTACATGTGGACCCTCTCTACTGTTTGGACCCATTCGCCAGATAAACAGGCCGTTCATTCTCCAGTCTATGCCCAGTGGGCCTCGGTCCCACATGACAGGCAAACCTCCCCTCCATCCTTCTTCCTCGGGACTTTCTTGGCACCAATGAATCGAAGCATCAAGAAGCCGTCCAGTTTTAAGGCTTGTCTTCTCAGCGCCGCTACCCCATGGCCCATACCCTGCGCCCCATTCTTTCTGGCGTCAATGCACCGCTTCGCCATGCCTCGACCAAGCCCGCTTTTGACTCAGCAAGGGCTCACGCCATATCTTCTCTTTCCCGACCGCAATGAAGAACCAAACTCCTTGCTGTCTCAACGAACACTGGTTACAGCTCAAAACCCGCCGCGCCGTATGGACTCAAGCTCAAGACGAGCGGCACAATTGCTACCCGTCTCATCGCCCCTGGATTTCAGCCAAGCGCATGTCGCCAGCCATCCCTCTTCTCTGCCACGGTATTGCCCTCCCCATGAATTACGCTGGACCAGCCATGCCTCGGTCTGTTCTGACGCCAGAGACTCGCCGCCATTCTAAAACCCGATTCAAACTCGTCGCACCTCACCTCGCCTATATAAAGACCGTCCAACCGTTGCAATACCATCCCGCACCTCCTCTCTACCCCTCTGCCCGAGATTGTGCCCAATTGCGCCCCTTAGATCTCCATAGCCAAAGGACAAAGAAAGGGGAGTAAAGTTCGATTAAGAGAATTCGGTGAACATTCTTCCAAACCGTTAAGCATAGAGAGCGATCCTAAACTCACTGCGCACCACTTTGTCTGCTCTCTTCACCCAAAACTGCACCACCGCACTGTTCTTCTTCTCGGACACCGACGCACGATAGCAGGCCATTCCAACCATCCCCCGACCAAGGTAACCACTAAAATGGGTTCCAATTTGCTGATGGATTCTCACCCACATGATAATGAAGCTAAATTCTCACCGCTCTTCCCTTTTGCCGAATCGCCATTAGTGCCGCCTCCGAGCCCACGGTGGCAGTGCGTTCCAGCCAAGGTCGCCGAGAATACAGACCACTAACAAATGCGTCTCGTCGTGCTACAGATTCCCTTGCCCTCAACCGGACCGGAGCCTCACCGGAGAAGCACCGCCGGCAAGCCCTAGGAGGTACTCTGCTCTGATTCTCTGCCGGGTAGGCCATTCATGTCAGTGGCGCAAGGCTGAACCAGTTCAAAGCCAAAAGACGTTTTCACTGAGTAGAAAACAGATTTTCAAATTTTCAGTTAATTACCAAACCGAACCACATTCATATATTAGTATCTTTTGAAAAATAACTCCAATTTTAGTAAAATAAAATTATAAATTTATATAAAATCATGTAATATTTGAATATACAAAGATATTTATTTTTGAATCTAAAGTTTAGAGTATTTTGAATTGAAGTTGTATAAAACCCTAATATGGGCATTACTGCAAATACGATGAACATAACCCATAAAATAATGAAATTATTTTCATAAGCTCCTGAGACCATAATAAACCAATTTATGAACAAATAATTAATTTTCGGGCAGAGCTTGAATTGTTTGAAAATAAAACTTGAGTCTACCTTAATCTTGTTACTGTTCCAAGTATACAAGCCATAACCCCTTAAATCATGAAATGAATTTTGAGATGTACCTGGGTTCTGAATGTTCCATTTTTGCAAAAACATTTAGATTTGAAATCAGTTTGAACCAAAATTTGAATATAGAAAGCTTCTCATGCATAGAAAGTCAAATGGTTAAAATTTGGATCAAAAGAACTCAAATTTTGGTAAAACTAGTTTTTTCATGATCCTATGGTCACAAGGATCCGAAATGTGTAAAAATATTTAAGTTTGCCATGGTTGATAGCATCTAGGCACCCCTCAATTTTATTTTTATATTGTTATGGTTTTGGTATTGATGACTAAGTTAGTAATATTCAAAGCCTAAAGAAAGTGAGCTGGAACTTATGATGAGATAAGCTGGGACAACAAGATCAAGGCTTTTGATTTATAATTTATGACTTGGAAAGTGTTCTAAGTCAAATAGCGTAGGTGTTTTGTTTTGTATAGCTGTCCAAAAGAGGACTTTGCACAAGGAAATAGTTTGTTAGGCAAAGGCAAAACTGCACCACTTGGAGCAAAAGACACTAAATCTTTACCCTCTTGAAAATATACCTTCAGTTCAACAGACCAAAAATTTCCTATCTATATTCTTCATCATTGCAAACCTTGAATCTATTCTTTGTCAAAACTTCCTTTATACATCTGCTTTTTGATTAAAATATACTCGCTTTCATATCCTCATATTCTGGACAAACATTCCCGAAAATCATCTTAGTCGAAGTTCGCCTATGTATGACGGACTAAAATTTTTGGTCCAGCATACATGCATTTTTCACTCTCAAGATGTCGGACCAAAGATGTCCTAGGTTTTCTGTTCTCAGCAGACCAAAAGATTTGGTCCGCATTCCTTTCCTGTACAAGTGTTGGTTGGACTAAATCTCGATGTTCTTTTAAATCGAAACCAAAAAGAAAAAGAAAGAGGTATTCTCTATCTTCAAAAGAAGTTTCTACTCGAAACGGACAAAATATTTGTGCTTAATTTCTTTAAAACCGTTGCTAGATTGAAAAGCCAGGATAATTTATATCTATAATAGAAAAAGGTTCTTGGCACAAATCTTACAGTGAAGTCCATGCAACACGGACCAAAAATTTGGTCCGAAGTACATGTGTCTTCTCGCCAGTACCTATCTTCTCTAAAGTCCATGTATCACGGACCAAATTTTTGGTCCAAAATACATGTGTCTCTATCCCTGGCAAATTTGTTTCTTAGTCCATAGATGACGGACCAAAATTTTGGTCCGGCGTACATAGATCTCTATGTCTAAGCAAAATCTTTTGAAAGTCATGTGTAACGGACCAAGTCACTTAGTCCGATACTCATATATATCTCCCGATTGTATGCGGACCATCTTCTTGATCAACCCATGTACTGCGGACCAAAATATTTGGTCCGTCGTGAACTCAAAATTTGGTCCGTCATACACATACCCAAGATCGCTAAGCAACGATACATAGTCCATTTGTCGTGTGTTTTTCTCGTTGTTTCGACATCCGACACGTCCAACGGCTCTCGTAGCAGTGTAACGGCTATATTCACTCAAAATGGCTATATAAGCATTTCCTAAGCCATCTACCTGTAATATACATGAACTCCTTACATTTTGGCATTGACATATAGCTCTCATTCTCAAAAAGGAGTCTCAGCTTCATTTTCACACAAAAATCTTCATACTTCCCTAAGTGTAAGCTCCAAGCAAGTGTCTAGTTTTGTGATTTGCATAGTGAACCAAGAGACAGAACTTGTGCGAGGTTTATTACTCTTGGATCTTGGTGATCCTAGACACTTGGAGGAAGTAAAGCAAAGTGACTGTCCAAAGGTGTTTGTGGAAGGCAAGCTGTGTTTGTGAGAGGTTTGGAACTCACCTCACCGGAGAAGTGAAAGAGTTACCCGAGTGAACACCGAGCTATGCGACTAGCTTTGGAGAAGTGAACTTGGAAGAAGTGCTTCAACGTGGATTAGGAGTGCGGCTCAACCACGGGATAAATTCTTTGTCTCTCCAAGATCTTCTCTTTATTGCTTTATTTGTATTTGTTTGTTGCTTGATATCTGCTTTACTCTTGCTATAAGTTTCTCTCGTTAAAATAAGTTAGTAAATTAAAATTGCAAGAATTTGTGAAATTGCCTATTCACCCCCCCTCTAGGCCATATCGATCCTACAAGTGGTATCAGAGCATTGGTTTACCTTGTTTAGCTTAACTAGCTTTGGTAAATGGCTGAGGGAAATGGTTCTGCTACTGTTAGTATTGGTAGAGTACCTGTTTTTGATGGCACAAACTATGCTTATTGGAAGATCAGAATGAGATGTTATTTAGAAGCTGTCGGGTATGATGTGTGGAGGGTTACAGAGAAACCTATGCCTCCTCGTGTCATACCTGAAGGGCAATCTGCATATGGAGAACCCACTCCGGGTGAAATTCAAAATATGCAATATGATGCCCAAGCTAGAAATGCCATATTTTCTTGTCTTAGCTTAGAAGTCTTTGATAGAGTAAGTAATCTTACTTCTGCATATGATATATGGACAACATTACAAGAAATTCATGAAGGTACCTCGATGTAAAAGAAGAAAAATACTATGTTGTTAGGGAAAATTTGATCAATTCAAAATGCTTCCTCAAGAAAATGCAAATGATATGTTCTCTAGGCTAAATCCCATTGTAAATGAACTAAAAGGCCTAGGTACCAAAATTTCAGATGTTGAAGTGTGCGGAAGATGATCGAGTGCTTCCAAGATCATATCACAGCTTGATCACTTATCTATCCAACAAGGTGATCTCAAAAGGCTTACTCCAACCGAACTCTCGGGCAAAATATCTCGCTCATGAGCTCACCTTGGTGATGAAGATGCACCAAGAAAGAAATCCATCGCGTTAAAGGCAAAAGAAGTTGTTCAAGATTCATCCAAGAAGATGATGATGAGTCAAGTGAAGATGAAGATGAAGATGTGAGGAAGTTAGCTCTACTCATGAGAAGAGCAAACAAACTCATGAGAAGGGTCAATTTTAAAGACAGAGAAAGGTCAAACTCTTACTCAAAGAAAAATCCTTTTTCTAATGTTGTATGTTTTGATTGCAATGAAAAGGGACACATAGCTGCTCGGTGTCCAAACAAAATCAAAAAGAAGAGCAAGTACAAGAATAAGGACGACGAGGATGAAGAAAAGACTCATGAAAATCAAAGAAGAAGTTTTTCAAGAAGAGCTACTCTAAGAGATTTATGAAGAAAGGAAAAGGAGAGGCTCACATAGGAGAATGGATCACCGACGATGAAAGTGAAAGTGAAGACTCATCCTCAGAAGAAGAAAGTCCAAAGTCAAAGGGGCTAGCTGGACTCGCGCTAGATGAGTCAACTCCACCGCCACCATTATTCCCTCTCTGTCTTATGGCAAGATCAGATGAGGAAAAGGTGAGTGACTCTCCTTCTTATGACGAGTTGGTAGAACTAGTTGAAGAACTAAATAATGCCTTGCATGATAAAACAATTTCAACTAGAACTCTTAAGAAGACTATCTCTAGCTTGCTTAATGATCAAAGGATGCTTACAGACAAGTATGAAAACCTTATGCATGAACATAAAAAGTCTGTACAAATTCATGATGACCTTGTTGCAAGTCATGCTTTGCTTGTTAAGAATTATGAAGACTTGCAAATCAATTCATCGTGAACTAGAAATTGAAAATGAAATGATGTCTAACAAATCCAGTCATGTCTCTTCAAGTAATACATCTGTTTCAAGTGGCTCTTCATTCTTAACTTGTGGCTCTTCTGATGCTTGCAAAGAAAATTGCAAATATGCTTCTTGTGTTAAGAAGCTTGAAGTTGAAAATAAAGATCTAAAAGCTCAGATAGCCACATTTGATAAAGGCTTAGAAAAATGTTTTCTGGGAAGTGCTACTCTTGACAAAATTCTTGTTGAACAAAGACCAAACTTGGGCAAAAGGGCTTGGGTTACAAACCCGTCATTTCGCCAAATAAAATGGGCAGTCACGTTACACAAGCTTTTGTCAAGAAAAACACTCATTGTTATTATTGTCATAAATCAAACCATGAATCCAAAATTGCTATCTTGCAAATGTTTCTCATACCAAAAGGGATTGCATGGTAGATGCCCATTACATGCTATTTAAAGATTTCAGGGCAAAACAAATGTGAAATATGTAGGTCCCTCAAATTTAAATAAGAAGCTTAAAGTCAGTATGGGTACCTAAGGCCATGTTGACAAACCCTTTCAAACCTAAGATGGTCAGAACTAACATCAAAGGACCCAAAAATATTTGGGTACCTAAAGTGAAGAAATGAACTTGTAGGTAAATTATAAGAGTGGAGGCGGACATTGGGTCATTGACAATGGTGCACTCAACACATGACCGGTACCTCAAGAATGTTCACCTCAATTGAAGGAGAAAGTGATCCAAGTCACAAAATCACCTTTGGAGATAACAAACAAAAGAAAGGTAAAAGGTCTTGGTAAGATTGCCATATCAAATGATCACTCTATTGACAATGTTCTTCTCGTTGATTCCTTAAACTTCAATTTATTGTCCGTTGCTCAATTGTGTGATCTTGGATTTCATTGTAACTTCACTTCGATGGGGTAATCAGATTTGATAAAATGAAAACTTATATTCAAAGGATTGATTTCAAAATCTCTATTTAGTAGATTTCAAATCTAACTCCTCATGTATCTCAACCTGCTGTTAGCTAAAGTCTCCCTCGGATGGCTTTGGCACAAAGCGTTTAAACATGTAGGTATGTCTAATCTAAAGAAGCTTTTCAAAAATGAGCTTGTGGTGGGTTTGAAAGATGTTAAATTTGAAAAGAATAAGCTATGTAGTGCTTGTCAAGCGTGCAAACAAGTAGCTAATTCTCATCCAATTAAAAGTATCATGTCCACCACTAGACCACTTGAGCTTCTGCATATGGATGTGTTTGGTCCCACCTCATATGCCAACATCGGTGGTAACTCTTATTGCTTAGTAATAGTTGATGACTTTTCCAGATTTACTTGGGTATTCTTTCTGCCAAACAAAAGTGAAGTTGGAAAAATCTTCAAAACTTTTGCAAAAAGGGCTCAAAATGAATTTGATTGTCCCATCAAGAAAATAAGAAGTGACAATGGATCCGAGTTCGTTAACACAAATATTATTGAATACTGTGATGAATTAGGAATTAAGCATGAACTCTCTGCAACTTATACCCCACAGCAAAATGGAGTAGTTGAAAGGAAAAATCGAACTTTGATTGAAATGGCTAGATCTATGCTAGATGAATATGAAACCTCTGATGCTTTTTGGGTGAAGCAATTAATCTCGCTTGTCATGTCATAATGACTATATCTTCATAGATTGCTTAAGAAAACTCCTTATGAACTCTTGGTAGGAAGAAGACCAAATGTATCATATTTTCGTGTGTTCGGTTGTAAAGTTTATATCTATAAAAAGAGAACTCATTTGGGAAAATTTCAAACTAGATGTGACCCTGGCTTCATGCTAGGATATTCCTCTAAATCCAAAGCATATAGAGTCTTTAATAATACCACTGGACTGGTAGAAGAAACTTATGATGTAAAGTTTGATGAATCTAATGGCTCACAAGGTGAGCATGAGAATTTAGATGATGTAGGAGACGATGGCTTGGCACAAGCAATGAAGAAGATGGAAGTGGGAGATATTCGACCAAAAGAAGACAAGGATGAACTTCCCACTCAATCAATAGTGCCTCATGATGGAACACAAGAGGAAGAAGAAGATGAAAAAGAGCAAGATCATCCTGTTCTCATCAAAAGCCATCATACCATTGCTAAAGATCATCCTCGATCAAATCATTGGTGAATTCAAGTAAGGGTATTCAAACTCGTTCTAGACAAGCTTCTTTTGTGAACATTACTCTTTTGTCTCGTGTATTGAGCCTAAAATAAGTGGAAGAAGCACTAGAAGATGCTGATTGGATTATTGCTATGGAAGAAGAACTTAACAACTTTGAAAGAAACAAAGTCCGAGTTTAACCAATCGCCCAAAGGATCACAATGTTATTGGTACAAAATGGGTGTTCGAAATAAGCAAGATGAAAATGGAGTGGTGATAAGGAATAAAGCCGGACTAGTAGCTCAAGGATTTACTCAAATAGAAGGATGGACTATGGAGAGACCTATGCCCCAGTGGCTCGTCTTGAAGCAATTCGGTTCCTTCTTGCCTTTGCTACTCATTTTAATATCACTCTTTTTCAAATGGATGTAAAAAGTGCATTTCTAAATGGATTCATTGATGAAACTGTCTATGTTGAACAACCACCTGGGTTTGAAGATCCAAATTTGCCAAACCACGTGTATAAATTATCTAAGGCTCAGATGGTCTAAAACAAGCTCCTAGAGCTTGGTATGAACGCCTTTAGAGATTTTCTACTCAATAAAGACTTCAAAACTGGAAAGGTTGATCCAACATTGTTTTTAAAAGACATCAATGGAACATTAATGATTTGTCAAATATATGTTGATGATATTATCTTTGGCTATACTAATACTTCTCTTTGTAAAGAATTTGGTGATATGATGGCCAAAGAGTTCGAGATGTCTATGATTGGGGAACTATCATTCTTTCTGGGATTTCAAATCAAGCAGCTAAAGGAAGGAACCTTTATTTCGCAAGAAAAGTATACTAAGGATCTTCTCAAACGCTTCAAAATGGAAGAATGCAAGATCATAAAGACTCCCATGGCTACTAATACACATCTTGATCAAGATGTGGGAGGTAAGTCTGTAGATCAGAAGCTTTTTAGATCCATGATAGGCTCTTTACTATACTTGACAGCATCTAGGCCTGATATCATGTTTAGTGTGTGTATGTGTGCTAGATTTCAAACTGCTCCTAAAGAAATTCACTTGAGTGCTGTAAAAAGAATATTTAGATATCTTAAATTTACTTCTAATATTGGTTTATGGTACCCCAAAGGTGCTCCCTTTGAGCTTCTAGGCTACTCAGATTCTGATTATGCCGGATGCAAGATTGATCGTAAGAGCACCTCAGGGAGCTGTCATTTGCTTGGAAGGTCTTTAGTTTCTTGGTTTTCTAAAAGCAAAATTCAAGAGCACTATCCACTGCCGAAGCCGAATATGTGGCTGCTGGAAGTTGCTGTGCTCAAATCTTATTCATCAAACAAACATTTTTGGATTTTGGTATAAAATTTGATAATGTACCTCTGTTATGTGATAATGAAAGTGCAGTGAAAATAGCAAACAATCCGGTCCAACACTCCGAACTAAGCATATAGAAATTAGACATCACTTTATCCGTGATCATGTTGCTAAAGGAAATATTATGCTTAGTCATGTAAGAACCGAGGACCAATTGGTGATATTTTCACTAAGCCGCTGATGAGGCCAAATTTTCAAAATTAAGAAATGAACTGAATATCATTGCTTTTTCAAATATTGCTCGATAATGTTTGACTAAGGGGGAGCACTTTTGTTTACCATATATATCCTAATGCTCATTTCCCTTGATTTCTTACCCCAGCTTTGCATAATTTTCTCACAAAATATCGCTTCGTTTCCGTAACTCCCGCTTTTTCCGTATCGTCTCTAACTTCAAAGTCGCTTTGGATTTTGTTGCATTTACTTTTTCTCATCTCAATGGCTATAAAAGGCGTGCAGAGACCCCGAATCCTCAACTTATCTCTTCTCTCTTCTTTCTAAACTAAGCTCTTCATCATGCCGAAAAGACCCTTCAACGATGATCGGTCGACCCGAGCTCATGAGAACTCGGAAGGAGTTCGATCGTGTTCTAGAAGAGCTAGTCAAGAAAGGGCTGCTGCGAGACAGTGAGGCGATAGATGCTTTTCTTGAAGCCTTCCCACTCTGTCCAGGCCGAGCCGCGCTCATAGAAGCTTTAGGGCGCGTGGGGGAGAAACTAGTCCTGTTCTGCCTTGTCCCATATCATCTATGTAAGCCGACAATGTTTATAAATAAATAAAAAGTTCGTGTTCAAAAATACTCTCGGATCTTGTATGTTTTCTAAATTGAATGGTTATTCATACGTGTACGTCGCTAAACATAACTTCGACTAGTCGCTCAAAACATTCTTGGTATCTTTCGCGGCTCTAGTTCGACGGATCAACGCTTTACTACACGATATGGATAAAATTATAATAACTCTTTGAATTTTTTTAAAAAAATGTGTGTTGCTATAAGACTCATCTTTCCATGATCATCCTTTTCTAATCAAAATTTTAAAGGAAGCCAAAAATCTTCATTTGCCTTTTTCAAAGAAAGTGTCCATATCAAAGTACTTGAGTTCTTCAGATAAGCTTGGTTTAAAGAAATACTTAAGCTTACTTGATTATTAAACTCAAACAATACTAAAGCTCTTTGTTTAATTGATTTTGGTTGATAATCTTAGATATATCTTTTATCTTTAAAATATTCAGAAATATAGACATGATGCAAACTGAGAACAACTAAAAGATACAGGTTCCTGCCTGGATCGGACTAATCTCAAAATAATCTGACAATGCTCGCCGGACTAAATTTTTTTTTTGGTCCGTCGATAATAGGAGCTTTGGTCCTAATACCAAGCGGACTAAATCTGGTCCAGGCTGAGTACAAAACTTTTGGTCCGACCCAAAGTGCAATCTGTCCATATTCTTTTAATAGTCAAATCTGCCTTATGTTTAAATACCTCTAAGTCTAAACTCTTATCTAAACTCAAACAATTTGCACCAAGCTTAAATAAATTTCCTTGTTCTCCTCTCAAGTTTTCAAAAGCTGTTCAGCATCTTACCTATTGCTTTAGGTCTTACCTATTGCTATCCTGTCCTTATCTCTTTAGGACTCTCTGACTGCTCAAACAGACTTTAAATGTAAGGGGTCCCATCGCTCTGTTCCTCTTCAACCACCCCGTTAAAAGGTGTCGCTTTCAAGGCTTTTACTTCGCCAATGCATTCAATGCGAGAACTTCTTCCATCAAAACCTCCTTGTTATTGCCTTGCTTGCGCAAAAACTTCTCTAAACCAGAAGTTTCCTTCTTCTCTTCACCGAAGCAAATCCTGATCGGATCTTGGCAACGGTGATCGCTCAACCTTGTGCGCAAAGAATCTCCTTCAAACTCAGTAAGTTCTTTAGAACTTCTCTTTGTCTCGTTTTTAAAAAAAACTTAGACCTAGTGCTTAGATTTAGTTCTTCCTTTTAGGTCTGTTCTTTTGTTTGAAGAGAGCCTGGTCCTGAGTCTGAGCAATTAGTCCGTGTTTAAGTCAGAAAGCAAAAATGAGGTCAAAAAATCCTGACAAAAGGGGCTTGTTTGGAAAAATCTTTGATAAAGTTAAGAGTAAAAGCAAAGAAGATCTAGTTCATCTTCGAAACAAATATGCTGAACAACCTCAAGGACCAGCTTATAATCCCGATGTTCATAATGCCTTTGGGTCGACCAAACCGCAAAATAGTGACCTCTCATCCAAGAAAAGGAAAGCGGATAGTTGACTCAATCATCCTCGAGGATATTCCCTATGAACCCGACAGTGAATCATCCTCGAAAGCACGGAATCGATCTCCGAGATTGATGTTCTTAGTAGTGAAGAACTGGAAAACTTAATTCTAAGAAGTTAAGAGCGATTCGGTTGGTCGCTGAAAAGGTCCGTTCTCTGAGTCAAGGCCACCCGAGGTGAAAACTTTGTGTCTCTTTTACACAAAAACATTTTCCATGCCTATCTAAATGAAGAGATGGAAAAGGAAAGCCGATTTCTGCTCACAAATCACCAATATATAGATTGGGATCAAGTGAACAATATCATTGGATCATCTGGGTTGTATGATTGCATAAACTCCACTCCTGGACTAGTAGGAATCATGTCAAATAAAACAATTCCATGGAGTGTTTCAAGGACTTTAGAGTTTTATGCTTCTCTTCTAGTGAACAAACAAAGGAAATATATCATGTTCACTATAAATGGAAAAATGAGGAAAATCAGATCATCCCAGTTGAATCAGCAATAGGAGCTTCTAGTCCTCGTGCAAATAGGACAAGGATCTTTGAAAAGATGTATCCACATCAAAGGTGGAGACAAAGTGGAACTTGCCGATTTACAAGTGTCGTGGCATATATACAAAGATACCTCAAGTAAGGATTTTAATTCAAATAGGGTGTCTTGTCCATCTCAAGAAGCCAAGGTTACGCTCTTGATATTAAGACACTCTATATATCCCAAGTCTGGATATAAAGAAGGAATCACCTCGGTTTTAGCTTGGTTGCTACACCTAATTCTGTCAAGACAGCCTATAGATCTAGCTGATTATTTTTTTGGACAGATGGAGGAAGCCATCTATAAAAGGTTCAGCAGCTCTCTGCCTTTTGCCCAGTTAATCACGGGTGTATTGTTGGCTCAAGGCATTATTTCTCAAGATGACCTAAATAAAGAATTCAAATGCTTTCCGAAGAAATACAGTATGCATCAGGCTACTGGACAAAATCTAAGGATTTCTGGGCTCCTTCAAAGAGTGGTAGAGAATCAACCATTTGAACCCGAAGAAGAAAGTGCAGAAAGGATTGAGGCTGAAAATGAGTTTGACAGAAATAGTGCTAGAAGTGTTTCCCAAGCACAACAAAGTGATTTTTGGCATCAGTCCTATGGAAGCTATCATCAAGAGTATGAAAGTCATCATATGTCTGATCAGAGCAGAAATGACAGAGAACCTAGTGTTCAAAAGGAAAAAGGGAAGACACTGAGCCAGCCATCTCAAGAAGCAACTGAAGTAATTTATGGAAGTGAATCATGGAACACAGATGATGCTGCTACTCAAAAGCTTTCAAGCTCAGTTGATAAAACCTTAGATGAAGAACATCAAATTTATCAACTTCAAGAAGCAGCTGGCAGCACAAGGTTCACGGAAGCGCAGAGTTTCGCATCAGAGCAAACGAAATGAAGTGGAGGGTCCAGTATGCCATCTGAGTACCCCAACCATATAAACTGTCTATCCTTCAACTTCACTCATCCCGAGCATGATCAAAGGAATACATTTCCTGGTTGGGAAAGCTTGTTTGACTATCAGTACCCCAACTCATCCTCTCTCAAGTATGATGAACAAGGACAAAACGACACATTTCAGGCTCAAGAAAACATCTTTGAAACTCAGCCCTCCTGGTTCTCCAACTTTGAGCAACAATACTATGCCAATCAAAGGGGATTTCAAGCTAGATACATGGAAGATCAGAATACAGCAGCTCACAGGCATGAGGAAGAAATGAAATTCTTTAATGAAGCCATGTCAAGATTTGACCACCTAAGCAAAAATCAAGAAGATCTTAGACAAAGATGTCCAATGATGGATCTCGCTCAAAATCGATCAAGGATGATTGTATGACATGAACAAGAAAATGGATGATCGACAAGAAACCGAGAAATCAGTTGACGCTGAAAGTATATCACATAAAAGTGATCACTTGTGGATGAGACATCAATTAGATCATCCGTCGAATTCATCAAGATGCCCCGCTCGACTATACTCGTTTGGCACATAATGTCACATATGATGTGGGCGACGCCCTTGAGACTCGAAATATGAGCGATTCTTTGGACCAGATTCATCGGATCTTCAATCTGTTGGTTATCCACCAGAGAACCGGACTATCCAAGTTGGCATGATCGAGCTATGTCTCAAGGGCCAGATAATCCAAGCCAAGAAGATACTGATGAACAACCTGCCTCTCCACCAAAGAAAAGCAAAGCTCAGGGCCAGCTCAAAAGACTCTTTTCAAGGCGAAAGTAGGGGCCCCTTTTTGGCTATTGATGCCAAAGGGGGAGAGAAGATCTTAGTTTTCCTCTATAGGCTACGCTGGCTTATCTATATGAATATTATGAGTATTTGTTTGAGTATTTGTTCTGAGTATTAATTATTTTGTGCTATGTTTATGGTGTGATTGGTTCAACTGTCTAGATAACATGCTCAGATTCTCTACTTTAATATGAATGCTTTCATTAAGGGGGAGCAAATTCACTCTCTATCTCTGCTGTCAGTATTTCCAGCTAACTCTGTTTTGCAGAATATATACGATATTACTAACTAAAAGGTATGTTGTCATCAATTACCAAAAAGGGGGAGATTGATAGCATCTAGGCACCCCTGCAATTTTATTTTTATATTGTTATGGTTTTGGTATTGATGACTAAGTTAGTAATATTCAAAGCCTAAAGAAAGTGAGCTGGAACTTATGATGAGATAAGCTGGGACAACAAGATTAAGGCTTTTGATTTATAATTTATGACTTGGAAAGTGTTCTAAGTCAAATAGCGTAGGTGTTTTGTTTTTGTATAGCTGTCCAAAAGAGGGACTTTGCACAAGGAAATAGTTTGTTAGGCAAAGGCAAAACCAGACCACTTGGAGCAAAAGACACTAAATCTTTACCCTCTTGAAAATATACCTTTCAGTTCAACAGACCAAAAATTTCCTATCTATATTCTTCAGTCTGTTGCAAACCTTGAATCTATTCTTTGTCAAAACTTCCTTTATACATCTGTTTTTCAGATTAAAATATACTCGCTTTCATATCCTCATATTCCTGGACAAACATTCCCTGAAAATCATCTTAGTCAGAAGCCTGCCTATGTATGACGGACTAAAATTTTTGGTCCGACATACATGCATTTTTCACTCCTCAGTATCGGACCAAAGATGTCCTAGGTTTTCTGTTCTCAGCAGACCAAAAGATTTGGTCCGGCATTCCTTTTCCTGTACAAGTGTTGGTCGGACTAAATCTCTGATGTTCTTTTTAAATCGAAACCAAAAAAAAAGAAAGAGGGTATTCTCTATCTTCAAAAGAAGTTTCTACTCTGGAAACGGACAAAATATTTGTGCTTAATTTCTTTAAAACCGTTGCTAGATTGAAAAGCCGTGATAATTTATATCTATAATAGAAAAAGGTTCTTGGCACAAATCTTACGTGAAGTCCATGCAACACGGACCAAAAATTTGGTCCGGTACATGTGTCTTCTCGCCAGTACCTATCTTCTCTAAAGTCCATGTATCACGGACCAAATTTTTGGTCCAAAATACATGTGTCTCTATCCTCGCAAATTTGTTTCTTAGTCCATAGATGACGGACCAAAATTTTAGTCCGCGTACATATAGATCTCTATGTCTAAGCAAAATCTTTTGAAAGTCATGTGTAACGGACCAAGTCACTTAGTCTGATACTCATATATATCTCCCAGTTGTATGCCAGACCATCTTCTTGATCAACCCATGTACTGCGGACCAAAATATTTGGTCCGTCATACACATACCCAGTATCGCTAAGCACTGATACATAGTCCATTTGACGTGTGTTTTTCTTTGTTTCGACATCCGACACGCCCAACGGCTCATCAGAAAGTGTAACGGCTATATTCACTCAAAATGGCTATATAAGCATTTCCTAAGCCATCTACCTGTAATATACATGAACTCCTTACATTTTGGCATTGACATATAGCTCTCATTCTCAAAAAGGAGTCTGCTTCATTTTCACACAAAAATCTTCATACTTCCCTAAGTGTAAGCTCCAAGCAAGTGTCTAGTTTTGTGATTTGCATAGTGAACCAAGAGACGAACTTGTGCGAGGTTTATTACTCTTGGATCTTGGTGATCCTAGACACTTGGAGGAAGTAAAACAGTGTGACTCGTCCAAAGGTGTTTGTGGAAGGCAACTGTGTTTGTGAGAGGTTTGGAACTCACCTCACTTTGGAGAAGTGAAAGAGTTACCCGAGTGAACACGAGCTATCATGCGACTAGCTTTGGAGAAGTGAACTTCTAAGAAGTGCTTCAACGTGGATTAGAGTGCGGCTCAACCACGGGATAAATTCTTTGTCTCTCCAAGATCTTCTCTTTATTGCTTTCGCTGTATTTGTTTGTTGCTTGATATCTGCTTTACTCTTGCTATAAGTTTCTCTCGTTAAAATAAGTTAGCAAATTAAAATTGCAAGAATTTGTGAAATTGCCTATTCACCCCCTCTAGGCCATATCGATCCTACAATGGTTAGCCTTATAAGTTCAATATCCAAAATTTCAATACATAAAAAGTCTGAATAGTCATAACTTTCGTAAACGAACTCAAAATTTGATGAAACCAAATTCTAGGACCTTAAAAAAATGATACCCTTCCTGATTATGCAAAAATATCTTATGTTTGTGCAAATTTGAATTAAGTCCCATATAAGGCCTTAATGATCATTTATATGAAAAATATCACGGATAAAAGCAAAATGTTGTGGAACTAACTTTAAAACACTTTTAGAGACATCCCCTGCTAATTCCTAAAAAATGGATAAATTATCTTATAAGGTGCAGTCGCAAACTTAAAACGAAAAATGAACCCTTATCGTGTAGATTTTAGAAACACTTAAACTTTTTCGACAACCCGTAAAATATCTTGTCTAAATGAAAATTTATGAAGATCAGCGTTAAAATGTTCCTTAGAATATGGACTACCATATTCTAGAAAAATATTTTTATTACAACTTACTTTTCGTCTAAATCCTACTAGTGCAATAACCCTAAGTGTTAAGGTCGCTAAAGCCCTTTATATGAATAGTTGAGCTTAAGAAACCTTTAGCTAAAGTACTTGTGTAACCATGTAGATGCAGCCAATAGCCTTATTTTGTAGACCCCAACATGTATAAATCATCTTGCACGCAAAACACATAGGGCTAAGTGCTAACCATACACTACATCTTACTAATATGATTCCTTATAACGTAAACCTTAATACTATATATATAAGCTATTTTAGCAATGAATACAATATCTCGTCTAAATCCTAAAATTTATAAAATCAGCTAAGGAATGCTCTCCAAAGTAAAGACTACCCCATTCTAAAGAAATAATCTCACTTCATCATGCTTTGCATATAAACCCTACCAGCAAAATGACCCTAAGTATTATTGTCGGGGGTCGAACAGCCTGGCGCGCGTCCCTCTGACACGTGTCCGTTCCCCCTCTGTGCCCAGGGGACTGTTCCTAAGCCCAGGCAGAGACGTCTTCGGTCTGCCGCCCGGCATCGAAAGGATCGTTACGTCGGGATCCGACCAAAGGTCCCAAGAGGCCACCGGGACACTCTTCCCGACCAGCGGGCCGGGCTCCCGACCTCCACAGCGGGACGGGTTCCCCCGACTCCGACCAAGCTAGGCTCCCGACCACCGCAGATGGGGCGGGTCCCCGACCACCAAGCCGGCTCCCGACCTCGCAGCGGGGCGGGTCCCCGACCGACTGCCAAGGCAACCCCGCCAAGGGCGCGTGTCAAAGCCTCCACCGCCAACACCACGCGCCCCACGGATGGGGTCAATCGAAGTGACTATACGAGCAGTGGCCACTTCCCAAGATGGTTTAATGGTGCAAAGTCATACTTCCATCCCATCGACCGATCACGTGACAAGACGAAGACACGCTCCTCCCGAGGCGGCGCCAACGCCATGCACAAAGAACGCCAACACTCGTAAGGTTCGCAGAGGCGTGCACGCCGCTTCCGGAAATACCTAACCGCCCTGGCCAACTAGACTACCGACCCAGCATGGGCAAGACGGGCGGTGATCAGTCAGCAGAACGAAGGACCAAAGCTCCTAGTGTAGGTCACCTCGTCCTCTCCCAACTCTCGAGGTAACCTGCCCCTTCCTTCCGTATAAAAGGAGGCAGGAACCCCCGTAGGAGGGGGATCGAACCCATCTCGCTAAGCCATTAGCACTCTCGCTTGTAAACTTTGTGCGCTCATCTCATGATCAAGGGAATACAACGCCACCACACGAACTGGAGTAGGGGGTCGGCCCGAACCAGTATAAACCTTGCGTCTCCTGTTTGGTTGCACAGGTTCCCCTGCTTAGTGCGCCCGCCAAGGGTGCCATCCGGACGAGCGAAGCTCTGGGCCTCGCCCTCGGTACGATCCTTCCCCCTCTTTCTTTGCGGTCGGCGGTCCCGATCGTCGACAGCTGGCGCCCACCGTGGGGCCCGAAGTTTCGTTCGTCCAAAGTTCGTCATCTTGGCCAGCTCAACACCTCCAGCTCCACTACCAGCATGTCACGAACGGCGAGCTTGGGCTCGGACGCTGTCCCCGAGTGCCAAGGCTCCACATCCATGCTCTCGCCATCCTTGCCGCCCCGCGAACGCCATGCCTTCGCGGCCAATGGACGTGAGGCAACCCCTGGGGCGGACGACGGTGGCTCGGAAACCCCTCGGGAGGCGCATCGGCTCGCCCAGGTCTCCATCGACCAAGCCATCGCCGCCATTCGGCGAGAGGGGCATGGTACGACCCGCTCCCAGTCCGGCCGGTTCGGCCCTCCCCGTCCGCACGAACCTGCCCAAGAACGCCTGCGGGCCATCGCCCGGGTCATGGCTGACCCCGCTCGGGCCGGCTCAGCCCTCTTCCGACGATCCCTGGCCGAAGAGCTCAATAAGGCGACCGACGGTGTCACACCTCGGCGGCAAGCAAGCTCTCGGGGCTCCGAGTCTCGCCTCGTGACGACCAGCGGCCCCCTGTCACATGATCACCAGCCGCTTCACCGGCAGATCCCGCCTCGCTCGCACTTAACGCCATCTTCACCGCCTCGACAGAAGGGGGGGCGCGCGTGGGCGCGCCGTCGCCCGGGCGTAATAACGATGCTCGCCCGGACAGCGGTACTTCCAGAAGTCCCTCTCCGGACGTCCAACTCAGGCGACAGAAGATCCGTAACCGCTTGCGACGCCACCGCAATGACGCTCCCGTCGACCATCATGGTCGACGCGGGTGCGCCACCGGCTCGAGTTCTCCACGTCGGTGGTGACGACTCGACGCTAGCAATGGCGGCGGACCTTCCGACCTACGGTGCCGCGTGATTGCGGCGATCTCCATCGGTACGCTGGCGGCCCGGTTTAGGCCAGCGATGATGGAGCGGTTCGACGGACCAAGAATCCTGAAATTCCTCTCCATTCGCTTCCACCGCCATCCCGGCGGCGGAGGATGAGGCCGTGATGGCCAACTACCTCCCACCGCTCGACGGCGCCGCCGCCGCACTGCTCTTCAACCAGCGCCCGGCACCTTCTCGGTCGTGGCGCCAGCTGAGGAGCTCTCCACTCCAACTTCCAGAGTTGCTACGAACGGCCTGGGCGGGAGAGGAACCTGGACCGTGTTATCCAGGGAAAGGGGGAACATCTGCGGGACTTCGTGCGCCGGTTCACCCGCGCGCGAAACTCGATCCCCAATGTTTCTGACGAAACCGTCATCAAGGCTTTCAAGTTTGGCGTCCGAGACAGACGCCTTACGGAGGACCTCGAGATTGCCACAAGACTCACCGTCGACAAACTATTCCGCATGATCGAGCGATGCGCGACGCGACGATCTTTGTTCACCGGAAGCATGACTATGACCGGGCAGCTCGCCTCGCCGGCGAAACGAGGCCATCCGACGCTAAGGAAGGAGACCCGGGCCCACGCGACAAAAGGCGGGGAAAAGACCGCGACGTCGAGGGTGGCCAGCTCCGCCTAGTCGCCACGGTCAACGACAAACGTGAAGGGGCGGGACCGCGCCAGCCCAACCGCCGGGCCCCCCGGCCTCAGCAGAACCATCCGCGACCGCAGCAGGCGCCGCGCCGGCCCCAACCGGGGCAAGGTCGGGGGGACCCCCTCCACGCGAACATCCGAGCTTGGGGCAACGAGGAACAACCCGGCTTCGACGCCAACAAGTTTTGCCCGTTCCACAAGATCCACGGCCATGACCTGCGGGGCTGCAGGACATGGCTGTTCAAGCTGGACGCCTTTTATAAGGGGACTGGGGAAATGCCCGCGCTACAAAAAGGCGATGAACGGCCAGGAGGAATCGACGCTGGCCAGGCCCAAGCGGGCCCTGACCTGGAATTCCAACAGGGCGACCGCCGTGTGGACATGATCTTCGGTGGTTCCTCTGCATACCGATCTCGGCGCGAGCTGAAGGACGCCGCGCGCGCCGTCTATCAAGCCACCGTCGGGAAGCCCGCCGACCAACCCTGCAGATGGGGCGTCGTCCCCATCACCTCTTCCCGGGACGACGCCCAACCGGGGATGTCCCGAGACTTCAAAACTGCTCTGGTCGTCGCCCCGACCATAAGCAACGCTATCGTTGGCCGGGTCATGGTCGACGGGGGCAGTTCCCTCAGCTTACTCCTAGCCAGCGCCTTGGACCGGATGCAAATACCCCGGTCGAAAATCAAGAACATAGCGATCCCCTTCTTCGGCATCGTGCCGGGGAGCTCGACCACCCCCCTGGGGCAAGTGGTCCTCCCCGTCACCTTCGGCGACCAGAAACTTCCGCGACCGAGCCGATCACCTTTGAGGTCGTGGACAGCGATCTCCCTACAACGCCATCCTCGGGCGCCCATGCAGTCAAGTTCATGGTCGCGAATCACTACGGGCATCGGTATGAAGCTCCCAGGGCCCGGGGGCGTCATAACGGTCCGCGGCGACCTTAAGGCAGCACACGGTTGCGAAGAAAAGGCCCTGACGCTGGTCGGCATACTTCCCCAGCCGGGCCCCGAGATCACCCCGAAGGACGCCCGTCGGAAGACGGCTATCCAGCCAAACGGCCCGACCAAGGCCGTGCAGCTTGAGGAGGGGGGCACGGGCAAATGCGTCTATATTTCTGCCCAGCTCGATCCCAAATAGGAAGACGAGCTCGTCACCTTCCTCCGAGATAACAAAACCATTTTCGCATGGGAACCGGCGGACATGCCCGGGGTCCCACGGGAGGTGATCGAGCACAAACTGCAAACAAAGCCTGGCTGCAGACCCGTGCGCCAGAAGCTCCGGTGCTTCTCTTCTAAGAAGGCGGCGATAATGAAAGTGCATCTAGGCACTTATGTTATTTTGGTGATTAATGACAAACACTCATAATGACAATCTATACAATTAAGTAAATGCTTAACTTAGTGCTTAACAAATGACAAACCTCTAATATGATTATATTGGTATGAGACTAACTTGTTATTGCCTAGTTGAGTATCAGTCTCATCTATTTAGAGGAAAATCAAGTGGGATGGTTAAGCAAAGATAAGGTATGCAATTTTGGTATCTATTCTATATTTGTTATTGCATTCCTTTCGTGCAAATGCATAGTGAACTCCAAGTAGCATGTTGATTATATATATGCACATTGGTTCATGTCATATTTATTTGTGCATATATATTCATTTGAGTTCATTATGTGCTTTGTTTTTAGTATGCATGTATTACTAGAGTTAAACTTCATATTGCTATAGATTGACTTGGTGCATGCATGTCTTAGTTGTGTATCTTCTCATGCACTTCTCTTGGTGAAGTTTAATCTAGAGTTGGATCACATATTTACTCTTATTCCAAATATTATTTGCACATGTACAATTCGTGTACATTATATCATGTGCTTCATTTAAGTAAAGACTGTGATCCTCGCCATGATTTAATTGATTCATCATATTGGCAATTATCTCTCTAGTGCATATAGATCAATTACATATTCATCATGATGTACTTAGTAGAGAACATTTCTTATGTCAAGTGTTTCCATTTTGTGTTGTGCTTCTTTTTATGAAACACTTGTTGTAATCAATTGCTCACAAATATCAATTTGTTCATATCTATTGAGCTTTTGGGACTAATGTCTTTCATGAGTAGTTTGGAAAGAATTAGGTCCCGTCTCAGGCATGATGACCAAGGTATCTTGGACGATGATCATTAAGCTGAGGTCAACAAGACGGCGGTGTCACCAAGAGTTGAGAACTAAGTCAAGAGCGACTTGGCGTGGAGATCGTCAGAGAGGATGATCAAGTCAAGGTTGATAGGACGAGAGTCTCATGAGGTGAATCGAGTCGAGTTGGACAAGGCGAAGATGTCATCAATTATATGGTGAAGGTCTTCATGCATCGACATCAAGAAAGAAGACGGCAAGTGACTATTTCTAGACTTATATTATCTTTGATTTATTTTGAGTCTAAGGATTGCCGTACTATTAAGAGGGATGCGATGTCGAATGACTTTTAGATGTGTCAAGTGCTCAAGTGATCTATCCTTGTGAATCTTAGAAAGAGAGTGGTGTTGGTGGTGCCGAAAAGTGAGAGTTGTAGGTCTCCCTTGGATTCTTTGTGAAATCTGTATTTATCCTTTGAGTTTTGGGTGGTGAGACCTTGTTAGTTGTGTAGCCCTCGTTCTTAGCTTTTGATAGAGTCCAAAATCACTGAAATCGAAGTCCGGAGTGAAAAGTTATGCTCGTTTTCGTCGGGCTGGCCAGTGCAATCCGGAGTATCCGGATATTCAATCCGGACATTCCGGGTTGACACCCTCGGTGGCTGCTCTCGACCAATCCGAGTATCTGGGTTTTTTCCGAGTCTCCGGTTGTGGGCACTGTTTCCAACGGCTAGTTTTTTTTTGGGACCTCTATTTAAAGCCCCCTTCTTCCCCACTTCAAAGAGGCTTTTACCCTGTAGATTAGAGGTGCTATACCCTTGTTCTTGAGCCCCCAAAACACCTCTTTACCCTTAGATCTAAGTGATCCCCTTGTGAGAAGGGTTGGGGAGAGTTTGAGGAGTGAGGTGCTAGGTTGAGTGAGATTTGAGTTGATTGAGCACTTGATTTCATCTCCAAGCTTGTTCTTCGTGAGCATTTGTTACTCTTGGAGGTTGAGGACTCCTAGACGGCTAGGAGGTTGCCTACGAGCCACCGGAGCTTTGTGTGGTTGGCCGTGGGAAGTTTGTGAAGGTCGGTTCCGCCTCCGTAAGGGAAGGAATCAAAGGAGTGAAGACCGGCGAGTGCATTTGTGCAACACCGGGAGGAAGAGGGTTGAAAGAGACCCCGGCTCAAGTGTGACCGAGCCGCCTCAACGGAGACGTAGGATCCTCTCAAGGATCCGAACTTCGGTGAAAAATCATCGTCTCCAAGTTTGCTTCTTACTCATGCTTTAGTATTTGATTTTGAATCTTGAAATTGCCCGATCTACTCTATTGTTGTGTTTGGCTCTAGATATTCATCATCCCCATGTACCTGATAGCATTTAGATCTTTTGTATTCAAGTAGATTGTTGAAAAGTTGCAGGGATTTAAAATCTCATTTCGAGGTCTTAAACCGAGTATCCGGACTTCCGAACCGGATAGCGGACATTTCGAGTATCCGGAGATAAGTCCCGGACACTCGGCCCGAGTCCCTCGGATCCAATCCGAGTATCCGGACTCGAACCTGACGATCCGGATATTTGAGTATCCGGATAAAATCCTTGACACTCGGACTTAGACCCTCGGGAGATTTTATTTAGTCACAGATTTTTTATTCACGCATTTAGTTTTAAATATTTTAATTCGCCTATTCACCCCCCCTCTAGGCGACATCCCCTGTCCTTTCAGATAATCAGGGAGCACCTCGACAAGCTCCTTAAGGCCGGCTTCATTCGCGAGGTCAACTACTCCGAATGGCTAGCCAACCCTGTGATCGTACAGAAGAAGGGCGGGAAGTGGCGAATGTGTGTCGACCACACGGGCTTGAACGCTGCATGCCCCAAAGATAACTTCCCGCTCCCCCGCATAGACCAGATTGTGGACTCCACCGCCAACGCCGAGATGTTGAGTTTTCTCGACGCCTACTCTGGGTACCACCAGATCAAGCTCGCCGTGGAAGACGAAGACAAGACCGCCTTCATCACATCATTTGGAACATTCTGCTACACGACCATGTCGTTCGGCCTCCGCAATGCAGGTGCCACGTTCCAGCGGTTAATGGCCAAAGCCTTTGACCCGCAGATCGGCCGGAACCTCGAGGTGTACGTCGACGACATCATCGTCAAGAGCCCCTCTAAGGCTAACCACGTCAACGACCTGGCCGAGACCTTCGCCAACCTGAATAGGTTCGGCATCAAGCTCAACCCGAAAAATCGCTTGGCACGGCCTCGGAAAAGTACTCGGCTACATGATCGGGGACGGGCGTGGGCCCAACCCGCAGAAGATCAAGGCAATCGAAAGCGGATGACCGCTCGACCTCGAGAAAACAAGTGCGAGCCTCACGGTCGCATCGCTGTTCTCGGTAGCTTCATTTCCGGCTGGCGAGCGCGGCTGCCTTTCTTTAAGATCTGCGCAGTCATAAGGGTTTCAGTGGACCCCGAAGCCCGGTGGTCTTCGACGAGCTCAAGACGTACCTCTCGCGTCCTCCCCTGGCGACAACTCCACAACAGGAGAGGTGTCACTACTTTACCTCGCGCCGCGACCCAGCCGTCGGCCAGCGGTCCCGTAGCCGAACGGGTAGGCGGCAAAGACCCAATCTACTACGTTAGCGAAGTACTCCACGGGCCGAAGGAGCGCTATCCCCAGGTCCAGAAACTCCTCTACGCACTCTTCATGGCCTCGCGAAGCTCCGACACTACTTCCAAGCACATGCGGTGGTCGTCCCGAGCGGCCTCCCGCTCGGAAATCCTCAGAAACCCTGAAGCCGGAGGTCGCGTCGCCAAATGGGCCATGGAGCTGGCCGAGTTCGACCTCCGCTTCACGGCCCGCACCGCCATCAAATCACAGCGCCGCGGACCGTGGTCGAAGCGGACGGCGGAGCTCGCTCGAGCCCGAGGTCGAAGCCGAGGACCCATGGACTATGTTCTTCGACGGATCAAGATCCTTTGAGCGCTCAAGGGCTGGCGTTCTCCTCATTACCCCTCAAGGTGACCACTTGCGATATGTGGTCCGCTCGCTTCCCGCTACCAATAACGCGGCGAATACGGCCCTCTTGGCCGCCTCCGAGCCACGCAAGTCCCCGGGCATCCGCCGCTAATTGTGAAAGGAGACTCGGCTGTCGTCAATCGGTACAACAAAGTCTACCAGTGTTCGAGCCTCGATGGCCAAATACCTCGCGAGGTACGCAAGATGGAGAGATGGTTCCGAACCCGAGGATCCAAAGACGTACCAAGGAAAGACAATTCCACCGCGATCTCCCCGTCTGTGCTCGGATCATCCGACGACGAGCTCCGCACGGACGTCATCCTTGAAACCTTGGCCACACCGTCCGTCGCCGACCGGGAAGACCCGGTGGCCTTCCTCAAAACGCTCCGACGTGGATGGATCCATTCATCAAGTTCCTCGACCAAGGAGCTCCCGCCACTCGATGAAAGGAGCAGGCTCGGCGACGCGCGGGCTCGCATGTGCTCGTCGGCGGCAGCTCCACCATCGAGGGCTTTGGGCGCTTGTCAAAATGCATCACCTGAAGAAGGTAAATACCGCTCAACGACATACACCCGCCTATGCGGCGCTCACTCCTCTTCGTGACTATGGTCGGAAGGCCTTCAGATGGGTTTTATCGCCAACGGCGCTCAAGATGCCTGTGGCATCGCTCGTTCTTACCGCTCTGTCGCTTTCCACGCCGGAAGGTGAGGCAACCGGCCTACGCCCTGCAGACCATTCCCCTCGCCTGGCCATTCTCGACGTGGGGCCTCGACATTCTCGGTCCCTTCCCGAGGTCGGTCGGGGGGAAGAAGTTCCTATTCGTGGCGATCGACACCTTTTCAAAATGGATCGAAGTAAAACCGGTCTCCGCTATCACCGCCAAGGCCGCGGTAAGGTTCTTCCGTTCCTTTGTGGTCACAAGGTACGGAGTCCCTTGTAGGATCATCACCGACAACAGGACGCAGTTCACCAGCGAGCTGTTCCAAGAGTTCAGCGCGGATATGGGGACCAAGGTCTGCTATGCCTCGGTGAGCCACCCCCAGAGCAACGGGGCGGCCGAGCGCGCCAACGAGCAGCTCATCCAAGGGCTCAAGAAGCGAGTCTTCGACGAGCTCGGTCGCCATGGCCGGGCATGGGTGGATGAGCTCCCCACGCCTTTGGTGCGTCGCACTCGACCACCGGGCAACGGGACAAGCCCTTTCCACCGCCTTCGAGGCCGAGGTCGTCTGCCGCCGAGGTCGCGCTCGTTCCGTTAGACGAGCTCGGCCGACTGTGTCGACCTCGGCGAGAGCGTCCTCGACCTTGCCTTGGCGGAAGAAGTAAGGTGCGCGCAGGCTTCTGCGCTCGGCGCGCTACCTGCAAGATCTCCGCAGACATGCTACCCAAGCCGTCTGACCCAGGGGCTTCCGCGTCGGGGACCTGGTCCTACGACGGATCCAAGATCGCTCCCACACCAACAAGCTGTCCCCGCTGTGGGAGGGCCCCTTCAGAGTCGTCTCAACAAGCCGCGTGGGAGCTTACTGTCCAAGCGGTCCCGATGGCGAGGAGCTCGCGAGCTCGTGGAACGTGGGCCACTCGGAAGTTCTACGCCTAGCGCCTCTTTCGCTCGTCGTTAAGTTAAGGTGCCTCTTTCTTTGTTGCTATGTTCGCTCTCGTGTTACGAGCTCCGCGCCTCGGGCGTGCTCAAGGCTTTTGTGTTGCCATCCTCGGTCCGCCCGGGTTCGTGGCGTAGTAAAGTTTTCTTCCGATTTCGTGCTAATCTCTTTCAATTTGTAGAAGGGTTGGTGTTCAGTCATGACCTAAGTTGCGATTCCTTCGGTCGAAGGTCGCGCCATCTTAAAGGCCCTGGACGCGCGCCTCGTCCGCCCCTCCTTTAACCAAAGTAATTTCTTCTTAGAACGCCTCAGCGGCCCGATCCCACTGCGTGGCTATAAGGGCAACCATAAGGCCACGCGGCGGGCTCGGCCTCGGGCGCCCATGCGTGTTCTTTCTTGCGCGCCGGGTCACGTTCTCTAGGTTCGCCGGGATGAGCAACCCGGGCCGGGCATTCCGGGATCGGGGCCGCGGTAAGGCGATCGTTATCGGTGTGCCGCCATCCCCGTCTTGCCAACCATTGAACGTTCTCAGAGGGTGCCCCGAGCCTGATGACTTTTCCCGGGCTCGGAGGTCGCAGCTTGGGATTCACCACCGGGATGACTCGCTGTTCTGCCGACCTTTCCCGGCCGGGTGGCGGTTTGAATCTCTAAACCGCCTCGAGGTCTTGCCGAGCTCGATGCATTCCCGAGCTCGCGAGTCGCACCTAAGGCCTAAAACTGTCCACTGAGCTATCCCAGGCCGACCAGTCCGAGTTGTGCCCAAACTTGAGTACTGCCAGGCGAGGCCTCGGTGGGGACCACATTCTCCGGGTTCGCCTCAGGGATGCCAGCGTCCCGAGCCCGATGCGTTCCCGAGCTCAGAGGCCGCAGTAAAACGATCCTTATCGGAGTAAGCCGGCTATTCCCCTGTGTTACCGACCGGTGGACGTCCTCAAGAAGCACCCCGGGCCCGATGACATTTCCAGACCCGGAGGCCGCGACCCCTAAGATTACCACCAGGGATGATCTCGGTCACAATAAGTCACTTTGCCGCAACAAGCCAACTTATTCCCCGCAGCCAAATTATCGAGACATGTCAACCCGAGTCGTGCCTGGGCCCGAGTGATTTCGGGCGAGGCCTCGGTTGAATCAACATCGCATCGACACTCACACCCTAAACTGGTATTCGGGCAAAGGCGGTAGGCCTCGCTTGCAGGGTCCGCAGAACGCAGCTCACCACGCGCCACGATCCAAGATCGCTCGACCCTCCCAAGGAATAGCCCGCACAAGGAACGCAGCGGGCGCACGCATCGACAAATAAGCTAAGTTCTCCGAAGAAACACAACTCTATAAAGCTTAGCATAAAGTTGTTTTATCTTTACAAGGGGAATCTTTCGCCCGGACCCATCTGCTAACTTTAAAGTTTACAGAGACATGTCTCAAGTAGTTTTTCCTGCTCAAGGTCTGAAACCCTCCGCCGCAGATCACGAGGACCTCGGATTCGCCTTGTCAATCCGGTCGCGGTCACCTTGGAGCTGGGCCAAGGCGTCTTTCCCGGCCCGAGCCACTTGCGCCAGCTTCTCTCCAAGACTAGCATTCCTGGCCTCGGCCTCAGCCACCTTGGTTTCTGCTCCGGTGGCCCTCGTCTCCAACCCCGCGACCGTCTTCTCGAGCTTGGTAGCTTTGGCCTCGAGCTCGGAGGAGGGCCCCCCTCGCCGTGCGACTTCTGCCTCGAAGCGAAGGCCAGAGATCTCGAGCTTGAGGCGCTGGATCTCCGTCGACGCGCTCGCGCGGTCCTCGTCGAAGATGTCCTGCGCCTCTCGACGGACCCGGGCAAGGGTCTCCTCCGCCCTCCTCCGCTCCCCCTTGATGGCTTCGGAGAGCGCTATGGCGTATATCTCCTGGGCCACACGCTCCCGCTCGGCCTCGATAGCCCGCGCGAGCTCGAGGACCCGGGCCTCCTTCAGGCACGAGATTTCCTCTTGACCGTGCGACACGGTGGCTTCTAGCTCGGCGATGTCCCTCTGATTGGCCTCGAGGACACCGCATAAGGGCCGGAAGGCGAGCACGTGTTCGCGCGTAATGTTGTACCCCTGGGAAACCAGCCGCAGACCCTGCGAAGGCAAAGAAAAACCCACCATGACCACTAAGAAAAGGGAGGGAAGGAGGAGGTGACGCCACGATCGATATTACCTCCACTAACCGGTCCTCCAGCGAAGACAAGTCGACAACGCCATCGGAATTTCGGCAAGACGCTCACTGTTACATCCCCGGCCTCGTCGCCGCCGTAGCGACGGCACTTCGGCGACCGTGGAGATCCACTTCGGCCACGGCAATGGCGGCTGGACCCTCTGGGCCGGCGAGTGGCTCGACGCCCCCGCCGCCTCGATTGCGAAAGGGTCCTCGGCTCGCCAAGGTGGACGCCCACCGGCACGGCGGCAACACCGCCGATCACGGGCGCAACAACCAAAGCGCCCGGCCGGAGGCACCGGTCTGACGATGGACCGAGCCACGATCGCCTCGTATATGAGCTGCACGCGCAAATTATCAAAAGATGCTCACCGGCCCCACCACCACGGTTAAGAACGGGGAACTTACCGCGCCAACGGACGCCACAACCTCGCTTTCTTTCGCCCCCTGGGGGCGATTCGCTCTCCGCTTTCGAGGACTCCACCGGGACGCCCACCGGGTGCAACGATGACGCCACCCTCGAGTGCGCCCCTTCGCCACGGTGCTCCCGCAGAAGACTCAATCACGACGCCCTGGTCGTGGCGCTTTCAACCAACCTCCTCGGCCGCTTGTCCTCCTCGGAGGACGCGCAAGCAAGATCTGCCGCATCCTCGGGTCGCACCACGAGGCGGTAATCGCCCTCATAATCCTCCCCCGGCCTCGCCTAGACCACGTGAAAGGTCGGTACTTCGGACGCCGAACGCCGCGATGGGGTGGGATGACGAAGATGTACGGAGGTCGTACCGGCGTGACCACTCCTCGGCGCGGAGGGCTTCCCTCGGGAGCTTGTTGTCGAACTCGCTGTTCGGCCGCGCACTCGGCTCTCGCGTCGGCCGCCTCTTGTTGGCCGGCAAAGCGAGGTTAGTGCGTGAACCAAAAAAGAAGAAAAAGAAAAAAGCTGGCCAGATGGAAACAAGCTCGAACCCGGGTACCCCTGAGCTCGGGGGGTCTAAACTCACCACGACCCGGTCGCCCCACTCGACGTGGGGCTTCTTGGTGATTTGCTTTGGAGCGTCGAGAGCCAGCTTCTTGCCCCCCCTCTTGCCTTTGATCAGGCCAGGAAACGGTAGCAACCGCTGGTCGCATTCCCGCAGCTCTTTGGTTGCCTACACGAGCTCGCCACAATATGCATCCGAGTCCTAGCGCCCAAAGTAAGGACCAAGGTGAAAGGCTTTTACCTCGCTGCTACGCCCCAAGATGTTCTTGGGGACGTTGCCGCCGAGGTCGAAGGAGTTGGCGGCCTTCCCGAAGATCTCCTGCATCCTCGAAGCGACCCATGCCGGCCTCGGTGCTGCGAGATCAGGAATAAAGCGTCAGGAGATAAGAGAACTCCGACCAAGGTCCGAGAGGATCCGAGATCGGACGACACTTACCTCGTGACTTTCCCGGTGGCGCTGCACCTCCGGTGATTTCAAAGAAAGGGTGCAACCTCCTCCGTAGAGGAGCACCCGATTCGCAGTAGTCGTAAACGATCGTCTCGCCTTTAGGCCCGCATGGCGCATGTGTGGATGAAGGCGCTACTTCTCGGTCGCCCACCGAGTCCTCGTGCTCGTGGGTCTCCCACTTCCTTCGACCGCGACGCCGTTATAAGCAAGCCCGCCTCCTCGCCCTTCTTTAAATAAAACCACTTTTCCGCCACGGCCCGAGCGAGTCCCGGTCGGGATTTGGAGAAAGGTGCAAGGAGTCCCGCTCAGAGGCGAAAATAGAGGCACCCGACGACGGGGTCTTCGCGCATAGGGACAGGAGTAAAACGGAAGAAAAGCGAGGGGGTAGGGAGCCTGCCAAGGAACCCCTCGCAAAGATGTGCGAAAACGGAAAGGAGAAGAAGAGAGTTCGGCACCAAGTTCACGAGCTCGATCTCGTGATCCGCGAGGACCGCAGCCTAAGAAGTCACTTTCCGGGTCCGCAGCCCAAAGAGCATGTAATCGCCCGTGCTCACGATCTCGCATCCCGAGGTCGCGGACTTTCTCCCGTATGAAGCCGCCAGAGAACGGGTCCGAAGCCCCAAAGACTCCATCTCCTCATCCGCTCATGGGTGAGTGTGCTCCTCCCAAACTTCACCACGGAATCAAGGTCAAAAGGGAGGGGAGAGAGCGGGGTCGCAATCAAGGGCTAGAAGGCGTTGACGCAGAGAGACGAGGAGGAAGAAGGCAAGAGCACGAGAAACGGGAAGTGAAATCCTAAAGGGTGAGACCCCCCTGGTTTTAAAAGACGCCTCATCTACCGACATCACCATCACCTCAAAGGCGCGCCAGAGTCGGCCGCGGCGAGCCAAACGTCGGGGCCTTTCAAAACCCAGACGGCGCGTCCCTCCACGCATCCTACGCACTTCCATTCTTCAACTTCCCGCCCACGAGGCCCCTGGCTTCCCGGCCCGTCCGGAAAACAAAATGGCAAAGCCCGGCACGTGTCCCGATGGAGGGATCCTCTCCGAGCAAGACATCGACTCAAGAGCGCCTAGAGTCTCGCATCGCTTCTTGAGCCTCGGGGCTGGTTGTCGGGGTCGGACACTGGCGCGTCCCTCCGACACGTGTCCGCTCCTCCTCTCGTGCCTGGGGATCTGCTAAGCCTGCAGAGACGCTCTCGGCCCGCCGCCCGAGGCACCGAGCGGATCGTTACTGGTCCGATCCGACCAAAGGTCCCAAGAGGCCACCGGGACACTCTTCCTCGACCGCGACCTCTCCGAGCTCTTCCCGACCGGGCGGGCGGGCTCCCGACCTCCGAAGCGGACCGGGTCCCCGACCACCAAGCCAAGGCAACCCCACCAAGGGTCGCGTGTCAAAGCCTCCACCGCCAACACCACGCGTCCCACGGATGGGGTCAATCAAGCGACTATACGAGCAGTGGCCACTTCCCAAGATGGTTTAATGGTCTGCCAAGTCATACTTCCATCCCATCGACCGGCCACGTGACAAGACGAAGACACGCCCCTCCCGAGGCGCCAACGTCATGCGCGCAGAACGCCAACACTGTAAGGTTCGCAGAGGCGTGTACGCCGCTTCCTCGTGGAAATATCTAACCGCCTCGCCAACTAGACTACCGACCAAAGATGGGCAAGACGGGCGGTGATCGGTCGTGAGCGACGGCGACCAAAGCTCCTAGTGTAGGTCACCTCGCCCTCTCCCAACTCTCGAGGTAACCCGCCTTCCTTCCGTATAAAGGAGGCAGAACCCCGTAGGAGGGGATCGAACCCATCTCGCTAAGCCATTAGCACTCTCGCTTGTAAACTTTGTGCACTCATCTGCATCAAGGGAATACAACGCCACCACACGAATCGGAGTAGGGTTCGCCCAACCAAGATAAACCTTGCGCCTCTGCTTGGTTGCACAGTTCCCCGCTTAGTGCGCCCGCCAAGGGTGCCATCCGGACGAGCGAAGCTCTGGGCCTCGCCCTCGGTACGATCCTTCCCCCTCTTTCTTTGCGGTCGGCGGTCCCGATCGTCGACAATTATGATCTCTGAAATCCATAATATGAATAAACGAACTTAATAATAATTAACAAATCAATTATTAAGATATTTGTATCACCAGAACCTTCTCAAAAACCATGAAAATAAAACCAATAGCCTAAAATGTAACAGACCAAACATATTCAGAACTATTTCTTTATGCAAAATCAATTAAGGATTAAGTATTATTCACATAGCGTACAACATAATAATTCATATATTAATTCTATTAATCAAAATAATTTTTACCTCTTCTATTCAAAGTAATAAATACAAGAATACATAATTTTTGCCTCTTGAATTCGTAAAATAAAGAAAGGAAATCTATAGAAAACAGGAATCTGTATCATCGCTTAATCTAATGGTTGCTAACGATATATCGATATATATATATATATATATATATATATATATATATATATATATATATATATATATATATAATCGACTAAAACACAAGTACATGAAATCATACAACCTTAACCCTAAACCCTACCTGTTATCTATTGCAAGTCATTAATTGGTTTTCTATCTGATTTCTTTTTGCCTTTATTAAAGTTTGTTATTTGTTATATTTCTGTTGAACGACATGTAGAACCCAACATCACTGATTCCATCGTCAACAAAGTCAGCTGCGACCACGACTTCATCGTAAACAATAATTAAGCGAGGCAAGCACCCTCCTTTGATCATGTTGATCCCATATTTTACGATGTTATGTTGTTTTATTAAACTATATACATGTGTATATGTTGTAAACTTGCTATGTTGTGGGAACCGGTAGTTAATTCCAATTGTATGCATTACCTTTATCTTGTCGTTTGATCACCTGCCATTGTAACATAGTTATGGTGTAGACATTACTTAGTGTCATTTGGGTAATACTTGTGAAATAGCTTATGTACATGCTTAGAAATGCTCAATAGAACGTCTTTTAAATGATGGGACACATTTTCAATCTAGCTTGAGCAACTTTGTTTAATGGTACGGAACCGAGGTATGGTTTCCATGTAATTTGGTAAAAATCCAACCTAAAACTTATGGTTTAGACACAAGTGAGTTATTACTTAAACTTGAGGCGTGAAAAGGGACCTCACGCATAGATAGGGGGAGATTCTCGCCCGGATCAGTTAAGGACCGAACTTGACACTATCACGTAAGTGATTTGGTGCAACCACATGTGCTAATATGGGATAGCCTTAACTTATTAGATTAGCTGAAGTTTAACCTTGCATTTTGGTAGGTCAGAGTATTAAGGGCGTATCGAGTAACAGTGTCGCTCGTAAGTGCTCCCTTCACCAAGGTGTTGGGGCCAAAGCATTCCAATACAACGATGCATGCCTTGCCATGGGGAGAGGACCCGATGGCGTACACCATCGTCTAGCACAACACATGTTGGTCCGGATCTCTGGACTATGGCAAGGGTTTAACATCACCGGGGCTGGTGCAAGGCTAAGCTTTATCTAGTTGAACAGTTTTGTCACAATCTAGCAAATCGAGTACGATGAGTATCGCGAGGCATGGTTGACATGATTGCTAGAATGTGTCATGTGGTTAAAGTGTACACTCTCTGCAGAGATTAAAATCTAATTAATTAGTCCTGCTCTCGGTCGTGAGAAATAGTGTCAAGTACAGTCTTGTTTTTGCAAAAACATTTGGAACCGGTGTTGGAATGGGTTGAAAAACTTATGTGTCAAGGGTGACTATTTTTACTTGCTGTTCGAAGCAAAGGAGGGATGTGGATTGATGTATATGAACTTTACTTACTATTATTTAGTGAAGGACCATGTCGAGGTCCATCCATGTTTGTGATGAGTATTTGACTTTATTTGAGTAAGGTGTGCTCAAGTTTAAGTTTGATTTGGATTGATTTTCAAAATAAAACAATTTGAGTTGTCTTTGCCAGGAGTGGCAGTACTGGCCGTATGGGCGCGGTAGTGATGAGTTGGATGGTTTATTGCATATCATTGTGGGCATTGCTATGTGAAAGGTTTTTTCCTTGTTTTTGATGGTTGCAGGACGACGGTGCTAGGTCATGGTGAGGAGAAGGATGACCGGGACTAGGCAAGGAGCGTCGGAGGTCCAGACGGTTGGGAGATCGCAGAAAGATGATCGGAGACGGAGTCCAGGCAAGTCAAGAAGACAAGGAAAGGAGTTGATGCTAGCTACATGCCGCGTGGATCAATGAGGGCCGTCGGATTGAGGTCTAGTTGATAGGTTAGCGGGTCTAGGTAGTATGCTTTGAAAACCGTGCAAGAAAACCCGGTATGTGTGGGTTTTGGGTTAGCCCTTGCATGGCTGTGTGTGTGGGTTAATCCTAGCCCTTAGATGAGTGCTCTAGGGTTGAGGGACTCATCCAAGGGTGGTAGGTGGCCCAAGAGTAGAATAAATAGGGGGGAGGGGTAGCCTCCTTCCCTTAAAGGTTTTGAGGTTTTTGAATGCTCCTTTGAGCTTTGCCCACATGAAAGTGAGGCTTTGTAACCTCTCCTTCCAGAAATGAAAGTTTTATCTATCCACGTTTGAATTTATTTTGCGCATTTACATTATGTCTTTACTTTACGCAATTTAAATTCAGCATTTACTTTCCCGCAATTACTTTCTCGCAATTTACTTTCATGTAATTTGGATTTGCCTCCCCTCCTTCTAAATACTGCTGATCTTGGATGTTTTGAGTGTGTTCATATGGTTTTACATCTCTTTTGCACTCTTGGATTAAGTAGAGAACATCTTTTCTTTCAAGTTCCAACTTTGTTCAGAACTTGTTTTTCACGCAGCAGTCAGTGTTTGATTTTTCTAAAAATCTAGAAAAAACATTTTTGAGTTATTCTTGTTGGAGGAGGTGTGGGACTGTGATATCCACCTACAGAAGAATTTTGGAGTTCACTTGTTGCACCGTTTGGGCGCCATAAGGTGAAAACCGAGCCCCAAACTTTCTGCTCGAAGTTCTTGAGCATACTGTGTTCTTAGATTTTTCCTGTTTTTTATGTAAGGATTTTTGAGGATAAATTTGGTGGAGTTCTTCACGAATCTGATTATCATAGGGAGAAAAATTATCAAAATTGTTTGAGCTGCAAAAACCCACCAACCTCCTGTGCAAATTGAGGACAAGTTCTGGAAATTCTGCTTTTGCTTTTCTGAAAGTGACTTTTGTGATTTGATTTGATGTCCTTTCTAAAAGCAAGAGTTTGAATTGATTCCTCTTTATCTTGGAAACTAGACAACCAGGATTGTGACTCAAAAGTCCCCACATATTTTATGGTACTTATCCATGCAAGCTTGGGGTACACATAGTTGTCTAGTTTTTCAGGTTTTTCACAATTTCCTTTGAGCGATTTTGTAGAGGTTTTTGTTGGAGTATTTTGGGGGGAAAATTATTTGCGACCATTCACCCCCCCTCTGTTCGCCATCTCGGTCCTTCAATTGGTATCAGAGCCGCCTCGCTTCTTTCTAGATCTTGACCGGTCTCAAGAGCCATGGCGACGGATAAATATTCCACCAAGCCTCCCATCTTTAATGGAGTTGATTTTCCTTTTGGAAGTCCCGATGGAGTCATACATCACCGCCTGCTACGATATGGCGTAAGGTGAAACTCCCGTATGAGGTTCCTGCTGATGAAAATGTCACGGCCATCAATATGGTTGACGTTGAGGCGAATGCTAAGGCAAAGAACATTCTCATACAGGGTCTTAGCCGCGGTGAGTATGATAGGATTTCTCACCTTCGCTCCACTCACGAGATTTGGGTAACCCTCGATGCTTACCATGAGGGTTCTACTCAAATCAAGATTGTGAGGCAGGACCAGTTCTAGCGCGAGTACAACAAGTTTGATCAACGCGCTGGTGAGAGTCTCGACGAGTGTTTTGATCGGTTTACAAAGATTTTGAGTGACCTTCGAGTAGTTGGTTGCATATACCCTGACTCGAACAATGCTCGGCATTTCTTGACCGCACTCGATTTGCGTGTTTGGGAGATGAACGTGACTACTATCAAGGACACCACCGACTTATCGACTCTGACTCTTGACGGGCTTTATTCACGCCTCAAGACTCATGAGATCGATGTCGTCTCTCGGAAGACGAAATCTCAGTCGATGGCCTTGGCCACCGATCCCATTGGATCTTCTTCTTCTAATCCTTCTATTGGTTTCTCTCTTTCCGCCCTTTATGAGCTAAGCGATGACCAATCGGAAAATTTCGGAAAATGAGCTTGCTCTTCTCGCTCGCAAGTTTTCTCATGCATACAAGAGGGTGAGAGAGAGGAAGAGAGGTGGCATGATCACCTGCTTCGAGTGTGGTGGCCCCAACCACATTCGGGTGAACTGTCCCAAGCTAGAGAAGGGCAAGAACGACGTTGGCGGTTCAGGCAAGAACGACTACACCGACAAGAACCGCAACAAGAAGCCTGCAGTTCGTGAATCGGCGCACGAGAAGAAGTACCGCAACTTCTCCAAGAACAAGAAGCTCTTCCACCGCGTCCTCGCCATGCTTGACGACATCAACCTCTCCGACACGGAGACATGGAGCGACGAGGGCGAGGATGATCCGCAAGAGAAGAAGGGCGGCAACGACTTCTCCGGCATGTGCTTCATGGCCGACACCAACGACATCAGCGACTCCGAGCTCTACAGCGACTCGCATGAGGTACCCTCCTATGACCAGCTCAACGAAGCTTTCTGCAAATTTGGAAAATTTCATGCTAGAACTAGAGCTAGGTGTACGGAGCTTGAGAAGGAAGTAGGTACCTTGACTCGGGAGTTAGCTTCACTTAGATCTTCTCCCTCCCGAGTCACTGATGATTGCTCTTTGTGTGATGCTATTCTTGTGGAGTTGGAGAACCTAAGGACCATACATGATAGTGTGCTTGCTGAACTTGATGGTCTTAGGTTGAAGAATGCTAGCACTAGTTCTGTTGATGCTTCCTGTTGAGGCTAGTTTTCTTCATGTTCACTCCACTCCATCATGTGCTAATTGCCCTAAATTTCTTGCCGAAATTGATGCCATGAGCGAACACCTTAGAAAGCTTTCTGCTAGAAATGATGAACTTGAATTGCATGCTTCTAAGGACCAACCACCATGTGAGGGTCAGAGGCAACTAAAACTTGACAATGATGCTTTGAATGTCAAGTGTGATCAACTTGCTAAGGACTTACTAGTTAAGTCAAAAACTGGTTGCTTGCTGTGTGTTGGGGTTAAGGACGATGTGGATCAAATCCATGTCGAGCTTAAGAAAAAGTTAAAAGACCAAACCCTTAGGATTAGAGATGCTCCTTGCGTTTCTTGTGAGGCCCTTAAGATTGAGATAGTCGTGCTAAGAGAACAAAAAGCACGTGCTGAGAGATCTTCTCTTTCTGGTTCTTCTTCTTCCTCTCATTCCCCCTGTTCTTCTTGTGCTTCTTTCTTCCAAGATTGCCAGTATCTTATGAGCACTCTCGAGAAGTTTGTTGGAGGCAGGAAGAAGCTCAATCTTATTCTAAACCAATCCAAGATTAGTAGATTCAATCAAGGTCTAGGATTTGATCCCTTGGAGCACGCTCGGGCGCATCCTTCCACCATTGTGCGCGGCTCCAAGAGTGGTGAGATTGTGGTAGCTCCCAGAGTAAGTACCACCGTGTTTAGGTCCGCTGGGGTTGTCCATATGACTTCTGACCAGAAGGGTGTTACTTCTATTGCTTCTGCCTCTAGCAAGGCGAAGTACACATGCACCTTCTGTAAGAAGGATGGTCACCTAGTAGATTTCTGCTTCAAGCACGCCAAGATCACTCGATGTGAGCGTGTTGCTGCTCTTAGGGTATTCGTGGTCATCCCGGCACTTTGAGTGCCCCTAAGGCACACACCGCTTCTAGACAAAGTTAGAGAGTCGCTTTGCTTTTAGGCGTCGTGACTCGATTTTCATGCTAGTTCTTTGAGTTTTAGTCCCGAGCTGTTCGTAGTCGCCTTTCCACCGCCCTCTTGATATTCCTTGTTTTTCTCATCGGTAGATATCGGCGCGCGAGGCGTTTCGGTAGGAGTTTTAGGCGCTTCACCGGGTGGTTCGGCTTTTGCACCACTACCGCCAACCCAGCCAGCTCCTAGATCATCTAATAGAGTTGCTACTGATCTTGTTAGGGTTAAACGTCAGAGAGACACTCGAGTCCAGTCTACTTCAGTGGCTGGTACTCTGAGGCGTCGAGTGGTTCAGTATTGGGTCCCCAAGTCCTCACTCTATCCCAGTACTGAGTCATCTTTCCCTCTTGTGTCAATTCCTTGTGTCATGTTTATGCGATGATGCTTTTAAGTGCCTTTTGCCTTTCTCATGACGTGAGTCGCTTGAGGCTAGCTTGAGGATGTGATCACTGCCTAGTAGAGTGGATTTGGGTCATCTTGTGGACTTGTCCTTTCTTAGTTCGATTCTTAGTCCATGAGTTGTCCTGAGGCATCATCTTCGTCGTGCATAAGTAGTGGACCTCGTTTTTCCTCGAGGTATCCACTCACGGCAAGAGTTGCAGATAAGTATGTTGGACATGTTGATCCTTACTAATCTCATCTAGGATCATTTTGTCGCTTTTCAATGTTGGCACTCGATGTGAATTCCGAGTTGGCCTTTGCGGCTTGTCCCTAGAGGATTGGATCTTCCTGCATGACCATCATGAGCATCATGCTAACCTGCATGTACTTTCAACTTTGTTTGCCTTTTGTTTCGCTCCACAAGTGTTGAGCTTCATGATAACAGCATTGGGGACTTCCACTTCCATGGTGAGCTATCTCATACCCTCATGTCGGTTATACTTGTGATCATCATTTCCATGACATGTTGTGATTGCTCTTGCTCCCATGTGTATTATATATACTTTGCTAGGTCTTGTTAGTTTTTGTCTGTCTTATTTTGTGCCATAGCATGTTTTCCCCAACCATCTTTGTGCTTCATGTATTATATCCTAAATTCATGAGCTCTTTCCCAGCATGTGATTCTCTTGTTTTTATCATGTCCATGATATTGTTCATTTGGTATGAGCATTTGTATTAACTATGGGCACGTGCTATATATCATTTACTTTATTTTGTCATGAGTAGTATCTAGGTTATATGACCCTGATTTTCTATTACATCCATGATTAGCTTTGTTTAGACTTTGTTTGTTAGACTTTGTGCTACATGTGAGTGCCTTTCATGAGATTAGGGTCATATGATCTAGCTGCCGCTGTATGACTTATATTGTTCATGATCACCTTTAATTGTCCTTCATGCTTATATGCTTCATACCTATTTTGCATGAGCTTGTGTTCTTCATTCATGGCATGTATTCATCATCATGCATAGAGTGTTGCCATAAGTAGCTTCTCATCTTTGTGTCCATGGTCACCATTTACTTTCATGCTGTCTGTGTCCTCATGACCTTTTGTTTGGTCTTGTTTTGACGGGCCTTTTCGCAAAGATGTAAATATTGTTATTGAGACTATGGATAAATGGATCTTGATGTTGCTAATTGGTTTGTTTTATGCATGATCCTCTTTGGTTGTCTTCATTCATCTTGCTCATGTTATATCTAGTAGCATGTTGTTGTGCTTCATTGTGGTATTTCTTCATTTACATGCTCATTGCCATGTTTAGGTAGTATCTTGATCCGTATTTCTAGGCTTGCACATGATCCTGCTAGCATTTTGTTGCTGTGATGCACCTTGCTTAGCTTCTTCTCCAAAGATGACAAAGCTATGATGCACCTTGTCGTTGTTTATCATGTGGATATGTTTTCACCGTTGTCTATGGATATATGGATCTTGATGCTATCTTTAGCTTGGTTGTGATCATGATCTTACATTACCTTCTGCATCATGTTTATGCTCTAGATGATCATTTGCCACACTTTTCCTGTATCTTGTCCATTCGTGCCTAGGAACTGGATCTGCCAAACCCCAGTTTCGAAAGCATAGATTTGTTGGATGCATGTGTGTAGGCTTTCTGGTGAGGAGACCATCATCCTAGGAATATCTCTAAGTCTTCTTCCTCTCTTTTTGGATCCACTTGTGTCATTTGCCACTACTTGCACTACATCGCAGAGGTAAGTACGTCTGAAAATGTTGATGATAGTGATGGGTCTCTTAGGAGGTTGTGGTTCTTTTGTAGGTAGAGCTTGTGTCCTGTTTGTCTAGAGTCTTTTGGTTGGACTTCTAGCATAGTTAGGTTTCTTCTTACCTTGAGCCGTCTTGCTCCTTAGAGACCATGTGGTTTTATATCTTATCTCTTCTCCTCTAGCTTTCTACCTATCTCTTGTGAGGTGAGAGTTTTAGAGTGTGCCTCAAGGGGAGTAGAGTGTGTTCAGGGGGATTTGAGCTTGGAGTCGTGAGCCCATACGGCTTATCTTGAAGGGGAGCTGGTTTGTATATTATGTACTATATATTTTCTTCCAGCATTTCCTTTCTTCTTCTGGGTGACTATGGGCTTGTTTTTCTTGAGTTGACTTCACTCACATAGACTTCTGGCATGCCTTGCATGGTCCTCTTATCTTGTGCTTTAGGTTGCTATCATGCGTGATTAGCTGTTCTCTCTTCTCTCTAGGTTGAGTTCTCTCACAGTCTTATAAGTCTAGCAGGTTTTGGGGCCTACTAGGTAGACAGGGTCTGTGTGTACTCCTTAGATGGGATCTAGAGTCAGCTTCCCTATGTCAGTCTCTGGGGAAGATAAGAGCGAGTCTGAGCCGTAGTGAGTCTCTTCTATCTTATCTATGCACTATAGCCATCCAGTTTTGCAGTTTCTTGACTTCTTCTCCTCGTTCTGTTTTTTTTCTGGTTGTTATTGAGTTCATTTGGGTCTTCTTTATGCCTAATCTTGATAATAACTCAACTTTAACCAGATTTGAGCTTAAAATTAATTCATTTGTTGAGGGGGAGTTTGGGAATCTGTTCGTGCATTGCATATAGATTGCATTTCTTGTTTAATGAGCTTTGTCTATTATGCAATTGATTTCGTCTTCATGCTATACACCATGCTACATCATTTGAAGAAAATCACTAGCTTAGGTATGTCCAAGTTCATTTAACTTGCTAAGCTTAAAAATGAAATAAGCCTTAAATGAAAAACTTGATGAAACTTGTTGCTTTTACTTGCTAGGTTTCTTCTCTAGAGGTTTGTGCTATAATTTGAGAAATTTAGGAGTTCTCTAGAGTCCCTATAGCAACATGGGTGAAACTAGTTTGATCCATGCAAGAGTCCTTCAATTGCTCATGAATCGTTGTGCTAAAAATGAAAATTAAACAAAATTGACTCTTCTTGTGCACATACGACTCAACACCTTGCATTCACAAGACCGCTTCCCATTGCACTTGAGATGAACTTGGAATACATCGTGTTTGACCTAGACCATCCTCTTAAGAGTTCATCTTGAGATGGTCGCATACAGCTTGAGTCAATTGGTTGTCAAAAGAAAATGCAAATAAATTAAAAACAAAGACATATGTGGGTAAAGAATGCAAATAATGTCAAACATTTGCACCCCGCTATGTCTTGTATGATGATAAATCAAAATTTGCATTAAGTGATAAATGAGCCGGAAGGACCTTGTATGCTCTTCTAGATTCCCGAAAGTGTTGAGTAGGTTGAACTCTAGGTTTTCCTTTTGATCCTTAGAGCGGCTATTCTTCTATTTTTGAAACTAAAGCTAAGTGTTGCACTTGTCAAATCTTGCTAAAAATGAAATATTCAAAACTAAGCTCGTATTTGCACTTGGACATGTCTTAGTTTAGTCATTTTCTGAAATTGACAAGCTTGGTGTAATATCCTTCCATTTTGATCAATTGGATAATCTTCAAAGCTCTTTTGATTGCATTTCATGCATACATATAAGAAAATTGATGCCTATATTGCCAAAATGGGGAGAAAACGTAGAAAAGGCATCACTAAAAAGATAAAAATGTGAATGCTTATTTGGTTATTATGATCTTTGTAAAACTATGCTACTACTTCTGTTGGATCATAATCTCATAATCACATTTGACATGTTTAGTTGGATTTTAGAGTTTTTGTTGAAAACTTGCTCTTTCTTAAATTTAACTCTAAAATCTAAATTCCTCTTCGTCAACTTAGTCATGGTTCTAATTTCTATCTTTGGACCAAGTTTGACTTTGCAACTAAAAATTGCTTTCTTCTTCATTTTCATTCAAACTCAAATTTATGCCTTTTGTGTTGTTTGTCAATATACTCATCAAGGGGGAGATTGAAGGACCATGTGGAGGTCCATCCATGTTTGTGATGAGTATTTGACTTTATTTGAGTAAGGTGTGCTCAAGTTTGAGTTTGATTTGGATTGATTTTCAAAATGAAGCAATTTGAGTTGTCTATGCCAGGAGTGGCAGTACCGGCCGTATGGGCGCGGTAGTGATGAGTTGGATGGTATATTGCATATCATTGTGGGCATTGCTATGTGAAAGGTTTTTTCCTTATTTTTGATGGTTGCGGGACGACGGTGCTAGGTCATGGTGAGGCGAAGGATGACTGCGACTAAGCGAGGAGCGTCGAAGGTCCAGAAGGTTGGGAGATCGCCGGAAGATGATCGGAGACGGAGTCCAGGCAAGTCAAGAAGACAAGAAAGGGGTTGATGCTAGCTAGATGCCGCGTGGATCAATGAGGGCCGTCGGATTGAGGTCTAGTTGATAGGATAGCGGGTCTAGGTAGTATGCTTTGAAAACCGTGCAAGAAAACCCGGTATGTGTGGGTTTTGGGTTAGCCCTTGCATGGCTATGTGTGTGGTTAATCCTAGCCCTTAGATGAGTGCTCTAGGTTGAGGGACTCATCCAAGGGTGGTAGGTGGCCCAAGAGTAGTATAAATAGGAGTGGAGGGGTAGCCTCCTTCCCTTAAAGGTTTTGAGGTTTTTGAATGCTCCTTTGAGCTTTGCCCACATGAAAGTGAGGCTTTGTAACCTCTCCTTCCAGAAATGAAAGTTTTATCCATCCACCTCTGAATTTATTTTGCGCATTTACATTATGTCTTTACTTTACGCAATTTAAATTCAGCATTTACTTTTCCGCAATTACTTTCTCGCAATTTAATTTCATGTAATTTGGATTTGCCTCCCCTCCTTCTAAATGCTGCTGATCTTGGATATTTTGAGTGTGTTCATAAGGTTTTACATCTCTTTTGCACTCTTGGATTAAGTAGAGAACATCTTTTCTTTCAAGTTCCAACTTTGTTCAGAACTTGTTCTTCGCGTAGCAGTCAGTGTTTGATTTCTATAAAAATCTCGAAAAATCTTTTTCAAGTGATTCTGGTTGGAGGAGGTGCGGAACTCTGATATCCACTTGCATAAAAATTTTGGAGTTCACTTGTTGCGCCGTTTGGGCGCTATGAGGTGAAAATCGAACCCCAAACTTTCTGCTCAAAGTTCTTGAATAGACTGTGTTCTTAGATTTTTCTTGTTTTTTATGTAATGCTTTTTGAGGATAAATTTGGTGGAGTTCTTCACGACTCTGATTTTCATAGGGAGAAAAATTCTCAAAATTTTGTGAGCTGCAGAAACCCACCAACCTCCTGTGCAAATTGAGGACAAGTTCTGGAAATTCTGCTTTTGCTTTTCTGAAAGTGACTTTTGTGATTGGATTTGATGTCCTTTCTAAAAGCAAGAGTTTGAATTGATTCCTCTTTATCTTGGACACTAGACAACCAGGATTGTGACTCAAAAATCCCCACATATTTTATGGTACTTATCCATGCAAGCTTGGGGTACACATAGTTGTCTAGTTTTTCGGGTTTTTCACAATTTCTTTTGAGCGATTTTGTAGAGGTTTTTGTTAGAGTATTTTGGGGGAAAATTTATTTACGACCATTCACCCCCTCTGTTCGCCATCTCGGTCCTTCATTTAGTTTCATATCAAATGCTCTTTACAATCCCGTTATCGTTTGTTGAAACATACACTTGCAAATAAAATTTACTTTATGCTGAAAACGAGACTAGTGCAGAAACTTGTTATCCTTGTTCTAGCCATGCATTTACTTTATTTCCATACATTAAAGTCTAGCTGAGTACCAAAATACTCAATCTTGCTTAATATGTTGTTTTAGGTAATGAAGCTTCGAAGATTACTTTTCAATGTAAGATGCGGGAACTCCAAAGCGATCTTTCTAGGGATTATGACTTGTCAGTTGTTTGAGGGTTGGATGGGCACACTACAAGACTTTTGCTTCTTCTGCTGCTTTCTACTCTAAATTGTAAAAATACAATATATAAATAGCTTCCGCTTAAACAATATGATGTATGGTTGTGATTCCAATTGTTGAAATGTGCGTACTAGCCACTGATCATGGGACTAGTACTGTATGCACATAGATTCTTATTTTCGCATTTTATGCGAAAATGAAGGTCGTTACATAGAACCATCTGTGATGTGTAGATATCACAGACGGTTCGTAGTTAGAACCGGTAGCTACAGGAGTCATCACTGATGATTTTATACTAAAACCGTTTGTGATATTGATATATATCACTTACGGTTTATGAAGAGTATCATCTATGATTATGTCACTGACGGTTTCAATACCTTATCAGAGATGGTTTTTCTTAATCGTCTATGATGAGGCTTCTAATATAAGTTTTTCTGTAGTAGTAGAGTAGTTTAACAATTTGAGATGGATCTCAGTTTGATGGCACTTGCATTCAGCAAAACAAATATGCACTTTCAGTAAAACAAATCACTTGTAAAGGTTGGGATTAGTTCGGGAGGTGAGAAATGTTTGTGGACTAGCAAACACGGAGAAAACCGAATCATATAAATAAATAAATACTATAGTTCTGTGGGAGGTACGGTGCAACGCCCGTGCGCCCGCCACGTTGCGTGGATCTACAGTGTATGTTACATTGGCTTAAAATATTTTTCCCGTCAATAGCTCGGCTGGTGGAGCTCTACGCGCCCGCGCCTCAGCTCGCAAGGTCGAATCACGCCGGACGCAAGTACTGTAGCTTCGCGATTTACTGTTCTGCACTGTAGCGCTAGTTACTTGAATGATTGGATTGCCAACCTTGTTCTGGAAGACAACGAATTGTGTGTGTCTTTTTGTTGGACTTTAACTTAGTACGAATAACTGGATGCAGAAATTGCCAATTTCACTGATCTGCAGTTGTTTAATGAGGGTTTTGTGGAGTAACATGCATGAGTATGTACTTGATCAAATTGCCTCTTAAGTTCCATAAATGCAACTTTGGCCTGCGTTAGTTAAAAGCCAAAACATGAAACTATATTATATTTTTGACGTATTCAGTGTATCAACTCACAAATGATACAAGAGATAGCTCATGTCTGGTCAGATAGAGAGAACCATTGATCCGCAAAAATCTGTAGTTCAAGAATATCTTTGTACCGTAGAGACAACCTCAAGAATTTCTTGTCCACCTTCTCCTGTAGATGATTGTTCACCAGTCATGGGCTAACATAGTCAATGTGCCAAACAATGAATTAACAAGCATAAAGAAACGTACCAAAATTTCGGTATTAGAATGATTTCTCCGACGTGCTCTGCTCATATTTATTTTTGTCGTGAGGCTCAAATGGTAGTATGGCTCAAGCCACCAACGCGACCTGATGGCTGTATCTACACTATACATGGCTAAGCACCTTGAATACATTTGCTGAACAGATTAATTTGCTTCAGGAAAGCTAGTATATGTTTCAGAGTACAGGATGTGGTAACAATTGTCGTGGGTGTGCATATCTGTTTCTGAGGTGCCAAACTTGGCCCAAGATGTAGGCAGTAAGCTGAACTGCTGAAGCACATTGTACCACCGTACCCTGTGACGATTTCATCCTCTTGACATTCCATGATTTCATCCTCTGACATTCCATGCTTTCATTGTGCGCATAATATTTTTCCTCTTCAACATTTCCATCCTGCATTTGGATATTTGTTGACTAAGCACGAATATTAAACACAAACTCATCAACTCAAACATGAACCACAGAACACTCAATTCGACCGTGAAAGAGTGGCTCGAGATACGATAGTAAACTATTACCATCTTTGTGCAATTATTCGACAACTTATAGGTAGTAGAAAACCCTAAGATGATTGTTACCCTATTTGCCCTGCGGGTTCAATAACTCTCGAATTCTCTAGGTGAAATACTACACTTGATCCGTGTGGCTACGGTATTTTGTTGCGCGTATCTAGTGCAACATAGATATGAATACAAGCCCGCGTGGTATGATCTGTGATGCAAAATTATATTTCTAACAATATACACTGCACGAGGAAAACAAGAGGGACCGAATGCATGGAAGACTGCTACTAGGAACAATGAAATTCCCTAAGTCTAGCAAGATTATTCTATAACCCATATGATAGCTATCGTACCCCTTCTCTCCCCGATGGGCCAAAATCCATCTCCCACCTTATCAAAGGTCAGTCAAAGAAAACCAACGACCCTCGCGTCCCTACATGCCCCACCGTAGAGGTGGGCAGCGTGTCGGGCCGACCCGCACAAGTCCATCGTGTTTCGGATCTAAATCGTATCTAACTGCGACAATCTGTCGTGTCCACTATGCCGTGCTAGCCCGGACCGGCTCGTCTTCGGCGAGTCCAAGCACGGCCCATTTGCGCTTCGTGTCTACTTCGTGCCATGCCGGCCTAGGCCCAACCTATTTACACTATTGCGATGAGAGAAAAGGACCTGGAGTTGCTTGCAGTAGCATGTGTACACGATGCTACGACAAGTAGCGAATGTATATCCCAGATAGCATTGACATAGGAGATTATGGAAGACATCGATCAGTGCACAGTACGATCATATATATGATCAAAAAATAAACTAAGATGTTAGCTTCAAAATTAGGTATCTAGTGGCAACATGTTTTTGTGCCAATAATTACTCTATGACAGATGCTAACACGAGACACGTTTATACTGAAGCAAGTTCAAATCGACGACGACAGATTATCGCGCGTTAAGCATGATCAAAACAAGTGATACAACGTTTTGCATTTTGTATGTATGTGACTCTGTGTACTTGTAGTTGTATGTACTCGATCATGCATCATCTTTTTCTTCTCTTGGAATGTAGTGATTAACGTGTAGAACTGTAGCATGAGCTGTGCTGGCCTCGTGAATCAGGCACGATGAACGGCACACCCCGGCAACAGCACACTGGCACAGTGGCGGCACAAAGACCCGCCAGCACGGCCAAGGTTTTAAATTTCGGTTTCGGAATAAATTTCGTCCCAGGTCGGATAACAAAATTTCGGCGAAATTTCGAAATTTCGGAATTATTTCGGACAAAATTTGAATTTGAAAATTCAAATCCGGTCCAATCCGGGAAAAAAAACCGAAATTCGGCGAAAAAATCCGAAATTTCGGGTTTTTTGCACTGGCTGAAAAGTGGTCTAAACTTTATCGAAATATTTTGAAATTTATTTTTAAGGTTCCTAACACAATGCTGATGTTCTCACAAAAATTTCAGATGATTATCACATCTGAGGAATTTTTAAAAATTGGGAGAGTGGTACTGTCCTGATAAAACACTGACCGACAAGTTTGATCGGAATGGAAAATAGTACAAATCAAGTTATAAACTGTTGAAATTTTTTGTACAGGGTTATGATCCATAACTAATGTTCTCATAAAAATTTCAGCTGATTATCACATGTGAGGAATTTTTAAAAATTCGGAGAGTGGCGCTGTCCTGATAGAACACTGACCTACAAGTTTGATCCGAATGGAAAATGATATAAATGAAGTTAGAAACTGTTGAAATTTGTTGTGCATGGTTATGATGTTTCTATAATGCTATCATAAAATTTTCAGATGATGATCAAACTTTATGAATTTTTAAAAATTCGAACAGTACTACTGTCATGTTAAAAGGCTTACCGACAAATTTGAAAAAAAATGAAAAATTACGTAAACCATAAAATTTTTTTAAAATTTTAAAGAATGGTTATAAGGAAGTTTTTAATATCCCATAAAAATTTTGATTCATGATCACACTCCAGTGAATTTATAAAATTCTTATAAAGCACAGTACCATTTATGTTCTTTTCTTTTTGATTTTTGAAATATAATATAACAAACGAAGTTTAATGCTTACATAGATTTGATTAACCAAACAAACAAAGTTTAATTTTTTTGAAAAATTTATATAATTTTACCGAGTCAATTATTAATCTCTCAAAAAAAATTAGATCATAATCACACTCAAGAAAATTTATAAAATTCTGACAATATAACTGTCCCAATTGTGTTCATTCTGTTTTTGATTTTTTAAAGATAACAAATGAAGTTAAATTATTTTGAAATTTTTTATGTATGATCCTAATCAACTATGGATAGTACCATAAAATTTTTAGATTATTATCATGTTTGAACAATTTTATAAAAATTTAACAGTGTTTCTGTCCAAATTTTAAAATATTTAAAAATTTAGGTTTTTCAACAAATTTTCATGGGAAATAACTTTCCTAAGGGTTATTGGACCAAATCCGGCCCTAAAACTTTCAAAACCGGCCCAAAAAAACACGAAATTTCGGATTTTACTGTAGCAATTTCAAATTTTTTAAAAAAATTTCCGTCCGGTAGTTGAGATTTCAGGGTGATCCGAAATCCGCGAAATTTTGCCGAAATTCGCCGAAATTTTGAACCTTGAGCACGGCGGGGCACGGGCTCACTGCCGCAGGCCAGCGACAGGGCACGTCGGTCCACGACTAGGCACGCCGGCTTTGCCTCCCACAGGACCCGCATCGGGTCACCTCGCCCGCTGCGCCGCCTCAGTTCGCCTCGCCTCCCACGCCGCCTTGGCTAGCATGGCCTCGGACTCGCACAGCGTCGCCTCGCCTGGCCTCCCGCAGCCATCGCACCGCCTAGCCACCCGTGGGCCGAGGAGAGGAAGGCCGAGGTACATGTCGAGGAGGCGGAGGCTCTACAGCATGCGGCGATTGCGAAGGAGAGCCGGGTTGCGGCTCTGGCGAGGCTAGAGGTAGAGCACTCCAAGAGGGGGGAGACCGCCGAGGGGCGCAGCTTCCACACCGATGAGGCTAATGGCAAGACGGCGAGGTTGGCACAGCCGAGCAGCCGGAGCTGGAGGATGTGCACATGCCTCATCGTGAGGCTGCCGTCGAAGTAAAGCGTTTAGAGTGAAGCGTTTAGGCTGCCGTCGAAGAAAAGCCAAGATTGAAGGGGGCCGGCAGGACTCCCCGAGAGAAAATAGAGAGAGAGTGGGGAGAGAGAAGAGAGCCCGGGGGGGCGGCAGGATCGAGGCGCCCGCATGGGATTCCTGGCGCTGCGCGACTGCACGAGATGACGAGGACGCGATGAATCGCAGGGGCTGTGGGCCATGGACGCGCGCTCCGCCGTTTCACGCACGTTCCCGATCGACCACGTCCTTCCTGGCGTCGCACTCGCAGCACGGTGATTTCGTCGCGCACGGCGCGCTTCGGTGGTTGGTGTCGGTTGATGACACACGAGACCAGTGAGTGGAGTGTCCTACACGGCCACACCCAGGCAACAACAGTGCACAGCTGATCAAGCATCCGGCCGGCATGCACTCGTATGCCGCCGTGCCGTCGCACGGATTGCAGCGCCGCGTTTTAGCTGTGTACGTAGGACGTTCCCAAGCATCTCCCTTTGTGCGAACATCTTCAATTCGTAAGCGTTAACAAGCCGCATATACATGTATAGATAGTAGCGATGAATCAATAATCTTGATGCATGTAGCCATGTATAAGTATCCCGTGATGTAGCCATGTATAAGTATCAAGTAACAAGCTTGCATGCATGTATGCACGATACATGGCATAAACTATAAAGATTGATCTGTATAGCTGGCTAGGGAAATATAAATGGCCTAACAGAGAATAGCTAGCTGCACGTGTTGATATCGATGGAATTGAGAGAGTGAGTATGCAAGGTCAGTAGATGTGATGGTGCAATGTACTCATGCATATGCCTGTGCATGCACTGCCATGTTACAGAGGTGGGCACTCGGCCCGTGTTTTTGTGGGCCAGCCCAAGACACGGTGGCATAGCTTGGTCTAAAGTATGGCCCAGCACAAAGTAGGCCGTGTTGAGCCTAAGAATCGGACATGATAGGCGGCATGGCCCGGCATGTTACTGTTCCTCGCTCGCTCGTCGCTATCTCGTTCTCTCCTTAGCTGATGGCGCTCCTCGCTCTCTCCACTCCACTCACCGCCTCGCTCACTCATCGCTGAGAGATTGAGATATACGGGCGAGAGAGGGGAGAGAGTTTGAGATAAATGGACGAGAGAGATTCAAGAATAAATAAAATTTAGTTCATTTTATTCTAATATTTGTGTTCATTGATTTAACCTCTGTCTCTCTCTAGCTCCTTTCCTTTCATCGCAATAATGCAAATGGGCTAGATCTAGACTGGCACGGTACGAAACAAGTACAAAGCGCAAATGGGTCGTACTTAGGCTCGTCTAAGACCAGCCGGACTAGCACGGCACGGCGGGCACGATGGGCGTCACAGCCCGACACAGTACAGGTATGAAGTACGATGAACCTATACCAGGACAACTCGACACGGCACGACGCCCACCTCTACTCCCAAAATGTCCACGTCCCTAAAATTGTAAAAAAGCCCACCAGACTACCGAATCACGGCGAGGTCCCGAGCGAGCTGGCCTGCAAAGTCTCTTGCGTTCAGAATTTTTCAGAAAAGTCCTTCTGCTTTTATTAAGATTGACAAGGACGGATGGACTGCCTAGATTGATTACTATGTTACTTTCTTGATCAGCATGAGTAACTGATTTTAGTATATTGGTTTAGCCCCGGCTAGGTGTCGCGCCTCTACCTAGCTCGTGTCACCTTGTGCGAAGTTGTGAAGGGCGTGTGTATAGCAATAACTAGATGAGTTGTCGCGATGTGACCGCCGTTCTCCACATAAAAAATGGCTAAAAGGATTTTTTTTTTCGAAGAATAACCAAAAACTTATTTTTTTCCGAAAAAGAACCCAAACGTATTTTTTTCAAAAAAGGACAAAAAAAAGGACCTGAACGTAATGCTTAAAAAGGCAAAAGGACCTAAATGTAATATATATTTTTTTCAAAAAAAAAGACCTAAACATAACGTTTTTTGAAAAGGACCTAAACGTAATTTTTTTTCCAAAAAAGGACCTAAGCGTAATTTTTTTCTTAGCTCGACTCGAGTCGCGAGCCAAGCCGGCGCCGAGACGGCTCAAACGAATGGGAGGCCTGTATTCCTTCCATCTTTAATGAAGGTATGATCCTGTTGAGGAAAGGTTATAATTGAGTTGTAAGTATCAATCACTTCGCCTAAAAGATATTATTTTCTTAATTACGTCAATCGGGTCATGATCTCAGGACCTTTTTGACTCTAATATAATATTATATTGTGTGCACCAAAAAATTCACATAAAAACCTAAACTGATGAGAACATATAAGAAGTGGTGGACCCAACAGGGGTCAAGAGGGGCTAGGACACACTCTACCCCCGACAAATAGAAGGACGGTCGGTAGAGGGCAGAGCAGAAGGGCAACTGGCCAAGGGCAAAGAGGGCGGCGGCATGACGGGCTGCAAGCTGAGGAGCACCCCCTAAAATTTAGGTCTAGATCCGCCACTACATAAAAGGACACCCTCCTAGGATGCTATAAATCATTTTCTCCGTTCACTTTCACATTTTCCCCTTTCTTCTTCCCTGCTCACCACCCTCTCCTACCTTCCTACATCTCTAACACACAAAAAATTAGAATTAGAAAATTTTAAATATGATGTTTCAACTCCAAAAAACTTAGATAAAAACTTTCAACTCAGAAAGTTTCAACTCGAAAAAAATTAAATCAAAAGATTTCAAATTATAAAGTTTCAACTCGAAATATTTCAAATCGAAAAGTTCTAAAATTAGAAAGTTTCAACTCAAAAAATTTTAAATAAAAAAGTTTCAACTCCGAAAACTTTTGACTTAAAAACTTTCAAAAGTGATTAAAAATACTTCTTATTCAAAAATTAGGGGAAATTTTTGAAAAACACAAACTATTTTGAGTTTGAGGGAAAGAGAATCGAGGAGAAAAGGGGATGAAGGAGATGTCGTCAAGTGTCACGACGAGAGAGTCTTTGAGGGAAGAGTAAAGTGGGGAAGTAAGAAGATGCTATAACTTTTCACAACGAGAGGGCACCCTCACTGAAACCCCTCAAATTAGCAATTTTGATTCACTTATACTTTAATAGTTACCTATATTGTACTTAGGGTAGGGAGAGTTAGGTCCTAGGTGAAGCCGTACGCTACGCCACGCGGGGCAAACCATGATGTTTTTTTTTGTAAAGGGACGTGCTCCAAGTCTAGATGCAATTTTTTGGAACTGTGAGGTTTTTTTTTTGCAAAAGGGGTCCGAAGCTGTGTGCAAATGCGCGGAACCACGGTGTTTTCTTGCAAAAGAGATGGCGGAGGACTTATATGTAATTTCTAGAGCCATACACGATTTTGCGGAACCATGAGATTTTTTTTGCAAAAGAGCCGATGAAAGTACCTGAATGTAAATTCGAATTTGCGCGGGACCTTTTGCAAAGTGGCTGACGTGGCACTCCCAAGGGCCGGAGAATCTATCACTTTAGATAAGTAAAGGATACGGTGAAAAGGCTTAGTTCAGGATTTAGATTTAGATGTTGGTCAGCGTTCATTAGTACTGGTAATAGATTTAAAAGCTGTCAAATAGTTCATCAACTAAACTTGAACTATAGAACACTTAATTCAACCGTGAAACAATGTCTCGAGTGCGCAATCTGTGATGCAAGATTATATTTCTAACAATATACACTGTAATTAAAGTAAAACACGACGGACCAAATTAAATTAACCATGCCCTGTCCGAGGAACACTACCTGGAACAGTGAGATTCCCTAAGGCCAGTAATGCATATATGATACATACATGATATGTAAAGTGTTGACACATATTAATTAAGCAGTATTATGATATATAAACCCCATTCTATTGACAGCTTACATGTTAAATGTTACTCTCTCTATTTCTGAATAGACGATGTTTTAGGATTTTGCACTTCAACCAAAACTCATGTATAAAAGATCAAATCGTCATCCTTCATTAGCTCACTTAATGCATTTGGATGGTATGTGTTACTTTAATTTACAGTAATAAATAACATTGAGAATAATGAATGGTAGAGATATGCAAAGAAAAAAATTGTTAAAAGTTATTTTGAAATTGTAGAATGACATATATTTAGAAACAAAATTTGAAAGTTAGAATGACATATCGGCGATTGATAGAGCTACGGAATTTTGTTTCTTGAAGAACCATGAAACTAGGGACCTATCCAAAAATTGGCAACTCCCAGAAGTACTCTTTCTATCCACTTTGCATCCCGCATAATCCGAATCCCTATCCAACTAAGTCAAATTTAGCACCTTTATGATACCATAACCCTATATCTGAGGAATGTTTTAAATATCTTAGGATTCTCTTAACGGCTACTAAATGACATTCTTTAAGAGAAGCTTGAAAGCGAGCACACATGCAAACACTAAACATGATGTCGGGTCTAGATGCAGTAAGATAAAGTAAACAACCAATCATAAAACGATAAAGCTTCAAATCTACCGGTTTACCTCCTACATTTAGATCAAGATGCTCGTTGGATGCTATTGGAGTCTTGATGGGCTTTGAGTCTTCCATGCCAAACCTCTTGAGCAAATCTTTCACATACTTGGTTTGACTCACAAACGTCCCATTTTTGAGTTGCTTGATTTGAAGTCCAAGGAAGAAGCTCAATTCTCCAATCATTGACATTTCAAATTCCCTAGACATCATATCACCAAATTCTTTGCAAAAGTCTTCGTTAGTAGAACCAAATATGATATCATCAATATAAATTTGACATACAAAGAGTTCTCCATCAATTATTTTTTGTAAAGAGTGTTGTATCAACCTTCCCAATTTTGAAACATTTTGAAATTAGAAAGTCTCTAAGCCACTTATACCATGCTCTAGGAGCTTGTTTGAAACCGTATAACGCCTTAGAGAGTTTGTACACATGATTTGGATATTTAGAATTTTCAAAATCGGGAGGTTGTTCTACAAATACCAATTCGGATATTTGTCCATTTAAGAATGCACTCTTTACATCCATTTGAAATAATTTGATATCAAAGCAAGATGCAAAGGCAAGTAGGATTCTAATAGCTTCTAATCTAACTACGGGTGCAAAGGTTTCACCAAAATCCAATCCTTCAATTTGAGTGAATCTTTGAGCCACTAACCGAGCCTTATTTCTTACCACAATACCATTTTTATCTTGTTTGTTCCGGAATACCCATTTTGTACCTATCACGTTGTATTCTTTGGGTCTTTCCACTAAAGTCCAAACATCATTCCGGGCGAAGTTGTTTAGCTCTTCATGCATTGAGTTTATCCAATCCGGGTCATTTAGAGCTTCATCTACATGAGTAGGTTCAAAAGAAGACACAAAAGAGTAATGTTCACAAAAAGAAGCAATACGAGATCGAGTTTGAATACCCTTACTAACATCACCCAATATTTGATCTATTGGATGATACTTGGAGAGTCCATGATGAATTCTTTGAGGTAGAGGTTGAGCTTGTTGATCACTCTCCTTCTCATCCACGTCAATGGATTGAACTTGACTTGTCGTTGCGGAAGTAGGGGGCTCAACTTGAGTGGATGAAGGTTGATCATCTTTATCCTCCTTTGGTTTGATGTATCTAAGTGTCATGTTCTTCATTGCCTCTCTTAGTCCTTCATCGTCTACATCATCCAAATTTTCTTGCTCTTCTTGAGAGCCATTAGTTTCATCAAATTCAACATCGCAAGTTTCTTCCACAAAATCTTTATTTTTCTTAAACACACGATATGCTTTACTATTTGAGGAATAGCCAAGCAAGAAACCTTCATCACAACGGCTTTGAAATTTTGAAAGTCGAATACCCTTTTTCAAAATATAGCATTTGCAACCGAAAACTCAAAAATAAGAAATATTTGGTCTTCTTCCAATAAGAAGCTCATAGGAGGTCTTTTTCAAAAGACGATGCAAATAAAGCCTATTTGTTGCATGGCAAGCGGTATTAATGGCTTCCGCCTAAAAACTATCGGAAGTGCCATACTCATCAAGCATAGTTCTTGCCATTTCAATTAGTGTTCAATTTTTTTGTTCTACAACTCCATTTTGCTCCGGAGTGTAGGTAGCGGAAAGCTCATGTTTTATTCCAAGTTCATCATAATAATCTTCAATTCTTGTGTTTTTAAATTCGGAACCATTATCACTACGGATTTTCTTAAATTTGAAATCAAATTCATTTTGAGCCCCTTTTGCAAAACTTTTGAAAATACCGGAGGTTTCTGATTTATCATATAGAAAGAACACTCAAGTATACCTTGAATAATCATCAACAACTACTAAATAATAAGAGTTACCTCCGATGCTCTTATAGGTTGTTGGGCCAAATAAATCCATATGTAAGAGCTCTAATGGTCTAGATGTGGACATGATACTCTTTGAAGGATGAGAACTAGCTACTTACTTGCCGGCTTGACAAGCACTACAAAGTATATTTTTCTCAAACTTCACATCTTTCAAGCCCACAACTAAATCATTTTTAAAAAGCTTTTTGAGCTAGATCATCCCAACATGAGCTAGTCTTCTATGCCATAACCATCCCAAAGAGGTTTTAGCTATTAAACATGTTTGAAGACAAGAGTCATTTGAGGTGAAATCAACTAAATACAAATTTCCAAACCTAAAACCTTTGAACACTAAAGAATTATCATTTTCTTTAGAGATCACAACACCATCCTTGGAAAATATGCAGGTAAGACCAAGATCACAAATTTGAGCTAGGAAAAGTAAATTGAAATTTAACGTTTCAACTAATGAGACATTTGAGATAGAAAGATCATTTGAGATAGCAATTTTACCCAAACCTAATATTTTTCCTTTGCTATTGTCTCCAAAAGTGATCTTGTCATGATGACCACTTCCCGATTCAAATATGGTGAACATTTTTCGGTCACCGGTCATGTGTTGAGGACATCCACTATCCAACACCCAATGTCGTCCACCGGTCTTGTAGTTCACCTACAAAAGAGAATCAAGTCCTTTTAGGTACCCAAATTTGTTTGGGTCCTTGGAGGTTAGTAACCAAGGCTTTGGGCACCCAAATGGCATTCTTTCTACGGCCAAGTATAGGAGTACCAACAAACTTAGCAATAATTTTACCAAAGCTATCTTTCTTAAGAACATAGTATGAATCATAAACATTATTCTTGGGTGCCTTGCCTAAGGGACAATCATTTACTAAATGTCCTACATCATGACATTTATAGTAAAGCTTCCCATTTGATTTAACAAACCGGGGAGCTTTGTAACTAATTTTCTTGCCCTTTTAGGAAAATACCGAAGACCTTCTTTGTTGTAAGAACATCTTTAACTATTTAGAATTTTATTTAGAGTGTCCTTACCCTTGAAGCATCTATCTAAGCTTTTGCTAAGCTTATCTACTTGCTCTTTAAGCTCATTGTTTTCTACCATTAAATTTGCATGGCAAAAATTTAAGCTAACACATGAAGTTGAAGGCACCTCAAGCAAATCATCACAAGAAGTAGATATGCTAGTTTTTGATATACAACATGAATTAATTTCTACACTAGGCATATCATTCAAAATATTGCAACTAATTCCAACATCATTTTGAGACATTGTATGACCTTTGGCAAGGAAAGTCTCATGAGCTTCCTTTAGCTCCTCATATGTCTTTGAGGGAGAGATACTCTTTTCTCAAAGCCTTATGTTTAGACTTTTCTTTGCCAAGATATTCATTCAAATCCTCAAGCATATCCATTAGCTCATCATAGGAGGGTTCATCATCATCATTTGATTTTACCTTAAAATCTCCTTTAGCTATGAGACACAAAGGAGTGACAAATGGTGAGGAAGCTTCCTTGATAGCAATATCGGCGAGACCCTTCTTCTTTGAAGGTGTGTTATCTTCGGAAGAGTCGGAGTCCGAATATTCTTCTTCGGAATCCCACTCTCCAATGTGAGCCTCGCCTTTTCCATCCTTATTAAGCTTCTTGGAGAGTTTCTTCTTTCCATGAAAGAACTTCTTTTCCTTAGGTGACTTGTTTTTGTTGTCCTTCTTCTTGGGACATTGAGAAGTAATATGTCCCTTCTTATCACACTCATAGCACCGGATATTTGCATATCGATTGGTGCTTGAGTATTGTCCCTTCTTGAATTTTTGAGGAGCGCTTGTGCTTAAGCGCCTCTTCATGAATCTCCTCATTCTTCTTACAAGGAGAGCAATTTCCTCCTCGGTGTCTTCATCATTATTGAAGTCATTAAGCGCCTCATCGGTCGACTCCGCCTTCGCCTTAAAGGCGATATTCTTCTTCTTTGAGGAGCTTTGTTCTAAGAGCTCTTCTTTGTCATTCTTGTAAAGCTCATTGGTTATGAGGTTTCGAAGGAGTCCCATTAACGTCATCCTTGGCAATTCCAGTGAGTTGAGAAACAACGTCACCAAGGTCTTATATTTTTTCGGAAGAGCCCTAAGCATCTTACGAACAATATCAAAATCGGTTAGTGATGCTCCAAGGCCCTTGAGCTCATTTACTATGTTGTTCAACCGTGAATACATCTCATTGATGTTTTCATGGGGCAACATAATAAAACTCTCATATTTGATCCGAAGCATATGCAATTTGGCTTCTTTGATCGAGGATGTCCCCTCATGAATTTCCAAGAGGGTTGTCCAAATCTCATGAGCGGTTTCAAGGTTGCTCACTCGATTGAACTCATCCGCGTTCAAAGCGCTAAAAAGAGCATTCATATCTTGAGCATTGAGATGAGTGTTTCGCTCCTCTTGATCTATTGTGAGTGTGGGATTGACTTCCGGAGCGAAACTCTCAACTACAATTCTCCATATACTTGAGCTCATAGCCTTAAGATAAACGATCATGCGAATTTTTCAATAAACATAATTTGTGCCATCGAAAAATGGCGCATTGCCTATTGACATCCTATCGTTAGCTATCCTTACTCTCTAGGCGGTGAAGCCCCAAAAGAGAGTCCAAGCTCTGATACCACTTATAAGATCAATGATAACTGACTAGAGGAGGGTGAATAGGAGGTTTCTAAATTTTTACTTCTAATTTGCAATTAATAAAAATATTAAGCTATAGAAGCAATGATTGCAAATTCACAATTATAATCTTTAGGAAACACTAAACTACTTTAGTAATTCAATTAGAGTAATAAGTAATTCTAAGCACAAGAAATCTACTCAATTCTCTCGAAATGCAACTTAGCACAAAAATGACAAAAGTAAATCACAAGAGAATGAGAGACAAGAATTTTATCCCGTGGTCTCGAAGACTTGTCGGTCTCCCCTACTCCAAGTTGAGGTGACTTGAATTACTTCAAGTCGGCTCCAACCACTTGAGCCTTCCTCGATCACTCATGGTAGCTCTTCACCACTCCGGTTAGGCGAGCTCCTTGCCTTCACAACCGATCGGGTCTTCTCATAAGCTTTTTTGAGAAGATCACCGATCCCACACGCCTCCAAGCCGTCTAGGAGGCGGCAACCTCTAAGAGTAAAAGGTGATGACGCTTGCTTAAGGTCGAATTGAGTGCTAGAGGCTCAACACTAAATGCACTACTCAATTTTGCTCTTAATTCTCTTAAAATATGAATTGAATGCACACAAGAGTACTTTAGACTTGCTAGAGCTCAAAATATTATCAATGAGGGTCTCAAGAGCTCTACAATGCAGGTGGGGGTATTTATAACCCCCACCAACCAAATATGGCCATTGGCCAAAAGTTGGCCAAAAACCTCCTGAGAGGCCAGTTATACCGCCCCTGGGCCGGTATGACCGGCCCTCAGAGAGTCACGGTCGAAACTGTGCATTTATTGCACCGTCAGTGTCCGTTGGTCACTGGTCGGTATGACCGGAGAGGGTCCGGTCATACAACTCACCGGTATGACCAGAGGGCCTCCGGTCGTACCGCTCACACAGATGTGGTTTGCACCCCGTTCTGTAAAAAACACACCGCCCATTTGGCCGGTCATACTGATGGTCGGTATGACCAGAGGGGGCCCGGTCATACCGGCCCCACAGAGCTCGAGCGAGAGTTTTTATGCCTTTTGATATTTCTTTAAACACATGCTTTTGCAAGAATTTAATGCATCTCATAATGAGCCTCTAAGCACTTTTATCAACATCGAACATGCGACAAGACCCCTTTTAATAGTACGACGATTAAACTAGCAATCCGATCTTTTCTCCAACTCCGAGATCGGCAAAAGACTATGAAAATTTCTTAGGTTTTATACCTTGGTTGTCTCGTCATCGATGCTAGCCTTTTTTGTTATTCACCCCTTTTTATACTTCTATGTTCGTTGAATGTCGGATCAACCTATTCTCAAAATACTCAAAATGAGAATGTTACTCCTTTAATCGCAATTGTCATTAATTACCAAAACCAAAACAAATTAGGGGCCTAGATGCTTTGAACTAGACTTCTCGAGCATGAATCTGTACCTACACCGGAACCCGAATGGGTACCCGAACCTGTGCCATTCCACACACACCAAAAATCTCAAATCCGAACCCTAGATCCCAAATCATATCAAGAATCCTAATGTCTAAAAAAGGAGGGATTTCGGGCTTACCTCACCGGTCGTCGTCATCGCCGACGTCCTTGTCGGTTGCCGTCGGCCGCTCAGCTCGCCATGCCCATCGCGGGCCTAAGCTTCGCTCGCGACATGTGCGCGCGGTCAAACCCGCCTCCTCGAGCCGCGAAGGCATCGCCTCGGCGAGCTCCGCCGCCGCTTCATTGGCGTCCTCCCGCTCACATCAGTTCGCTGCTGCAGCGATTCGTTCGGGGCGACGAAGAGCAATGCTCTAGGGTTAGGGTTTTCTTAGACGTCGTTGGTTTTGTTTCGATTTGGCAGAATCCGAGATGTCAGTTCGGTCAACGGCTGCGCGTCGCGATTCTAGGCCGTAAAGCGGCTGGCGATTCACCTCGCACATAAGCTGCGCGTTGCTGGGCCGCTAGGCTAACAACAAGAGGGTTATTTCATTTGTATCTCTAAAAATTGAGGCCCGTATGTCATAGAATACCCATGGTTACCTATGGGTATAAATTGATATCCACGCTCATCCTATAACCATATCGGTTACCCGAATCTGAAAATCCACGAATCTCAAATACTGCTTGTGTCCGCTCTTATCGAATCAGATACCCGCAGCTACCCGAAACCATGGTTAAGGCCCTGTTTGTTTCGGCTTTTTCACTGGCTTAAAAGCAGAAAAGCCAAAACCGAAACAAACGACGTGCTTTTAAGTCGGGCTTAAAAAAAACCAAAAGCCTCTATATAACTATAAGCCAAAAGCCACGTAAGAGGTGCTTTTTTGGGATGAAATAACCCTTTGCCACTGGAAGTCTCTAAAATTACCTACAACCTTAAAAGGTATTTCAAACTTTCTAGCAATAAGCTACACCCAGGGTTCACAAAATCGAAATTCAAAGAATCGTTCGAAATTCGAAAACCGCAAAAACCGCTCGAAAACAGTCAGAAATCGAAGGGTTAAGAAATAAAAAAAATTCAAAAAAATCGAAAACAATTCGGTTTTTCGCAAGAAAACGCTTGGTTTTTAAGAAACGGTTTTCAAGCGAAAACCACGGTTTTTCAACAGTTTTCGAGCGGTTTTCAACGCATAATTTTTTTCAAATTTTTTGATTTTTTTTAAAATTTAAATAAAACGGTTTACCGAGCAGTTTTGGATATTGAACCACAGTGGTACACTCGAAAACCGCAGTTTTCGCCGGTTTTGTGAACCCTGGCTACACCATCTAACCATCAAAAAGCCAGGATACCAAACAGCATATCTTGATTTAAAAACAGATAGCTTAAAAGCTTATTAAGCTAAAAAGCTAACTTTAAGTCAAAAGCCAAAAAAACCTAAATCGAAACAAATGGGACCTAAAACTGCCACCGCTACACAAGCAAGAGTCACCGGGAAGAATCGAAAGGGAGGTAACCTTACCGGCCCCGAATCCATCGTCCCCACGTGCCAGCACGGTCCTTACGCCCGCGACCCCTCGCTCTCGAGTACTCCTCTGCCGTCCTCCTCCCCTCCCCCCCCCCCGCCCTCACCCTCCTAACCCTAGAATCTTCCAGAAGCTGCGGGAGGGCGAGGTGCTGGCCGCGCTTCCAGAAGTTTCTAGAAGCTCGAGGGGAGAGAGAAGAGGGGAAGCGACCGAGGGTGGCGATGGGGACGTCGGATCTGGACCGGCAGATCGAGCAGCTGAAGCGGTGCGAGCCGCTGACGGAGGCGGAGGTGAAGGCACTCTGCCTCAAGGCCATGGAGATCCTGGTCGAGGAGAGCAACGTCCAGCGCGTTGACGCCCCCGTCACGGTGCGTGCCCCCTCGCACACATCCATCTCGATTCGATTCCATGGGGTTTGGACTCGATTGGGTGTGCGCTCTCAATGCGATTCGCCGTTCGCGGCGCGAGTTCTTGCTTGCAATTTGGGTGCTTACAAGCTGTACTGATTGGTGTCAAGGGTTCGATTCCGTCGGTTTGGGCAGCTAGCCTAGCGCGTGCTTGTGCTTGTGATATACTGCATATTGAATTGCGATTCTAGTGTGTGGTTGCTGTTATGCCAGATGCCTTGTATGATTCTGTGGGAGCTGTTTTTATTGTCGGATGTTCAAGGAAAATGGCGTACTGTAATACGTATGCTTAGCTCTTTGTGCTTATGCATTGAGTATTCCTCTTTTATTGGGAAGCCCATGTGGTTTTTCTCGTGGTGCTGTTGTAGCGCTGGGTTCGGCAATGGTTGCAGGTAATGTGCAGGTAATAGCATGGTTTGGGTAGTTAATGACTTTTACGTGCTTGCTTGTTTGTTGTACGTTTCAAATTGGTCGGCTATGCTTCGATAAGCAATGGTTAGTGGAAGGGTGTAAATTCCCTTTAGATATCGACTGCTGAGGCTTTTTGCACTTCCCTCTATGTGAGGTGCTCCGATTTGTTTGATCCCATGGGGTTTGCTTTTGAAAGAAGGTTTTGCCTTTTGTTTTTTGCTTTTGAGAAAATTGTGGAGTTAGTGTTATGATTTACGTTGTTGTGAGCAACTGTTGAAACTCGAAAGGTAGTAATATGTTGATTTGTTAATTGCCTATTATAGTAGGCTTAATGAAATCCTTGTAATCGACTTCTTGCAGACAACCAGACCTTTTCTATAGTTTTGGAGGATTCCTTATGTGAGGCTTGTTATTCACTTATTTCTATATGGAAATGGTACCTTTGTTTAATGTAATACAACCATTTGCTGCAGCATACATGTGTTTTGCAGCAACATTTGCTTTTCCAGAACAAAACTGATGTAGTGCTACTCTTTTTCCCCTTTCTTCTTGTAAATTTAACTTCGTTCCTATTTTATATTAATATATATACAGTAGGGTCATCCCTTACTCCTTTTTCTGTTAAAAAAAATCCCAGGCTGGCTGACATTCTTTCTTGCAATATTGATCATGTCAAATTGATTTCATGAAATCTTCTGATGAATATGTTGTACAGCTACCATTTGATACTCCATTTCATTTGATAAGTCATTCTAGCTCTTGACACAAGCATTAGATGTATGCTAAAAAAACTTTAATCCTATTTAAGATGCATTGGCACACAATAAAGCATAGTTATGGACATGTTGCAATTAAGTGAGGGGGTATTGAATGGAAGGAATGGTAAGTTTGCGGTAAAGTGAACCACAGGCCTCACATGTGACTTATAATGTGAAATGGAGGGAGTATTTAACATACACAACAACCTATGAGTTTAATGCAGGTAGGGTATCCGGTATCTTAGCCCCATGCTAGAATTATATTGATTGTGGCTGTTGCTTAATTTTCAGAAATAGCCTGTTATTGCAAAGCCTATTTGCGACTGCAAAAGAGTTGTATCACGTGTTTGCTTTAGGTCCATAAATAGTTATTTGAATGTTAGATGTTCAATTTGTCACAGTTTTGCATTGAATTGCTGAGTTGCTGATTCATATATGTATAGCAAATGCCATTTTTATTGTTGGCTTGATATATATACCTGTGTTCAAATAATTGTGATTACAGAAAGTAATATTTTGGTTTCTTCACTCAGATATGTGGAGATATTCATGGACAGTTCTATGACATGAAAGAACTGTTTAAAGTTGGAGGTGACTGCCCAAAGACAAACTACTTGTTCCTTGGGGATTTTGTTGACCGAGGATTTTATTCTGTTGAAACATTTTTGCTTCTTTTGGCCTTAAAGGTAAATGCTGTCGATACCATTAAGAATTTTGTCATCTCTACTTATTTGTATCTTACTATCTTTCAATGTTTACTGTTGCCATTGTTTGAAAAAAAGGTAACCAAAACCCATTCACCCCACCTAGTAGTGACTGTATGGCCTAACCGGCCAATTATACGGGAATTGGGAAGGCACCCATTCCTTGTATACAGCCTGGTGGTATACCTGTTTTTAGAACAATGGCTGATGCTCAGCTTGCTGCCATGGCGTGTACATGTATGCCAATTTTATGAAACCTGTATGACATGGACTGCACAATATTATGAACTAATTCTCATGAGTCATGAATGATGTCTATATAACTTTTTTTGTTAGAATGATCACACATAAGTATATGCGACTATTATTTTTGGCAATTATTCATAGCTTGAACTGGGGCAAATATTTGAATAACTTCAATTTATGTATTGAATGGCAAACTACCAGCCTGTTGCTGTTAACTTTGAACTTGTAGTTAGCCTATTGTGGACATAGGCCAGGCAGCAGCAGTGGCACATATGTGCAGGGGCAGGACAAGACCAGTACTAGTGCCCGGACTGCAAGCTTTCCAGGAAGAAATTGGCATCGAAGTTGGAGTCCAGGGAGAAGAAGAATAGGAAGATTGCAGATTTGGTTACGAATTAGAGTCCATTGGTTAGGAGATAGAGTATAGGAGGTTTAGGAAGTTAATTTGTAAGCTAGAGGAAAGTATTAGAGTTGGAGTCCAGAAAGGAGACAAGCACATCCTCCATATAAGCACACATTGTGTATCTCTGTTTCAGGCTAGCAAGAATGATGATTTAGTCTTCTCTCCCAGAAGTTCTCTCATCTCATTCTATGTCTATTCCTCTCCTCTAGAAACCCTAACGTCTTTCAAGCCATGGCATCTTCTGCACGGTAATTATCCCAATGTAGGTTCACATCATAGCCATTAACCATCTCTAGTCACGAAAGAACCTGCCATTCATTAAAGTGAACAGTGATGGAAAGGAAATTATATTATAGCGAACCTTGTAGAAGGAGCTGTTTTCTTGCCACACCTCACATGGCACTGTTTGGTTTATGGCCACAAAAAAAGGACAATGTGAAAAGTGTGGCAAGAAAGAGTGTCTGCATATAAACATTTTCTGCCTTAAGAAATGTAACCTCGTGTGGCGTGCCACATTTCTATTAAGTGTGACTATCAACCAAACGACCCTGAAGATTCTTAGCTATGTATACAGCTTCTATCATAAGATGTTGTACTGTGGTTAGGCTTAACACTAAAAAAAGGCCACCTAAGTCAGTCAGCATGACACTTATTATTGGATGAGATCATGAAAGTCTTATCTCATGTATGATGTGAAATACGAGAATTCTACATGCATAATAAACCTTTTATTTTGATTTTTTTGGGAGGCCTTATGCCTTGTCAAGCTTTTTCCACGCCAGTTGTGTTGGTTGCTATTCAAATTTCCTAATCCAACATCATTATTTTGTAATTCCTCACATAAGTTCTCCAAAAATACCAGGTCCCCACCTACACAAGCAAATTGTTGATAAAACTCCAAAATAACCTTTTCTTTTAACTCGACCCTCTTCTTCTACTTAGCATTCAGGAAAGACAAGAAAATTTCGGAGTAGGAAACATTATCTAGAAGTTCTCTTAGATTCAAACCCATAGCTGATGACATTGGTTAAAATTTGCCAAACTGTTCTCTTTCAAGTTATAACCTCGTGCTGTTTAATTTCCCATCCTAACTGCTTTGATCAAATTGTCTTCAGGTTAGGTATCCAGATCGTATAACTTTAATACGAGGAAATCACGAGAGTAGGCAGATCACACAAGTGAGGAACCTTTTCAAACTGGATATCCTACAATGATGTTATGGAAAAATTATCATTTATTCTTGGAATAAGTCCACTTTACCCCCAGCGCCCTCTCAACTTATGCCCTGTGTCCGATTTACACCCTCAACTACAATACCATTCACTTTCCACCCCAACTAGCAAAACCAGTGCAACTTGCACACATAGTAGGTTTCATTGGTGGTTTTGGCCACGTGGCTAGGTTTGGTATTAATGTGGCATCACAGTTAGCATCTTCCTTCTCTCTCTCTCTCTCTCCCCCCTCACTCTTTATCTTTCTCAGCGCTCTTTCTCTCCCGCCTCGCCAAGCTCAACCAGCTGCTGCTAGCCGAGCACCACCACGAGCCCAAGCAACTGGCCACCATGGCACTCTGGCTCTCTCCCCATGGCGGCTAGTAAGGAAGGAATAGGAGACCGATGACGAGGCCAGCGGCTTGGCTCTGACCAGATCCGTGCCACCTCCGACTAGGAGCTGCGCTGCGTCACCCTCCTCTCCTGGCCACACGCCACCTCTGCCTAGGTGTTGCGCCACCGCCTCCCCTGTCTACGAGTTGCGCCTCTTGCCTCCCCCATGCGGTGATGAGGAGGTGCGTGGCGGCAAGTGTTGGGGCGGCTCCATCAGCGGCAGCGGCAAGGTTCCTCTCCTTCCTCACTTCTCCCCCAACTCTGGTACCAACGAGGGCCGGGACAGATTTCGCCCGATCGCCGTCCACCTTCCCCATCTCACCTCCCATCCACTCGATTCCATCACTGCTGGCTTCAATCCGTGGCGGAGTCCATCATCGTCGGCTTGTCTTCTTCACTTACAGAGCTCGATCCGCTCGCCGCAAACCTCGATCCGCTTGCCTTAGAGTCGTCGGCCACTCCATCGTCATGCTGACATTTGCGAGCAGAGGTGGTGATCTTGGCTTCCAGTGAATCACTGTGGTGGGAGGAATGGGTAGGAGGCGGCTGTAGAGAGAGATGGGGAGGGAGAAGGGGGAAGGTGATGTGGCTGCTTACATGGCCAACTCCGGTACCAAAACCTGGCCACATGGCAAAAACCACCGTGAAATCAAATCAGCTCTAGGGACAAGTTGCACTGGTTTTGCTATTTGTAGTTGGGGGGTGGAAAGTGAATGGTTTTGTAGTAGTGTGTGTAAATCGTACTGAGGGGCATAAGTTTATTTTTTTGGAGGGGGTTGTTGGGTAAAGTGGACTTACTCATTTATTCTTTGAGCTCATGCATGTGCTGCAGGTTTATGGTTTCTATGATGAGTGTCTCCGTAAATACGGCTCGGTGAATGTCTGGAGATATTGCACAGATATATTCGACTATTTAAGGCAATCTTATGTTTCTTTTATTTTGAATCCAGTAATACTACTAGTCTACTACTGTGCTTCTAAATGAAAATATGCAAGATCTGATGGCAACTCTATTTATTCTTTTCAGTTTATCTGCACTTATTGAGAACAAAATCTTTAGTGTCCATGGAGGCCTTTCTCCTGCTATTACCACACTGGATCAGGCAAATTATTCTCTAATGTTATTTTTTGGTAGTTTATATGTTCTATTTCTCTCTTCTATTAATTAATTGATTTATCCTATGTCCCCAGCAGATAAGAGTAATAGATCGCAAGCAAGAAGTACCTCATGATGGGGCCATGTGTGACCTCCTTTGGTCTGATCCAGAGGATGCTGTAGATGGTTGGGGATTAAGTCCTCGAGGTGCAGGATTCCTCTTTGGTGGAAATGTTGTTGCGTCATTTAACCACTCAAACAACATAGATTATATTTGCCGTGCTCATCAATTAGTCATGGAAGGATTTAAATGGATGTTCAATAACAAGATTGTTACTGTATGGTCTGCTCCTAATTACTGCTACAGGTACTTGAATATTTTTGAAGTATGATGATGAATTCTTTAGATTTTAACTGTTGATGATACCTGGATGGTTCATGTGTCGACTGTATCACTGTTACTAAAAATAGGTTGGAAAAGGATTGGATGTGGGTACTGAGGGAATGGAAGGGGGTGTATGGGCTACTGAAACTGTAAAAGTTGATGGCTGATGACATAAAATATTATACATTTTCCCACTAGTTCAAATCTGTTAATTCCTTTTGAGCCACAGCTATTTAGTCTATGTTGTCTGGGTGCTGCTTTGTATATAATTGTTATGTTCGAGCTGCTCTGTTACACTGTATTTTGAGGACAGATGGTGAAAATTAAAAGTTTTGAAGTTTCAGACGGTGCTTTGCAAATTTGTACTATATGCAGAAGTGAACTAATTCTACTGCAATTCTTCTAGTAACTCCTGTGCACAATGTATATAAAACTGATTATGGGTTTGGATGTTGAAGGTCATTTAAGTGGAATTTGTTGCTGAGTCTGATTATTTTTTTCTCCACATCTTTCTTCTGAGTGTGTTATGATCTTACATAGCTGTGTCCTATAATTTTTTTTTCATCTTCACAAAGTTCTTACCTCTTCTATTTTCTGACTTATAGGTGTGGCAATGTCGCTGCAATCCTAGAGCTTGATGAGAACCTGAATAAGCAGTTCCGTGTATTTGAAGCTGCTCCCCATGTTTGTGTTCACGACCTTTATCATTACTTTTTGTAATATTTTATACATGTTTTGAACATCAGATCCATTAGCATCTAAATTGCCCATCTGTACATTTAGGAATCAAGGGGTGTTCCTGCAAAGAGGCCCGCGCCAGATTACTTTTTGTGAGGCTGCACGTTCAACATGCAACTTACTGCCTGTCCTTGCTCTCAAGCACTGGCCGATAGGTCTTGCAGGCTTCCCATTTTCTCAGATGAGCGCATGCTTTACAAGACTAGCCAGGAGACTAGCCAGGAGGTGCTTTCGGGATGTATAAATTGATTGTTCTGTACCCATCCAGGTCTATTATTTGTAACAAAGTTGATGTCGGTATCCAGTTTTTCCCAGAACAGCTCCCATTTGAGCTTGAGAAAATGCCTTTGAAGGGAGTGGTGTAGATGAAGCCACTCAGGGATTTCATGGGTGTGCGTTAGTACATGATGTAAAATTTTTATGCCAGCCCCTTTGCCCCTAGGAAATACATTGCTAGAATCAAGAATGATATTCAAATGGTGTGTCTTAGTATCTATTGTTGCTGCACTGCAAATGTAGGAAATTTTTGTAGTCGGTGTTTGCACGAAACTGTTCTGACAAGGCATATCGTGAGGTCTGTTGCTGCCAGTACTGGCTTTGGATATCGATGTGTTATGGTTGTAATGTTGTGGAAATGATGGAACTTACGCAAGTGCTTGGATTCTCTGGCAGCTTTACCTGTGCCCGATCTGTTTACTTGTAGTTTTGCTTATCTCGCTACTTTAGAGGTGGGTTGAAAAGAGAAATGTATGACACGATAATGCAGTAAAAAAACACTACAATACTCGATTGATTGATCGTGTATGCGATTTAACGCAATCTCTGTATCATTGTATTGATTGATCGTGTATGCAATTTAACGCAATCTCTGTATCATTATGTGAACGGTTTGAGGGTATTTCCTCGTGCTATCCATGGGTAGATTCGTGGACGGGAATCATTGTGCTGGTCGAAAGATCGAGGTTCCTTCCTACGAAAAAAAAAATGACGCGAGCGCCTATATGGTTCCATGTTTGTTTGAACACTCCACCCGAATGGTGTTCACCACGCCCCTCCCTCGCTGGTTCATGGAGATAGGTTTTTGTGTACCAGCGAGGGAGACAGGTAGACAACGTTGACAATTGAGTTAGGTTATAACAGCCGGCACCAGCAGGGGCCGAGCTTCATTTCGGCCAAGCCGACCGCGGCTTCACCTTTCATTTTAGCATCTCTCTATGCATAATTAAGAAGATAGGAGTATTTATACGTTAGGCTAAAAAATACTAGTTTTGTCCTATCTAACCCAACGTTCCATCATTTTGTAAGTTTAAAGGTTAAAGTTCTAATTTTGTTGGTCTATCTATGTAGATGGCCCCTCTTGGTTTTTGGTCAAGGACGGAGCTAGAGTAGTAGAGGTGACAAGTGGATGGGCGGGCAAGGGTAGGATTGAGGGCGGTGGTGGAGTGGATAATTACTAAAATCAATCTATTTATCAGTTCGGTTTCAATAGCTAGAACAAAGAGGTGAAAGGTAGGTGGAGGATGCTTTAACATACGACAACCACTATCTATAAAGTTTCCTATACAGTAGACCCGATTATTTTTGGAAAATTGGGATTTTGCCACTCCTTTTGTGGTTACTTTAGAATTTGCCACTTTATAATCGTTTTCTCACATGCCCTACTATTTTCACAAATTTTCTAACTTGAAAAAGTGGAGTGAGTCATTTTTCACAAATTTTTAAAATCATTTGTTCCCCTAGCCCAAAAGAAGCAGCTGGTTGGGTCCCTACATAGTGGCAAAACCTTAAAACGACTATTGAAGTGACAAATTACAAAATGACAAAGGGAGTGAAAATTTCTCGATTTCCCTTTTTATCCTCATCGCAGGATATATCTAGTTACTTTTTTAATATATATTTTTTGGGACTTCTTTTTGTCAATATGGTCCTCGTCAATATATATGTATAACACGTTTGTTTAATTGGTATATTCAAAGGTGAAAGTATGTACTACCGAGAGTACAAAAAAAAGGTTTCACATACATACATACATACATACATACATACATACATACATACATACATACATACATACATACATACATACATACATACATACATACATACATACATACATACATGTACGTACGTACGTATACGTGTGTGTGTGTATATATACACACATATACATACATATACGTCGGCGTTGTGCGGGAGGAGGGAGGCGGCCCGTCGGTGTTGGCGGGAGGAGGGAGGAGCGTGCCTGTCGGCGCCGGGCGGAAGGAGGGAGGAGTGCGCGCCGTCGGCGCCGTGTGGGAGGAGGGAAGCGGCCCATCGGCGCCGTGCGGGAGAAGGGAGTAGCGCTCCCGTCGGTGCCGTGCGGGAGGAGGGCGCGTGCGTGAGAAGCCCGCCAGTGCTGAGCGGGCGAGTGGATAGCCTCATCCAGCCAAATTCTTTGGATCAATCCATCCAGCATCTACAAAGAATATTCCCTTTTCTTGGATGCCCTCATCCACCCAAACCATCCAACCAAACAACGGGATGAGTAGAAAAACTGGGATATGACCATCCCATCCACCCTGTGCCCTTGAACCAAACACACCCCAAGTGTTTGTAGATTGGCAAAGCGTGAGGTACATGTGTATATTTGGTGGTCAACTGCTCATGTTTTAATAGATGGACTGGTTTTAGCTGTGGTTTATGTAGGCTTCTAATCTTGATCACTTCCAAGAGTACTTGCTGCTACCTAGGCCACCTAGATCTTACTTTGTGAAAGGCCATATGGAGGTCTATTCATATTTGTGATGAGCTATTGATAGTGTTTGAGCATGTGGTGCTCAAGTTTGAATTTGTTTTGAATTCTATTTTGAATTTTAAGCAATTTGTGGTGTTGTTTGTGTTGGACAGCACTACCCTCCTGAGATGGCGGTAGTGCCGGGGCCGGTAGTGTCGGTCCTGCGGTGCTACTGGCCTAAGAGTGGCGGTAGCTATTTTATAGAGAGGTGTTTTCTCTGGAGTTTAGCACAACGGCACTACGGCGCGTGTTAGGAGTGGTAGTGCCGGGGGAGTGGCATTACTGGCCCAAAGGCGTGGTAGTTATTTTTCAGAGAGGTTACTCTCAGGGATTTCAGGGCGAGAGGCACTACCGGCTATCTAGGAGCGGTAGTACCAATGGTGCGGTATTACCGGCCCTAGGAGGCGGTAGTGCCAACTTTACTAAGAACTTGAGCTTAATGTTTGCATATGTCTTGATTAATGCATATCCTTGTGAACAATGTTATGTGGTGTGTTTCTTGTCTGTGTGGTTGTAGGACTCTGGGGCTAGGTCATAGTGAGGTGAAGGCGAGACCAGGACTAGGCTAGGAGAGCTGAAGTCGAGAATAGTCAAGGGATGCTGGAAGATGACTGAGGCGGGGAGGTGGTTGCAAGTCGGGAAGATAAGGAATCGGAGCGTGAAGCACTAGTGATGGACATGGTGGGCAACGGCATGGACTGGGACTAGGCTTAGGGAGGAGTCGAGGTCTAGAACGGTCAAAGAAGCCGATTTCGATCAAGGACATGTGGCGCGCCAAGTGACTTGGGCCAGTTTGCAAACGAGGAAGGTTCGGGGGAGTCCGAACGCGTGAGATGCTTGGCGTCAAGTTATTGGAGCCACATGGAAAGCAACGAAGCATGAGAGATGCTTCAATGAGAAGGAAGACCGGTCATTGGGGCAAATTGGTAATTTATCCAATACTGGCGGTCGAGGCGATTTAAAAAACTACGGTGGTGTCCTAAGTGGTTTAGGTCATGCTAAAGTGGTTTTGACGCAAATTCGGGCTAGCGGAGCGGAGTTGGGTCAATATAATGGCCGGTTTGAGAAGCGTGTCTATGTGAGTGGAAAACCCGTTAAAGAGTATTGGGTTTCGGGTTAGCCCATGTAAGAGTGGACGGTATCCACTTATGTGTCCAGATCTAGGGTTAGGGTTGCCTCCAATATATAATATGTAGTGGGAGGTGAGGCTTTAAACCTTCAAGTCTCTAGACTCTAGATTAGGGCTTCCACAAGATTTTGGTTGTTTTTGTGTGGGTGTGTGAGTGCTCCTTAGAAGCTTTACCCTCAAGTGAGAGGCTTTGTATTCCATCCTCATACTTTGAAATAAAGATCAATTTCGTACTCAAGATTTGGCTTTTGTTCTTGACCTTGCTCCTTCTTGATTCTTAATCTTTCTTATTGGTTTCGTTTTCTCTTGATCTTATGTTGCCAGGGATGAGTGATTGATAGATGTATCCTTTGGAGATCATCACCCAATCACCTAGGGAAGCTCTCTCATGATCATCAAGAGATTTCTCAAGAAACTGGGTTTTTGCTTGAGAAGGAAGGATTTGAGGTAGATCGTGATCTTGCACGTTTGGGGGTAATCTCTTTGGGGCTCTTGCTTGCTTTGACATGTGGGAGACCATCTAGGTCCATCTTCATCATCAAATTTCCACGAGCAAGTTCAAGACAAAATTTTTGTATTTGACTCGGTTTTGGTGCAACATTTGGTAAATTCAAAAAAGGACGGAACTTTGATGTCAATCCTTGCGATAGAAGGTTGGAATAGGTTCCTGACACCTATAGGAAGGTGCATACAAAGTTTCGCAAGTTTTCGATCAGTCGATCAAAAGATACACTGATTTTCGTTTTTGAAGTCGTGCTGATTCTACCGTTCATATGCCCGTTTTTCACTGTTCACTGGCACTACCCCCGAGGGTTACTGTACCACAGTAGTGCCACTGTTATTGTTTATTTCGACCGCCCATTTAATGCTGGTAGTGCCACCCCAGAGGTGAAATTGTCTAAAAATTTGTTCTTTCGCGCATATTTGTCCTAGTGAGGATTTTGTTGGTCCTTTTCGGAGAAATTTTGTTTTGTGATCATTCACCCCCTCCTTTGATCTTCATTTCTAGTCTTTCAATTGGTATTAGAGCCCGATTTTGCTCTCTTTAGATCTTGACCGATCTCGAAAGCCATCGCGTCGGACAAGTATTCCACTAAGCCTCCAATCTTTTCTGAGGTGGATTATCCTTTTTGGAAATCCAAGATGGAGTCATATATCACTCCCTAGGGTTTCATGATTTGGCAAAAGGTGAAGCTCATGTATGTTGTTCCTGCCGATGAGAACGTGAAGGACCATGTGGAGGTCCATCCATGTTTGTGATGAGTATTTGACTTTATTTGAGCAAGGTGTGATCAAGTTTGAGTTTGATTTGGATTGATTTTCAAAATGAAGCAATTTGAGTTGTCTCTGCCAGAGTGGCGATCTGCGGTCGTATGGACGCGGTAGTGATGAGTTGGATGGTTTATTGCACATCTTTGTGGGCATTGCTATGTGAGGAGTTTCCTTGTTTTTTATGGTTGCAGGACGACGGTGCTAGGTCATGGTGAGGCGAAGGATGACCGGGACTAGGCGAGGAGCGTCGGAGGTCCAGACGGTTGGGAGAATGCCGGAAGATGATCGGAGACGGAGTCCGGGCAAGTCAAGAAGACAAGGAAAGGAGATGATGCTAGCTAGATGCCGCGTGGATCAATGAGGGCCGTCGGATTGAGGTCTAGTTGATAGGTTAGCGGGTCTAGGTAGTATGCTTTGAAAACTGCAAGAAAACCCGTATGTGTGTGGGTTTTGGGTTAGCCTTGCATGGCTGTGTGTGTGGGTTAATCCTAGCCCTTAGATGAGTGCTCTAGGTTGAGGGACTTATCCAAGGGTGGTAGGTGGCCCAAGAGTAGTATAAATAGGGGTGGAGGGGTAGCCTCCTTCCCTTGAAGGTTTTGAGATTTGTGAATGCTCCTTTGAGCTTTGCCCACATGAAAGTGAGTCTTTGTAACCTCTCCTTCCAGAAATGAAAGTTTTATCCATCCACCTCTGAATTTATTTTATGATTTACATTATGTCTTTACTTTACGCAATTTAAATTCAGCATTTACTTTCCCGCAATTACATTCTCGCAATTTACTTTCATGTAATTTGGATTTGCCTCCCCTCCTTCTAAATGCTGCTGTTCTTGGATGTTTTGAGTGTGTTCATATGGTTTTACATCTCTTTTGCACTCTTGGATTGAGTAGAGAACATCTTTTCTTTCAAGTTCCAACTTTGTTCATAACTTGTTCTTCGCGCAGCAGTCAGTGTTTTATTTCTATAAAAATCTAGAAAAATCCTTTGCAAGTGATTCTTGTTTGACGAGGTGCGGGACTCTGATATCCACTTGAAGAAAAATTTTGGAGTTTACTTATTGCACCGTTTGGGAGCCATGAGGTGAAAACGGAGCCCCAAACTTTCTGCTCGAAGTTCTTGACCAGACTCTGTTCTTAGATTTTTACTGTTTTTTCTGTAAGGCTTTTTGAGGAGAAATTTGGTAGAGTTCTTCACGACTCTTATGCTCATATGGAGAAAAAGTTTTAAAAATTTATGAGCTGCAAAAACCCACCAACCTCCTATGCAAATTGAGGACAAGTTTCTGGAAATTCTGCTTTTGCTTTTCTGAAAGTGACTTTTGTGATTTGAATTGATGTCCTTTCTAAAAGCAAGAGTTTGAATTGATTCCTCTTTATCTTGGACACTAGACAACCAGGATTGTGACTCAAAAATCTCCACATATTTTATGGTACTTATCCATGCAAGCTTGGGGTACACATAGTTGTCTAGTTTTTTAGGTTTTTCACGATTTCCTTTGAGCGATCTTGCCGAGGTTTTTGTTGGAGTATTTTGGGAAATTTTATTTATGACCATTCACCCCCTCTGCTCGCCATCTCGGTCCTTCAATTGGTATCAGAGCCGGTTTTGCTCTTCCATAGATCTTGACCGGTCTCAAGAGCCATGGCGACGGACAAATATTCCATCAAGCCTCCCATCTTTAATGGAGTTGATTTTCCTTTTTGGAAATCCCGTATGGAGTCATACATCACCGCCTGTGGCTACCGATATGGCGTAAGGTGAAACTCCGTCTGAGGTTCCTGGCGATGAAAATGTCACGCCATCAATATGGTTGACATTGAGGCGAATGCTAAGGCAATAACATCCTCATACGTGGTCTTAGCCATGGTGAGTATGATAGATTTTCACCTTCGCTCACTCATGAGATTTGGGTAACCCTCGATGCTTACCATGAGGGCTCTTCCCAAATCAAGACTGTGAGGCAAGACCAGTTCAAGCGCGAGTACAACAAGTTTGATCAACGCGCTGGTGAGAGTCTCGACGAGTGTTTTGGTCGGTTTACAAAGATTTTGAACGACCTTTGAGCAGTTGGTTGCATATACCCTGACTCGGACAATGCTCGACATTTATTGACCGCACTCGACCTTCGGGTTTGGGTGATGAAGGTGACCACCATCAAGGACACCACCGACTTATCGAATCTGACTCTTGACGGGCTTTATTCCTGCCTCAAGACTCATGAGATCGATGTCGTCTCTCTAAGACGAAATCTCGATCGATGGCTTTGGTCACCGATCCCATTGGATCTTCTTCTTCGATCCTTCTATTGGTTTCTCTCTTCCGCCCTTTGCGAGCTAAGCGATGACCAACTGGAAAAATTTCAGAAAATGAGCTTGCTCTTCTCGCCGCAAGTTTTCTCATGCATACAAGAGGGTGAGAGAGAGAAGAGAGGTGGTATGATCACCGCTTGAGTGTGGTGGCCCCAACCACATTCGGCGAACTCGTCCCAAGCCGGAGAAGGGCAAGAACGACGTTGGCGGTTCGGGCAAGAACGACTACATCGACAAGAACCGCAACAAGAAGCCTCCAGTTCGTGAACCGGCGCACGAGAAGAAGTACCGCAACTTCTCTAAGAACAAGAAGCTCTTCCACCGCGTCCTCGCCGCGCTTGACGACATCAACCTCTCCGACACGAAGACATGGAGTGACGAGGGCGAGGATGATCCGCAAGAGAAGAAGGGCGGTGACGACTTCTCCGGCATGTGCTTCATGGCCGACGCCAACGACATCAGCGACTCTGAGCTCTACAGCGACTCGGACAAGGTACCCTCCTATGACCAGCTCAACGAAGCTTTCTGCAAATTAGGAAAATTTCATGCTAGAGCTAGAGCTAGGTGTACGGAGCTTGAGAAGGAAGTAGGTACCTTGACTCGGGAGTTAGCTTCACTTAGATCTTCTCCCTCCCGAGTCACTGATGATTGCTCTTTATGTGATGCTATTCTTGTGGAGTTGAAGAACCTAAGGACCATACATGATAGTGTGCTTGCTGAACTTGATGGTCTTAGGTTGAAGAATGCTAGCACTAGTTCTATTGATACTATTCCTGTTGAGGCTAGTTTTCTTCATGCTCACTCCACTCCATCATGTGCTAATTGCCCTAAATTGCTTGCCGAAATTGATGCCATGAGTAAACACCTTAGAAAGCTTTCTGCTAGAAATGATGAACTTGAATTGCATGCTTCTAAGGACCCAGTCAGCTCATGTGAGGGCTGTAGGCAACTAAAACTTGACAATGATGCTTTGAATGTCAAGTGTGATCAACTTACTAAGGACTTACTAGTTAAGTCAAAAACTGGTTGCTTGTTGTGTGTTGGGGTTAAGGATGATGTGGATCAAATCCATGTCGAGCTTAAGAAGAAGTTAAAAGACCAAACCCTTAGGATTAGAGATGCTCCTTGCGTTTCTTGTGAGGCCCTCAAGATTGAGGCAGCCGTGCTAAGGGAACAAAAAGCACGTGCTGAGAGATCTTCTCTTTCTCTTTCTAGTTCTTCTTCTTCCTCTCCTTCCCCCTGTTCTTCTTGTGCTTCTTTCTTTCGAGATTGCCAGTATCTTATGAGCACTCTCGAGAAGTTAGTTGGAGGCAAGAAGAAGCTCAATCTTATTCTAGACCAATCCAAGATTAGTAGATTCAATCAAGGTCTAGGATTTGATCCCTTGGAGCATGCTCAGGTGCATCCTCCCACCATTGTGCGTGGCTCCAAGAGTGGTGAGATTGTGGTAGCTCCCAGAGTGAGTACCACCGTGTTTAGATCTGCTGGGGTTGTCCATAGGACTTCTGACCAGAAGGGTGTTACTCCTATTGCTTCTGCCTCTAGCAAGGCGAAGTACATATGCACCTTCTGTAAGAAGGATGGTCACCTAGTAGATTTCTGCTTTAGGCGCGCCAAGATCATTCGGCGTGAGCGTGTTACTGCCCTTAAGGGTATTCAAGGTCATCCCAGACTTTGAGTGCTCCTAAGGCATACACTGCTTCTAGACAGGTTAGAGAGTCGCCTGTTTTTGGGCAACGTCCAAGACTCAGTTTTCATGCTAGTTCTTTGAGTTTTAGTCCTGGAGCTGTTCGTAGTCAGTCTTTCCGCCGTCCTCTTGATATTCCTCGTTTTTCCCATCGAGGTAGATATCAGCGGTGTGAGGTGTTTTCTGGTAGGAGATCCAGGCAGCCTTACTGGGATGGTCCGACTTTTGCACCACGGCGTGCTAACCCAGTTCCAGCTCCTAGATCATCTACTAGAGTTACTACTGATCTTGTTAGAGTTGAGCGTCAGAGAGACACTCGAGTCCAGTCTTCTTCTGTGGCTGGTACTCTAATTTGTCGTATGGTTCAGTATTGGGTTCCTAAGTCTTCACTCTATCCCAGTACTGAGTCATCTTTCCCTCTTGTGTCAATTCCTTATGTCATGTCTATGCGATGATGCTTTTAAGTGCCTTTTAACTTTCTTATGGCATGAGTCGCTTGAGGCCAGCTTGAGGATGTGATCACTGCCTAGTGGAGTGGATTTGGGTCATCTTGTGGACTTGTCCTTTCTTAGTTCAATTCTTAGTCTATGAGTTATCCTGAGGCATCATCTTCGCCGTGCATAAGTAGTGGACCTCGTTTTTCCTCGAGGTACCCACTCACGGCAAGAGTTGCAGGAAAGTATGTTGGTCATGTTGATCTTTACTAATCTCATCTAGGATCGGTTTGTCGCTTTTCAATGTTGGCACTCGATGTGAATTCCGAGTTGACCTTTGCGGCTTGTCTCTAGAGGATTGGATCTTCCTGCATGACCATCATGAGCATCATGCTAACCTGCATGTACTTTCAACTTTGTTTGCCTCGTGTTTCTCTCCACAAGTGTTGAGCTTCATGATAACAGCATTGGGGACTTCCACTTCCATGGTGAGCTATCTCATACCCTCATGTCGGTTATACTTGTGATCATCATTTCCATGACATTTGTGATTGCTCTTGCTCCCATGTGTATTATATGTACTTTGCTAGGTCTTGTTAGTTTTTGTCTGTCTTGTTTTGTGCCATAGCATGTTTTCCCCAACCATCTTTGTGCTTCATGTATTATATCCTAAATTCATGAGCTCTTTCCCAAAGATGTGATTCTCTTGTTTTTATCCTGTCCATGATATTGTTCATTTGGTATGAGCATTTGTATTAACAATGGGCACGTGCTATATATCATTTACTTTATTTTGTCATGAGTAGTATCTAGGTTATATGACCCTAATTTTCTATTACATCCATGATTAGCTTTGTTTAGACTTTGTGCTACATGTGAGTGCCTTTCATGAGATTAGGGTCATATGATCTAGCTGCCGCTATATGACTTATATTGTTCATGATCACCTTTTATTGTCCTTCATGCTTATATGCTTCATACCTATTTTGCATGAGCTTGTGTTCTTCATTCATGGCATGTATTCATCATCATGCATAGAGTGTTGCCATAAGTAGCTTCTCATCTTTGTGTTCATGGTCACCATTTACTTTCATGCTGTCTGTGTCCTCATGACCTTTTGTTTGGTCTTGTTTTGACGGGCCTTTTTCGCAGCATGTAAATATTGTTATTGAGACTATGGATAAATGGATCTTGATGTTGCTAATTGGTTTGTTTTATGCATGATCCTCTTTGGTTGTCTTCATTCATCTTGCTCATGTTATATCTAGTAGCATGTTGTTGTGCTTCATTGTGGTATTTCTTCATTTACATGCTCATTGCCATGTTTAGGGTAGTATCTTGATCCGTGTATTTCTAGGCTTGCACATGATCCCTGCTAGCATTTTGTTGCTGTGATGCACCTTGCTGTTGTTTATCATGTGGATATGTTTTCACTGTTGTCTATAGATATATGGATCTTGATGCTATCTTTAGCTTGGTTGTGATCATGATCTTACATTACCTTCTGCATCATGTTCATGCTCTAGATGATCATTTGCCACACTTTTCCTGTATCTTGTCCATTCGTGCCTAGGAACTGGATCTGCCTAACCCCAGTTTCGAAAGCATAGATTTGTTGGATGCATATGTGTAGGCTTTCTGGTGAGGAGACCATCATCCTAGGAATATCTCTAAGTCTTCTTCCTCTGCTTTTTGGATCCACTTCAGGTCATTTGCCACTACTTGCTCTACACTGCAGTAGGTAAGTACCTCTGAAAATATTGATGATAGTGATGGGTCTCTTAGGAGGTTGTGGTTCTTTTGTAGGTAGAGCTTGTGTCCTATTTGTCTAGAGTCTTTTGGTTGGACTTCTAGCATAGTTAGGTTGCTTCTTACCTTGAGCCATCTTGCTCCTTAGAGACCATGTGGTTTTAGATCTTATCTCTTCTCCTCTAGCTTTCTACCTATCTCTTGTGAGGTGAGAGTTTTAGAGTGTGCCTCAAGGGAGTAGAGTGTGTTCGGGGATTTGAGCTTGGGTTTATGAGCTCATATGGTATTTCTTTAGGGGAGCTGGTTTGTATATTATATACTATATATTTTCTTCCAAAGATTTCCTTTCTTCTTCAGGTGACTTTGGGCTTGTTTTCTTGAGTTGAGTTCACTCACTTAGACTTCTGGCATGCCTCGCATGGACCTCTTATCTTGTGCTTTAGGTTGCTATCATGCGTGATTAGTGTTCTCTCTTCTCTCTAGGTTGAGTTCCTCACGCCTTATAAGTCTAGCGTGTATTGGGCCTCCTGGGTAGACAGGGTCTGTGTGCACTCCTTAGTTGGGATCTAGAGTCAGCTTCCCTATGTCAGTCACTGGGGATGATAAGAGCGAGTCTGATCCGTAGTGAGTCTCTTCTATTTTATCTATGCTCAATAGCCATCCAGTTTTGCAGTTTCTCGACTTCTTCTCCTCATTTTGTTTTTTGGTTGTTATTGAGTTTCTTTGGGTCTTCTTTATGCCTAATCTTGATAATAACTCAACTTTAACCAGATTTGAGTTTAAAATTGATTCATTTGTTGAGGGGGAGTTTGGGAATCTGTTCGTGCATTGCATATAGACTGCATTTCTTGTTTAATGAGCTTTGTTTATTATGCAATTGATTTCGTCTTCATGCTATACACCATGCTACATCATTTGAAGAAAATCACTAGCTTTGGTATGTCCAAGTTCATTTAACTTGCTAAGCTTAAAAATGAAATAAGCCTTAAATGAAAAACTTGATGAAACTTGTTGCTTTTACTTGCTAGGTTTCTTCTCTAAGGGTTTGTGCCATAATTTGAGAAATTTAGGAATTCTCTAGAGTCCCTATAGTAACTTGGGTGAAACCAGTTTGATCCATGCTAGAGTCCTTCAATTGCTCATGAATCGTTGTGCTAAAAATGAAAATTAAACAAAATTGACTCTTCTTGTGCACATACGACTCAACACCTTGCATTCACAAGACTGCTTCCCATTGCACTTGGGATGAACTTGGAATACATTGTGTTTGACCTAGACCATCCTTTTAAGAGTTCATCTTGAGATGGTCGCATACGGCTTGAGTCAATTGGTTGTCAAAAGAAAATGCAAATAAATTAAAAACAAAGACATATGTGGGTAAAGAATGCAAATAATGTCAAACATTTGCACCCCGCTATGTCTTGTATGATGATAAATCAAAATTTGCATTAAGTGATAAATGAGCCCGAAGGACCTTGTATGCTCTTCTAGATTCCTCAAAGTGTTGCGTAGGTTGAACTCTAGGTTTTCCTTTTGATCCTTAGAGTGGCTATTCTTCTATCTTTGAAACTAAAGCTAAGTGTTGCACTTGTCAAATCTTGCTAAAATGAAATATTCAAAACTAAGCTCGATTTGCACTTGGACATGTCTTAGTTTAGTCATCTTCTGAAATTGACAAGCTTGGTGTAATATCCTTCCATTTTGATCAATTGGATAATCTTCAAAGCTCTTTCGATTGCATTTCATGCATACATATAAAAAATTGATGCCTATATTGCCAAAAGGGGAGAAAACGTAGAAAAGGCATCACTAAAAGATAAAATGTGAATGCTTATTTGGTTATTATGATCTTTGTAAAACTATGCTACTACTTACATTGGATCATAATCTCATAATCACATTTGACATGTTTAATTGGATTTTAGAGTTTTGTTGAAAACTTGCTCTTTCTTAAATTTAACTCTAAAATCTAAATTCCTCTTCGTCAACTTGGTCATGGTTCTAATTTCTATCTTTGGACCAAGTTTGACTTTGCAACTAAAAATTGCTTTCTTCTTCATTTTCTTCAAACTCAAATTTATGCCTTTTGTGTGGTTTGTCAATATACTCATCAAGGGGGAGATTGAAGGACCATGTGGAGGTCCATCCATGTTTGTGATGAGTATTTGACTTTATTTGAGCAAGGTGTGCTCAAGTTTGAGTTTGATTTGGATTGATTTTCAAAATGAAGCAATTTGAGTTGTCTCTGCCAGAGTGGCGATGCGGTCATATGGACGCGGTAGTGATGAGTTGGATGGTTTATTGCACATCTTTGTGGGCATTGCTATGTGAGGAGTTTCCTTGTTTTTTATGGTTGCAGGACGACTGTGTTAGGTCATGGTGAGGCGAAGGATGACCGGGACTAGGCGAGGAGCGTCGGAGGTCCAGACGGTTGGGAGATCGCCGGAAGATGATCGGAGACGGAGTTCGGGCAAGTCAAGAAGACAAGGAAAGGAGATGATGCTAGCTAGATGCCGCGTGGGTCAATGAGGGCCGTCGGATTGAGGTCTAGTTGATAGGTTAGCGGGTCTAGGTAGTATGCTTTGAAAACCGTGCAAGAAAACCCGGTATGTGTGTGGGTTTTGGGTTAGCCCTTGCATGGCTGTGTGTGTGGGTTAATCCTAGCCCTTAGATGAGTGCTCTAGGGTTGAGGGACTTATCCAAGGGTGGTAGGTGGCCCAAGAGTAGTATAAATAGGGGTGGAGGGGTAGCCTCCTTCCCTTGAAGGTTTTGAGATTTGTGAATGCTCCTTTGAGCTTTGCCCACATGAAAGTGAGTCTTTGTAACCTCTCCTTCCAGAAATGAAAGTTTTATCCATCCACCTCTGAATTTATTTTGCGCATTTACATTATGTCTTTACTTTACGCAATTTAAATTCAGCATTTACTTTCCCGCAATTACATTCTCGCAATTTACTTTCATGTAATTTGGATTTGCCTCCCCTCCTTCTAAATGCTGCTGTTCTTGGATGTTTTGAGTGTGTTCATATGGTTTTACATCTCTTTTGCACTCTTGGATTGAGTAGAGAACATCTTTTCTTTCAAGTTCCAACTTTGTTCATAACTTGTTCTTCGCGCAGCAGTCAGTGTTTGATTTCTATAAAAATATAGAAAAATCCTTTGCAAGTGATTCTTGTGGGAGGAGGTTCGTGACTCTAATATCCACTTTCAGAAAAATTTTGTAGTTCACTTGTTGCACCGTTTGGGCGCCATGAGGTGAAAACCGAGCCCCAAACTTTCTGCTCGAAGTTCTTGACCAGACTGTGTTCTTAGATTTTTCGTGTGTTTTCTGTAAGGATTTTTGAGGAGAAATTTGGTGGAGTTCTTCACGACTCTGATGCTCATATGGAGAAAAAGTCTCAAAAATTTATGAGCTGCAGAAACCCACAAACCTCCTGTGCAAATTGTGGATAAGTTCTGGAAATTCTGCTTTTGCTTTTCTGAAAGTGACTTTTGTGATTTGAATTGAGGTCCTTTCTAAAAGCAAGAGTTTGAATTGATTCCTCTTTATCTTGGACACTAGACAACCAGGATTGTGACTCAAAAATCCCCACATATTTTATGGTACTTATCCATGCTAGCTTGGGGTACACATAGTTGTCTAGTTTTTCAGGTTTTTCACGATTTCCTTTGAGCGATCTTGCCGAGGTTTTTGTTGGAGTATTTTGGGGAAATTTTATTTGCGACCATTCACCCCCCTCTGTTCGCCATCTCGGTCCTTCAGAACGTCAATGCCGCAAATATGGCTGACGTTGAGGCAAATGCTTAGGCAAGGAACATCCTCATACATGGGTTTAGCTACAGTGAGTATGACCAGATCTCGCACTTATGGTCTGCACACCAGATTTGGGTGACCCTCGATGCTTACCATGAGAGCACCACCCAAATCAAGATGGTGAGGTAAGATCAGTACAAGCGTGACTACAACAAGTTTGAGTAGCACGCTGGGGAGTCCTTGGATGAGTGTTTTGTTCATTTTATGAAGATCCTGAGTGATCTCCAAGCAGTTGGTACCATATACCCTGACTCGAATAATGCTTGGTATTTTCTGACGGCATTCGATCTTCGAGTTTGGAAGATGAAGGTTATCTCTATCAAGGACACCACGGACTTATCGACCTTAACACTTGATGGGGTTTATTCCCGACTAAACACTTATGAGATTGATGTCGTATCTCGCAAGACGAAGTCACAATCGATGGCCTTGGTCACCGATCCCGCTTATGAGAGTTCTTTTGGTTTTTCCCTCTCCGCTCTTTGTGAGATGAGTGATGACCATCTGGAGAGATTTCCAGAAAATGAGCTCGTCCTCTTAGCTAGAAAGATCTCCCATGCATACAAGAGGGTAAGAGAGAGGAGAGGTAGATCGATCATCTGCTTCAAGTGTGGTGGCCCCAACTACATTCGAGCCAACTACCCCAAACTAGAGAAGGGCAAGAACGATCATGGTGGTTCCAGGAAGATCGACTACACTGACAACAACCGCAAAAAGAAGACTCCAGTTCATGATCCCGCGCGTGAGAAGAAGTACCACAACTTTGCAAAGACCAAGAAGCTCTTTCACCGCGTTCTTGACTCACTTGACGACATCAATCTCTCCAACACCGAGACATGAAGCAACAACAATGGAGAGGATGATCTGCAAGAGAAGATCAAAGGTGGTGATGACTTCACTGACATGTGCTTCATGGATGACAAGAACAACATCAACGACAAGGACCTCTATAGCGAGTCTAGTGAGGTACCTACCTACGATGAGCTCAATGATAAATTCTGCAAGCTAGGAAAATTCCATACTAGAGCTAGAGCTAGATGTGTGGAGCTTGAGAAGGAAGTAGGTAGTCTGTCCCGAGAGCTTGTTTCACTTAGATCTTGACCCTCCCGTAATGCTGATGACTATTTGATAGCATCTAGGCCCCCTCAATTATTGTTATTGTGTTTTATTATAGTTTTGGTATTGATGACTGAGTTAATAATACTTAAAGCTTTGAAGAACATATGCTGGAATCAATGATGGAGCAAGTTGGACTAAAAAGATTAAGGTGCTCAGTTTCTAGTTCATGACTTGAGAGTTGATTCAAGTCAAATAGCTAGGTTTGTTTTCTTTTTTTGGTTGTCTAAAGAGGGACTTTGCACAAGCTAGTGGATTGGATCATAAGGCAAAGACAAAACTAGATTTCTCGAGGCAAAAGACACTTAGACATTGACCTTTGAATCATATTTTTAGAATACAACGGACCAAATTTCAGCTATCCACTTCTTTAGTCTGTTGCATACACAGCATATCTTCTCAAGTCAAAAAGATTCTTTGGTCCAACATTGAAAATCTTCTGTGTCGAAACTGCCATCAAAATACCTACTCTTCGGACCAAAACTCTTGTTTTCATAATTCTTTCGTCCTTGGTAAAAACTCCTTTTAAAAATCATCTGTCAACAAAGTGATTATCTATGTATGATGGACCAAATAATTTGGTTCGGCATACATGTAAAAGTCACTCCTCTGTGATGGACCAAGCCCATGTACAATAGACCGAAAATTTTGGTCCGCCGTAAATGTTCAAATTTGGTCCGTCATACACATGTCCAGTATCGCTAGGCACTATTGCTTAGTCCGTTGTACGTGTATATTTCTGATATTTCTGACATCTGACACATCCAACGGCTACAGTAGCAGGTGTAATGGCTATATTCATTCCAAATGGCTATATAAGCATTTCCTGAGCCATCTACCAATAGATCGAACGAACTCCTTTACATTTTAGCATTAAAAATAGCTCTCATTCTCAAAAGGAGTCTGTGCTTCACTTTCAAACCAAAATTCTCAAATATCTCTAAGTGTTTTAGCTCCAAGCCAAAGTCTAGCTGTGTGAATTGCGAAGTGAACCAAGAGACAGAACTTGTGCAAAGTTTATTACTCTTGGATCTTCGTGATCCTAGACAGCTTGGAGGAAGTAAACAGTGCGACCTATCCAAAAGTGATTGTGGAAGGCCACTGTGATTGTGAGAGGTTTGGAACTCACCTCACTTGAGTAGTGAAAGAGTTACCTGAGTGATCACCAGAGCTACTGCGACTAGCTTTGGAGAAGCAATACTTCGTAAGAAGTGCTTCAACGTGGATTAGGAGTGCGGCTCTGAACCACGGGATAAATCTTTGTCTCATTTGTGTTTTATTTCTCTTATTGCTTTCGTTGTGATTATTGTTGTATTTACTTCTGTATTATACTCTATTGTGAGTTATTCTCTTATATAAAATAGTGAATTGTTTTTAAGAAGTTAAAAGTTGTAAAAGTTGTCTATTCACCCCCCTCTAGGCCAACTAGATCCTTCAAGTGGTATCAGAGCCAGGTTTACCTTTATTAGCTTAACTAGCTTTGGTAAATGGCCGAGGGAAATGGATCCGCAACTGTTAGAGTATTGGTAGAGTACCTGTTTTTGATGGCACAAATTATGCTTCTTGGAAAATTAGGATGAGATGCTATTTAGAAGCTGTCGGGTATGATGTGTGGAGAGTCACTGAAAAACCTCTGCCTCCTCGTGTCATGCCCGAAGGGCAATCTGCGTATGGTGGACCCACTCCTGGTGAGATTCAAAATATGCAATATGATGCTCAAGCTAGAAATGCCATATTTTCCTGTCTTAGCTTAGAAGTTTTTGATAGAGTAAGTAATCTTACCTCTGCTTATGATATATGGACAACTTTACAAGAAATTCACGAAGGTACTTCTGATGTAAAAGAAGAAAAATATTATGTTGTTCCAGAAAAATTTGATCAATTCAAAATGCTTTCTCAAGAAAATGCTAATGACATGTTCTCTAGGCTAAATCCTATTGTCAATGAACTAAAAGGCTTAAGAACTAAAATTTCTGATGTTGAGGTATGCAGGAAGATGATTAGAGTGCTTCCTCGAGCGTATCATAGTTTGATCACGTATTTATCCAACAGTGGTGATCTCAAGAGGCTCACTCCAACCGAGCTACTAGGTAAAATATCTGCTCATGAGCTCACATTGGCTGAAGAAGATGCTCCAAAGAAGAAATCCATCGCACTCAATGCCAAGGAAGTTATACAAGACTCATCTGACGAAGATGATGATGAGTCAAGTGAGGATGAGGATGAAGATGTGAAGAAGTTAGCTCTACTCATGAGAAGAGCCAACAAACTCATGAGAAGAGTCAATTTCAAAGACAAAGAAAGGTCAAACTCTTACTCGAAGAAAAATCCTTTTTCTAATGTTGTATGCTTTGAATGCAATGAAAAGGGGCACATAGCTGCTCGGTGTCCCAACAAAATCAAGAAGAAGAGCAAGTACAAGAACAAGGATGATGAGGATGAGGAGAAGACTCATGAAAAACCCAAGAAGAATTTTTTCAAGAAAAGCTACTCCAAGAAATTTGTGAAGAAAGGAAAAGGAGAAGCTCATATAGGAGAATGGGTCACTGATGAAGAAAGTGCAAGTGAAGACTCATCCTCGGATGATGAAAATTCAAAGTCAAAGGGGCTAGCCGGGCTTGCCTTAGATGAGTCAACTCCACCACCACCCTCATTTCCTCTCTGTCTGATGGCAAGATCAGACGAGGAAAAGGTTAGTGACTCACCTTCTTATGATGAGCTAGTAGAACTCGTTGAAGAGCTAAATAATGCTTTGCATGATAAAACAAATTCAACTAGAACTCTTAAGAAGACTATTACTGGTTTGTTTAATGACCAAAAGTTGCTAACAGACAAGTATGATAAACTTTTGTATGAACATGAAAAGTCTGTACAAACTCATAAAGATCTGGTCACAAGTCATGCTTTGCTTGTTAAGAATCATGAAAACTTGCGCACCAACCATGTGAGCTAGAAATTGAAAATGAAATGCTAGCAAACAAATCCAGTCTTGTTTCTCTATGTGATGCATCAGTCTCATGTGACTTATTTAAAGAAGAAATCATGACCTTCAGTTCTTCCGATACTTGTAATGGTAATTGCCAATATGCTTCCTATGCTAAGGAGCTTAAAACTGAGAATGAAGAACTAAAAACAAAGGTAGCCAAATTTGATAAAGGTCTAGAAAAATGTTTTTTTGGTAGTGCTACTCTTGACAAAATTCTTGTCGAACAAAAATCCAACTTGGGCAAAAAGGGCTTAGGGTATAAACCCAACAGTTTGCCTAAGAAAAGTGGATCAAGTCATCTCGAATGGATTTTTGTCAAGAAAAGCACTCAGTGCTATTACTGTCATAAATCAAACCATGAATCAAAAAATTGCTATCTTGCAAATGTTTCTCATGCCAAAAGGGGTTGTATGGTAGATGCCCATTACATGCTATTTAAAGATTTTAGGGGCAAAACAAATGTAAAATATGTAGGTCCCTCAAATCTTGATAAGAAACTTAAAGCTGTCTGGGTACCAAAGGCCATTTTGTTAAACCCTTTTAAACCTAAACTGGCTGTAACTAACATCAAATGACCCAAAAGTATTTGGGTACCTAAAGTAAACAAATGAACTTGTAGGTGAACAATAAAAGTGGAGGCAGACATTGGGTAATTGACAGTGGCTGCACTCAACACATGATCGGGACCTCAAGAATGTTCACTTCAATTGAAGGAGAAAGTGATCCAAGTCACAAAATCACCTTTGGAGACAACAACAAAAGAAAGGTAAAAGGTCTTGGTAAGATTGCTATATCAAATGATCACTCTATTGACAATGTTCTTCTTGTTGATTCCTTAAATTTCAACTTATTATCTGTTGCTCAATTATGTGATCTTGGATTCCATTGTATCTTCTCATCTGATGGGGTAACTGTGTTTGATAAAAATGAAAAGTTTATATTCAAAGGTTTCAGATTTAAAAATCTCTACTTAGTAGATTTCAAATCTAACTCCTCATGCATCTCGACCTGCCTGTTAGCCAAAGTTTCTCTTGAATGGCTTTGGCACAGGCGTCTTGGGCATGTAGGTATGTCTAGTCTCAAAAAGCTTTTTAAAAATGAGCTAGTGGTGGATCTGAAAGATGTTAAATTTGAAAAGAATAAGCTATGTAGTGCTTGTCAAGCAGGCAAACAAGTAGCTAATTCTCACCCAATTAAAAGTATCATGTCCACCACTAGACCACTTGAGCTTCTGCATATGGATGTATTTAGTCCCACTTCATATGCTAGCACATATTGTCTGGTAATTGTTGATGATTTCTCCAGATTCACTTGGGTATTCTTTTTGCCCAATAAAAGTGAAGTTGGAAAAATCTTCAAAAATTTTGCTAAAAGGGCTTAAAATGAATTTGATTGTCCCATCAAGAAAATAAGAAGTGACAATGGATCTGAGTTTGTTAATACCAATATTATTGAATACTGTGATGAATTAGAAATTAAGCATGAACTTTCTGCTACATATACTCCTCAACAAAATGGTGTGGTTGTGAAAGGACCGGAGATGTCGCCTAGAGGGGGGGGTGAATAGGCGAATTAAAATTTTTACAGCAAAATAAAATCTCCCGAGGGTCTAAGTCTGGAGTGTCCGGGATTTTTATCCGGATACTCCGATATGTCCGGACTGTCCGGGGTCAGGAGTCCGGATACTCCGGATTGGAGACCTCGAAATGAGATTTTAAATCCTTACAATTTTCCAACAATCTAATTGAACACAAAAGTTCTAAATACTATTAGGTACCCGGGGATGATGTAGATCTAGAGCCAAACACAGCAATAGAGTAGATCAGGGCTCCCAAAGTCTAAGACCACAAACCCTAGCAAAAACAAATGAAGAACACGAAGACAATAATTTTTTACCCGAAGTTCGGATTCTTGAAGGGAATCCTACGTCTCCGTTGAGGAGGCACAAAGCCCGGGTCCCTCTTGACCACTATCCTCCCGGTGTTGCACAAGCACTCGCCGGTCTCCACTTCTTGCGTCTTTCCTTTTGGAGGCGAGACTTGCCTTCACAAACTTCCGGGGCTCACCACAACAAGTATTGGAGGCTCCCGGTGACTCCTTGCCGTCTAGGAGCCCTTCAAACTCCAAGAGTAACAAATACGTCGCGAAATCTACTTGGAGGATGAATCTTGTACTCAAGAATGAAAGATGCAAGCTCAAGGCACTCAAATCCACTCCTTCCTCCCAAAAGATTTAAATCAATCACTAGCTTCAAGTGGAGAAAGGAGATTAGGGCTCAAGAGAGTGAGAGAGAGAGTTTGAGAATGAATGGGTGCAATAAATGAAGCTCTACCCTGTTAGGTGAAGAGTGAGGGCTTAAATAGGAGCTCCAAATCCAACTGTTGTGAGAGAGCTGCGCACAACCCAGATTATCCGGACAAATACCCCGGAGACTCCAGGTTAGTGAGGTTTAGATTGTACCGAAGGAGTTAACCCGGAGACTCCGGACAAAAACCCCAGATACTCCGGACTAATTCAACCCGGAGTGTCCGGACTTAATACCGGGTACTTCGGACTATCTGAGAGCGGCCACCGAGGGTGTCAACCCGGAGTGTCCGGACTAAATGTTCGGATACTCCGGATTGGCCCACTCGGCCAGAGGTGTGTTTTTTAAAGGAAATAAAGTGCTTAGAGTTCTTATGCAATGCAATATTTATCCTTTGAGCACAAGTGTATCCTAGAAGTGATTTCCCGTTGTATCCCCCTTAATAGTACAACTATCCTTAGACTCAATTAAAATAGAAAATTTACAACATAAGTCTTGATGCTGTCTTCACAAATTTTAAATGCGGTGGGGATCTCCAATCGCTTTCTCATGATGATATAATCTCTACCTCTGCATAGATTCTCACTTGACCATTAGTATTTTAATTGTGTTGCCATCTATCACCAAAACTTCTTAAGGGGCCTAGATGTGCTTTCAGGTTGAAAGAAAGAATAGAACTTTAATTGAAATAGCTAGATCTATGCTAGATGAATATGAAACTTCTGATGCTTTTTGGGCTGAAGCTATCAATTCTGCTGACAATGTTGTTAATAGGCTTTATCTTCATAGATTGCTTAAGAAAACTCCTTATGAATTATTGGTGGGTAGAAGACCCAATATATCATATTTTCGTGTATTTGGTTGCAAAATATATATCTATAAAAAGAGAACTCATTTGGGTAAATTTCAAACTAGATGTGATACAGGCATCATGCTAGGATATTCTTCTAGGTCCAAAGCATATAGGGTATTTAATAATTCAACTGGACTAGTAGAAGAAACTTATGATGTAAAATTTGATGAATCTAATGGCTCATAAGGTGAGCATGAGAATTTAGATGATGTAGGAGATGATGGTTTGGTGCAAGCAATGAGAAAGATGGAAGTAGGTGACATTAAACCCAAGGAAGATAAGGATGAATCTCCTACACAATCAATGGTGCCCCATGATGGAACCCAAGATGGAGAGGAAGAAAAAGAACAAGATCGGCCAGTCTTCATCAAAAGTCATCATGCCATTGCTAAGGATCATCCCTCAGACCAAATCATTGGTGAAATCAGTAAGAGTGTTCAAACTCGTTCTAGACAAGCTTCTTTTTGTGAACATTACTCTTTTGTTTCTTGTATTGAACCTAAGACAGTGGAAGAAGCTCTAGAAGATGTTGATTGGATAATTGCTATGGAAGAAGAACTTAACAATTTTGAAAGAAACAAAGTCTGGAGCTTAATAAATCGCCCAAAGGATCACAATGTTATTGGTACAAAATGGGTATTCCGAAACAAGCAAGATGAAAATAGAGTGGTAATAAGAAATAAAGCCAGACTTGTAGCTCAAGGACTTACTCAAGTAGAAGGGCTGGACTATAGAGAGACTTATGCCCTAGTGGCACGTCTTGAAGCTATTCGGTTTCTTCTTGCCTTTGCTACTCATTTTAATATCACTCTGTTTCAAATAGATGTGAAAAGTGCATTTCTTAATGGATTCATTGATGAAACTGTTTATGTTGAGCAACCACCTAGTTTTGAAGACCCAAACTTGCCAAACCATGTGTACAAATTATCTAAGGCACTCTATGGTCTAAAACAAGCTCCTAGATCATGGTATGAGCGTCTTGGAGATTTTCTACTTAATAAAAACTTCAAAACCGGGAAGGTTGATCCAACCTTGTTTCTAAAAGACATCAATGGAACATTAATGATTTGTCAAATATATGTAGATGATATTATCTTTGGCTGTACTAATCATTCTCTTTGCAAAGAATTTGGTGACATGATGGCCAAAGAGTTCGAGATGTCTATGATTGGGGAACTAACATTCTTTCTGGGATTCCAAATCAAGCAATTGAAGGAGGGGACTTTTATTTCACAAGAAAAGTACACTAAGGATCTCCTCAAACGCTTCAAAATGGAAGAATGCAAGACAATAAAGACTCCCATGGCTACTAACACTCATCTTGATCAAGATGTGGGAGGTAAGTCTGTTGACCAAAAGCTTTTTAGATCCATGATAGGCTCATTACTATACTTGACAAAGATCTAGGCACGACATCATGTTTAGTGTGTGTATGTGTGCTAGATTTCAAGTCGCACTTAAAGAAATTCACTTAAGTGTCAGAAAAGGATATTTAGATATCTTAAGTTTACTTCTAGTATTGGTTTATGGTACCCTAAAGGTGCTCCATTTGAGCTTCTTGGCTACTCAGATTCTGATTATGCCGGATGCAAGATTGATCGTAAGAGCACCTCAGGGGGTTGTCATTTGCTTGGAAGATCTTTAGTTTCTTAGTGTTCTAAAAAGCAAAATTCAAGAGTAATCGCCCACCGCCAAAGCCGAATATGTGGCTGCAGGCAGTTGTTGTGCTCAAATTCTATTCATCAAACAAATATTTCTAGATTTTGGGATAAAATTTGATAATGTGCCTCTGTTTTGTGATAATGAAAGTGCAGTGAAAAAGCAAACAATCCGGTCCAACATTCCAGAACTAAGCATATTGAAATTCGACATCACTTTATTCGTGATCATGTTGCTAAAGGAAATATTGTGCTTAGTTATGTAAGAACTGAGGACCAATTGGCTGATCTTTTCACTAAACCGCTTGATGAGGCCAAATTTTCAAAATTAAGAAATGAACTAAATATCATTTCCTATTCAAATGTTGTTTGATGATGTCACTCTTAGGGGGAGCAAGCTTGCCTGCTATGCATCACTTGATACCCAATTTCAGAAAATCTCTTCGGCTTCCGAAACTTTATTAACTTCAAGCCTCTTCGGCTTATGATGCATTTACTCCATCCTCGCCGCAACGGCTATAAAAGGCGAACCAGGGCTCTGGGAATGTAATCCTTCACACTTAGCCTTTCTCCTTTCTGCTCCAAACTTCTATCTTCTTCATGCCGAAAAGGAATTTCAAGGACGACCAGGACGACCCTAAGCTTGCGGAGCTCTGGAGGGACTTCGATCTCGCCATGGCAGAGGAGGCCGAGGAGAGGGCGGTCGCCCTTGACCGTGCCACCATCGACGCCTTCCTTGAGATCTTCCCTGCCCTTTACAGGGCTAGGGAGGCCCTCATGGAGGCACTCGGCCGCATGCGTCGGGGTGAAGCATAGGCCCTCCCCCTGTAAAAATATTTCCCGGGCATAATGTCCGGGGAATTCATATAAATAAAGAAATGTCTTTCTGAAATATTTTCCTTAAATGTTCCTTGTCATAGCTTACACCCAGCTTGAGGTGTCTCGAAACTCGCGTGGCTTCTCGATTGAATGATATCCATCCGTCTGTCGTAGAATGTAGCTTAGGCTCAACGCGTAACACATCATTTGAAATCTTGCGCGGCTGGCGGTGTGAATAAATAAATTCAAAAGTGCTGATTTCAAAATAAGATGATTCTTTGAATAAATTTCTTAACTAAAAATAAGAAAATGCTGCTATAAGACTTACCTTACTATGCTTCTTTCTTATCCAATCCAAAATATAGTAATTAAGTCAAAATCTCTGTTCTTCTAAAAAATTGGTGGCAATGTTTAGTTAAAATATCTCTATTCAGCACTTTGAGTCTTTCAGCTGAGCTTAAGTTGAAATTGCTTAGGCTTATCTGGATATTAGACTCAAACATTCCTTGAAAACTCAATTCTTCCAGTTTATTTGTGTTATGTTGATTTTGGTTGCTAATCTTAGCTATATCCCTTATTTCTAATCTTCAGAAACATAGACATATTGAAGACTAAGATCAATTGAAGTAAAATTGCAAGTTCTCATTTGGGTCGGACCAATCTAGAACAGAATATCAATGCACAACAGACTAAACTTTTTGGTACGTCATTAAAGGAAGTTTTGGTCTCGACTCTATCCAAAGCAAAACCCTTCAACCACGGACCAAAATCAGTCTAGTCGGTATTTGTATCTATTTAGTCCGGCTCATTTGGTAAACTGTCTGATCTTTTTGCCAAATCAAGTTTGCCTTATGTTCAAATGTTTCCAAGTCTGATTCTCATCCAAATTCAAATGGATTGTATCTGTTTAATAAAACTTTTTCTTCTTTTCTCAAATTTTAAAATTTGTTCAAAATCTTGCATATTTCTTTAGGACTTATTTTATCCTAACCTGACTCCCTGTTTTGCTCAAACCATTTCCTAAAAGGGGTCCCACTACCTTTTTTCCAGGACGCCTGTCCCCTTCCAACCACCCTGGTTAAAGGCGTCAGTTACCAAGACATATTTACTCTTGTTATTCGCATTCACTGTAGTAACTTCTTCCATCAGAAATTTTCCCCTTGTTACCTTCTTGCTTGCGCAAACTCCTCAAATCCAGAAAATCCATCTTAGCACCGAAGCATATCCTTGATCGGATTGTGGCAACAGTGTTCATCTGACATTTTGCGCAAGAACCTTTCTCAATCTCAGTAAGTTCCTTGAAACCTCTCTTTTCTCTTCAAGTCTCAAACCCTAGACCTAGTTCTTAGACTTAAGTTTTTACTGTTTTTAGGTCTAGTCTTGTGCTTGAAAAAGGGTCTGCATTTGAGTCTGAGCAAGAGTTGGTTAGTAATCAAGATGAGGTCAAAGAACCCAGATAAGAGGGGACTGATCGAAAAAATTATTGATAAAGTAAAAAGCAAGAAACAGAAAATGTCTAGTTCATCTCCTGGAATAACCTTACCCGAACAACCTCAAGGACTTGTGTTAATCCAAGACGTTCACAATACTGCCCGAGCAAATAGAAAAGTGGTTACTTCTCACCCAAGAAAAGGAAAACAAGTGATTGATTCTGAGTCACCTTCTGAGGATAGTGTCTATGAGCCTAACAGTGAATCATCTTCAGAAAATACTGAGCTAGTTTCTGAAGTTGACATTTTTAGCAGTGAGGAATTGGCTGACCTAAGTGGCAAGAAACTGAGAGCAGTATGGTTGGTTAATGAGAAAATCTGGTTTCTTGAGTCAAGACCAGCTTTGGGTGAAAACTTTGTGTCTTTGTTACACAAGAACATATACAATGCTTATCTGTACAGAAAAGATGGAAAAGGAAAGATGATATCTGCTTTGTCAACTCACCAGTATGTGGATTGGGATCGAGTAAATTCCATAATTGGCTCAACAGGATTGTTTGACTGCATAAATTCAACCCCTGGACTAATTCGTATAATGTCAAACAAGACAATACCATGGAGTGTTCTCAAGAACACTAGAATTTTATGAATCCTTATTAGTGAACAAACAGAGGAAATATATCATGTTCACTCTAAATGGAAAGATAAGAAAAATCAGATCAACTCAGTTTGAATCAGCAATTGGAGCCTCAAGACCATTAGTAAATAGAACAAGGATATTTGAAAAGCTGTTCCCTCGTCAAAGATGGAGATTGAGTGGTGATATGCCAGACTTACAAATATCTGGACACATATATAAGAAAACCACCAGTGCAGACTTTAATCCAAACAGAGTCTCCTGTCTGTTTGAAGAAGCAAAAGTATTGCTGCTAATACTAAGGCACACAATATATCCCAAGTATGGGTACAAGGAAGGTGTGACCTCAGTTCAAGCATGGTTGTTGCATCTTATTTTGTCAAGACAACTTGTAGATTTGGTTGATTACTTCTTTGGGCAAATGGAAGAGGCAATCTACAGAAATTTTGGTAGTCCTTTACCTTTTGCTCAACTAATCACTGAAGTCCTGTTGGCACAAGGTATAATCTCTCAAAATGATCTGAATAGGGAATTTAAGTGTTTCCCAAAGAAGTATAACTTGCATAATGCCACTGGACAAAACTTGAGGATCACTGGTTTTCTTCAAGGATTACAAGAAAATCAACAGGAAGAACCAGTGCTGGCTGAAGAAGAAAATGAGTCAAGTGCAGAAGCTGAGAATGATTTTGACAAAAACAGTCAAAGGGGGTATTCACAGGCTCAAAGCAGTGACTTCTGGCATACATCTTATGGAAGCCGTATGCCCTCCTATGACAGTTATCATCAAGCTTATGAAAGCCATCATGAGTCTGCTAAAAGTGGAAATGACAGAGAGCCTAGTGCTCAAAGTGGTAACAAAAGTAAGACTGTAAGCTATCATGAATCTGCTCATCCAAGGTCTTTCACTCAACCTTTACCTTCTACTCTAGAAGCAACAGAAGTGGTTCCTGGAAGTGAATCATGGAATATGGATGATGCTGCCACTCAAGTTCTCTCAAGCTTAGTTGATAGAACTTTTAATGAAGAGCAACAGTTCTATCACCTTCAAGAGTCAGCATCCGCAACAAGGTTCATGGAAGCTCAAGCTTTCAGGCCAGGAGCACATGAGGCAGGAGGATCTGGTATGCCCCAAAATTATGAGTCATTTTATCCCCCATCATCAGTTCATCCTGAGCATGACTAGAGGGATACCTTTCCTGGTTGGGAAAGTCTTTTTGACTGTCAGTATCCCACCTCATCTTCTCCAAAATATAATGAGCAAGCATAAGAAGACACTTTTTAGGCTCTAGAAAACACTTTTGACTCTCAACCTACTTGGTTTTCCACCTTTGAACAACAGTATTATGCTGATCAAAGAGGATTTCAAGCAAGATACATGGAGGATCAAGCAACAGCAGCTCTGAGATATGAAGAACAAGCCAAATTTCAAAATGAAGTCTTGTCTAGATTTGATCAACTCAGCAGCAACCAAGGGAACCTAAGACAGTATATCCAGTAGCTTGGTACAAATCAAAATCTGCTAAAAGATAGACTATATGACATGAATCAGAAAATTGATGATCATTACAAGAGTCTAAGAAATCAAGTTGAGGCTGCCAGCACAACAAATAGGAGTAATCAGTTATGGATCAGACACAGTTTGGACCATCTCACAGAATTCACTGAGGATGCCCTGCTTGACCATACTCGATTGGCACATGATTGCATTTATGATGTGGGTCAGGTCCTTGCTGAATCAAACAGCTTGAATGAGTCCTTGAGCAAGATGCAGACAGACTATTCAACCGGGTGAACTAGATTATCCGAGCTGACATGATCAAGCCATGTCTCAAGGGCCAAGTACTCAAACCCAAGAAGCAGCTGATGATAAAATGGTTTCTCCTCCAAGGAAGAGCTCAGTTCTAGGCCAGCTCAAAAGAACCTTCTCTAGGCGCAAATAGGAACCCTTTTTTTTGGCTATTGATGCCAAAGGGGGAGAATACTTCTATACATAGTTTCCTATAGTTTCCTAGGTTCTGTTCTGTAGGTTGGTCAAAGTATTATTGTATTGTCAAAAGACAAGTATCTAAATATCTTATATGTCTCTGACTTTGTCTCTGACTTTTGTGTGCTATATTTGTGCTCTATGCTCTAATACTCTTTTTGTTTTATGCTCTGATTATGATCTTGTATTTATGCTTTGATATCTTGCTCTGATACTTTCTTCACAATACTTTGATACTTACTTTGTTTTGTGCTCTGATACTTACTTCATAATGCTCTGATATTCACTTCGTACTTTGACAAAAATTATGAGTATTGTTATTTTTTTAAGGATCTAATATAGTCCTAATATACCATAATTGTCAGAATTCAGATCATGCATTCATTAAGGGGGAGCACATACATTCATAATTTCTGCAGTTATTCTATCTAGCTAACTCTATTTTGCAGAATGAATGAGATATTATTAACTAAAAAGGTATGTTGTCATCAATTACCAAAAAGGGGGAGATTGATAGCATCTAGACCCCCTCAATTATTGTTATTGTGTTTTATTATAGTTTTGGTATTGATGACTGAGTTAATAATACTTAAAGCTTTGAAGAACATATGCTGGAATCAATGATGGAGCAAGTTGGACTAAAAAGATTAAGGTGCTCAGTTTCTAGTTCATGACTTGGGAGTTGATTCAAGTCAAATAGCTAGGTTTGTTTTCTTTTTTTGGTTGTCTAAAGAGGGACTTTGCACAAGCTAGTGGATTGGATCATAAGGCAAAGACAAAACTAGATTTCTCGAGGCAAAAGACACTTAGACATTGACCATTGAATCATATTTTTAGTATATAACGGACCAAATTTCAGCTATCCACTTCTTTAGTCCGTTGCATACACAGCATATCTTCTCAAGTCAAAAAGATTCTTTGGTCCAACATTGAAAATCTTCTGTGTCGAAACTCCCATCAAAATACCTGCTCTTCGGACCAAAACTCTTGTTTTCATAATTCTTTCGTCCTTGGTAAAAATTCCTTTTAAAAATCATCTGTCAACCAAGTGATTATCTATGTATGACGGACCAAATAATTTGGTCCGGCATACATGTAAAAGTCACTCCTCTGTGATGGACCAAAATGTTCTCCGTTTCCCATCTACAGCGGACCAAATATTTTGGTCTGGCACTCATTCAGCTTATAAGCCTTTGGCCGGACCAAACTTTGAAGTCCTACTTATTGAAACCTTAAATGGATATTCTTTCTCTTTCAAAAGGTTTTTGCTTTGATAACGGACCAAACATTCTTGCTTAAAATTTTAGTCCGTTGCTAAAGTAAATCGCTTGGATAAAACTTATTTCTGTTAAAAAAAAGTCCATGTATGACGGACCAAAATATTTGGTCCGACGTACATGTATATCTCTCAATTGTATGCCAGACCAAACTCTATGAAAAGCCCATGTATAACAGACTAAAAAATTTGGTCCGCCATAAATGTTCAAATTTGGTCCATCATACAAATGTCCAGTATCGCTAGGTACTGTTGCTTAGTCCGTTGTACACGTATATTTCTGATATTTCTGACATCTGACACGTCTAACGGCTACAATAGCAGGTGTAACAGCTATATTCATTCCACATGGCTATATAAGCATTTCCTGAGCCATCTACCAATAGATAGAATGAACTCCTTTACATTTTAGCATTGAAAATAGCTCTCATTCTCAAAAGGAGTCTGTGCTTCACTTTCAAACCAAAATTCTCAAACACCTCTAAGTGTTTTAGCTCCAAGCCAAAGTCTAGCTGTGTGAGTTGTGAAGTGAACCAAGAGACAGAACTTGTGCAAAGTTTATTACTCTTGGATCTTAGTGATCCTAGACAGCTTGGAGGAAGTAAACAGTGCGACCTGTCCAAAAGTGATTGTGGAAGGCCACTGTGATTGTGAGAGGTTTGGAACTCACCTCACTGGAGTAGTGAAAGAGTTACCTGAGTGATCACCAGAGCTACTGCGACTAGCTTTGGAGAAGCAATACTTCGGAAGAAGTGCTTCAACGTGGATTAGGAGTGCGGCTCTGAACCATGGGATAAATCTTTGTCTCATTTGTGTTTTATTTCTCTTATTGCTTTCACTGTGATTATTGTTTGTATTTACTTCTGTATTATACTCTGTTGTGAGTTATTCTCTTATATAAAATAGTGAATTGTTTTTAAGAAGTTAAAACTTGTAAAAGTTGCCTATTCACCCCCTCTAGGCCAACTAGATCCTTCACTGTTCTTTGTGCGATGCTTTGCTTGTGGAACTAGAGAACCTAAGGACCTTGCATGATAGTATGCTTTCTTTGGTTGTGGTTCTTAGAGAGAAGAATGCTAGCTTGAGTACTACTGATGTTGTTCCTGTTGATGCTAGTCTTCTTCATGCTCTTACATGTGCTTCTTGTGACAATTGACCTAAGTTACCAGCTGAGATTGATGCCATGACTGTTCACCTTAGGAAGCTTTCTGTTAGAAATGAAAAACTTGAATAATTTGCTTCTAAGGACCCAGTCAGCTCATGTGAGGGTTGTAAGCAACTAAAACTTGACAATGATGCTTTGAATATCAAGTGTCCTGAATTTTCTAAGGACCTACTAGCTAAGTCACAAGTTGCTTGTGCTAGATGTGCTGAGATTGAGAGGGACATGGGTAGAATCTATGATGAGCTTAGGAAGAAACTAGAAGCCCAGATAGCTAGAATTAGAAATGCCAAGTGTGTTTCTTGTGAGGCCCTCAAGATTGAGGCGGCCGTGTATAGGATGAGATATGCACGTGTTGTTCGCTCTTCTTGTTCTAATTCTTCATCTTCCTCATGTTCTTCATGTGTGTTTCTCTCTTCTAAGAGTGAGTACCTCATGAGCACTCTTGAGAAATTTGTTAGAGGTAAGAAGAAGCTCAATCTCATCCTAGACCAGTCCAATATTAGTAGATTCAATCAGGGTCTGGGATTTAACTACTTGGAGTACGCTCGGGCACATCCTCCCACCATTGTGCGTGGCTCTAAGATTGGTGAGATTGTAGTTGCACATAGATCTAGCACTACGGTGTTTCGCTCAGCAAGTGTTGTCCAAGGAATTTCTGATGTAAAGGTAGCCCTCCTGTAGCTTCTGCCTCTAGTAAGGAGAAGTATACTTGTACCCTCTGTCAGAAGGATGAACATTTGATTGAGTTCTGTTTTAGGTATGCTAGATTTGCACAGCGTGAGCGTGTTTATGCTCTTAGGGGTATTCAGGGTCATCCCCAAATTCAGAGTGCTCCTAAGGTACCTACGGTTTCTATACAGGGTAGAGTTTCTCCTATTTTTAGCTAGTGTCCAGGACTTGATTTTCAGGTTGTTCCTTCTAGTTTTCATTCTGGAGCTACTCGTGGTCAGTCTTTCGCTTTCCTTTTGATATTCCTCGTTCTTTCCGTCGAGGTAGATATCAGTGGTATGAGGTGTTTCCTAGTAGGAGATTTAGGCAGCGTTACTGGGATGATCCGGCATTTGCACGACGGTAGGCCTACCCACCTCCAGCTCCTAGATCTTCTGATGACATTGCTTCTGGATTTGTGAGAGTTGAGCCACGAGAGACCCTAGAGTCTAGTCTTTTGTTCCTGTAACTAGCATCTCTGCTCATCGTGTGATTCAGTATTGAGTTTCTAGATTTGCACATGTTTATCCTAGTACTGAGTCATCGACCTCTCGCTTTCTATGATCCAGGTTCGTCGGGCTAGGAAGGAAGATGTTTGGCTTGTAGACTCCAGTTGTTCTCGTCACATGACCAGAGACTCTCATTGGTTCTCTTCCTTAGCCCGTGCCCTAGGTGATGACTGGAGACACAACGTGTAGGGATAGTAGCTCATGCACAATGCTGCTTGATTGCTGGCAATTTCCCGACATCCTTGTGAGGAGATAGTTTTGTCACTTGCAAGTGCATATCAACGTATTGCCATCTGACTTTTGGTAAGGTATGGGTGTGTCTAATCATAGACATCACTTCTATGAAATTAGTTGGATAACTATTCTTATTATCATGGTTCTTTTGTACAGAAAGAACCCAGTCAAAATCATTTAGATTGCCTTGTAGATGATCCTTTCTTGTTCTAAAACATGTGCTGGTTCATATCGGATTATTGTTTCATCAGTTTGGATTGTGGATCTTTTGCCAGTTTGGTCTAGTGATTTTGCAAAATTGTTTGATGATTGTCGGTTGCTTGTCATCGTGCATAATTGGGAGATCTTCCTATTTTTAAATTCATAACTAATTACTTAGTTTATCATCTGATCATATTGTGGATGTATTCCCTATGTCTGAAAGTGATGTAACTTCCTACATTTAAACTTTTTAAATTTTCAACTTGATTCGTTAAAGTTTTCCTTTAACTCTCTTTTTTGCATCTAATCGAGAAAATATGTATTGATTTACATATTACTTACAATCCTTGGCCAAAAGTTTTGTAGTGATAAAAAAATCAAGTGCAAAGTTTTAGTTTTTTTATAGCTTAGTATAGAATTGTGAATGCTCATTGAAATAATGTGATCATGTTGATGTTTTTGTTCATGTCCAAAAAATCATTTGTCATGAGACTTTCTTTGTCAAGAAGTCCATCGGAGTCACTTTAGAGTCTAGTCACTAGGATTTTCCTATTGTTTCTAAGGGGTAAGTTCGAGAGGTTTTTTGTCGGTTTATATATTGAGGGCTACGCTAATTATAAACCTTGTACATACACAATCTGACATGCACATGTTTGTAAGTTATAAACATTGGTGAAAGTATCTAGAGTGATTATAATTTGAGCTATAGTGAGACTTTCAGTGTCCATGTGCAATAAGCACACCAGTTATGACCATTTTTGGTTCAATTATAGATCCTACTGTGTGCTTTCTTTGAACACCAGTTTATGAGCCATTGGATTGCAACTCCTATCTCTTTCACACTCATGTATTGTTGACCGATGATTATAACCAACATAAATAATCTAACTGCCCATCCAGAAAGCTTCATGAATTAATACTGTGAAATAGATGAGGATGAAATATCCGCTTGACATCCATTTGCATGCTTCGCACGAGTAAACACAAAATGGAAGTTATTTGATGCGAAGTATGAGTTGCCGTTGCAACTCACGGGTGTATGACTAGTACACACAACACACACACACACACACACTATTCTGTACTTAAGCACATAATAGGTTATTCTATGCTCCACCACCTTCGTGGGTCAAAAACTATATCCCACCTTTATCAAAGACTTGTGAAAGAAAACCCATGACCTCCCACTTCCGTTAACCATCAACCATTTTTGTGCGCAAACAATGCAGTAATTTTTTAGGTTAGGTATTCAAACTTTGGATAAAGTAATTATCTTTACAACGTTAAAATATATTCATCATGGATCTCTTTTTTTAAGCATATTTTTTGAGCAAAATGTTTCAAACGGATTGTAAATAGGATAAATGGTTTAGGAAATATCGTCATTCAAAGTTCGCAATCAACCTAGATTTCTCTCTCCACTTGTTCCTCTATGCTCAACTTGACAGTAAATTGGAATGCATTTGGACGTAAATATGGTAACTATTTTTTAATGCCGCTATCACATGGACATTACGCACCACAGCTAAATGCGGTTCGTAAAATCTAACAATGCATCCAGCAAATTAGAATGCATTTAACAATAAATTTTGTTTATTTTATATTGTTGCTATTACACGGCCATCATATGCCACGACGAGGTGCAGCAATAAAATCTAACAATGCGTCTAGTAAATTGGAATGTATTTGGTAGTAAATTTGGTCTATTTTGTGTTGCCACTATTACATGGCCATCGCGTGCCACGGCGAGGTGTGGTAGTAAATTCTAACAACTTGTTCAGTTAATTGGTGTAAAATCTTATTCATCTGGTATCATTCTATTTTTCTCGTCATCAGTAAACTACCGATGAAAACCGTTTATGAATTGGAGCTACCAATAAAAAGTTATAGTAAATCAAGAAAAAAATATTCTAGTACAAATAAAGAACCATATTTGTTGATTAGTTGACTACGTTGCTAGCTGGCTTGGTTCCTACACGAAGTGGACGCATGTGGGGTGTGGTAGGGTGGGAGTGCTTGTTTGGCCGACGTGTAAAATAAGCTAGAGATGTGCTTCTATGCATCCCCTCTCAATACAATTTGCATAAATCTTGATGCAAACGAAGAGATATATAATCACTGTCTACCTTTCATTTATACTTTAATATTTATGTACTTTTAAAAAGATACATAGAATCATCTCTCAATACAAATTGCATAAATCTTGATACAAGCGGAGGGGTAAATAGTCGCGGTCTATCGTTCATTTTTTTTGTAATCTCTTTTTTTTTTAACCCGAAGAAAAAAGATTCCTTCTGTTTTTTTTCATTTAAAGAATTCTCTCGAAGAACCAAAAGAGCCCCACCTGCCATTGTGCCAGGACAAACACAACTTGGACACCACCCTCTGGCCTCTGCAGAGCTCGCCAGTCCGCCCAGACTGCGAGACACCCTCCGCCCGCATTATTTCCCGCACCCAGCGTCGCCTCCGCACCCTCCTCGCCAGGGGACAACCGCCGCTGCTGCCGCCGGGGAAATGGAGACCGTGGGCGCCCGCCTGAGCCGGTCCTCCACTCGGTACGGCCCTGTCAGCAGTAGCAGCTCCTTCAGCGGGCCCGTCAGGAAGTGGCATAAGGCGTGGGTCCCCCTCGCCGGCGCCGGCGGCGCGGGCTCCCCCGGAATCGGGCCCATGGGAGTCTCCAGGGGTAACAAGGTCATGCTGTTCAAGTGGACTCCGGTGAACGGCGCCTCCGGAGGGGCGGGCGACGGCAAGGAGGCGGCCGCGGCGGCCACCAGGCGGCGCTACGTTCCGGTGAGGCTTCTTAGTTGCTTCGAAGGTTGAGTTCTTTGGGTTGCTTGTTTGCCTTTTTCGCGCTCCAGTGGGTTCGATTTGCTGCAGAGGTCGGGCGGCCGTTCTTGGCTTCCTCGGGGTTTCAATTTTAGGCACACAGTAGGAGGGGATATGATAATGTGGGCTCTTCTTGGATGAGCTTAATGCTTAACCTGAGCAAGTAGGGTTTGGAAGGTGGTAAATGTAAGGATTTGGCCGTGAACTTCAACTTGGGTTGTGCTAGGGTTTTAGGGTATATTCATTGTCTTATGTGCTAGATTGAGTTGATGATAGTAGGATATGCAATGTCATGGTTTTTTTAATCGTGGTGATGGACATGATAATGCACAAAATTAGTACAACTCGTTCAAGATGGGTATGGATTGTGGAGATTTGGAGTGATTGCGGACGCATCTGCCTCATGGCTCGAGCTTTGGCCCTCTAGTTAGAAATTTTGAGGATTCATGGCATTCCTCAATTCAACCATTGCTCTGATGGCTAATCTGAATATTTGTATTCCATCATCTTAGGTTTTGGGTCACTGGCTGGCTATCTTCTTGCTGCTATTCTTGTTTGTTATCTGTAAGAAGATTTTTTTTCCCTGTGCATTGTCCCATATGATTTTAACATTTATGTGTACAGATGATAGATAGCCTTCTTTTTCCCCCTTGTTTGGTCGCCAGTGATGTTAAGATTCAGGTTGCTCTAGATTAGAGCTTGTGATTGCATTCAAATTACTGCAGAAGTATGTGTGCACTGAAAAGAGCATGTCATCAATGGGTATCTAGTATAAGATGAAAATGAAACTTTAAAGTGCAGGATAAGAATAAGGCTAACGATGGACATCCACCATCTAATGCAAAGCTAATATTAGTGCTGTCCCCGTCTAATGTGCAGATCGCTGGCCTGAATTTTTGTTCCCTTCTTTGATGTAGTTGTTCAATTTAGTCAGAAAAGGACAACATCCAGCGTCAAACATGAATAATCACAGAAAATCATGTTCTCTACGTATGTTCAATTTATTGTATTCATCAGTTGCCCTGGCTTGTCAGATCTGGCCTTAATCGAATGTTTGCTACATTTATAAAAAAAATTTGGTTGATGAAGATCTCCAATCATTTTCCATGCTGAAAGCTCCTAGCAATACCCTACTGTTTGGGTTTATCTTAGATCTACTGTGGTATCCTCTTTCCCTTGTGTCGAATTAATCGGGAAAGGATCCCATTGATCATTTCCAATTTTCCATCAAAAATTCAAAATATGCTTTAGTTTTTTTTTTGCTCACAGAACATCAGTTTTAGTTTTCCTTGTTTTGTAAGTTCTTTTTTGTATTAGAGCCTGCCACTTTTACCTTGTTTTATCAAGTATTGTTCTTTCTTTTCAATACAACATTTTCTCCGGAGTGATAGAAGTAAAACTCATATATGCCTCTGTATCCTCTTTCAGGCCTCGGGCGTGGCACAAAATTCCACCAAAAAAAGTGGCAGCACCGAGCTTAATTTGAACCTTGGCTTGGAAGACCCTGATGATGACACTGATGCTGACTTGAGCACAGACGAGCAACGCGAAACAGGCAGTAACCCACGTTCAGAGAGCTGTCTGAAGAGAAAAGCCTTTTAACCGTCTACTGCAAGGACAAGTGTAATCTTATAAGCGTGTATTCCCTAGCATGTAGCTTGTATTAGCCATTCACACCATGTGTTTTTCAGTCTAGAACAATGCATTAATCTTGGCCTGTGTTGATTAGGAGGTTATCACATGTTATTCTTGTACAAATTGTCATGAACCTATGATTTGTACCTGACAATGTAGTGACGTGTTAGGGTTCGGAACCTCATTCGGAGGTAAGAAACAGAGTATGTGGCCAAGAGCAGCAGAACACTAGGGACCGAAGACAACTGATGGTTCTAACATATCGAAGCCAAGTGGTAAAATGTTCCTTTGCTGCTAGTAATCGGCTGTATGACCTGCTGCTTTGCCCCTCTTGATGGATCGTATTTGGCTTTTCCAAGTTCCCTTTTGTCAGTTACTGCATTTTTGCATCACTGGGTTTTACACTATGGTTAAATGCTGAAAGTTGTCCTGCTCGACCATGCCATCCAGACATATTAGGGCACCTGTATTTAGCATCCTAAGTTTGTATTTAACAGCTGATATCATGTAGAAATACAACCAACCAACTCTTACACATGCAATTTACTTGAATGCATCTGTGCTCATGAATTGTGCCAGGGTGACCGCCAGGAATTTCTTCCTACAAAAGAGATTTCCATCCAGCCAGTCTTGATTGTCCCACTAGCATAGTGTCGACGATTGTGAGAAGTTTCTTGTGTTGATGTCTGAAACTCTTAATAAATATGACAAATAAAAAAACAACCATCTCTTCTGCTTCTGGTTGACTAAACAACTAATGTAATCTCTGCTCAGGCTGTTTTGCCTCCTCAGTGGGACCTCCCTCTGTAACAACGACTTCCGCAGGACGGAGGACACGGTCATATAACATGTAGCCCACCTGAAATCACAAATTTGTTATGAACACTACGAACCCCCCACCCCCCACAAACAAAAAAAAAGACTAAATAAATAGAACCATGCCTGTGTTAATGAAAAGCAACATTCTACTGGCTGTAACAGAGGTTTCACAATTCAATTCAGACATTGCAAGACAGCCAATCTCAAACCATGTAGGGGTTAGGGTATGCAAATAGGATTGTAATATGCGACAGGCATTTCAATCATAGAGTGGCTTTTCAAAACTTCTTGATTACAGTTTAAGAATGATGCATAATTTCAGACTGCATGCAAAATGCTAATCTTGTAGTAGCAAATCACTCACATTCCTTTCTCATGATATGGTCTCTGGGGGGTAGAAATAAATGAGATGTATGAAAATAGTCATTACTGTCACTACCGGAGTATAACTAACTGCTTTCCTCTTTTTCAGCAAAACTAGAAGCTTGTGCGGGATCCCCAATGGGACAAAGCTAAAAGCCCCATATGTAATTATTTGAACTTTGCCTGACGTTAGTCTAGCTCTGCACAAATGGAGTTACTGTCCAAAAGGTTGACCAAAATTACTAGATTTCCTCTACCTGCTGTGCAGAAAACCACAAGAGTGAGAAGAGTTCAACTGATATTTCCCTATTTCAAACTTTAAACTGAACTAGCTTTCTAATTTAAAAAAGTCTAAAAGGGAAGAATTAGCTCCGCCTGTGTAGTTTTGTACACAACCTATCCCAAGCTATGAAAAAGGAAGAGGGTTGTGATATGCTTGGCAAGACAACGTAAAATATATATATATATATATAGCCTCCTTTTCATGGAATGAAACTCAAGATTAAGAGAGAAGTTAAAGGGCAAGTTCTATAGGATAGTGATCAGACCTGCAATGTTGTATGAAATAGAATGTTAGGCAACAAAAATACAATATTTATAAAAGATAAGCGTAGCAGAGATGCGGATGCCACGGTAGATCTGTGATCATACAAGGCGAGATCGAATATGCAATTATGATATACATGATAGGGTTAGGTAGCACCAATTGAAGAAAAGCTTGTCCAACATCGTTGACATCTCCAACGGAGGCTCCCATTCCACGGTAGATCTGTGATCATACAAGGCGAGATCGAATCCGCAATGATAATATACATGATAGGGTTAAGGTAGCATCAATTGAAGAAAAGCTTGCCCAACATCGTTTGAGATAGTTTGGACATCTCCAACGGAGGCCCCCTGAGGCATTGGTGCATAGTGAAATTTTAAGCCGTATCAAAAACATAAAAAGAAGCAGAGTTCGACCGAAACTAATATGGGAAGAAGTAGTTAAAAGAGAAGGATTGGAATGTATCCAAAAAGTTCGTGTTGGATAATAGTGCATGAAAGTTAGTGATTCAAATACTGGAACCATGACCTAAGATCGAAGGTTTAAGAGTCCTTTGGCTTTGAATATGTTTCATTCCTAGCCTACCCTAACTTGTTTGGGGCAAAACGCTTATTTGTTGTGGTTGTTGTTGCTAAACGGGAAGAACCGAGAATTTTAAGCAAGCCCCTTGCACAAAAGAGGGAGACACACTATATCTCTAGCTTATCTGTAATTGCTAGTTGATTCACAGATCGACCAAACAATACCAAAGTTAAAACTCACTACTGACGGCTAAATTATTGCAAGAGTGACGTTCACATTACCAAAGGAAAATCAGGCTGACCCAAAAAAATGTTTTGAATACTGAAACGACTGCAGTGGAAAATCACGTCTTACTTCAGCTATAGGCATGCTAGCATCCGAAAACAAAAGGACACCATACGCCATCAATGTTCTAAGATATAATGATACAGGTGAGATAACAGTGAAGGGAAGCTGATATCCACACATAGCTATGCACCAGTAACTACTATATCTGTCACAGCCAGGGATAAAAAAACGGATTTTGAAATTTATGGAGCTAGGCCAGTAGCCAGTAACTGGGCGGTTTGCAGTCTGTTCCGGTTTGTTGTTCTTTTCTTCTTTTATATTTTCTTCTCGAAGTATTGTGTTTGTATGATTTTTTTTTATAAGCAATAACATCAAATTTTCTTAAAATGAGAACAAAATCACCTCCGAAATCTACTGGTCCAAGCCAGTTCGACCAGAACGGCAGTACAAACGTAAAATTTCTAAGACCATAAGTCCATAAAGCAAACTTAACATATGAATCCATAAAACAAACTAAAAATATATGAATCAATTAATAGCGGATGAATACAGCCATAGATCAAGATCAACAACTCTAAACCCCAACATGCTTAGTTTTCCTAGAATATGCTGAAATATATATATCAGAATTTTAATGATGCTGTACCTTTACAACAGAAGCAACAGTTCCTGATGGTTTTGAAGGATCAGGTATTTGAAAAATTGCATAATGTCTATTAGGATCGAATTTCTCATTCAAAGGATCAAACATTTCGACTCCGAACTTCTTAAAAACCTGTTCAAATTTGAAGCAAAATTTCACATTAGGCAATAATTTCACTCAGAAAGTTGTGTGCAAAGTGAAAAGAAATGGTGATGACAAGGAGGAAACCTTTTCCAGATAAAGAAAAGCTATAATACACAGGTATCATAATCATGACATTGATGGATAACTTGTGGAACAAAGTACCTCTCCAAGTTGCTTATCGGTCATGTCTACACCTTCCAGTAGGGTTTTTAGTAGTGGCACAGCTCCAGCCGAATCTTCGGATGTATCTATTTTTGAGAAGCTTTCCTTGACAACAGATGATGCTCTAGCCAAATTGTCAGCAACATCTAACAGACTCTTAGCGAAGTTCTGCATGCACAATTAAGATGCTATAAGAAAGAGCTAATTCAAAACAGCTAATGGGAATGCATAGAAACATCATCTACGTAATTAAAATTTCAAACCGAAGTAAAAAGATAATGCCAACAGACCTGTACTGCACATTTTTTGGAGTTCTCAGATTCACACTTTGTCCAAGCAATGACATTTTCCATTTCTGCATAGCTGCGCAAAATCTTATCCTTCATATCTTTTATTTCTTCATCTCTCGAATTCAACAATCCATCCTTCTCAAAAACTAGTTTCACCAGATCCTCCTTTGTCAGATCAAGGTCTTCTTTACCTGAATCACAAAATGCAGTTCATTCAATGCCCCACCTCCCGGTACTAGTCTGGGACTTGAAGTCTTTCAAACCTGATTCTGGTGTTTTCTCACTTCCAGGCGAACTACTGTCTTCATTTGAAGCTTCACCATTTGATCCATGTGTGGTACTTTCCTGGTCTTTGGGTTGGTTTACCTCCTTATCGTTTTGTTGAGGGGAAGAAGATGAAACCCAAACCTTTGAAAGATGGTGGTTGAATATCTCAAGGGCTGATTCAATATATATGGGACCTGCTTGTTGGAAAAGTAAACAAAGTCCTATAAGAGCAGAATCAATTAAAAGAGAAAGGAAAGGTTTACCAGAAACAGCTTAAAGAGAAGACTAGACTACCACTGTAATTCTGGTCTTACCTGAACAGCCCTTTAGCGAAGTATATAATCAATGGATTACATTAATAGGCAGAACAGTACATGTCGTCCCAATAAGTAGTTCTTACAGAGAAACACATCAGATTACTACGGGCACCAGTATGAGGACATGATACACACTGATTTTATGGAAGATTTCTGGGTAAGCAAACATGTTCTCAGCATTTTCCCTTCTACCATTATCGTATATCAAAAAATCTTTCACTCCATACACGAACCCAACTAATATCAGATCTTAAATTGACTGCCATATGCAAAATACAATTAATCCCAAGAACACACCACAGAAAAATCCTACTTTGCCCATAATTTACTGCACATGACTGATAAACAATGATTAACTCAAGATCCCAATGATTCCTACACATAAGAGCATGTACAATAGTAAAGACGATTGTTGTCTATATAATCCTCTATATTATCTAAAGATAAAACTAAAGACAACTTTTACAAGAGATGATATCTTAAAGTGGTACTTGTAAGATCCTAGAATCTTTTAACTATAGCATAAAAAAGTTTTTATTATAGACACTACCTCATACAATGATGATTTATGTTGTTTGGGCTATATTATCTCTCCTCCATCTCTCTTCTATATGAGTAAAATCTTTCATGGCAAGGCATATAGGCGGCTGAGATGGTACCATTGTACACGTCCTAATGCATCCCTCGAAGCCTACTCCGCGTGAAATTTCGGCAAATAAAAAACCCCACCTCTATTAGGAGTAAAAATCAACCCTCACGAATAAACAGCACCGACGGAGGAATTCTCCACAACTACATCAGGAAACAACCCCGCAAGGTCGAGATTTGATGCCACCTCACATCCTAAAACCTTCCAAATCATAAAGAACCTAAAAAAGGAGATGAGATTTTGATGCACACCAAAATGCCAAAACAACATTTAAGTTTACACTCAGAAAGAAACCGTCTGTAAAGCTCACCCTGGCCGGAGAGCAGGAAACGGCGAGCCACGGCTCCGGGGCCGCCACCGCCACACCGAAGAGCGCCGCCTCGCAGCGGTCCCCGCCACCGCGGCCATGCATTGCCTCGATACTCGCGCGATAAGGCGCGAGGCCACCAACTCTATGCTGCGGCGTTGCAATCGAAGAATTTGCCGAGGAAGCAGGAGAAGAGGGATCGAAGCGTCTGGAAGAAGAAGGGAGCTGCACCTTGCCCGAGGGGAGGAGCGGGTGGGGAAAGAGGAGGATATCCTGGAAAATGACCGTTATGCCTATGGCTACATGGGCAACAAGGTACAGGAGCTGAGGGGTATTTGTGACTTATGTATAGGGATGAAAACGGAACGGAAACGGTCGGTAAATGGTTGTTCCGTTTTCGTTTTCACATCTTTACCGTAACGAAGCGGAATCGAAACCCGGAAGCGGATCAAAACGAATAATGATCGAAGCGGATGCGGGCTGAACGGAGCGGATCATTTAAACAAAAGTGGAAAATTCCACAGAGCGTAATACATGATCACAATATATATGACCACAAAAACAATGTAACTCATTCCATCACAAAGGTGGATACAAGAACAATGTCATGTTTACTGGGTATCACTAGAAAGTTTTTCTTAGGTTTGTCGGTTGAAGGCTCGCTATTTGTCCCCGGATCAAACCATCATATCCTTTCCCATATCATTATCATCAACATCCTCTTGCTCCTTCAACTATAAAAATGTAATGCCCTAACATTTGCATATTATTGTTCAATGTTCATTTATGATTTTCTGAGATTTATCCTGGATTTTCTGGAGTTTATAAATGCCATTTTACTATTTTTTAGATTTATATAATTAATTTATTCATAAAAAATGAAGCCAAAAATATGCTAGAAATAATTTTCCTAGGTTCAAAATGTTCCAAAGTATTTTTGAGATTTTTTTTGGAATTTTTGAACTCTATTTGGTCTTTTCTATAAAGCCATTTGTATTTAAAATTATTTTAATTCGAAAATAAATGTAAATTCTCCCTTCTCTTTTTTGGGCCAAACGGGCCAAGTTTCCGACGGAATTTCCGGTTTTGCTTATACGGAATTTCCGATTCCGATTCCGTTTCCGACGGAAATGGCTCTCCCGTTTTCGGAAATCTCCCGTTTTCGTTTCCGTTTCCGACAAAAAATTTCCGTTTCCGTACCGACATTTTCCGTTTCCGTTTCCAAAAAAAGGCTTCCGTTTCCGTTTTTCTCCGGAACGGTCGGAAATTCCGTTTCCGTTTTCACCCCTACTTATGTATGGAGGTTTATGTGTTCTACTTGTCAAGCAAGAAGGGTTTAAGGCTTTAAGGTTATTCTCTAAATCTGGATCTCTATATTTTTATATATAGAATTCTCTAAAAAGATTTATTTCCTATATCTCTTCCCTCTCCAATAGCATTCCCCAAATTCTACTCTTTATTTTCTCACTCCTATATTATAATGATATTTCATAACCGTCATATGAGCCACGTTTATTTTTTATCGGAAAAATTTTGACCGACTATTTTTAATTGCAGGAATTTAAAATTTGAAATTTATTCTAACGGTCAGCGTAACAGCTATATTGTAACGACTATATTTTTAGACTATATATACATAGCCATTTGCACTTCCAAACCTTGCTCATTTCTAAATGTTCACTATCTAGCATATCTCAATAAGTCATCAAAACTTAGTTTAACATTTTCTCTCAGAAGACTCATCGTCGGATGACGACGATGAATCTCTTCTTACAGTAGCATACCTAGCAAAGGAGCAAGATGAGTGTGTGAATGCTCGACACTATGGGGGTTCTATTTTTGGCCATCAATACATACATCGCAATAGAGAGAAGGGCATGCTAGGTTATACCGAGACTATTTTGCTGATCCTCCGGTCTACGGCCCAACCTTCTTTCGCCGCAGATTTACAATGAGAAATATTTTATTTCTTTGTATTTTTTGTTGATAATCTTGTCTATGGCTCATTCTTCTTTTCGGCGCAGGTTTAGAACGAGTCTATCGAGGATCGGTCATCCTGACACGTGTCTAGGCCCCCCCGGGCTTTCGGCCGTCCTCCCCCGAGCTCAGAGGACTGTTCCCGAGCTCGGGCGAGGGTGGTCCCAAGCTCAGAAGACTATTCCCGAGCTCGGGCAAGAGCTTCCCCAAACTGCTGCAAAACCTCGACGACCTCATCGACCTCGGCACCCCCAGTCCAGACTTCAATGTAATAGATCTCCTCTCTTATGTATGGATGACCTCTATCCCCTGCGTGGGAACTAGGGTCAACCACTCTTGTCAGTCCCCCTGCGTGGGGACTAGAGGCTATCTGCCCCCTGTCAGAATCCTCTGCGTGGGAACTAGGGTCAACCACTCCCCCAACAGCTCCCGTCAGTCCCCCTGCGTGGGAACTAGGGTTAACTGCTCCTGTCAACTCACGAACGGCCACCTGACGTCAGCCTCAAGATCAGCGTCGGGAGCCTATAAAGCGCATCGACCGCCCCGGTCGGAAAGACACCCAGTATCCAAAGAACCGCAACGGCAACAAGATCGCACAAGGCAACACTTACATACTCCACCGTTCACCGCGCCACCCTCGGCAGCAGGCTCCCCCTGTAGTTCTCTCCCGAGGAGCTTTTAAACATCTTTCGCCTACGGGCAAGATTGGAGTAGAGCTGTTACCCGACCTAGGGGGCTCGAACCAGTATAAACTTTGTGTCCCCTGTTTGCTCGTCCTTCTTCCCAGTGCTGCACGTCTCCTAACCCCTCTTCCCGGACGAACGCGACTCTGGGCCTCGCCCCTTCGTGCGATCCTTCCCCCCTTCTTTTGCGGTCGACGGTCCCGATCGTCGACAGCTGGCGCCCACCGTGGGGCCCGAAGTTTCGTTCGTCCAAAGTTCATTGCCTAACCAGCGTCAGCACCTCCATGCTCTCGCCCTCATTGCAGCCTCACGAACGCTGGGTCTTTATGGCCGACAGCCGCGAGGCGACTCCTCGGGCAGATGTTGGTGGCCCGGAGACTCCACGGGAGGCGCATCGACTCGCCCAGGTCGCCATCAACCAAGCCATCACCGCCATTCGGCGAGAAGAGCGTGGTATGGCCTGCCCTCCGTCCGGACAGCTCAGTCCTTCCCATCTGGACGAGCCTGCCCTAGAGCGCTTGCGGGCCATCGCCCGGGTCATGGCTGACCCTGCGCGGACCGGCTCGGCCCTCTTTCGATGGTCCCTAGCCGAAGAGCTCAACAGGGCAACCGACGACGTTGCACCTCCATGGCAAAAGGGACCCCTGGGCTCCGAATCTCGCCCCTTGGCGAGCAGTAGCGCCCTACCGCACAATCACCAGCCGTTCTGCCAGTGGAGTAACAGTGATGTTCGCTCCAGCAGCGATGCTTCCGGAGGACTTTCCCCGGACATTCCGCCCAGGCGCCAAAAGGTCCGTGGCCACCCGCGCCACCGCCCTAACGACACTCCTGCCGACCGTCGTGGCCAGTGTGGGGTGCGCCACCGGCTCGAGTTTCCCCTGTCGGCAGACGACGACTCGACGCCCGGCGGCGGCGGCGCCTCCCAAGATACATCTGCCGGCCGGCGTGCTCGAGCGACCTCGTCGAGTGCGCGGCGGCGGCCAGTTCAAGCGGCAATAATGGAGCGGTTCGACGGGACCAAGAACCCCGCGGAATTTCTCTCCATATACTCCACCGCCGGAGGCCGCGATGGCCAACTATCTTCCCACCGTTTTGGATGGGCCGCCCGCACCTGGCTCTTCAACCAGGCGCCCGGCGCCTTCCGGTCATGGCGCCAGTTGCGGAGTGCCCTCCACTCCAACTTCCGGAGCCGCTCTGGCGGCACGGGCGAAAGGACTCGACCGTGTTATCGAGGAAAGGTGAGCCCTACGAGTTGCGTGCGCCGTTTACCGTGCGGAACTCGATCTCTAACGTCACTGATGAGACCGTCATCAAGGCCTTCAAGTTCGATGTCCGCAACAGACGCCTCGTGGAGGACCTTGAGATCGCTACAAAGCTCACCGTCAACAAACTATTTCGCATGGCGGAACGATATGCAGACACGGACGATGCCGTCCACTGGAAGCACGACTACGACCGAGGCAAGCTCGACCTCGCCTTCGGCGAGGCGGGGCCGTCCGGTGCTAAGGAAGGAGGTCCGGCCCCGCGCGACAGGAAGCGGGGGAAAGACCGCGGCGCTGGAGGCGGCTAGCTTCGCGTGGTCGCCGCAATCGACAACGGGCACGAAGGGACGGAAGCACGCCAGCCCGACCGCTGAGGGCCTCGGCCTCAACAGAACCGCCCTCGGCCTCAGCAAGCGCCGCGCCGGTCCCAGCAGGGGCAGGGTCGGGTCGGGCCCTCTCAGGCAGACACCCGACCCTAGGGCAACGAGGAACAGCCTGGCTTTGACGCCAACAAATTCTGCCTGTTCCACAAGATCCACGGCCACGATCTGCGAGGTTGCGTAGCGTGGTACGCAAGCCGGACGCCTTTTATAGGGGATGGAGAAATGCCCACGCTCCCAAAGGCGACGAGCGGCCGGTGGTCGGCGCGGCCAGCCCACGGGCCTCGACACGGAGTTCGATGGGGCGACCGCCGTGTGGACATGATCTTCGGTGGCTCTACAGCATACCGGTCCCGACGCGAGCTGAAGGACACCACGTGCACCGTGTACCAAGCCACCGCCGGGAAGCCGACCGACCAACCCTGCAGGTGGGATGGCGTTCCCATCACCTTCTCTCAGGATGATGCTCCCCCGGGGATGTCCCGAGACTTCAAGAGCGCCCTGGTCGTCGCCCCGACCATAAGCAACACCGTCGTTGGCCGAGTCATGATTGACGGGGGTAGTTCCCTCAACCTGCTCTTGGCAAGCGCATTGGACCAGATGCAGATACCCCGATTGAAAATCAAGAACATAGCGGTCCCCTTCTTCGGCATCGTACCAGGGAGCTCGACCACCCCGCTCGGGCAAGTGGTTCTCCCTGTCACTTTCGGCGACTCGGTGAACTTCCGCACCGAGCTGATCACCTTTGAGGTCATGGACGGTGATCTCCCCTACAACGCCATCCTCGGGAGGCCGACCCTGATCAAGTTCATGGCCGCAAGTCATTACGGGCACCGGTGCATGAAGCTCCCGGGGCCCGGTGGCGTCGTAACGGTCCGCGGTGACCTCAAGGCGGTGCGATCGCGAGAAAAGGCCTGGCGCTGGCCAAAGATGTTGCCCAACCGGTCCTGAGACGGCCCCGAAGAACGCCCGCCAGAAAGCGGCCATCCAACCAGGTGGCCCAACCAAAGCCGTGCAGCTCGAAGAGGGGAGCTTGGGCAAATGCGTTTGCGTTTCCACCCAGCTCGGCCTGAAATAGGAAGACGAGCACGTCACCTTCCTCCGAATTAATAAAGGTATTTTTGCATGGGAACCGGCGAACATACCAGGGGTCCCACGGGAGGTGATCGAGCACAAACTACAAACAAAGCCTGGTTGCAGGCCCGTACGCTAGAAGCTGCGGCGCTTCTCCCCCGAAAAAGCGGCGATAATCAGGGAGCACCTTGACAAGCTCCTCAAGGCCGGCTTCATTCGCAAGGTCAACTACTCCGAATGGCTGGCCAACCCTGTAATTGTACAAAAGAAAGGCGGGAAATGGCGAATGTGCGTCGATCACACGGGCTTAAACGCTGCGTGCCCCAAAGATAACTTCCCCCTTCCACGCATAGATCAGATTGTGGATTCCACCGCCAACGCTGAAATGTTGAGTTTTCTCGACGCCTACTCCGGCTACCACCAGATCAAGCTCACCGTGGGAGACGAGGACAAGACCACCTTCATCACGCCGTTCAGAACTTTCTACTACACGACCATGTCGTTTGGTCTCCGCAATGCGGGCGCGACGTTCCAGCGGCTGATGGTCAAGACCTTCGACCCGCAGATCGGCCAGAACCTCGAAGTCTACATCGACGACATCATCGTTAAAAGTTCCTCTGAAGCCAACCATGTCAACGATCTGGCCGAGACCTTCGCCAATCTGAACAAGTTCGGCATCAAGCTCAACCCCGAGAAGTGTGTCTTCGGCACGACCTCCGGAAAGGTGCTCGGCTACATGATCGGGGGTTCGAGCGTGGGCCCAAACCTGGAAAAGATCGAGGCAATCGAGTAGATGGCCGCCCCGACCAAGGTAAAATAGGTCCAGAGCCTCACCGATCGCATCATCGCCCTCAGCCGCTTCGTCTCCCAGCTCGGCGAGCGAGGGCTACCCTTCTTCAAGATCCTGCACAGGCACGGAGGCTTCGAGTGGACCCCCGAAGCTCAGCGATCTTTCGACGAGCTCAAGGCATACCTCTCGCGTCCTCCTCTGTTGACAACTTCGCAGCAAGGTGAGGTGCTGTTGCTCTACCTCGCGGCCACGACCCAGCCGTCGGTAGCGGTCCCGTAGCCGAGAGCGGCGACAAGACCCAATCTACTACATCAGCGAAGTGCTCCGCGGGCCGAAAGAGCGCTACCCCTTAGTCTAGAAGCTCCTCTACGCCCTCTTCATGGCCTCGTGGAAGCTTCGGCACTACTTCCAAGCACACGCGATGGTTATCCCGAGCGGGCTCCCACTCGGGGAGATTCTTAAGAACCCAGAGGCCGGAGGCCGTGTGCCAAGTGGGCCATGGAGCTGGCCGAGTTCGACCTCCGCTTCATGGCCCGCTCCACCATCAAATCGCAGGCACTGGCTGACTTCGTGGTCGAGCAGACGACGGAACCTGCCCCCGAGCCCGAGGTCGAAGTCGAAGACCCTTGGACCATGTTCTTTGACGGGTTAAGGTCGTTTGAACGCTCGGAGGCTGGCGTTCTCATCATCACTCCTCAGGGTGACCACCTGAGGTATGTGGTCCGCTTCAGCTTCCCCGCTACCAACAACGCGGCGGAATACGAGGCCCCCTTGGCTGGCCTACGAGCTTGCAAGTCCCTAGGCATCCGCCACTTAATTGTCAAAGGGGACTCCCAGCTAGTCATCAATCAGTACAACAAAGACTACCAGTGCTCGGACCCGCTGATGGCCAAGTACCTCGCCGAGGTGCGCAAGATGGAAAGATGGTTCCAAAACCTGAAGATCCAGCACGTACCAAGGAAGGACAATTCCACCGCCGACCTCCTGTCCAGGCTCGGATCGTCCGGCGATGAGCTCCCGCCGGACGTTATCCTCGAGACCTTGGCCGCGCTGTCTGTCGTCGACCAGGAAGACCCGGTGGCCCTCCTCGAAAGTTTTCCCTCGTGGATGGACCCAATCGTCAAGTTCCTCGACCAAGGGGAGCTCCCCGCCGCTCCGACCGAGAGGAGCAGGCTCCAGCGCCGTGCGAGCTCGTACAGGCTCATCGACAGGCAGCTTTACCGTCGAGGAGCCCTGGGCGTTCTATCAAAGTGCATCACTCCTGAGGAGGGTAAGTACCTACTCAATGACATACATTCCGGCCTATGCGGCGCTCACTCTTCTTTCAGGACCATGGTCGGGAAGGCGTTCGGATCGGCTTTTACTGGCCGACGGCGCTCGAAGATGCTCAGGGCATCGTCCGCGCTTGCCAGGCCTGCCAATTTCACGCTCGGAAGGCCCGGCAACCGACCTACGCCCTGCAGACCATCCCCCTCGCCTGGCCATTCTCGACGTGGGGCCTCGACATCCTCGGTCCTTTCCCAAGGTCGGTCGAGGGGAAGAAGTTCCTGTTTGTCGCCATCGACACCTTTTCGAAGTGGATCGAGGCGGAGCCGGTCTTCGCTATCACAGCCAAGGCCGCGGTAAGGTTCTTTCGTTCCTTCGTGGTCACGAGGTATGGGGTCCCTTGCAGGATCATCACGACAATGGGGCGCATTCACCAAATGAGCTGTTCCAAGAGTTTTGCGCGGACATGGGGACCAAAATCTGCTATGCCTCGGTGGGCCACCCTCAGAGCAACGGAGTGGCCGAGCGTGCCAACGGACAGCTCGTCCAAGGCATCAAGAAGCGAGTTTTCGCTGAGCTCAGTCAGCGCGGTCGGGCCTGAGCGGAGGAGCTTCCCACCGTCCTTTGGTCCGTCCGCACCTCGTCGAGCCGGGCAACGAGGGCGAGCCCTTTCTAGCTCGTCCTCAGGGCCGAGGCTGTCCTGCCACCCGAGGTCGCGCTCGGCTCCGTCAGGGCAAGCTCGATTGACCAGGTCGACCTCGAGCAAGAGCGATCCCTCGACCTCGCCCTGGCGGAGGAAGTAAGGTGCCGCGCACTGCTGCGCTCGGCGCGATACCTGCAAGATCTCCGCAGGCATGCCGCCCGAGCTATTCGACCCAGGGGCTTCCACGTTGGGGACCTGGTCCTGAGACGAATCCAGGACCGTTCCAACACCAACAAGCTGTCCCCGCTATGGGAAGGCCCCTATAGAGTCGACTCAACAAGTCGCGCGGGAGCTTACCGCTTAGCGGCCCCCGATGGCAGGGAGCTCACGAACTCGTGGAATGTAGACCAGCTCTGGAGGTTTTATGTCTAATGCTCCTCCTTCGTCTGTTTTGAGATAGAATGATTCCCCTTGCCATTATGCTTGTCTCTTGTATCTCGAGTAAACGCGGCCCGGGCCGTGACCCGGACACTTCTCTCCAGAGGTCGAACACGCAGTAAGACGATCCTCATCGCAGTAAGCCAGCTACCCCCTCCCCCCCCCCCGTCGCAGGGTCTGTCCCATCGGTCACGCCCGCGCGCTCGCCAAACTCGAGATACTCGAATTTCGGCCCTCGGGCCCCCTACTCAAGCCGTCGTGATAGTCCCGTGGTTCGCCTCCGGGAGTCGGATGCGCGGTAAACCAATTCTCATCGCAGTAAACCGACTGTTCCTCTTGTCACAGGGCACGGACCTGGGACCATCACTGGTAAGGGTTCCGAGCTAAGGGGCTCGGCCTAGTTTTTCCTCACAATAAACTATGCTGCTTTGTCATCTCTTATTTCTTTTTATGCTATCTCACATCTTGAGTAAGCATGTCCAAAGGTCGTCATGCGAGGATCAGCACCAGGGGGTCAGGCGCACAGCGAGCCGACCTCCCCCCTGTCACCTTCTTGACTCCAAGACGCAGGAGGTCCCGGCCTAATAGCTCACCTCCGAGGGTCGATTGCGCGGAGCGCCTGGATCTCTTAAACCTTATATCGTCGCACTCTGGTTCGGCCCAGGTATGCGCCCGTGATAAAAATCTCCTTTGCTTCCGACGCTAACTTCCTTCGGCCTTCGGGAGGGCGTGACATCTGGTCACGATCCCAAGTTGCAGGTTCTTCTGTGGAAGGTCACGCTATCTTGAAGACCTCGGGCCCGAGGCTCCGTTGGCTTTCTTTCGGCCGAAAGTCCTCTTTTTTATCATAGAACGCCCCGAGTGACGCGACCCCGCGGTGTGGCCATAAGGGCAACCATAAGGTCACGCGGCGAGCTCGGCCTCGAGGCGTCCATGCGTGTTCTGTTTTGCAGCGCCCAGGGTCGCGTTCTCTAGGTTCGCCTCGGGGATGACCACCCGAGCCTGGGCATTCCCAGGATCGGAGGCCACAATAAGGCGATCGTTATCGGGATAAGCTGGCCATTCCCCTGTGCTACCAACCATTGAACATTCTCAAAGGGCGCCCCGAGCCCGATGACATTTCTCGGGCTCGGAGGTCACAGTTTTAAATTCACCACCGGGGATGACTCGGTCCCGATAAGCCGGCCTGCGCACTAAGCCGACCTTTCCCCTGGGGCCAAGTGGCCAGGTTTGAATTTCTAAACCACCCTCTGAGGGAGCCCTACCGAGCTTGAAGCATTTCAGAGCTCGCCGGGCTGGACCCGAGGCCCAAACCTGGTCCGAAGCCTGAGTAACCTCACCGGCCAGTCCGAGTCATGCCCGAGCCTGAGTACTTCCAGGCGAGGCCTCGGTTAAATTGAGGCAGCATTCTCTAGGTCCGCCTCAGGGATGTCCGTACCCCGAGCTTGACACATTCCCAGGCTCGGAGGCCACAGTAAAACGATCCTTATCGGAGTAAGCCGGCTATTCCCCTGTGCGGCCGACCATTGAACGTCCTCAAGGGGCACCCCGAGCCTGATGAAATTCCCGGGCTCGGAGGTCGCGATCTCTAAAATCACTGCTGGGGACGATCTCGGTCGCCATAAGCCGCTCTGCCGCAATAAGCCGACTAATTCCCCCGTGACCAGGTTTTCAAGCCGACCAATCCGAGTCGTGCCCGAGCTCGAGTACTTCTGGGCGAGGCCTCGGTCAATATAACCTCAATATGTTCCCGAGGGCAACCGGCTCGACCTAAGAGGCACAGGTAAGGCCTGCCTTCCTTTTCCATTTGGTATTTGCGCCTCGAGCAACGCAATCCCACGGCGTGACCATAAGGACCGCCTCCGGGAGGTCGATGCTACTGGTGTAAGCCGATTCTCATTGCTTCAGAGCTCCCTCCCATCGTGGGTCCGGACCAGAGGTCACGTGGATTGGAACTCGAGACGTCTATGTGTATATTTTTGCGTGTTCCTTTTTGCAGCGCCAGAGGTCGCGTTCTCTAGGTTCGCCTCCGAGCCGCAGTAAAATGATCCTTATCGGAGTAAGCCGGCTATTCCCCTGTGCGGCCGACCATTGAACGTTCTCAGAGGGCACCCCGAGCCCGATGACATTTCCCGGGCTCGGAGGTCGTAGTTTTAAATTCACCACCGGGGATGACTCGGTCGCGATAAGCCGGCCTGTACACTAAGCCGACCTTCCCTTGGGGCCAAGTGGTCAGGTTCGAATTTCTAAACCGCCCTCTGAGGGAGCACCGCCGAGCTTAAAGCATTTTCGAGCTCACCGGGCTGGACCCGAGGCCCAAACCTGGTCCGAAGCCTGAGTGATCTCAGACCGGCCATTCCGAGTCGTGCCCGAGCCTGGGTGACCCCAGGTGAGGCCTCGGATATATCTGACCTCGAGCATCCTTAGCTCGGTCAATCTCCAGCCCGAGTCGTGCCCCAGCCTGGGTGACCCCAGGCGAGGCCTCGGTTACATCTGACCTCGAGCATCCTTAGCTCAGTCAGTCTCCAGCCCGAGTCGTGCCCGAGCCTGGGTGACCCCAGGCGAGGCCTCGGTTACATCTGACCTCGAGCATCCTTAGGTCGGTCAGTCTCTAGCCCGAGTCGTGCCTGAGCCTGAGTGATTTCAGGCGAGGCCTCGGTCTAACCCGAAGCATCCCTAGCTCGGTCGACCTGATCTAAAGTGGTTCAAGCCAAAGGCAATAGCTCGACCTTGAGGCCCCGCCGAATAATCCTGCTCCATACGTCTCGACGTGACGTTGCTTGGGATATTTTATAAGAACGGGCTAAGCAAGTTATAAAGTCAACGCGGGCAAACAAGCAAGCTAAGTCTTCTAAGGAACACGGCTTTATAAGTTTTGGCAAAAAGATACGTTGTCTTTACAAGGGGTACGAATCTTTCGACCCCCACCTGTTTACTAACTTAATTTCCTAGTCCGCAGACATGTCCCGAGCAAGCTTTTCCTGCTCAAGGTTGGGAACCCTCCTCCGCAGAGCCAGCACCTCGGCCTCCGCTTTGTCGACCCGATCGCAGTCGCTCTGAAGCTGGGCTAGGGCAGCCTTCCCCGCTTGAGTCACCCGGGCCAGCTTCTCCTCGAGCCTGACGACCTTCGCCTCGGACTTGGCGGCCTTCGCGTCCGCCTCGGATGCCCGCGCCTCGGCTTCGGTGGCCCTCGTCCCGACCTCGACCGCCTTCGCCCCGGCCTCGGCGGCCCTCGTCTCCAGCTCGGCCGTCCTCTCCTTGAGCGCGGCCGCCTTTGCCTCAGCTTCGGTTGCCCTGGCCTTGAGCCTGGCCACCTCAGCCTCAAGTTCGGCGGAGGCCATCCCCGGAGCAGCAGAAAACTCTTCGAGCCGCTCCTGGAGAACTGTCGCCTCCTCGCGTGCAGTCTCCGCCGCCACGCGCGCGATGGGCAAATCCGCCAGCAGCACCCGGAGCCCCTGAGCCTCTTTCTGCGCGGCTTTCGCCCTCGAGTTGGCGTCAGAGAGCTCGAACTCGAGGCGCCGAACCATCACCATCGCGCTTGAGCGGTTCTCATCAAGAGCCTTCTGCGCCTTCTGTTAGACTCGGGCGAGGGTATCCTCTGCCTTCTTCTGCTCCTCCTCGACGGCCCTGGAGAGCGTCACGGTGTGGAGATCCCTCACGACGTTCAGCTCCCACTCGACCTCTTGGGCCCTGCGCTCCCGCTCGACCTCAACGGCCCGCGCGAGCTCAAGGGCTTGAGCCTCCCTCAGGCCACGACCTCCTCACGCCCGTGCACCGCAGCGACTTTGAGTTCGGCAGCGTCCCTCTGGTTGGCTTCGATTACGCCCCGCAGGGCTCGAAGCCGAGCACGTGCCGCGCCGCGACCCGCACTTCGGAGATTAGCCGCAGGCCCGGCGAGGATGAAGGAAAGGTCACCACAGCTCCGAGAAAAGAAAAAAGATAAGAAAGAGGGGAAGATCCGAGACTAATACACTTACCGCCGCTAGCCGGTCCTCCAACGCCTACAGATCGATGGCGCCATCAGGACCCCGAGGCAGGTCGCCTGCAGCGGCTCCCTCGGCGGTCCCCGTCGCCGCGGAAGCACTAGCGCCCCCAAGGTTCCGGCGCGACCCGCCTGAGCCGGGATGATGGCGATCGAACCCCAAGGGAGGGCGGCCAGCTCGAGGGCTCCTTGGTTGCCCTCGTCGACCGCAGCAGATACCCCGAGGCTGGCGCCCAGCTCGGGGGCTCCTTCGCCAACCTCGGTCACACCGACCTCGGCCGCGCCGCTCTCGGTCGTGCCGCCCCCGGCAGCGCCGCCCTCAACCGGGCCGACCTCGGCCGCACTCTCCTCGATCGCGTCCACCTCCTCGGAAGCCGTGGGGAGCAGCACTCACCGCGTCATAGGCTGCGGCGCGAGACAGAAATCGTCCTCGTCGTCCTCCTCCTCGGCCTCTCCCTGGACCACGGGAAAGGTCGGTCCCCCTCGGACGCTTGAACGCCGCGGCGGGTTGGGGTGACGGAAAATGTACGGAGGCCGTACCTGGTGCGACGACTCCACGACGGCGGCAGGAGAACTCCTCCCCCGGGTGCTTAGCGCCAGAGCTCGTTGCTCCGGCTGCGCATCCGAAGCCCGCGCGACGGCTGCCGCCTCCTGCTGCTGACAGAGAAGCCAGGATCAGCGAAAGAAGAACCAAAGGAAAAGCACGGAGAAACGAGCTCGAGCCTAGGTGACCCCGAGCTCGGGACATTCGACCTACCACGGTCCGATCACCCCACTCAACGTGGGGCTTCTTGGCGACCGGCTTCGGGGCATCAAGGGCCGGCCTCTTGCTCTCCTTCTTGCCCTTGCTCAGCCCGGGGAGCAGCAGCATCTGCTTCGCCGTGTCCCAGAGCCCCTTGGTCACCTGCACGGACTCACGATGGTTAGCGCCCTGGTCCGGACTCTCAGGGCCAAGATCAAGGCAAAAGCCATTACCTCGCTGCTCTGCCCCAAGATGTTCTTAGGGACGTTGCCGCCGAGATCGTAGGCGGTGGCGGCCTTCCCGAAGATTACATGCATCCTCGAGGCAATCCAGGCCGCCTTCGGTGCTGCAAGAAGCAGAGCGTTAAGAAGCAAGGAAACTACGACCAAAGCCCTAAAGAACAAAGGGTCGTGCAATGCTTACCCTCGTGGCCTTCCCGGGTGGCGTCGTGCCTCCCGGTGATCTCGAAGAAAGGGTACAGCCTCTTCCGAAGAGGAAACACCCGGTTTCGCAGGTAGTCATGGACGACCGCCTGCCTGTTGAGCCCGCGCGTAGCGCAGATGTGGATGAGCGCGACCACCGCCTGGTCGGCCGCCGAGTCCTCGGGCTCCAAGGTCTCCCGCTTGCTGCCAACCGCGGCGCCGTTGTAGGCAAGGCCGCTCCCCTCGCCCTTCTTCAGGTAGAACCATTTCTCCGTCCACGACCCGAGCGAGTCCCGGGTCGGGATCTGGAGAAAGGACCAAGGGAGGCCAGCCCGCAGCCGGAAGTAAAGACACCCGACGACGGGGTCCTTCGCGGTGTGGGACAAGGAATAGAAGCGAAAGAACAACGAGGGGGTGGGGAGGATTCCCAAGAACCCCTCGCAAAGGTGAGCAAAGATAGAAAGGTGGAGAAGGGAGTTTGGTACCAAATTGACGAGCTCGATCTCGCACTGCGCAAGGACCGCAGCCAAGAAATCGCTCTCCGGGGTCCGCAGCCCAAAAAGCATATAGTGCTCCATCCTCACGACCTCGTCGTCCCGAGGCTGCAGCACGTTCTCCCCGGCCGGAAGCCGCCAGGTGAACGGGTTCAGCAGCCCCAAGGTCTCCATCTCCTTCATCCGCTCCGCGATAAGCGTGCTCTTCCCGAACTTGGCCATGGAGTCGGGGAGGGTACGAGATTGAAAGCAAAGGACCGAGGCGTCGGCGCGAAGATGCGAGAAAGAAGAAGGCAGAGAGTACGAGCAGTAGGAAAGAAAGGCTTCGAGGAACGAGGCCTCCCGGTTTTAAAGGCGCCTCGACTGCCGACACTACTATCGCCTCAAAAGGCGCGCCCACAGCCGGCAAGCAGTAACCGATGTATCGTGACCCTTCGAAACTCTCGCACGGACGTGTCTTTTCAAACGTCCACTAGCCATCCCTCCGACTTCCTCATCCCCGAGGATCGGGAGCTTCCGGGCCCCCTTCGTCCCCTCGAGGCGGAGAAAGCCCAAGCATCCTAGGCATCATCAAGCCCACTCAAAGACAAGGCTTTAAAACTCAAACATTCCCGAGCTCGGCCAAAAGGGCGATCCCTCCGCGAAGACTTTAGACTCAAGAACGCCTAGAGTCTTAGACCGTTTCTTGAGCCTCGGGGGCTGGTTGTCGGGGATCGGTCATCCCGACACGTGTCCAGGCCCCCCCGGGCTTTCGGCCGTCCTCCCCCGAGCTCAGAGGACTGTTCCCGAGCTCGGGCGAGGGTGGTCCCAAGCTCGAAAGACTATTCCCGAGCTCGGGCAAGAGCTTCCCCAAACTGTTTCAAAACCTCGACGACCTCATCGACCTCGGCACCCCCAGTCCAGACTTCAATGTAATAGATCTCCTCTTTTATGTATGGATGACCTCTATCCCCTACGTGGGAACTAGGGTCAACCACCCTTGTCAGTCCCCCTGCGTGGGGACTAGAGGCTATCTGCGCCTCGCGTAATCCTCGTGGGAACTAGGGTCAACCACTCCCAACAGCCTCCCCGTCGGTCCCCTGCGTGGAAACTAGGGTTAACTGCTCCCGTCAACTCACAAACGGCCACCTGACGTCAGCCTTAGAATCAGCGCCGGGAGCCTATAAAGCGCATCGACCGCCCCGGTCGGAAAGACACCCAGTATCCAAAGAACCGCAACGGCAACAAGATCGCACAAGGCAACACTTACATACTCCACCGTTCACCGCGCCACCCTCGGCAGCAGGCTCCCCCTGTAGTTCTCTCCCGAGGAGCTTTTAGACATCTTTCGCCACGGCAAGACCGAGTAGAGTCATTATTCGACCTAGGGGCTCGAACCAAGATAAACTTTATGTCCCCTGTTTGCTCGTCCTTTTTCCTGGTGCTGCACGTCTCCTAACCCCTCTTCCCGGACGAACGCGACTCTGGGCCTCGCCCCTTCGTGCGATCCTTCCCCCCTTCTTTTGTGGTCGACGGTCCCGATCGTCGACAGAGTCGTTCTCTATTTTTTCGCATATTGCATGCTATAGAAGCCCATGATAATTATTTTGTTCAAAAAAGGAATTGTGCTGGGATTATTGAGTTATCTTCTTTACAGAAGGTAACTGCAACATTCCAGATGATAGCTTATGGAGTACCAGCAGATGCTATTGATGATTGTCTACGGATTGCAGAAAGTACTGCCATAGAGTCTTAATAGGTTTGTGCGAGCTATTATTGTCCTCTTTGAAGATAAGTATTTGAGATCTCCAAATGAGAATGATACTGCTAGATTACTTGCAATCGATGAGGAATGAGGTTTTCCTGGAATGCTAGGAAGCATAGATTGCATGCACTAGAGGTGGAAAAATTGCCCTACAGCATGGCAAGACTTGTATACTGGGCATGTACACAAGGCAACAATAATTCTAAAAGTCGTTGCTTCACAAGATCTATGGATTTGGTATGCTTTTATTGGTTTACCAGGATCTCACAATGATATTAATGTTCTTCACCGTTCCCCTCTCTTCGCAAAGCTAGCAAAAGGATAAGCGCCGGAAATGAATTATACTATCAACGGTCACAATTACACAATGGGGTACTATCTTGCAGATGGGATATATCCTAGATGGGCAACATTTGTGAAGACAATACCAGCTCCCCAAGGGAATAAGAAGAAATATTTCGCCCAAGCTCAAGAGGCAGTTAGGAAGGATGTGAAACGAGCCTTTGGAGTTCTGCAATCTCGTTTTGCAATTGTTCGAGGACCAGCACGTTTCTGGGATCAACAAATACTAAGAGATATCATAACAGCATGTATCATCATGCACAACATAATAGTTGAAGATGAGCTTAATGGAGGACCACTTGACTACAATTACGAAGGAATAGGAGAAACAGTTTCGGTGTCACACAAACATACACCTGAACTCTTTGAGTTTATTCAAACTCATCATTCCATTCGGAACAGGCAAACTTACCACCAGCTTCAAGACGATCTAGTAGAGCACTGATGGCAGCGTTATGGAGGGGTGTAATTCAGTAGTGTTTCAATTATGAACTAATTTATATGTTATATGTATCGTAATGGTAATCTTTAAATAAAGAAGTTTATGACAACTACAGAAAATAAGTTCCCACTACATTAATGGAATCTGTAACATAAATCATTAACTTCATTGAGCTTAATCAGGTGTCAACTAACTAATACAATTTTGCAAAAAAAAAAAAGAAAACCATGAAAACACTGCCTTCTTCTGAAGTCGAACATCAATACTATTGCTTGCCAATACGTGCTGCAAAAGGGATAAATCATCAGAACTTAAACAATTATGTGCCTGTATTATTAAGACAGGATTTTCACTACCTGCAACATTGCACTCCCATTTTCCAAATGGAATGCCTCCTGGCCATTTACATTGTCTCTAATCAAAGCAGATATAGCATACAATGCCGTTGCAGCTTCTTATGTAGAAGTGGAATAGCCCAGCTTCACTAATCTTGCCAAAGCTCAATAACCAATGATCTAGTCAAGGATGAAACAGTGAGTATGAGCACTAGTAAATGATAACTGAAGCCATATTACAAGCCCAGAATAGAAAATAATTATAAAAGAATACTTCAACAAAAAGCACTCCTGTACTTTGAGAGGAAACACACCGAGGAAACGACTGTTAACAATAGGACATGTAAAAGTATGCAAGAAAACAAAGCATTGATAATAGCAAGTGTGAAATGCATCACAGGTAAACATCAATTTCAAGCATATGTAATCAAATCAAAAAGACAAAATTACAATAACATTCATTGTCACATTTGAACGACACAGGAACTGCAAATTTGGCTAACTAGAAAGAATGTGTGCTCTCAAAACCTACACAAGATAATGAATAGTGATGCAGATGCTCTGTGAACACAAGATACAGTGTTGAATCAAAATTCACCTTTGTGTATGATTGATGTCATTACCTGGGTTTGGACAAGGGCATTATTCTGACCGGCTTTGCCCAGGAACCATGCAGAGGTGGTTTGTATTTCTTCATTTTCATTAGTAAGATCTTGAATCACAGGAACAAGGCCCCCAAGTTTGTCAAGGTCTGAGCACAAATGCAAGAACAAGATAAAGTTTCAAAAATTCTGATAAAAATTCACATGCACAAACATAAGCCTTTGTTACATCCAGCACAAGCAAGAATTCATGTACTAACATGCCCCTTTTTTTCTATCGAGAAACATATTTGCAAGTTATATTGCATGATTATTGTCATATGCTACCGGTTTTTATGAAACACAAGCGAGCAACTTCAAAGCATGGCTCTGGTTTTTACAAAATTAGTAAAATACACATAGATGCATGGAGAATCACACTGAATCAGAACAAATCTAAAACAATGGCTATGATAAAACACTACATTATTTCAGTGGCCTAAATTATAAAAGGCTAAAATTTAGATGTTTCGGTTCCATAGTTAGAAGCAGGTATTTTGGTTAATTTGTAGAGCAGTGAGCAACTAGCATATGGATGGACTAATAAAAGAAAGAACTGATTTACCATTAGCATTGTCAATGGGCTCAACAAGAACTAAAAGCTCCTGCAATGCGCGCTGGTGATCCTCCACTCAACGGATGAACAATGAATTAATGAAAAATTAATATCACCCTCCTCAGTCAATGTCTAGATGAGCCTGGTACAGAAGGGAAGAACTTGCACAAATGGGGCTAAATTTCTGCCTCTCGGCAAGCAACTCAGCCAGATATCTGCTAAACAAAAATCTCATCAGGATCATATTAGTCAATCTAACTATTATTCACATGAGATTAAATAAGGGATAGATGGGATTCCATATCACAAAAGAGGAAGGCAATAGTTGGGCAATCAAAGATTAGAGCCCAGGTTGTGCAGGGTTGGCAGCAGCTCTTGGTGTTGGCTCTCGCTCTCCTTCCTTTCGCCTCTCCACAAGACCACAACACACCCACAGGAGGACTCTTGGTGCGCGAATCTGGGACGGCGCTGGTGTCCAGCTAGGGCTTCGATCCCTCCCTCCCGCTTGCCCAAACCCCCGCTCCAATGGCTGCGCGCCAGATCGAGGATGAAGAGGACGGAGCGGCGCCGCGGACGGAGCGATGCAGACCGGGTCGACGACAAAGAGGACGAAGCGTGCTGGCCTCCTTGCGGGGTCCTCGCAGGCGCGGGACGCACCGGTCATTGCCCTCCAAGCCAACGCCGAGCGGGATGGGGAAGGGAGAGAGAATCTTGAGATTTCGGGATTCTCTCCTATCCTCAAAGATAGGGAAGCTGCTCGGTAATCTGTTAGAGGAGGTGTTTCGGGATACAGCGCTGCATTGTTCCTTATTTTCTCAGATAGGGAATCTCTTGGAGATGGCCTTACAAAGTATCCCTCCAATTGAAAAACATGTCGTTTTGTGTCAAAACACGTTTTGGATATCAATCGTAATCATCAAAACATAAATTTGAACACTAACTTTTATAGTAATATATTTATAAAATCCAATAAATCTATAATATTATAAAGTACTTTTCGAGACAAATCTATACATATGATTTTCATGCCTCCAATTTAAATATTTAAAAGGATATCGATACTTAAAGTTTTGAAAGTTTGATGCATGCATCACAAATTGACATGTTTTTGTGAACAGAGGAAGTAGTTGGGTTATAGGTGACATTCTTTCCAGGAATTGAACTATTTCCAGCTCAATAGTGATATGGTTCTTTGAGTTTAGACTAAAATAGTACTCCCTGTGTTTTTATTTACTTCGCACTTTTGACCAACGCACGTGTAACTAGGCAATCATATTTTAAGTATAAAGTGACCAAAATGCGCTCCATTAATATTACAAGCATAAAAATGAGGTGTCAAAAGTAGGAAAAATAGGAAGGGTTAGTAGGGGCAATTTGGGAACAAATGCCTTGAGAGCTGTGAAGTGCCAAGTATTTGAAAACAAAATATTTGGTCAAAATTGTGAAGTACAGTGTCAAGTACTTAGAAACAGAGGTAGTATAATGTTGTTAGATATTATCATTATCCAACGGTGTAATTTTGAGTACTAATTTATATTGTAACATGTTGGTAAAAATCTTTAAGAACAGTATTTTTTAATCTATAAGAATACAGTATTATGAAAGTGTTTATATGTCAAATCTTGATACTTTTGGTTACATTACTTGCTAGAAGTTAAAGAAAGCTTAACTACACATCTAATTTTATTTTTGCATATGGAGGAGTATGAAGATGTCAATTAATATGTATGCAAGTTTTTTTAAACCATTGTGGCATCAATATAACAAACAACAATTCAATGACATGATGAGAAAAGAAATTTAAAAATGTTGTAGCACAGAATAAAATTATTTCACCAAATATAAATAGCAACTACATGAATATCAAGTATGACATTACTGTGGCATTATACTATTATTGTGGTCACTGACATTACCTAATAAGTTAATATTGTGATGCCCAAATATATATCAAACTTCAACCACAAATGCAACCGGATGGTTAGATTAAAATATGTATCTACGAAGGGCTTACTTGGATAGGTATGGATTAGGTTCAATCCCACTGGATATAGATGAGCAGATAAAATGAACTAATTTCTATGCCCCTCCGAGGGCTTGGGTGAATGGGTCTAATCCCTGCCCGTTCAAACAAGCCCGAGAAGTGAGGTTGTGAGTTCAATTCCAGGTCCTCTCAATTCCCATGGGTGCTTCATACATTGATACATGTATACCATATATTGCCAGGAAGATAGATACTATACGTTGTAGTTCAGCTGTCCCCTCAAAATATATATATATATATATATGCTATTCTACGGCTACGTGTAGAATATGCTTTGCAGTCTAACGACCGAGCCCGTACATGACTTCAATCAGTGCAACGGACATGTTTGAATATGAATGACTAATAAATGCTACGTAGTGCTTGTACATGAATCTGTCTTTTTTTTTATTTAGTTATAACTTTCAAATGAGAATGATTTTGGTCTTCAAATTTTTTATGATTGTAGAATCTCACATCCTCTACGTATGATAATTTTTTGAGAGTCTTTCAAAATATGTACGTGTGTTTTCATGAACTTTAGAAAACACTAGATATGTTGTCTTTTACTGTTAAGAAAACTGCATTTTAATAGCTATTAAACCAGATGTTACCATACTGAAACAAAGTGTTAGTCATAACTTTCAAATGCGAATGAGTTTAGTTTTCAGATTTTACAGGCTGTAGAAGCTCACCTACCCTACATATGGTAACTTTTTAAGACTTTTTGAAAAATTGTACATATAATTTTCATAAATTTTACACCATAATACTCCTGTATACAACATATAGTAATACATTGAGTAATAGGCAGTAAAATGTATTTTTCTCGACAGTAAAAGGTAGTATATGCTATTGTTTGTCACTTTGTTATTTTCATATCTCACAAATCTGATTGAGTTTGGTCTTCAAATTTTACAAGGTTGTAGATTCTCACATCCCCTACGTGTGGTAATTTTTGAGAAATTTTCACACTAAAATGTTATTTTTTGACATTAAAAGATAGTATATGTTGTTGTTTGTCACTTTGTTATTTTCATCTCTCAAATATAATTGAGTTCGGTCTTCAAATTTATAGGGTCGTAGAAACTTACATACCCTACGTATGGTAATTTTTCAAGATTTTTTGAAACCTTATACATATGATTTTCATAAATTTTATACCATAAGACTGCTATATACAGCATATAGTAACACATTGAGTAATAGGAAGTAAGATGTAGTTTTATTAACGGTAAAAGGTAGTATATGCTGCTGTTTAGTACTTTGTTATTTTTATATCTCTCAAATCTCATTGAGTTTGGTCTTCAAATTTCACAAAGTTGTAGAATATCACCACCCCTACGTGTAGTAATGTTTTGAGAATTTTTCACAGTAAAATGTTATTTTTTTATAGGAAAAGATAGTATACACTGCTGTTTGGCACTTTGTTATTTTCATATCTCTCAAATCCGATTGAGTTTGGTCTTCAAATTTTACAATCTCACCTCTCCTATGTGTGGTGATTATTTGAGAATTTGTTAAATATTTTACTGCAGATCCGACAAACAGAACTAAATTCTTAATCGTGAAAACCATAAGTACACATTCTAAAAGATTCTCAAAAAATTACCATAGATAGAGAGGTGAGATTATACAATCCTATAAAATTTTAAGACCAAAATCAATATTAGCTAAAAGATATGAAAAAGATAAATTCAGCTAACTAGTGATTTTTCACTATTTAGTGCTTTGTCAATTTCATATCTTTCAAATGCGATTGAGTTTAGTCTTCAAATTCTGTAGAGTTGTAGAAGCTCACCTACCCTACATATGGTAATTTTTTGAAAAATTGTACATATAATTTTCATAAATTTTACACCATAAGATTGTTGTATGCAGCACGAAAGTAACACATTGAGTAATAGAGAGTAAAATGCAGTTTTCTTAACAGTAAAAGGTAGTATATGCTATTGTTTAGTACTATGTTATTTTCATATTTCTTAAATCCGATTGAATTTGGTCTTCAAATTTTACAAGGTTGTAGAATCTCACCTCTCCTACGTGTGGTAATTTTTTTGACATATTTTCACATTAAAATATTATTTTTTTACAGTAAAAGATAGAATAGGATGTTGTTTGGCACTTTGTTATTTTCATATCTCTCAAATCCGATTGAGTTTGGTCTTCAAATTTTACACGGTTCTAGAAGCTCACCTCCCCTGTGTGTGGTAATGTTTTGAGAATTTTTTAGAACTTGTACATATAGTTTTCATGGACTCTACTACCAAATAACTGATCTGTGAAGAATATGCTACAGATGTAATTTCATGTTGTATACGTAGTAGTTTCATGTTGTACATATAGTATTTTTTGGTACCAGTCAGGAAAATTATTGTCTAATAGCGAGACTTATATCATTTTATTCCTCTCGTCGTCAGTAAGCTACTGGTGAAAACCATTAGCAAATCCGAGCTACCAATAAAAAGATATGGCTAAAATAAAGAAGAAACATATTCATATACAAACTACAATACGCATTAACTAGTTGGGTTGACCAACGCATGAACTAGTCACTGATTCGATAGTAATTCAATCTGTTGTTCTATAGTAAAACATATTTGTGATTTACTACCGAAATGGAATCGTTAGTAACACATTAACACACTACGTTTCGACCAGCGAGTAGAATAGCCTAATCTGTGTGTAAGCGCAGATTAGCGTTACCGTGTGTGTGTATATATATCTTTACTTTGTTGGACGAAGCGCATGCCTTTCAATGAAATCCATATGTGTTGTACTCTGTTACCCCTTTTTATGCACTGTAGCTTTCAGATCGGATCAAAGTTTTATGAGATAAGGCACGAGCGTACACGGTCTCATAAACGAAGTTGATGAATCTCATAGAGAGAACCAAAATAACGACGTTGAAGTAACCACAATAAGAGAGAAAGATTTGGCAAAGCCAACCGCAAATTCTTTAAGCACAACATCAAAAGAATACAAGGAATTGTTACTCTCTCACAACTTCTCGAACCTTTTAGGACCCTCGGATCCTTATCCTATACAAGAATCTAGTGCTTAAAAATAACCTAGCCTCTAATCCTATCGGGCAACTTTTGCTCTGAATAAGTTGACTTGTGGCTTTTTAGTTGCTTAACTGGCACCTATATTTATATAACCTCCCTAGTTCTACTCCAATACAAATAGGAATCCTACTTCTATTAGGATTAGAAATCTTTCTCCTATTAAGATTAGAAATTCTAATCCTATTAGGATTCATCTAGCATATTTTTCTAAATCCTAAAAAGCTACATACGAGTCATCATATTTAACAATATGTTGTTCATATTTAACTATATGTAACAACGAAACATAGGTATACTTCACTCGTATGAAGCATGTACTTTGGTTTTCCAAAAAGAGAGAAAGAGCTGTTAATTGGGCATGACATTCACTGATCACGAACTGTAACTGAGCCTTTTGTAATCATCACAATGTTTTCCCTCTCTATTTCATCCCATACACCCCCTCCGTTCAAGTTTAATTGTTATTTTGGACATCAACATGATCTCCAATACATACATTTGAGCATGAATTTTTTCTAATATATGTTATAAAAAATATAATCATGTCGAAATATTTTTTTGGTGAAAAAACTATTAATATCATTTTCATGTGACAAACCTAAATACTTTATATGCATGAATGGTCAAAATTGTAATATATTGTCTACATGTATTCTAAAATATCATCTATTTGAGAATGGAGGAAATACCATTTTCAGATAAAACCTATATATTAAACATCACCATACAGCATACACATTAGAAACTGGCACATTTTCTGAACATCTTTATTCACAATTACAGGAGACGACCTTGAAGATTCTAGAAACTTGAAGGACCATGTGGAGATCCATCCATGTTTGTGATGAGTATTTGACTTTATTTGAGCAAGGTGTGCTCAAGTTTGAGTTTGATTTGGATTGATTTTCAAAATGAAGCAATTTGAGTTGTCTCTGCCAGGAGTGGCAATACCGGCCGTATGGGCGCGGTAGTGATAAGTTGGATGGTTTATTGCACATCTTTGTGGGCATTGCTATGTGAGGAGTTTCCTTGTCTTTGATGGTTGCAGGGCGACGGTGCTAGGTCATGGTGAGGCGAAGGATGACCGGACTAGGCGAGGAGCGCGGAGGTCCAGACGGTTGGGAGATCGCCGGAAGATGATCGGAGACGGAGTCCGGGCAAGTCAAGAAGACAAGGAAAGGAGTTGATGCTAGCTAGATGCCGCGTGGATCAATGAGGGCCGTCGGATTGAGGTCTAGTTGATAGGTTAGCGGGTCTAGGTAGTATGCTTTGAAAACCGTGCAAGAAAACCCGGTATGTGTGTGGGTTTTGGGTTAGCCCTTGCATGACTGTGTGTGTGGGTTAATCCTAGCCCTTAGATGAGTGCTCTAGGGTTGAGGGACTCATCCAAGGGTGGTAGGTGGCCCAAGAGTAGTATAAATAGGGGTGGAGGGGTAGCCTCCTTCCCTTGAAGGTGTTGAGGTTTTTGATGCTCGTTTGAGCTTTGCCTACATGAATGTGAGGCTTTGTAACCTCCCCTTCCAGAAATGAATGTTTTATCCATCCACCTCTGAATTTATTTTGCGTATTTACATTATGTCTTTACTTTACGCAATTTAAATTTAGCATTTACTTTCCCGCAATTACATTCCCGCAATTTACTTTCAAGTAATTTGGATTTGCCTCCCCTCCTTCTAAATGCTGCTGATCTTGGATGTTTTGAGTGTGTTCATATGGTTTTACATCTCTTTTGCACTCTTGGATTGAGTAGAGAACATCTTTTCTTTCAAGTTCCAACTTTGTTCAGAACGTGTTCTTCGCGCAGCAGTCAGTGTTTGGTTTTTGTAAAAATATATAAAAATCTTTTTTGAGTTATTCTTGTTGGAGGAGGTGCGGGACTCTGATATACACCTGCAGAAAAATTTTGGAGTTCACTTGTTGCACCGTTTGGGCGCCATGAGGTGAAAACCAAGCCCCAAACTTTCTGCTCGAAGTTCTTGAGCATACTGTGTTCTTAGATTTTTCCTGTTTTTTTTGTAAGGTTTTTTGAGGAGAAATTTGGTGGAGTTCTTCAAGACTCTGATTCTCATAGGGAGAAAAATTCTCAGAATTTTGTGAGCTGCAGGAACCCACCAACCTCCTGTGCAAATTGAGGACAAGTTCTGGAAATTCTGCTTTTGCTTTTCTGAAAGTGACTTTTGTGATTTGAATTGATGTCCTTTCTAAAAGCAAGAGTTTGAATTGATTCCTCTTTATCTTGGACACTAGACAACCAGGATTGTGACTCAAAAATCCCCATATATTTTATGGTACTTATCCATGCAAGCTTGGGGTACACATAGTTGTCTAGTTTTTCGGGTTTTTCACAATTTCCTTTGAGCGATCTTGTCGAGGTTTTTGTTGGAGTATTTTGGGGAATTTTTATTTGCGACCATTCACCCCCTCTGCTCGCCATCTCGGTCCTTCAATTGGTATCGAGCGGTTCGGCTCTTTCTAGATCTTGACCGGTCTCAAGAGCTATGGCGACGGACAAATATTCCACCAAGCCTCCCATCTTTAATGGAGTTGATTTTCCTTTTGGAAGTCCTGATGGAGTCATACATCACGCCTGGGCTACCGATATGGCGTAAGGTGAAACTCCCGTATGAGGTTTCTGGCGATGAAAATGTCACGCCATCAATATGGTTGACGTTGAGGCGAATGCTAAGGCAAGGAACATTCTCATACAGGGGTCTTAGCCGCGGTGAGTATGATAGATTTTCACCTTCGCTCCGCCACGAGATTTGGGTAACCTCGATGCTTACCATGAGGGCTCTACTCAAATCAAGACGTGAGGCAGATTCAGTTCAAGCGCGAGTACAACAAGTTTGATCAACGCGCTAGTGAGAGTCTCGACGAGTGTTTTGGTCGGTTTACAAAGATTTTGAGCGACCTCCGAGCAGTTGGTTGCATATACCCTGACTCGGACAATGCTCGGCATTTCTTGACCGCACTCGACCTTCGGGTTTGGGTGATGAAGGTGACCACCATCAAGGACACCACCGACTTATCGACTCTGACTCTTGACGGGCTTTATTCCCGCCTCAAGACATGAGATCGATGTCGTCTCTCGGAAGACGAAATCTCAGTCGATGGCTTTGGTCACCGATCCCATTGGATCTTCTTCTTCTGATCTTTCTATTGGTTTCTCTCTTTCCGCCCTTTGCGAGCTAAGCGATGACCAACTGGAAAAATTTCGAAAAATGAGCTTGCTCTTCTCGCCGCAAGTTTTCTCATGCATACAAGAGGGTGAGAGAGAGGAAGAGAGGTGGCATGATCACCTGCTTCGAGTGTGGTGGCCCCAACCACATTCGGGCAAACTGTCCCAAGCTGGAGAAGGGCAAGAACGACGTTGGCGGTTCGGGCAAGAACGACTACACCGACAAGAACCGCAACAAGAAGCCTCCAGTTCGTAAACCGGCGCACGAGAAGAAGTACCGTAACTTCTCCAAGAACAAGAAGCTCTTCCACCGCGTCCTCGCCGCGCTTGACGACATCAACCTCTCCGACATGGAGACATGGAGCGACGAGGGCGAGGATGATCCGCAAGAGAAGAAGGGCGGCGATGACTTCTCGGCATGTGCTTCATGGCCGACACCAACGACATCAGCGACTCAGAGCTCTACAAATGACTCGGATGAGGTACCCTCCTATGACCAGCTCAACGAAGCTTTACGCAAATTAGGAAAATTTCATGCTAGAGCTAGAGCTAGGTGTACTGAGCTTGAGAAGGAAGTAGGTACCTTGACTCGGAGTTAGCTTCACTTAGATCTTCTCCCTCCCGAGTCACTGATGATTGCTCTTTGTGTGATGCTATTCTTGTGGAGTTGGAGAACCTAATGACCATACATGATAGTGTGCTTGCTGAACTTGATGGTCTTAGGTTGAAAAATGCTAGCACTAGTTCTATTGATGCTATTCCTGTTGAGGCTAGTTTTCTTCATGCTCACTCCACTCCATCATGTGCTAATTGCCCTAAATTGCTTGCGAAATTGATGCCATGAGCGAACACCTTAGAAAGCTTTCGCTAGAAATGATGAACTTGAATTGCATGCTTCTAAGGACCCAATCACTCATGTGAGGGTCAGAAGCAACTAAAACTTGACAATAATGCTTTGAATGTCAAGTGTGATCAACTTGCTAAGGATTTACTAGTTAAGTCACAAACTGGTTGCTTGCTTTGTGTGTTGGGGTTAAGGATGATGTGGATCAAATCCATGTCGAGCTTAAGAAGAAGTTAAAAGACCAAACCCTTAGGATTAGAGATGCTCCTTGCGCTTTCTTGTGAGGCCCTCAAGATTGAGGCAGCCGTGCTAAGGGAACAAAAAGCACGTCTTGAGAGATCTTCTCTTCTCGGTTCTTCTTCTTCCTCTCCTTCCCCTGTTCTTCTTGTGCTTCTTTCTTCCGAGATTGCCAAGATCTTATGAGCACTCTCGAGAAGTTTGTTGGAGGCAAAAAGAAGCTCAATCTTATTCTAGACCAATCCAAGATTAGTAGATTCAATCAAGATCTAGGATTTGATCCCTGGAGCACGCCGGCGCATCCTCCCACCATTGTGCGCGGCTCCAAGAGTGGTGAGATTGTGGTAGCTCCTGCAGTGAGTACCACCATGTTTAGGTCTCACTGGGTTGTCCATAGGACTTCCGACTGTAAGGGTGTTACTCTATTGCTTCCGCCTCTAGCAAGGCGGTACACATGCACCTTCCGTAAGAAGGATGGTCACCTAGTAGATTTACGCTTGGCGCGCCAAGATCACTCGGCGTGAGCGTGTTGTCTTGCTCTTAGGGGTATTCGTGGTCATCCCGAGACTTTGAGTGCTCCTAAGATACACACTGCTTCTAGACAGGTTAGAGAGTCGCTTGTTTTTGGGCAGCGTTCAGGACTTAGTTTTCATGCTAGTTCTTCGAGTTTTAGTCCTGGAGCTGTTCGTAGTCAGTTTTTCCACCGTCCTCTTGATATTTCTCGTTTTTCCCATCGAGGTAGATATCAGCGGCGTGAGGTGTTTTCCGGTAGGAGATCCAGCACCCTTCTTCGGGATGGTCCGCTTTTGCACCACGGCGTGCCAACTCGCTTTGACTCCTAGATTATCTACCGAGTTGCTCCCGATCGTGTGAGAGTTGAGCGTCGAGAGACACTCGAGTCCGCCTTCTTCGTGGTCGGTACTGAGGTGTCGATGGTTCAAGATTGGGTTCCTAAGTCTTCACTCTATCCCAAGATCGAGTCATCTTTCTCTCTTGTGTCTTGATCGGGTTCGCCGGATGGGGAAGGGCGATGTTTGGATTGTTGACTCGGTTGTTCTCGCCATATGACCGGAGATTCTCGTTGGTTCTCTTCCCTAGTCCAAGCCCCCGGTGATGAGTTAATCACTTTTGGGAATGCATCTTTAGGTAGAGTCATTGCTAAAGGTACCATCTGCATTAACCAAAATTTCATTCTTAAAGATGTTGCCTTAGTAAGTAAGTCGCAATACAATCCGCTCTCTGCTTCTCACTTATCGATGACTCTTTCGAGGTAAGTTTCAAGAGTAATGCTCGAGAATCCTGATTCATCGGAGGGTTAGTTTACGGGATTTCTAGATTTGGGAGAGTCTTTCGTGCTGATTTTTCTGCTTCTTCTAGAGACTCTCTTCGATGTTTGATTGCTTTTGAGTCCCGTGATCTCTCCTTCTGGAATAGGAGACTTGGTCACATTGGTTTTGATCATTTGACCCGAGTTAGCAGCCACGATCTCATTCGGGGTTTGCCCAAACTCAAGATGGTCAAAGACTTAGTTTGCTCTCCTTGCCGACATGGCAAGATGGTTATCGCTTCTCATCCTCCGATCCACCGTAGTGATGACTGATGCACAAGGACAGCTTTTACATATGGACACCGTTGGTCCAGCTAGAGTGCGGTCAGTAGGAGGGAAGTGGTATGTTCTTGTCATCGTTGATGATTTTTCTAGATACTCTTGGGTATTCTTCATGGCCTCGAAGGATGAGAACTTTTCTCACTTCAGGGGTTTGATCAGTAGGTTGTCTATTGAGCTCCCAGGTGCATTACGAGCTATACGCAGTGATAATGGCACGGAGTTCAAGAATTCCTACTTTGAGAGTTTTTGTGTGGAGTCTGGTTTAGAGCATCAGTTCTCTTCTCCCTACGCCCCTCAGTAGAATGGCGTAGTGGAAAGGGAGAACAGGACCCTGGTTGAGATGGCCAGGATGATGCTAGACGAGTACAGTACTCCTAAGAAGTTTTGGGCTGAGGCTATAGCTACTGCTTGCCATGTTTCTAATCGCGTGTTTTTGAGAGCACATTTGCATCGCACTTCTTATGAGTTGAGGTATGGGCGAAAGCCCAATGTGTCTCATTTTCTCGTTTTCGGTTGCAAGTGTTTTATCTTGAAGTCTGGTAACCTAGATAAGTTTGAGTCTCGCTCTTCTGATGGTATCTTTCTAGGTTACTCGAGTTCTTCTCGTAGCTATAGGGTCTGGAGCGTTGATGCGCATAGGATCATAGAGACCTGTGATGTGACCTTTGATGAGGCTAGCCCAGGAGCTAGACCTGATGTTTCAGGCTCTTCTTATCCCTCCGAGACCATCTTTGTAGAAGATGAGGATGATGGAGATGATGGTGTTCCACCGGATCCAGTCCCCTCTACACCTGAGGTTCCTCCTGTTTCCATTTCTGCCCCTCAGGGAGACCAGCCCTTGCCTTCCGACTCTCCTTCAGCGAGTGGCTCTGCTCCTACCTCTTCTGTGCATGAGGTAGAGGCCACTTCTGCTTCTGGTCCTCCCCGTCATATCCAGAAAGCTCATCCACCTGATCAGATCATTGGTGATCTGCTTGAGCGGTCACTCGCTTAAAATCAGTTTGTCCGATTCCGCCTCCACTCGCCTTTGTTGCCTCCTTTGAGCCGAAGGATGTTTCTCATGCATTATCCGATGAATCGTGGATTAATGCTATGCATGAGAACTTGAGAACTTTGAGAGGAACAAGGTATGGCAGCTTGTCGAGCCCCATCCGGTCATAATGTCATTGGGACCAAGTGGGTGTTCAAAACAAGCAGAGTGATGATGGGGTTGTCATTCGCAACAAGGCTAGGCTAGTTGCAGGGGCTTTTCTCAGTTGAGGGTCTTTACTTTGAGGAGACCTTTGCCCTCGTAGCTAGACTAGAGGCTATTAGGATCCCGCTTGCATTCTCTGCATCCCGTGGTTTCAAGCTCTATCAAATGGATGTCAAGAGTGCATTCCTCAATGGCTATATTGAGGAAGAGGTTTATGTCAAACAACCTCCGTGATTCGAGAACCCCAAGTTTCCGAGTCATGTATACAGCTCTCTAAAGCTTTGTATGGACTCAAGCAGCCCCCAGAGCATGGTATGAGAGGCTCAAGTCTTATCTTCTCACCATGACTTCAAAATGGGTATAGTAGACAAAACTCGCTCATCGACACCATGAGTCTCATTTTCTTCTTGTCCGGTTTATGTGGACGATATCATTTTTGGTGGCTCGTCTCATTCGCTTGTGTCTCGGTTTTACGAGGTGATGAGCACAGAGTTTGAGATGAGTATGATGGGCGAGTTGAGCTACTTTCTTGGCTTCCAAATCAAGCGGACTGGAGGGTACTTTCTTGCATCAAGGCAAATATACCCGTGACCTCTGAGGCGCTCGACATGTCCGATGGGAAGCCGTGATGACTCCTATGGCCACCACTTGTCCTCGATCCCGATGAGGATGGTGAGCCTGCTGATCAAAAGGAGTTCCGGAGCATGATCGGCTCCCTCTTGTACCTCACTGCTTCGAGGCGGACATACATTTTGCTGTGTGTCATGCGCTCGATTTCAAGCTTCTCCTCGCGCCTCTCACCGCCAAAGCGATTAAGCGCATCTTCGTGTACCTTCGTGCTACCACGATTATGGTATTTGGTACTCTTCTTCTTCTTGTCTATCTCTTAGAGCCTTTTCGATGCCGACTTTGTTTGGTCAGGATAGATAGGAAGAGCACTTCTGGCACTTGCCAATTCATTGGCACTTCTCTTGTTTCTTGGTCATCTAGGAAGCGATGCAGGGTTGCACACCAATCACCGAGGTCGAGTATGTTGTCGCAGACCGATTCTTTGTAGCAGTGCTCTGGATGAGATCGACCTTACGGGACTATGGGTTAGAGATAGAGAGTGTGCCACTTTTCTGTGACAACACTTCAGCTATTTGCATTGCTAAAAACCCAGTGCAACATTCTCGGACCAAGCACATTGATATTAGATATCACTTCCTTAGAGACCATGTGGAGAAGGGAGATATCGCGCTTCAGTTCGTAGAGAGTGACCTTCAATTAGCCGATATCTTCACCAAGCCTTTAGATAGCTCTAGATTTGTTGCCTTGAGGAGTGAGCTTGGAGTCGTGAGCCCTTACGGCCTTTCGTGAGGGGGAGCCAGTTTGTATATTATGTATTATATGTTTTCTTCCAGCTTTTCTTTTCTTTGTGTTTCTTTTGGGTGACTTTGGGTTTGTTTTCTTGAGTTGAGTTCACTCACTTAGACTTCTGGCATGCCTTCCATGGACCTCTTATATTGTGCTTTAGGTTGCTATCATGCGTGATTAGTCGTTCTCTCTTCTCTCTAGGTTGAGTTCCCTCACGCCTTATAAGTCTAGCGGTATTGGGCCTCCGGGTAGATAGGGACTGTGTACTCCTTAGTTGGGATCTAGAGTCGCTTCCTATGTCACCACTGGGAAGATAAGAGCGAGTCTGAGCCGTAGTGAGTCTCTTCTATCTTATCTATGCTCAATAGCCATCCAGCTTTGCGCTCGACTTCTTCTCCTCATTCTGTTTTTCTGGTTATTATTGAGTTCATTCGGTTTTTCTTTGTGCCTAATCTTGATAATAACTCAACTTTAACCAGATTTGAGCTTAAAATTGATTAATTTGTTGAGGGGGAGTTTGGGAATCTGTTCATGCATTGCATTTAGACTGTATTATCTGTTTTATGAGCTTGTCTATTATGCAATTGATTTCTTCTTCATGCTATACACCATGCTACATCATTTGAAGAAAATCACTAGCTTAGGTATGTCCAAGTTCATTTAACTTGCTAAGCTTAAAAATGAAATAAACCTTAAATGAAAAACTTGATGAAACTTGTTGCTTTTACTTGCTAGGTTTCTTCTCTAGAGGTTTGTGCCATAATTTGAGAAATTTAGGAGTTCTCTAGAGTCCCTATAGCAACTTGGGTGAAACTAGTTTGATCCATGCTAGAGTCCTTCAATTGCTCATGAATCGTTGTGCTAAAAATGAAAATTAAACAAAATTGACTCTTCTTGTGCACATACGACTCAACACCTTGTATTCACGAGACCGCTTCCCATTGCACTTGGGATGAACTTGGAATACATCGTGTTTGACCTAGACCATCCTCTTAAGAGTTCATCTTGAGATGGTCGCATACGGCTTGAGTCAATTGGTTGTCAAAAGAATGCAAATAAATTAAAAACAAAGACATATGTGGGTAAAGAACGCAAATAATGTCAAACATTTGCACCCTGCTATGTCTAGTATGATGATAAATCAAAATTTGCATTAAGTGATAAATGAGCCCGAAGGACCTTGTATGCTCTTCTAGATTCCCCAAAGTGTTGAGTAGGTTGAACTCTAGGTTTTCCTTTTGATCCTTAGAGTGGCTATTTTTCTATTTTTGAAACTAAAGCTAAGTGTTGCACTTGTCTAATCTTGCTAAAAATGAAATATTCAAAACTAAGCTCGTATTTGCACTTGGACATGTCTTAGTTTAGTCATCTTCTGAAATTGACAAGCTTGGTGTAATATCGTTCCATTTTGATCAATTGGATAATCTTCAAAGCTCTTTCGATTGCATTTCAAGCATACATAAAAAAAATTGATGCCTATATTACCAAAAGGGGAGAAAACGTAAAAAAGGCATCACTAAAATGATAAAAATGTGAATGCTTATTTGGTTATTATGATCTTTGTAAAACTATGCTACTACTTTTGTTGGATCATAATCTCATAATCACATTTGACATGTTTAGTTGGATTTTAGAGTTTTTGTTGAAAACTTGCTTTTTCTAAAATTTAACTCTAAAATCTGAATTCCTCTTCGTCAACTTGGTCATGGTTCTAATTTCTATCTTTGGACCAAGTTTGACATTGCAACTAAAAATTGCTTTCTTCTTCATTTTCTTCAAACTCAAATTTATGCTTTTTGTGTGGTTTGTCAATATACTCATCAAGGGGGAGATTGAAGGACCATGTGGAGGTCCATCCATGTTTGTGATGAGTATTTGACTTTATTTGAGCAAGGTGTGCTCAAGTTTGAGTTTGATTTGGATTGATTTTCAAAATGAAGCAATTTGAGTTGTCTCTGCCAGGAGTGGCAGTACCGGTCGTATGGACGCGGTAGTGATGAGTTGGATGGTTTATTGCACATCTTTGTGGGCATTGCTATGTGAGGAGTTTCCTTGTCATTGATGGTTGCAGGGCGACGGTGCTAGGTCATGGTGAGACGAAGGATGACCGGGACTAGGCGAGGAGCGTCGGAGGTCCAAACGGTTGGGAGATCGCCGGAAGATGATCGGAGACGGAGTCCGAGCAAGTCAAGAAGACAAGGAAAGGAGTTGATGCTAGTTAGATGCCGCGTAGATCAATGAGGGCCGTCGGATTGAGGTCTAGTTGATAGGTTAGCGGGTCTAGGTAGTATGCTTTGAAAACTGTGCAAGAAAACCCAGTATGTGTGTGGGTTAATCCTAGCCCTTAGATGAGTGCTCTAGGGTTGAGGGACTCATCCAAGGGTGGTAGGTGGCCCAAGAGTAGTATAAATAGGGGTGGAGGGGTAGCCTCCTTCCCTTGAAGGTGTTGAGGTTTTTGATGCTCGTTTGAGCTTTGCCCACATGAATGTGAGGCTTTGTAACCTCCCCTTCCAGAAATGAAAGTTTTATCCATCCACCTCTGAATTTATTTTATGATTTACATTATGTCTTTACTTTACGCAATTTAAATTCAGCATTTACTTTCCCGCAATTACATTCCCGCAATTTACTTTCAAGTAATTTGGATTTGCCTCCCCTCCTTCTAAATGCTGCTGATCTTGGATGTTTTGAGTGTGTTCATATGGTTTTACGTCTCTTTTGCACTCTTGAATTGAGTAGAGAACATCTTTTCTTTCAAGTTCCCACTTTGTTCAGAACTTGTTCTTCGCGCAGCAGTCAGTTTTTGATTTTTGTAAAAATATAGAAAACTCCTTTTTGAGTGATTCTTGTTGGAGAAGGTGTGGGACTCTGATATACACCTGCAGAAAAATTTTGGAGTTCACTTGTTGCACCGTTTGGGCTCCATGTGGTGAAAACCGAGCCCCAAACTTTCTGCTCGAAGTTCTTGAGCATACTGTGTTCTTAGATTTTTCCTGTTTTTTCTGTAAGGCTTTTTGAGGAGAAATTTGGTGGAGTTCTTCACGACTCTGATGCTCATAGGGCGAAACATTCTCAGAATTTTGTGAGCTGTAGAACTTTTCTGAAAACTTTTGAAGGACCGAGATGGCGAACAGAGGGGGGGGGGGTGAATGGTCGCAAATAAAAATTCCCCCAAAATACTCCAACAAAAACCTCGACAAGATCGCTCAAAGGAAATTGTGAAAAATCCGAAAAACTAGACAACTATGTGTACTCCAAGCTTGCATGGATAAGTACTATAAAATATGTGGGGATTTTTGAGTCACAATCCTGGTTGTCTAGTGTTCAAGATAAAGATGAATCAATTCAAACTCTTGCTTTTAGAAAGGACATCAATTCAAATCACAAAAGTCACTTTCAGAAAAGCAAAAGCAGAATTTCCAGAACTTGTCCTCAATTTGCACAGGAGGTTGGTGGGTTTATACAGCTCAAAAAATTCTGAGAATTTTTCGCCCTATGAGCATCAGAGTCATGAAGAACTCCACCAAATTTCTCCTCAGAAAGCCTTACAAAAAAAAACAGGAAAAATCTAAGAACACAGTATGCTCAAGAACTTCGAGCAGAAAGTTTGGGGCTCGGGTTTTACCTCATGGCGCCCAAACGGTGCAACAAGTGAACTCCAAAATTTTTTTGCAGGTGTATATCAGAGTCCCGCACCTCCTCCAACAAGAATCACTCAAAAATGATTTTTATATATATTTAAAAAAATCAAACACTGACTGCTGCACGAAGAACAAGTTTTGAACAAAGTTGGAACTTGAAAGAAAAGATGTTCTCTACTCAATCCAAGAGTGCAAAAGAGATGTAAAACCATATGAATACACTCAAAACATCCAAGATCAGCAGCATTTAGAAGGAGGGGAGGCAAATCCAAATTACTTGAAAGTAAATCGCGGGAATGTAATTGCGGAAAAGTAAATGCTGAATTTAAATTGCGTAAAGTAAAGACATAATGTAAATGCGCAAAATAAATTCAGAGGTGGATGGATAAAACTTTCATTTCTGAAAGGGGAGGTTACAAAGTCTCACATTCATGTGGGCAAAGCTCAAATGAGCATCAAAAACCTCAACACCTTCAAGGGAAGGAGGCTACCCCTCCACCCCTATTTATACTACTCTTGGGCCACCTACCACCCTTAGATGAGTCCCTCAACTCTAGAGCACTCATCTAAGGGCTAGGATTAACCCACACACACAGCCATGCAAGGGCTAACTCAAAACCCACACACATACCGGGTTTTCTTGCACGGTTTTCAAAGCATACTACCTAGACCCGCTAACCTATTAACTAGACCTCAATCCGACGGCCCTCATTGATCCACGTGGCATCTAGCTAGCATCAACTCCTTTCCTTGTCTTCTTGACTTGCCCGAACTCCGTCTCCGATCATTTTTCGGCGATCTCCCAACCGTCTGGACCTCCGACGCTCCTCGCCTAGTCCCGGTCATCCTTCGCCTCACCATGACCTAGCACCGTCGCCCTGCAACCATCAAAGACAAGGAAACTCCTCACATAGCAATGCCCACAAAGATGTGCAATAAACCATCCAACTCATCACTACCGCGCCCATACGGCCGGTACTGCCACTCCTGGCAGAGACAACTCAAATTGCTTCATTTTGAAAATCAATCCAAATCAAACTCAAACTTGAGCACACCTTGCTCAAATAAAGTCAAATACTTATCACAAACATGGATGGACCTCCACATGGTCCTTCATTTTCACTCAAGAAAAATGATTTTACAAACACCAATGCAAGTTTTTCTTCACCTACTCAACATCATAACCATGATTCCAGCATGCCAAAGGTAGCCCTCTTCTCAGACGACTCATGCTTCTCTGCATTCTGCTTGCTCATCTTACTATTTGGATGATACAACTGATACATTCCAGATTTCTGTAGCACAGGCCAGTACATGTAACAGGATTCAGGCAGGCTCTTGAGATGGAGATTGTTCTCAATGCGAAGAGAAATGGCAATAATGGGAAAACATTGCTCATTGCCCTCGACAAGGAAGAAGGATCAAAGAAAGCATGGGATTGACCTGCTGTGCACAACTGCAAGGCCTCCTCAAGAACCCTGGAGAATCAGGGAAAGGATCAACTTCCAAGATTGCACTCGGGAGGTATATAAGTCTGCTATCCTCTTAACAACTTGAGCATTTCTGACTAGAAGATCACTAGACACTCAATGCCGACATGCAGCCATGATTCGTAGATCAAGATTCAATGATTATGTGAAGAACAAAATTTGCACACTTGTCTTTTTTAAGTGCAATTTAGGTGTTTCCTTTGAGTGATCAAAACAAAGTTTACACAATCTCCAATTTTCTCGGGCATTGCAGATTTGGTAAGGACTGGCCAAGAGTTGCACAGTTTGTCAGCACAAAGACTACTACTGATCAGGTATGTATTTATTTTCCTTCATTTTCACAGCGTTTCTTCCGTTTGCCCTTTGTAACTTTTTTTAGATCAATTTGCTCTTTTGCAACTTGAAACAGATTTTCATTACACACTGCATACAATGTGATAGCCTTTGCTGTTACTCAGATCTCTGTCTATTCAGAGGAATATTTCCTCAAGAGTCACACATAGGGGTGCAATCAGAGCTGATAAGGACAAATTTCGCTCATCCCGTATCCTATTCCAAATTTTTTCTTGGGATTGGAGTCGGATATGGATAGTGTCATATTCGAATACAAATGCGGACTATCTCGGTCACGAATATTTAGTCGCACAATACGTGAAAACAGAAACCATATATGTCGCACATATTAGAATCAATCAATCGTATTATATGTCCAAAATGCAACTACATTAGTAGATTAACAAGTATATTTAAGTACATCACTCGATAAGGACTAGTTAAGCAAGCATATGACCGGGGCTAGTTAAGCCAGTAGTAACTAGCAAGTAGTATTGTAGCAAGTCACAACCCTCACACCTTAAACCGTTACATAGTCCAAAATTCAAGTAGCCATAGTCCATAGCCAAGTACATCACTAGTTCATTACATCACAAGATCACAATATAGGATAGGATAGTAGCACAACATGACATCAAGTAGTAAGTACTAAGTAGCGGCTCATTAAAAGCACAGAAAACTTGTCTAGCAGCAGCCACCAGCCAATAGCGAGCCATTCCTATGACCACACCTTAGTCGATATCAACCGCATTCATTCTCTCATCATACAAAAGATATATCGATTGACACAAAAAGAAAGTGAAAAGGAACTAAAAAATGAAAACAAAGACAAAGGCCAACTACAAAGCCTACATAGTTCATACCATCGCTACAGCATTGCTAGTCTTTACAGCCCTTATTTTCTTGAGCAAAACCTAGATAGTCTCCATTATCACATATCAAATTTGCAGATCTCATGTTAACTTTGCATTTGCTTGATGCATGCGGTTCTTTCCAAGTGTCGTTTCTTTTGTGTCTTGCAAGATAATGGATATAAGAGTAGTTTTACCATGTCAGTGTAAACTCTTCATTTTTTTAGATGTGATAGGATAATATTTATTCCCCCACACACTTCAAATTGAAGTAAAAAGTGAGACTCGAGATTGGGTGGATGGATTTATAACGCTGTGTGTGCACCATGCACACTAAAAGAGTTTTTTTGTAGGTGAAAACTCTTGTATGTAAAATGAACCACCTTGGGTGAATCATAACTACCCTGCCATTTGTGCCTTACCAAATTCATGCTCTGTTAATATGAACGGTTTCTATGTAGTTATGAATGATTGTCTACTCGTCTTAATATCTACCCCTCTTTTTCAAAAAAACAAAACAAAAAAAACACTTTACTAGCCAATATTTCACCTGAATTCTGAAAGCCATATGCCACGCTTATTCTTTCAATTGATTTAGCAAGTATTTGTTATTTTGTTTATAGTTTTCATTCGGCAAGTCATAATCAGTTCTGTAAATCTTTAAAAATCCGCATCTACTCTGCTGATCAGGAGCAATTGTGGTGCTTCTGGCCCAAAGTTCCTTTTCTTGCAGGTCCTCTTTAGTTTTGTTTTCACTCCAGTGTTTTCAGCTATCAAGTATCAACATTATTTCACAATTCCGCTAATGTTTATCATTGTGAATATATGATAACAAGACGTTGTGTATTGTAGCTAGATGCATGTCTGAGTTGGAGGCAAAGCATGTTGGAAAAATGTGCAATATTTTTGTTCCAGATTTCAAATTGAGGCAAAAGTAACAAAAGACTAGAGATGCATAAAACAGCAGGTAACACATTGTACTTCAGAATATACTCAAGAATTGTATAATAACGGAATTGATTTATCACACGAATTACTTACTATTGGGCTTGTTGAAGAAAAGAAAGCAGCGCAGCGCAGATGTGGAAGTAGTCGACGTCGAGGAAGAAGCAGAGCGGTCGCGCAGATGCGCTGCCCAGAAACCTTATTGTCGCCCTCGTGCAGGTGAACTCTGCGGCAATGGTTCGGAGATACCGCTCACCCTCCTTCACGGTGCACGCCGAGGAGGAAGGCCGGCGCGGTTCAACAGCACAACACAAAGGAGGAAGAATGGAGGAGGAATCTGTATCTTTGTCCTGGACGTCTCCAGGAGTTTATATACACTCGCACAAGAAACTGACCTCATGATGTCAGTTAAATGTGGCAGTTACTAGTAACTGACAACATAATGTCAATTAACTAACCAGTAACTGACTGCATAATGACACAGAATTCAAATATATGTTTAAATCGCATTTAAACAGATTGAATGGAGAGATAAATGCAGGGTTCAGCAAAACAAAAAGGTGAATTCAAAGTGTCAGGATACACATTACGACGCGGCGCGATCGCTCGTCGCAAGTCACACGAATTTTCACGCGAAAATACGCGAATGCGCGCGTGCGTGCGTGTGTGTTTAGCCACTATCCACCCTATGCCATTCTCATGCCAAGTGTAATTAATCAAGAGGTGGCAAGGACTCCACCTTTTAAATTGCCTTTCCTCCACTTGGCTAGGCAATATAGTACTAAACCATGCATGCTTTGGAATTAAAGGAAATGGGCCACCCAATGGGCCAATTTCTAACAATCCCCCACCAATTCCAAAACAAACAGCAGAAAAGATAACAAAAAATACTGTGTTGATGTGTTGTTAATATACCAGCTTTTTGGTGTAAGTCCCGCACGGGTTGAACTTGCACCTAGATCAGCAAGATTCATCCTCTCACAGCTGATGAATGGACTGTGCCTTGAATTCATAGCTTTTCGTGATCAGACTTCACTTGAAAATCTCAACTGATACTAGGCTGCCAATAAACCACGCCTAAACGGAGCGTTATATGGTCATGCTCCCTTATCTACTCATGAGCTTTCTAGAGAATGCCCCATCCTCGTGAACTGCGACCTCACAGTTAGGCTCAAGTAGGTGTATTCATTATAGGTATCCTGTAGGCCAATACCTTTTTCCTTTTACACTAGAATACATTAAGGCTTTAAGCCAACTTTCCATACAGTCGAGAGCACTTTGCCTATTAGGACACAGGTACAAATTTAACAATATGTACTCTCTTGTTACAACATCAACTTGTTTTTCTCATTATCTAATTCACGGGATCTCCGATCAGGAAGATATGGGTTACCATTGTGGTGTGACTCAACTGGGCCTCATACCCATGTCCATAGATGCAATGGAAATCGCCTTCCTTGCAAGTCCTTTTGTAAAATGATCTGCCAGATTTTTCTCAGTACGAATATAATTCACAGCAATAACTCCAGAGTTTTTCAATTTTCTGACAGTTTTGAGCCTACGCTTCACATGTCTGGAGGACTTCATGTTATCCTTAGTACTCATAACCTTAGTCAACACTGTTTGGTTATCGCAGTACATTAGGATTGGCGGTATTGGTTTCTCAACCAATGGCAAGTCTCTCTAAGGCATTCAGCCTCAACAGTGGCTGTGTCTAGTGCTACGAGTTCAGCTTCTATGGTTGACCTCGTCAATATGGTCTATTTGCAAGACCTCCATGAAACTGCAGCACCAGCTAAAGTAAAAATATAGCCACTTGTAGCTTTGATCTCATCCGCATCAGAGATCCAATTAGAATCACTATATCCTTCTAAAACAGAAGGATATCTAGTATAGTGAATTCCATAAAATGTTGTGCCTCTCAAGTAGCGTAACACTCTTTCGAGTGCCTCCTAATGATCATCTCCTGGGTTAGATGTAAACCGACTCAATTTGCTCACAGCAAATGAGATATCAGGTCTTGTGGCACCAGTTAGATACATAAGGGACCCAATAATTTGTGAATATCTCAATTGATCTTTCCCTAACCCTTGATTTTTCCGAAGTTTAACACTCGGATCATAAGGTGTTGGGGAAATTTTGCAATTCTCAAAGCCGAATTGACTCAATATTTTCTCAGCATAATGGGATTGATGCAAAATGATCCCATCCTCATTCTTAATCAATTTAATATTCAGAATAACATCCGCCTCTCCCAAGTCTTTCATATCAAAGCATCGAGATAAGAAAGTTTTGACCTCGTCAATTACAGCAGTGTTTGTTCCAAATATAAGTATGTCATCAACATACAAACACAAAATAACACCTTGACCCCCACCATAACGATAGTATACACACTTATCTGCCTCATTAACAGCAAAACCAGCAGATATCAAAGTTTTATCAAACTTTTCGTGCCATTGCTTAGGTGCTTGCTTTAGGCCATACAAGGATTTTAATAATTTGCACACTTTATTTTCCTGTCCAGTAATCACATAACCATCTGGTTGCTCCATATAGATTTCTTCCTCGAACTTTCCATTAAGGAAAGCTGTCTTTACATCCATTTGATGGACGTGCAGACCATGGGAAGCAGCTAATACAATGAGCACTCTAATGGTGGTTAATCTGGCAACAGGAGAATAAGTATCAAAATAATCCTCTCTTTTTTTCTGGGTATAACCCTTGACCGCAAGTCTTGCCTTGTACTTATCAACAGTACCATCAAGCCTCATCTTCTTTTTGAACATCCACTTGCATCCAACAGGTTTGCACCCACTAGGAAGATCAGTGATCTTCCAAGTCCTGTTAGCCATGATGGAATCCATCTCGCTACGGACCGCCTCTTTCCAATACTCAGCATCAGGAAGAGCATAAGCCTCTGAAAGAGATTTTGGCACATCATCCACGAGGTATACAATAAAGTCGTCACCAAAGGTTTTCTCAACCCTTTGTCTCTTGCTCCTACGAGGAGCCTCTGCGACAAAATTGGTATCCTCCTCAGAAATATCTTCTACTGGTAGTGTATCACTTATTGATTCAGAAATAGTGGTAGGTTCAACATTATTTTTATTATTATCAGTTTGTGAAGTACTACCTGCTGGTCTCATAGGATAAATATCCTCAAAAAATGAAGCATCTCTAGACTCCATTATTGTGTTAGCAATAATCTCAGGAGTTTGTGATTTTACTACTAAAAATCTATAGGCCGTGCTGTTATGGGCATATCTTAGAAAAATACAATCGACTGTTTTAGGTCCAAGCTTTCTCTTCAAGTTCGCAGAAAATTAACATTGGGCTTTCTCCCCTTCCATCCCTCATACAGAGTAATCTCACACTTTTTAGTGGTTACTCTGTTTAGGACAAAATTTGCTGTTAATATAGCTTCCCCCCACCACATTTTAGGCATACCGGCACTCTCCAACATGGCATTCACCAAGTCTGTTAGTGTTCGGTTTTTCCTCTCAGCTACCCCATTTGATTGGGGAGAATATATATGGTGGTGTAACTTCATGGATTATACCATGCTCAGAACAGAACTGGGAGAATTCATGAGAGATATACTCTCCTCCGCGATCAGACCTTAGTCTTTTAATTTTCTTTTCTAGTTGGTTCTCAACCTCGACCTTATAAATTTTGAAGTAGTTTAAAGCTTCATCCTTTGTTTTCAACAAATACACATAACAATAACGTGTTGCATCATCTATAAAAGTTAGAAAATATCTTTTGCCTCCTTTTGTCAACAATCCATTCATCTCACACAGGTCAGAATGGACAAGATCTAGTGGTGCCAAGTTCTTTTCTTCCTCTAATCCCTTAAAGGGTTTTCTAGGCTGCTTTGCTTGCACACAAGAATGGCAATTTGATCCTTTGACAATATCACATTTTGGAATTAATTGTAATCTGGACATTCAAGCAATGCTATCAAAACCAATATGACAAAAACGAGAATGCCAAATATTGGCCTCACATTTATTCAAACCAGTTGCAATATTCATATTATAACAAGACTTTAGAGTACTGAGGCGGAACAAGCTCCACTCTCATAGCCTTTACCAACAAAGTTCCCATACTTTGATATTACAACTTTATTTGATTCAAATACTAGCTTATAACCATCCCTGCATAGGAGAGAACCACTAATGAGGTTCTTTTTTATTGTTGGCGCATGCTGCACGTTCTTCAAGTGGACAATCTTCCCTGAAGTAAGCCTCAGATCCACCGTGCCAACACCAAGAACAGAAGCATGCGACCCGTTCCCCATTAGGACGGAGGAAGCCCCGGCTCCCTGGTAAGAAGAAAACAAGGAAACATCAGAACACACGTGAACATTAGCACCAGTATCAACCCACCAATCAGTTGATTGACATGCTGAAAAGACAACAAGAGAATTACCATACCCTCCTGAAGTCGAGGCCTTGCATATGGTCACGTTGGCATTTTTCTTGCCCAGTTCATTTGTCCTGTTTTTGCGATAGCGACAGTTTTTTGCCATATGATCGTCCTTTCCGCACACAAAACAGGTGATGTTCTTCATGTCCCTTTTCTCAATTTTCTTCTTTTTAAAGCTAGTTGTCTTGTTTGGTTTATAGCCTTTGAAGTTCTTGCCATATGATTTCTTCTCAACGACATTGGCATTGTTCTGATTAGAGGTGCTTGGTGCATCTTTTGCTATTGCCTTTTCTTCCACATCAAGGGCTGCAATGAGATCCTCAATAGAAATCTCTTCCCTCTTGTGCTTTAAGCTAGTGGCAAAATCCCTCCATGTTGAGGGAAGTTTGGCAACAATGCCCGCAGCCACAAACTTAGGAGGCAATGCACAACCCAAATACGCAATCTCGCCAACTAGTAGCTGGAGTTCATGTGCTTGTGCAACAATCGACTTAGCTTCATCCATGCTAAAATCAAAAAATTGCTCACACACATAAAACCAGCGACCAGCTTCAGCTTCGGCATATTTCTGGTCAACTACATCCCACAACTCAGTGGCAGATGTGTAGTTCACATACACATCATAGAGCTGATCTGCCAAAATAGTCAGAGAAGGCAGCCTAGTGCAGTGTTGTTCGCACTATCAAACTGCAAGTTTTGGTCAACCGTAAATGGATACTGTGGGTGGATTACCCAACACAGCCCCAATGACATGAGCCAAAACTTGGCTCTTGTCTACCATCTACGGAAGTTGACACCAGAAAACCTCTCAGGTTTCATTGCATCCGAAGCACCAGCCATTGCTGATCCACAAAAATATTCACAATAAGGTTTCTGGATTGTTGGAAAAATGTGCAATATTTTTGTTCCAGATTTCAAATTGAGGCAAAAGTAACAAAAGACTAGAGATGCATAAAACAACAGGTAACACATTGTACTTCAGAATATGCTCAAGAATTGTATAATAACGGAATTGATTTATCACACGAATTACTTACTATTGGGCTTGTTGAAGAAAAGAAAGCAGCGCAGCGCAGATGTGGAAGTAATCGACGTCGAGGAAGAAGCAGAGCGGTCGCGCAGATGCGCTGCCCAGAAACCTTATTGCCGCCCTCGTGCAGGTGAACTCTACGGCAATGGTTCGGAGATACCGCTCACCCTCCTTCACGGTGCACGCAGAGGAGGAAGGCCGGCGCGGTTCAACAGCACAACACAACAGTACAGCACTTAGAGTTGAGGAGGAAGAATGGAGGAGGAATCTGTATCTTTGTCCTGGACGTCTCCAGGAGTTTATATACACTCGCACAAGAAACTGACCTCATGATGTCAGTTAAATGTGGTAGTTACTAGTAACTGACAACATAATGTCAATTAACTAACTAGTAACTGACTGCATAATGACACAGAATTCAAATATATGTTTAAATCGCATTTAAACAGATTGAATGGAGAGATAAATGCAGGGTTCAGCAAAAAAAAGTGAATTCAAAGTGTCAGGATACACATTACGACGTGGCGCGATCGCTCGTCGCAAAGTCACAAGTCACGCGAATTTTCACGCGAAAATACGCGAATGCGCGCGCGTGCGTGTGTGTTTAGCCACTATCCACCCTATGCCATTCTCATGCCAAGTGTAATTGATCAAGAGGTGGCAAGGACTCCACCTTTTAAATTGCTTTTCCTCCACTTGGCTAGGCAATATGGTACTAAACCATGCATGCTTTGGAATTAAAGGAAACGGGCCACCCAATGGGCCAATTTCTAACAAAGCAAGCTTCCATACAAGTTTACAGAATAATGCCTTTGAATAGCTCGACTTACATGTTTAGGTTGTGGAATCAAGTTTGATTGACTTAATTCTGAAAAGGAACTCAAAATGAAAACAAAGACAAAGGCCAACTACAAAGCCTACATAGTTTATATCATTGACAAGTATTTGATAATGGAATACAAAATGATACGAAGGAATGGTTATTTGAAATTTGGATGGCAAGAAAAAAACAGTAATACAGTAGGCAAATTGACAATTATCAAACCTCCTCGTGAATGTTCGTAGTAGCACATTCTTTATCCTCTAGGTGCAAATCCAACTCATCAACAAGTGATGCTATCTTCTCCTTAGAACCTAAAATTTAAAAATATCATGAAGCTACCAAAGAAAAGTTGGAAGTAGTATAAACTATGAACTAAATGACTTATTATTACCTTTCCTAAATGAAGTTGTCCAGTCCTTGGTACAAATTAGAGCCTCAACCACCTCGGGCTCTAGTTGACTACGAAATGGACCAGCAACATGTCCACTAGCACTAAAAGCTGACTCTGAAGCAACAGTTGATACTTGAATAGCTAACACGTCATGAGCTAGTCGTGAGAGAACGGGTAAAGTCCCTCGAGATGTGTTCCACCATGACAATATATCAAACCGTGCATCCTTACCATTAGGATCAACCCACCGAAATGGTTTTTCTTTCATGTATACCTCCAATTCATTTATATCAAGATGTGTTGTTAAAGATACATCCTCATACAAGAACTGTTTAATGTCAAAGTCAACATCACCAAGTGGCTAAGAAGGACCTTCTTCGGGATTATATTTTGATGCTTGAGGTGTGTTGGACAGGTAAGGTTTGAACAATTTGTTCACAACATCAATGAAGTGATTAACTTCATGAGCAGCTCTCTCATGATAAATCCTCCCCATAAAATATTCCACCAGACTTTTCTTATATCTAGGATCAAGAAAGTATGTGACAGCAAGAGCTATGTTGGACTTGTCCCAATACTTGTCATATTTGGCTTTCAAGGTTTCTACCTTAGAAGATATAGTAACATCAACACTTTCACACCATTCTACAAGTGCAATCTTATTCTCACAAAATTTCCACCAAAATAGGTTTACTGTTGGATACTAACTTCCAGAAAATATATGAGCAACATCTTTGAACTTTTGCAAACACTTGCATAGTAATTTTGCCATATCCCATTCTTCATTTGTTGGAGCACACTTATCATATTTACCCTCGTTCAAGTACAATAGCCTTTCAAAAGCCCTCCTATAGTAAATAGCTTGGCTCAATATTTGATATGTAGAGTTCCAACTTGTAGGAACATCCAATGGAAGACAAGATTTATTGTCCAAGTCACATTCTGTTGCACATTTCTGAAATTCCTCCCATTGCAGTAGAGAATTTTTCACAATAACAATAGTAGCTCTAATATTTTGAACTGAAGATGCAATTACTTTCAAACCATCTTGGGCAACAAGGTCTAGTTTGTGACATAAATATTTCACATGAAAAAATGCCCTATCACAGATCAAGGGAGAACGCTTATTAAGCTCTATCACAACTTCTCTAACACATTTATCATTGGATGATGCATTGTCTAGAGTAAGAGCAAATAACTTCCTCTCGATGTTCATAGACATGACACCCTTGGCAAATTCTGTTGCTAAATTGGTTCCTGTGTTGCTCCCTTTGACATGAATGAACTTAACTATTCTTTTTTGCATAAGCCAATTATCATCAATCCAATGCACAGTGATGCACATATAGTCTTTATTTTGATTAGATGTCCACATGTCCATAGTTGCAGAAAATCGACATGAAAGAGTCTTTAGTTGTTCATACAACTTCTTTTCATCCTCAAACATTTCCAAAATATTTTTTCTAGTGGTTGTGCGACGCTTGAATGAAAAACCAGGATGTAGAGACTTCATAAAACCAATAAAGTACTCATACTCAATCATAGCAAAGGGATATTCATGCATAACTATTGCCAAATAGAACTTCTGCATGCTAGCTTTAGCATCATACCTATAAGTCTGAGCAGTTGTACTATTTTCTTCACTCTCACCCTTCTCAAATTAGAGTTGTTGTTGGCCTTCTTTTATGGCGTACTTGAATCCCAAATGATTCTACAAGGCCTTCGTGCCCCTTAAGGTTTCAGCTTGAGCTTTGTGCAGACATTTTTTGCATTTCGCCCAAAATTGTTTCTCCTCCCGACCATCTTTCATCATAGCGATCACTGAGTACTTACTTTAGTATTCCTAAACCATAGAGGTACACTTCTTCTGCCTCTTTGGAGGAGGCTCAACTTCTCCGGTGCAAGTCCCTTCATCTACATTACACCTCTCTAACATCCCAATTTTTGCATTTCTTGAATTTAATATGCATTTTATATTTTTATGATTTTTCTGGAATTTATTTGAATTAAATTGTATTTATTGATTTATGGCTTATTTATAAAGTTACATGAAAAATGTGAAAAGTTTAAATAAAATTTTATTTGAGTTCTAAATGCCTTAAAATATTTTCTAGAATTTTTCTAGTATTTTTGCTATTTTAAATGGCTTATTCTATTTTGTTGATTTATTTTAATTCGAAAATACTTTAAAAATCGTGTGAATAGTTTTTGGGCCAAATTCCATCGGACCCAACCCATCTCCCTCACGCCGCCATCCCGTTAGCCCGCTTCGTCGAAACCCTAGCTGCGCGACCATTAGATTTTGATCCAATGGCCGGGATCGCTTCGTGCCGTCGCTCGCTGGCAGCCGCCCGATCGAGTCTGCGGTGGGCGCCCGCGATCGCACCACGTTAGCTCTGTCGGATTTCTTCGAATCCGCTGCATTGTCGTATTCCGTGATTCTCGGAATTCATTTTTGTCCCGTTCTCGCTCGTCGAGGCGGCTATTTAATACGCCGCCTAGCGCATCATGTAGCCCGCCTCGAGTCGCACCCATAGCCCTAGCGCACACCTGCCGAGTCACCGCTGTTCATCCGCTCGAGCTTGTTGGAGTTCATCGCCCCTGCTGTCGTGGTTTTTGTCTTGCTCCGCTGCCGTTGAGCCGTCTCCGCCGTCGCCATTGGTGCCTACGAGATCGCCTTGTCAAGACGTTTCGGAGGAGCCAGTTAACATCGCCGAAGGTGCCCTAGAACGCCGTCGGTCACATCTTCGTCTTCGTCTCCGGTGAACCCGCTCCGCGCCATCGCCGCCATTGCAAGCTTCATCAGTCATTGGATCTGGTAAGCGTCGTCGGATGTTCACCATGCATCGCGCACCGGGGCAGCCGCGTCATCGCTTGTGCTGCATAGATCTGAGCCGTCCGATCATCTCTGTGCGACCTAGATTCCACCACGTAGCCTTATCCGCGGTACGCCATGTGTCCCAAGCCTCGCCGTCGTCCTCGACCATCTGATCTGGAATGGACGGGTGAGATCGCACCGGTGCAGCGCCAAATCGCGTCACGCCGCGTGTCGTCCAGGTTCCCGAACCGTTGGGCCATATCGGTCGTCGGATCTGCGTTGTGCGTCTTAGATAGCGCCGCGTCATGCCGCCGTATGTCCGCGCAACCGAGCTGTCGAATCAGACGTGGAGGGCTAGGATGTAGCCGCGTGTCAGCCCCACATTAAGCTGACATTGCATGTTTATGCTAATCTTGGCAGTATGTTTTGAACTAGATGGGCGGGATCGCACCGAGCCTTGCGCCAATCGCGTTCTAACGCGTGTCGTGCTTCGCACTTCGTCGCGTGTCCGCTGGAGTCAACGCTTGTGTCAGCTGGTGCACGGGTGAAGTGCCACCGGTCCACGATGGACCATCACCGGCCGTGGACCAGATCCATACGCCAGTGACGCATGTCGCATTGTGGTGGCGCCACGTGTCAGGCCGTGGTTGTGCCACGTGTCAGTGACGTCATAAATCAATTTTTCCTACAGAAATATTTGGCCAAAAATCATTTTCTTGCTGACATTAGCATGACGTCATAAATGCTATTTTCATGTAAAAAATAATTCGGTTAATTCGAATTTTTCTATTTCTTGATTTATCTTTTATTTCAAACTTTGAATAGCTATATCTTTCTCATATGAACTCCGATTGAGGTGATTCTAGTTTCTAAATTTTTTTTAAATCATGATGTATTTAATGGTGAATTTTATTTAATTTTTGGAGTTAATTGTGCTCTCTGTTTTTGGTGTTTATTGCTTTCTCTCTCGTTTCGTGTAGACGTCGAGTTGCCCGGTGAGTTTGTCGTCGAGGATCCAACGCATGAACATGGTCCAGAGCAAGATTCAGAGCTTTTTGAAGGCAAGTTGTGCTTTGATCATGTTGAACCCATGTTTAAAATATTATATTGTTTCAAAGTATTGCATACTAATTCAATTAATACTTGTTTCAATTATGTTGGATATAGTTATTCATCCAATTGTGATATACCTACCTTGCCATGTTATATATTGTAATTCATTTGTCACCCTAGAATGGTTTAATATTAGTTGGTAGCTATAATTGCCAATGTGGGTAGCTAGAACGCATGTAGTGTGCTTAGCCATGCAACGAGCCATCATTTTATGTAAAAATGTTTAATCTTGATTAATGATTATGGAACATGTTTATTAACTTGTGTGTTGGGTGTTGTCACGCACTGTTGTTGTTGTTGATGGCACGTGGTGTATAGTAAAACAACTTGAGTGGTAAAATGATTTAGACTGAGGCAAGTGGCAAGAATTTGTGGTGGGCCAATGTGTCATTTGGGCGGTCGTATTGCCTTTTATGGTATTTGCTGATTCATGGTTGTGATAATTTTTTGTTAGTCTTGCCTTTGTCAATTAAGGACTTAACCTTGCAAGAATTTGAACTGAGTCATTCATACAACCACAAGTCTAGTATGTGACAGACCTAGCTGATTAATTTGTCATGTGTAAGCTTTGGTACTATTAGTAGTAGTGTGAAACTTGGGTTGTGGTAACCAGTCCTCGCACGAGTGGGCTCACATGGCGCAAGAGGGGGGCCCTGGATGTGGTAACCAGTCCCACCAGTGTTGAAACCTTAGCGGGTAGTACCGGGTTTAGACAGGCATTGTAAAGGCTTTGTAATAATCACTCGTCTTTATGGTGTATGATTGAATCTTGTGGGAAAAGTGTATAACCTCTGCAGAGTGTAAAACCTATTCGAATAGCCGTGCTCGCGGTATTGAGCTTTGCTCGATGATTACAGTCAAGGGTTAGATTTTATCAAAACAAATGTGGGTATGGATGTTGAATTGTGGATTAAGGTTATGAGTTGTAGGGGTGAAAACAAGTCAGATTTTATCCGCCCGATTCAGATCCGGATCCGGTCGGGACCGGATTCGAAATGGATTTTAGATATCCGGTCAGATACGGATCCGGATCCAGATATTTGAATCCGGATATCGGATCGGATTCGAAGCACTGAATATCCGAGAAATATGGGTCGGGACACGGATATCGGATAATATACCATTCGATATCCAGTTTTGATCTGGGCCAGCCCATAGCCTCAGCCTCCTTGCAACCTAACCCATCCAGCCATCCCCACACGGTGAAGTATCCCTCCTCCCCGGACTTGTACTCTCTCCAACGCGACCACTTCCAAGTTCCAACTCTCCTTCCCCCCTATCCTCTCCTCCCCTAGTCCGGCCACCGCACCCCGATGGCGGCGACGGCGAATGTGATGCTGGCGATCCACGAGAAGAAGACGATGGCCGTCGACTTCTACCACCCGCTGCGCCTCTACATCGCCTCCGCCTACTCGAAGTACGAGGCGGCCGTGGCCGACGACGACCTCTGCACCGTGAGCGACCTCCACGCCGCGGCGCTCGAGCAGCCCTCCCTCCCGTACCCATCCTCCCTTGAGCAGCGCCTCAATGCGCTCTCTCCTACGCCCATGTGCTCGCCCACGTCGAGCCCCGCTTCCCCATCTCCCCCGACCGCGGCCACGTCCAGTCCCTCTCCTTTACCTAGCACGACGCCTTCAGGGCCAACTAGAAGTCCAGCCTCACCTCCATCCACCTCGAGAAGGCTACCGTGCTCTTCAACCTCGGTGTCGTCTACTCACAAATCGCGCTTGCTGCGGACCGCCCCACTGACGTCGGGATTAGGATGGCATGCGGCGCGTTCCAGAGCACTGCGGGCACATTCACATGGCTCAGGGAGAGTGGGGTCGTCGCCAAGGCTGTCGCTACGGGGGCCACCACGCCCAAGTGCGCCGGGATACTGGAGAACCTCATGCTCGCCCAGGCATAGGAGAGTTTGGGAGTCTTTGTGATTACCAACCATAAGTGATTTTGAGATGGCATGTTGTTGTTTTGGAATTTTCCTAGTATAGTGTTGACAATAAGTGAGTTTTGGCATATTGAACACCAATTTAGGGAAGTTTGTTTATCCTGACATCATGATAAACCTGATATACCATGTGGTGATTAAATTGTTTGCTTGAAAACACATTTCGGAGACAATTGGTAGTGACTATTGGGGGCATTCATTGATTGTAACTTTCAGTATGATTGATTTGTTGGCGTTCATATGTATCTCCCAGTAGCAGTGAGATTAGTTCGTGCTATGGATTTGATCAATTATGTACAATTTGCATGATTGATGCTTTATTACTGCTAATTTAACACATCCTCACTCGTGATATACTATGTATGTTAGAAGATTTTTGGCAGTATATTGTTGAGGTTAGTAGTCTTTGTTTCCTTCATTTTGCTTGGTGCTTCACATTAGGCATTGAGTGACATAGCAAGTACTGCAACAAGGAAATTAGCAGCATTGTACCATCTGATATTTAATCGGCATTACCACTTCTTACATGTTTGATCACCTAGACTTCTGCTGTCGGTTGATGATGCACCAAATACTAATAAATCAAGCACTGATGATGCATATTTTGCATCTGTTCTGTGGCTTGACGTTTGCAATGTCAATGTGTGCGTTCAATCTTCTCTTTTAACTCCAATCTCTTCTTTTGCATTTTGTAGATCTCGACGAAACTGATGGATTTTGTGACAGCAAGGAACCTTATTATAGAGAGTTGCATTATGTCAAGGTTAGTATGTTGGTTGTTTCATGTATTACAGACAGTGAAATGAATGAATGCTAAAATCAAAGCTAAACCTCATTATCTTGCAGATTCTGTACTTCCTTTCTTCATTGTGACTATTTCTGGAGTTCAAAGGATAGATTAGCTGCCATCCTTTGTATACAGGTATGTTATGTAGGTACAGAACACATTCTAATTTGTAAATCACATGTTTCCATTCTTAATTCTCACAGATCTATTGGTCATTGTTTTCCTTGTGCATTTGTCATCAGAGTTGCTTGATGTTTTCTGTATAAGCAACAATAGATACCATTAGATGATAGTAAGGCATTTATTTATGTGATTCGATTCACCATATATTACTCAATGTATGTGTGTGTTATCCGTATATATCTTTCCGTTCCTGATCCGAATCCGTCACATATCCGACCCGTATCCGTATTTTGAATTATCCGGATTCGTATTCGGATCCGGCTAACCCGTATCCAGTTCTAAATCCGGGAAAAAAATATGGGTTAGGATACAGGAAGAGCAATATCCGTCCGTATCCGACCCGTTTTCTCCCTAATGAATTGGTTATTGGATAGCAATTGCAAAAGTTATTATTGTTATTATTTGTTTTACTGTCTTTCAAACTATTTATGCTATTCTTTTACAAATGTTGTTTTATGCAAATTAACCATTTTAGCCAATCCTTTGTAATAAGTCATGCATATAGTATATTAGACTTGCATTCTGTGCACAACTTGTTGAGTGCTTTATATACTCACCTCTTGCAACCAAACATCGCCAATTAGAGAAGAAGCCACGCCTGCTTTTGAGGAGTATCAAGAAGAGACGAATAATTAAGGTGCAAATCTTGTCAGTTGCCTGTGGCAAATTGAAGGGTTACTACGAATAAATTTATCTCCGTTGTAGTTTATTTATCTTTCAATCTTAGCCCTGCATGACGTACTCATGCAAGGTGGACCATAAGGTCGCCTAACAAGTTATATATAATTTGACGAAGTCTTTATTGTGATATCGTTTGTGTATGATTGTGATATTCATCAATGTTGAGCTTGTGTGCACTAGCATAATCCTGAACTAGTACTGAATGCACAGAGGGTCCGGATTTGTATATTCAGATCCCGACAACCTCCCATGGCTACGAATATCTCAGAGTCATATGCCACCAATGCACTAGCATTCGGTGGCGGTGGTGTTGGTGCTGAGTGGCCCGTACCAACTGTTGTGATAATAGTAGCAGGGGATGCTCCTGTACTTCTAGAAATGCTCGCACTTGCAATTGCATCATCCATCTCAAATTCTTAATACCCTATATGTTACAAATAGCAACAAAACCAACAAATTACATGAGCGAGAGGCACCAAAAACGTGTGCTACATTATTTCATAAGCGAGAATCAGTTTCTCAGCAAGGGCAAAAGTTATGTAAGTTAAAGCATATACTACAGGATCGTAAGGATGTGAACGCGACAACGTCTTAGTAGTATTATATTTTTTAAGAACGCAAGATCAATCCATCTGAAGCACAAGTTTGACAAAATTTGACCTAAGCTAAAAACGATGCTTGTAGTAACTTCTCCCCTGTCCTGAGGCCCACAAGTACTGACATATTTGAACCAGGAAACAATCATAACTCGAAATAAAATCAGGATGGTTCACAAGTCCTGTAGGCTGCAGGCGAGGGAGGCTATTAGCCGGAGTCCTGGAGGCGAGGGAGGCTGGCGGCCAGTCTCTTGGACGAGGTGAGGCAAGGCCTTGGTGGCCGCGTTGGACGTGGCGACCCAAAGATCTTGTCGGCGAGGGAGCCAAGCGATGGCCATGGACTGTGCCGCTCTAGAGGGCCGTAGCTGGGAGATCTTGATGGCCACACAAGGTCGAGGGTGGAGAGTGCGGAGTGGGCAAAGGGAATGGGATTGGGATTTTTGGGGTTAGCCGAACAGCCGGTTAGGTCTAGGTTTCCACTGACCGGATAGCTCCGACTAAAATTATGTATAGATCCGAATCCAACGGATACTTTCGTTTCAAATTCGTTTCTATACCCGACAAAATTATCCGAATCCTACTCCAATATCCATAAAAAAACACAGATATCGATTTCATACTCATAATAAGATCCGAATTTACTCGGACATACAAATGGTTAGAAACTATCCGTTCCATTTGCACCCCTAGTCACACACATAGCCCAGTGAAAAACGTGCTTCTCCTGAAAAATATCACTGGCTTGTCAACAACAAAGCATCTCCAGCATTTCTATGCCCAAGCAACTGCAATTTAAACTGGATCAACTGACACGTATAACTGTTGTTTCGTCACGAAAATTTGCCCCCGTTTAGGCATCAAGTAGCTAGTCATAAGTGGTTGCTACAATCTGCAAGGCAGTTCTCCACTGAAACAGTGACCAGAGATTCATAATAACTTGCAAACCTTTCAAAAAGAAAATCTGAGTCTTGAGGTTGTGAAAAAGTTAGCTGATACGAACATTTTAACAACAGATCAAACAACATTGTTTTGCCTATTCCATGTTCTAACTAGCCTACGGACATTTGCCATCACATGCCCATGGACAAAGGATTTCTGTATATACACACGTGCACATTGGTTGAATACAATGCACAGACATGTTGAAACATTATACAAAAGGTTGATTTAGCAATGAGAAGGATTTCCTCTTCTCCAAATGAATAATCAATGAGAGAGCAGGATATTAGATACTGACCTAAAAGCCAAGATTAGACGAAAATGCTCTACCCTTTCACCTACATTGTAATAATTTTACAACAGCTGCGAAATGGTGACCGAGCCAGATCTGACGAAAAATTTAGACCTGATATAGCCCGGACATTCCCAATTTTCACTAAGGCTGCAACTTATCTAGGAGCATTCTGACGTTTACATAAGATCCAGAGCTCATAACTCAGGCGGTCACTGATGTAGTCCAAGGGCCAATTTGGCGCCTAGGGAGAAACAATTGCTCAAACCCTTCACCTCTCGCAAGCTGTATTGGTCACATAAGTAGCAAGTGCAGACAACTAATTGTTTCAACCTTCTGGTGAGGGGGGCCTATGACTATATGGTACATAATAGGAGGTTTCCTGGCCAATTGGTGTTCGGAGAAGAGGGTTCCACCGATCAAAGATAATGCGGCCACCTCGTCCAATCCTACCTCGGCACCGAAATGGTGGCATAGTGGCACTATTCTCAGTGGGAGGATCGGATGGCGGCTTGATACCTGCTGCCACCAACTTCTCAGAATCCAGTGGTCTTGTGAATAACAATACTGGTTCCTCAGGATCCTGTATTTGAGGAAATTGATAAATAAACTTGACAAATAGAACTATAATAACGATTAATCTCTTTTATATAGATTCATACCATGTAAATGACTATAGTTCTATTAATAATTCAAAATAACACCTTGGAAAGAGACTACAAGATAATGGTGCACTCAAGCTCATTGTCCAACAGGGTAAAAAACTGGGTTTTCAAAAATCTCGGTTCTCACTGGATATCAGTCTAGCGTTTTTTTTCAATTTATTTTCATTTTTTCCCTCTGCATTAGCTTCTTCTCCCTCCTTTCTTTGTTACTTGACGTTTTTTACTTTTCACGATCTCCGGGGACCGAGATGCAACTTTAGCAGTTAACTTTTATAATTTTTACATAAAGACATACTAATAAAATTACGATATTGAGAAAGTATTTTTAACGACAAATCCAATGATATAGTTTTCACGTAACCAATCTAGATAGATTTAAACCTGTCCATGGTCAGTTTGATGGCACCGATTCTAGGATGTCAATCTAAAAAAGAGCGGAGGGAGTACAAAACATTCAAATAGCTCTTAATACCTCTAAATACATCTGGTTTCAAAATTCCCATTGTCCACAGGGATTGACAGTAACTAGTTGCAAACGGCCAATAGACACCAGTTTTTGTAACACTCATGTCTGATATGAAAAAAAAGGAGTTGAGGCAGTGAATTAGGCAGATAGCATACCCTTTTAAATACCCAGCCATTCTGCTGAGGTCTCCTTTTTAGTTCCCGTTCACGCTTTATACGCAGTGTAGGGATTACTGATAGCTTGTTATCAGGATAACGATGCTGGAGAACAGGTGGCCAAATATATGGTTGTTCAGTTGTGGTGTCATCCGAATCAGCATAATCATCTTCACTTGATCCAAATCTGCTAGAAACTTGCTGTAAGCCTGATAATGTAGTCCCATCGTCAACAAGCTGGGCCTCATGCTGAAGATGGGGAAAAAAGAAAATGAAAGCAAATTAGGAGGCAACAAAAATCGAATGTATCCAGAGCTAGGAAGCTGATAGACCAGAGAATAAAAATAAAGTGGAATATAACATCAGTCCAGAGTGGACCATAAAATCAGGTACAAATATTTACTGAATGAGGGAAACTGGCCCACGTTATACCGCTTCCAACAGTATATAATCTTTGGCTCCTCTGGCTGCCCTCCCCCCTCCTCCCTCTTCCTCACCTCCGCTGCCTCCCTCCTCCGTCACCGCCGTGCCCGTCGCAGCTCCGCATGCCTCGTCTGCCTCCCCCTGCGGATGGCAGCAAGCCCGCAGCCTCACTGTGCCGCCAGCTCCCCCTCCCCCACCGGTCACCCCGGCACCCAGCCCAACCTAATATTCAGTGCACCACCGCCTCACTGTACCTCCCTCAGCCACGGACTATGCTCTCGTTCAGCCTCGCTGTGCCACCCATCGAGAGAGATCGAAGGGAATGGTATACCATTCCCTAGTTTTTCTTGCTGAATATGCTTGAACATCTCCTGCTCCATAATGTGCAGAATTCATAGAAGTATAAAACCAAGTAGTCTTGGTTCCTATCATAGAACCTATTATCATCTTGAAGATGGCTCTTCACTTAAACCCATTCCCTACTACCATGTGTTGCAGTGGTGGATGCTATGATATTATCATTTTTGTTCATATGTTCTGTTTCCTATCAAATAAAAGCATACAGGACTTCTAGACTGTAAAATGTGTGATGGTTTATACCTTATATGTCATCTGAATGCGCTGAAGGTTGACCTTGCATTCCATGACCTCCCGTTTTGTCTCTTCCCTCTGTAAAGAGTATTACTAGTTACAGAAGTATAATTTGGTAATGCAAGGACCACTATAAGATCAGTTCATGCATGAACTAACCTTAATTAAAGCATCCATTAGTGCCTTTGCCTGGTCCAAGTTGCGCCGCACCTAATACACATTTTCAAGCTAGCGTTGTTAGTAGTAAAGCACAAAAAAGCGCATAGTACAAATGTACTTGAAAGCTACAGCTAGCTGATTGTCTTTCACAGGATAAGGCGACTAAGAAAATGCTGTTTGAAATTTCAAACTTTCGACTAAGAACATGTACACCGTTGTATGCATTGTTCGACATTGGAACTATGTATCATAAATAAAGCTAGCACGAAAAATACTGCCACTATCCAAATCCAAGGGAACTGACGAAACTTGCAAAAGAAAAGGAGAATTCTTACAAGCAATGACATGGATATCTGATTAAGCAGAACTAACCCATCATCTCAAGCAGGATAAGAGAAGTTCTCCCAAAACCAGGCAACAAATACATAGTTGCATTAACTGCAAATTATTTATGGAAAGCATGGGGTTTCCTTTTTTTTCTCTGAACAGTTGCGTGCAAGTTCGTCTTAAAAATGAACAGAAAAAAAAAACACCCAGCATCAATAAAAAAATGCTTAGAAAGTATTAGGGAAGAACTACCTAATTTGAACTTAGAAATGGAAAAAAAAATCTGACAAAGAAATAATTAGTACTTAACAAGTCATGTAACGGTAATCTGGTGATGTGATTTAATAAAATTAAAGTTTGGATGGTGTAAGTAAACATCAAGGTCCTGTTTGAAAGAGTAATTCCTTGGGAGGTTTCGGGATTAAGTTCAAATTTCAACTAGATCCTAAAACTTTCCAATGAAACACCCCTAATCCAAACACCCCTCAAATGGTTTATGATGCTTCCACTAATGTGTACAATATTTAACTTGCATAAAATTCCTCCACAGTTACACAGTAGAATTAGTAATTTCTTTGACATATACATGCATAACCTCATCATGAAAAAGAATGAGCAACAAATAGGGGTGAAAACGGTCGGAAAACACTGAAACCATTTTTATTTTCATATTTTTCCTCGGAAACGATACCGGAATCGATAACTACGGAAACGAAAACGGCATCGGTAATTCGAAAATATCGGAAACGAAAATTTGATACAAAATATATATCGGTAACGATCGGAATCCGAAAAAGAGACCGGTAACGTCGTAACGACATGTACCACCAATTGGCTTCAAAAATTCACACAAATCGTACATCCACATAGAAATTAGTAATAAATAAATATTCACAAATTTACGATGAACATACATTACCAGTGTAAATGTATACAATAGCATAACTAGTCTAGAAAATCAATATCTTATAACGCATAACGGCATAAGCATTAAGCAACATCACATAGCATTTACATACAGGCATATATTAAAGCATTAAGCAACAGATTCGCATAGCACTTAAAAGCAATATCTTATAAGCATTTACAGTTGACGATATCACACATTCCATACAGGCATACATAGCATAAGATAGTCTCCACACGAGTCTTTACATCACATAGTATAAGATAATCTCAATATCTCATATCAAATAATACATCTCTCCACACGAGGATTGAAATTTATTAGTCACTTGCTACTAGACCGACCAGACCCTTGCGGCGTCAAACCAGAAATATGACATACAAAAGACATGCACATAGATAATCGGAGCTCGGAGCACATAGATAATCACAATGATAAATCGGTAATGAAGCATTGGAGATACGAAAATAAAAGCAAAAAAAAACATGTGATACTAGACGAGTAGTTATTATCACTTATCAGCATCAGGAATACGACCAATGAAAACGAGTGATGGGCATAGAAGGCATAAGCTTATAAATGAGTGACGGGCATGAAAGGATTGATCTCATAAGTTCTTGGTTTATTTGCAAATATATGTTGCAAATGAGGTGTGCTTAATTTGATATTGGAGCATGCGATTAGAATTTGCAAATATGTTTTGCAAAATTGTTTTGATCATGAGTTGATCATCACATGACTCAATATTTGATCTTATTGACTCTTTCGAGCTTGTAGTCATGCCCTTGATCAAGTCTATGTGAGGGATTTCGAAAAATCAGATTTTAGACTTGAATAACTACATTAGAGTTTTATTTTTATCATATTTAAAAATATCTATGGTTGATTAAATCATAAAAATGGGTGGAGATTGTAGCCCTCGTGATAAGCTTCGCATAGAGTCCAAAATCACCTAAATCGGAGTTCGGAGTAAAAAGTTATGGGCGTTTTAGTGGCTGAAAGAGTGTGATCTGTGGGCTGGGCGATTCCGGTAATTACCAACGGAATTTACCGATTTTTTCCGAAAACCGAAGCAAACGGTCGGAACTTGTCAAAACCGTTATCGTTATCGTTTCCGACAAAAAATTCCGATTTCGATTCCGATTCCGGACATTACCGATACCGACACGTCCGGTTGAAAAATTCCGAAAACGGTTTCCGGAATTCCGGGATTTACCGATACCGTTTTCACCCCTAGCAGCAAACCATTACACTTTTCAGTTTAGAAACAGCAAGCATTTATTTTATAATCAAAATTCCGTGCATTCACATCCAGTAACATGTACAGGATGAAAGAAACAGCAATAGGAAAAAGATACAATTAAGTGCTAGAAAATACTTTAAAAAATAAGAATGCAACGATAATATGATTCATTAAAGTAATGACCGAAAAAAATGTAGCTTACCAGACGGAGTTTTTCAAAGGATTGGATATTATTTTCTCGCCTTTGCATCTGGAAAAGGAAGCAAACATTATGTATACCTAAGAGAAACATGATTACAGGCAGGTATTATCCCAAAAAAGCTTCTCTAGTAATTGTTGCTCCCCAAAGGTATGTGTTTTCAAAATAATCTCTGATCTCAAGCCACTCACCCTTCTTGTATGAAGACGATGGGCCTTTTCTCTTGGTCTGAATACATTATATGGGTTTGTATCATTCACTGGCGGAGGAGGCTTCAAAAAACCAAAAGTAAATTAGTGAAGGGTAATGCAACAGAACCTTATTATAACAGAATTAATAGTACCTCCTGAATTGATCATAACTAAGGACCAAACTAGCCTGACTAAAATTTTTCCTATAAGCACGTTTATTGAGCTGATAGCTTATAAGTCTAAGAATAAAACTTACTTATAAGTCCCAGAATAAAACTTACTTATAAGTCTAAGAATAAAACTTACTCCCTCCGGTCACAAATAGTTGTCATTTTGGAGATCAACATGGTCTCCAAAACAAAGCTTTGACCACTAATTTATATTATAATATATTTATAAAATCCAAGAAAATTATAATATTATCAAATTACTTTTCCAAACAAATCTATACATATGATTTTCATGTATCCAATTTAAATATTTAAAAAGATACTGATAGTCAAAGTTTCAAAAGTTTGACTACACCTATATCTAAAACGACAACTATTTGTGACTTGGGGGAGTATTAGATATGCCTTTAAACTGTTTGGGCAAATCCAGTTAAACCCCTACGGACATATAATTCACACGAGCAAAACTTCAGTGGCTTTAATTTTGTTGTGCAAGAAGCCCAAAACGTAACCCGGCTAATTCACCCTGGTTTCATCAGATTTTGCCAAGAATCCTAAGCTTAGAGTAAGCCAAACAAACATGAAATGACCGCTTAAACTGCAGCATCTGCTTATGGGCAAAGAAATTCCACAGGTAGAGTAAAGAATAATAAAGTCTTTTGCAGAAACTGCTGATCAAAATGTATAAGCTAGATCACTCATTTGGGGTATAAAATATTTTAAAAAAAAACATTTCGACGAAGGGATCAAGTTGGCAATGTGACTCAATACGGCCAGTCAGACGACCTTAAGTATGGTAGCAAGCATATTGCAAGTCAGGCATCCATAGGACAGAACATTCAAGCAAAAAATCTAGTCCAACATCTGCATTGGCACTACAGAGTTACAATATGTAATTTCATTAAACAAACTAATAGCTTTAAGTTTCCCTATTTTTGATGGGCAGTTTGAGAGTATATGCATGCAGTAGAAATAGTTCCTCAGCTAGAACTGTAAGGCTGCCAGTTCTTGACATTCTCGAAAACTTATCATATGTTGAACAAAAGACACATGTTACTGCAGTAAAAACGAACTGATTATCTTAGGATCTCCAGCTGATTTCTGATTAAATATCTAACTTTAACTTGTGTTAACCCTCCTAACAATCATGGATATCATAAATTGATTGAGATAGCTTTAAGGTGATTCTTGCCTCTTCTTGTGACATGATTTACACAACAGTCACAACTTCCTGTGGAAAACTACACTTCACAGAGAAAAATTATGTTTCACATCTAGACTCTAGGATACCTCGTATCAGACACTAGAAACAGCATTCACATACAAAAGAACGTCTGCCAGCAACCAAAGCATTTTACCACAAAATTGACAAACAACACTAAAAGTGACACCAAAGAAATTATGCTAACCTGCAAACGCCGTAGGATAGGCCTTTGCCACTGTTCCCTCTGATACAAGAAAGAATCAGTTAGCATAATGAATGATGTAAACATAATTAAGTCACACCATTTTCTATGAGATTGAGGAATCTAAACAAAGTTTCTGATTTAAAAGGCTAAGTTAGGATAAGAAGGTTGCCAGACATGCAAAAATAAAAAGAAATAAAAATACTATGAGAAAACAAGGTATGAGATGCAATGACAACAAGCCATGTTACAAAAACTAAAAAAGGTAAGCTCCTTGTAGGCTTGTACTGAAAGGAAACCTTATGCTGAATTCAATACCTTTGCTTCCCAATAGTTATATACAGCATGGAAAACGGCATACCGAACAGATAAGTACTGCAAAGCCTGCACAAAGAAGCATGTGGTAAGCAAACATTCAGAATGAACTAATTGTATGAAAACTCTGCAATAACCATACAGAAATAATGGGAAAATAGACACATTCCCAAGAATATTGAAAAGATTAATGCCAAAATAAAATGATCTACAAATTTATTGCAAGAAAATGCAAATGTTTATTAGTGCTTGTTTCCATTAAAAAACCTTACTGGTGTTTCATATCAATGTCTTGAAATCCTTCCAAAGTAATATCACTTATGTGATCTCAACACTAGCAGGTTTCACCAAATCACGAGCCAATTCTAATTAACATAACATATATACCAGCTCAAGTAATGTGTGAACTAATATTAACCTGCATAAGAAGTAATCAATAATTTTTTTACTCCACAAGCAGACATTATGTACAACCTTACATATTCTGCACATTCACATATCCTTTCCTAGGCTGAGTTGACATGGGCATGCCAACTAGTAAGCTACAATATAGCATTTACCCCCAACACCATCAATAAGATGATAAAGCTGGATATCTTAACTACTAAAAGGAGTTTACCCCCGTGCAGCGGTACAGTCGTCCCACTCTCCGTCGCACATGGAAAACCACTCACGCCTTGAGCCTGAGCGGCGATAGATGGGCCAGCTCCCTAGCCCATCGACACACCCCACACGTTTCAATCGGCCGCCCTACCACTCCAAGAAATTGAGCTGCCACCCCCTCTACTCCAAGAAATCCCGTCGCCATAGACGGAATCAGGCAGCCGCTGCCTCTGTGCTGCCCCTTTCCATCCCGACCTGCATCCCTCAGCTGCGTTGTCACCACCGAAATCGCGAAGCCACCGTCACTCTCCTGGGAGGCCGAGATGCCAAAGCCAAGCAAATGGCAGAGCAGCCACCATCGCGCACGCCAGGTAGACCGGGTGGAACGTTGACTAGCGAAGTGGTGGCGGTTGGTGTCAAGCACGGATTGGGGCACGGTAAGCGAGGGGAGGGTAGCTGGTCATCGCAGGTCACTTTCTATGATCCCTCGTCAATCCTTCCTACACCGCCACAGTGCTTGAAGGGATGCACTGCCGCACCTGCAGCCGGATAGGAAGGCATTCTGTAGCCTCTACCACCACGACGCTGCTAACGTTGGCACCATCGCCAACCACCTAGCTCGACCCTTAATGCAGACCAATTCCATGGCAACCGTCACGCACAGCTTTGACTGCACAATAGTTGCCAGGAACGAACTTGTGCGCATGTGTGGAGGTTATCTCCTAGCAGCCCTTTCTTCAGCAACAATATTGTCCCATGGATACCGGCGAGAGTGAGGTGAGCATGTGTAACACCCTAAAATTTGCCCTAATTTAAATTTTGGAGTATTTTCGTTTTTTGAGAATTTTTGGGAATTTAATGGAATTCATTTGGATTTATTCAAATATGGCCTTTCTGGAATCAATTAAATTATTGCAAAAGTTTATGCAAAGTTCTTCAGGAAATATTTTATTTGAGTTCCAAATGTCCCAAAGTATTTTCCAGAATTTTTCTGGAATTGTCCACGTGTTTTTGTTATTTATTTTGGCTTTGCTTAATTATTTGAATTATTTTAATTCAAAAAGGTTTCAAAAATGCTCGAATAGTGTTGGGCCGAAACCCTCCAGTCCGGTCTGAAAGAGTATGGCTGGGAAAATAGTAGATTGATTAAGGGAGGAGCCCAAGGCTCAAGTACATATAGGCAAGGATATCCCTAAGAATAGGAAAGATCTAATCTAGGAGATCCTTGCCAAACATAACCAACTAACCATGGCAAGGATATCCCTAAGAATAGGAAAGATCTAATCTAGGAGATCCTTGCCAAACATAACCAACTAACCATGAGAGGGGGGGAGTACATTACGCTAACACGCTTCGCAATCGAACGTCGGTGGTTAGCCACGGACATTCGATCGGACCGAAACTCGGAGAACAACGAAGAAGGCGACCCTTTCGTGAAGATGTCGCGAACCGGGATGTCGTGGGAACGTGGAGAACCCGCACGGCACCCATGGCTACCTTCTCACGAACGGCGAAGATCGATCTCGATGTGCCGTCCGTTGATGTTGAACCGGTTGGAGGACATGTAGATCGCACCGACGTTGTCGCAGAGAACAACGGTAGCACGGCGGCGGAATGTGGAGCTCATGAAGAAGTCGCCGGCCAAGAAGCCTCAAGAACACCATTGGCGGCGGCGCAGACTTCGACCTCGATCTTTGGGCGGGACACGGTGTTCGACGCTTGGAGGACCAAGAGACCAGTTGTCACCAAGGAACACAAAGATAGCCCGAGGTGGACTTGCGCGAATCGGGACACCGGCCCGGTCAAGATCGAATAAACCACCAAGTCATCCTGGTCGACGGTCAAGATGAAGACCTGTGTAGAATACCGAATGTAGCGAAGGATGCGCTGAGGCGGCCAGTGGGGCTCTCGAGGGTCGTGCATGTAAAGGCAAACTCACGCACGGCGTGGCGATGTCGGGCCGTGTGAAGGTCGATATCGCAAGCGCGCGGCAAGACTCCGTAGTCGGATGGGTCAAGAACCGAGCTCCGAGCCGGCAGAGACCTTGGGGTTTGGTATCCACGGGCGTTGTGCATGGTTTGCACTCGCCATCCCAAAGACGATCCAAGATGTCAATCATGTATCGGCGCCGAGAGAACCATACTTTGCTTCACCTTCACACAACTCGCATCCCGAGGAAGTGATGGAGTTTGCCCAAATCCTTCATGGCAAACTCCCGCCGAGGGCTGAGATGACCGCCGCAGAGGTGTGTCGAGGAGGCGAGGCGATGTCATCAACGTAGAGGAGCGGTAGGCGTGTCGCTGCCGCGGTAGACAAACAAATGAAGTGTCCGACTTGGCTTCCACAAAACCAAGAGAGACCGGATCGTGGCGGCGGTGTACCAAGCACGGGAGCCCGCTGAGACCGTAGAGCGACTTGTTCGCATTTACGGACAAAGTTGGGCCCGCAGATCCTCGAATCCGGAGGGTGAAGCCGAAACACGGTCTCTGTCAAGGTGCCATGGAGGAAGGCGTTCTTGACATCGAGTGGTGAATCGCCATCGGGCGAGAGAGCGGAGAGACCGCATCGCGAACCGTGGTGGGCTTGACGACCGGATCAATGTCTCGGCAAAGTCGATGCCCTGGACGCCAGCGGGCCGCGAAGGACCTAACGTGCCTTGTGGCGCTCCAGAGAACGTCGGCGTGGAACTTGTGTTTGAAGATCCACTTGCCCGTGACAATGTTGGTATGTCGCGCGAGGAACCAACTCCCAAGTCCAGTTCGAGAAGGGCAAGATGTTCTTCCTCCATAGCGACCGCCAATTGGGATCGGCAAGGCGCCACGGAAGGTCTTGAACAGGGACGATGGCGCGAAGATGGTACAAGGATGGTACGCGAAACCGCCCTGGCCCGAAGTCGTCATCTTGTCTTTGGTTCACCGTTGTCGGAAACAAGAATGGCACCGAGCACCGGCCGATCGCAGGGCGATCGGTGCTATCGGAGGACCACGGCTGGTTTGGGCGCTGGAGTAGACGCGCAAGCGCGAGCCGCGCGAGGTCGCGCCGGAAGTTAGCGGAGAAGCGGTGCCGCGTGGCGCGCAGACCCGCACGTGGGAGCGCGGAGAAGCCGCTGCGCGCGAGGATCGTGGCCGCGCGTGGCGCGGAGGACGGCTTGACGGACGGCCGCCGGCTGGCGAGGACGAGTGCACCACCCGTCACGAGTCGCGCGAAATCTGGCGGTGATCTGGCGGCGCAGAAGCGGTACCGACGTCGGCATGGGGCGTATAGCAACAGCTGGTGGCGCGGGAGGACTGCAGAGACACAGGTTGGCGACCCATGGGAAGGGCGGCGGGTTAGGGAATTCATCGAGGAAGGTGAAGTCCGCAGCAGTGGGAGGAGGTATGCTCGGCAAAGGAAAAGCGGTTTCGTCAAAGAGAACATGACGGAGATGATTCTATTTGTGGTAGGATCAAGGCATCGGTATCCTTGTGGTGAGCGAATAACCAAGGAAGATGCAGAGGCGAGCGCGGGGCAAGTTTGTGGGGAGCGATGGCGAAAAGATTGGGGTAACATTTACCAAAAACACGCAGATTATCGTACAACGGCACCGCCAAGAGAGCAAAGTCGGGGTTGAAAAATCCGATGTCTTGGTCGGCAAGATGTTGAGGAGGAGAGTTGCGGTGTGCAACGCCTCATTAATCTGAAGGTGGCATGCTCGCTTGAAATGTAAGAGAGAATGACATCGTTAGTGGTACGAATAATCCGCCACCGACTGCTCGCGAGGACGTGTAGGGACACGACATGCGAAACCAACGCCATGTGCGAGGAAGAAGGTGCGCGCTACCGAGTTGTCGAACTCCGTACCGTTGTCACTCGACGGCCTTGACGCATGCGCCAATTGGGTAGACACATAGGCGAAAAAGTTAGACAGGTGGAAAACGTGTCGATTTAAGCCGTAAAGGAAACGCCCACAGTGATGTGGCGATCATCAAGAACAACTAAGTAATATTTGTAACGAGACACTAACAATGGGAGATGTCCATAAGTCACAATGAATAAGATCAAAGTTGTTTGACGCCGAGATATCAAGGATGAAAAGGAAGACGAACATGTCGTCCTAGTCGACACGCATGGCACAAGGATTCCAAACTTTTATTACACCGGGATAGCCGTAGTGAGTTTGGAGAGGCCTCGCGACCAGGGGTGGCCGAGGCGACGGTGCCACAGGGAGGATGACGTGGAGTTGGCAACAAGGAGCGAGCCACGGGCACCGCAATGGGTAGAGCGGACCGAGCTATTGCACTGATGATCACGTTCGCGAGAAGATCCTTCACGAACAACCATACGGTCAAACTCCACGTAACAATTGTTATCGTGAGTGAATTGATGAACGAAATAAGATTCTTGATAAGTCGAGGCGAAACAAGAACATTATTTAGAACAAGAGAGCTAAGGTGCGCCGAGCCGGTGGCGAAGTGATGTGCGGAGCGAACCATTACCGACAACAATGGAGGTGGGAGAGGATACCGAGGGGTTGAAGAGTGAGAGAAGGTACCATCATGGGAGGTCATGTGGGAAGAGGCACTGTATCAAGGTACCGATCGTTGTTCGCCGGAGCGAGGGTGTGGTCTTTGAACGTGGAGGCAGAGAATTCGGTCCCGAATCCGAGACCCCACCATGGGTCGGCATCGCGTCACGTCTTCTTCTTTGTTACGGCACGGCAGAAGGCTCATTGTTGGGCGGGTGCATTCTTTGGGCAAGCGGCCAGCTTTATTGGGATTGGATTGCCGTTGGGCCGACGCTACCGGGAAGCCGGGCAGAGGAGCGCGACGGGCCGCCACATTTGGATGGACCCGTTCTACGGTTGAAGAACGATGGCGGCCATTGCGCACCACCGCCAAAGCAGCAGCAGCAGTCTTGGGCGTAGAGGAGTAGCCGGAGGAGGAAGCGCCACGCAGTGCAAGAAGGCCGCCGAGAAGGTGCGGTGGTCCTCGCTTCTTCTTCTTCTTCTTCTTACGGACGGCGAGGACGAGGAGGACGTTCTTGGTCGACCGGGCGCGGCGAGTAGAGCCGCGGCGGCGAAGCGATCGAAGGAGCGAGAGAGTTCAGACCATGTTGATCTCCTCGAGAGGAGTTCATTGCGAACGGCGAAGGAAGGAAGGAAGGCGGCCGCGGCGGAGGCGGACCCGATGTCCTGTCATCGCTCGTTGAGCCCGCGAATGACGCTGAGGACCAGAGCGGTCGACCACGTGTTCGCCGAGGTCGGTGAGGTCGTCGACCATCTTCTTGAAGTGTTTGCAATAGTCGGTGACGGAGAGGTCACCTGGGCAAACGCGCAAACTTGGCGTCAAGGTGGAGAGCACGGGTCTCCGATTGCCAAGGAAGTGATCCTCGATGGCGATCCGAGCCGTGGCGGTGGCGCGGTGGTCGATCACGGCGTCGGCAAGGTCGGCGGTGGCCGTCTTGTATGCCCATGATTTGACGACGGCGTTCATCCGAGCCCAATCGAAGTGCCGAGCGGCGAGTCGCGACGTGGTCTGCAGCCAATACTTCGTGACGGCGGTAGGAATTGCTCGCGCCAACGTGGGTAGTTGCCGGAGGTGTCGAGGACGAGGACCAGTGCGCGCGTTACGCACGAGACGGCTGGCGTGGAGGTTGAGAACGGCGGCGGCCTCGTGGAGGATCATGGCGCGGAGATGTCCGTGTCATCCTCGTGGTCGTCGCCGCCGGTCGGCGGATCGGCCGCAATAATGGCGTCGGCGAACTTTAGCCGCCTTGGCGATCTTGGCATGACGCTTCGGCGGCGCGTCGCGTCTGCGGATGCGGCAATGACCTCACCTTTCGGCCACTGGGCCAGGCAGCGAAGGCGCGCGAAGTCTCGGCGAGCCGCCGCATGCGTCAGGCGTTGCGGGCGAGCACTTCTCAGCCAAGGTGGGCGACGAGGCGGCGAGGTCCCGACCATCTGCGCAGCCATGGCCAGAGCGCGCAGGGCAGCGTGGAAGGCGAGAGGGAAGATCCGGTCTCGTGATACCATGAAAGAGTATGGCGGGAAAATAGTAGATTGATTAAGGAGAGCCCAAGGCTCAAGTACATATAGGCAAGGATATCCCTAAGAATAGGAAAGATCTAATCTAGGAGATCCTTGCCAAACATAACCAACTAACCATGGCAAGGATATCCCTAAGAATAGGAAAGATCTAATCTAGGAGATCCTTGCCAAACATAACCAACTAACCATGAGAGGGGGGGAGTACATTACGCTAACACGGTCCAGTACTGCGCTCAGCCAGGCCCAAGCACGCCACAAACCCTAACCGCCACGCGCTCGAGCCGTCCGATTGAGATCCAACGGCTGCAGTTGCGCCACGTCGCCCGAACGCGTGCGCCATCGGATCGTCGCTGCGCGGACGACCAGGATAGCGCCACGTCGCTTCGTCCTCGCGGGATCACCAGAGAGGCATGGGCATTGAAGCCCGTGAGTTTCGCCGCCTGTAGCGCGCACGTCGAGGCAGCCTTTAAGTCCCCGTTGAGGGCATCGTGCAGAGATCTTCACGTCGCGTCTTTTGACTCCTTGCACGCACACCAAGACCTCCTCTAGCGCCCATGCAAGCTCGCCGTAGTTGCACCTCCTTGCCGCCGCTGTTCTTCGCCGTCAGTCCCTCTCCGCCGTCGCTCGAACCGGTTCCGACATCTCCGAAGTAAGCCGCGTCGAACGGGTCAGTTCTTCACGCCGGAGAAGCCCCGTAGCGCCGTTGGCTACGTCGTCTTCCCCAGCTCCGGCGACCTGTTTCTTCCGCGCCGTCATCGACCTCGCCAACCCTCGCCGGCCGTCCGATCTGCATCGTTCGGTTCTGGTGAGTCCACGTCGCCCTTCTCTATTTACATCTAGATTAGATCTGTACCGTTAGATCTGTTATGGTCGGTGTAGATTAGCTCTAAGGGTTACACGTTAGTTGGATCTTGACCGTTAGATTTAGATTGAACGGCTTGGATTAGATCTTGTGTCTGTGCTTAGATTAGATCCGAACCGTTGGTTTGTTTTTGAACGTTAGCGATTGAGCCACGTAGTCAAGTACGCAGTAAACAACTCCTTAAGCGCACGCCGTTGGATTAGATCTGAACGGTTGAGATTAGATCTGGAAACGCCCTAAGGGTCCGCGCCGTTCAAATTTGAACGAGCGACGGAGATGACGCCGCGCCCTCGCCAAATCGCGTGTGGACGCGTGTGCATCTTTGACCGAGGACCAGACCAGTCTCGGCCGTGGATTTCAAACGAGCCGTCGCGATCGTGTCGCGTGTTGCCGCGTAGCCCGAGGCGTCGCCGAGCTCGCGCGCGGGATCCAGCCGTTGGATTCAATCCGGCCGTTGGATGCTCGACGCGTGTGCCCGAGATGCGAACCGTCGCCGAGCTCACGCGCAGGAGATCTGACCGTTGATCTTTTGATGGCTGTGATTGCGCCACGTGGTTGAGATCTGGCCGTCAGTTGGGAACAGCCGAGATAGTGACGCATGTCGTGCACGAATCTCGAGGCAATCGGCTGACATCAGCAGTGACATCAGTGTTGACGTCATCTGGTGGGGGCCAGGCGCACTGTTCTGTGGACCAAGTCCATGGTGGACCGACCCTAGCCGTGGAATGGGTCCATAGACCGAGGTGACGTGGCTGCACCAGGAGCTGCCACGTGTCATGCTGACGTCATCGCTGACGTCATAAATGTTTTTATATTTCGGCCGAAATTCATTTCGGTGCTGACGTCATCATTAGGTCATGCTGACGCAATAAACCAAGTTTTTAGTAGAAAAATAAATAAGTTAATTCGGTTTATTCTTTTTAATATATTTGCAAACTTTGAAAGGCTATAACTTTCGCATTTTAACTCCGTTTGAGGTGATTCCAATTTCTAAAAATTTGTAAAATCAAGATCTATTTATTGGTAAATTTTGTGGAATTTTTAGAGTTGAACTTGCTCTCTGTAAATTATATTTATTGTGTATTTATTTATTTCGAGTAGACATTGATTTGCCTTAAAGCTTTATGAGAATTTCCAAAGACAAGACCAAGCTCGGATCGATCAAGAACTCTTTGAAGGCAAGTGATGCTTTGATCATTTTGATCCCGCTTTTGAATGTATCTTGCTTTGAATTTATGCATGCTAAGTTAATTAAAATGAATTTAAATTAATTTGGGAGTGTAGCTAAACAACCTAAAATGCTATTGCCACCTTGAAATTATCATTTGTATGCCTTTAAATCATTGTTCACCCTAGGGTTACTCATAATTGTTGGATGTTAATATGATGCCAACACGGGAGGCTAGACCGTGATTAGATGCTTAGCCTTGCCACGAGTCATGAATGACCTTTTGAAAAATGCAACAACGCTGTTAATGAATTATTGAATGTATTTGAAAGTGGTGTGATGATGCCACGTGATGCAATTGAAGCACGGAGACTGTGTGGATTCAGATCGATGTTGAGTTATTGTTGGCGGTGTTGCACAATAATCAATCAGTGGGAAAATGATTTAGACTAAGGCAAGTGGCAAGAGGCTTCGTGCCGGATGGATCTGTGTGGCAATGGGTTGAGGAGTGTTGTGAGTCTGTGTGCCACAATAGGCTGTGTGCCACTGTTGAGAGAAGAAAGTCTTGCCTTGGTCAGTTAAGGACTCCACCTTATAAGCCTTTGATCTAAGTCAATCGTACAACCACATGGCTGGTATGGGACAGACCTAGTTGATTAGGGTTCTGATATCTTTCCTCTGATACCTCAGGGTGACAGTACACAGGGGTGTATCTTGCGGGGGAGCATACCTATGTTTGCGCACGGTACCCATCCAACGGTGTTGGCACATCCTATACTTCTACCGCATGCGTGAGAGGAGTGATAGCGAAGGCAACACCGAGAGGTTCATTGGTTAAGGTAGAGGTTCTGAAAGGCTTTGTTACTGACGATCACCGTGTGGTGAATGGTCAGATCTTGTGGGTAAAGTGTACAACCTCTGCAGAGTGTAAAATCTATTCGAATAGCCGAGTCCGCGGTATTGGACATTGCTCGGGATTACAGTTAAGGGTTAGACCTTCAAAAAATAAAATGTGGAATGGGAGGTCAGTGCTAATGTTAAAAATGACATGATTAGGGTCAAAGCCAAGTTTATGAAGAAAAAGCATTTAAAGAACTTAGTACTACTAATAGCTGTTTCACCACTTTTAATCTAAGTAAGATATAAGTTTAAAAATGCTGTTTGATGCAAAAGAACCAAGTAAGCCAATTCTTTGGGATAAGCCTTGCATGTAGTATCAGCACTGCATTTTGTGCATTACTTGTTGTTGAGTACGGTGTGTACTCACCCTTGCTTTCAAAACAACACCAGTGGAGGAAACAACGCCAGTATGGTAGGAGGAGTACGTCGAGCCAGAGATCTAGGGGACAAGCCTAGTCAGTTGCCTGTGGCAACATGGGGCTTCTACGGATGATTATTTGTTTTCCGCTGTTATTTCTATTTACTCTGATAATGTAAACCCTGCGTGGCTGATCTATGTAAGGAGACCATAAGGTCGCACAACTCGTTTAAATACATGTTTGAAGTACTTTATTATTATTCCGCTGTGTATGATTGTGGTATTTTAACCCTGTTTAGCCTGTGTGCACTAGCGTGATCCTGAACTAGTGCAGAATACACAGAGGGTCCGGATTTGCAGATTCGGGTCCCGACAGCACGGCTAGGAGACAGCGAAGTCCGGCAGTTCGACAACAAGGATGTGTTGGGCAGCGGCTCGACCAACTTAGCTGTTGCGCGAGGAGGCCCTAGCGCTTGCTGCTTAGGTGCGCCATCGGCTCGGCTCGGCACGGTCGACAAGCATCAAACACACATGGTGAGGTGGCCACATATAGCACGATGATTAGAAGAAGGTAGTAAATTGAGCAACAAAGTGGTGCTACAAAATCCGTCGTCTTACTCCCCAAGCCATGCCTCCTCAACACCGTTTGCTTTGCTCTGGCCGCATCTCATCAAACGCCAATCCAGTGGCCATGTCTTGCAAGCTTCGTCCACTTAGGTAGTAGACATTTCTTTTGCCTTTGATTCATCTCTATTTTCTGCGCTTCTCACAAGTATTGCCTGTCTACAGTAACAGTGACACTGCTACTTGCCTTGGTAGTTGTGATCGACCACACCATCTACTCAATCCATTTGCTCACCAAGTGTTTGTAGAATTGGCAAAACGTGAGGCACATGTGCATATTTGGTGCTCAACTGCTCATGTTTTACCAGATGGACTGGTTCCAGTCGTGGTTTGTATAGGCTTCTAATCTTGATCACTTCCATGATTACTTGCTGCTACCTAGGCCACCCAGATCTTACTTTGGTTTTTACCATCTACAAGGTAGTTTTTATTTGCGATGTCTTTGCCCATTTTCTAGATGCATTTGGATGTGTGCTTGCAGACACAACGTGTAGGGATAGTAGCTCATGTGTGGTGCTGCTTGATTGCTGGAAATTTCCCGACATCCTCGTGAGGAGATAGTTTTGTCACTTGCAAGTGCATATCAACATATTGCCATCTGACTTTTGGTAAGGTATGGGTGTCTAATGCTAGACACCATTTATGTGAAATTCGTAGGACAACTATTCTTATTATCTTGGTTCCTTTTTGTACAGAAAGAACTCGGTCATAGTCATTTAGATTGCCTTGCAGATGATTTTTTTTTTGTTCTGAAACTTGTGCTGGTTGATATCGGATTATTGTTTCTTCGGTTTGAATTGTGGATCTTTTGCCAGTTTGGTCTGGTGATTTTGCAGAATTGTTTGATGGTTGTCATTTGCTTGTTATCGTGTATAATCGGGAGGTCTTCCTATTGTTAAATTCATAGCTGATTACTTAGTTCATCATATGATCATGTTGTGGATTTATTCCCTATGTCAGAAAATGATGTAACTTCTTACATTCAAACTTTTTGAATTTTCAACCTGATTCATTGAAGTTGTCCTTTAATTATCTTTTTTGCATCTGACACAGAAAATATGTATTGATTTACATATTACTTACAATACTTGGCCAAAATTTTTGTAGTGATAAAAAAAATTCGAGTGACAAGTTTCAGTTTATTCATAGCTTAGTATAGAATTGTGAATGCTCATCCAAATAATGTGATCATGTCGATGCTTTTGTTCCTGTCCAGAATACCAATGGTCATGAAACTTTCTTTGTCAAGATGTCCATCGGAGTTGCTTTTAGAATCTGATCACATGGATTTTGATATTGTTTCTAAGGAGCAAGGTCTAGAGGTTTTTTTGTCAATTTATATATTGAGGGCTATTTCAATTATAAACCCTGTACGTAGACAATTTGACATGCACATGTTTGTAAGTTATCTACTATGGTGAAAGCACAAGAGTAATTATAATTTGGGCTAATGTGAAACTTTCAGTGTCCATGTGCAATGAGCAAGCCAACAATGACCATTGTTTGGTCCAATTATGGATCCTATTGTATGCTTTCTTTGAACACCAGTTTATGAGCCATTGGATTGCAACTCCTAGCTCTTTTGCACTCATGTAGTTGTTGACCGATGATTATAACCAACATAAATAATATGACTGCCCATTCAAAAAGCTTCATTAATTGAAACCGTGAAACAGATGATGATGAAATATCCGCTTGACATCCATTTGCATGTTTCACACCATGAGTAAACATAAAATGAAAATTATTTTATGCGAAGTATGAGTTGCTGTTGCAATGCAAGAGCACATGACTAGTAAAAGAATAAAAAAACAGTATATTTATTTTAATTGGAAATAAAAGAATAAGAAAATCACATATTTATTTTAAACTTCCATAGAATTGATAGTCATGCTGTATTGAATTATAGTGTTTGATTTTACATTAAAGTGGTTCAACATGTCAAAGTTTTTATGCCAAATAGAAGTGTAGTTACTACCTTTTCATTTAGGGGGGCCTATTATATAACCATATAAGCTAGCAACAATAATCAAGAAATGCACACAATTACAGAAGATGAACAAGCAAGCAGAACAAATGAAGTGAATGTGGTGCAGAGCAAGGCATTCATTGTTTGGTCAAGGCATTCAAAAGAACGGCACAAAGTCATTCTATATCGCACATACAACATATGAAAAGACCAACATGGCTTGCAACAAACAGCAAGATGAAGACCTATTGAAAAGTCAGTTGTGTAACTGTGTCAATAAAATTTGGCAAATCGTAGCTGCCGTGCAAGTGTACACAAACACATGGAATTTACTAGTGATGTGAAGGTGTTTCTGACACGCGTTGCAAGCTTGGACATCATACATCACTGCAAGATATGCGGTAATGCAACTAATATTAAATATTAACAGAATGGTTCAACATGTGCTAAAGCTAGCAAGAGGCGTACTTAAGTAATATATCCCAATTCAACTGACACAACATGATGGTTAAATTAATACAAGGCATTTTGTTGTAAAAGATGATTAAAAATATAAAGAGGCATTATCTCAGATTTGATCATGACGGTAACAGATAAGGTAGGTTTCGAGTAGATTGATAAAGATACACAGTTAGCATGATGGTTTATCAAGTAAACTCTCCATTGCAAAATGCCGTGCATAAAGGTCAGCATGCCAATTCTATAATCCCCTTGCTCCCTTTAACATAACATCCCAAGACTATTATGCAAGGTTTCTATTTAGCACGTGGCTTTACCTCCATAGAAGCATCAAGCTGCAAGAGGACTGGTACTGGTCCTATGAAAGTTGGTGTTATGGCTCCTGCTCTTTCTCGAGCTTTGTGGTCCAAAATTTCCAACTTGAATAGGAGGACCTCCAACCTGCCATATGCAATTTCATATAAAATATAGCAAAACATAAATGCTCCACAAGGGCAAAATAATAAAGTAGTCATTTTGTTGTCTCAGCAGAATTCTTCAAACTCGGGTAAAGAAGTTTGAAGTTAAAATTGGTCCCCAGTTATGTATAGTCAGTAAAAATATAATAAACAGAACAAATGATTGCTACCCGAACTTCCTCAGAGGCATAACAAACTTTTATCAGTTAAAATGTTACTAAGATAACCAAAATTCTAAGAAAGGAGATTCTCTTCCAAAAAATATCATTCTTACCCTTGAGCTTTCATTCTAGATTCCGTATGGTACATATTTTAACAGCAACCAAAATGCCAACCATAACTGGTACACTGATTTATCTAAATCTGCATTATTTTCTTACATTTCAGGGTTAAGATTATTTCGCTCATTGTTGAAGTCTTCAAGCCAGTCTTCATCTTCATTGTCCAGGTCATACTCAACAAATTCACCGATCTCAGCTCTGGCTGCAGAGAATAATCACGTTGCTTAGAAATAGAGCTCATAAACAAAATAGCGTAGATGTAAGAATGTCAATTCTAGGGCAGCGACAAGAAAGAAACCTCCTCTTCCACGTATATAGCACATTGGTTGTGCAAAGGTTTGAGTGTAGTCCCTTTCATAGGTCTCCACAACATCGAACTGTGGTGTTGGTATTTCTTGAACATTCTTCTTACTGGGTGCTGGATTTCCCTGCAAAAGTCGAGTGACAATAATTCCTTTGAACAGGACAACACCCCCAAATAAACTACTATGGCTCTCCAAAACAGTGGATGCGCATAGCATTCAACCAGTACATTAACAATTCAACAACTGTACCACCTATATATTGGTTGTAAACTTATACATGTGAGTGACTTAGAGAAACCCGCATGGGACTATTCTTTGTTCTGTTAGCTAATGCAAATATTACAGATTGATCAGAAATATATAGTTCTCCCAAAATCCTAGCGATATAAAAAAAAGGGAAATATATAGTTCTCCCAAAATTGTGATAATGACAAGACATTTAAGAAAAGGGAAATATTACAGTAGGTACAAAAATACTAGGATTTAATTTAGGCAGAAAGAAAATTTTAAATATCTTATAACGCAAAGTGTATGCACCATGCAATATATAGTGCACAATATATGAGATATGGTATACAGGAAATTAAACAGCCACCTCCTAATCCATCTTTTATAACCATGATTATTACAAGTTTAAAACAGGTTTGTCCAGAGGTTATGCACCTAATGCCACTAGCTGAATACGAATGGAAGTATAACGAAAAGATAAAAAGAAACACAAGTGACACACTATTACAGGACAAACCTGTATTGCTCCGTGTAAATAGAAACCTAGTTTTTTACCTGAATTTCGAAGCATTAGAATTTAGAGATATCTGGCTAGATTGTTAATGTTAATTTTGTCACAAACTCACAATACACAACAACGATGTGTTATAAATTGGAACTCTAACCTTCTTTCGACATGTCTAAACATCAAAAGACAGACAGTTCACTAAGATAGGTCATAGGAGCAATTCTATAAAATTTACAACCCATACTCTTAACTCCGAGTGTTTCATTTATCAATTTGCAGTGTCCAAGCACATAACTAAATAACTACTCCAAATACTGGATTTCATATGCATATCATGCAGAGCACACTGAAATGGTGCTTAAGCGTGCAACAAAGCTGAGTTAAATTCAATTAGCTAATTAGAATTCACAGCGACATCAACAGAGCCCAAAGAAAACTCTACCAGCTACCAAGCACGAAGATTCCACAGAATTGCAGGTCAGCTCAAGCAGTCAAGCGTCATTAATTTAGTTACCTCGCCTTCCGTGGCAGTAGCAGAGAAAGTGAGCTCCACGCCGGAGTGCCGCAGCAGCACCCCTGCCCTTGCCGCGGCGACAGCTACCGCTGTGGGGTCATCGTCCTCGAACTCCCACGACGACTTGAGGATCGGGAGCTTCTTGTGTATGTCTAGCGGCCGCGGCCTGAACGAGAGCCTACTCATGGCCACCACTTCCACCACCACCACCACGACCGCACAGCTTCATCTCATCTCCACCTCCCACCTCCTCTCCGTCCCCAGGAACTCGCACCCACCCGCGCAAAGAAAGAAAGGCTTGAGAACACGCAAACCCTAGGTCGGCGAGGGCCGAGCAGCAGAATTGGGAGCGGGCCGCGGGAGCCTCGAGGGGCTGCTGTGAGACGGAGGCGGAGGAGGGGGAGGAAGTGGGGAGGCGGGACGAGCTAGGGTTAGGGTTTTCGGTGGGGAATCGGCTTCTAGGGTTTGAAAGGAGGTGAAAGGGAGGGAAGGAGAGGAAGGAAGGCGAGGGAGGGGTTCGTGGGGAGGGGGAGCTTGGGTTCGATAGCTCGTGGGCGTATGAGTACGTATCCGTATGGGCGTATTGATTTGTGCATACGTATACGTATTTGTACCTGTATTTTCGTAGCATAATTGTAAGTGACATCTTTTTTTCCCCTTTTTTCATTTTTTTTTCGATACGAATACATGATCAATCTAAGCTGTTTTGACGTATATTAGAATTGGACCCTTGCCTCGAACATAAAATAGAATACAGTGTAAATTTTCTTTTTTTTTTATTTCGTAGGACATACGAAAGGAAATCTTCCTTTATTTGGATGATCTATATATTGTTCCAATATGAATCGAGTTTCTCTCTCCCTTCTTCTTCTCTCTGGCCATCCTAAGCCACTCTTATAGTCCTTCCCATTCCCACTCCCAACTAAGGATTCAAATTTCGTTTTCAGATAAAATACCGCCCGGGACTAGAATCTGAAATTTCGGTGAAATTCGGGTATTTCGGACAAATCTCGTTCGAAATAAAAAAAACCAAAATTCAAATCCGGTTCGTTTTGTACCGAGAAAAAACGAAATTCGCCGAAAAATAGCGAAATTTCAGGCGAAATATCCGAAATTTTGGTCTTTTTGTAATGGAAAAAAAATGGTTCAAATGATGTTGAAAAATTTTAAAATTCTTTTTGGAGAATCCTGACACATTGATGATATTGCCATGAAAATTTCAGATTATTCTGATGTCTGTGGAATTTTTGAAATTTCAAACAGTGCTACTGTCCTGATAAAACGCTGACTCGTAATTTTGAACCTAATGCAAAATGGTTCAAACCACGTTATAAAAATTTGAATTTTTTTTTTTGCATGGTTATGATGCATCACTAATATTCTCATAAAATTTTCAGATGATTATCAAGCTTCATAAATGTTTAAAATTCGAACAGTACTACTGCATTGTTAAAAGGCTTACCGGCAAACTTAAACAAAATGAAAAATTATCTAAACCACGTTAAAAACTTTTGAAAATTTTTGTAGATGGTCTTGATGTAACATTAGTGTTTCTGTAAAAGTTTTAGATGATGATCATTCTTAAATAATGTTTAAAAATTCAGACAGTGCTACGTCTTGATAAAAGCCTAATGATCAATACATAGATTTGCTTTAGCAATAAAAAAGGTTTAAAATTTTTGAAAATTTTACATAAGGGTTATAAGGAAATTCTTAATATCACACAAAAATTTTGAATCATGATCATAGTCCAGTGAATTTATAAAAAATTTACAAGGCACAATACCATTAATGTTCTTTCTCTTTTTGATTTTTGAAATATAATATAACAAACGAAGTTCAATGCTTCCATAGATTTGATTGACCAAACAAAAAAAGTTGAAATTTTTTGAAAATATTATATAATGGTACTGAGTCAATTATTAATCTCTCACAAAAAATTTAGATCATAATCACACTCAAGAAAATTTATAAAATTCTGACAATATAACTGTCCCAATTATGTTCATTCTGTTTTTGATTTTTTAAAGATAACAAATGAATTTAAATTATTCTTAAATCTTTTATGTATTATCCTAAACTATTAAAGATAGTAACATAAAATTTAAGCTCATTATAAAACTTGTACAATTTTATAAAAATCTGACAGTGTTTCTGCCAAAATTTTAAAGTATCTCAAAAAATCGGTTTTTCAACAAACTTTCATAGGAGATGACTTTCCTAAGGGTTATTGGACCAAATCCGGTCAAATATGGCACTAAAAGTTTCAAAACCGGCCAAAGAACATGAAATTTCGGCGAAATTTGGCAAAATTTTGGAATATCGTCGAGAAAAACTAAAATTTTGAGGTATTGTAGCAAATTTAAATTTTTTTAAAAATTTCTTTTCCCGGCCGGTACTTTAGATTCCAGGGTGGTACGAAATCCGAAAATTCGCCGAAATTCGACGAGATTTGGAACGTGCTCCCAACCAATTTCCTCTTCGTTCCTCTCTCTTTCACCTCCCACTCTTCCTCTCTCTCTATGCCCATGTCGAGCCTCAAGTCAGGTGGAAGAGATGGTGGTTGTGACGCACGTAGGTGGTGACCTCCACTAGTAGCCAGCATTGTCCACAACTTGAGTTGCACGACAACCATTCACTTTTGTTGTGATTTCATGACCACCATTGTAACATCCCAAAGTTTTTATTTTTAAAAATAAAGGTAAAAAATTATTTAAAATTAAAAATATTATTTTATTGGCTTTTGTGAATTTCCAGAGAATAATTAATTTTTTCTGGATTTTTTAATAATTATTTTTTATTTTTCGGATTTTAAAAAGGTTTTTACTACTTTCATAAATAAAAAAGTAATTTATACGTAAAAATAAAAAACAACTTTAAGTTGTAAATAAACATTTCAAACTTAATAAATTTATTTCCCTAACACATTTTGAACTTAATAAAACTATTGTCAACTTAAAGTTGGCTTTTATTTTTACACATAAATTATTTTTAAATTTTAAAAATAGTAAAACCATTTTAAAATCCACAAAATCAAAGGCAAATCTCATAAAATCATAAATAATTATTTTAAAATCCAAAAAAGAATTATTCTCTAAAAATTCACAAAATCTAATAAAATAATATTTTAAATTTGTTGGGGATCGGTCATCCTGACACGTGTCCAAACCCCCCTGGGGGCTTTAGAACGTTTCCCCCGATCTTGGAGGACTGTTCCCAAGCTCGGGCGGAGGTACCCCCGAGCTCGGGGAACGGTTCCCGAGCTCGGGCAAGGGTATCCTTGAGCTCGTGCTGGCCCCTGCGAACTCTCTCAACCTCAGCACCTTCAACCCGGCCTCCAGCATAGTATTCCTTTTCCTTGCGTGACCTCTCTCCCCTGCGTGGGAATTGGGGCCATCAACTCCTGTCAGATCCCCTGCGTGGGAGCTAAGGTCAATCACTCTTGTCAGATCCCCTGCGTGGGAACTAGGGCCCAGCGACCCCCTGTCAAGTCCCCTACGTGGGAACTAGAGATAACTGCTCCTGTCAACTCACAGACATCGCCCGACGTCAGCACTCGAGATCAACGCCTAGGGGTCTATAAAGCGCTAGGACTACCCCGATCAGACGGGGACGGACCGAAAAGAGAGCACAAAGACAACGCCAAGACATAACCTCAAGACACACTCATACGCCAAACCACCTCACCGAGCTCCCCCTTGGCCACCACTTCCGAGTGGCCCCGAGGTCGAGCTCTCTGTTCATCCTCCCCCGAGGAGCCTATTAGTTATCTTTCGCCTACGGGAAAGACTGGAGTAGAGCTATTACCCATCCTAGGGGGCTCGAACCAGTATAAACCCCTCGCCTCCCCTGTTCGTTTGCCCTTCTTCCTCGAGCTGTGTGCCTGCCGATGCTCCCTCCTTCCCGGACGAGCACGACTTGGGGCCTCACCCCTTTACACGATCCTTCCTCCCTCTTTGCGGTTGGCGGTCCCGATCGTCGACAAAATTTTAAATAATTCTTTACCAATGTTTTTAAAAACAAAACTCTGGGATGTTACAACCATTGTGGATATGGTTTGCCCATCCTCTCGTTAGGGGTACCTAATAACGACCGTTGCAACCCATCCTCGAATCTTTTGTGAGGTTGGTGTCGCATTTGTGTTGGTGGCGGAGGTTATTTGTTAGGGATGTTTAGATCTATTTTTCTATTTGTTTTGTTCTTGGAGATTCAGTGTTGGTGGTGGAGGTATTTGGTAGGGATGTTGAGATTTATCATTTTTCATTTGTTTTTTTTTCTCGCAGATTGATTGGTTGTCTTATATATCTTGTGTTGATTGGTGTTTGTAGGTTAAGTCAAGGTGGTCGTTTGGTAAGGATGTTGCACTTTGTTTTCTATTCTTTATTCCTAAATGATTTATCAATGGATCTATACAGCTTAGTCTTGCTTTGTGTCAGGTGGTATGTCCTTGCCAAGTAGATATGTGTTCAACCATTCGAGGGGCATTAGTGTTAGGTCCTACTGCGCCTCTCTTTGTAAGGTTTGCCCCTCCATTGGGAACCTTAGAGCATCTTCAAAAAGACTCTCCAAAACCCACTCTTCAAAAGTCAGATTTAGAGAACTCTTCAAAAAAAATACCTCTTCATATCTCCTCCCTCTCCATATCACACTCTCTATTTTCTCTCTCCTATATTCTAATCATATTCCACATAACAGTCATAACAACAACCTTTTTTACCAGTTAATTCAAACGGCTATATTTGAATACAGGAATATGAAAATTGAAATTTATTTTGACGACCACATTGTAATGGTTATATTTGAACGTGGGAATTTTAAATTTGAATTTTTCTGTAACGGTCATGTTGTAATAGTCATTATTAAAATTATTGTACGGAGTGAGTCATGTCCTAACGATCATCGCAACGGCTATATTAAAACGGCCACCTTAACGGCTATATTCTAACGATAATCTTAACGACTACATTATTATTATCTATATATACATACCCATTTGCAGTTTGAAGTCTTGCACGTTTCTTGTTGTTCACTACCTACAATATCTCAATGAGTCATCGAAACTTAGTCTCACAATGTCTCTCAGACGACGAGGAGTCTGACAAGAATAATGAATACGTATTTCTTCTTACAACAGGATATCTAACACATATGGAAGATCAGGGTGTCAATCTTCCACGCCATGGCGGTTCTACTCCAGGCCATCAAGTCGTTCATCGCAATAGACAAGAAGGACATTGAAAGTTCAAGCTCCATTAAATTGGTTTTGGTGTTAATGACAAATCTAATATTGAGACTAACTCTTTTGATAATCATAATATTGATTAGTCTCAATTGTTTAATGACAAATCTAATCATTATGAGACTAACATGTTTAATTGAGCCTTATTCTTATTAGTCTCATATTTGGATGGAAAATGAAAAACCTAAGGTATGCACTTGTATTCACTCTATTGTCTTAATGCATACTTAGGATTCAAGTTAAAGTATGAACTCTTTCATTGCTTTAGTCCAAATATGTGCATTATGTTTCTAATTCATATATTACATGAATGCACACATCTAGGGGGAGTTTATAATTTAACTTGTTGTTTCAATAGTATTGATCCATATCTTATTACTAAATAACATATAAAGGATCAAGACTTTGAAACAACCATTTGAGTATATTTAACTTGTGTAGTTGTAGTATACTCATGGCAATATAGGATAAACTCCAAAGCAATCAAAAATTGAATATGTGCATATTGATTCAAGTTCAATTATTTGCATGCACACATCTAACGGAGTTTAGTCTATAATTAATCTATACCCCTTTATAATACACCTAAGCAATTTTTCCTACGTCCACCCTAAATAATGCACCTCATTAGAGATGGCCTAATGTTCGTGCACCCAGCAAAACGTCCCCAGAAACTTGCATTCATCAAAATGAACGTCTCAGATCTTTCCTCAGTTTTACTCACCCACATCCGATGGCCATTATTTAGTGTGTCTAATCATCCCTGTGGCCCACAACAGACCTCCCCACCTACATATTTGGAAGGAGAGCGAATCAAACAAGGAAATAAATAAGGAGGATCCGCATGCAAGGAAACCAGACTTGAATTTTTTACTGGCCAAAATTGTACGTACTACATATTTGGAAGGAGGGTGAATCAAACAAGGAAATAAACAGGGAGGATCCGCATGCAAGGAAACAAGACTTGAATTTTTTATTGTCCTGGTATTGTGATCGTATTTTTTTCCGAATATGACCCTTCTCGAGACTTTTTTACGGATCTAGCCCCATAGAGCCTAATTTCAGCGCACGGAGAGCGCTGAATTTTTGTTTTTATTTTTTATCTAAGGAACCAACGGTCTGTGAGTGCTGCTTAATTTTTTTCAATTTTTTCTCGCGGAACACGAGCACTGTTTAATTTTTATCTTTTTTTCCTTGCGGATCCAGCGGTCGGCGAGTGCAGTTTATTTTTCCATATTTTTTCAAAATCATCCCTATGGCCCACAACAGACCTTCCCTCACCTCTAGCATCAACAAGGAAAAGGAAACAAACGTCTTGGAATCTAGAAAATGAAACAAACGTCCTAGAAAAGGAAAGGACCATACATTACGTCTTTGGAAAAAGGAAGCCGAGATGGGGCGTACGTACGGAGAACGCAGTCCGCAATGGCTCCACGGCCGCCATCGGTGGCTTTGCCGACGCGGCGAGGTTTTGGTCGGCGACCTCATGGCATGTGCTCGACAAATTTATAATTTATTTTTTTAAAATAATTTTATTAAGTACAAAATAATCGAAAGTTTTTTGAGAATTTTTCTAAATTTTTAACCTAATGTGCTATCTTTTCAAAAATCCTTCTATATTTAAAAAATGAAGGCAACTCACCTATAACTTCTTCTAGTCATGCACTTGCACTGCAGAAGCTTCTTCTCTTCCTCCTCCATTAAAACAAGAAAGAAGCTCCAAAACTCCATCAATCCCGCACCAAATCTCCTCTTTCCATCTATGGTGTTAATTCCCAAATTTCGTGCTCTATTGCCAAAATTTCCTCCCAACTGATTTGATCCCAAATTATGGTTTCCATAAATATGCTTGTTTCGGGCTATAAAAGCCGTGAGCTCTCCTCCACCCCATCGCATTGCGTAAATCCCCAAGTGCTCCCTCTTGTAAAGATCGCGGATTTTGGAGGTAACCCAGCCATCACCGTCATCTTTCCGTGAAATTCACCGCAATCGTGACTCCTCCTCATGGCGCCGGCGTCGGCGATCTCGCCGCACCATGCCGACCCATCTGCGACCGACCGCCACCCTCGCCTTCCTCCTTTGCGTTGGCTAAGCCCGAGAGCACGCTGTGCTCTCTGTGGAAGCTGCAAAAAAATAATCTAAAATCAGAAAATTCTTTTTTCTTTCTCTTTCTTGATTTAAAATCTTTTGGTAGCCCGTTTTCGCCCATTCGACGTCTATTTAGTTCCGTTTTTCTTTCTAAATTCATTTAAAATTCTAAATTTCTCTTTTATTATTAAGTGTTGTATTCATACTTATCTTCTCATTTAATTGATAAGCAGGTGTACTGCCGTCGTAGCGTTAGCACAGGCACTATACTAGTGGTCTTAAGAGTATTGATCCCTTTCTACCACTCCATATAAATTGGATCATCACTTTTAGATTCCATCGAATTGAGTATATGAAACTTGTGTAGTTAATATATACTCATGACAATTTAAATACAATTTAAATTGTGTTCGGTTGCTATTCAATCAACAAAGAACTAGCTATGTGTTGATGGTTCACTTTGTTGATCCTAGGGCAATCGAAAGCTCTTGAGTATACGAAGCATTAGTTGCATTAGTATACTCAAGACACAATTAATCTTTCAATCAATTGTCTTCGAGTTGTGGTCAATCATCAAAGGAAAGGATCAAAGGATCTTGGGAGCATCCATTATGTGTTAATAGAGTGCAATGATGATTGAGACAACCATGTGTTTTGGACTAACACTTTTAATGAGTTTGAAATAGGTTAAGTGCAAGGTTGAGATGGATGAACGGGAAAAGGACGTCATCATGTGTTGATGAGCATCAAGAGAGGATCCCGAAGCTAAGACAAGGGGAGTTCATCATGTGTTGATGAACAAGACAAAGATCCCGACTTGGAGAGAAGATGATGGAAATCATAAAAGCTCCAAGTGGATGTGCTAGAGGCAAAGGTATAACTAGCTAGGGCTAAGGATGTATTCCTAGTCTTTTACCGGTCTCGGTGTTTGGATGAGAGACCGGGTTGCTAGTTAGGTACCATTTATTAAGAGGGGTTAAGTATTTTAGCTTGAGCTTCATCATGTGTTGATGAACTCAATCCGGTTCATTCTAGCTCACTCTCTTGGTTGGTTCTTGCATGAGCTAAGTATTTGCATGTGTTGCAAATAAGGGGGCTCATGTTTGCTTCTTATTGAATCTTGATTTGGTTTTTGCATAGAGATAAGTTTTGCATATGTTGCAAAAGGTGAGAGCTCATGCATCGGTGTTTTAGCTTGTGATTTGATCATATGTTGATCATCATAAGGCTAAGTAAAGTTTATGATTTTTCTATTTGCAAATATATTTTGCAAATAACGTAGAGGTTATTGTTTTGATCCTAGAGCATGTGTTGGCATTTGTAAATGTGTTTTGCAAAGTGTCAGGATCATGTGTTGATCCTTACATGGCTAGAGGATTGATCTCATGGGTTCTCGGTTTATTTGCACATGTGTTTTGCAAATTGTTTTGATCATGAGTTGATCACCAAATGGCATAAGAATTGATCTTATTGACTCCCTCTAGCTTGTAGTCATGCCCTTGATCAAGTCTATATGAGGGATTTCGAGAAATCAGATTTTAGACTTGAATGACTACATTAGAGTCTTTATTTTTGTGATATTTAAAAATATCTATGGTTGATTAAATCTTGAAAATGGGTTGAGATTGTAGCCCTCGTGATAAGCTTCGCATAGAATCAAAAATCACCTAAATCGGAGTTCGGAGTAAAAAGTTATGAGTGTTTTAGTGGCTCTGATAGTGGTAGCACCGCCCCTACATAGGCGGTAGCACCGCCCGAGTAGTGCTACCGGCCCCAGATGGGCGGTAGGACCACCCGGGGCGGTACTACCGGCCCAGAGGCGGTGTAAAAACTCCAGAGAAGTGTTTTTTGATGAAAATAGCCGGTGCTACCGGTCCTAGATGGGCGGTAGCACCGGGGTACTGTAGCAACGGCTAGTTTTTGGCGTTTTCAATGCACAGAAGTGACCGTTGGCCTAAAGGCCGGTGCTACCAGCCCTAGTAGGGCGGTAGCACCGGGTTTGCTGCGTTTTTACCCCATTCTACCCTCCAACGGCTAGTTTTCTTGAGGGGTTATAAAAGGGGATGAGTTAGGAGGGTTTTGCAGCTGCTCTAGCACCCATTTGAGGTATTCTTGTGAGAGCAAAACCCCAAGAGCTCATAGAGCCATATTTGAGTGATTTGAGATGAATTTGATTTAGAGTTTCTTGTGTAGAATCTCTTTGGTGTTGATTTGCTTTTTCTTGAGCTAGTGTGAGCCTCTCCTCTACATTGTGCATGTGTTGCACTTTGTGAGCAAGGAGAGAAGCCTTTAGTTGCATGTGTTGCATCTAGAGAAGGATTGAGAATCCTTGTGCATGTGTTGCACTTGGTGAGGTTCAAGCTAGAGGTCTTGACTTATTACTCTTGGTGTTTGCCGACACCTAGACGGCGTGTGGAGGCGTCGTGCACGGTGACCTTCTCAAGAAGATTGTGAGAAGGCCCGGCAAAGTTGTGAAGGTCGGAGCTCGCCTACCCGGAGGGGGAAAGAGCTACCTCTAGTGGAATCGAGGCGGGTGCTCAATTCGTGGAGCCGGTCCAAAGTGGTTTGGGCTTGCCTCAACGTGGATTAGGGGAGACCGGCAAGTCTCCGAACACCACGGTAAAACATCGGTGTGTCTCTTTATGTTTGCTTGCAATTCTCTATTTACATTGTTGCAATTTACATTCCTAGAATTAAATTGCTTGATTGTCTTTAGGATTGTATATTCTTGAGTATAGACATAATTAGCTAGTGCACTTAGTGAGCCTAGTTGATTTAGGATTTAATTTGTCAAAACCTTAGTTTATCGCTTCCGCATTGATTATTGTTTAGGTTTTGACATAGAGATCAATAGAGCGTGTATTTTATGAGAAGAATTTTTATAACCGCCTATTCATCCCCCTCTAGTCGGCATCCTCGATCTTACAGACATGCTAGACTGTTCTAGGACTATTTTGCTGATCCTCCTATCTATGGCCCGACCTTTTTTCAGCGCAGGTTTGGAATTATTCATTATTTATTTCTTGGCATATTATGTTGATCGTAATGTCTATGGCTCAACCTTCTTTTCGACATAGGTTTCGAATGAATCGTCCTTTATTTCTTCGCATATTGCATGCTGTACAAGCGCATGATAATTATTTCGTTCAGAAGAGGAATTATGCCGGAATTCTTGGGTTATCTTCTTTGCAAAAGATAACCGCAGCATTTCGGATGCTAGCTTATGACGTAGCAGCAGATGCTATTGATGATTATGTGCGAATTGGAGAAAGTACTGCTATAGAGAGCCTGAGAAAGTTTGTGAAAGCTATTATTGAAATCTTTGGAGATGAGTATTTGAGATCTCCAAATGAGAATGATACTGCCAGATTACTTACAATTGGTGAGGATAGAGGTTTTCCGGGAATGCTAGGGAGCATAGATTGCATGCACTGGAAGTGGAAAAATTACCCTGCAGCATGGCAAGGCATGTATACTGGTCATGTTCATGAGCCAACAATCATTCTGGAAGCCGTTGCATCGCAAGATCTTTGGATATGGCATGCTTTTTTTGGTTTACCAGGGTCTCATAATGATATTAATGTTCTTCATCGGTCCCCTCTCTTTGCTAAGTTAGCTGAAGGGCAAGCTTCAGAAGTGAATTATACCGTGAACGGTCACAACTATACAATGGGATACTATCTTGCAGATGGCATATATCCTTCATGGGCAACATTTGTCAAGACAATACCAGCTCCCCAAGGGAATAAGAAAAAACATTTTGCGGAAGCTCAAGAAGCAGCTAGGAAGGATGTGGAACGAGCATTTGGAGTTTTACAAGCTCGTTTTGCAATTGTTTGTGGACCAGCTCATTTTTGGTATTAAGAAACACTTCGAGATATCATGACAGCATGTATCATCATGCATAAAATGATAATTGAAGATGAGCGGGATGGAGGTCCAGTTGATTACAATTACGAAGCAATGGGAGAAAATGTTGCAGTCTCGCATGAACGAATACCCGAGCTTTTTGAGTTCATTCAAACTCATCAATCTATCAGAAATAGAAAAGCTCACTCTTAGCTTCAAGAAGATCTAGTCGAGCACTTATGGCACCATTATGGAGGGATGTAGTCAAGCGCTAGTTTAATGTTTCTGCACTTCAACTAAATGTACTAGTTATGCACTTCAACTATAATGTACTAGTTTATGCACTTCAACTATTTGAATGCGAGAAATTTAAATCCGAAATAATGCATACATATATTGTAGCACATCATGGTTTAGTAGCACAAAAGTTTGCAACAAATTAGTTCATACATCATAAGTAGTGCTCAACCGGACCTATTACATCTTCGAGCGATGATATCATTCTGCAAGGATGAGTAGTATTGTTGTTGTGGCCCACTCAAGCGACTAGTGTCGATGCTCATATTTCTCTCTTCTTCCATCATTCTCTTCAATTCAAGCTTATTTTTTCTTATCTCAATATTTTCTTTCTCTTGAGCAATCCTCTCCTGTTCTTGTGCAAATGCTCGTTCGTACCGCTCTTCCTTCTTCTGCTCTTTCATAATCTCCATTTCTTTTGTCTCTTTCCTAAAGTTCTCCAGTGCTTCGATGTAGAGTGAACTTGTTGCACCACTCTCAACTGAAGCTTTACCGCGGCGTAACCGCTCTTTCTCGGCCTTCCTACCAGCTGGCCTTCTGAGCACATCAGCTTCTGCAGTAGGAGCATCTTCATGAAAATGGCTTGCATTAGAGCTAACAGGATTGGAACTACCCGGAGAAGCATTAGATGATGTCTTCTGCTTTTTCTGAGATAAATGACCAGTCCACTTTGGATGGTGTTGTAATACGTTCCAGCAATGCAAGCATGTAAATAATCGCCCTTCTTCTTCTTGGTACAAAGTTTTAGCATGGACAATCTGCAGAAGCACAGATACCTTATTAACAAGGGCACACATGTGAAGCTAATAAAAAAAGGATATGGACCAACCTTATCCTGCTCTGTTATCCCGCTTTGTCTTCTACGCTCAATGCGGTCATAGCATCCACAAAACTTGTTGACATGTTCTTGAATAGATGACCATCGGTGCATAAGTGAATTCTGACTACGCTCCGAAAAGAAATTTTTGTTCTCATGGAAGTAATCATGTATTCTACTCCAATATGTGGCACGAGTTTGTTGGGTCCCTTGTACTGGATCCAAGCTAACATTCAGCCATGCCGACACCAACATGTTGTCTTCATTCTCCGAAATTTTTTTGGACCTTTTATTGTGAGCTCTCCGAGGACCGGAGTGGTCAACCGAGAAGGTTGCTCCCAATTGGGCTTTCATCCCAAGGTATTTCACTTCCCTCACGCAATGTGACGAGCATAGAAGTCATCCATATTGCACAAGCTGTAGACATCAATACTTCATTAAGCACAAATACGTAGCAACACATGTAATAAGCAAAACACATGTCAACAGAAATGAACTTATAGGTCTTAAAAGTACAACATGTCTTAATATACATAATACAAGAACACGAATAACTCAGTCACTAGACTCGATACTTTCATCCTCTCTAAATTGATGGTCATCACGTTTACCCGAATCATCGATCTCGTAGTCGTATGGGCACAACTGCTTGTCTATGCTGGACAAAGTGTCTTCTTCTTCTTCAGGTGACTCGACAATGTCTGTTCGCACCAAGTCTTCCGATTGTATGACAAGTTCATCAAGGCGGTGAGCAGTGTGTTCGATCTCAAGTAAGAGTCGGTTCAGTTCATTCGCGCTTTCGCTTGAGCAAGGAGAAAAATTATCGTACACTATGTTCTTAATATCACTTGTGATTTCCTCTATGCGATTAATTGTCCAAGCATGCACTTCACGGACTTTCTTTGAATCTTTATCCATCTATATGCAAGTAAATAGTAAACTAAGTCACAACATAATAGTATAATGTACAAAGAAACACATATTAGAGAAGATGAATAAAGTGGGAGAAAAGGGCAGAAAGTTACATTGCAGAAAATGCTTGAGATGAAAGGATATATAGATGCAACTCCTGAGAATTTTTACAGCGACAAAGAGACGTGTAAGAAGAGAAGATATAACTAGAAGAAACAATTGGGACAATGGTGGTAGACTTGGTGAGAGAATCAGATAAAAGCCAAACCAATAGGGAAAACACAAACAGCCTTGCTGTGGATTGGTAGCTGCCCCTTACTTGCATAGCAAGTTGAAGCATCTAGGCCCCCAAAATTTTATTATGGTTTTGGTAATTAATGACATTACATGTTTTGGGCTAACTATCTATCTTGAGATAAGTGTTCGAACAGGTTAATCCTCTACATGACTTGAAAGGAAAGGAAAAAGGAGAAAGAGTCTTGAAGATTTTTAATCAAGGTTAAAAGACCTCTCAGTAGGTTAGAATAGAGTGTTGAGTTATTTTTAAGAGGGAATAGTGCCTAAGAACTTGATTTAATCCTAAGTGTGGAAATGGCTCAAAATCATACCTTGAAATCATGCTAGTTGCATTTAGAACAAAGTTTTAAATGTTCTGTTTTTTACCTAAGTTTTCGCTGGACTACTTGTCTTATGTTAAAAATCGGTCCTGTGTTGAACCGAAGTTTTTCAGTTCACGCCGGACCACTTGGAAGTAGTCCGGCGCAAAAGCTCATTCACGCCGGACTAGTTAGCGATACTAGTCAGTTCACGCCGGACCACTTGGAAGTAGTCCGACGCAAAAGCTCGTTCACGCCAGATTAGTTAGCGATACTAGTCAGTTCACGCTGGACCAGTTGAGAAGTAGTCCGCCGTGAACATGAAATCGAAAAGATCTAGTCCGTCGCATTACCAAAAATCTAGGGCTTGGTAGGATGTATTTGTTGCAACTGCATTCAATTTCACTCTGTCCAGAACCTTTTGGATGGGTTCGGTTGAGCATTCATTGGTTTCTTAAGACAAGAACAACACTCTACTCTCAGTGCATTCAATTTCACTCTGTATGAGAGTTGTAGAAACATTCAATTCAAGTGTTGTATTATATTGTGAGCCCAAAACACACTTGGAAATCATCAAGCCTGAAGCTTTGTTCTATTACTCTTGGAGAAGGTTTCTTCTTTTTGAGGCTTGGTGTAATTCAGCAGACTATGATCCCTTCAAAGTGTTGTGAAGAGACTTGGTATTTTGTGAAGGTTCAACTCACCTTCCCTTCTGGGAAAAGAGTTCTGAGTAAGAAAAATTGAGGAAGAGGCTTGACTGCACTAAGCCGGCTTGATTAGTTCAAGCTACCTCAACGTAGATTAGTGGAAACTTAATGTTTCCGATACCACGGGAAAATTTCCTTGTGTCTCTCTAGCAACTCAGTTTGTTATAGTTTTTACTTTGTGCTATGTTGTGTGCTCTGTGTAGAATAGCTTACTCTTCTGCCTGTCACCCTAAGTTTGCTAAACTCAACCTAGGCTTAGTTTTTCATCTCTGTTTATCATATTGAAATTCCTGAAATTAATTAGAAGAAAATTTTAAAATAGCCTATTCACCCCCCCTTTAGGCTCATCCTTGATCCTTCACAAGTGATGATCTTGCATCCAAGCTTCTCCTATAAGAATGCCGAGCTAGAATTGACCAACAGTCTCTTTTTGGCCTGTTCAGCCACAATGATTAATTACACAGCTCTTACCCCAGCAGAACATTTATTTCAACTACGTAGATCACAAAAACTACTCATTGAACAAAAATAGACAGAAAGAAACCTCTAAAATCCATCCATAGCATATCAAGTATGATCTCCAAAGAGATAGTAGTATCAGGTCTTTCATGGACAATGCCACATTTGTTGTACATGCGGCAATTTCTAACTGATATTCAAGTGTAAAGCAATAAGATACCCAAATCGTTCCTTGTAAGCTCAACTAACATTTTGCCAAAAATAACACTGAGACATCCAAATACTCCACTTCTACTTCTGTTAACAATATTTCGGACCAACTGCCCTAGATACAGATTCAGAAACATGACAACGAGAACAGCTGCACAGTAATATATAGGGAACTCACCCACTAATTCCATATCATCCAGTGACCGGTGGAAATGGAATACCTGGTGTCAAGTTACAAATTTACACCCCTACAACTTTGCAATGCATTAACCTAGACAATCTGTTAAACTGAGCCCAAGTTAGTAATTGCTTACGTATGTCAACCCGCCATGCCTGGTTCTATCTACCAGCTTCAGTTATTAATTGTTCAATGAAAACATACTCAGACATTAACCATGGTCGCAAAATATTAGCATTACAATGGCAAAAACTGACAGTAGAAATAATAACTTGATGATATCAAACGACTAAAATTTCACCCTGCATTTCTTGACTCGAACATACAAATCGTATGATCATCAGCTACATGTTCAAACGAAGGTTCACAGCAACAAAGCAACTAGCAAAAGATGGTATCTCTAACTCGCATCATATGACATTGCCAAACTACATAGTTTGGATCACAGAACCAAATCAAAGCTCACAAATCGCCATAATCACGGAATCGATTTATCAAGATATCAACCAATAAAAGCGGCGTGGGGATGCTATCTAGCACAGCCAGATCTACCAGCACACGACTAGATCTGCAACAATATGGAAGGGGCAGGAGCAAATCGCAATGGGGAATACCTGCTCGCGGTCGCCGGGTGTCGGGGTAGATCGCCGGAGTGAAGGATGACCACGCGAGCGCCGGAGAAGCCTCCGCGCCGGGGACACGGCCATCGCCGGGAGAGGCGGTGCCCGGGTGACACGGAGATGCGCCGGGAGATGAAGCTGCAAGGGGAGACAAACGAGTGAGGGCGAGGGATTCGAACGAGTGAGGGCGAGGGAATCGGGAGGGAGTCGAGACAACGGGGAAGACGGGAGAAGAGATCCGCGAACCAGAAGAAGTCGCTCCTCTAGCTCTTCCTGCCGAGACGAGGGAGAGGAAGACGGCGGTTGCGCGAAGGAGACGATGTCCTAGCCGCCGCGCGAAGGGGACGATGTCCTCATGCTGCCGTTGCGTCTCGCCGATAGCGAGCGGAGAGAGGCTTCTCTCTCCGCTCGTAACATTTACAGAGTCTAATAGTGAGGCTGTTGGAGAGGAAAAAACGACTGAATCGATAAAAAATAGAGATAGAGAGCCAAATAGAGAGTTTCTTGGAGATGCTCTTACAACGGTACCTCACAGTTGGATCTTTCTCCTTAAAACTATGGCAATTCATATCATGAGTGACATTATCATCAAACGCAACTTGCGCCAACATGTCAAGATCGATTGCATTTGGCCCTTTCGGTTCACCTTGCATCCTATTTATATCAACAACCACACTTCTCTCAATCACAACATCCAATGACTGCACCTGCGATCCAAGCACAATTTCTTTGTACGTGTGTCCATGTCGGATGCAATTGGCATCATCACAGTTGCACCTTCGAAATAAGTCTGGTATCATACCCCCATTGCCACATCAACTCCTGGCTTATTCCATAGAACGTGGACTTTAATCCTTGTCACAAACATTTGTAAAAAGATGAAGGTTCTCCAAACACAAGAACTTTTACTTTCATGTCTATGAATTCAACATCACTTCCCTTTTGGTTAACCATCCCACCAATAAAAACATGAACAAGTATGTCCATCTGCATACAACAGTCACAACAAACAACCTATCAATATCACAAATGTAATATCCAAACAATCATTGCCTATCACTACTATGTACAAACATTTCATATACCTAAGCAAATTACCCTCATATGTGCTTGCAATGTTCAATACTACACCCATGCAACCAATAAAGCATCACTAATCTAGTCCATAAGTGGACATACTGCTGATCACTACTACTAATGGTCAAAGAATTCTCACAAGCAGAGGAAAATGTTTGAAACAAACACTTCTATTGAAAATATCAACATTACCATATCCTAATTACACAACCTTCATGAGTACAACCCAAATACCCCTAGGGTTCCTTCCAACAAAACCGAGTCATCACACCCCTAATCCATCACAAAATTGCTAAAATACTGTCAATAATTTGAAAAGCACGAACACAACTTCCATAACCTACTAATGCCACCCAATTTACTACAAACTGCAACAATTTCAACCGATTTATGTTCAGCATGCCACTCAGCTCTAACTCTAAAATCACAAAAATAAACTGAATTGATCAGTAAAAACAAGAGGCGATGGGTGAGACCGTGGAGAATGATCCCTCAAGTTTTTGAGCTTCAAATTGAGTGTATTTTGTGGGTTTTGGAGGTTTAGGGATGGGTGTGGAGAAAGAGTTCGGGTGAGAAGAGGGAATGTAGGAATGAGGTAGGGAAGAAGTAGGGTGACCAGCTCGCATTGGTTCTGTATCCAGCCTTGCCATGCCACATGAATTGGTCAGCAACTGGCCATTGGTCTTGGCATGGCAAAGGGTGTTGTGCACCTCTGGCCATGCCAGGATAATTGCTGTGGCCATCCTTTTGGGGATCGAAGTAAAGTATTGCGAAGCTTGTTTGTTTGTCTTTTTTCTATGAAAAATTAGCATAGATTCATTTTAGAGTAAACAAAGCTACACTATCTTTGATAAAAACTATCACAAACCCACACTTCTACATAACATTTCACAAAACGACACTGCTAAACAACACGGTCATATGCAATGGCCTGACAAACCTAGGCCCATTTATATGACTAACAAAGCCATCCCATTTTTGTTTGCCTAACATGGAGACTATCTTTGATAAAACTATCACAAAACTATGCGTACTTTTATCAAAAACCACACTTTTTAAACAATGGTGTCATATGCAACGGGCCTGACAACCTGGACCCACTTATCGGACTAACAAGGCCATCCTGTTTTTATTTGCTAACTTGGAGGTAATTACAACGGGCATTACATGGCAACACATCTTTCTATAGTTTTTTCCTCCCGAGAAGCAAACAAAAACAATCAGTATTCGAGCAAAGCATATACACAGTAAAGAATAATGATATGTTGATTTGTAGAAACAACACTTCCACCAGTTCTTTCTGTCACTAAAACAACAAGATGCTTCTACTGCAACAGAAACAAATTGACTGAAGAAAAAACAACATATGTACCACAAAGAATCAGCAATTCTTGATCTGCAGAAGGATGCTTCTGCCTCTTATTATGTATGATCAGGCCACATCTCTATTTCACTTGGAAATAATATTTCCAAAGGTGAGAACAATTAGCTCCGCCTGACGAATAAATGACTTGGTGTCGTGTTTGTTTTATCTCTTCCTTCTTTATGTTGCTTTGACTTGTTTCAGTTGCATCAATTGGCTCCTTAAGCTGTACTCGCTCATCTATGTTTGGAAATTGTCAATGCATCAGTTAGACTAGACTTTCATGGTAAAACCAAGGTCTCAGGGATGACATGAAGTGCAAATAATTATTGACTTAAAACTATACCTGCATATTGTGTGCTTGATATAGGAGATTCCCACACTCTTCTATCAAAACTCTTTCACTAGCAATAACTTGGGCGAGGTCAGAGGCCACACCATCAATTTCTTCAACCTACATGACAAGATCAAATCCATTGCATCAATATAACAACTAAGAAGGAAAACATAGTCTTGTTCTATATATCAGTGAACTTTCTAGACATAAGTAACTATTTCCATTCTGTAAGGACCAAGCTTATCAAAACTGGTTCTTGTGTAAGTCCCGTACCCCACTGAGAAATCCTACAATCAGGTTAGTTTCTTTTTATTTCAGCCAACCTATTTTCTTCTGTTTCTCACTGTATTTCTCAAGTTTTTATGCTTCCTCAAACCCTGGATTACTCAAATTTGTTGAGAACACCTCAGCTACTAAGAACTTGCCTCATTCCAAGAATCAAACAGATCGAAGAGTTTTGATGATAGCAATAAACAATTGGATCTTTCCTACAAGTACATATACATACACGAGGTCGGCATGAATGTGATAATAATTGGACTCTAATGCTTATCCAACTAGGGATGTATCTAGTGTAAACCACCTTCCCTGCGAGAACATGTGAACTTCTCCAATTGACAAATCAAACAAGCATGCAAAATTCTAAGCTAAACCAATCTACTGTCTTGCAGACATAGATCATAGCATTTTTATATTAGAAAGGAAAGACAAAAGTTTATTTGCCATTTGATTAAATTTGTCATTTCTTTTCTCTCTACTGTGTTTGGAGTTAGACTTGAACTTTTAAGTGGTAGTAAACTTCCACACCCTCGTCCTCTAATTAGTTTGAGAATTTCTTACAAATTATTTAATAGGTTATTTGAAAGGGTTGACATGTTCTCACTAAGAAGATGGGTCCACACTTGACATTTTTTTATTTCCCAATATTAGATGCAGTAATTTTCTGAATCTCTTTAAAAAGATGACATTTACTGAGCAGAATCCAAAAGCATCTTACGATAGCTAGTAAGCTAGGCATGACAACACTTTGACAGATATGCATTCCAATATCATTCTATGCTTTCTAACCTTCGGTTGGAAATTTTTGACACAAGGAGACAGTGGTTCCAGCAGTTGGACTGCAGAGTTAAGAACTTCCGTGATTTCACCACAGTTTGCCTGCAAACATTATTAAAATAAATATTCTTATAGCATAATAATAACATAATATTTCATCTGCATCACTCAAACAATTGATGCAGTTTATGCCTGGAAGTTGAATTTAAATTGGAATCTTACCCTAACATTCCCAATGATTGGCAGCCGTAGCGAGGCATTATGCAGCGCTGTTGTTGCCCCCGTAAAACAGCTTGAATGATCCATCTCAATATCACTCCATTGATCCAAATATGGCACCTGATAGTTTGACAAATAAATAAATAAAATTAATCTGCACTTAAGTTTTTGAATTTTAACCACCTATTCACACAAACCATCCTGAATTGATTACTAATTAATTGTTAATGGATGTTCAATGGAAGGCTGATATATGTAGGGAAAACAACAAAAAAGAGTTGAACGGCCAAGTTAGCAAAATGCTAGTGCACATGTGACATCCACAGGGGTGTTGAATATAATTTTAGCTTCAAAATTCAGTTGATAATAGCCAACATAGCCATCCAATTACATAGTTCATTCGATTCTACAGTAAGACCATTGAGATGAAAACAGCGATGAAGGTCCTGGTGCTGAGTGACGTCACCCTTCATCTCTATGGAAACCCCATCGGAGCCTCTCACGTGAGTGAGCAAATAAATTCATTCATGTGACATACCCAATTCAAGCATTTTTTAGCTGAAATTCAATAGTCACACATTTTCCTTAGAACCAATTATGAAGCCATACACACCACAAAAATTCAAAATTTTCTGAAAGCAAAAGGCGCTCAGTTTTCCCATACCTGAGCACCAACTACGGAGCACAATCTCTGCTCCCTCTTAATCCTCTCCACCTCCATCCTCTTCTTGGCGACCGATTCCCGCAGCCCGGCAATCCTCTCCGCTAGCCCGAAGAGGGATTTCTTCACATCGAACAAAACAAAAACGACATCATCAGCATCCTAATTGGCTATGATAGTTCCGTAATCAAAGACATTGAGACAATTCACTCATAAGACAAACCATCACCTGTGCCGCAGCAGTCTTGGCCTTGGCCACCGCATCCGCCCGGGCGTTCAAGAACCTGTACTGGACGTAGCAGTTGTCCAGCAGCCGCAGCTGGTGCACGTCCTCCTGCTTCCCGGCAACCTTCCTCCCCCCGACGACCGCCGCCTTCTTCAATTCCGCTGCCTTCACCCCGTGCGGCTGCGGCGGCCTTGCGGCGTTCACCGTCTTCCCCGACGGAGCCTGGCAACTCGACAGGGACGAATTGAGCGAGCGGTAGCACAGCGGGTTGGACGCCCGCGCGGACCCGCCGGACTCCGGCACAGACGCCCGGAGCTCCGACGACAGGCGACCGCCGCGGCAGGACGCCGGACCAAGCAGCGGCGGGCTCTCGCACGGAGCGGCAGCTAGCGCGACGCCATCGGGCTCCGAGAAGTCGGTCACGGTGGACGCCGTGTCCGAAGAGCAGCACGACGCGGCGTCGTCCCCGGCGGGGCCATAGGCAGCGGAAGGGCAGGAGATGGCGCGCGCGGGCGTCTGCGGGCGGGGGTATCCCCTGCGCGCCGTGGAGGCGACCGGCCTGCTGGACGAGCGAGGCAAGAGTTGGGGAGTCGCGGCTGCGGAGACCGATGCTCGCGGGTTGGGGACGGCGTTGGTGCAAATTTCGTCGAACAGCTTCTGCACGGCACGCCTGTGGGAGACGGTGGTGGGGGGAGCCGCTGGGACCGGGGGCTGGTTCTCGTTGGCGAAGGGGGTGGCGGCGCGGTGGTGCGCCAGCGGGGAGGGGGTGCGCGACGAGGAGGTGGAGAACCGCGGGGAGGAGGGGACGGGTGTGGAGAGGTACCTCGAGCCGACCTCCCGTGCGCGGCGGCGCGGGCGGCGCGCGGTGGTGAGGAGCGGCGGCGGGGGCGGAGGCAGGTCAGCCACCGCGGGCATGTGCTTATACGGCGACGCGGAGGCGGCGGCCATGGGAGGTGGGGATCGGATCGGATCGAAGTGGAGAAGGGGAAGTAATTGAGAGGGGGCCGTAACGGCTAGTTCGGCGAAGCGGGGAGGGGTTTAATACGGCCGGCGAGAAAAGGGCAACGGTAGGCCAGGGAGGCGGAGGCGGGGCTTGTTACCACCGACGCGTGGGTCCTCTCCGGTTTTGTTCTTTTGCCTCGTCTGTCGGTTAGTTCAACTAGTCCAATGTTCGTGTTTTATTATAGATAGAAATAATATTAGCCAGTATATTATACTTTCGGTTTTATACTCTAGGTTTTATAGCACTCTACAAAGGAAGGGAATTGATGTTGTTTGAATAATTATTTTATTTTTAAATATTTAATTTGTTTGTTTTTATTAGAGATTTTGTATAGGTGAAAGAGCGATTTGAGGAGAGACAGATATAAGTTAGGAAGGTAAATAAAACAAGGTTTACCACCACTAAGTTTTTTAAAAGGGGTAATGATATTATGAGACTAACTGATTACCCGTATTTTGCTGTGGAATAAAAAAATCAAATCACACATGCTCTAGTCTCGGTGGATTTCGTGTCAGATCTACATGGAATCCATGTGAATAGGCTCACATTCCCTGATCCAAATCGCAGATTTTTGTTACACGATAAGTCAAAACAAGTCGAGTGCTATGCGCTAAAACATTCACTCTAGTTACTCCACTCAAATGTATGAGAATACCACCTATATTAAACCTATAGAGGTTCCGTATTACCTATACTAAAGTGGAAGGGATCGCCCTCCCCAGCTTCCCACGCCCTTTCTTTTGTGAAAAATCTCCCAATATATATATATATATATATATATATATATATATATATATATATATATACACACACACTATATATTATAGTGGAGAGATTTAGGAGCCTCTCAAGCGTGCCACCTCACCATTCTCGCGAGAAATTCCTCCAGAAATTTTGAAATTGCGTTTAGGTCCTTCCGTCAGTTTTTAACAAAAAGGGCTTCGCAGCGAGACCCCGACCGAGCCAGCGCGTGTGGCTGGTAAAGACTCTGTCGGGGATCGGTCATCCTGACACGTGTCCAGGTCCCCCCTGGGGCCTTTAGAACGTTCTCCCCGAGCTCGGAGGACCATCCCCGAGATCGGGGAAAGATATCCCCGAGCTCGGAGGACTATTCCCGAGCTCGGGCAAGGTTGTCCCCGGGTCCGTGCTGGCCCCGCAAGCCTCCTCGACCTCGGCGCCTTCAGTCCGGCCTCCAGCATAGTATTCCCTTTCCTTGCGTGGCCTCTCTCCCCTGCGTGGGAGTTGGGGCCACCAACTCCTGTCAGATCCCCTGCGTGGGAGCTAAGGTCAACCACTCTTGTCAAATCCCCTGCGTGAGAACTAGGGCCCAGCAACCCCTATCAAGTCCCCTGTGTGGGAACTAGAGTTAACTGCTCCTGTCAAACTCACAGACATCGCCCGACGTCAGCACTCGAGATGAACGCCCAGGGGTCTATAAAAGCGTCAGGACTACCCCGATCAGACCAAAGCGGAGACAGACCAAAAAGAGAGTACAAAGATAACGCCAAGACATAACAACAATAGACACGCTCATACACCAGACCACCTCACCGGGTTCCCCCTCGGCCACCACTTCCGAGTGGCCCCGAGATCGAGCTCCCTGTTCATCCTCCCCCGAGGAGCCTGTTAGTCATCTTTCGCCTACGGGCAAGACTGGAGTAGAGCTATTACTCGTCCTAGGAGGCTCGAACCAGTATAACCCCGTGTCTCCCCTGTTCGTTTGCCCTTCTTCCTCGAGCTGTGTGCCTGCCGACGCTCCCTCTTTCCCGGACGAGCACGACTTGGGGCCTCACCCCCTTTTACACGATCCTTCCTCCCTCTTTGCGATTGGCGGTCCCGATCGTCGACAGGCTCTTACGCTCATTGTTCTCAGAAAATGTGTTCGTGTCCTAAACTCTTCGCGTGCCACAAGGACAGCACCACCCTAGCCTCGAGCCCCCTGAGCTTGAGCTCTCGCCTCCTCACCTCCTCTGCTCGCTCACCTCGTGTAGCCACCGTCAATCATTCCGCCTATCCCTCGCCCTTGTAGTCCAAGGCATCGGGGGTGATTACTAAGGTCGCCGAGTGCTGGCTGCAAAGGTTGGCCCGAGTTTCCATCCTCGCGCACAAGACGTGGTTGGAGGTAGCCTTAGGATCTTACCCCAGATCCAGAGGCGGCACTATCTTTCCTTCACCGGTGAGGGAGCACGTGCCATGGGGTGGCATTCTTGGCAGATGGTACGGCGGCACTCGGATTGGGGGGGAGGTTGGCCTGAGTCTCCATCCTTGTGCCCTTTGCCGGTGTGGTATCTCGTTGTTTCATTCACATGGCCGCCGCCGGTTGTCCTCTCCTCTCTTGGCTCATCATCGTGTCCTCCTGGTCTCCTCCCCCACTGGTCCCTCCTCCCTCCATACCGTTTCCTCCTCCTACCTCATGGCATTAGCCTTTCGCACCACCGATCCGCCCCTCAGTTGTCACGGAGATGTTGGCTAGAGCACGGTGTGGTATCAACTATGCAATGGGCGTGTTGGAGTCTGGAGGGCATCGACCGGGTAGGCTGGAGGGTAAATTTTATTTGTACTGTTGTAATTTTGTCTATGTTGCATTGGAATTCCACCTTGTTCCGCAATAGCTTTGGAAATTACAATCGTAGCTTCCTAATCATTCTTGTGTTCTGATTTTTTTCTTTCGTTATGAGAAGTGAGCCTCCCTTTTTCACCATTAGCTTCCGAGTTGGGATTTAGTGATTTAGCTTCAGAGTATGAAGTTTATCATTAGCTTATGATTATGTTGGGAAGTGTGGATACACACGATTAGCACTGTTCAGTCAAATTCATTATTTGATTGGAAAGAATTATTAAGCATCATTAAATATTAGCAGATGAACTTTAAGTTTTATTTGATATTTTATTATTGTACATGGATACACAGAGCTAATACTATTATTTTACTTAATTATGTGCATGCTTATATTTGATCTATATAAGCCTAAAATGAAGATGTATTTAGAAGGCCCATAAAGAAAAATAACCACATGTCAGACCTTACAGGTCTATGGGCCATACGGGTTGCGCCTTGGCTTGATTGGATATGCAGTACCAGGCCTCGGGCCCAAATATAAAATAAACAGTGTTTGTCCACTATTATTTGGGCTAGGCCTCGGGCCCAGGACCCACTAGCCCGAGGCCCAGCTCCACCCCTGTAGCAAATTAGCAATAGATAAGCTTGAACATAACCATTTCAATTAGACTCCAGCCTCTCTTCCCGCTCTCTCTATATATCCATAACCATTTCAATTCGTTCTACATTTTTGTGTATTTAACCCAACAGTTCTGTGTCCTTCTTGAATTCAGAAGCATGCTCTTTTTCTTATGAAGCTTAGAATATACAATAATAAGGAGGATTAGAGCATCCTGGAATTTTGAGGTGTCAGGAAAGAGTATGCCATGGAATGAAGAGGCAAACTGTAGTACATGGGTTAAGAAATGGCCTTGATAAATTCTTCGACATATCAGGTCATATATTGTAATGCCAATGCCATGTCTAAGATATAGTGATGATAATGTCAATTTCAAGGTAGATTCAGTTGAAGCCAGTAACTATTGAAGAAAACCTTTGGTTTATAATCAATTAGATTGTTTTAAGAGTTCTCGGCTATATACTGCAGTAAATGTTGTGTATAATTCAAAATTTCTTTGCCATATCTTGTGTACAAATTGTTCATTAGGAGGACATTTATTGTTATACCTCGTAGATCAAAACCTATAGATACAACTCTTTCCACAAATATTAACATATGCTAGAAATTCCATCTGATGATGTTATGTCGTTTGTTTGTTTGTTTCAGTACTAAGGACCCTAGGCAGCAGCCATTCAGTTTCAATATTGGCCTGGGCTCAGTGATCAAAAGTAATCTCGTATCAACGAGTTATTCAATTCATGCACAATCATTTGAGCTGTTTGTTATTGGCGCATGTGTTATTAGTTGCTATTGCTATCTTCTGGAAAGAATGTTTTTTTTCATCACCTCTAAAGGTCCATTGTTTGCTTGATTAGAAGATGCAGCAAGGGAATAATTATGTAGCAGACTTGATTTCACATTTCGATTTCATATGTCATATTCTTCCATCGAAATAGTTATTTGGATGGTTTTTGATGTCTCAGTACATGAGCTTACTGATCTTGGTGATGCTTTTCTATTGTGCACTTGAGAGTATATACGAAATTCATGATATGGCTGCAAATATGCACTCCTCATTTTTTTAACCAACAGTTTATTGGCAGGATTTTAGTTACTCCTATGTTTGTCACATTGTGGTTGTATTATGAATTGGGTTTAATTGATTAGACTCGATTTGGTTTGAATGCTTTGAAGATTACAAGATTTACAACGTTTTCAAAATATGATGTTACATTCTTGTTTTGCAATTTGCATCAATAATTAATTTGTAATTTTGTGTCCCTAATTTACATATACAATTTCATTTTTGCAGGTTTAGGTTCTTGTACTATTGTTGATGATGATATGATTTGACTCGAATGCACCAAACCTTCATCTGTTAGGTATTAATTTTTGTACTGCTCCACTACATTATGTTGTTTTTGACATGTTTTATCTATTTTGTTGTATCGTTAAGCATGAAGTTCAAATTTATTTTTAATTGTGTATTTGTGTAGTATTTTTGTTGTACCTCGGTGTGGGTAGTATTTGGCGTTAGTTATTGCCGTTTAGTTTTCAGCTCGAGGCTTGACAGAATCCTGGCTCCGTCAGTGGTTGCGGGCATCGAGGGTAGGCCATGCGGGTGTCAGCGGTAGGGGTGGATGGGTTCAGGTGGCGGCACGTGAGGAAGGGCATGAGGGAGTCCGCTGTGTCAGCGGTGGCGAAAAGCCCTGTGGGCGATGTCCAGGGGAAGAGGATATGGCCGGGGGCAGGAGGGCGGCATCCAGAGCAAAGGGGTAGAGATTTCTCTCCAATTTCTGAATACCACTTAGCTAAACCTGAATAAAAGGGCTCAGAATATGCTTTTCGCAAAAGTTCGTGAGGAGAACAAGCAAAGGGGGTAGTATATGTGTACTAGGAACATCACTCCTAGTTAGGTTGCTTAGTGTTAGGGTTAACAATACCGTTTCGACCTTGGATTTCGACGAGCCAGCGGTACTGAAATTCGCAAAAAACCGAATGGTTTCGAAAGTCAAACAAATTTGAAATCTGGTCAAACTGCGAAGCGAATTTCGAACGAAAAGGTCGAAAACCGCTCGAAAAGAGGCAAATTTTGAGCGGTTTTCATGAAAATCGGTGACCGGTTGAAAAGTTGGGAAAAAAGGGAAAATTCAAAACCTCATTTTTTCAAAAAAATTCACACCAGAGGTCATAAAGCTATTAATACTAATTTTAGGGAACTTTTGGATAATTTTTTTTTCAAATTTTCTGAATTTTTTGAATTTGAATTTGAACTTGAAATTGAGCGGTAAACCGAATGAAATCCTTTTTGAACCGAAGCGGTACGAGCGAATTTCGCAAATTTCAAGCGGTTTTCGACGAAAAGTGAAACCCTGCTTAGGTCCTGTTTGTTTCGGCTTTTTTACTGGCTTAAAAGCGGAAAAGCCAAAGCCGAAACAAACAACTGACTTTTAAGTCGAGCTTAAAAAAATCCAAAAGCCTCCATAACTATAAGCCAAAAGCCAGGTGGGAGGTGCTTTTTTGGGCTTTTTTGGGATGAAATAACCTTTTGCCACTGGAAGTCTCCAAAATTACCCACCAAATGCATCATATATAAACTTAAGAATCCTTCTCCCATCTTCTCATTTCTCCTCGTCTTCTCTCGCTCAACTGTGGGACATGCCTTCTCCCTCCGTCGCTCCGGTCTCTGCCGTCCTCGACCTCCTCCCTCCTCCGCTGTCCCAAGCCTCCTTCCTCCTCCACTGACCCGGATCAAGTTGATAAATAATTATGCTCAGAATGAAGTTTGATCTCAAGATTAATCTATATTTTTCAATACGACATTCGGTGAAAAAAGTATGAAACATTTGTATTAGATAAATCAGTACATAAGAAAAGTCCTTACAACCTTAAAGGGTATTTCAAACTTTCTAGTAATAAGCTACACCATCCAACCCATCAAAAAGCCAGAATACCAAATAGCATGTCTTGGCTTAAAAGCAGATGGCTTAAAAGCTCGTTAAGACAAAAAGCTAGCTTTAAGCCAAAAGCCAAAAAGCCTAAGCTGAAACAAACAGGGCCATAGTGTCACCTAGGTCTCTTCAAAAGTCGTGAACAAGAGACATGCAGGAGACATACTTGTGGGGCTTGTGCAGTAGTACTCCCTGGATATCTTGTATTGAAAATTGCATAACTTTTGACTCATACCTCAGATGGTGCTCCGTTTGTTATGCGTGAAAGTAGACTTGAAAAGCTTTCTAACCATATCCCCCATGCGTGCTAGAGATGCCCAGACTAATATCAGTTTAGTTGGGAAGTAGATGAACAAAATCTAGAGTTGGATGTAGCAACTTGTCTTCTATTATGTGTGCCTCTGCCTCTTTCACCATCCACTGGGCTACTATTCATTGGTACATGTCACTAAGCAATGTACATCCAGAGCTAGTGTTGGTCCTTGTAATGCTTCTTCTTAACATGGATTGCTTCCATACATAACTTGAGAAGCACACAAGATTTACGCAACATATAATTCTCATTGAAATCAAAATTAGACTCAGCTAGGAGTGAAGAATTCACATCTAGTTGTAGTTGTCTAGCACGATTCCTTGTCATTGGACTCAAATAAGCTTTTTTTTGTAGAAGTTTATGTTGGAAATATGCTCTAGAGGCAATCATAGAGATGATTATATTTCTATAAATGTTCATAAACTATAAGATTGTTCTTTGAATAACATCGTGGATATTGATTAACAAATACGTGACTTGTTTGTGAAACTTTGTATTCATCTTTATGATGTTCATTCTAAAAGGGGTCCCTAGTCGATAATCATATGAGGATACATATGAGTAGACTAGCATATGTATTGGTCGATGACCATGTTTCACGAGTCATAGATATGGAGATATCAAACCAATAATATGGACATATGTTAGAGAACATGGTGTTGGATCTCGACTCACTATGAGACACTACGAGAACGTTGTATTATTTCATGTCATCAGTTGGTCTCATATACGATGTATATGCTATATCCTTCGACTTGAGATTGTCGCATATTCTCAAGATGCGTAATGGCTTACTTAGGGGTCGTCAAATGCTACTCCGTAACTGGGTAGTTATAAGTATGGGTTTCGGGTTTGTCATGAAACATGTTGCGAGGCGTGGTCGATCAAGATAGGATTTGCCCCTCCATACAATGGGAGAGATATCTCTAGGCCTCTTGAGTGGTCAGATTCCGGAAACGCATGGCCATGCTACTCATTTAAAGAGTTACTCGAGTCATCGAGTTAAAGAGTTAACTCAATGTATTCAAGGAATCCGAGTCACGGCATCGAGAAAGAGTGGCCGAGCCACCAAATAAGGATGACAACAACTCGCCTTGGATTTGACCAATATCGTGAGGCAAAAGGAAATCCATATAGGACATTGTTGAGGTTCGTCCGATCTTTACATGTATTCGGGAGTCGGTAAGTCCTCTTGGGGGTTGCTATTGACTATTGGTCGAATGCTCGATAATCGAGTAGGAGTACTTGATGATCGAGTAGGTGTAATCGATGGTTGAGTAGGAGTACTCAACGATCGATAGGGGTACTCCAACCATGTCCGAGTGCACGTGAACCTATAGGGTCGCACGCTTAAGGGGCTGTAGCCAATTCGGATAGGGATCCGAGTTGTAATAGGCTTAGAGTTCCTAATGAGCTTCAAGGGTTGAAACCTGTTATGGGACGTCTATATAAAGGGAGGAGGTGGTGGCTTTGCGAGGGGTAAGAGTTACACACGAAGAGACATATCAGGAATTCGAAATTCCTAAAACCCTAACCACCACCCCTCCTCTGCCCAGAATCGCGTAGCCAACGCTAGCACTCCGGTGCATGGTGTTCCTGTCCCGTACATGTGGATACCTTGAAGGTATTGTCGTGAAGCTTGAACGCTAGGACGATCCGCAATTTGCGACAGTCACAAGGAGTTGTTGGGAAGGTGCGAGGCTAGTACGACTACATCTGCACCACCGTGCTACATCGACTCTACTTTCGCTACGGGTCTACGCTTCTAGTGGTAATTCTGTGATCTATAACTTGCAGTGGTTCCTTGGTTACGCGGTAGAAAATCTTGATTTTTCGCTAGAGTAGCCTACCCGTTCCCCAGTAGCTGTTGGTGATATGCCCTTGAGGTGATCATAGAGATGATTGTATCACGCCTTATGTTTATGGAACAATATAATTGTTTGTCCTTTAAATAAATATCGATTGGATTAATCAACAAGTAAGTAACTTGTTCATGCTATTTTTTCCATATATTGATATTATTCAAGTTATCCTTGATCGGTTATCATAATATAGGACGATTATTTTTCATAGATCAGCACATGTATTGATTGATGACCATGTTTCACGGGTCATAGAGATATGGAGATATCTAATCAATAATGTAGACACATGTTAGAGAACATGCGTTCGATAGACCCTATGTGACACTGCGAGAATTGTTATATATATTCTTATGTATCATCAGTTGGTCTCATGCATAGTGTATGTATGTTCCTTAGACCTGAGATCGTCATTGGTTTTCTAGATGTGTAATGGTTTACTTAGGAGCTACCAAACACTACTCTTTAACCAGGTAGTTGTAAAGGAAGCTTTCAGGTTTACTATGAAACATACTGAGGTACATGAATGATCAAGATGGAATTTGCTCCTCCTATATAACAGAGAGATATCTTTGGGCCCCTCGAGGTAGATGGATTAAGTAAGTGCATGGCCATGCCGGATGTGATTGAGAGTCAATCCAGATAAATTATTCCACTACAGTATGAGTGAAGAGATCGAGCTGTCATAGGATGACACGACTCTCGCCTTGAGCTTGATATGATATCGTGAAGCAAAGGGAACATGACATTATCACATTATAGTAGGTTCGTTCAATGCTTTATGGATATTTGGGAATCAATATGTACTGCTAGGTACTGCTATCGATTATCGATCGAAAAAGTGTTTCCGAGTCGTGTCCAAATATACATGAACCTATAGGGTCACACACTTAAGGGGTTGGAATATAGTGGTATGGATTGGATCAGTCACTAATGGGCCAAGTGTGCTTTGTCCTTCAGTTGGGCCCTAATGTAGGGTTCCACTGTAGGGGAGGGGACGACTATATAAAGAGAGTTCGTGGTTGCAATTGGTACGTGAGAGGGCGTAGCCACCAAAACCCTAGCCGTCTCTATTTGAGCCTTCCTGTGCGCGCTGGTGTTGGCACACCGACGCACGATGTTCTTTTCCCGAACGTGTGGATGCTAGTAGAGGTGTTGCTGCTACTGCGACACTGATCGGGACGTTCAACCACCGCGCGAGGAGGATTGGCCACCGCACGAGTGTAACATCCCATTTTTGGTTTTTTTGTTAAAAAATAATTTAAATTAATTAATTCAAGGATTTGGGTTTTTTCGGAGTTTTAGTTAACCTAGCATTCCTTTCCATCCAAAAATAGAATTTATTCCATTCGCGTCCGGAAATTCCATTTTCATCCGGATATCTAAAATTCAAATTCAATTCTAAAATTCTCTAAAAATTCCTAAACCAATTATATTAGGTTAAAAATATTCTAAAGTATTTTTGAGATTTTCTCCAGAATTTTTAGAACCTTTCTACTATTTTTCCCAAGCCTATTTAATTTTCAACATTTAAAAATTAATTATTGTGCTATAAATAGTAATTTTATATTATTTAAAAATATTTATTTATGCTTTTATTGCTGAAACCGGTATCTCTTCAAATCCCCATATTTAATAAAATTTATTTGCTAATTTTCAGATTTAATATGAATTTTCAGTGGAAAATTAATTATTTTCGGAATTAATAATTTCGGTTACTGTTCATCCGATCCGTTTCTCTTCCCGCCCGCAAGCTACAGTGGACCCATCGCTACAGTACCCAAAGCAACCCGACCCTCATTTATTCAGCTGTTTCAGCTCTTCAAATTCCGGCGATCTCAGTTACTATTCCGGCGAAAACTTCGGCGAGCGTTTTTCGACGATCCGCTGGTCCGATTGTCCTATAAATTGAACCCCCAGTTCCCCTTCTCATTCCTCACATCCTCAGCTTTGAGTTGTTCCAATCCATCCACCAGATCTACCTGTGCAAGCCATTCTTTCCGAACTCCGGTGAACTTTCCGTGAGCTCTCCCGGTTGCTCCCGACCTCCATTTGTCCTCAAATTTTTACTGGAGCTTCCTATGAGTGTCCTTTACATCTGGTAAAATCAGATTTTCAAAATTCTCATAGGAGCTCTGTCGGCAACCATTTCTTCTCTAAGCCCGGCGAAAGGTCAGATTTTGAATTCAAAATATCCTATCTCTGTCATCTTAAGTCCGATTGACCTCATTCTTCTTCCTAAATTCATATAAATTCAAGATCTTTCTGTAAGTACTAATTTTATAATTTTTTAGATTTTATTTATTTTGCTTTATTTATTGGTCGCTCCGTTTTGCGCGTAGTCGAAGAAGCTGTTGTCGTCGCCGAAGTAAGTGCCGGTCTGCCGAGCGACCCTTCCCTCCTCAACGAAGACAAGTCTCCTTGACGCATGTTGATCCCATGTTTTATAAATGCTTTACAATGTTTTATAACTTGCATCGCTATTATTTAAAAGATTATGTTAAAATTTAGGTTGGTAGTTAATCCCAATTGTTATTACCACCTTGATATTGAAATCCTTGATTGTTGTAACCCTAGGTTGCTGTGAAATGTCATAATAATAATATGTTATGATATATTTTGTTTAGTGCGCTAGATGTGCTTAAATGCAAAGTCGATCAAATACCTATGGATGGGTTACTTTGAAACTGTGAAAAATTATGAATTTGAAAAGTTGTGGCAATATGTATGCCGCTGTATTTGTAAAATAAAAATGAAAATAATTTAGATTTGGGCGGATCGGTTTGTCTGGCAGGTGCAGATGGAGCACTGGTTTTTGTTGTGTTTGTGCCGCCCAAGTCAATTAAGGACCGACGCTTGTGATTGTCCATTCTAAGCACAACCGTACAACCACATTTCTAAATGGGTATGACCTGGCTGAATAATTTGTAATAATTTAACTTAGACTCGCCAGATGTGGAATGTGGGTGCCAGATGGAGGCAAGTTTGTTTTTCCCACATGGCGCAAGAGGGGGCTTCTGTACTGGGTAGATGGAACCCTAACAACGGTGAAACCTCAGTGGGTGGAGTCAGGTTAGATTATTGCATTGTAAAAGCTTTGTCATGATCTCTCTGCCAACACACCAAAGGAAGTGTGCTTATTGCGCATGGCAACAAGAGACGATCATGTCTTGTGGGTAAAGCTATACACCTCTGCAGAGTGTAAAACTATTCGAATAGCCGTGCCTACGGTCAAGGGCAAGCAAAGAATGCTTTCATATTGGTAGACTTTGTTTTTGGTTTTAAAAACTGATGTTTTGGGATCTGGGAGTGGTTAGAACTTCCGGATGTATTCCTGGCGGCTGGAGCCAGTCAGGTGGTTGGAACCTGTTTTGAATCATGACGGATGGAGTCATGTGATGGTTAAACAAGATCTTTTAATTGGGCGGATAGAGCCTGTATACTAGTGTTGGTGGTTGGAACCTTCACTAGAGTTATAAATAATTTCAATTGTACAAATAATTGTTAAAACTGCTTTTTTGAAAATTATTATTAATAATGTTTGTTAAATCTGGCTTTGTGCAAAAGAACCATATTAAGCCATCTTTGGAAGGCCTTGCATCCTGCATATTTCCTAGACTTGGTGAGTACGTTTGTACTCACATGCTACAATAAATTCTTTCGTCAGAAGCTTTCCAAGATGCCACGAACGATGGTGAGTTCTACGATGTGGAGTATGATGAAGACAATCCAGAGAGCTAGGCACACGTTTCTTTTCAGTCGACTGCCTGTGGAGTTTATTGGCTTTACCATTTTGCTTCTTATTTCCGCTGCTGTAAACTTAAAGGTCATGTGACCTGGTTTTGTAATAATGGCTTTTCGGCCTGTACTCCGTATTTATCATTTTAATTCGTGCTTTTCGGTTATGATTCATCACTATGAACTGTGTGTACTAGCGTTGATCTGGGACTAGTACAGAAATACACAGGGGATTCTGGATAGCAAATCCGGGGTCCCACAACGAGGAAGATTGACCACTGCAACAGGACGCGCACTTCATTGATTCGGGCTGCATCAACTTCCTTCCACTGCACTGCGCGTCTAGTGATAACGATCCATGATCATTTACTTGCATGGCTTTCTGGTTTACGAGGTAGAAATTTTAATTGTGTGCTAGTGTAGCCTACCCGTATCCCTTTAGTGGTATCAGAGCCATCTCGTTTAATTTATGATCTAAATGATCCGTATATGTGCGATGTGTGACAGTAATAGGTTGGATCTACTGCTGATTTGGTATGATGACTTGGATCGGTTCGTAAGATGAATCAGTTGTTAGTAATCGGTTGATGAGATCAATCGGATTTTATTTTTGGATTTAGGGTTTCATGATAGATCGATCTGTTCTGGTTGTATCGGCTGTACTTGGCAGTATTGTTTGATCATCCTTACCGGTCGGTTTCCGCCATCAGGGTGAACAACAACGCTTAGTCGTACGGGTCCAATCAAGCAGAGTGATTTTTCAATGGAAAACGAGTCGATGAGATCGATTCAAAATTTGATTAATCTCATGAAATGTTTCCATGAAAATCTATATACCGAATACATGCCCAAAATTTTTCCATGGAAGCAACTAGGGGCTGCCGCCCTCGACCCCGCGTAGGTTGATATATTGGATTATTTACATAACTTGTTATTGCAGGATAATATGTGAATAGTATGGCTCTCGTGTATGTGATGCATGGTCATGACCTGCGTGTCATGAAAAATAGCCAAAGGCTACACATAATTGTATAATGGCCTGCGTGTCGGTTTGTGATGTTTGATGATCAATGTAATTCATTGATAGCATTAGGAGTATTAGCTAGGTAGGATGGAGATCTCTAGCATGATGGCTCGGTGAACAGGTGGCGTGGTAATGGAGATTGCTATGTCAAGGGCCATACTATTTCACAGCTTAATGCGATTATCTGTGATTTATTTTTCTGTTATACTGCTTACATACGATTTGCTAGATAATTCGATCATGTTAGAGTAGTTTCCCTCAAAAAAAATTAAGTTAATTTGATGCCTTGCCAAATTGTTGCAACTATCGAGTCTTGATCATTGAGTAGTGCGTCTGCCAAAGCAGAGTGCGGTCACTTATCTTGACATGGTAGGGTATGTGTTGGACACGTACATGCGAACATTGGTTTAACTTAACTAGGCTATCAAAATAGTTTTGGGACTAGGGGCATGGTGTTGAGTTGATGACATGTGATGTCACTCAACCAACAAGAATTACATGAGATGTAATTAGCAAGGTGTTGTTTACCGAACGACATTAGGTTTCTAGCAGTGATGCTAAAGCTCACTAGGACTCAATGAAATTTGGATCTTGTCTCACTATATGTTGTTAGAGGGAACATGGTTTCATATAGTGGGAATATCTTTTATTAAATTGTTTAGTAGAAGATCATGCATAAACATAGTGCTTATCTGTTGCATATCTATATTGTAGATTAAATGGCACCTACTACTTCCTCCACACCCAGTTTTAGCTTGCGTTCGATTCTTGAAAAAGATAAACTGAATGGAACAAACTTTATTGACTGGTATCGCAATCTGAGAATTGTTCTCAAACAAGAAAAGAAGGAATATGTTCTAGAGAAACCCTACCCCGATGAACCTGCTGAGAATGCCACTCGAGCTAAAAAGAATGAGTATGAAAAGCATTGCACTGACGCCATTGATGTTAGCTGTCTCATGCTTGTCACCATGAACTCTGAGCTTCAGAAGCAATATGAGGACCTGGATGCCCATAATATGATTGTGTGTTTGAAAGGCGTGTTTGAGAACCAAGCTAGGGCTGAGAGGTACAACACCATGAAGTCCTTGTTTGCGTGCAGGCTAGCTGAAGTGTAACATCCCAAAATTCGCCTAAATATAATTTTATTGGTTATTTGTGCATTTTAGGATTTTCCGGAATTTATTTGGATTTTACTGGATTTTATTGGAATTTATTAAATATATTTATATTTGGCCCTTTTGTTGAAAACTATTTAAATTTATGCAAAGTTAAGATAAAGTTTTTCCAAAAATATCTTATTTAGGTTCAAAATACCTCAAAGTATTTTTGATAATTTTCTTGGATTTTTCTTGGTATATTTATTGCCTAAAGCTATTAAGTGAACTTCTAAGAATTATTTTAAAAGGAAAAATCTTGGAAAAAGGCTAATGATGATTGGTGAGCCCATATTCTGTGCGTGCTCAGCCCATCATCTAGAAGCTCTCTTCGTGACCATTGGATGAGAATCATGCAGTCAATGGCAAGTTGTGAACCCTAACAATAGCCAGCCGTTGGATGTCATCTGTGGGCCGGATTGTTCCACGTCGCAGAAGATCGAAGCCGTTCACCGTGCCACGCGTCAACCTCTCCGGTCATCTTCCCCGATGCGTGTCCAGGCCGGACTCGGAGCTTCAAGCCGTAGCGACCATGGAGTTGTGCTCTAAGTCGGGGCCGGCGCAGACTCTTTCCCCTATTTAAGTAGCGCGTTTGGTGCGCCTTCTTCTCACCGTCATTAACCCTCAATCGTTTGCACGGATTGAAGCATCACATCGTCAGAATCAGGAATTATTGCCGAGCGCTGCCAGAGGTGAAAAGCTGCCGATTCGTCTTCGTTGGAGCACCATAGAACCTGAGACCAAGCTCATTGGATTCGTCTCGTCGGCATCTACTTCGTGCGCGCGCCATCAAAGACGGAGGGGAGCTAGTTCGCCGTCACCACCGTGGACCGAAGCCGCCGATGTTTTCCTCGCCGTCTCGGTCGTTCCAGAGCACCAGAGATCAAGGCCAAAGGGCGTCATCGTGTGAGCGAGATCAAGACCTCTCTGGTGGTACTCGCCGTTTTCGCCGGCGATGACCCTAGGGCCGTGAGCTCCGCCAGCTTATGTGGACGCATTGCGGTGGTGACATGGATGCTTGCGTGTCATCCACGTTGACGCATTTGCTGACATGTTCGCTTGCGTGGCAGGTTGCGTGGCGCTGAGTCGACCATGGTGTGGGTCCCACTGTCAGCTGCCGAGATGAGTGGGTCAGATCCACGTAGATCGGGCTGTAAACAGTGATCTGGATGGACTCGGTCCAATGGACCAGAGAACACGTGTCAGCGCAGGAGCAATTTGGGTTAGGGCTGATATCAGCATGGCATCACGCTGACATCATATATTCGGTTTTTCTTTATAAAAATAATTGGATTAATTCGGTATTTTCCAATTTTCAGGTTTTTATGATTTTAGAATCTTCCGAGAGCCCGTTCTCCCTCATACGAGCTCCGATTGAGGTGATTCAAATTCCTAAAAATTTGTAAAATTGAGATGTATTTAATGGTGAATTTTATTTGATTTTTTAAGTTTATTTGATCTCTGTTTTAGTATTTATTTGCTTTTATTCTTCGGTACGCGTAGACGTTGAATTGTGCGACGCTTCGGAGGAAGATTCATCGACTCAAGATCAGTTCCAGAACAAGACCAGAGCCAATTCCAAGGCAAGTTGTGCTTTGATCATGTTGAACCCATGTTTATAAAATTGCTATATTTGTTTTACCCTATTGCATATGTTTCAAATATACAATTGTTTCAAATTAGATTGGGTTTAGCTAATATACCAGATTGATCTATACCCTACCTTGTCATTGTATGCCATGATCCATTGTCACCCTAGATTGGTTAATTATAGTTGGTTAATAATTATAATCAACATTGGAGGTTTAGTCCGTATTAGTTGCTTAGCCTTGCCACGTCATCACATGTGTCAGAATCATTGATAATTAGTCTTGATTAATGGAATATGGAACAATATTATGAACTTGTGTGTCATGTGGGATCACACGATGAGATTGAGTTGTTGTGGCGAGTCATGTCACGCAACGATATTGAATTGTTGATGGCACGTGGTGCTTGGTAATCAACTGGGTGATAATAATTTAGATTGGGGCAAGTGACAAGGGGCGAGTATGCCAAGGTGGGCCCGATGGGCAGAGGGTATGTGGAAGTCTTGCCTTGATCACACTAAGGACTTAACCTTGCAAGCCTTTGACCTGAGTCAATCATGCAACCACATGTCTGGTATGGGCCAGCCTAGCTGAGTAATTTGCAATGTCTTAATTTTGGTACTATCGTGGTCGGTGTGAGTTCCCGAGTTATGGAGTAATTCACATGGCGCAAGTGGGGGCCCTGGTTGTGGTTTCGGACCCACGGTGTTGAAACCTTAGCGGGTAGTCTTTGGATTAAGCCAGAGCATTGTAAAGGCTTTGTCATGATCTCTCCGCCGACACACCAAAGGAAGTGTGTTAACCCGGAAGACACCAAGCGACGATCATGTCACGTGGGTAAAGTGCATAACCTCTGCAGAGTGTGAAACTATTCGGATAGCCGTGCTCGCGGTATTGAGCAATGCTCGGGAATTACAGTTAAGGGTTAGTGTAATTAATTGGACAACTTGGTTGGGATGGCGGAATGCCATATGGAAGATGGAATTTGACTTAGAATTGGAAACTTGGTTTACTTGAGAAATACTGAATTTATTTATTATTGCTATTTGTTTGACAGTCTTTACAATCTATTTACTGTATTTGTTCATAAATGCTGCTTATTGCAAAATAGCCATGATAGCCTATCCATTGGAATAAGCCTTGCATATAGTACCATAGAACTGCATTCTGTGCACAACTTGTTGAGTGCTTTAAGTACTCACCCTTGCCAACAATAACATCACCAGTTGAAGAGTCTACATCAATGCTGGAGGAAAGATTCCCGGAGGAGACGAATGTTTAGGGCACAAGCCTTGTCAGTTGCCTGTGGTATACTGAGGGGTTGTCTACGTTTTCATTCCGCTGCAGTTTAATATGTTATTCAGCCTTGCGAGGCATAACCATGTAAGTTGACCATAAGGTCATTCAACTAGTAATATATAATATATGATGTCTTTCATAATGTTTCCGCTATGTATGATTGTGATATTTACTGATGTTGAGCCTATGTGCACTAGCGTGATCCTGGACTAGTGCGGTACACACAGAGGGTCCGGATTTGCATATTCGGGTCCCGACATGAAGGGAGTTCGGTCAGCCCTCATGTGATCAAAATGATTGGTTATATTGAGAGCTTGGGAAAGATTGGTTTTCCCCTTGGTCCAGAGTTGGCCACTGATTTGGTTCTCCAATCGCTCCCTCAGAGCTATGAGCCATTCATTTTGAACTTTCATATGAATGGCATGGAGAAGAGCTTGACCGATCTGCATGGGATGCTCAAGTCAGCCGAAGAGAGCATTAAGAAAAGCTCTAGTCATGTGATGATGGTTCAAAAGACTACAAAGTTCAAGAAGAAGAAGTTCTCTAAGACTAGTGGTCAGGATAAGGGTGCGGGTAAGTCTCAAGATGACATCTCGAGCAACAAGTCTAAGCTTCAAAAGCAAAAGGTTGGACCTGCACCCGATGCCGTTTGCTTTTACTGCAAGGGGACAGGGCACTGGAAAAGGAATTGTACGAAGTACCTGGCAGACAAGAAGAAAGGAAGTAAGACTTCCACTTCAGGTATTAATGTTATAGAGATCAATATTGCTATTTCTCATATTAGTTCTTGGGTATTTGATACCGGATTGGTTGCTCATATTTGCAACTCGATGCAGGGACTGATAAAGATTAGAAGTTTGGCAAGAGACGAAGTAGGGCTTCGTGTTGGCAATAAAGCAAGAGTTGCTGGATTGGCTGTTGGCACTTATCCATTATCTTTACCTTTAGGACTAGTTATGGAACTAAATAATTGTTATTATGTTCCAGCTTTGAGTAGAAACATTATCTCTTCTTCATGTTTGGAGGCAGAGGGTTATCACTTTGTTGGTAAAAACAATTGTTGTTCTATTTATAAAAGTGATATGTTCTATGGTAGTTGTCCTGTAGTTAATGGTTTATATATTTTGGAACCTGATCATGTGCCGATCTATAACATAAATGCTAAGAGGCTTCGACCTAATGATTTGAATCCCACTTACATTTGGCATTGTCTCTTAGGTCATATAAATGAGAAACGCGTAATGAAGCTCCATAAGGATGGTCTTCTAGATTCATTTGATTTTGAATCATTTGAAACGTGCGAATCTTGTTTACTTGGCAAGATGACTAAGATGCCTTTCTCTGGTATAGGTGAGAGGGCGAGTGACTGTAATGTCCCATTTTAATTTAAGCCTGTCGTGGGTCATCCTGGGTTGTTCGCGGGCGGTGTGGGCTGTTTTGGGGGCTCATTCTCAGTCTTGGGCCGTTCGAGGCGGTGTTGGGTCAACTTTTGGCCCAGGTGGGAGGGAGAAACCCCTAACCCTAATTTTTCCCTCTCCTTTCCCCTCCCAGCCACCACCCTTTCCCCTCCCCCTTGGCAGCAGCCACCTCTCCCCTTTCATCCCCTCTAGCTGCCCCTTCCTCTTTCCCCCTTCCTTCTCCTTCGCCTCCTCCTCCATGGGAGGTTCCCTGCCCTTTCTTCCCTCCATGGTGCTGCTCTAGGGTCCCTTGGTGGTTGCATCCTTGGTTGAGTGCAGTGGAGAGGATTGGGCTGCGAGGTGAGGAGAGGTTTGCGCGATTTGAGGGACGGGTTCCGTGTTCGTCATCGATCTATTGATCCTTTGGAAGGTATGATGTTCCTAGTTTGTTTTTGGGGTACCTTGGGTGCTGGAGGTTGGGTAGGGCTCAGTAGTATCCATTTTTTTTGTGCTGTGATCAGGTTGGAGATGGGGGAAAAGCGGGGGTTGGGGCGTGGTCTGATTCGGCCGGCGCAAACCTCTGTGTTAGGGCTGAGATTAAAAATAGTTCCCATCATTTCCAGAGGGGTTGCCTGTTGGAAAAGTTGTAGATAATCGTCTGAAGTTTAGTTAGAGACCAAGATCACAAATTTTGGTTGGGTGGTTTAAAAGTTATGCCTGTTTTTCTAACTGCTGTCCAGAATCTGTCCCTGCTGGCAGCAGTCACGGAAATCTACAGTGTAGGGCTATCTAGATGTTGAATTAATTTTTCTAAAAATTAGATTAACTTAGGAAATTTATTTTAGATTTCAGAAATATCCTCCTTTACTTCATTTGGAATGGTAGAAAATTAGTAATGCTATTTGGAAGTCTACTGTCCAGTGTGGTGGCAGACCGGGTTTCAGGGCTAGTCATGAGTGGCTAAATGTTTTATTTGAGAGAGTTGGTTCACAGGTATTATGTGGGTAATTTTCAGGAGTTTCATATAGGGCTTGGACCCTGGAGTTTGGGTTATAAGGGTGGGATTTATAACCTTAAAACCATCGGGACAATGGAAAGACGGTTTTAGTTCGTCGAGTGAGAAAGTTATGGGGCGTTAGGAAGGGCATAGATTTGATGTCGCTAAATTTTTATTGAACATGCTAGGAAGTGTATTGTTGAGTTGTATGTGATTTATTCTCAGGTGGTGTATCTTGAGAGTGGCCTCAACCCCGTCGTCACTCCGCTCCTCGTGGTTAAGGCAAGTGTTTTGGAATGGGTAGTGTGTGGTAGGAAATTGTTAGAGATCTTTGTGTGTGCCATGTACTAGTTGATGAGTGGTTTGTTATGTTGATACTTATGTGATGAGCGAGTAATCGATAGATTAATTTGCTATGTCTAATGTTAACCAGGATATGAGGACTTGATTCATAGTAATGCTATGCCAAGATGAGATAAAATTGTTGTACATGTTGTTTTGGGTTACTAGTACATGTTGCACTCATGGCATGAAATCTGGCCAGGGCGGTGAGAAAGTCCTAACTAGTCCGGTAAAGCCGGTGAGAAAGTTATGACTAATCCGGAGAGCCATAGAGTAAGTTCTACATCGTGATTTCATTCACCGTGGCGAATGGAAGCGAGGAGTAGGCACCCTCCATCTACGGGATGGAAGGGGGAAGAGGGTGCATACCGACGGGTGTGCACTCAGCTATACCGGTATACGCCTTTGAGAGGACATGTGCATCGCATGGCATTGCATCTTATTCAAGGAGATGAGTACGAATTGTTAACGATATTATGAATATGAAAATGATGAATATGTTGTTGTTGGTGCTAAATGATTCTTTCACTCATTTCATTATGCTCATTGAGTTTTAAACTCACTCTTGTGTTTAATGTTGTTTTTAGGTACCAAAAGTCGGCATGCGGGATAAGGGATTAGCTACACCTCCTCACGTAGCATTTCACTTTAGGCAATGTTATAAGTTACGATTTGAATTCTTGGAAATAAGTAAAGGCCATGAAACTTGTTAAATGGTCAATTGGAGTGCTTAAATCTCTCGTTGGGTTCATTTTTTTTGTAGTGAGATTGGAACTGTTAGTATGAGATTTTGTGGATGTTACATTTATGTTCATTGCTTCTTTAGATGCTTTATATATTGATATTACTTGCCAGGATATTAACGTTGCTAAATTCATGATAAAAACAGATGTTATGCTACCGAATTTTCGGTATTAGCAATTGGTAACTTTGCTGAAATTTAGCTTGTTTTGGGATATTTAATTGTTGGAGTTTCTATGTTTGGTAGCATTCGGGCATGATAGATGCCGGGGTGTTACAGTGACTTATTGGCCATTGTACATACGGATGTATGTGGACCAATGAGCGCAACGGCCAGAGGTGGTTTTCAGTATTTCATAACTTTTACCGATGACTTTAGTAGATACAGTTACATCTACTTAATGAGGCACAAGTCTGAATCCTTTGAAAAGTTTAAGGAATTTCAGAATGAGGTACAAAATTAGCTTGGCAAGACAATCAAAGCTTTACGATCAGATCGTGGAGGAGAATATTTGAGCCAAGAGTTTGGTGATCATCTGAAGCAATGTGGAATTGTTCCACAGCTTCCACCGCCGGGAACGCCTCAATGGAATGGGGTATCCGAACGACGAAACCGAACTTTGTTGGACATGATTCGATCAATGATGAGCCAAAATGATCTGCCATTGTCCTTTTGGGGATTTGCTCTAGAAACAGCCGCGTTCACTATTAACAGGGTTCCATCTAAATCAGTAGAGAAGACACCATATGAGATATGGACCGAAAAGCGTCCCGGATTATCTTTTCTCAAAGTATGGGGCTGTGAGGCATATGTAAAATATTTGATGTCGGATAAGCTCATGCCCAAATCATGAAAATGCTTCTTTGTGGGGTATCCTAAGGAAACCAAAGGATATTACTTTTACATAAAAGAAGAGAACAAAGTGTTTGTTGCTCGTAATGGTGTATTTTTGGAGAAAGAATTTCTTTCCAAGGGAGTTAGTGGGAGCACGGTGCAACTCGAAGAGATTCGAGAACTATTTGATAGTGTTTCAGTTTCCACCGAAACTCCACAGGCTATACAAGATGTTGTACAACCTGCAGAGGATACACCAGCCCCACGTAGGTCTGGCAAACAACATCGAACAGCCATAATGTATGGGCATGATGTTCTATCATTGGATAATGGAGAAATATTGTTGTTGGACAACGATGAGCCTAAGTCTTATGAGGAAGCAATGATGGATCCGGACTCTGAGAAATGGCTTGAAGCCATGAGATCCAAAATAAAATCCATGCATGACAATCAAGTTTGGAACTTGGTTGATCCGCCTGATGGTGTAAAAACCATAGAGTGCAAATGGGTTTTTATGATTTAAAAGGACTTGGATGGAAATGTTCATATTTATAAATCTCGATTGGTGGCAAAAGGTTTCAAACAAATTCAAGGTGTTGACTATGATGAAACCTTCTCACCCGTCGCTATGCTTAAGTCTGTTCGGATCATTCTAGCTATTGCTGCATATTTCGATAATGAGATATGGCAAATGGATGTCAAAATGTCTTTCCTCAATGGAAACCTAAGTGAGGATGTGTACATGACACAACCTGAAGGTTTTATCGATCCAAAGAATGCTAGAAAGGTATGCAAGCTTCAGAGATCCATTTATGGATTGAAGCAAGCATCTCGGAGTTGGAACATTCGTTTTGATGAGGTAGTCAAAGGGTTTGGCTTCGTCAGAAATGAAGAAGAGCACTGCGTCTATAAGAAGACTAGTGGGAGCGCACTCGTATTCTTGATTTTATATGTGGATGACATATTGTTAATCGGAAATGATATTTCTATGCTAGAATCTATAAAGTCTTCATTAAGAAATAGTTTCTCTATGAAGGACTTAGGAGAGGCAGCATATATCTTGGGAATTAAGATCTATAGAGATAGGTCTACAAGGCTGATTGGATTATGCCAAAATACGTACATTGACAAGGTGTTGAAGAGGTTCAACATGCAAGATTCCAAGAGAGGTTTCTTGCCCATGTTACATGGTATTAGCCTTAGCAAGACTCAGTGTCCTTCCAACACTGATGAGCGGGACAGGATGAGTAAGATTCCATATGCTTCGGCAATTGGGTCTATAATGTATGCCACGATTTGTACACGACCGGATGTGTCGTATGCTCTAAGTGTTACGAGCAGATATCAGTCAGATCCAGGTGAAGGTCATTGGATAGCAGTTAAAAACATCCTCAAGTACTTGAGAAGAACTAAGGATGCATTCCTTGTTTATGGAGGAGAGGAAAGGCTCGTTGTAAGTGGTTACACCGATGCAATTTTCCAAACCAATAAAAATGATTATCGTTCGCAATTTGGTTATGTGTTCATGCTGAATGGAGGAGCAGTAAGCTGGAAGAGTTCCAAGCAGAGTACGGTTGCTGATCTATAACAGAGGCCGAGTACATTGCAGCTTCAGAAGCTACAAAGGAGGCTGTTTGGATTAAGAAGTTTATCACTGAGCTTGGTGTGGTTGATAATGCTTCTAACCCATTAGATCTCTATTGTGATAATAGTGGTGCCATTGCGCAAGCAAAGGAGCCTAGATCGCATCAAAAGTCCAAGCACATACAGCGGTGCTATCACCTTATCCGAGAGATTGTGGATAGAGGTGATGTGAAGATATGCAAGGTGCACTCGGATTCAAATGTATCTGATCCGTTGACAAAACCGCTTCCACAGCCAAAACATGAAGCACACACGAGAGCCATGAGTATTAGATATTTGCATGATTGACTCAAGTGCAAGTAGGAGACTGTTGGTGATATGCCCTTGAGGTGATTATAGAGATGATTGTATCACGCCTTATATTTATGGAACAATATAATTGTTTGTCCTTTGAATCAATATCGATTGGATTAATCAACAAGTAAATGACTTGTTCGTGAAACTTTTTCTATATATTGATATTATTCAAGTTATCCCTGATCGGTTATCATAATATAGGATGATTATGTTTCATAGATCAGCTCATGTATTGATTGATGACCATGTTTCACGGGTCATAGATATATGGAGATATCTAATCAATAATGTGGACACATATTAGAGAACATGCGTTGGATAGACCCATATGAGACACTGCGAGAATTGTTATATATATTCTTATGTGTCATCAATTGGTCTCATGCATAGTGTATGTATGTTCCTTAGACCTGAGATCGTCATTGGTTTCCTAGATATGTAATGGTTTACTTAGGAGCTACCAATCATTACCCTTTAACCAGGTAGTTATAAAGGAAGCTTTCGGGTTTACTATGAAACATACTGAGGTACATGAATGATCAAGATGGAATTTGCTCCTCCTATATAACAGAGAGATATCTCTGGGCCCCTCGAGGTAGATGGATTAAGTAAGTTCATGGCCATGCCGGATGTGATTGAGAGTCAATCCAGATAAATTATTCCACTACGGTATGAGTGAAGAAATCGAGCTGTCATAGGATGACACGACTCTCGCCTTGAGCTTGATCTGATATCGTGAAGCAAAGGGAACATGACATTATCACATTATAGTAGGTTCGTCCAATGCTTTATGGATATTTGGGAATCGATATGTACTGCTAGGTACCGCTATCGATTATCGATCGGAAAGGTGTTTCCGAGTCGTGTCCAAATATACATGAACCTACAGGGGGTCACACTCTTAAGGGGTTGGAATATAGTGGTATGGATTGGATCCATCACTAATGGGCAAAGTGGGCTTTATCCTTCAGTTGGGCCCTAATGTAGGGTTCCACCGCAGGGGACCGAAACCCTAGCCGTCTCTATTTGAGCCTTCCCGTGAGCGCTGGTGCTGGCACACCGACGCACGGCGTTCTTTTCCTGAACGTGTGGATGCGAGTAGAGGTGTTGCTGCTACTGCGACACTGATTGGGACGATCAACCACCGCGCGAGGAGGATCGGCCACCGCACGAGGAAGATCGACCACTGCAACAGGACGCGCACTGCGTTGATTCGGGCTACATCAACTTCCTTTCGCTGCACTGCGTGTCTAGTGGTAACGATCCATGATCATTTACTTGCGTGGTTTTCTGGTTTACGAGGTAGAAATTTTAATTGTGTGCTAGTGTAGCCTACCCGTATCTCTTCAGTAGCTTCAACTTGTTGCCACGTAGAATCATCTTGTACAACAGCCGGTGACTTATGCATGGGGGATGTCCTCATCATGAGCCTTATATATTTGTATATTGCAATTGGGCCTTAGTGGTCTAAGCAGGCAGGGGCCAAAACTTCTCCCTCAAAACTGGAAAAGGGTAATGGATATCAAGCGATATGTTGTTGATAAACAATAAATCGCCAATAAAAATCACCAGTTGTGATATAATGAAAATTTAGCATCAGGTTTAATTTTGACTATCGCTATTTGCGACCTTACGTATATGTTCCAATCCATGTAACATCCTATTTGCACTAGAAATTGGCAGGTGTGGTCAAAATCGGCAATCCATGGTCAATAGAGTACGTTCAGGATCTCATCCGAATAAGATTTGGAAATAAGGGTGGTTAAGGAAAACTAAGATTGTTACAGATCAGGCCTCGAAATGTGTTGTAACCGGACTCGATCGACTGACGGGTATAAAAGGAGGAAAAGGGCGAGCTACAAAAACGACACAATCAAATTCACACATTTGCATTGTTCTCTTTTTTCCCTATCTACTAGGAGTAGTTCCTGTAATTCAGTCTTCTTGTAATTCGATTTTGATCAATAAAGTACGCCCAGGTTTGATTTATTCTGATTTTGCTGCGCATCGCCTTCTTCAGAATCGATCTACCTTTACCCTCCGATTAGTCTTGATTGGCTAGTTGGACTTACATTTTTACTTCGATTTAATCGGCTTTGGGTTGATTTAATCTAAGCCGATTGATATTCACGATCGGCTTTAAATAAAATTCATAGTTTACCTTGTCGATTACAGGTCAAATCGACTGGCACGCTCTGAACTAGGTGTTCGTCTGGTGTGCTGTTGTCAGAAACCCTACTTCAAGTTTTTGACATCAACACACTCTTGGAACGCCCGGTGGGACATGCAATGTCTTCATCAGGGAAGTCGATTCCACCGTCTGATCTCAACACTAAAGCTATAATTGTCCCTACGCTGGACGATTTAATGCCAGAGCAACGTAAGGAAATTGAAGATCGAAAAACTTCTCTTGAAGAGATGATGCTGAATTGTTATCAGAAGACTCAATGTGGCGTCACTCAGAAAACCGCGCTGCCGACGGTTAATGCCCTTGGTGATGCAGGCGTTACAGAAGGCCCGGTAAGTCGATATCTGCCTGCTCAAGCCGAGCTATCGGCTATGATTAATCAATCTGTACACCATGCTCTGATCAACCAATCATCGGCTCTTGTTACAACACTTAAGCTGATGATTGTGAATAGCGTTAAAACTATCACTCAGGAGTTGGCTTCATCCGGAAGTCTGCTTGACCCGATGCAGGCTCTGCCAAGCTATCCTATTTTCTCAATAGCACAAAGTACGCAAAGCACGTTAGCCCATCCTAAATCATCGGCTATAACCTCACCTCTGACCATGATGCCAACTCAACCTACCATCATACTACCACGAGATTCTCGGCCGAGTGGGGTAACCCATTATCAGGCCTATACCGATGCTGCTAAACTAGATGCATCGACAAATTTGCCGCCATCGGCTTCGTTTTACACTTTTCCACAATCGGTTCCACAGCCGATTGAATCTGATAGATACCCACAATATCATGAACCTGTCCTGCCTAGGAATCCAGTTCCGTATAGGGTAGTGACCTATTCAAAACCCTTTGTCCCATTGCCGGAACCACCAACTAGGAGAAACAATGGATACGACAAATATACTCATCACCCATCGGCTCAGCCTAATCGGCAGCCTTAGTTTGCACTCGGGGGGCAGAATGCCAATTATGACCAACATTATCAAGGATCTACCGTTCCGTTGACCGATAGTATTAATTGGGCCGATCAAATTTCCGCTATATTAAGGGATCAATTCGGCATACAACCAAAAGGGAAAGTTATCGGCTATAGAAAACCATATCCTGATTAAATAGATCGTATGCCTTATCCTCACAATTTTAAAATCCTAGATTTCGCAAAATTCTCTAGTGATGATTCAATTACGACATTGGAACACGTCAAACGCATTATCGCATAATGCGGCGAAGCAGCTCAGTCCGATGGGCTAAAAATTAGATTGTTCCCATTGTCATTATCAGGAGCTGCTTTTACTTGGTTTACTAGTCTGCCTCCAAATTTGGTTCATTTATAGAACGATTTAGAAAGCCGATTCCATGAATACTTTTTTCTGGTAGTTTGTAACTCAGGATTTTCGATCTGAGCTTTGTTCGCCAGAAATTTGGAGAATTGGTAACTGATTACATTAAAAGATTTAGGAAAGTTAGAAATTGATATTTTAGTGTCACATTACTCGATAATCAACTAGCCGATTTGGCTTTTCAAGGGCTAATTCCACCACTTCGAGAAAAGTTTGGAGGACAGGAGTTCACTGATCTAAGTCACTTACTTCATCGCGTATTGGCTCAAGAAAGTCGATTTCTGGATAACAGGGGGTTCAAGGAGAGATTCAAAGCAAATGGCAATAATAAAGAAAAGGATAAAGCTAAAGTAAACATGGTAGATTATTGCCCAGTGAATCTTCTGAAGATGATGAAGCAGAAGTGAATATAGCCGAATGGATTAAAGGGTCTAAAAATCCTTAGTCTGTTCTTGGCTTAAGCCCACTAGGAAAAAGTAAGAAGTTAAATAAGCTTTTGATGTCTCTAAGTGTGATCGTATTTTTGATTTGTTATTACAAGAAAAAATAATACGGTTACCCGAAGGGCACATTATACCATCGGCTGACGAGATCAAGAAGCGAATGTATTGCAAGTGGCATCATTTTTTTTCTCATAATACTAACGATTGCAATGTTTTTCGTCAGCAGATCCAATTAGCTATTGAGGATGGTCGGCTAAAATTTGCTGATGAGCCGACCATGCAAGTTGACGTCGACCCGTTCCCCATAAATATGGTGCAGTGTTCGAGCAAGGGAAAAAAGCCTATGCATAGCGAAGAACCAAGAAGGGATCGACGAGTCGATATTCAGTCAACTTCTGGTGGTAATCAAACATTAAAAATCACGATCGGTTCATTACAAATAGAAGTCAATCATGAGGGCAAAAATTCAAAGACCATTAAACCCAAAGGGGACCCGCAAGTTGGCAGATGGTATAAAGCAGAAAAATCACCGCCAAGGAAACCAGCGAGAAGGCCTGGGCCAATGTTTTCTCAGTTGATGGAGAAGTATGAAAGAATGAACAATCGGCTGCAATATTCTCCGCGTTGGTCGGATAATTTATATCGAACTGAGAACGTAGAAAGAGCTCATCGGAGGTGCCCCTTTTGGCAATTTTGCTGGGAGAGAGGAGTATCATTGCCATCTCCACACATGTGCCTAATGGAACACTGTAAGGACCCGAATCCACTAATTCGAACCCACTGTGTTTAACGCACTAGTCCCAGGATCAACGCTAGTGCACATAGCTTAACATTGGTACATATCACATCATACTCAATGATAATAATAATAATACTCCATTTATTGATATAGCTAAGTGTATGATCTTATGACCAACTTACATTATTAAGCCATGTAGGGCTAGACCTTAAATATAAACTAAGAAATAAGCAGCGGAAAATAGATGATGTAGGTGACTCATCAATTCACCACAGGCAACTGACAAGGCTCAGACCCTAATGACTCGTGTCCTCCTGGAACTCCTCCTCCAACAAAGATGTAGACTCTTCAATTGTTGATTGTTGTTATTTGGCAAGGGTGAGTACTTAAAGCACTCAACAAGTTGTGCATAGAATGCAATTCTATGTAACTATATGCAAGGCTTATTCCAAAGGAAAAGTCTATTATGGCTCTTTTGCAATAAGCAGCATTTATGAATAAATACAATAAATAGATTGTAAAGACTGTAAAGCAAATAGCAGTAATAGATAGATTCAACATTTCTCAAATAAACCAAGTTTCCAATCCTAAGTCAAGTTCCAACCTTCCATATGGCAATTCCGCCATCACAACCAAGTTTTCCATTTAATTAAGCTAACCCTTAACTGTAATTCCCGAGCATTGCTCAATACCGCGAGCACGGCTGTCCGAATAGATTTACACTCTATAGAGGTGATGCACTTTACCCACACGATACAACCATACACCACAAAGGTGAGTGATTATAACAAAGCCTTTACAATGCACTACCTTAACCTGATACTACCCGCTAAGGTTTCAACACTGGTGGGTCTGAAAACCACAACCAGGGCCCCCCTCTTGCGCCATGTGAATTACTCCATAACTCGGGAACTCACACCGCCATTGATAGTACCAAACTAAGATATTGCAAATTAATCAACTAGGCTGTCCCATACAATACATGTGGTTGCATGATTGGCTCAGGTCAAAGGCTTGCAAGGTTAAGTCCTTAGGATGATCGAAGCAATACTTCCACATATCCGCTGCCCATCGGGCCCACCTTGGCATAGTCGCCCCATGTCACTTGCCCCAATCTAAGTGATTACCACCCTAGTTGATTACCAAGCACCACGTGCCATCAACAATTCAACATCGTTGCGTGACATGACTCGCCACTACAACTCAATCTCATTGTGTGATCTCACATGGCACACAAGTTCATATCAGTGTTCCATATTCCATTAGTCAAGATTAAACATTAATAATTTGAGTACATTTTGAGTACATGTGATGACATGGCATGGCTAAGCAACTATGACGATCTAACCATCACATGTTGATTTTATTATTAACCAACTATAGTGAACCAATCTAGGGTGACAATAGATCATAGCATACAATGACAAGGTAGGGTATAGATCAAAAGGTATATTAACTAAGTCCCATATTATATTGAAACAATTGTATATTTGAAATAATATGCAATAGGGTAAAACAATATATCAATTTTATAAACATGGGTTCAACATGATCAAAGCACAACTTGCCTTGGCAAAGGTTTTGGTCTAGCTCTAGAACTTGATCTTGAGTTGATAGATCCTCTTCCGAAGTGTCGCACAATTCAACGTCTACGCGAACGAAGGAGAAAAGCAAATAATTACCAAACTAGAGAGCAAATGAACACTAAAAATCAAATAAAATTAACCATTAAATATATCTAAATTTTACAAATTTTTAGAAATTTAAATCACCCAAATCCGAGTTTAAATACAAAAGTTATAGCCTTTCAAAGATTGAATAAAAGATAAATCAGAAAATTATAAAATCCGAATTAACCGAATTATTTTATACTGAAAAACCGCATTTATGATGTCAGCATGACATCAGCGATGCCTTAGCCAATCACAGAGCGACACGTGGTACGGTCTATAGACTTGGTCCACGAATCCGCGCCAGCTCACTGTAAACCCGGTCCATGGCGCCTCGGTGCCCGCATCTGCCACGCGGTGCGATGTGATTGGCTGCTGCTTGCAGCTCGATCCAATCCACGGAAGTCAAATCGGACGACCCAGGTTGAGTGCGACATGGCGGCGTCTTGTTCGCCCGATCAGGTCCAACGGTGCACACTAGGAGATGGGGTTTACTGTTGATGCGCATACGTGGTTCGATCTCAGACGCTCGCTCTCGATCCGACGGTTGACGTAGCTCCAACTCGACGATGGCTTCACGACGGCAATGCTTTACTGGCAGCGGGGAAGAAGATAATCTTCACTACGATGACGTAGTTTTCCGGCGACGTCTCCTCACGAGTTCGACACGGCGCAACGCGGGCAACCCAGATCTGTCACCAAAGGTGACTAGGATGGCTTGACCGCGATGAATCATGACAAAAACCTCGGCGACTACATCCTCTACAACAGCGAGCTCTTGCGCGATGCTGGCGACGGCTCTAGCGATGACTTCTGGACCAAAAGCTGTGACGTCACGCGACGAACCTCGGGCGGGGATCCTCGCCTTAAATAGCGACGGCTTCCACGCGCAAATTGATGACCTAGTCTCATACGGCGGCGAACTCCGAGTCTGTAATGGAGACGACGAGCCATGGCCACCCGATCCTCGATCAACGGCCAGGATCTAATCCCGCCCCGATACGATCCTAACCGCCCAAAACGGATGGACGATCTAGATCAGACTAAACCTGAAACGGTACGAACTAATCTCTACCGTGCGATCTCAATCCAACGGCTGACACGACGATTTCTAGAAGGTGGGCCAATCGGCAGTTTTGGGCTGCATAGCGCACGGGCCGGCCCAACATTATTCATCCCATTTTCTAACGCATTTTTAATTGAAACAATTACAAAATTTAGTTTAATTAGTTTAAAGGTATAAAAATATCAGGAAAATTGCAAGAAAATTCTCAAAAATACTTTGAGACATTTTGAACTCAAATAAAATATTTTTGGTAAAACTTTATATAAATTTTATATATAATGAATTAGTTTTCTCAAAAGGCCAAAATACATATTTCAAAATAAATTCAAATAAATTCTAGAAAAATCCAATAAATTCCCAAAATTCACAAAATGCATAAATAACAATAAAATAATAATACAGAAATTTTGGGATGTAACAAACACTATCCCTAGGATGATTGGCCTAGCCGATCGGCCAAAGAAAGGTTGTCTGGGCTGATACAGGATCGTCCTAACAAAAGCAACAGAAAACTGGTTCACGAGAGAATCTTTCTGCCAAATCAGGTGCCGAACCAAGTTAAGATACAGACAGAGTCAGATTTTGCTAATCGGGAAGATTTGGCTTGCAAAATACGTAAGCCAATGGAACCCAAACCAAGGTGGTGTCCACCCGGTCTTAGCCGATCACAACACAGACGATTGCAAAGACTAAGGACTCAGGAAATTAGAGAGGCTGATGAAGAGAAACAAAGGGATTGAACCTTCAATGTACTTTGACCGATTAAAACTACCAAAAAAGAGTGGAGGAAGAAAGAGCAGGTTGAAGAAGATTTTGATTTAGCCGATGACCTGGATTCTCCCATGATTAGGGATGATACGCCTCCGATGGACATCAACATGGTATTCACGTTGCCGGCCGAGTTCAAAATTAAAACCGAATCAGCCAAAGAAAACTTTGCTCAATCGTGTTCAGGTGCCCAAAATGCGATCTTTGAAAAACCACGAGATGATCATCGGCATCTAAAGCCATTGTATTTAAAAGGGTATTTAAACGGCAAGCCGATATCAAGGATGTTGGTGGATGGGGGAGCTACCGTCAATTTGATGCCGTACACCACCTGCAAAAAATTGGGTAAGTTCGATGAAGATTTGATCAAGACTATTTATGGTTTTGAATGAATTCACAGGCGATCCCACAGAAGCCAAATGCGTTATGGTCATGGAGTTATCTGTCGGTAGTAAGACTTTGCCGAGTGCATTCTTCGTCATCGACGCCAAAGGCAACTACAATGTGCTGCTCGGTCGGGATTGGATTCATGCCAATTGCTGCATTCCGTCGACCATGCATTAGGCGCTTGTCCAATGGAATGGAGGCGAAATTGAAGTCGTCTCAGATGATACATCAGCTCATATCGTTATGGCTAGTTCGGATGCAAATTGGCAACATGAGTTAGCCAAACGTATATCGGGGAAAACTCTGGATGATTGTGACTTTATTTGTGTTGGTAAGACAGGACTTATGCCGATCAGTGTCAAGCCAGGCACGTTCGATCGAGCAAGTGAGGTTTTACGCAGATGGGGTCAAGGAAAACAGTGAAGGCCCTACAAGACAAAATGCAAAGCTATCGGCAAATGACAGATGGCTATGAGGCCATCATGGATTCCCAAGAAATCGAGAAGTTAGGCCAAGGGTTTACATCTACCGACCTGCTTGAAGAAGTCGATATAGGTAGTAGTGATAGGAAAAGACCAACTTTTATTAGTGCAAAATTAAATGCAAAATATAAAGAGAAGTTGGTCAAAATTCTCAAAGATTATAAAGATTGTTTTGCTTGGGAGTATCACGAGATGCCTGGTTTAAGCCGACAACTGGTCGAACATCGGTTGCCTATTAAACCAGGATATCGGCCGTTTAAGCAGTATTCTAGACGCTTTAATCCAGCCCTGTACAATATTATAAAAGAGGAGATAGAACGATTATTGGAAGCAAAATTCATTAGGCCTTGTCGATACGCAGAGTGGGTTTCCAATATCGTTCCAGTCATGAAGAAAAATGGGAAGCTTAGGGTATGTGTCGACTTTAGAAACTTGAATAAAGCCACACCAAAGGATGAGTATCCGATGCCGATAGCCGATATGCTTATCGACGCTGCATTAGGAAATAAAATCATTAGTTTTTAGATGGTAATGCCGGGTACAATCAGATATTCATGGCAGAACCCGATATACCTAAGACTGCCTTCTGGTGTCCTAGTGCAGTAGAGCTATTTGAGTGGACGGTTATGATGTTCGGTTTAAAAAACGCCGGGGCCACTTACCAGCGAGGCATGAATATGATTTTTCATGACCTAATCGACCACATTGTTGAAATATACATTGATGATGTTGTAGTAAAGTCTAAAGATGACCTACAACATTTAGCTGATTTAGAAAAGGTCTTCCAGAATATAAGAGTACATGGTTTGAAAATGAATCCTTTCAAGTGTGCTTTTGGCGTGTCGGCTAGGCAATTTTTGGGCTTTATGGTCCATGAAAGAGGAATCGAAGTTAATCAAGAAATGGTCAAAGCTATAGCCAAAACAAAGCTACCGACATGCAAGAATGAGTTGCAAAAACTGATTGGTAAGATTAACTATCTCCGATGATTTATTTCAAATCTTTCTGGTCGGATTCGTACATTCACCCCTCTGCTGAAGTTGAAGGATAATCAAGAGTTTGTTTGGGGAGTTGACCAGCAAAGGGCTTTTGATGATATCAAGGAATACCTAGCCAATCCTTCGGTTCTAGTCGCGCCACGAAAAGTGGTTCCTTTTAAGCTATATATCGGCTGAAGAAGAAACTATCGGAGCCGTTTTAGCACAGAAAGTCGATAGTAAGGAAAGAGTAATATTTTATTCAAGTCGACGCCTACTAGATGTTGAGATCAGGTACCCTTTTTGTCGAAAAGTTATGCCTATCTCTATATTTTTCCTGCACAAAGCTAAGGCATTATATTTTTGCATCGGCTTGTAAGGTGGTTTGCAAAACCGATGTTATAAAGTATATGTTATCAGCTCCAATTTTGCAAGGTCGACTTGGTAAATGGGCTTATGCCTTAATGGAGTTTGACCTATCATATGAATCGGCTAAGGCAGTTAAGGGGCAAGTTGTAGCCGATTTTATCATAGGACATGATACCACTGCTAACCTGGTTTCTGTTGCCCCGTGGCAGCTATTTTTTGATGGGTCGATATGTCGAGAGGGTGATGGTATTGGTATCATACTCATCTCACCCAAAGGTCACAATTTTGAGTTCGCATTTCGGTTGAATAGCCGATGTTCGAACAACCAGGCAGAATACGAAGCATTGCTCAAAGGATTACAGCTATTAGAAAATATCGGAGTAGATACTGTTGAGGCATATGGTGGCTCTATGTTAATCATACAGCAACTAAAAGGCGAGTACCAATGCCGTGATGAGGTATTACTCAAATATTTAGAACGGTGCTTCGAAACAATCGACTCATTTACCTCATTTTCTATTAGTCATATTCCTCGAGAGTTAAACGATAGAGCCAATGCACTGGCTCAGCAGGCATCAGGGTATAAGGACTTTAGCCGATATCAGATGACTGAGCTAGTGGGCAAAGCTGTCATGTGTGCCGATGCCATCAACTGGAGAACCTTGATAAGAGATTATCTAAGCCAATAGAACGCAAAATTAGGTAGCAGGCATTGAAGTACGTAGTCTTGGATGAGATTTTGTACTATTGGACATTAGAAGCTTTGCTGCTAAGATGCCTTGGAGCTGAAGAGGCGCAGGTGGCAATGGGTGAAGTGCATGAAGGAATCCGCGGATCCCATCAATCGGCTCATAAGATGAAGTGGATGCTTAGACACAGGGTATTTCTGGCCGACAATGTTGGAAGATTGTTTCCGATATTACAAAGGGTGTCTGACTTGTCAAAGATTTGGCAATGTACAGCTAGCTCCTGCATCGGTTTTACATCTGATTATCAAGCCATGGCCGTTCAGAGGATGGGGAATAGATGTAATCGGCCAAATATTTCCTGCTTCTAGCAAAGGCCATAAGTTCATTTTGGTCACGACCGATTATTTCTCTAAGTGGGTTGAGGCTGTACCCCTCAAAAAATTTACGAGTGTTGAAGCTATCGGATTTGTTAATGAACAAATTGTCCATCGATTTGGAATACCACAAACATCACGACCGATCAAGGTACTGTGTTTATGTCCAATGAGTTTCAGAATTACGCAAAGAGTCTAGGGATCAAGTTGTTAAATTCATCCCCATATTATGCTTAGGCTAATGGACAAGCTGAGCCATTTAATAAAATGTTGATTAAGCTAATTAAAAGAAAAATCGATGAAAAACCAAGGAGTTGGCATTCAACGTTATCGGAGCCACTTTGGGCATATCGGCTAGCCTATCATGGAGCAACAAAGATTTCGCCTTATCAGTTAGTGTATAGCAAAGAAGCTGTTTTACCCGTGGAGATTAACATTGATTCTATACGAGTAGCCAGACAAAATGGTTTATCGGCTCAAAATTATAACAATCTAATGATCGATAACTTGGACGAATTAGCAGAATTACGCTTGTCTACACTGGATCAGCTTAAGAAGAATAAGATAAGAGTTGCGAGGGCATATAATAAAAAGGTAGTGCATAAGTCTTTTGGTGAAGTTGATTTAGTTTGGAAAACCATACTACCTGTTTGTTCTAAAGATAACCGATTTGGAAAATGGTCGCCTACGTGGGAAGGGCCGTATAAGATTAATCAGCTAGTCGATGGAAATTCCTACATACTCGAGACGTTAGAAGGAATTGTTTTGCCTAAAGCGATTAATGGGAAATACTTGAAGAAATACTACCCTAGTGTCTGGGTTGGAGCTTAGTTGGCTAAGAGGAGGTATCATTCTAAAAAGCCAAGTTAACTCGCTGCGGTTAATCGGCTAAAAGGAAATAGATTACGTAACAAGATAAGCATAAAATCGGTTAAACAACCGATTATGAAAATTAGAGCATTACAAGAAAAGTGTTCCAAAAGACGAGCATCCAACAAAAGTTTTTCATTATGAAAAAGATTTAATATTGAAGACCAAAACCAGGGAGTCTTGTGCCCAAGGTCGAAGAGCACCTTCGGCTTTGGCAATCACGCCTTGCACTTCATCGATTATGCGTTCGTCCTCTTTGTCATCCCCTGGCACCGGTATCACCTTAGTTGATTGTTTTTTCACATTTACCATGGCCATAGCGATGCCAAGTTTTTGCTCCTTGATTGCCGATGAAGTCTTCTCCATGGTTTGTTGGCTTTCTAGAAGTTGCTTTTCAGTCTTTGCCAACTCTTCCAGGAGGAATTTCCTAGTAGCCTCAAGCTTCGAGATGGATTCCTTGCTGATCTTGAGCAACTGAGGATCGGCATCAAATTTGCGTTACTTCGCTTTGGCGTCAGCAACTAGCTCATCTAGGAGCTTCTGATTAGCCTCTTAGGCTTCACGATGGGCAATTCTTGCTTGGGCCACCTCTACTTGTGATTTCTTTTCGTCCAGATGGCAGACGTTCAGGAGTGCTTCCATTGCCTCTGGGGGCAGATCGGCTTCAATTGCTGCCATGGCATCGTGAATCGGTTGATTATTGGTAAGAATCTCCGATTGCGATCTCATCACCAAGTCGAAGAGTTTGTTGAGGTGTTCCTGCACTCCTGGAGCCGATGTCACCGCGGTTGATGCTTCTTTAGAGACATCAGGAATTTCTCTGATTTTTGCATCATAATCGTCTGTGGCCATGATCTCTGGATCATCAAGATCGGCCAACGAAAAGCCCAACAAATTCGTTGGGTCAGAAGACTCCGGGAATGTCGCAATTGTCGGGGCCGGTGGCGTCGGCTGAGAAGGAGAGAGAGCTCCCAAAGAAGCGCCACGAAGATCAGCCAAAATTTCTGTAATCTGCGCTGACGGTGTCGGCTGTGTAGGAAGACAAAAGAGTAAGCTGATGTCTTAAGAGCATACGTCATAAATCAATAAAATGGACAACTTACCCCTGCAGTAGCCGACGCATGTGGCGAACTCTCGCCACTCTACTCCTAGGGCTTCGACCCCCTTTTAGCAGGAGCCTTTGTGTACTTGGTCTTCTTCTTTTCTGAAGTTATAATCGGCTGTTAGTTACCAGAAGGGATATAAAGAGATGTTAGTCGATCATGGTATACTTACTGGGTTGTTTTTTCTCCATGTCCAATAGCGACGGACTCTGGATGCCTAGGGAACCTAAAGTGTACCCTGTAAGCCCAGTCGATTGATGGGGCCTCTTGCCTTGTTGGTGGCCACTACCTGACTTGCCAGGAGTGGGCTTCTTGCCAGTAGCCTTAGTCTGCGAATAAACAAAGGTCGGTCAATAAACTATTTCAGGTAAGAGTGAAGATGAATAAGAAAAAAGTTGATTAAAGCCGATACCTCGCCCGTTATATTTTCTAAGCTCGTGTTAGTGTAACCTGACGAACTAGCTTCATTGCTAGAATTGCTGTTAGACACTAATGTCGGCTCTGGTAAATCTGGGAAGAATTCCTTGATTACAATTGACGAAGTTTTTTCATATACAATGACTCTGCAATAGCCGACCACCATGATGTGAAGCCACCCGCCCGACGAGCATTTAGGAAGAAGTGGGGGAAGCTGCGAAGTTGAAGCTCATCGCCTATTTCTAAAACCAGTTCGGTCACAGCAGCATTACGGACTCTAGCTCTGGGCTGTAGTCGATCAAGAAGTGGTAGGCTTGGAATCACTTAGCCAAAACTCAGCTGTCTTGCATAAATTGATGGATGATAAAATTCATATGATGGTTGGAATGTCCGATTCCTAGTATGAAGACTGACATGCAGAACGCACGGAGAGACGAAGAGTTTGTATAAATCCAAGGTCTCTTTAGGCATCAAGGAACTATCGGCTTCAAAATACAAGAAAGAAGGCCAAGGGAAATCGGCTGTGGAGCTATAACTAAAGAAGTCTTGTTGCTTGAAAAATGATAAGTATTTTCTACAGCCGATAGGCGTGATTTTTGTCTCATTACTAGAGCACGTCATGAACCTTTCACCAAAAGATCGGCATTCCCTGAACTGGAAAGGTGCGCCCTCTAGAGTATCATCTCTTGGGAATGGAGTCCCGTTGGCTAGATTCAAGTTAAAAGGGCGACTGAACAAACAGTATAACCAAACCTGTACAAACCACATCGGCCCTCCTACGTTGCCGACGGTAAAACGTTTAAAACAAGTAAAAAGCCGACTTCTTATTACATATAATATTTGATATACAACACCCAGCAAAGTTTTCCCTAAAGCCAGCCGACGGCCTTCAACAAGCTGTTCTGTTATAACTTGATAAACTAGAGTCGGCCCGAGAGATGCACCACAGAATAAGAAGCGATCCAACCAAAGGTTAAGAAAGGCAGCATGCTCTTCATCCGATACAGGCCCATTAACTCTATTATTATTTCCGATGTATTTGGCCCATCCTTCACCCTTCGATCTAATAAGTTTATATCTGGGCTTGCCGCTAAAAGCTGATATTTGCTCACCATCTGGCCTAAGGCAGCACAGTTGAGCTACGTCCAAAAGAGTTGGGCCGATGGGACCAGTGCGAAACAAGAAGGCATTGAAGCAATCTGACCAGAAATAACAGGCCATGGCCACTAGGGGCTCATTGGCTTCTGGGTCGGCTAAAGAAAGGGGGATACACTCGGCTATGCCCATTTTTTCCCATTCACCCCACTTCTAGGCTGCCACTATAATGAACCAATTTCTCCACCCTTTGAGAGCTATCGGCCAAGCCCTGAAACTTTTATTCCACCCTTCTATATTATGACCAGAGGCCGACAATGGAAGGCAAGGGATTTCTTGATTCGTAACGGTGTTGACATCTAAATTTCCTATGGGTCCCAAGAAATATTGATCAATGCTATGTAGGATCGGGATGAGTACCTGACTCGGGTCCATTGCAGCCGATTTGAAAAGGGTGATTGAGCTAAGGAACTGTTCTGAAAATTCATCAACCAAAGGAGCTGAAGCCGATTGCAGACAACTCAAGAGCTTGTGCGCGTGAAAATGACGGTGTGGGGGCCGCATTTTATAGCGTCGTAAAAAAATGAAAAGGCGGGAAGAAGGATATCGAGGGGCGCGAACAGTTAAAATGCACTATGTGCGTGTCAGGGAATTACAATGTAATTAAAGCAGCAGTTACCGTATGAGGATTAGCAGTTAGCCAATGGAACAAAAGCTGATAATAAAAACTTACATTGTGTGCAAAGCCGATAATTGCGATTTTTGAAAGATAACAAGTCATCTCTAAAAAATGGGGGGCATATGTTTGCACCAAAAAATGGCAGGTGTGGTCAAAATCGGCAATCCATGGTCAATAGAGTACGTTCAGGATCTCATCCAAATAAGATTTGGAAATAAGGGTAGTTAAGGAAAACCAAGATTGTTACGGATCAGGCCTCGAAATGTGTTGTAACCGGACTCGATCGGCTGACGGGTATAAAAGGAGGAAAAGGCCGAGCTACAAAAGCAACACAATCAAATTCACACATTTACATTATTCTCTTTTTTCCCTGTCGACTAGGAGTAGTTCCTGTAATTTAGTCTTCTTGTAATTCGATTTTGATCAATAAAATTGCGCATCGCCGATTGTTGATCTTCATCAATTACGCCCAGGTTTTATTTATTCTGATTTTGCTGTGCATCGCCTTCTTCAGAATCGATCTACCTTTATCCTTCGATTAGTCTTGATTGGCTAGTTGGACTTGCCTTTTTACTTCGATTTAATTGGCTTTGGGTTGATTTAATCTAAGCCGATTGATATTCACGATCGGCTTTAAATAAAGTTCATAGTTTACCTTGTCGATTACAGGTCAAATCGACTGGCACGCTCTGAACTAGGTGTTCGTCTGGTGTGCTGTTGTCAGAAACCCTACTTCAAGTTTTTGACGTCAACACATCCATCCAATACTTTTCCGTTAAACCACAAATGGGACCTGGTTATGAAATGCATGCATTCACACATACATATAGCCTTTCCTAATACAAGATACATATAAAAACCTAGAAGTAAAAGGCATACTGGTCCAGAATCAGGACACTACGAAGAGCATCTCGACCCATGTTTTGAGCCTAATAACATCCATCCATAACTATGCAAAACTTGCAAATGGTTAACATTTTAGCCTACTGTTTACAACTAAAGAATGAATGGCCTCTTGTTTTTTATTGTGCACGCATTCACACATATGTGAATCTTTCCCTCTTCCTCCATTTAAACAAACAAGTAGATTCGAGGATAGGGATGGATAAAAGGCCCTTTGTCCGTAGCTACCCTACAGAGGAAAATAAGGACTCAGGTCATCAGAAAAAGATGAATCTGGGAAATCCAAGTGATAGGTTTGAAAGGACCTCGAGTGATAGTGTGAGAACAATTTGTGCAGATTTTGAGGGCATCCTGTTGTGATAATCCAAATAAAGGTTAACAGCTGGCCGAGTCGGGCTCGGCAGGCACGCCCGAGTTGGACTCAACCGGCCCTGTTATTTAAGGAGGGCAGGAGTGGGGAAGCTAGAAACCCTAGTCGCTCCCAGCGCCGCCATTGCTACCCTCTTGCGAGCCGTTGCCATCACCCTATTGCCGCACTGCATCCCGGCTACTGCGCCGCCCTGTCTCGATGCCGCCATCGTACCGCCTGGAGCCACCGTCAACACCATGGGCCGCGCCTGTGCCGCGTTGGCCGTGCTATTATTTAAGGAGGGCAGGGGAAGCTAGCAACCCTAGTCGCTCTCTAGTGCCGCCATCGACGCCCTCCTACGAGCTGCCGCTATCACCGTACAACCTAACACCGCCGCACCGCATCTGACCACTGCGCTGCCCCGTCCCAACATTGCCATCGCCCATGTTGTGCATTGTTGCACGGCCCGGAGCCACCGTCGCTGCTACCGACCACGCCTGAACCGTGCTGGCCGCACCCTAGTGACCCTCCCCTTGTATTTTCACATTAATCATCAAACAATGCATCCGATCTAAGAGCCGTTCATGTCACCATGTGCAGGAGGTGTCAAGGATCTTGGAGGATATGGTGCGGGAGTTTTGGGAAGCGCGAAGGAGTGAGGAATGTGAGAGGATCGCCGACATCAACGGTTTCGGTGAACATTTGGAGCGCAGGTATAAACATTAGAATGGTCTTGGTTATGTTGACATTGTAGTGGAGCGATGTTATAGTCTTTTCATTGGTAGATGTGGCATTTAGAGGGTACCAAAATGGTTTTTGGGCGAGTTCGGTATTTGTTCCATAGTGGATTCTATATTTAGGTCATGTTATGGGGTATCTACAACCTGTTTCAATGCCTGTGAAAGTTGTGAAAAATGTATATTACTATCTAAAGTTTCATTAGAACACAAGAACGCAAAATTTGGTTAAGCAGATTGAAAGTTATGGGTTATGGCATGTAGAAGCTTGCTGTGCAGAAATCAGTCACTTCTGAGAGCAGTCATGGTAATATGTTGATTAGGACTAATCAATGGATGAATTAAATTATGTCTATAAATAGAAAAATGTAGATAATTTTTTGTAGCTTCTAGAGATGTTATGGTTTACTATATTTGGAGTTGTATACAAATAGTTATGAAATTGTGAAGTATTTTATCAAGTAAAACATTAGATCGGTCTTCGGGGCTAGAAACGAGGGGTTAAATAAATTAATTGAAAAATATGGATAACGAGAAAATTATAGGTAATATTCTATAGTTTTAAAAACTATATGGTTTGCTATGTTTGGGCTCCTAAGCTAGGAGTTATGGCCTTTTGATCGCCGAGACAGTAAAGGGTAAACTGTCCGACGGGAGAGAAAGTTAAGTCCGGGGTTGTGTGTAGGTCTGATGCTGTTATGTTCAATTTACCTACTATAGGAGGTGTGACTTCGGGTTTAGCTTCAACCTCACACTATTCCATCCCCCGTGGTGATGGTAGAATGATGACATAAATAGTTAAACCTTATTGTTCTTATCGGAATCTTGCTATTATAATGCTTTACATGGTACCTTATCATTTATTATGAAAGATGATGTGCTATGATGATGAAAATAATGGACAGGATGAAATATGTTGATAAGTCATGCCATTTGCATATGTTCATTCAAGATGGAAAGAGGTGACTTGTGTGGGCCTTTATGAGCTATTCGGTGTAGGCATGAAAGACCTACTTTGGTAGGCACCTCTATGGGATGTAGTGTATGTGATGTGACCATGCCGGTCTAATAGGCTATAATTCTACCTCAAGCCAAGACAAGGGCCCAACAACTTCTGACGCTCAAAGACCGGTCCGAGATCAAGTCCAATTCGTTCATGAGTCCAGCTCAGCCTCGAGGAGCAGTTCAACATAAAACGACCATATCTGGGTCATACAAAGTCCGATTGAGGCGTTCTTGGACTCTATGGACAAGCCCATGACGAGAGCTTTCCAACGGAAGTTATTTCACATTCAAACTCATTCTGTATTGATAGGAATCATCAAAACTATATGATGAACAGAATCTATCGGGTGTTGCGACACCTCTACTTGGGTCCAAAGGCCTTGTACGACCTAGGGTTGAGCGGCCATCCCCTTGGCCACCTCCTTTGCCTTCATCCTCATACATATTCAGTAGCCGTTGCTAGAATAGATGGGTTTTGCTTAGATTACAACTAGACACTCTGTCAGTTTTTCGCCGTAAATCGGTTTGTGGAACCCCAACTCGTGTGCTTAATATTATTCGCAATTTCAGATTGCATCTTCTACATTCTTGCTTGTATTCTCGATTTGCATGCAGGGATAAGCCTTCTTGGCGAGGCCAACCGTGTTTGTGCGTGGTTGATAACCAAAGGAGCCGTGGTGTAGTGATTGCAGGGTTTGAATCCATTCTGATTGGAAGTCGGGTCGTCAACGTTGAGTTCTCCACCAATCGATTTAGTACTACCTATCGGAAGATCGGGCCACTGTCCACATCAAGTGGTATCAGAGCCTCGGTAGCCCGATAGGTAATTCTTGTATCCCCACTTTTGTTTTGCCATCGTCCTAGAGTCCAGAAAAATTACCCCACAAAAAGTTCCACATCAATTCCGCTTCCTACAACCCCTTGTGACTTTGCAATTTTCGTTTCAGTTTCGCTTTGTTGAATTTGTGTCTATCGTCATTGTCTTGTTGCTGGTTTGAGGTTGTGATCCTAGTTTCTAGTTGTCCCTTTCTGTTGCCCTAGTTATTGTTTGCACCGTTAGTCATCCCACCACCGCCAACCCCATAACCGAACTGAGTCCTACTCGGTTTGTCCTTGCCGCTGCTTTGCATTATATATCCTGCTTCGCAAGCCCTAGATAGGTCGCGCGCTGCCTTGTGTCAATTGCCCTGCACCGCTGGCCACCCTTTTTCACCCACTATCCTATTGCTATTTTAGCCCTAACCGGAAGGAAGAAGTGAAGTCGCAGGAAATTCTAGATTGCGCAATGTTCAATAAAACTGGCATAACTTTTGCATACGAACTCCGATTGGGGCGTACTTTTTTTGTTTTGAAGAGGACGACGACGCACATCTGAAAAATCCACAAGTCAAAAGACCTATGCAATTTATGACCCTCAAAATCGGCCTCTAAGACTGAGTTCTGGACCTCAGAAGTTTCCTGTGCTGTTTTTGCCGATTTTTCGATCATCTATTCAACTTTTTCTCTCATTCCAAAACTTGAGATTTTTTGTTTTGCCTTTGAGTTACAAGAAAGGAAAACAAAAAGCAAGTGCAAAAAAAAGAGAGAAGAGCCGCACTGAAAAAAATCAGAGAGATGAAAAGAAGCAAAAAGAGGGAAACAGAAGCAGATAATCAGAATTGCTTGCATCCTTTGAGTCTATGTGCTTTGATATATCCCTTGCTAGGTTGAACTAGTTCTAGGAACACGTTTAGGCCAGCAACTGTGATAAGTACATTGGACATTTATTCAGCTTACTAATCTGATTTCGATATTGCTTATTCCTTGCTATCTAACATTGCCTTCTGAGCTCCACATACTTCTTATCAATTTAGGTTCGGCCTTGCAATCGCTTCGCTCACGCCCTCACGATACCACAAACTAGCCACTGGTTGTGCCACCCGCTGCTATGTTAAGAACCTTGCAAGAGCTTGGTAAGACGCATGAGAGTTTGTGATCCTACTGTCCAGTACCTAGTAGTTGATAGGGATATTACTTTGTGCTATCTTCTGTTTTCTACTAGCAATGGCCGGGTTATCGGAGGACTAGGACGGTAACCAGTGTGTTCTTCATAACGAGCTCCGAGATATGCTTCGAGAGATGAATGAGACTATGAACTAGCAAATTCAAAACATGGAGAATGCACTTGACAGAAAAGAGCATAAGCACCAACCTAACTTTAATTCATCTCCTTCTGCTGGTAAAGATAAGAATTTTTCAGTTCTTCCTTCTTATAGCGGATTTGGTGTTGATGCTTATATTGATTGGGAAATAGAGGTAGATAAAATTCTTTTGCAATGTAACCTCTGTAATAAACGAAAAATTAAAGTTTCCCCTAGTGCTTTAACTCGCTGTGCATCAGTTTGGTGGAATGATTTTTGTGCTTATAAGACAATAGTACCACAAACTACGAGGAATTAGAAACTTTGTTGTTGCGTTGTGGATTAGATGAATCTGAAAAAGCTAAGGAAATAAGATTCTTAAATGGACTTGACAAGAAGATTCAGAGTATTCTTGTTGATAGGGAATACAATTCTCTCTCTAGTTTATTTAATATTGCTTGTGAGGTTTGAACTCAAATTGAACATGAAAGATATCTTGCTAAAATTAATGTCTATAATTGTAAAAGTGAGCAAGTTTCTTTGGAAGAATGGCATCTTGTCGAGTTTTCACTTGCTACTAGTTTTTCACAGGACATTGAGAACAAGAACGAGAAGGAAAACACGCTAGAGAAGGATGAACATGAAATATTTGCTATCCCATGCATGCTTCAAGAATGTACAGATCATGATATGCCTAAATCGGCAGAGATAGAAAACAAAGGTAACAACATAGGTGCTATTTTCACACGAGGAGAGAATTCTGTTGATGTGCTAAATTTGGCCACTACTGGTGCTATACTAGAACAACAGTTAGTGGACACTCAAACTGAATCACCTTTGTCACAATATGATTGTTTTACTGTCCCTAATGTAAAGAAGAGTTGTATGATAATGTCTCATTTATATCCATGCCTCAACTAGTGAATGAACATGTCAGTTTTATTTCTGATCTAAACACGTGTGCCAAAAATAAACATGTTATTCACCTTGCTAATGAAAAGGATGAGATTAAACTGTTGTCTTCCTTGAATACTTTGGGTTACATTGAATTTGATGTCATATGTGATCTCAATTGTTTAGATGAGAGATTTTCTATGCTAGCTAATTTGTCATGGTCATCCAGTGTTAGTTTTCATGCTATTGGCAAACATAATGATAAAGGAAAGTACATGGTGCATCGAGTTTATATTTGCACTATTTTGAAATCTTCTTTAAATGTGCCACACTATCAACAACCAAAGAATATGTTGGTTTCTTTGCCGCCTCTTGTTACTAACCTTTTGCAGGCCAATGAGCTTGAGTTGAGGACGACTCAAAATCAAGAAGGGGATGATGATGTGACCATGCCGGCCCAGCAGGTTATATTTCTACCTCAAGCTAAGATAAGGGCCTGACAACTTCTGACGCTCCAAGACCAGTTCGAGATCAACTCCAATTCGTTCATGAGTTCAGCTCGGCCCCGAGGAGCATTCCAATATAAAACGACCATATCTGGGTCATAGGAAGTCTGATTGAGGCGTTCTTGGACTCTACAGGCAAGCCCACGACGAGAGTTTTCCAACAGAAGTGGTTTCACATTCAAACTCCTTCTGGATTGACATAAATAATCAAAACTATATGACAAACATAATCTGCCGGGTGCTGCGACACCTCCACTTAGGCCCAAAGGCCTTGTACGACCTAGGATTGCACGGCCATCCCCTTGGCCACCTCCCTTTCCTTCATCCTCATATACATTCAGTAGCCATCACTAGAATAGATGGGTTTTGCTTAGATTACAACTAGATACTCTGTTAGTTTTTCGCCATACATCGGTTTGTGGAACCCCAACTAGTGTGCTTAATATTATTCGCAATTTCAGATTGCATCTTCTACGTTCTTGCTTGTGTTCTCGATTCGCATCCAGGGATAAGCCTTCTTGACGAGGTCAACCGTGCTTGTGCGTGGTTGATAACCAAAGGTGCCGTGGTATAGCGATTTCAGGGTTCAAATCCGTTCTGATTGGAAGCCGAATCGTCAACATCAAGTTCTCCTCCAATTGATTTAATACTACCTATTGGAAGATCGGGCCACCGTCCGCATCAGTATGAGAGGGTGCGATACCGATGGATGTGCACTAAGCGATACAATATACGTTATGTGATGAGTATATGAGCATGTAGATATATTTACATGGCATTACAATTGATAAATGATGATTAATGAGCTAAATATGATAACTGAAGATGTTATTATTTTATTATGTACTTGCTAAGTCGTGGACTCACTCTTGCTTATTTTAATATTTTTAGGTAAACATTGAAGGTGACATGCATAAGATGGGAGTAGCGCCGCTATGACACTTGTCACTTCATCTCCCACAATGATTTAGTTTATTGTCCATTCATGAATAAGATAGTTCTGTGCTATATTTAATTGTTAGAATCACTAAATTGTAATAATGGACAAGCGAACTTAGTTAGTTATCTTTGTTAAATGATAAGTACGGTTATTTATCTAGTTAGTAAACTGGTTAAACTCAACATCCTAAAAATTCCAAAAAAATTTGCATGCAAATACATAGGGAAAATACCCATTTTAGATCATTGTGCCCAGGCACCATGGTGCCCCAGGTAATTATGTATATATAAATAGTGATTATACTATCGGTGCGAATATTAGCTGTGTTCTTCAATTTTGAAATTTGATATTGATATGCTTGTTCATCTATTCCCATATATGTAGAAAGCTTTGATATGTCCATGGTCATGAATTCGACTATGTAAATTTGAATTACTCACTTTATATGTAGAAAGCTTATTTGTGTCATGAAACATTTTGTTGTATAGATTGAAAAAAAAATCTTTTGCCAAATGAAGATAGAACTTCTGAAGGGAAGAGCTTCAAAGGCAGTGTTGCCTAATATCATCAACCGGTCGCAGAAAGCCAGTTAGTTTTAGAAGTTCTTCACTATTTTTTTGTTAAAATTTGGGTTTTAGTTGCTATGTTGTAGCTTTTTTGATGATTATGGAGCGTCTCTTCTTTCTTTTTTGGTTTTGTATACACAACATTTCTATTGTTTTCTATTATTAAAATATTGTAGGGCTCTTCTCTACTGGTTCCTTTCAAAAGAAAACTAGTTAATTTGATCTTGTTCTAACTTTCAAGTGTTTTATTTTGGCCAGTCGGTCTGCAAGAGGAAGCACAAGGGCCCAAGTTCAGGTAATTTTCCTATGGCTTTATGTGATTCTTGGAAAATGTCATTTGTTAGGGGAAGTGTGGTCACACAAAGACATAAAATTATTCAGATAAAATATTTAAAACTCATAAGAACTTTGATTTATTCTGGATAATTCTTTTAAGCTGCTAAAAATTAGGAAAGGCATATGAAAAATTTAGAAAATTCCACAAAATGAGAAATTTATATTAAATAGAGGTGTTTTGTAATTTGAGGATGTTACATGTCATGTACAGACCTGTAGAAGGGAGACCATGTAACCCAAAGGAAGTTTGTGCAGCATAGCTGGTGGGATGGGTGTGTTCAAGAAGCTACAAGATTATGTCTATGTTCCAATCCAAGTAGCATTCATCTAATACTTTTCCGTTAAACCATGAATGGGATCTGCTTTTGATACCCGTACACATGCATGCATTCACACATACATAGTCTTTCCTTAAAAAAGATACACATAAAAGCCTAGGAGTAATTGGCATACTGGGCCGTAATCAGGTCACTACGAAGAGCACCTTGGCCCATGTTTTGAGGCTAATAGTGACATTTTCAGCCTACTATTTACAACTGAACAATGGACGGCCCATGGTATTTGATTGTGCATGCATTCACACATAAATGCATCTTTCCCTCTTCCTCCATTCAAACCAACAAGCAGATCTAGAGGAGACGGATGGATAAAAGACCCTTCGTCCATAGCTACCTTACGGAGGAAACTAAGGAATCAGGTCATTAGACAAAGATGAATCCACCAAATCCAGGAGATACCTTTGAAAGGACCTCGAGTGATAGTGAGAGAACAATTAGTGCAGATTATGGGGGGATACTGTATTGTGGTTCACATGAACATGATGAATATTCCACAATGGGATCCGCTCTAGGAAAGCGAGAAAGATCGTTGAGTGATAGTGAGAGAACAATTAGCGCTGATTTTGGGGGAATTTTGTATCATGGTTCCCATGAACAGGAAGCAGATTCCACCATGAGATCCGCTATAGGAAAACGAGAAAGATCCTTGAGTTGTTGTGTGAGAACACATACGGATTGTTTTGGGGAGATCCCAAATAATGGTCATGGTGACGAATCAGGAGTAGGTTTAGAAGGCTTGCTTGCTAGAGGAAAACAAGATGATAGCACAGATGGCGTGGAGACTAATCTTAGGGTGGAAAAGGTAATTCCAAACTCTCTAAAGGAAAATCCAGCCAACAATCCGAGAGGAAGGAAAGGTTTCAAAAGGGCTCGAGAAGATAACCGCACGAGTAAAAACCAGGTTAGTAATTTTATATCCTTTTTCATCTAGTGGTGTTTCTTGAGAGATGTATGATTGCTTTCATTCTTTGTCAATATAAAATGGAATGATTAGTTTGGGATGTGACCTTTACTGATTCTTACAAAATCATGACACTAGCTAGTTACTTAGTGGTAAATTGTAGTGTTTTTTTTTTGAAAAAAGACCATATAAAAACCCCAAACTTTGCTCGAAATTCCGTTCGGTACTCGAACAATTAAACCAAACATTTGACCCCTAAAAATTTTAATACAGTTCAAATAACACCATGACCTTGTTTCGCATAGTGGTATTGCCCGCATGGCTTGATGAGTGGGCAGTTTTGCCATGTAGGAAGACAAGTTGGGTAAATTTAGGTGAATCATAGGTGGGGCTCACAGGGCTTCTTTTCCAAATTGAAATAGAGAGGAAGGGAGCTACAGGTGCGACAGCCATGGAAGCATGATGGGAAGCTCAGTGTGGGAGGAGCCCATGTAGGCCCCACCTACCATTGACCTAACTTGGCCAACGTGCCATCCTACTTGGCAAAATCACCCACTCATTGTGCCACATGGGTCAGTGTGTTATTTGAACCGGATTGCAAAGTTCGGAGCACTGGATGGGGGAGGGGGGCAAGTTCGGAGCACTGGATGGACTTTCGACCAAGTTTCAGGGTGTTATATGGACTTTTTCCATTTTGTTTTTACACTCAAGTAAACAATATATTGGTCAAATAAAAGGGGTGTTGAACATGATGTCCATTTTCTCATATGGTTGTGGTTGCATGTGTGAGGCAATACCTTTTATTGTTTAAATCTAATACTTCTTTAAGGAATATATAGTGATTATACTATGGGTGCTAATATTATATATGTTCTTAAATTTTGAAATTTGATATTGATTTGTTTATTCATACATTCCTGTGCAGAGAATTTCTGATCAAAATGTCCATGGTCATGGTACGTATGAATTCGACTATGTAAATTTGAATTACTCCCTTTGTATGCAGAAAGCTTATTTGTGTCATCAAACATTTCGTTGTAATACTTAAATTTTCAACTCAGATATCAGAATGCTTTTCAAGTGGGATGGGGGAGGTAATTAAGCATACTTAGTTTTACTTAACTTATTTGAACTTGTTAGTTGCACATTCAGTCAAAGTTGTCAGGGGCTAATTGGAATCTCTCGGGACAATTATCTCTTGTTATCTTTGCAAAATTGCATGTCAGAAAGAATCAATCTGGTATGACAAATTCATTACTCACACTACTGATAACTGTAAGATGCTGGCACATTTGGGTACTATAGAACAAGTGTACATTTTATAAAGTACCCCATAATAAGTATACATGGGAAAAATAATCTTTTCCACAATGTAGAACTTCTGAAGGGGAGAGCTTCGAAGTCAATGCTGTCTGATATCATTAATCGTTCACAGAGAGCCGATTAGTTTTAAAGGTTCTTGGCTTTGCTTTTTGTTGGAATTTGTGTTTTAGTTGCTATGTTGTAGCTTTTTGATGATTGGGAGAGTCTCTTTCCTTTTCGGTTTTGTATACCTAACCTTTCTATTGTTTTCTATTATTAAAATATTGTAGGGCTCTCCTGTACTGGTTCCAATCAAAAGAAAACTAATTAATTTGATCTTGTTCTAACTTGCTAGCGTGTAATTTTGGACCAAGAAGGTTAATTTAATCTTATTGACATGTACAGGTGCTAGTCAGTCTGCAAGAGGAAGCACAAGGGCCCCAAGTTCTGGTAATTTTCCTAGGATCAATTGATAAAATGCCCTCACTTACATATGCCATTGATAAAATGCCCTGTGATGTCTCATTGATATGTGGGTCCTAGGGCCACATGTCAGTGAGATAAATGGGTTATTTTATCAATTGCACCAAGTAAATTGGGGCATATGATCAATTCCCCCATTTTCCTATGGCTTTATGTGACTCTTGGAAAATGTCATTTGTTAGGGGAAGTGTGGTGACACAATACATGCTTGCAGAGCAGTACTAGTTTGTCACCTCTTGTTACACAATGATGGTGATATGTCATTTGACAGGATAGCATTGTATGAACCGGAAAATTTTTCTTTGACATGCTTAAGTTATGAATAAGTTTAATACTTCTAGTACTGCATCTAGTATTGTCTGAACAAATCCTTTTGTCAGTGTGTGCCTGTGTGTATTTGTTAGGGTTGGGGGTTAAACATGTTAACATTGGCGGCTAAACATTTATTAGCTATCATTTTGACTAGTTCTTTTACAAAATATTTATCTTTCGGTATGAATGACTCAAAAGTAGTATAATAATGCTGTTTTACAATACTTTACATTTTAATATCCTTTTGAAATTATTGCAACTTTTAAGTGTATGCATAATTTTAGAGAAATATTATTATCTAAATTTATTTACAACATACATATGCAGGACCTAATCAGATTGTCAGAAAAAGGAGGACCCCAACTTCAAATAAACTTCCACATGGTTTTGTGTAAGTCATGTTGGAGGATGTTATTTCTCAATACAGAGTAAAAGAACTAAACTCTCCAAACTATGGAGTGTGCTGCTATTCTTTATTTAAGAATGAATGCATCACCAGATTGCATGGGTGATGTTAGTTATGTTAAGAAGTTAGCTTTGCTTGGGCAGTCTACTTTCCTTATCATGTTGGCTTAATTTTGTGATGAAGTTAAAGTACATTTTTATCATGTGACTTTTGTTTGGTGTTTGGAGATTAGTGTTGTTCGATGGGATTTATGTCAAAGTAATGTTTATTGTCTGAATTGTTCTCCTAGCTAGATGTTCTCCATTTTAATAGAATTAGCACAAAATTGATGGTTATATCATAGGGTGAAGCCAATAGGAGTGCCTGGTATGCAATGAGGTACATCCAAAAGTTGGAATTTTTTTGGGAAGCAGGTCAGCATTGGGCCAACTTTGTTGTATTCCTTGTTGTGCTCTAATCTTGGAAGCCCAACCAATGATTCCTCGCACATAGGGAGTATCCCAGTTCACTTTAGCCTAGCGCGGAAGCAACCGGCCTACTTCGCTACACTGCCGCGAAGCTCAAAAATAGCATTTTCTAGAATTAAAAATATTATTTAATTCATTTTCAGAAGAAATATTATTATTTATTATTTAGCTTTTAGGCATCCTTTTTACAGACTGGGCCTATGGCCAAATATCTTGGCCCTACCCATGAACAGATCCACTTCCAATGAACGATACACGTTGTGCTCTCCTCCCAAACATCCAGACCAGTCCCCATCCATTCCTCGATTCTAATATGAACTTGAGCATCTTACTCGCTCGATGGTGACCCAAGGCTGAAGACGAGGAGAGGAGCAGGTGCGTTGTGTCGCAGGATGTGACACCACTGCACAGGCACAGTAACTCTCCTCTAAGAAGAAAAAAAACCCTCACAACAATTTGGAATTTTTCTCAATCCATTCACATCTGGTTAACCCCCCATGTGTTCGTGATTCGGCCTTGACATATCCGCGCGCTTCGAATGGCTTCTTGCCGATGTAAGTTTCGCCTCAACTAACACCCATGCTCCAAAAACACTCATCTTGAGCGGCAGTGCTATTTTGTTTTATTATTGTAGGTTTTCTCATCATAAGTTGGGAAATAGCTGCTTTATGCATCACAATTTGATGTGTTGTTGCACCTGATTGTGAAATTTTGGAGGGAGGAGCGAACGAGTTTGAAAGGGTTTGGAGGATCGTTCATATATTCGTGTTTTTAAGAGGAAAGGCTTAAATCATTGGTGTAGCATAGCTGTAATTTGCGTAAAATGGGTATAGTTCTCATTTTCAGAAGGAATGTTGTATTCTTTTTTATGGAATTTTTTTTGTTTCCTGGAATTTTGGAATTTCTACCATGATTCTGGTGTCCTATGTGGCAATGTGCTGCTACTCCTCGGGCACTTTGCTAAGATAAGGGGGCTAGTGTGGCAGTGGGGACCCTGACGTCTTCGTGGGATTGATCCTCAGCCAAGTTTGGTGTGTTAGTGTGTTGAGGCCCGAACATGTCAATATAGACTCTCTATGTATACTGCACTAATCTAGAATCACAGTAGTGCACACAGTGAAAACATTGATGAAATATCATTCCATATGTATAATAACTATGAAAGAAGCGATTAATATTAAGAGCTTGTTCGGAAGAGCTCCTGCTCATAGCTTCTCAATAGAATCCAGAGGAGCTAAGCCGAACAACACAGCTCCAAAAAAGTTGATTCTTAGAGCAATCAGGATCCGGAGCAGATTTGTACCTAGCGCACGAGTTCGACTAATCACCCACTTCTAGAAAGGAGCTGGACCAACCGGAAGCATAATACCCTTAGAAGTTGGAAATAATTACCCACACTTTGACATCGATACACCCCGAAGGTTTGCATCCATCCGGAAACCCTTTGTTGATTTTGCTCCTGGCACAGGAGGAAAGAAGCACAGGTGGCCTCATGAAGAGGAAGGGCACGAGGCAGGCGACTGGGGTGAACTCCTGCGACGTCGCCCCTAGCTCGAGCAGCCCCCGTCGGCCCTAGCTCAAGCCGCCATCGCCATCTGCCGCCTAGAGTGCCACCACCGTCCATGCCTCGAGCGCTACCGAGTCACGTCGACCGCCGCTGTCGAGCCCGCGATAAGTGCCACCGATGTATGGCTCCCCTCTCTCCCGAATCCGCAAATCAACAAGTAATCCATCTCCAAATTGGTGATTTGGGAGGTTGATGAGCAGTGAGCACTTGAGATTTAGTGACGAAGCAGTGTTTTTGCTGGTTCTTGTGTCTCTATCTTGACTGATTCAGTGAGCAGACTGCAAACTATGTTATGCCTCTATGCTCATTTGTGGTGATTCAGTAACCCAGGGCATGTAGTGAAGATTGAGAATCTGCTAAGATAGTCCAGCATGAATAATGCATAGACCAAACACACCTTGAGTCGTAGCATGGTTTCGTAAGTCAATTCATTTGTCATACAAACCTCACCAGGTAGCTTCTTCTTGGTCTTTGCTATCAATGGCCAATGGGAACATACTAGTTTGTCCCCTTTCATGAGAAATCGTAGTGGGAAGAAATGGGAGATGTTCAACAGTGAGAAAGTAGCCTTGTTGGCTTATGCTAGGATCCAGGGAAGAACTGCACTCATTTCAAATTTTCAGAATTCAAGTTTGACGAATGGACAAGAGATGCCGCCCCATTCTTTTCCATTCCAATGGACCAGAGGCTGGAAATCAGAGTAGCGATCATATGATCAAAAATTACAATTAATGCCCCAGAAGGCAAACAACTCAAGTAAAATGTAGTGGAAGGAAATAGAATATCTTCAAGTGAAACACATCCATTGTAATGACCCCCATTTTTACATAAATACAAAAATGGAAATCTAATGTGCATTCCGTACTAGTCCCATGATCAGTAGCTAGTACACACATACACAACAATTGGAATCACAACCATACAACATATTATTAAGCGAAAACTATTATAGAAAGAAAATCTTACAACTCAGAGCATAGAGCAGCAAAAGAAGCAAAGTCTTGTAGTGTGCCAATCCAACCCGCAGGCAACTGACAAGGCATAATCCCTAGAAAGATTTCGATGAAGAAAATCCTGCAACCTGCGACGAAAGATCTTCAAAACTTCGCTAACTTTACCACCTAAAAACAACATATAAGCAAGGGTGAGTACTTTACGTACTCCGCAAGACTTTAGCAAAACCTATAATATATGCAGGCCATTTCAAAGGAAAGGCTTCTACGGTTAATTTGCATAAAGCAACATTGAATTTGTAAATCATATTATTTGTAAACGGAATTTGTAAAAGCAAGTTTGACTGATAAGAAATAAGTAAAGCATAAGTAATACTCACAGCCCTTCGTGAGCAACGAATAATCCAGATAATGAAATCCAACAATGTTGGCCCTTTGACATAAAGTGATAGCTACTAAACATGTTTCAAACCAAAACCCATTTTTAGAAAATACCAAATCTAACATTGGAATGACTTCACTAAGTGTCCTTGACCGTGGACGCGGCTAATCGATTAGTTTTACACTCTGTAGAGGTGTACAACTTTACCCACAAGTCATGACCTTTTCTTTTTGCCGCATGTTTCACGCACCTTTGGCGTGTGGCCAGAATGTTCATGACGAAAACCTTTGCATTATCTAAGTTAACTTTGCACCAACACCAGGATGTTAAACCCATGCTATGACAGAAGAACTCAGAGTATAGAAATATTGGAAATTCCCATAGTCATGGCATACACCGTTGTATTGGTAAGTGTTGTTCCCAACACCTCGGTGTGGGCACCCCATCGAGGAAATCTTGAAGGGAGAGCCCGAACTACTTCGGCCTACCAACGTGCAAAGTTAAACTAGATAACTTAATTGGTTTAAGGTTGCCCCATCCCAACACTTGTAGTTGTACGGGTTTCTTGGATCAATAGTGTCCCATTGCTCGGTCCTTACTGTGACACGGGCGATACTCCACCCTACACTACGTGCATTTCCCTTTGTACAACCAGCTATTGCCAATAATCGCCCGCGTCAAAACCATAGTTTTGATTTTGGGTTTTTAATCAAAATACCAGTAACCAACAGTGTCATATCCAACATTTTCCATTTCTCAAGAAACAATTTTGATCTGATCATCTACCTAATTGATATTAAAGCATGGCTAAGCATGGTTAAATATGAAATCGCATATACCCATGATAACATTAAGCAATGTCTATCCTTAATCTATGGTTATCAAGGTTCACATATTCATACTTATCAAGGAGGTTTCACGAGACAACATGTATAACTACCAGTACCACAAAATAGCAAGTTTACAGTAAATAAGCGCATGCATGAAACATTTTAATAAACACAATGAATATTAAATATTGGGATCACTGATCAAAGGGGGTGCTTGCCTTGCTTATTTATTGTTTTCGACGAATTCGTGGTCGCAGCTAACGAAGTCGACGACGGAGGTAGAGACGTCGGATTCTACACGTCATTCAATGGAAATATAGCAAATAACAAACTTCAATAAGGGCAGAAAGAAAACAGGTAGAAGACCAGATAAAGATTCACCGCAGAAAACAGGAATATTTTAGGGTTTAAGTTGCATGATTCCACATCTTGTTTTAGCTAACTAAACATTCATATTATTAACGGCTTTTATTATGAACAAAGCATGGTTTCCTTTATAGAGTAGAGGTTAAAATTATGAATTCTTACATTTATAACTTCGAATTCTAGATGCTAAAATTATTTGGATTAATAGAATTAAGACATTAGTTAAAGGGTTATGTGTGAATAACACTTAACCTTAAGCAGTTTTGCATGAAAACGATTTATATGGGTTAGATTTACAGGATTAGGCTATTGGCCTTATTTTCATGGTCTTGGATAAGGATCTAGTAATACAAACATCTTAATTACATATTTGTTCATTATTACTAAGTTTTCTTATTTATATTATGAAGTTCATAACTCGTAATACTTAAGGTTATTTGGCTAATAGGATTTATATGCAAAACATGATGAAAAGAGATTATTTATTTATAATAGGATAGTATTTACTTTGAAGAACATTCTTAAGCTGATTTCATACATTTTAATGTTTATACGAGACATGATATTCATTGTTGAAACAGCTTATATGACATTCAGGTTTAAGATGACCATAATACTTAAGGGTATTCAACTAGCAGGATTTAGTTGAAAAGTAAGTTGTAACAAGAATATTTTTCTAGATTATGGTAGTCCATAACCTAAATATCATTTCTAAACTGATATTCATAATATTTGCATTTAGACGAGATGTTTTATGAGCTACTGAAAAGGCTTAACTGTTTCTAAAATCTACGCGATAAAGGTTCAGTTTTCGATTTAAGTTTGCGACTGCACCTTACAAGATTATTTAACCATTTTTTAGGCATTAATAGGGGATGATCCTAGAAATGTTTTAATGTTGGCTCCGCGATATTTTACTTTTATCCGAGATGTTTCTCATATAAGTGATCATTAAGGCCTGATATTGGCTTACTTCAAATTTACCCAAACATAATGTATTTTTCATAAACAGCAAGGATATTATTTTTCAGGTTACTAGGATTTGGTTTTGCAAAATTTGGAGTTTCTTTGTGAAAGTTATAACTATTCAAATTATACAAGTATTGAAACTTTGACTATTTGGTTAGATGTTGATTATGACTTTATTGTAATGATTCTTGCTGGATGAAATAGTTTGATTACATTAGATATTTAGAATCTAGTTTCTTATCATGACTTTGCTCTTCATTATATATATATACATATATATTTATATATTCTTTTACATGGAGAAAACTTATGATCTCTATGCAGATTAAATTTGTACCTATATAATACTTTATTGCTTTATTCAAAGACATTTCAGCAATAATAATTCAGTTTCATAACTCATTCTAAAATTTATATATGTATGTATATACTACTGCTATCCAATATATGCATATATATATATATTTATACATACATCTTTTTCATTTGGGTCATTTACTACACATAAAGCAAGTTTAAATCGAGTTCATTCCTAAATTAATTCAGCATATTAAGGTATCCTACTGACATTTTTATATGTTGAAATCACTTCCATTCATTTTAAATTTCATTTGCATAATTTATACTCTTTTGAATATTTAGTGCATTAATACTAAACTTTAACAGAAAATGATGCAAACAAAGTTGAAATCTAAATATTTTTATACATTTGAGTTCGTGGAAGTATATGGATTCTATTAAAATTGATTTCATTAAATTTCAAGTTTGTCTACAACATTTTTATATGTAGCATACCTTTAGGCCTTTTCTTTCAAATTTGAATTCCAAATTCACCCAGTGATCATTTTCAAAATATTATTACATATTCTAAATCTACTGGATTTTAGATGATTTTAGAAATTTGTTTCATTTCATTTGCAGTTATGGTTCAGAAGTTATAATAAATTGAATTGGCTCGGGTTTGAAAATCATGTTGAAATTCGAAATTACGCTTTCCCAACTGGAAAACGCTTTTTAGCTTTTGGCATGTGTTCATTTGAATCGCCCGTCCGACCGACAGTGCACTTCACTCGCCAAATAATGCACTCGCAAGAAGAGCAGCCAAGGCGCTGACGACCGGGACCCATCAGTCAGCGACACAAAACAGAGGGCTTCGGTTTCCGGCTTGCCACCGGCGAACTAACACCGGAGCGGCGGAATGGGTAGCACCATGGGCATGAGCACATCAAGGCGCACCTAGGGTTGGTACCTATTCGACCAGAGATGGCCGGGAGGTAGGTTGCCACCGGACACCCATGGCGACGGTGGCGGGGGTGAGCCGCGCTGGCGAGGGGAGCTAAGCTAGGTCCGAAGCAAGGTGTTTTAAGCATCAGGGAGATGATACGATCTCATTTTACCTGATGGTCGCCGCGGATTTTGCCCGACGAGGTCTGCCACCGGGCGCCTGAGTTGAGGAAGAAGAAGAGGGGTGAGGCGGAACTGCAGCCGATGAAGCATAGAAATAAGGTTTGATGAGTATTCAGGGATGCACTAGAAAACCTCAGAAGCAACCAATTTGGAAGAGTACTCACTGGTTTAGCTCAATCGCATTCTTCACCTTTTTCTGTATTCGACGGCAAAACGTTGATAGAGCTGATCTCGGCAGGGTTCTGGGAGGGATGGTTAGGCTATGAGGTTCCTGGAGGGTGCGCAAGGAGAATGTATGCGGCTCGGGTATTCTTCAATTGCCGCTTTCCCCGAATTTGGGTTTCTACCGAAATGGCAAGGAGGGAGACGGCTTATGGGTTAGGTTCAGTGAAGAACTAAAGGAAAGAGAGGGCCTCAATTGCGATGCAATGGCAGTATTTATAAACGGCGCAACTGACTTCACAGGGTTTGAATGGGAGGTGAAAACGGTGGCTCGGTTATGTGCTTATGCGATGAAGTGGCGCAGGGTCTCTTGCCGGCACAGAGGTGACGTGAGGCTGACAAGGTATGGCGCAAGGCTTAGTCGGTGCAGAGCGACAAGGACAAGTGTGGCTTTAGTCAAGCGGAGGTGGCGCGGAGATGCACTGAATCGAGCGTTCGACAGATGAGACCGGGCGAGCGCATGCGCGAGACAATCGGTCAAGAGGAAGGATCGGGAGAGGAGCATGCGCGTCTCTGCGGGGGAAAGAACGGAGAGAAAACAGAAGCAGCGGCTGACTAGCGAGACCAGGGCCACAGGGCAGTGGGAGAAGGGCTTCTCCACACATGCTAGCAAACAGGGTTGGAATAATTCTTGGGCCCACATAGTAGAGACAGAAGACGAGACAAGAGAATAAATTGGCCTGGACAGATTAGGACTTGTATTAATTAGGATATCAAATCACTTTGAAATTTCATGAAACTTTTTGACCAGAGTTTCCTAGTAACTTTTATCTTCTAGTAAAAATATTAAGTCAAAATATTCTATAGAGAAATTATAGAAATTCTGACATTAGACACTATCCAGAAATTCCAGTTTGGATTTTTATTTTATTTAAGGGTTACAATGATATTATTTATTTTTGAATTTTTTTCAGAGTTCTATTTAGGTTAAGAGTTCTCCCATAAAAATTTCAAGTTAAAATATTATGTATTTAGTTTATAGAAATTCTGACATGCTGATTTTTAGATTTTCCAAGCCTCTGCTTTTGAATTTTTAGAAGGCTTATATGACTTTATTAATTTATGAGAATTTTACCAATAGTAGATTCTACACTCAGGGAAATATAGTAATTTTCTTAGTCCAATATAATCTTCTAAAGTTTTATATTAATTCTGACCCTACTGTTTCTAGTCAAAAGGAGTTACCACATGATTTATTCACTCATGTTCCTGTGCATAAATATCTTATTTGGCAGCTGGACTCATCCACCTGCACGCCTAGGGTTTCCATGGTAATTTTATAACATTTTACTTTTACCATTTTATCTTTTTACCATTATCCATTCATTAGTTCTATTTGTTGGATTTTTCATACAAAGCATAAATCCAAGGAAATCCAAATAAAAACCAATAATGTTAAGAATACTCAGAAATAATCATATTCAAATTCGAAATATATATTTTCATTTTATTGCATTTTTCAGGATGTTACATCCAATACCTATAGGCAATTGACTCGGGTAGTCTGCCCAGTACTCCACGATCTTCAAAGTAATAGCCCTTCTTGACTATTTGTATCTTCATGATGTCTTTAGCCTAAGAGGGATGATTACAAAGCCTCTCTATCGGTGGGCAAAGCTCTCTCTCTAGAACACACACAAAGACTTTCCTCTCTTTCTCTAAAAGGTCCCTTCTATCAAAACCCTAATCCTTGTGTTGTTCCTCCCTCTACACCTCTCAACCATTTAAATAGAGGAGGCAACCTAAAAACCCTAACTGGACACAAAGTGGATTCCATCCACACTGAACATGGGCTAACCCGCTAACCCAATACCATAAAGGGTTTTATACTCTCATGTGCACGCTTCTCAAAGTGGCCTTCTCCATGATGCTCCAATTAGCTCCACGAGCCGAATCGCATCCATCTCCACTTTGTCTTGACCTAAACTACTTGGGCTAACGTTGTAGTTTTCCAAATAGCCTCCATCTCCGGTAATGAGCAAATTAGTAATTTGCCCCCACTACTGGTCTTTTCGTATTTCCTTCGTCTCAAAGCATCGTCCATGCTCTATCACCTTCCATGTGGCTCCAATGACTCACCACCAAACCTCTCATGCGTTTGGATCCCTCGAACCGTCCTCGCTTGCAAACAGGCCCAAATCATTTGGCACACAACATGTCCTTGATTGCTTGACAATGACAGCCCCGGCTTCCTTAACCATTTTGAACCTCGGCTTCTCCCCTTCTCCCTGAGCCTAGTTTCAGTCCACCTTATCGTTGCCTACCATGTCCATCACCAGTAGCTCACGCTTCAGCTCCTTGTCTTCCCGGCTTGCAGCAACTCCCCAGTTTTAGTCATCTTCCAGCGTCACCTTGACAGTTTGAACCTTAGCTCTCCTAGCCTAGTCTCGGTCTCCTCTACCTCATCTTGACCTAGCTTCGAAGTCCTGCAACCATCATAGACAAGCAAAACATCATGTAGCATTGCTCAACAAAATATGCAACAAACATCACCTAGTCATACTTGTCAATGCTCAAAAATTTTGTTGTGGAAAATCATTACTGCTTCCCAGAGCCTGTAGTACCACTAGTCAGTACTACCACATTTACAATGCCGGTAGTACCATTGGCCAGTACTACCACATTTTCCATGCTAGTAGTACCGCCCTCACTCAACCCAGAAAAACAACCCCTCTGGAAAATAACTACTGCCTCGCAAAACCCACTACTACCATCCTTAATATGTCGGTAGTATTGCCTTTCAACCCAAATTTCTCAAAACCAAAGCAAACTCAATTCAAACTCGAATTGGAGCACCACTAGCTCAAACACAATCAATTACTCCTTACAAATGTGGGTAGACCACCACATGCTCACTCAATCTCCCCCTTGATGAGTATACTGACAAACCCTTAAAAGGCATAAATCCAAGTTTGAAATTTAGAAAGAAGAAAGCAATTTGATTGCAAAATCACACTCGGTCCAAATGCAAGAGAAAGAAAAGATCATGACCAAGTTGGGAAGATAAGATTTAGAGCAAATAATAGGAAAGAACAAGTTGTCCATAAATACTCCAAAACCAAAAAAAATCTCACAAAATCTCAACTTTGCTCATGATCCAAGGAAAAAATCAATTTTTCACCATGACAATGAGAAGATAAGCAAAGATGCCTATCGAAGGTTAGAAATTGACCATAAACTTATAACTTTGGGTACCTTCGGGTTAGCAAAGTCAAGCACAAATTTAGAGGTGCACGATGTAGACAGGTTCAAGCCCCCTGGAGAATTAACACCCTACTTCCTGTGTGGATGATATGTGTATATGGTGTATGGAATACAAAGCAATGTGTCTAGCCCTAGTTACAAGGAAGATTGAACTTAGGCTAAGGCAAAGCTAGGGTTGGAGGTTGACGAAGCGTGGGTTCCCGACTCCTGGTTGCTTTGTGCAAAGGCTGTAAAAAGTCTTCTCTTCTTCTGGTTTGGAAGTCCTTCGTTCTCTTCTTGAGGATACCTGCCCCCAGCCTTATATAGTCGAGGTAGCCTTACCCCAAGTCAAGTCATAGTCAGTTTGGAGTATCGGATCGTAGCCGATGAGGAGTCCATCGTCGCATGATCTTCGCAGCATATCCAAATTTCCCTGGATACTAGGCGTAGTCGAGTCAGTTTCCTCGTAATGGGAAAGCGATCAAGTCTTTCCTAGTGTGGAAATATCCCCTCCGCGTATATCTTATCCCGTAGGATCGTGCCAGTGATATCTGGAGTCTTTGTACGTCGTTAGGAAATATTCTTCGCGTATCCTTCATGGGCTCATACCCCACATTTAGATATTCAACAGTAACCCCCGAACTCTGTTTAGTGGAGGGTCCACTCAAGCACTTGGTCGATTACTGCCAAGCCCTTAGCTTGGTCAAGTAATGCCTCGCCCTCTTGTCATCGAACGATTCGAGTAGATTGGGAATCACTGAGTATCGAGTAGTGATGTGCTGGGTCAAGTGCCCTGCCATCAGCCTGTATCGAGTCCTCAGGGTAACCGCAAGTTACTCGATGTCGACTTATCGACTCAACTTTGAGCAGAGTTGGGAAAAATTCAAAAAATCTAAACGTTGGACAATTGAACATTTATTGCTCTCGTCTGCAATGCCAAGATGGGTGCAGCGCCATCGTTTCTATTTTCACGCCGATCAAAATGCCATGCGACGTGGAATGAACCGTTCACCTAGAGAGAAGATTCTGGCCTATAAATTCCCAGATCTGGAACTGTAGCCATTCTCCTCCCCTTTTTGCCTTCAGTCTTACCCTCAAAACCCCCATCGTGCTCCTTAAGCCCTAGCGCCGCCACCTGACCTGGACCTCTCGGTTTAGACTGGGCAAGAATGGTTGACTGGTGGTCTTTGGGTTTGTTGAAAAGCTCGCCTAGTCAGTTAAGGACTGGTCTGTGAGCTACTGAATGTAAAGCGCAACCGTGCTTTCACAAGTCTGGTATGGGATAGACCTGGCTGTTCGTTTAGCGACATTTCATGTTAGTTGTGCCATTGGAGGAATGTGGGGATGGTTAGTCTACCACATGGCGTAATAGGGGGCTTCTGGACTGGGCGGTTTTAACCCTACCAACGGTGAAACCTCAGGGGGTATAACTACATGAGATGAAGCTTTATAGAGGCCCTATCGTGATTTTTCTCTGCCAACACACCAAAGGTAGTGTGTATTTGGGCAAAAAGAGATAATCATGTCTTGTGGGTGAAGTTGTACAACCTCTGTAGAGTTAAAACTAATCGATTAGCCGCGCCCGTGGTCATAGGCATGCCGAGCAAGTCTTTCATAGATTAGATTTTGATGTTTCAAAAATGGTTTCAGAATAGTGGTTTTTATATGTGGAGAGAGTCCACATAGGGAAAATTTGGGATGAAACTCCGGGTTGGATCCCGTGCTGAAAATTGGATTATAAATAAGTTTTTACTATATCAATTACGCTTTGAAAATTACTTATTGTATTTGAAAAATTGCTTTATGCTCAAATTAACCATATTATGCCTTCCTTTGTGACCCTTCATTAATACTGCATTTTCTGTGTGACTTGCGGAGTACTTTTGTACTCACCCTTGCTTCTCTAAATTTTTGGAGGAGTATCTCTACAATGGTGAGGACCAAGATAACTAGGCCGCTGCCCTAGTTGATTGCCTGTGGCGAATCTATTGGGTTGTACTACTGGTTTTATTCTGCTTTCACTGTATTCTTTTATTTGGCCTGCATGCCATATTTATTGTAAACTCTGATTATTAATAAAGTGCGTTAGATATGTTATGTTATCATCTTTGTTGTGTGTACTAGCTTTTCTTAGACTAGTACATAATACACAGAGGATTTTGGAAGTATTTTTCTGGGGTCTGACAATCACGCTGTGAGGGTTTAGATCTTGTCGCTCGGTTCGGCCAATGGCATGCCGACGCGTGTTGGGCATGGATTGTGAGGCGCTATACGCCGGGTTCACGGTGGACCAGAGGAGGTTCTGTGGACCTGGTCTGTAGACCGAGGCGATGTGGTGACCTGTGATTGATCCACGTGTCGCTAACGCAATAATGCGATTTTTCTTTATAAAAATAATTGGGAAATTCGGAATTTCTATTTTAAGTGTTTTCAGAATTTATTCAAACTTTGTATAGCTATAACTTTTGCATATGAACTCAGATTTGGCTGATTCAAATTTGTAAAAATTTGTAAAATCAAGATCTATTTAATGGTGAATTTTATTTGATTTTTTGGAGTCTATTTTCTCTCTGTTTTGGTGTTTATTTGGTATTCTTGTCTCGATTCGCGTAGACGTTGAGTTGCTTGGTGTTCCGGAGGAGGATTCATTGTTTCAAGACCCAAGTCAGAGCAAGATCAAAACCTATTCCAAGGCAAGTTGTGCTTTGATCATGTTGAACCCATATTTATAAAATTGCTATATTATTTTACCCTATTACATATTATTTCAGGAATACAATTGTTTCAATTTAAATTGGGACTTAGTTAATATACCTTTTGATCTATACCCTACCACTCATTTGTATGCCATGGTCTGTTGTCACCCTAGATTGGTTCATTATAGTTGGTTAATACTAAAATCAACATGGGATGGTTAGACCGTGTTAGCTGCTTAGCCATGCCACGTCATCATATGTACTTGAATCATCAATGATTAATCTTGACTAATTGAATATGGAACATGTTAATGAACTTGTGTGTCATGTGTGGTCACACGATGAGATTGAGTTGTAGTGACAAGGGATGTCACGCAACGATGTTGACTTGTTGATGGCACATGGTAATCAACAGGGGTGGTAATCATTTAGATTGGGGCAAGTGGCAACAGGCGAGTATGCCAAGGTGGGCTCGATGGGCAGAGGGTATGTAGAAGTCTTTCCTCGATCATCTTAAGGACTTAACCTTGCAAGCCTTTGACCTGAGTCAATCATGCAACCGCATGTCTGGAATGGGACAGCTTAGCTGATTAATTTGCAATGTTTTAGCTTTGGTACTACCATTGGTGGTGTGTCCCGGGTTTACGGATCAACTCACATGGCGCAAGAGGGGGGCCCTGTTGTGGCGGTATAACCCTTCAGTGTTGAAACCTCAGCAGGTAGTACTGGGTTAGGGCAGAGCTTTGTAAAGGCTTTGTCATGATCTCTCCGCTGACACACCAAAGGAATTATGTTAATTGCATGCCACCAAGAGACGATCATGTCGTGTGGGTAAAGTGCACAACCTCTGCAGAGTGTAAATCTATTCGAATAGCCGTGCTCGCAGTATTGAGCAATGCTCGGGAATTACAGTTAAGGGTTAGACTTTTATTTAATGAAAACTTATCGGGATGGCAGGTTGCCATGAAGGTTTGGAACTTGACTTAGGAATTGATACCTTGTTTACTTGAAGAGTTGAATCTAGTTATTATTGTTATTTGTTTTACTGTCTTTTCAATCTATTTACTATATTCTTCTATAAATGCTGCTTTGTTGCAAAATAGCCATGTTAGCCATTCCTTGGAATAAGCCATACATATAGAATATTAGACTTTCATTTCTGTGCACAACTTGTTGAGTGCTTTATGTACTCACCCCACAACAACAACTTCAGAAGAGGAAAAGACTACACCAGTCTTGGAGGAGTATAATGACGATACGATTGCTTAGGGTCCGAGCCTCATCAGTTGCCTGTGGTGAACTGAGGAGCTACTACGTTTACTTTATTTCCGCTGCCGCATATTTGCTATTTCTTAGTTAAGTCCTGCAAGACAATAATCATGTAAGACAACAGTTATTATTTAATGGAGTTTATTCTATATACCGCTGTGTATGATTGTGATAATATCTATGTTGAGCCTGTGTGCACTAGCGTGATCCTGGACTAGTGCGATATATAAAGAGGGTCCGGATTTGCATATTCGGGTCCCGACACAACACAAGATCAAGTAAGAAAGAAACAAAAGAGAGATAAAAAACTCAAGGAGGGACACCAAAACTTGAGCAAGAACATGTGCACGAATTTCATTTCTATTTCATCTTTAGGGGGAAGATTACAAAACCTCTCCACGGGTGGGCAAAGCTCTGTCTAGAATACAAACACACAAAGAATCTCCTCTATTTCTCTAGGAGGTACCTTCTCTCAAAACCCTAATCCTTGTGTTGTTCCTCCCTCTACACCTCTCAACCATTTAAATAGAGGAGGCAACCCAAAAACCCTAACCTAGACACGAAGTGAATTCCATTCACACTCAACATTGGCTAAGTTGCTAACCCAATACCTTAACTGGTTTTTATACTCTCACATGCATGCTTCTCAAAGCGGCCTTCTCCATGATGCTTCAATTAGGTCCATGAGCTGAACCGTGTCCATCTCCACTTTGGCTTGACCAAAACCACTTGGGCCAACATCGTGGTTTTCCAAACCCCCAGCATCTCCGGTAATAGAAAAATTACCAATTTACCCCCACTACTGGTCTTTTCATATTTCGTTCGTCTCGAAGCATCACCCATGCTCCATCACCTTCCATGTGGCTCCAATGACTCGTCGCCAAGCCTCTCACGTGTCTAGATCCCCTGAACAGTCCTCGCTTGCAAATGAGCCCAAATCATTTGGCACACAACATGTCCTTTATCGCTTGACCATGACTGCTCCTCACTAAGCCTAGTCCCGATCCACCTTGCCATTGCTTGCCATGTCCATCACCAGTAGCTCACGCTTCAGCTCCTTATCTTCCCAGCTTGCAGTAACTCCCCGGCCTTAGTCATCTTCCTTTGTTACCTTGACCATATGGACCTCAGCTCTCCTAGCCTATTCCTGGTCTCCTCTACCTCACCATGACCTAGCTTCGAAGTCTTGCAACCATCACACACAAGCAAAACATCAAGTAGCATTGCTCAACAAAATATGCAATAAACATCACTTAAACATACTTGTCAATGCTCAAAAATTTCATTATGGAAAATCACTACTGCTTCCCAAAACCGGTAGTTCTGATGGCACGTAAAACCACACTTACAATGTGGGTAGTATCGCTAGCCGATACTATTGAATTTTCCATGTCGGTAGTACCGCCCTCACTCAACCTAGAAAAACAACCCCTCTAGAATATAACTGCCACCTCACAAAACCTGGTACTACCACAAATCCAATACTACCAACCTTAACACGTTGGTAGTACCACCCTTCAACTCAAATTGCTCAAAACCAAAGCAAACTCAATTCAAACTCGAACATGAACACCACTAGTCCAAACACAATCAAATACTCATTCCAATCATGGGTAGACCACCACATGGTCTCTCATAGTGACAGAACAATTAGCACTAATTTTGGGGGAATCCTGTATCATGGTTCTCATGAACAGGAAGCAAATTCCACCATTAGGTTTGCTAAAGGAAAACAAGAAAGATAATAGAGTTGTTGTGGGAGAACACATACTGATTGTTTTGGGGAGATCACAAATAATGGTCATGGTGATGAATCAGAAGTAGGTTTAGAAGGCATGATTGCTAGAGGAAAGCAAGATGGTAGCGCAGATGGTGTAGAGACTGATCTTAGGGTGGAAAAGGTAATGCCAAGATGTCTGAAGGAAAATCCAGCCAACAACCTGAGAGGAAGGAAAGGTTTGAAAACAGCTCAAGAAGATAATAGTGTGAGTAAAAACCAGGATAGTAATTTTATACCCTTTTTCATCTAGTTGTGTTTCTTGAGAGATGTATGACTGCTTTTATTTCTTTGTCTAGACAAACTGGAATGAGTAGTTTAGGATGTGACCTTTACTGATGCGTTAGTTAATTAACAAAATCTTGAAACTAGTTAATTAGTGGTAAACTATAGAATATTTTTCTTGACTCTAAGGTAAACAGTATTATCGGTCAAGAAAAAATGATGTTGAAGATGATGTCCATTTTCCCATACGATTGCATGTGTGAGACAATGCCTTTTATTGCTTAAATCTAATAATTATTTATGGAATATATATGGCACCATGATTTCATATGCGTGAATTCAAGCCATATTCGAGTATATTTTTCAAAAATTTGAGTTTTAGGGTATATACCCATCTATAACAATTCGAAATGAAACACATACATTTGAAAAAATATACTCGAATTCAAAGATTTTGAATGAGTTTGGATCACGTGCTTTGCTGATTTATATATGAAATCAGCACATACATACAACCAAACTCTCATCAAAAAGAGAAACTCTAGTTTGAATTTCAGTTCAAACTTGTTTGAACTAGGTAGTAAACAGGTTAAACTCAGCATCCTAAAAATTTCACATGAAAATACATAGAGAAAATATCTTTTTTTATATCATGGTGCCCAAGCACCATGGTGCCCTAGGTAATTATACTATATATATAGTGATTATACTATCGGTGCGAATATTAGCTGTGTTCTTCAATTTTGAAATTTGATATTGACTTGCTTATTCATCCATTCCCATATATGTAGAAAGCTTTGATATGTCCATGGTCATGAATTCGACCAGTGGCGTATCCAATGGGTGATCTCAGTTGGGCTGGAGCTCACCCTTCGGTATTTAGATCTTATGTACCCTCTCTAGCAGCGACGCTCATTTTTGGCATAACAGTAGCAAATGTACACGCACTTAAGCACGTCTAGAGGAAGAAGAAACTTTGCTCGGTGGTGAACTACTTTTCAGACCATGTGACTTCATGGGCCGCTGTTTGTTGAATACCTAATTTTGCAATTGGTAACTTCACTTGTTGTCTACAAAACTGGACTTGGACCCTCAATGCACGTAGAAACTATATATATAGAGAGAGAGGTGACTCGACATCTCTTCTTTGCGAGGATATGGCAGCCCATCAAGTAGGGTGCATGTCGTCGGGACTCGGCGATTGTAAGGGCACGGCGAGGATGTCGAGTGAATGTTGGGGAGCTGACAAGGGCATGGGTGTGTATCAATGGACAACCCACTACGGCGATGATGAGCAGATTGTGAAGGTGGCGTAGCGTGAGTTGGAGAGTGTCTAACCGACCGAGTGGACTGACCATGACAACAAATAGACAGAGTGAGTGTCAGGACCCGATTCTGAGAATCCGGACCCTTTGTGTATTCTGTGCTAGTCCAGGATCACGCTAGCACACACAGCCTTTACAGGGTTGCACATTGCAAACATTACAGCGATACAATAATAAATAGTGCAAACATTTATATAAACTGAATTGTATGACCTTATGGTCTCCTTACATAAATCAGCCACGCAGGGCTTACATTATCAGAGTAAGAAAGGAAACAGTGGAAAATAAATAAACTACGAAGAAACCCATCACTAAGCCACAGGCAACCGACTGGGCTTGCTCCCTAATTGTCTGGCTCTTCGATGTACTCCTCCTCCCAGATTGGCGTAGACTCCTCCACTGTTGTTGGGGTTGATAGACAAGGAGGGGTGAGTACTCAAGGCACTCAGCAAGTAATGCACAGAATGCGGTGCTATTACTACATGTAAGGCTTATTCCAAAGAATTTGCTTACTTGGTTCTTTTGCATCAAACAACATTTTTAAACTAGCATCTTATTTAGATTAAAAGCAGTGAAACAGTTATATATAATGCTAAGTTCTTCAAATAGTTTTTCTTCAAAGATTCTCGGCACACAGCCTTAATGATTGATTTTCACACTGGCACACAGCCACCCATTCCACATTTTTATTTTTGAAGATCTAACCCTTGACTGTAAACCCCGAGCAATGCTCAATACCGCGAGCACGGCTATTTGAATAGATTTGACACTCTGCAGAGGTTGTACACTTTACCCACAAGATACAGCCGCTCACCACACAGGTGATTGCCCGTAACAAAGCCTTTCAGAACTTCTACCTTAACTAATGAACCTCTCCTAGATACCTTCACTATCACTTCCCTCACACAGAGCCAAGTATAGGACAGACAACACCGTTGGATGGGCACCAAGCCGCAAAGACAGTACGCCCCACACAGATACACCCCGCATCGTCACCCCAAGGTATCGAGGAAAGATATCGTAACCCTAATCAACTAGGTCATCCCATATCGGATATGTGGTTGTACGGGTGACTCAGTCAAAGGCTTGCAAGCCGAGGTCCTTAATCGACCAAGGTAAGACATCCAACACTCAACAATGGCACACACCCAATGTGGCACATGACTCACATCACCATCAACCCATTGCCACACAGCCCACCGCACAAAGCCTCTTGCCACTTGCCCCAATCTAAATCATTTCCCACCCTGCTGATTATTGTGCAACACATGCCAAGAATAACTCAACATCGATGTAACCACATAGGTCTCTCCTCAATCTCATCATGTGGCATCATCACACCACTTTCAAAATACATTCAATATTTCATTAGTCAACATTGATACATTTTCCAAAAGATCATTCATGACTCGTTGCAAGGCTAAGCATCTAATCACGGTCTAGCCTCCCGTGTTGGCATCATATTAATATCCAACAAATACACATAACCTTAGGGTGGACAATGATTTAAAGGCATACAAATAGTAATTTCAAGGTGGTGATAACAATATGGGTTGATTAGCTACATACCCCAAATCAATTTAAATACATCTAAATAAATTAGCATGCATAATTTCAAAGCATAAATCACATTTTAAAATCTGGGAACAAAATGATCAAAGCATCACTTGCCTTCAAAGAGTTGCTGGTCTTGATCCGAAGTTTGATCTTGAGCGACGAACTCTTCTTCGAAATTTTCCGGCAAATTTGCGTCTATGCGTAAAAAAATAATATATGCAATAAATAACCAAAACAGTTGACTAGAATACCTCAAAAATTAAATAAAATTTATAAATAAAAAGATCTCAATTCTACAAATTTTTAGAGACTGGAATCACCTCAATCGGAGTTAAAATGCAAAAGTTATAGCCTTTCAAAGTTTTAAATAAAATATAAATCAGAAAATCTGATTTGTTATAATTATTTTATACGGAAAAAATTGGTATTTTTTACGTCAGCATGACCCAATGATGACTTCAGCACAGAAATGAAATTCGGGCGAATTATTTTTATATACAAAAATATTTTATGACGTCAGCATGACACGTGGCAGCCTCTGGTGCTGCCACGTCGCCTCGGTCTATGGACCCGGTCCACGGTTCGGCTCTGGTCCACAGAACAGTGCACCTGGCCCCACATGATGACGTCAGGCGACTGCCTCGAGATTCGTGCACGAACACGTGTGACCATCTCAGCCATTCTTTATCTAACGTTCAGATCTCTGCTACGTGGCTAAATCGTGGTCATCCAAAGATCAACGATCAGATCTTCTGACGCACGCCGTAGTGCACCGAGATGCGTGCGACACGCGTCGCGCATCCAGCGGGGCTCTTAGATCCAACGGTGTAATCCCGCGCGGACTCGGCGACACTTCGATTTCCGCGTTGCCACACGGCACACATCTGACGGTCCGTCTGAAATCAACGGCCGTATCCCGCGCACACCTGGTGACTCCTCGGCTACGCAGCGACATGCGGTGCAATCGCGACGGCTCGTTTGATAACAACGGCCGAGATTGGCCACGCTTCGGTCAAAGGGGACACGCGGCCGCACGCGATTCGGCAAGGGTGCGGCGCAATCACCGCCGCTCATTCAAAAATGAACGGTGCCGATTTAATCGGCGAAGCGGCCAACGACTGACGCGTGTACGCATCTCAGCCGCACAACTGTGATCGAACGGCTACGACAAAAACTACATGACAACGCTAGATCTCTACTGCTTAGATTCGATCCAACGATGCACGTTACCCGAGCAGTTTACTGTGCAACTGAGTGACGCGGCGTTATCTCATGCGTCCAAAAATGATCCAACGGTTACGATCTAAACTAGGCTTAGAACAGAGAAGAACGACGTGGATGTACCGCAACGGTTGGATGGTGATCGAACGGTTGACGGAGCTCGGTGAAGACGACGACGACGTTGGTGAAGCAGGCTACTGGAGCTGGGGAAGACGGCGTAGGCGACGGTGCTACGGTGATCTTCCGGCGTGAAGAAGTGATCCAATCGACGCGGCTTCCTTCGGCGAACTCGGGACGGGGTCAGAGCACGGCGGAGCGGCTCGGACGACGACGAGAGGAAGCAAAAACAACTGCGACGAGAGAAAGCAACTACGGCGAGCAACGGCGGGCGCTAGAGGGGGTCTCGGCGTGCGTGCAAAGAGTCAAAACAAGCGTCTTGAAGTTCTCTGCAGAACGTGCTAACCGACACGGCTTAAAGAGCCTCGACGTGCGTGAAAACCGCTGACTAAACTCACGGGCATCAATGCCCACGCCTCTCCGGTGATCTCGCGAGGAAGAGACGACGTGGCTCCATCCCAACCGTCCGCGTGGACTCGGTCGGACGGCTGCCAACGCTTGGCAACGTGGCGCAACGACGATCGTTCGATCGGAATCGGATGGCGCGCGGCTAGGGTTTTCGGCGTAGCGGTCTGCGCGGGCTGACGGCGCGTGGGCTGTTTGGGCCGGACCGAAGGGTGTCGGCCAAAACACTATTCCTTCGATTTTTAAAACATTATCGAATTATAATAATTCAGATAAATAAACAAAGCCAAATTAAATAGCAAAAATACCCAGAAAAATTCTGGAAAATATTTTGGAACATTTAGAACTCAGATAAAATTTTTCCAATAAAACTTTGCATAAAACATTGCATGAATTTAATTAAATTCAAGAAAGGTCAAAAATAAATAAATCCAATTTAAATTCTAATAAATTCTCAGAAATTCTCAAAAATAAAAAATGCTCCAAAATTTAAATTAGAGCAAATTTCAGGGTGTTACAGTGAGCCCTTCTTCTAATATATGATTTTTGAGAGGTGCTTCAATGCTTTCCTTTTTGACAGATGCAGAAATATTAAAGTATGAATGAAAGGTAGATAGTAATTACTTACACTTTCATTTACTTCAAGATTTGTATAACTTGTATTGGAAAGGAAAGCATTGAAGCACCGCTCATGATTTTTTTATCAATTGTAAATATGTCAGTGGGTTGAAAGACACAATAGCCAATTTGTTTGATTGATTGGTGTTAACTCGTTTATAGATTTCCAAAAGTTTAACAAGCGAATGTTGCACAAGTATTTCTCAAATAATGAACTACAAGTAGTAGCACTTGAACCGATGAGAATACAACATAAGCTGTTTAACATGTTTATCTCAATTTAAATTAATTTTTTAAGTCCACCCTCTATTTTTATCCTAATTTCGCCACTGAATTCGACTATGCAAATTTGAATTACTCACTTTATTTGTAGAAAGCTTATTTGTGTCATGAAACATTTTGTTGTAATGTTTAAATTTTGAACTCATATATCAAAATGCCTGTCGATTGGGATTGGGGTGGTTAGTTTTAGTTAACTTATTTGAACGAGTGTACATTTTAGAAAGTACCACATAATAAGTATAGATTGAAAAAAAACTTTTGCCAGATGAAGAACTTCTGAAGGAAAGAGCTTCAAAGGCACTGTTGCCTGATATGATCAACTAGTCGCAGAGAGCCAGTTAGTTTTAGAAGTTCTTCACTATTTTTTTGGTTCAAATTTGTGTTTCAGTTGCTATGTTGTAGTTTTTTGATGATTGGGGAGCGTCTCTTATTTCTTTTTTTGTTTTGTATACACAACCTTTCTATTGTTTTCTGTTATTAAAACATTGTAGGGCTCTCCTCTACTGGTTCCTTTCAAAAGGAAACTAGTTAATTTGATCTTGTTCTAACTTTCAATTGTTTTATTTTGGACCAATAAGGTTAATTTAATCTTACTAACATGTATAAGTGCCAGTCGGTCTACAAAAGGAAGCACAAGGGGCCCAAGTTCAGATAATTTTCTTATGGCTTTATCTGATTCTTGGAAAATGTCATTTGTTAGGGGAAGTGTAGTCACACAAAGACATATAATTATTCAAAAAAAATATTTAAAAATCATAAGAACTTTGATTTATTCTGGATAATTCTTTTAAGCTGTTAAAAATTAGGAAAAGCATACGAAAGTTTAGAAAATACTTGAAAATTTTAGAAGATTCCATAAAATGAGAAATTTACAATAAATAGAGCTGTTTTGAAATTTGAGGATGTTTCATGTCATGTACAGACCTGTAGAAGGGAGACCATGTAACCCAAAGCAAGTTTCTGCAGCCTAGCAGGTGGGATGGGTTTATTCAAGAAGGTACTAGATTATGGCTATGTTCCAATCCAAGTAACATTCATCCAATACTTTTCCGTTAAACCATGAATGGGATTTGCTTTTGATACCCATACACATGCATGCACTCACACATATATATATAGCCTTTCCTTAAAAAAGATACATATAAAATCCTAGGAGTAATTGGCATACTAGGCCGTAATCAGGCCACTAGGAAGAGCACCCTGGCCCAAGTTTTGAGGCTAATAGTGACGTTTTGAGCCTACTGTTTACAACTAAACAATGGATGCCCATGGTTTTTGATTGTGCATGCATTCACACATAAATGCATGTTTCCCTCTTCCTCCATTCAAACCAACAAGCAGATCTAGAGGAGAGGAATGGATAAAAGGCCCTTCGTCCAAAGCTACCTTACAGAGGGAACCAAGGAATCATGTCATTAGACAAAGATGAATCCACCAAATCCAGGAGATACCTCTAAAAGGCCCTCGAGTGATAGTGAAAAAACAATTAGCGCAGATTATGGGGGGGTACTGTATTGTGGTTCACACGAACATGATGGGTATTCCACAATAGGGTCCGCTCTAGGAAAGCGAGAAAGATCCTTGAGTGATAGTGAGAGAACTATTAGTGCTGATTTTGGGGGAGTTATGTATCGTGGTTCCCTTGATCAGGAAGCAGATTCCACCATGAGATCCGCTATAGGAAAACAAGAAAGATCCTTGAGTTGTTGTGTGAGAACACATATGGATTGTTTTGGGGAGATCCCATATAATGGTCATGGTGATGAATCGGGAGTAAGTTCAGAAGGCTTGCTTGCTAGAGTAAAACAAGATGATAGCGCAGATGGAGTGGAGACTGATCTTAGGGTGGAAAAGGTAATGCCAAAATCTCTAAAGGAAAATCCAGCCAACAATCCGAGAGGAAAGAAAGGTTTGAAAAGAGCTCGAGAAGATAACTGCGCGAGTAAAAACCAGGTTAGTAATTTTATATCCTTTTTCATCTAGTGGTGTTTCTTGAGAGATGTATGATTGCTTTTATTTCTTTTTCAATATAAAATGGAATGAGTAGTTTGGGATGTGACCTTTATCGATTCTTGACAAAATCATGAAACTAGCTTGTTACTTAGTGGTAAACTGTAGTATTTTTTTTGAAAAAGTGAAAGATCATGTGAAGGTCTACCCATGTTTTGTGATGAGTATTTGATTAAATTTGAGCTTAGTATGCTCTGGTTTGAGTTTGATTTGAATTGGATTTTCAAATTGAAGCAATTTGAATTGTGTCTATCTCGAGCAATTTGAGTATCGCCTTACCGACTTGTGGTCGAACGATTCGAGTAGATTGGTAGCAGCTAAGTATCGAGTAGAAATGTTGCTGGGTCGAGCACTCTGCGGTCAGCTCAATTCGAGTCCGTAGTTTAACCAATCGTTACTCGATATCATGTTATTGACTTGGTGCTGTGATCAATCGAGTTGAGGTCAATAGACTTGGTATCGAGTCGAGGTCGATAGACTAGATATCGAGTTTGACATGTGGTCGATCACTCGATGCGAACGAAACGGTGGTCGAGTTTCTACTCGAGTAGGGATCTGACTCGATAGTGGCAACTCGATGAAGTCGATACAGTGGTTGGTAGTGCTGACTTGTTTAATGATGCAATTGGGTGATGATTGCATATCTTTGTTTGACATTGCTATGTGATGGGTTTTCCTTGTTTTGACGGTTGTAGGACGATGGTGCTAGATCATGGTGAGGCGGAGGATGACTGGGACTAGGCGAGGTGCGCTAGAGGTCCAGACGGTCGAGGATTGCCAGAACATGATCGGAGACGGCGGTGCTGTGAACCAAGAAGACAAGGATTGGTTGAGATACTAGCTAGGAGCTACTCGGATCAATGAGGGCCGTTGGATCTCGGTCTAGGTGATAGAGTAGCAGGTCTAGTTAGTATGGCTGTGTGTGAGAGTCATTCCTAGCCTTTTGATGGTGATCCTTAGGGTAGAAGGAACTCATCTAAGGGTGGAGGGTGACTCAAGAGTAGTATAAATAGAGGGGGAGGGTAGCCTTCCTCCTCTTGAAGGTTTTAGAGGTTTTGGCTCCTTTGAGCTTTTTGCCCACTTTGTTGTGAGGCTTTGTAAAATTCCCTTCGAGAAATGCAAATTATTTTCTCTTATGCTTGAGTCTACTTTACACATTTAAATTCCGCAATTTACATTCTTGCAATTTGCTTCTTTCTCATTTGGATTTGCCTCCCCTCCTTCTAAATGCTTGTGGATCTTGTGCTGAGGATGTATGATTATTGAATGAGTCTTCTTCAGATCATATCCCAATCATCTAGGCAAATCTGGTGTTCTTTCTTGCAAGAAACCGATCTTGTGTGTTTAAGTGAATCATTCTTCTAGATCGTGTTTGAGGGGTTTTGGACTTGTGTTCTTTCTTGATGTGACATGTGGGAGGTTATCCAAGATCATCTTGATCATCAAAACCCCACGAGCAAGTCCAAGGTCAAGTTCTCAAGTTTTGCTCAAACTTGGTGTGTTCTTCCTTCAAAGTGAAAAAGGTCTAAAATTTGACGTCAATCCTTGCGATTGAAGGTGGAATAAGTTCCTGACATCCTTAGGATCACATCTACCAAGTTTCGTGAGTTTTTATCCAACCGATGAAAAGATTCCTCAAATTAGCTTTTGAGTCCATGCTGTTCTTGGTTATGTTCTTCCTACTGTTCTTGAGCCTGATCATACCGCCTTTCGCGCGGTCATACCGGATTTCGGTGCTACCGGATTCAACTCGGTCATACTGGACTTGCAGGAAAACTTTCTCCATTTCATTTACTCCTTTTAATTGAATTGTCTGTGGGCTTGGTTGGATCATTTTGAGTGGGGAAAAATTTTATTTGGGATCATTCACTCACCATCTGATCACCACTTCGGTCCTTCAATTGGTATCAGAGCCGGTTTTGCTCTTCCATAGATCTTAATTGGTCTCAAGAGCCATGGCGTCGGACAAATACTCCACCAAGCCTCCTATCTTTTCTAGAGTTGATTTTCCTTTCTGGAAGTCGAGAATTGAGTGATACATCACTGTCCAGGGCTTCCTAATTTGGCAGAAGGTGAAGCTCCCGTATGAGGTTCCTGCCTATGAAAACATCACGGCTGGCAATATGGCTGATGTTGAGGCAAATGCTAAGGCAAGGAACATCCTTATACAGGGTTTTAACCGCAGTGAGTACGATAGGATTTCTCACCTCCATTCTGCTCATCAGATTTGGGTAACCCTCGATGCTTACCATGAGGGCACCACCCAAATCAAGATGGTGAGACATGACCAATTCAAGCGTGATTACAACAAGTTTGATCAACACGCTGGTGATAGTCTTGACGAGTGCTTTGGTCGATTTATGAAGAGTTTGAGCGACCTCCGAGTAGTTGGTTGCATATACCTTGACTCAGATAATGCTCGACATTTCTTGACCGCACTCAATCTTCGAGTTTGGGAGATGAAGGTGACCACCATCAAGGACACTACCGACTTATCGACTCTAACTCTTGACGGGCTTTATTCCCGTCTGAAGACTCATGCGATCGATGTCGTCTCTCGCAAGATGAAATCTCTGTCGATGGCCTTGGTCACCGATCCCACTGGATCCACTTTGGATTCTTCTACTGGTTTTTCCCTCTCCACCCTTTGCGAGGTAAGCGAAGACCAACTGGAAAATTCGACCCTGGCAAGAGGGTGAGGGAGAGCAAGATAGGTGGCACGATCAACTGCTTCGAATGTGGTGACCCCAACAACATTCGAGCGAACTACCCCAAGCTGGAGAAGGGCAAGATCGACTCTGGCGGTTCATCAAAGAACGACTACATCGAAAAGAACCACAATAATAAGCCTCCAGCGTGTGACCCAGCGCGTGAGAAGAAGTACCTCAACTTCTCAAAAAACAAGAAGCTCTTCCATCGCGTCTTCGCCGCACTCGATGACATCAACCACTCCAACACGAAGACCTGGAGCGATGAGGGCGAAGATGATCTGCAAGAGAAGACAAAAGGTGGCGACAACTTCACCGGGATGTGCTTCATGGCAGACGCCAAAGGCATCAGCGACTCTGAGCTCTATAGCTACTCGGATGAGGTACCCTCCTATGACCAGCTCAATGAAGCTTTATGCAAGCTTGGAAAATTTCATGCTAGAGCTAGAGCTAGGTGTATGGAGTTAGAGAATGAAGTAGGTACCTTGACTTGGGAGTTAGCTTCTCTTAGATCTTCTCCCTCCCGAGTCTCTGATGACTGTACTCTTTGCGATGCTTTGCTTGTGGAGCTTGAGAACCTAAGAACTATGCATGATAGTGTGGTTTCTGAGCTTGAGAGTCTAGGTCGAAGAATGCTAGCACTTGTTCTATTGATGCTATTTCTGTAGATGCTAGTTTTCTTCATGCTCACACTAGCGCATCGTGTGAAAATTGCCCTAAATTGCTTGCTGAAATTGATGCCATAAGCACTCACCTTAAGAAGCTATCTACTAGAAACAATGAACTTGAATTGCATGCTTCTAAGGACTCAGTTAGCTCATGTAAGGGTTGTAGCCAACTAAAACTTGATAATGAATCCTTAAATGTCAAGTGTGCTGAACTTGCTAAGGACTTACTAGTTAAATCACAAGAAAGTTGATTGCGATGTGCTGAGATGAGGGTGACTTTTGGTAAAATCCAAGTCAAACTTAGGAAGAAGCTTGAGGCCTAGACCCTTAGGATTAGAAATGCTCCTTGCGTTTCCTGTGAGGCCCTCAAAGTTGAGGCAGCCATGCTAAGGGAGAAAAATGCATGTGCTGGTAGTTCTTCTCCTCCTAGTTCTTCTTCCTCTTCTTTTTTCTGTTCTTCATGTGTCTCTTTCTTCTAGGAGTGTGAGTATCTCATGAGTACTCTTGAGAAGTTTGTAGGAGGGAACAAGAAGCTCAATCTCATTCTAGACCAATCTAAGATTAGTTGATTTAATCAGGGTCTAGGATTTGACCACTTGGAGCATGCTCGGGCACATCCTCCCACCATTGTGCGGGGCTCCAAGAGTGGTGAGATTGTGGTAGCTCCCAGGGTGAGTACCACTATGTTTAGATCTGCCGGGGTTGTCCATGGGATCTCTGATCGGAAGGTTGTTCTTCCTGCTACTTCTGCCTCTGGTAAGGCAAAGTATGCATCACTACTACAGAATGGTACATCACTATCGCTTTATCTATGTCGGTTCTTAAGTTTTTAGGAAAAAACGATTGTGATAGATGACTTAGGATAGGCAATAATAATAATCACTATCGGTTCTCAGGTTAGAAGTGATTGTGATGTAGCACTAGGAACATCACAATCGGTTCTTATGCGAGAAGTGATAGTAATGTGCATGATCATCACTATCGGTTCCCACATAAAAAGCGATAGTGATGAACACGTGAACATTACTATCGGTTCTTATTTAAGAAGTGTTAGTGATAAGAATGCACATCACTATAGCTTCTTTTGTGAGAAGCGATAGTGATGTGCATGCTCATCACTATCGCTTCTCACATAAGAACCGATAGTGATGTAAACGTGCTCATCACTATCGCTTCTTATGTGGGAACCAATTGTGATGACAACGCTCATCACTATCACTTCTCGCATAAGAACCGATTGTGATGTGCATGATCACATCACTATCGCTTTTTATATGAGAACCGATAGTGATGTGCCTCGTTAGGTTATTTATACCACTCGAGCTGAACTCTTCTCTGTTATTGTTCCAAAGGAGATTTCTCTGCCGCCACCCGAAAAAATAGCTCATATTCTGTGGTTGGAAGCAATACTTGGGTGAGAAAAATTTGAAATCCTCAAGGGTGGGTGTTAAGAGGGTAAATTTGAAGCCCTAACTTGAGGAGATTTCCCCTTATTTTGCATAATTTGTGGTTTTCTTAAAATGTGAGCATTCCTTCAAACCCCTTGAATTTTGCACTATGTAATTTTGATATGTCGCGAAGAAAGTTTAGATTGCACTGGTATTGTGTATGTCCTATCAGATTTCACACCCTTTATTTGACAAGCACACATGTATTTAATTATCTTAATTTGTAGTGCTCTGATGTTAATATGTAATTATCATTGCTGTCACCTGATGAATATTAGAGTTTAGGCTGCGAAACCTATGTCTCCCGTTCGAGGATTCTTGTTTATCAATATACCGAACGAAATGGCATATTTATAAGCGAGCAGTCTCGAATTGTCCACGTTCTTTGGACAGTTTGAGGATATGTGGTTCGGGCAAGTTCCTGAGCTGTGTTGTACAACTGCAGAGTAGATTTCAGTAGCGTCTCCCTGGTATTCTCCAGATACACACCCCTCTTGACCTGTTGTCAAGACGTGTATATGCAGAATAGCAGGGAGATGCTGCCGAAATTTTCTCTAAAGTTGTACAACAGCTTAGGAACTTGTCCGAACCACATATCCTTGAATGGGATTAGGACCAAATCTATTTAGAGATTAGGTGTCATCGTTGGTACCCTTGTTTTGTTTCGTTGTAGTAAAAAGATTTGCATGCTACTGCACTTATAATTAGATTGTTTGATATCATTTTTCATGTTAAAAATGTATGTCTCCTATCTAGGGAATTGAACGCTCTAAACAAGGGAAGAATCTAAGTATCGATCGAGAGTACATATTTTATATATCTTGAAACTTGTCCTCTATTTTGCAAAGGTAATATTAACTGAAATGATGTCTTAATATTTCAAATAGCTATCTAGGTGTCGCTCCAGTTTTTCTTTAATTTATTGTGTGAAGTTTAATTGCAGATGAATCGTAAGGAATGGATGTATGACAAAAGTCATGTGAGTGCTGAATTTCAGAGGGGTGTTAAGGAGTTCAAAAAAATTGCCGAAGAGGACATGGTGAGCAGGGGTGTAAACTTCATATATTGTCCTTGCATTGATTGCACCAATCTGAGAAGATTTAACAACTCAGCTCAAATTGAGGACCACTTGATTCGACGTGGCTTCGTGAGGAATTACACGTGTTGGATCCATCATGGGGATACAGGTAGTACCCTACCGGTATGCAACGAATACACGGTGGAACCGAATGACGAGTTGCAGCTTGATATGTTTGAGGAGGAGAATTTGGAGTAAATGTTGCGATATGTGGAGGGTAATTACACAGAAAGAGAGTTTGCAAAGTTTAAAAGCTTGATGGAAGATGATGCCAAACCACTGTTCACAGGTTGCAAAGCAAAATACACAAAGTTGGGTTCGGTCCTTACATTGTTTGAACTGAAGGCAAAACACCGTTGGACAGATACAAGTTTCAATGCACTTCTAGTTCTTCTATCGGATATGCTTCTGGAGGAAAACAAGTTGCCTGTTAGCATATATGAAGCGAAGAAGCTACTTTGTCCCATAGGAATGGAAATAGAAAGGATACATGCATGTCCGAATTATTGCATCTTGTACCGTAATGCACATCAGGAGCTGCACGTTTTTCCAGTTTGCGGTGTGCCCCAGTACAAACAAAAGGAGAAGCGTAACGACAAGAGGCGTAAGAGCCGGGGCAACGATGGTGAAGAAGTCACTAAAGGTGCACTGGCCAAGGTATTGTGGTACTTGCCAATCATTCCCTGTCTAGAGCGGTTGTTTGCAAATCCCAGCGAGGCAAAATTGTTGCGTTGGCATTATGAGTCTCGAAAGGAAGATGGCAAGCTGAGACACCCAGCTGATTCGGCTCAATGGAGGAACATCGATTGGAAACATGAGGAGTTTGGTGCCGAAATGAGGAACATAAGATTTGGGTTGAGTACCGATGGAATGAATCCGTTTGGTATCATGAGCAGTCGTCACAGCACGTGGTCAGTTCTGTTGTGTATCTACAACCTCCCTCCTTGGTTGTGCATGAAGCAGAAGTATATCATGATGTCGTTGCTAATCTCGGGACCCAAATAGCTGGGAAATGATATTGATGTGTACCTTGCTCCACTGATCGAGAATTTGGTAAAATTGTGGAATGAGGGGGTCGTGGTGTGGGATGCATACAAAAGAGAGCATTTGACCCTACGGGCTATGGTATTTTGCACCATAAATGATTTCCCGGCTCTTGATAATTTGGCGGGCTACAATACGAAAGGAGCCAAACCGTGTCCTATTTGTGAAGAGGAGACTGAGAGCCTATGGCTGCCAAATTCCAAGAAAACTGTGTATATGGGTCACCATAGGTTTCTACCTCGAAGTCACATATGGCTTTGTAGGTTCCTACCGTACCTGTGCCTGCTCCCACGACCGTGACGAGTCCTACACAGAATACAGAGCTGGTACATAAAAGGACTAGCACGACAGCCACAGAACCACTAGAGGCCTCTGCTAAAAAGGCAAGGCTCACAAAGGCTACAACGCCCCCTTAGGTACATGAAAAGTCCACTGCCCCGGCCTCGGAGACTCCTTTGGCCTAGAAAGGAGAGCCGGCATAGGCCACAGAGAAGCCTTATGATTTTAAGGCCTATGTACATGGAAAGCGCCTTCTGCCTCTTAGCAAATTGAATGCTCCAGGCATATGGACTCGACAGCTCCATGGATGGTACGTTGACAAAGTGAAAGAGAGCGAGCGGCGTGTCGACTTCAATGTTAGGTACAGAAAGGGATATTTCCACCGCGAGTAGGATGGGACATTCCCAGTCAGTTTTGAGAATCTGTTTCGTCTGTACCAGCTGATATCCATCGACATTTCCACTGTACGATCCTGGACGCTGTGAGTATCGCACCACGTAGCACAACCTTTTGACTTCCATAGGATTTTGCATTATGCTTTTTAACATTCAATATGAGTTGCAGGGCAATCAGGCAGCGAGTCATGACGAATCGACAACTAGTTGGGTTCATCGATCCTGAGCTTGTGTCCGCGACGATGGCTAGGCTTCAACCGTAATGGGTTGCCAGCTACATCAAGAGGGCATTGCAAGCTGAGTCGAAGAAGGACTTCATTCTACTCCCGTACCACGAGGAGTAAGTACTACTTCACCGCTCAATTACTTCTATGCACTTAAACCATATGTAAACTTAATTCCTTCGCTGCATACCATTGGGTTCTACTCGTGCTCTTTCCGAGTGAAAACATAGTGTACACTTTTAATTCGATTGAGAAGAGACCGATGACATACTCGATGAAGCCTCCTTTGGAGCAGTAAGTGCACTACTCTTATCTAACACTTTCTGTATTTAACTATGTTCATTATTTTTTTACTCAACGGCATCTCTCCAATGTATATAGGGGTTTCTCGGACTACGTCGCAGAAGGAGGGACACACGACGATAAAAAGGGCTCCAAGCTGCAGTATGTGCGCTTCATGGTACAAGTGGCTACCATATATAAGTTTTAGATTTTCTGACATATTTTCTTCATCTCTTAATTTGTTTTTCTTTCTTCACAGTGTCATCAACAGGGTAGCGATGACCTTTGTGGTTTGTACGTCATGCATCACATGGTGATCTTGATTGGCTCAGACCGTTTCCCTAAGGTATATGTACATGCATAATAATACAATTAGCCTTTCACATAGAAATTTGAAAACTTAAATTAGAGCACTCGTTTCTATTTTGCAGCATATCAATATCCCCCAGAAGAATGTAGACAACACTGCACTCAACAAGATAAGAGACCATTTATGCCAGTGGTACTGGATAGAATGCATGTCGGAGGACGGACGATTCAGAGATCCAGAAAGCTCCTACTAAACCATATGTGAACAATATTACATATTTGAATGTGATTGCATATGTACTAATGGTTAAGCATGTTTGAGTTCTATTTTGTGAACGAATGTGATATGTGTTTGTTGTAACAAAGTGTTCGTGTTCTGTGAATGTGATATGTTGTCTGCAATTGCTGTGTGAATGTGATATGTGCATATTGTGTGAAATATGTGCTGATTGGAGGGTGAATTGAAAAATAGCACACCACACCCCTTCATCTCTATCGGTTCTAACAAGAAAATGATAGAGATGAGGCGGTCATCTCTATCGGTTCTTTGTAAGAAGCGATAGAGATGAGGCTATCATCTTTATCAGTTCTTTGTAAGAAGCGACAAAGAAGCGATATAGATGATGGACTCATCTCTATCGGTTCTTTTTAAGAAGCGATAGAGATGAGTCTGTCATCTCTATTGGTTCTTTACAGAAACCGATAGAGATGAGTGACTCATCTCTATCGGTTCTCTATAAGAAGCGATAGAGATGACAGACTCTCTATCGCTTCTTACAAAGAACGGATAGAGATGAGATGCTTATCTCTATCGGTTTCGATTAAGAACCGATTGAGATGAGGAACTTATCTCTATCGGGCAAGAACTGACTGTAATAGCAGCGTCTCATCTCTGTCTAATCACTTTGTGTCGCCACAAGAACCGATTGTGATGATAAAAAAGAACCGATTGTGATGTATATTTGTGTAGTAGTGCATGCACCTTCTGTCAGAAGGATGTACATTTGTTAGATTTCTACATCAGGCGTTGTAAGGTCGAGGATGCCGACTAGAGGGGGGTGAATAGGCGGCTTTTAAAAAATCTTCTACGATTCTCTACAAATCAATTCACCCCTAATTACCCTTATGTCAAAACCTTTACAACAATTAATGTGGAAGCGATAAACTAAGGTTTTGACAATCAAAGCCTAAATCAACTAGGCTCACTATGTGCACTAACTAATTATATCTCCAACAATAAATTGCAATCCTAAAGACAAGCAATCAATCAATTTACTTGAACATAAATAATGAATGGAAAGCAAGCACAAGAGACAGAATATTTTTTACCGTGGTATTTGGAGACTTGTCAGTCTCTCCTAATCCACGTTGAGGTTAGCCCAAACAAATTAGACTGGCTCCACGAATTGAGCACCCACCTCGAATTCACTAGTGGTTGCTCTTTCCCCCTCCGGGTAGGCGAGCACCGACCTTCACAACTTGCCGGGGCTTCTCACAACCTTCGTCAAGAAGTTCACCGCGCACGACGCCTCCACACCGTCTAGGTGTCCGCAAACACCAAGAGTAACAAGCCAAGCCTTCCTGCTTGAACTTCACTTAGTGCAACATATGCACTTCGGTGATCACTAAGTGCAACATATGCACAATGGATCTCTCAAGTGCAACACATGCACAAGAGGCTCTCAATCCACTCCTAATTGCAACACATGCAATTAGGGCTTACTCTTAACTCAAAAATCAAATGTGAGTGTCCAACATATGCAACACCTCACCCAAATGCTTAATGGAACCAGCCACCTTGCCCTTGCCCCCCGTGGGGTCCTTTTATAGCCCCACAAGAAAAACTAGCCGTTAGGGAGCAATTTGGGCAAAAGTGCCCTACGAGCCTGGTCATACCGCCCTAGGGCCGGTATGACCGCTCCTCAGAGCCAACGGCTAGAAAACTAGCCGTTACTCAGAAAATCTGGTCATACCGCACCCTGACCGGTATGACCGCACATGGCCGGTATGACCGGAGACCACCCGGTCATACCGCTGGCCGGTATGACCGGAGGTGGTCCGGTCATACCGCCACCTTAGCACAGAAAAACGCCTATTCTGTAAAAACAGACTGCCCTCAGGCCCGGTCATACCGACGGTCGGTATGACCGGAGGGGGTCCGGTCATACCACCCCCACTGACCAAAGCCTGATTTCGAGCGATCTTTTCTCCAAAACACAAAGATCACATTATTTGAGTTATGTGAGGTTCACCATATGAACACAACACTATGCAAAACACATTTGCACATGTTAATCACATACTCCAAATAATCTCATTTAAACTCGAATTTATTTGCAAAACACAACCGCAAATAAACTACGAACCTATGCGATCAACCCTCTAGCCATGTATGGATCAACACATGATCCCAACACTTTGCAAAACACATTTGCAAATGCCAACACATGCTCTAGGATCGAAACACATAACTCCTAATTCATTTGCAAAACACATTTGCAAATAACAAATCCAACCACTTGAAAGCACATCTTGAGCCGTGAGATGATCAACACATGATCCCAACATATTGTAAAACACATTTGCAAATACTTATCTCATGCTTTAAGATAAGAAGCATAAACATCAATATTTTGCAAAAACACATTGTAACACCTCGGCACTTCAGGTGCCTTGAATGTTACACCCTTAAACAGCAACCAGCACAAGACACTAGAAATTTTTTTTGCCCGAAACGAACGAACATACTAGTGGGTTGCCGAATAAAACTAGAAATTTCGGCAGCACTGTCAGGACCCGGATTTGCAAATCCGAAACCCTCTGTGTATACTGCACTAGTCTAGGATCACGTTAGTGCACACAGTGGAAACATAGATGAAATACCATTCCATACAACGAATTAACTAAGAAGAAGCAAATTATTATTAAATAAAGCAAACGACCTTATGGTCAATGTTTACACCATTATACCTTAAGGGCTTAAGAAACAAATACTATTGCAGCAGAAAAGATAACTTGAGCCATTCGACATGCCACAGGCAATCGTCTGGAGAACGCCTTCCTAATCCATGTAGTCTTCATATAATTCCTCCTCATGATATTCATTATCTCCTTCAGTAACTGATCAACAAGGGCATAAAGCCGTGAGTACAAAGGTACTCAGCAAGCCGTAGGGAATTGATGCAATATATTCATGCACGGCTTGACAAGGATGGCTATATGTTTCATTTGCAGAAAGCAGTAACTTGAATTGAAATACAATAAATAGATTGAAAGCATATTTATGAAAAGATAAATAAATAACTGGTAGATCAATGGTAGACAACAAAACAACAGTGAACTCCCCGTTCACATCCCAACAATTCCACATTCCACATTTCATGAAATACTCTATACCCCATGTGAAATTCCCGGGCTTGTCCATGATCATGACGCGGCTATTCGAATAGTTTTACACTCGCAGAGGTTGTACAACTTTACCCACAAGACATGACCATCTCTTTGTGCAATCGATCTTAACACACTTCCTTTGGTGTGTCGCGAGATATCATGACAAAGCCTTTACAATGCAATCGTCTAAACTCTCAGATCGCTCGCTAAGGTTTCGCCTTAGGGCCCCTTTTGCGCTTTGCGAATCTACCCGTCCATCCCGAACCCACACCACCAATTGGCGTTACTCAAGGCTAGACATTGCAAATTAATCAGCTAAGTCTGTCCCATACCAAACTCGTGGTAGTACGGTTAGGCCCAGTTCAATGGCGCACAAGATTAAGTCCTTAAATTGTCTCAGGCAAGACATCCACATCCCAATGTGCTAGAAAGCACCCCCTTTACTGCACGATCACTTGCCCGAGGGAAAATAATTCGTTCAACCAAGACCAGTGGCAAACCCCGCCATGGTACAACAAATTTTACAACAGTGGCTAACGGCCATGATTCAATATCTCATTAAGTCAAGATTAACATTATTCAATGTATGACATGGATCCCAACGTATATCTAAGCATGTCTAAGCATAGCTACGATAACCCAATGTTGGTATAACGATTATGTCCAACTAGTAATGTCCCAACCTAGGTTTATCAATGGATACATGGCATACAATTAATCAAGGTGGCATAATGTCAACTAGGTATACATCTACTCCCATTAAATAAGGATTGATATACAAAATAGCATGCCATTGTAATAAAGTAAATTACTTTTGCAAACATAGGATCAACATGATCAAAGGATCACGACTTGCCTTGCTGATCTAGTGCTGGGTCTTGGTCTTCAAAGTCTTCGTTCGCTCCCTCGGAATTAGCGTCTACCGGAAAGGAAGCAACGAAACCAAACAAATACAAAACAGAGACTCAAACAAGCTCAAAACTGAAAATAAATGGCTCTGGAAGATAGATCTTGATTTTAGAAAAATTTAGAAACTTGAATCGCCTCAATCGAAGTTCGTATGAGGGAGAACGAGCTTCTGGAAGATTAAATCAGAGAAAAAGGATGAAAGTCAGAAATTCGGAATTTCTGGATTTATTTTTGTATGGGAAAAGCAGTTTATTGCGCAACGCTGACGTCAGCCAGCTCTTGGTGGACTCGGTCCACGGCATGGGCTCGGTTCATCGTGCGTCCGGCGCACGGCTGACGCAAGCGCTGATGCAGGCGGCTGACGCGGGCGGGCCACGCGTCACACATCTGGCGGGAGGGCCAGATCAGATGGCCGAGAAGCGCTGCTGCGGGCTGAAGGACCATGTGGAGGTCCATCCATGTTTGTGATGAGTATTTGACTTTATTTGAGCAAGCTGTGCTCAAGTTTGAGTTTGATTTGGATTGATTTTCAAAATAAAGCATTTTGAGTTGTCTCTGCCAAGAGTGGCAGTAGCGGTTGTATGGACGCGGTAGTGATGAGTTGGATGGTTTATTGCACATCATTGTGGGCATTGCTATGTGAGGAATTTCCTTGTTTTTGATGGTTGTAGGACGACGGTGCTAGGTCATGGTGAGGCGAAGGATGACCGGGACTAGGCGAGGAGCGTCGGAGGTCCAGACGGTTGGGAGATCGCCGGAAGAAGATCGAAGACAGAGTCCGGGCAAGTCAAGAAGACAAGGAAAGGAGTTGATGCTAGCTAGATGCCGTGTGGATCAATGAGGGCCGTCGGATTGAGGTCTAGTTGATAGGTTAGCGGGTCTAGGTAGTATGCTTTGAAAACCGTGCAAGAAAACCCGGTATGTGTGTGGGTTTTGGGTTAGCCCTTGCATGGCTGTGTGTGTGGGTTAATCCTAGCCCTTAGATGAGTGCTCTAGGGTTGAGGGACTCATCCAAGGGTGGTAGGTGGCCCAAGAGTAGTATAAATAGGGGTGGAGGGGTAGCCTCCTTCCCTTTAAGGTTTTGAGGTTTGTGAATGCTCCTTTGAGCTTTGCCCACATGAAAGTGCGGTTTTGTAACCTCTCCTTCCAGAAATGAAAGTTTTATCCATCCACCTCTGAATTTATTTTGCGCATTTACATTATGTCTTTACTTTACGCAATTTAAATTCAGCATTTACTTTCCCGCAATTACATTCTCGCAATTTACTTTCATGTAATTTGGATTTGCCTCCCCTCCTTCTAAATGCTGCTGATCTTGGATGTTTTGAGTGTGTTCATACGGTTTTACATCTCTTTTGCACTCTTGGATTGAGTAGAGAACATCTTTTCTTTCAAGTTCCAACTTTGTTCAGAACTTGTTCTTCGCGCAGCAGTCAGTGTTTGATTTCTATAAAAATCTAGAAAAATCTTTTTCAAGTGATTCTTATTGGAGGAGGTGTGGGACTCTGACATCCACTTGCAGAAAAAGTTTGGAGTTCATTTGTTTCATCTTTTGGGCGCCATGAGGTGAAAACCGAGCCCCAAACTTTCTGCTCGAGGTTCTTGGCCAGACTGTGTTCTTAGATTTTTTCTGTTTTTGTCGTAAGGCTTTTTAAGGATAAATTTGGTGGAGTTCTTCACGACTCTGATGCTCATAGGGAGAAAAAGTCTCAAAATTTTGTGAGCTGCAGAAACCCACCAACCTCCTGTGCAAATTGAGGACAAGTTCTGGAAATTCTGCTTTTGCTTTTCTGAAAGTGACTTTTGTGATTTGAATTGATGTCCTTTCTAAAAGCAAGAGTTTGAATTGATTCCTCTTTATCTTGGACACTAGACAACCAGTATTGTGACTGAAAAATACCCACATATTTTATGGTACTTATCAATGCAAGCTTGGGGTACACATAGTTGTCTAGTTTTTCAGGTTTTTCACAATTTCCTTTGAGCGATCTTGTCGAGGTTTTTGTTGGAGTATTTTGGGGGAAATTTTATTTGCGACCATTCACACCCCCTCTGTTCGCCATCTCGGTCCTTCATTTGGTATCAGAGCCGGTTTTGCTCTTCCATAGATCTTGACCGGTCTCAAGAGCCATGGCGACGGACAAATATTCCACCAAGCCTCCAATCTTTAATGGAGTTGATTTTCCTTTTTGGAAGTCCCGGATAGAGTCATACATCACTACCCATGGTTACCTGTTATGGCAGAAGGTGAAACTCCCGTATGAGGTTCCTGCTGATGAAAATGTCACGGCCATCAATATGGTTGACGTTGAGGCGAATGCTAAGGCAAGGAACATTCTCATACAGGGTCTTAGCCGCGGTGAGTATGATAGGATTTGTCACCTTCAATCTGCTCACGAGATTTGGGTAACCCTCGATGCTTACCATGAGGGCTCTACTCAAATCAAGACTGTGAGGCAGGACCACTTCAAGCGCGAGTACAACAAATTTGATCAACGCGCTGGTGAGAGTCTCGACGAGTGTTTTGGTCGGTTTACAAAGATTTTGAGCGACCTCCGAGCAGTTGGTTGCATATACCCTTACTCGGACAATGCTCGGCATTTCTTGACCGCACTCGACCTTCGATTATGGGAGATGAAGGTGACCACCATCAAGGACACCACCGACTTATCGACTCTGACTCTTGACGGGCTTTATTCCCGCCTCAAGACTCATGAGATCTATGTCGTCTCTCGGAAGACGAAAATCTTCTTCTTCTGATCCTTCTATTGGTTTCTCTCTTTCCGCCCTTTGCGAGCTAAACGATGACCAACTGGAAAAATTTCCAGAAAATGAGCTTGCACTTCTTGCTCGCAAGTTTTCTCATGCATACAAGAGGGTGAGAAAGAGGAAGAGAGGTGGCATGATCACCTGCTTCGAGTGTGGTGGCCCCAACCACATTCGGGCGAACTGTCTCAAGCTGGAGAAAGGCAAGAACGACGTTGGCGGTTCGGGCAAGAACGACTACACCGACAAGAACCGCAACAAGAAGCCTCCAGTTAGTGAACCGGCACACGAGAAGAAGTACCGCAACTTCTCCAAGAACAAGAAGCTCTTCCACCGCGTCCTCGCCGCGCTTGACGACATCAACCTCTCCGACACGGAGACATGGAGCGATGAGGGCGAGGATGATCCGCAAGAGAAGAAGGGCGGCGACGACTTCTCCAAGCATGTGCTTCATGGCCGACACCAACGACATCACGACTCAGAGCTCTACAAATGACTCGGATGAGGTACCCTCCTATGATCACTCAACGAAGCTTTACGCAAATTAGGAAAATTTCATGCTAGAGCTAGAGCTAGGTGTAAGGAGCTTGAGAAAGAAGTAGGTACCTTGACTCGGAGTTAGCTTCACTTAGATCTTCTCCTCCCAAGTCACCGATGATTGCTCTTGTGTGATGCTATTCTTGTGGAGTTGGAGAACCTAAGGACCATACATGATAGTGTGCTTGCCGAACTTGATGGTCTTAGGTTGAAGAATGCTAGCACTAGTTCTATTGATGCTATTCTGTTGAGGCTAGTTTTCTTCATGCTCACTCCACTCCATCATGTACTAATTGCCCTAAATTGCTTGCGAAATTGATGCCATGAGCGAACACCTCGAAAAGCTTTCGCTAGAAATGATGAACTTGAATTGCATGCTTCTAAAGACCCAATCGGCTCATGTGAGGGTCAGAGGCAACTAAAACTTGACAATGATGCTTTGAATGTCAAGTGTGATCAACTTGCTAAGGACTTACTAGTTAAGTCAAAAACTGGTTGCTTGCTGTGTGTTGGGGTTAAGGATGATGTGGATCAAATCCATGTCGAGCTTAAGAAGAAGTTAAAAGACCAAACCCTTAGGATTAGAGATACTCCTTGCGTTTCTTGTGAGGCCCTCAAGATTGAGGCAGCCGTGCTAGGGAACAAAAGCACGTCTTTGAGAGATCTTCTCTTTCTCTTTCTGGTTCTTCTTCTTCCTCTCCTTCCCCCTGTTCTTCTTGTGCTTCTTTCTTTCGAGATTGCCAGTATCTTATGAGCACTCTCGAGAAGTTTGTTGGAGGCAACAAGAAGCTCAATCTTATTCTAGACCAATCCAAGATTAGTAGATTCAATCAAGGTTTAGGATTTGATCCCTTAGAGCACGCTCGGGCGCATCCTCCCACCATTGTGCGCAGCTCCAAGAGTGGTGAGATTGTGGTAGCTCCCAAAGTGAGTACCACCGTGTTTAGGTCCGCTGAGGTTGTCCATAGGACTTCTGACCAGAAGGGTGTTACTCCTATTGCTTCTGCCTCTAGCAAGGCGAAGTACACATGCACCTTCTGTAAGAAGGATGGTCACCTAGTAGATTTCTGCATCAGGCGAGCCAAGATCACTCGGCGTGAGCATGTTACTGCTCTTAGAGGTATTCAGGGTCATCCGCAGACTTTGAGTGCTCCTAAGACACACTACTTCTAGACAGGTTAGAGAGTGGCCTATTTTTGGGCAGCGTCCAGGACTTGGTTTTCATGCTAGTTCTTCGAGTTTTAGTCCTGGAGCTGTTCGTAGTCAGTCTTTCCGCCGTCCTCTTGATATTCCTCATTTTTCCCATCGAGGTAGATATCAGCGGCGCGAGGTGTTTTCTGGTAGGAGATCCAGGCAGCCTTACTGGGATGGTCCGGCTTTTGCACCACGGCGTGCCAACCCAGTTTTGACTCCTAGATTATCTACCAGAGTTGCTCCTGATCGTGTGAGAGTTGAGCGTCAGAGAGACACTCGAGTCCAGTCTTCTTCTGTGGCTGGTACTCTGAGGTGTCGTATGGTTCAGTATTGGGTTCCTAAGTCTTTACTCTATCCCAGTACTGAGTCATCTTTCTCTCTGTTGTCTTGATCAGTTCGCTTGGATGGGAAGGGCGATGTTTGGATTGTTGACTCGGTTGTTCTCGTTATATGACCGGAGATTCTCGTTGGTTCTCTTCCCTAGTCCGAGCCCCGGTGATGAGTTAATCACTTTTGGGGATGCATCTTCGTAGAGTCATTGCTAAAGGTACCATCTGCATTAACCAAAATTTCATTCTTAAAGATGTTGCCTTAGTAAGTAAGATGCAATACAATCGCTCTCTGCTTCTCGACTTATCGATGACTCTTTCGAGGTAAGCTTCAAGAGTAATGCCTTTAGAATTCTTGATTCATCGGAGGGTTAGTTTATGGATTTCTAGATTTGGGAGAGTCTTTCGTGCTGATTTTTCTCGCTTTTTCGGAGACTCTCTTCGATGTTTGATTGCTTCGAGTCCCGTGATCTCTCCTTCCGCATAGGAGACTTGGTCACATTGGTTTTGATCATTTGACCCGAGTTAGCGTACCACGATCGATTCGGGTTTGCCCAAACTCAAGATGGTCAAAGACTTAGTTTGCTCTCCTTGCCGACATGGCAAGATGGTTATCGCTTCTCATCCTCCGATCATCGTAGTGATGACCGATGCACCAGACAACTTTTACATATGGACACCGTTGGTCCAAATAGAGTGCAATCGGCAGGAGGGAAGTAGTATGTTCTTGTCATCGTTGATGATTTTTCTAGATACTCTTGGGTATTCTTCATGGCCTCAAGGATGAGACTTTTCTCACTTCAGGGTTTGGTCAAGAGGTTGTCTATTGAGCTCCCACGTGCATTACGAGCTATACTGTGTGATAATGGCACGGAGTTCAAGAATTCCTACTTTGAGAGTTTCGTGTGGAGTCCGGTTTAGAGCATCGCTCTTCTCCCTACGCCTCGCAGAATGGTGTAGTGGAAAGGAAGAACAGGACCTTGGTTGAGATGGCTGGACGATGCTAGACGAGTATAGTACTCTAAGAAGTTTTGGGTGAGGCTATAGCTACTTGCTTGCCATGTTTCTAATCGCGTGTTTTGAGAGCACATCCGCATCGCACTTCTTATGAGTTGAGGTATGGGCAAAGCCTAGTGTGTCTCATTTTCGCTTTTGGTTGCAAGTGTTTTATCTTGAAGTCCTGTAACCAAGATAAGTTTGAATCTCGCTCTTCCGATGGTATCTTTCTAGGTTACTCGACTTCTTCTCGTAGCTATAGGGTCCGCAGAGTGTTGATGCGCATAGGATCATAGAGACTGTGATGTGACCTTTGATGAGGCTAGCCCAGGAGCTAGACCTGATGTTTCAGGCTCTTCTTATCCCTCCGAGACCATCTTTGTAGAAGTTCAGAATGATGGAGATGATGGTGTTCCACCAGATCCAGTTCCCTCTACACCTAATGTGCCTCCTGTTTCCATTTTTGCACCTCAGGGAGACCAGCCCTTGCCTTTCGACTCTCCTTCAGCAAGTTGCTCTGCTCCTACCTCTTATGTGCATGAGGTGGAGGCCACTTCTGCTTCTGGTCCTCCCCGACATATCCAGAAAGCTCATCCACCTGATCAGATCCTTGGTGATCTGTTTGAGCGGGTCACTCGCTCCAAATTAGGTTTGTCCAGTTTCTGCCTCCACTCTGCCTTCGTTGCCTCCTTTGAGCCGAAGGATGTTTCTCATGCATTATCCGATTAATCGTGGATTAATGCTATGCATGAGGAACTTGAGAACTTTGAGAGGAACAAGGTATGGCAGCTTGTCGAGCCCCCATCTGGTCATAATGTCATTGGGACCAAGTGGGTGTTCAAAAACAAGCAGAGTGAGGATGGGGTTGTCATTCGCAACAAGGCTAGGCTAGTTGCACAGGGCTTTTTTCAGGTTGAGGGTCTTAACTTTGAGGAGACCTTTGCCCCTGTAGCTAGACTAGAGGCTATTAGGATCCTGCTTGCATTCCCTTCATCCCAGGGCTTCAAGCTCTATCAAATGGATGTCAAGAGTGCATTCCTCAATGGCTATATTGAGGAAGAGGTTTATGTCAAACAACCTCCAGGATTCGAGAACCCCAAGTTTTCGAGTCATGTATACAAGCTCTCCAAAGCTTTGTATGGACTCAAGAAGGCCCCCAGAGCATGATATGAGAGGCACAAGTCTTATCTTCTCAGCCATGACTTCAAAATGGGCATAGTAGACAAAACTCTGTTCATCAGACACCATGAGTCTCATTTTCTTCTTGTCCAGATTTATGTGGACGATATCATTTTTTGTGGCTCATCTCATTCGCTTGTGTATCAGTTTTCTGAGGTGATGAGCACAGAGTTTGAGATGAGTATGATGGGCGAGTTGAGCTACTTTCTTAGCTTCCAAATCAAGCAGACTCGGGAGGGTACTTTCTTGCATCAAGGCAAGTATACCCGTGACCTCCTGAGGCGCTTCAATATGTCTGATGGGAAGACGGTGACGATTCCTATGGCCACCACTGCTGTCCTCGAGCCCGATGAGGATGGTGAGCCTGCTGATCAAAAGGAGTTTCATAGCATGATCGGCTCCCTCTTGTACCTCACTGCTTCGAGGCCGGACATACATTTCGCTGTGTGTCTGTGCGCTCGATTTCAAGCTTCTCCTCGCACCTCTCACCGCCAGGCGGTCAAGCGCATCTTCAGGTACCTTCGTGCTACCACTGATTATGGTATTTGGTACTCTTCGTCTTCTTGTCTATATCTTAGAGCCTTTTCCGATGCCGACTTTGTTGGTCAGAGGATAGATAGGAAGAGCACTTCTGGCACTTACCAATTCATTGACACTTCTCTTGTTTCTTGGTCATCTAGGAAGCGATGCAGGGTTGCATACCACCACCGAGGCCGAGTATGTTGTTGCAACGATTGTTTGTTGCAGTGCTCTGGATGAGATCGACCTTACGGGACTATAGGTTAGAGATAGAGAGTGTGCCACTTTTCGTGACAACACTTCACTATTTGCATTGCTAAAAACCCAAGGCAACATTCCGGACCAAACACATTGATATTAGATATCACTTCCTTAGAGACCATGTGGAGAAGGGAGATATCGTGCTTCAGTTCGTAGAGAGTAACCTTCAATTAGTCGATATCTTCACCAAGCCTTTGGATAGCTCCAGATTTGTTGCCTTGAGGAGTGAGCTTGGAGTCGTGAGCCCTTACGACCTTTTGTGAGGGGGAGCTGGTTTGTATATTATGTATTATATGTTTTCTTCCGGCTTTTCTTTTCTTTGTGCTTCTTCTGGGTGACTTTGGGCTTGTTTTCTTGAGTTGAGTTCACTCACTTAGACTTCTGGCATGCCTTCCATGGACCTCTTATCTTGTGCTTTAGGTTGCTATCATGCGTGATTAGCTGTTCTCTCTTCTCTCTAGGTTGAGTTCCCTCACGCCTTATAAGTCTAGCGGTATTGGGCCTCCGGGTAGACAGTGTCATGTGCACTCCTTAGTTGGGATCTAGAGTCGCTTCCCTATGTCACCATCCTTTGGGAAGATAGGAGCGAGTCTAAGCCGTAGTGAGTCTCTTATATCTTTTCTATGCTCTATAGCCATCCAATTTTGCAGTTTCTCGACTTCTCCTCATTCTGTTTTTCTGGTTATTATTGAGTTCATTCGGTTTTTCTTTGTGCCTAATCTTGATAATAACTCAACTTTAACCAGATTTGAGCTTAAAATTGATTCATTTGTTGAGGGGAGTTTGGGGATCTGTTCGTGCATTGCATATAGATCGCATTTCTGCTTAATGAGCTTTGTCTATTATGCAATTGATTTCTTCTTCATGCTATACACCATGCTGCATCATATGGAGGAAATCACTAGCTCAGATATGTCCAAGTTCATTTAACTTGCTAAGCTTTAAAATAAAAAAAGTTTTAAATGAAAAACTTGATGAAACTTGTTGCTTTTACTTGCTAGGTTTCTTCTCTAGAGGTTTGTGCCATAATTTGAGAAATTTTGTAGTTCTCTAGAGTCCCTATAGCAACTTGGGTGAAACTAGTTTGATCCATGCTAGAGTCCTTCAATTGCTCATGAATCATTGTGCTAAAAATGAATATTAAACAAAATTGACTCTTCTTGTGCACATACGACTCAACACCTTGCATTCACAAGACCGCTTCCCATTGCACTTGGGATGAACTTGGAATACATCGTGTTTGACCTAGACCATCCTCTTAAGAGTTCATCTTGAGATGGTCGCATACGGCTTGAGTCAATTGGTTGTCAAAAGAAAATGCAAATAAATTAAAAACAAAGACATATGTGGGTAAAGAATGCAAATAATATCAAACATTTGCACCCCGCTATGTCTTGTATGATGATAAATCAAAATTTGCATTAAGTGATAAATGAGCCCGAAGGACCTTGTATGCTCTTCTAGATTCCCAAAGTGTTGAGTAGGTTGAACTCTAGGTTTTCCTTTTGATCCTTAGAGTGGCTATTCTTCTATTTTTGAAACTAAAGCTAAGTGTTGCACTTGTCAAATCTTGCTAAAAAAAATATTCAAAACTAAGCTCGTATTTGCACTTGGACATGTCTTAGTTTAGTCATCTTCAAATTGACAAGCTTGGTGTAATATCCTTCCATTTTGATCAATTGGATAATCTTCAAAGCTCTTTCGATTGCATTTCATGCATACATAAAAAAATTGATGCCTATATTGCCAAAAGGAGGAGAAAACGTAGAAAAGGCATCACTAAAAAGATAAAAATGTGAATGCTTATTTGGTTATTATGATCTTTGTAAAACTATGCTACTACTTCTGTTGGATCATAATCTCATAATCACATTTGACATGTTCAGTTGGATTTTAGAGTTTTTGTTGAAAACTTGCTCTTTCTTAAATTTAACTCTAAAATCTAAATTCCTCTTCGTCAACTTGGTCATGGTTCTAATTTCTATCTTTGGACCAAGTTTGACTTTACAACTAAAAATTGCTTTCTTCATTTTCTTCAAACTCAAATTTATGCATTTTTGTGTGGTTTGTCAATATACTCATCAAGGGGGAGATTGAAGGACCATGTGGAGGTCCATCCATGTTTGTGATGAGTATTTGACTTTATTTGAGCAAGGTGTGCTCAAGTTTGAGTTTGATTTGGATTGATTTTCAAAATGAAGCATTTTGAGTTGTCTCTGCCAGGAGTGGCAGTACCGGTCGTATGGACGCGGTAGTGATGAGTTGGATGGTTTATTGCACATCATTGTGGGCATTGCTATGTGAGGAATTTCCTTGTTTTTGATGGTTGCAGGACGACGGTACTAGGTCATGGTGAGGCGAAGGATGACCGGGACTAGGCGAGGAGCGTCGGAGGTCCAGACGGTTGGGAGATCGCCAGAAGATGATCGGAGATGGAGTCCGGGCAAGTCAAGAAGACAAGGAAAGGAGTTGATGCTAGCTAGATGCCGCGTGGATCAATGAGGGCCGTCAGATTGAGGTCTAGTTGATAGGTTAGCGGGTGTAGGTAGTATGCTTTGAAAACCGTGCAAGAAAACCCGGTACGTGTGTGGGTTTTGGGTTAGCCCTTGCATGGTTGTGTGTGTGGGTTAATCCTAGCCCTTAGATGAGTGCTCTAGGGTTGAGGGACTTATCCAAGGGTGGTAGGTGGCCCAAGAGTAGTATAAATAGGGGTGGAGGGGTAGCCTCCTTCCCTTGAAGGTTTTGAGGTTTGTGAATGCTCCTTTGAGCTTTGCCACATGAAAGTGAGGCTTTGTAACCTCTCCTTCCAGAAATGAAAGTTTTATCCATCCACCTCTGAATTTATTTTGCGCATTTACATTATGTCTTTACTTTACGCAATTTAAATTCAGCATTTAGTTTCCCGCAATTACATTCTCGCAATTTACTTTCATGTAATTTGGATTTGCCTCCCCTCCTTCTAAATGCTGCTGATCTTGGATGTTTTGAGTGTGTTCATATGGTTTTACATCTCTTTTGCACTCTTGGATTGAGTAGAGAGCATCTTTTCTTTCAAGCTCCAACTTTGTTTAGAACTTGTTCTTCGCACAGCAGTCAGTGTTTGATTTTTATAAAAATATAGAAAAATCGTTTTCAAGTGATTCTTATTGGAGGAGGTGCCTGACTCTGACATACACTTGAAGAAAAATTTTAGAGTTCACTTGTTGCACCGTTTGGGCGTCATGAGGTGAAAACCGAGCCCCAAACATTCTGCTCGAAGTTCTTGACCAGACTGTGTTCTTAGATTTTTCCTGTTTTTTTCGTAAGGCTTTTTGAGGAGAAATTTGGTGGAATTCTTGACGACTCTTATGCTCATAGGGAGAAAAAGTCTCAAAATTTTGTGAGATGCAGAAACCCACCAACCTCCTGTGCAAATTGAGGACAAGTTCTGGAAATTCTGCTTTTGCTTTTCTGAAAGTGACTTTTGTGATTTGAATTGATGTCCTTTCTAAAAGCAAGAGTTTGAATTGATTCCTCTTTATCTTGGACACTAGACAACCAGTATTGTGACTCAAAAATCCCCACATATATTATGGTACTTATCAATGCAAGCTTGGGGTACACATAGTTATCTAGTTTTTCAGGTTTTTCAAGATTTCCTTTGAGCGATCTTGTCGAGGTTTTTGTTGGAGTATTTTGGGGGAAATTTTATTTGTGACCATTCACCCCCACTCTGTTCGCCATCTCGGTCCTTCACGGGCGGAGGCGACGCGGCGCAATCTGGGATATAGGCGCGAGATCGGACGGCTGGGGTTGGGCGAAGGAGGACGGCGGTGAGGCGACGGCGCGGGGCTCACCGGCAATGGACAAGAAGCCACGACCGACGGCGAAGATGCGATGGATCGGACCCGGGACAAGGTGGACCGGGGAGAGGGCGACGCGGCGAGCTCAGGCGAGCAAACGGCAACGGCGACAAAGAAACAGGCGCCGAAAGGTCTCGGCACGGCGAAAAATCGACGGTGAGCTCACGCGGGGCAACGGCGGCGTCTCGGGCAGCGAAAAGTAGGGCAAAAGAAGCGGCGGCGCGAGGGGAACCTCGGGAGGTGCGCGTCACGAGCTTTTATCACCTAGGGAGGCGTGCCCGACCTGGACTCCGAGACGGCGGCGGACGCGGTTTTGACGCGGCGGCGCTAGGGTTTCGTGGAGCGTGGCGCACTGGGCCGGCTGGCAGGGCGAGCGAGCGGCGGGCGAGCGAGCTGGTCTCGAGAGGCGGCGAGCCGGGCCGCGGAAGAAAAGGGATGGGCCGGAGCAGGCCGACGCGGGGCAAAAACAAACCGGGCCGGAAGAGATTCGGCCCGAGAGGGGTTTTTGAAAAAAACGTTTTCCGATTTAAGAAATTGCCAGAATTTCAAATAAAATCAAATAAATTCAGAAAAATCCCCAAAAAATACAGAAAAAATCCTTGGAGCACAATGAACTCAACTAAAACTGAAAATCTTGAGTTTGATGAATAGTTTAGTCAAATTAAATCCTTTCATTAATGGAAAATTCAAATTAAGCTGGAATTAATTCAAGAGAAATGCAAATGGTTTATTTTTGGATTCAAACATTCCAAACTCAATTTTTGGGATGTTACAAGCACCCTCCCTAAACCTAGGACATCCACACAGCAAACAAAAGACAACAATTCAATATAAACAACATACAAAAGCCATTCATGATATTGAATCTAGTAAATGTAACCAACTGAGCATGATCAACTAAGCAAGGTATCCAAAAGACCACTATGATGCACCGAACAAGGAGCCACAAGTAGAGACAACATAACCAACAACTACTTACAAATTTACTACTCAAAAATCAAGTTCATTAGACCTAGCACCACTTCTAAGGGAGATGCTACACTATTCTAACAACATGAATTCATTGTGAGTGAAGTTTGCTAGCCCGTCTCCCAAAATATCACCCTCGAGGTACCTAAAATAAAAACATCAAAGCGCAAGCGTGAGTTCATCACTCATCAAAGTGTATTGCTACAATACAACAGGACATAAACAGATAGTAAACCTTCATGCACAATTCTTTTAACCATGTAAAGGAAAAAAACACATATTAAATCATCATTTAGCATTTCTTCCTCCATAGGATGCAACATGCATGCTCATGAATGCCCGTTTTCTTAGCTCATACCGGTATTACCGAGTGCACACCCGTCGGTGTGCACCCTCTCATTCCCTTCCATCCCGTGGAAGGACCTACTCTTACTGTCTCGCTCCCATACATCCGTGTGTATGAGACTACGAGATAGGATTTCTCGTGCTCACTACGTGTGAGCACAGAGGCCCGCATCAGAATGGGTCGCCTCTCCCATTATGAATGCACAAATGCAACTAACACAAATAAATTTCAAACTACATTCATTTATAACATTATTGCATAATCATAACCAAATGCATAAACATAGCCTATTCTTACATTCATAAGTTATCATTCATACTAGTCTAATCAAATCCAAGAATAAGACATAGTAACACATCATATCATACGATTAGATCACAACAATAAGCAATCATACGGCCACTAAACCGTATTCATCACAATACACTTGCCTCAACCGCGGGAAGGGGGGTGGCGTGAGGATGATGCCACTCTTGAGGATACACCACCTGAAAATAGCATTTGCAAATTCATTTTCATAAACTATATACTTCATACAACCTACCACACTTCTACACCCTAATTCAAAATAGCCCCCCAATTTCTAACAATTAGGGATTTCTGGACAGCAAGCACAAAATTTAACATATCTCCCAAACGGCTAAGCTAAATTTTGAGTTCTTGTACTCTAAACGATCACAAGAGGATAATCTAACTTTTATTCTACATCTAACCATTCAAAATATGCCTCAAACAGTCCCAGAATTGAAATGAACAGAGGCTACAAGTGTTAAACATTCAGTCTGGATAGTGTTTACTAAAACAAGCATATCTTTTGATTGGTTTAACCAAAATGAGTGTTCTTGTGTTCTAATTGACCATAAAAGGATAAAATACTATTTACCCATAGCCATTCGTTCAGGACATGTGCCAAAAATTCACAAATTACAGATGAACAGAGACTGCACATTTTAAACCTAACTTAGGACAGTCTATACTAAAATGGGCATAACTTTTAATTGGCTACGTTAAAAATTGAGTTCTTGGGCTCTAAATGACCAAAAGAGTATAACCTACAATTACCCCCTAGCAATTCATTCAGAAACTGAGCCTAAAGTCCTGAACTTGCACTTTTAGTTTCAGTTCAGATTCTGAATTTTTCAGCAGATTGCAGTTTTAGGGCAGTAACTTCAAAATAGCATAACTTTTGATTCCTGAACTCAAATCAAGAAAAAGAGGACATTTTCTTGATCTACAGGAAATTTCCCAACTTTCTTCAGGCAACGAACAATTCTAATTGGACTTGAAAATAGCTCTAAACAGAAGTTCAGAATCTCAGCTACCAACACGAACTAAAATCAGAGCAGCCTGCACTACAAAGGTCATAACTTTTAATTGGCTGAATGGAATTTTGTAGCCTTGAACTCTACTTAAACCTAAGAACACGGGATACAACTTTCTGTACGGCCAACTACTCAGGAAATGATTCTTTCGTGCCCAAAACATAGTCGCAAAACTGGTCTGTGCACAACTTGAAATCTGAACAATGTTCCCTCCAACCCTAGAGCCACTTTCCCTCCAAAATCACAAAATCCAAGAACCCTAGAGCCATCCCCACCAGCTAGGACCTCCATTAACACAGGAAGAACCTAAAAAAAACTTGAATACACTCACCACCAGAGGGAGGAAGAAGGAAGAGGAGCTCTGGGGGGCTGCAACTGGCCAAGAGGGAGGAGCTCGGGGCTGCAGCTGGCCAGGAGGGAGGAGGCGCCACCAGGGAGAAGAGGAAAAGAAAAAGGAGTGGGGGAAAGGAAAGGGGTAGGTGGGGGGAAAGAAAAGGAGGAAAAAAGAAAAATCAGGGGATTCGCACACGCCTGCATTTTTTTTCTCCATCTTTTCAAATCACAGGTGGGTCCACCAACACCCCGAATCAAGAATTTCGACTTAAGATATTACACACATTTTGCAAACTCAAAGCACAAACCAAGGTTAGACTTGTGATGATCAACACATGATCTAATCACAAGATAAAACACCAAAACATGAGCTCTCTATTTGCAACACATGCAAATCTCTAGCACCATGCAAACAACCATATAAACTCAAATGCATGAGCTCTCTATTTGCAACACATGCAAATATCTAGCTCCATGCAACCACTTTAAACCAAATTGCTTGAGCGCTCTTCTTTTGCAACAAATCCAAAACTTTGCTCCAAACAATAACCACATAAATATCATTGCATAAGCTATCTCCCTTTTTGCAACACATGCAAATCCATAGCTTCTTGCAAAAACCAAATCAATAAGATTCAAATAAGACGCAAGCATGAGCACCCTTATTTGCAACACATGCAAATACTTAGCTCATGCAAAAATCCAATGCACGAGATTCACCCATTCACAACACATGCCAAATGGTTAGCTCTATGCAAAAACCAAATCAAGAGATTGAGCTAGAGTGAACCGGATTGAGTTCATCAACACATGATGAAGCTCAAGCTAAAAGACTCAACCCCTCTTAATAGTACGGCAACCTAACTAGCAACCCGGTCTCCCAACCAAACACCGAGACTGGTAAAAGACTAGGAACACATCCTTAGCCCTAGCTAGTTATACCTTTGCCTCTAGCGATCCACTTGAAGCTTTTATGATTACAAATCATCTTCTCTCCAGGATCGAATCTTCTTCTTGTTGTTCATCAACATATGATGAGCCTTGTGTAGCCCTTCTCTTCACTTCGGGATCACCTCTTGAAGCTCATCAACACATGATGACTTCTTCTTCCCGATTCTTCATCTTTTTGGACTCAACCTACTTCACAACTCATTAAACATGTTAGTCCGACAAACACGGTTGTCTCAATCATCACCGCACTCCATTAACACATAATGGATGCCTCCAAGATCGATTGAGCACAATCCAAATCAATGTGAATGATTAATTGTGTCTTGAGTACTTTGATGCAACTAATGCTTTATTATACTCAAGAACTTTCCGCTTGTCTTTAATCAACAAGGAACACCATCAACACATGATGAAGCGTTCTTTGATTTGATTAAAAGACAACCGAACTCAATTTAAATTTCATTTAAATTGATATGAGTATATATAACTACACAAGTTTCATATACTCAATATGATAGAAAGGAATGATCCATATATGTTTGAGTGATGGAACATGATCAATACATTTAGACCATCAACTATAGAATAAACTCCATTAAGTATGTGCATATAACTAATTGAACATGGAATCAATATGCACATAATCAATCTTAGATTGTATATGAGTTTATTCTATATTTGCATGAGTATACTACAACTACACAAGTTATATATATACTCAAAGGGTTGTTTCAAAGTCTTGATCCTTTATATGTTATTTAGCAATGGGACTTGGATCAATACTATTGAAACATCAACTTAAATTATAAACTCCCTCTAGATGTGTGCATTCATGTAATATATGAATTAGAAACATAATGCACATATTTGGACTAAAGCAATGGAAGAGTTCATAATTTAACTTGAATCCTAAGTATGCATTACGATAATAGAGTGAATATGAGTGCATACCTTGGGTTTTCCATTTTCAATCTAAATATGAGACTAATAAGAATAAGGTTCAATAGAACATGTTAGTCTCATAATGATTAGATTTGTCATTAAACAATGATTAAACATTAATATTAAACAAATCACCAAAACTAATGGAGCTTGAACTTACAATCTCCCCCTTTTGGTAATTGATGACAAATCCTATATTAATTCCACATTTGGATGAAAAACAATGCATGAAGGGGTTTTGAAGATCAAATATCAAATAACACAATAAAATTTTCAAATTTTACAATTCCCCCTTTGGCATTGAAATAAAACTCCCTCTTTTTGGAAAATAGAACAATTAAACACTAAAAAGGAAATTTAACCAATAAGCTCTTATACCACTTATACAAATTTTCTTTTAATTAAAAATCCAAGCTCTGATACCATTTGTTTCACCCTTTTTGGCAATCTTCTCTCAAAGTCCAAATGAGAGAATTAGACTCACAATATTTCTCCCCCTTTTGGCATTAAACACCAAAAATAGAAAATAAATCCAAAAGAAGGTCATTTGGGTATCAAAGATACCACTTGTAAACATCGAGAGCTAAGTGAAAAAGAAAAACACCACTTGGAAGATCGAGTGCCAAATGAAAGAGGACAGAGCTTGATAGGGAAAGTAATCGGATTTAGGTCATAAAAGGATTTGAAATAAAATCATATGACCATTGCAAGGAATTTTGGTTTTAAAGAATGAAAACTAATATTTTGCAAACTTTTGAAATATGGCTTAAAAGAGTAAACCACTTGCAAAGATGCCACATTTAGAGTTAACCACAAAAAGATTATTTGAAACACATTAAAATAATACTCCTCATTTGATTAGGCTTTTCAACAAAACATCATGACCCATTTGAAGAGTCCATAATTTGCCTAATAGGACTTAAACGAGGAATTCATCTAATGGAAAGCCTGATACCAAATTTTTAATTTAAAACACTTAAAGGAAGGCTTTTTGAAGAAGCATCACTTGTAATACCACTTTTAAAGAAAACAAGAAACTTGTACCACTTGTAATGTTTATTTTTCAAATTATATCATATGTAAATATTTCTTCTTCAAGTGATACTATATGGAAGAGATACCACTTGTAAAGATCATTTAGCATGAGGGTATCACTTGAGAAAAACATTTTCATTTAAACTAGACTCAATATGAATTTATCGCCTTTAGATATTTCAATATACAAAGGATCTCACATAGTGAATCCTTGAGAGACTGAACTTACAATTAAGTTTTAAATGGGGATCTCATCCATATTAGTTTGAAATCTCATGAAAGCTCATAAAAATGCATAAGGGGTAGGAGTGGACATCATTTGTAAAAATCCATAAAACATGGGAATAGACGATACCACTTGATAGAAATCAATCCCCCTTATCTTGATTTTGTTTTTGAGATGAAAAGAACTCTCAAAGATTTAGAGAAATTTGAAGGTATCAGAGCATAACAAAACTTGATTTTAAAGATAAAAATTTAAAATATTTCAAAAGAATCAAGTTGATACCACTAGAAAAGATATCAGAGTAATCAAGGAATAACTTCATTTGAGCTTCGATAAAGAACTCAACAAATGATTACTTTTGATCTCCAATAATTGATAATTTATCATTTAAGACCACTTAATGGAGAATCAATTTGCATGATCATGAGTTCCTCAAACATAGCTCAAAAAAATATGAAAGTCTGATACCAATTGAGGATACCACTTGAAATAATCAAAACTTTTTCAAATAATTTTCAAATGATTTGAAGATTTGGAAAAATATACTTTGGGATCATAAAAATCCTTTCCAAAAAGAAATTTTGAAAACGAAACCTCCAATCAAAAGATATCCCAAAAACCAATTCGAAAAATCTAAACATTCGAATAGATCATGAAGGTCGGTACTATCATACATGCCAGTAATCTAGTACTCTGCTCGTGCTATCACAGACAGGTATGCAACAACCTCTCTAACAGACTTCAAAAATGCAAAATTTTGCAAAATCTATTCAAATGAAGTCCAAATAATTTGAAATTTTCCAGAAATGAACTTTGCACTATTTAGAAGGTTTCTCAAAAGAATTTTTTGAAAAAGAATTTTCTTTCAAAAGATATGGCAAATTGCGCTTTGAGTCATAAAAATGAAATTAAAAACATAAAGGGCCTCAAAATGCAACTCAATTTGGATTTCATAGAAATTAAATCTCCATGGCTTGAAGGATTTTGAAATACTTTAAAAAACCATGATACTACTTAAAAAGATAATGAGATCCAACTTGAATACCAAAATCAAGCAATATGCTTAATTAGGCTATTTTGGGTCAAAACAAGGATTTTGGCCAAATTTGATTTTAATATAGAATTTTCATTTTGAAAGCTTGTAAAACATTTGAAATACATATTAGAGTACTTTTACAAAGCTTTTCACAAATTTGGGTCTTTAAAACATGAATTTTGACTTTTGACCAAAATGGTCATTTTTAAAGAACCATTTGTAAAACAAAGTTTAATATTTTAACACAAGATTCAAATGAAGAATAAGATGAGATATAGAGATTTGAATTTCTATATGAGTCTTAAAATACCATTTGGATCCGAGATACTACACAAGATCTGGTCCAAAATGGAGAAACTCACTAAGTGCAATAATATGACCATTATGGGTCAAGTATAGGTTTTGGGTGAGTTTCAAAATCAAATAACTTTTGATCGGTTGGTCTTTTCAAAATCTTTTGAACATGAAAATTGTTAAGAATGACCAACTCTAGGTTTTTCGTTTTGGAATTATTTTCAAAATCATTTCACAATTAATTCTATGAAAATTATAAGTTTAAAACCGAAACAAGATACTAGTAACTAGCTTTTGGATTTGAAACTCATTTCCTTTGTAAAATAGATTTTTGTGAAGCCAAACACTTTGGAAAGCATTTCAAAATTATTTGTATACATTTTTCAACTAGTTTTTCAAAACATTACTAATAGATATACAAATTTTGAGTTTTGGCTAAAAACGGCTTGATTTTGAAAACATATATTTGCACTTATATAAATATGGGCACACATAGGGATGTGATATACATGGTTATGATTTAGCACTCCCCCTTATTATGCCACTTCCCAACTTGCTCAAGTTTATAATCAATACAACTAACAAGCATGAGCAAGAACATGAACAAGCAACTCAAATTGATTTTCATGAATAAAACAATATAACCTACACAAGGCTATAAGCTATAAGAATCAATTTAATTACTTGTTACCTGAGATGACATTGGTTCATGATTGAAGTGAATGTCCTCAAGCTTGGCTCCCTTTTGCACATGATGAAATCATCTTCTTGATTGAGCCAAAGCTTCCAATGCTTCTCCAAGCACCTAATAAACTTTTAAGCACTCGTTGGTACCCAATTTTTGTTGAGTCCAAGAATGTTAGTCACAAGAGATCTAGAAACCCAAATGGCCCTAACATTAATAGTCCTAGGTGAACTAACATGACTAGCAATGGATTTGCGATTGTTATTACTCCTAAGCGATTTATCGGTATTGAATTGAGGAGGCTTAGGAGTTTTAGCACTTTTAGCAAATCCATTCTTAGTTTGATCCTTTCTAAGCACATAATAATCATTATAATAAGGGCGCTTAGAGGATCTAGCAAATCTATTAAATGGTTTGCTATTGTTATTTTTCCTAAGAACATGATTAGCATGATTTTTCTTGGTCTTAGGAAATCTAGCATTTTGAGCAAACACATTTCTAGATTTATTTCTCCTAAGCAAATGAATATCATTATTTTGCAAGAATTTAGGAGAATCGACAAACTTAGCAAACACATTGCCATTTTTGTCCTTCCTAAGCAAATAATGATCATTAACAATAATAGGCTTAGGAGTGATAACTTTGGGAGAATTCTTACCGAAATGTCCCCATTCCCAGCAATTGAAGCACGTCACGCTATTTGGCCCTCTTTTGACCTTGTTGTGTTCCTTGCTGGTTTGCCTCTCCAATGGTGGTGTGGACTTGACTTCCACTTGATGAGGACGCACGGAGGCGAAGTGGCCCTTCATTTTCTTCTCCCTCTTGGAGATATAACCGATCCCTCTCTTGTCTTGCAAGACTCGTTGCTTGCTTAGGATATTGTCAAGGGCGGCCTTTCCTTTGTAGCACTTTTTTAAGTCATTTTCCAATTTAATGACTTGAGCCTTGAGCTCTTTGTTTTCCTCTACAAGATTAGTTTCACAAAGCATAGAGGAAGTAGCAATATTTGAAATTGAGCTACTAGGCATATCATCGCTAGAGGTGGGCATGCCAATTTTAGAGGAATGCTAGGATTAACATTTAAGCATGGCATTTCATCAATTAAATCACAATTAATTTCTATGTCCACCCTAGGCTTAGTGAGTTCCTTGAGGAGGGATTCATGATTTTCTTTAAGCACATTATAATCATTTTGAAGTGAGTCATGCTCAAGCTTCAAAATCTTATATTTTGCTTTCTCCTTCCCAAGATAATTATTGAGCTCCTCTAGCATATTCATTAATTCATCATAAGAGGGCTCATCATCATCGCTATTGCTTACCTCAATTTTACCTTTAGCCATGAAGCAACGAGTTAATGATGAAAGAATTTGTTGCTCGTCATCACTTGAGGCGGAGGTTGAGGTTTCTTTATCACTTGAGGTAGAAGTGGATGTTTCTTCTACCGATGTCCAATCCTTAATGCAATCATCGTTTGTTGATGTGGATGATCCATATAGTTCTTGAAGCTTGATCCACATTTCATGATTGCTCTTAAGATTGCAAATTTTGTTCAACACATCTACACTCACAAAACTAAATAAAGTATTAGTAGCTTGAGCGTCGAGATGTAGGCACTTCTCTTCTTCTTTTGTTGGAGCAAATTCATTCAACCGAAGAGAAAAGCCAGCATCTACGATCCACCATATTTGGGGGCTTATGGATTTAACATGAGAAATCATAAATAATTTCCATGAAGAATAATTTGAGCCATCAAACTAGGAATGGATTTTTTAAAAGTTCTAAAACTCCTAAGCCTCCTCAATTCAATACATGAGACTCTCTTCGCTATTTGATTGCTTCGGATTCCTGTGATCTCTCCTTTTGGCATAGGAGATTAGGTCACATTGGCTTCGACCATTTGACTCGAGTTAGCAATCATGATCTCATTCGTGGTATGCCTAAACTCAAGATGGTCAAAGACTTAGTTTGCTCTCCTTGTCGGCATAGCAAGATGGTTGCTGCTTCTCATCCTCCAGTCACTGTTGTGATGACTGATGCACCAGGACAACTTTTACATATGGACAATGTTGGTCCAGCTCGAGTGTAGTCAGCAGGTGGGAAGTGGTATGTCCTTGTCATTGTCGATGATTTTTCGAGGTATTCTTGGGTGTTTTTCATAACCTCGAAGGATGAGTCTTTTAGCCATTTCAGGGGTTTGGTCAGTAGGTTATCTATTGAGCTCCCAAGTGCCTTACGAGCTATATGCAGTGACAATTGCACAGAGTTCAAGAACTCATACTTTGAGAGCTTTTGTGAGGAGTTAGATCTAGAGCATCAGTTTTCTTCTCCATCCGTCCCTCAGCAAAATGGTGTAGTGGAAAGGAAAATGAGACATTGGTCAAAATGGCCAGGACGATGCTAGACGAGTACAGTACTCCTAGGAAGTTTTGAGTTGAGACTATAGCTACTGCTTGTCATGTGTCTAATCGAGTATTCTTGAGAGCACATTTGCACCACACTTCTTATGAGTTGTGATATGGTCGAAAGCCCAGTGTTTCTCATTTTCACGTGTTTGGTTGCAAGTGTTTCATCTTGAAGTCTGGTAACCTGGATAAGTTTGAGTCTCGTTCTTCTTATGGTATTTTTCTGGGTTACTAGATTTTTTCTCGTAGCTATAGGGTCTAGAGTTGTGATGCGAATAGGATCATAGAGACATGTGAGGTGACCATCGATGAGGCTAGCCCAGGAGCTAGAACTAACATTTCAGGCTCTTCTTCTCTTTCTGAGACCATCTTTGTAGAAGATGAGGATGATAGAAATGATGGTGTTCCATTTAATCCTGTCCCCTCTGCACCTAAGGTGCCTCCTGTTTCCATTTCTGCACCTCAGGGAGACCAGCCCTTACCTTCAGTCTCTCCTTCATCGAGTTGCTTTGTTCCTACCTCTTCTGTGCATGAGGTAGAGGCCACTTCTGCTTCTGGACCTCCTCGCCATATTCAGAGACATCATCCACCTGATCAGATCATCGGCGATTTGTTTGAGCATGTCACACGCTCAAAATCAGGTTTATCCAGTTTTGTCTTCACTCAGCCTTTGTTGCCTCCTTTGAGCCGAAGGATGTTTCTCATGCATTATCCGATGAGTCATGGATTAATGCTATGCATGAGGAACTCGAAAACTTCGAGAGGAACAAGGTATGATAGCTTGTCGAGCTCCCATCAGGTCATAATATCATTGGGACCAAGTGGGTGTTTAAGAACAAGCAAAGTGAGGACGGGGTTGTCATAAGAAACAAGGCTAGGCTTGTTGCTCAGGGCTTTTCTCAGGTCGAGGGTCTTGACTTCGAGGAGATCTTTGCCCTTGTAGCTAGACTAGAGGCTATTAGAATCCTGCTTGCATTTTTGGCATCTAAGGGCTTCAAGCTTTTTCAAATGGATGTCAAGAGTGCATTCCTCAATGAATATATTGAGGAAGAGGTGTATGTCAGGCAGCTTCCAGCATTCGAGAACCCCAAGTTTCCGAGTCATGTATACAAGCTTTCCAAAGCTCTTATGGACTCAAGCAGGCCCAAGAGCATGGTATGAGAGGCTCAAGTCTTATCTTCTCAGCCATGACTTCAAGATGGGCATAGTAGACAAGACTCTTTTCATCAAACACCATGAGTCGTATTTTCTTCTCGTCCAGATTTATGTGGACGATATCATTTTCTGTGGCTCATCTCATTTGCTTGTGTCTCAGTTTTCTGAGGTAATGAACACAGAGTTTGAGATGAGTATGATGGGCGAGTTGAGCTACTTTCTTGGCATCCAAATCAAGCAGACTCGGGAGGTTACTTTCTTGCATCAAGGCAAGTATAGCCGGGACCTCCTGAGGCGTTTCGATATGTCTGATGGGAAGCCGGTGATGACTCCTATGGACACCACGGTTGTCCTCGAGCCCGATGAGAATGGTGAGCCTGCTGATCAAAAGGAGTTTCGGATCATGATCGGCTCCCTCTTGTACCTCACTGCTTCGAGGCCAGACATACATTTCGTTGTGTGTCTGTGCGCTCAATTTCTGGCCTCTCCTCGCGCCTCTCACCGCCAGGTGGTCAAGCACATCTTCAGGTACCTTCGTGCTACCACTGATTATGGTATTTGGTACTCTTCTTCTTCTTGTCTATCCGTTCGAGCCTTTTCCGATGCCGATTTTGCTGGCTGTAGGATAGATAGGAAGAGCACTTCGGGCACTTGCCAACTCATTAGCACTTCTCTTGTTTCTTGGTCATCTACGAAGCAGTTCGGAGTTACACAATCCACCGCTTGGGCCGAGTATGTTGCTGCAGCCAGTTGCTATAGCCAGGTGCTCTGGATGAGATCGACCTTGCGGGACTTTGGGTTGGAGATAGAGAGTGTGCCACTTTTCTGTGACAACACTTCTGCTATTTACATTGCTAAAAACCCAATGCAACATTCCCGAACCAAGCACATTGATATTAGATATCACTTCCTTAGAGACCATATGGAGAAGGGTGATATCGCGCTTCAGTTTGTAGAAAGTGACCTCCAGTTAGCCGATATCTTCACCAAGCCATTGGATAGCTCCAAAGACCTTCCAGCACCGGGCAGGTGTCAGACTCATTGTTGCCTTGAGAAGTGAGCTTGGAGTTGTGAGTCCTTATGGCCTATCGTGAGGGGGAGCTGGTTTGTATATTATGTATAATATGTTCTCTTCCAGCTTTTCTTTTTTTTGTGTTTCTTCTGAGTGACATTGGGCTTGTTTTCTTCAGTTGAGTTCACTCACTTAAACTTCTGGCATGCTTTGCATGGACCTCTTATCTTGTGCTTTAGGTTGCTATCATGCGTAATTAGTTGTTCTCTCTTCCCTCTAGGTTGAGTTCCCTCACAGTCTTATAAGTCTAGCAGGTGTTGGGCCTCCTGGGTAGACAGGGTCTGTGTGCACTCCTTAGCTGGGATCTAGAGTCAACTTTCCTATGTCAGTCACTGGGGAAGATAAGAGCGAGTCTGAGCCGTAGTGAGTCTCTTCTATCTCATCTATGCTCTATAGCCATCCAGTTTGCAGTTTCTCGACTTCTTCTCCTTATTCTATATTTCTGGTTGTTTTTGAGTTTATTTGGGTTTTCCTTATGCTTAATCTTGATAATAACTCAACTTTAACCAGATTTGAGCGTAAATTGATTTACTTGTTGAGGGGGAGCTTGAGAATCTATTCATGCATTGCATATAGACGGCATTTTATGTTTTGTGAGCTTTGTCTATTATGCAAATGATTTAATCTTCGTGCAAAACACCATGCTACTTCTTTTGAAGAAAGTCACTAGCTTAGATTTGTCCAAGTTCATTTATCATGATAAGCTTGTTAAAATTTGAAAATTTAAAGCCTTAAATGAAATCTTGATGAAACATGTTGCTTTTACTTACTAAGTTTCTTCTCTAGGGGTTTTTACTATGAATTGTGAAATTTTGGATTTCTCTAGAGTCCCTATAGCAACTTGGGTGAAATTTGTTTGATCCATATTTGAGTCCTTCAAAATTGCTCATATATGCTAAATTGAAAATAAAAAAAATATTTGACTCTTTTGTGCAAAATTGATATCAACACTTTATATTCACGAGACTGCTTCCCATTGCATTTGGGATGAACTTGGAATATATTGTGTATGACCAAGATCATTCTCTTGAGATGATCGAAAATGGCTTGAGTCAATCAATAAAATAAAAAAAATACAAATATCAAACACATAAGTGGGTAAAGAATGCAAATAATGTCAAACATTTGCACCCCGCTATGTTTTTCAAAGTCTTAAAGAAATTTTGCATAAATTGAAAAATGAGCTCGAAGGACCTTATATGCACTTCAAAATTCCCCAAAGTGTTGACTAGGTTGAACTCTAGGTTTTTCATTTGATCCTTGAGTGGTGTTGCTTCTAGTTTTGAAACTTTTGCTAAGTTTTGCACTTGTCAAATCTTTCTAGAATGAAATATTGAAAACTAAGCTTTTTCACAAAATGTATTGATCTTGGACGTGTCTTAGTTTTGTCATAATTTGAAATTGATGAGCTTGGTATCATATCTTGTCATTATAATCAATTGGATAATCTTCAAAGCTCTTTAGATTGCATTACATGCATACATGTTGAGAAAGGGGGAGAAAATATGAAATCTTGATGCTTATATTGTCAAAAGGGGGAGAAAATGTAGAAAAGGCATCATTAATAAGATAAAAATGTGAATGCTTATTTGGTTATTATGATCTTTGTAAAACGTTGCTGCTTCTTTTGGATCATAATCTCATAATCACATTTGACATGTATGGTTGGATTCTAGAGTTTTTGTGGAAAACTTGCTCTTTCTTGATATTAAATTCAAAATCCAAATCTTCCTTCTGGAATTTAAGCTCCAAAATCATCTTCGTCAACTTGGTCATGGTTCCAATTTTTATCTTTGTACCAAGGTTGATTTTAAGTTTGATTTTGCAACTAGAAATTGCTTTCTTCTTCTCTTATTCAAACTCAAATTTATGCCTTTTGTGTGGTTTGTCAATATACTCATCAAGGGGGAGATTGAAGGACCATGTGGAGATCCATCCATGTTTGTGATGAGTATTTGACTTTATTTGAGCAAGTTGTGCTCAGGTTTGAGTTTGATTTGAATTGGAATTCAAAAGGATGTGATGATTGAACATTGTTGTGAGGTATTTCCTTGTTTTTGATGGTTGCAGGACGACAGTGCTAGGTCATGGTGAGGCGAAGGATGGTCAGGACTAGGCGAGGAGCATCGGAGGTCCAGACGGTCGGGGATCGTCAGAAGATGATCGGAGACGGAGTCCGTGGAAGCCGTGAAGACAAGGAACGGATGAGATGCTAGCTAGACACTGCGTGGATCAATGAGGACCATTGGATCTTGGTCTAGTTGATAGGTTAGCGGTTCTAGTTAGTTTGCTTTGAGAACCGTGCAAGAAAACCCATGATGTGTTGTGGGTTTTGGGTGAACCCTTGCATGTCTGGTTGAGTAGGTTAATCCTAGCCCTTGATGGATGCTCTAGGGTTTAGAGGCTCATCCAAGGGTGGTAGGAGGCCTAAGAGTTGTATAAATTGGGGTGGAGGGGTAGCCTTCCCCCCTTGAAGGTTTTGAGGTTTTTGATGCTCCTTTGAGCTTTGCCCACATGAATGTGAGGCTTTGTAACCTCTCCTTCCAGAAAATAAAAAAAATTTCTTTACCTTATTGTGAATTTAAATTGCGCATTTACATTATGTCTTTACGCAATTTAAATTCAGCACTTACTTTCCCGCATTTACATTCTCGCAATTTACTTTCTCGCAATTTGGATTTGCCTCCCCTCCTTCTTAATGCTGTTCTTATAGGATGTCTTGAGGGTGTTCATATGGTTTTACATCTTTCTTGCACCCTAGGATAGACTAGAGATCAAGTTTTTATCGAATTGCAAATCTGTCCAGAACTTATTCTTCGCGCAGCAGTCAGTTTTTTATTTTTATAAGAATATACAAAAATCTTTTTTAAGTGATTCCTGTTGGAGAAGGTGGGAAACTCATATATCCATCTCTGGAAAAACTTGTGAGTCCACTGGTTGCACCGTTTGAGCGCTATGAAGTGAAAAGCGAGCCTCAAACATTCTGGTCGAAGTTCCTGACTGTATGTAATGCTTGATTTTTCATGTTTATTATACAAATATTTTTGAGGTGATTTTTGGTGGACTGTTTCAAGACTCAACTTCTCACAGGGAAACAAATTCCCAAAAATTTTAGAGCAACATAAACTCACCAACCACCTGCTCCAATTGAGGACAATTCCTGGAAAATCTGCTTTTACTTTTCTGGAAAGAGACTTTGGTGTTTTAGCTTTATCTCTTTTAGAAAAGTAGTCTTTGATTTGATTCCTCTTTGTTTGGACACTTGAAAACTACGATTGTGATTAAAAAAGTCCTCACATGATTCATGGTTCTCATCCATGCAAGCTACGGGTACACATAGTTGTCTAATTGTTCGGGTTTTGGAGGGTGTGCGAATCTGAGAAACACTAGTTTGAAGGAAAATCTTTTGGTGTTTCAGATTTTTATTGCGAGATTGTTTGGAGTACTTTGAGTGGGGGAAAATTTTATTTGGGATCATTCACCCCCCCTCTGATCGCCATTTCGATCCTTCAGGATAATACTTTGTGCTATCTTCTGTTTTCTACTAGCAAAGGCAGGGGTACCAGAGGACCAGGACGGTAACCAGTGTATTCTTCATAACGAGCTCCGAGAGATGCTTCAAGAAATGAATGAGACTATGAACAAACAAATTCAAAACATGGAGAATGCACTTGACAGAAAAGGGCATAAGCACCAACCCAACTTTAATTCATCTCCTTCTGCTGGTAAAGGTAAGAATTTTCCACTTCTTCCTTCTTATAATGGATTTGGTGTTGATGCTTATATTGATTGGGAAATAGAGGTAGATAAAATTCTTTCACAATGTAACCTCTGTAATAAATGAAAAATTAAAGTTTTCGCTAGTGCTTTAACTCTCTGTACATCAATTTAGTGGAATGATTTTTGTGGTTATAAGAAAGTACCAAAAACATGGAAAAATATTAAACGACTATTGAGAGTTGAATTTGTTCCTGCGATTCATTCTAAAAAGTTACTTTATGAATTGCAACGTTTACAACAATGTGATAAAAATATCAAGGCATATTACGAGGAAATACAAACTTTGTTGTTGCGTTGTGGTTTAGATGAATCTGAAGAAACTAAGGAAATAAAATTCTTAAATGGACTTGATATGAAAATTCAGCGTATTCTTATTGATAAGGAATAAAGTTCTCTCTCTAGTTTATTTAATCTTGCTTCTGAGATTGAAAATCAAATTGAACATGAAAGACATCTTGCTGAAATTAATGTCAATAATTGCCAAAGTGAAGAATTTTCTTTGGAAGAATGGCATCTTGTTGAGTTTCCACTTGCTACTAACTTTTCACAGGACATTGTGAACAAAAATGAGAAGGACAACAGTCAAGAGAAGGAGGAGCAGGAGATACATGCAATCCCATGCATGCCTCAAGAATGTACAGATCATGATATGCCTAAATCGCCTAAGGTAGAAAACAAAGGTAACGACATATGTGCTATTTTCACACGAGGAGAGAATTATGTTGATGTGCTAAATTTGGCCACTACTGGTGCTATGCTAGAACAAAAATTAGTGGACACTCAAACTGAATCACCTTTGTCACAATATGATTGTCTTGCTGTCCGTGGTGATAAAAAAGAGTTGTGTGATAATGTCTCATTTATATCCATGCCTCAACTAGTGAATGAACATGTCAGTTTTAATTCTAATCTAAACACGTGTGCTGAAAATAAACAAGTTGTTCACCTTGCTAATGAAAAGGATGAGATTAAACTGTTGTCTTCCATGAATACTTTGGGTTATATTGAATTTGATGTCATATGTGATCTCAATTGTTTAGTGGAGAGATTTTCTATGCCTGCTAATTTGTCATGGTCATCCAGTGTTAGTTTTCATGCTATTAGCAAAAAAAAATAAAGGAAAGTACATGGTGCATCGAGTTTATATTTGTACTATTTAGAAATCTTCTTTTAATGTGCCACACTATCAACAACCAAATAATATGTTGGTTTCTTTGCCGCCTCTTGTTACTAACCTTTTGCAGCAAAATGAGCTTGAGTTGAGGATGACTCAAAATCAAGAAGGGGAGGATGATGAGACCATGCCATCCCAGCAAGCCATGCTTCTACCTCAAGCCAAGATAACGGCCCAACAACATCTGATGCTCCAAGCCCAGCCCAAGATCAAGCCCAATTCGTTCATGAGTCCAGTTTGGCCTCTAGGAGCTATCCAACAAAAAACGACCATATGTAGGTCATATGAAGTCCGTTTGAGGTGTTCTTGGACTCTACGGAGAAGCCCACGATGAGAGCTTTCCAATTGAAGTGGTTTCACATCCAAACTCCATATGGATCGACTGGAATAGTAAATTTAATATGACGAATAGAATCTATGAGGTGCTGCGCCACCTCCACTTGGGCACGAAGGCCCTTTACGACCTAGGGTTGTACGGCCATCCCCTTGGCCGCCTCCCTTGCCCTCTTCCTCATATATATTCAGTAGACGTTGCTAGAATAGATGGGTTTTCCTTAGATTACAACTAGACACTTTGTCAGTTTTTCGCTGTTCATCGGTTTGTGGAACCCCAACTCGTGTGCTTAATATAATTCGCAATTTCAGTTTGCATCTTCTACATTCTTGCTTGTGTTTTCGATTCGCATGCAGGGATAAGCCTTCTTGTTGAGGTCAACCGTGTTTGTGCGTGGTTGATAACCAAAGGAGCCATGGTGTAGCGAATGCAGTGTTCGAATCCGTTTTGATTGGAAGCCGGAACTTCAATGTCGAGTTCTCCACCAATCGACTTACTACTACATGTCGAAAGATCGGGCCACCGTTCCCATCAGACTCCGTTTGCCCCTTTGGGTTCGTTGCATCAAGCTCTTCTAGATCCCCGTGTTAATGCACCTGATCCGTTCGAGATTCGCCGTCGAACGCGTCTTCTTCCTTGCGTCTGGTGGGTTAGCGCCGCTATCATTCCTCATCAAGAAACCGTGACCGTCGTCCAATCCGCAGTGGAGGCTCCTGATCTTGCCACATCGCTACCAACAGTGGCCTTGTTTCTCTACTGTCCTATCCAACCATGCCGCTGGATGCGCGACACGCGGCCAGTCTGTGTTAGCATCTGCGCAAGCTCCAACGTCCGCCCTAGCGCTGTTTCGGTGAATCAAATCCATAGTAGATCCAATCCACCAAATTCCAGATGACATTAGTGTTGCGCAATAAATCTATTTTCCTTTAGAAAAATAAATCAGAAAATTCGGTTTTTCTCTATTTCAGCCTTTTTCTCTGGATTTAATCTTTCGAAGGTCTGTTCTCATTCATACGAACTCCGATTGAGGCGATTCAAGTTTCTAAATTTTTCTAAAATCAAGATCTACCTTTCAGAGCCTTTTATTTTTAATTTTGAGCTTGTTTGAGTATCTGTTTGTTATTTATTTGGATTCGTTGCTTTCTTTTCCGGTAAACGCTAATCCTGAGGGTGCGAACGGAGAATTCAAAGATCAAGATTCAGCAATAGATCAGCAAGGCAAGTCGTAACCTTTGATCATGTTGAATCTATGTTTGCAAAAGTACTTTGCTTTATACAATTGCTTGCTATTTCTGTACAATGATTATTTGCCGGGTATAGCTATTTACCTAGTTGACATTATGCCACCATGATTATTGGAATGCCATGTATCCATTGTTAACCCTAGGTTGGGACATTATTAATTGGACATGATCATATTACCAACATTGGATTATCGTAGCTATGCTTAGACATGCATAGTTGTACGATGGGATTCATATCACATGTTGAATAATGTTAATCTTGACTTAATGAGATATTGAAATGTGGCCGATAGCCACTGTTGTAAAATTTATTGTACCATGGTAGGGTTGCCATTGGTCTTGGTTAAACGAAATTATTTTCCCTCGGGCAAGTGATCGTGCAGTAAAGGGGGTGCCATTAGCACATTTGTGATGTGGATGTTTTGCCTGAGACAACTTAAGGACTTAATCTTATGCGCCATTGAACTGGGCTTAACCATACAACCACATGTCTCGTATGGGACTGACCTAGCTGATTAATTTGCAGTGTCTAACCTTGAGTACTGCCAATTGGTGGTGTGAGTTCTGGGATTGATGGGTAGATAAACATGGCTCAAGAGGGGGCCCTAAGGGGCAAAACCTTAGCAGGTAGTACCGAGTTTAGACATAGAATTGTAAAGATTTTTTCATGATCTCTCTGCGGCACACCAAAGGAAGTGTGCTAATATCGATTGAACAAAGAGATGATCATGTCTTGTGGGTAAAGTAGTACAACCTTTGCAGAGTATAAAATTATTCGAATAGCCGTATCCGCGATCATAGACATGCCCAGGAATTTCACATGAGGTATAGAGTATTTCATGAAATGTTGGGTGGTAGAATTATTGGGATGTGAACAAGGAGTTCACTATGTTTTGTTATCTAAAGTTATATTGTTGAATTTAGTGGTTTGATAATTATTTTAGATGGTGTAGGGTGATGCCTCACCATTCTGTTCCTATTATCTATCATTGATTTACAAGTTATTTATTATCTTTTCATAAATATATTTTCAATCTATTTACTACACTTCAATTCATGTTATTACTTTATGCAAAAGAACCATATGTCTATCCTTTGTCAAGCCTGCCTGAATATATTACATCATTCCCTTGCGGCTTGTTGAGTAGTTTTTCTACTCACTGCTATACACCTTTGTTGATCAGTTGATGAGGAATGACTAAGAAATACTGAGTTCTATGAAGAAGAGTATTTGTTGGGACCCGGATTTGCAAATTCGAAACCCTCTATGTATGTCGTACTAGTCCAGGATCACGCTAGTGCACACACAGTGGAAACATAGATGAAATATCATTCCATACAACGAATTAACTAAGAAGAAGCAAATTATTATTAAATAAGGCAAATGACCTTATGGTCAAAGTTTACACCACAATGCCTTAAGGGCTTAAGAAACAAATAAACTATTGCAGTGAAAAACATAACATGGGCCATTCGACATTCCATGGGCAATCATCTGGGGAAACGCCTTCCTAATCCACATAGTCTTCATAGATTTCCTCCCCATGATATTCATTATTTCCTGGTCCTTCCTCAGCAACTGATCAACAAAGGCGTAAAGCTGTGAGTACATAAAGTACTCAACAAGCTGTAGGGAATTGATGCAATATATGCATGCACGGCTTGACAAGGATAACCATATGGTTCATTTGTAGAAAGCAATAACTTGAATTGAAATACAGTAAGTAGATTGAAAGCACATTTATAAAAAAGATAATAAATAACTGGTAAATCAATTGTAGATAACAAGAACAGAATGGCGAGGCATCACCCTACACCATCTAAAACAATTATCAAACCACTGAATTCAAAAGCACTAACTTTAGACAACAATACAACAATGAACTCCCCGTTCACATCCCAACAATTTCACATTTCCAACATTTCATGAAACATTCTATACCTCACGTGAAATTCCTGGGCTTGTCCATAACCGCGGACACGGCTATTCGAATAGTTTTACACTCTATAGAGGTTGTACAACTTTACCCACAAGACATGATTTCTCATATTGCCACGCGATTAACACACTTCCTTTGGTGTGTCAGCAGAGAATCATGACAAAGCCTTTACAATGCATTGTCTAAACTCGATATTTCCCGCTAAGGTTTCGCCCCGCAGGGCTCCCACTTGCACCTTGCGAATCTACCCGTCCATCCCGGAACCCACACCACCAATTGGCAGTACTTGAGACTAGACATTGCAAATTAATCAGGTAGATCTGTCCCATACCAGACTTGTGGTAGTACGGTTAGGCCCAGTTCAATGGCGCACAAGATTAAGTCCTTAAATTGTCTCAAGCAAGACATCCACATCCCAATGTGCTAGAAAGCACCCCCTTTACTGCACGATCACTTGTCGAGGGAAAACAACTTTGTTCAACCAAGACCAATGGCAAACCCTGCCATGGTACAACAAATTTTACAACAGTGGCAAACAGCCACGATTCAATATCTCATTAAGTGAAGATTAACATTTATTCACATGTGATATGGATCCGAACGTGTATCTAAGCATAACTAAGCATAGCTACGATAACCCATTGTTAGTATTATGATTATGTCCAACTAATAATGTTCCAATCTTGGGTTAAAAATGGATACATGGCATCCCAAATAATCAAGGTGGCATAACATTAACTAGGTAAATAGCTACTCCCAGGAAATAAGCATTGATACACAAATAGCATGCAATTGTATAAAACAAAGTACTTTTGCAAATGTAGGATCAATATGATCAAAGGTTACGACTTGCCTTGCTGATCTAGTGCCGAGTCTTGGTCTTCGAAGTCTCCGTTTGCTCCCTCGGAATTAGTGTCTACCAGAAAAGAAAGCAACGAAACCAACTAAATACAAAACAGAGACACAAACAAGCTCAAAACTGAAAATAAATGGCTCTGGAAGATAGAGCTTGATTTTAGAAAAACTAAGAAACTTGAATCGCCTTGATCAGAGTTCGTATGAGAGAGAACGGGCATCCGAAAGATTAAATTCAGAGAGAAAGGCCGAAAATAAAAAAAAATCAGAATTTTCTGATTTATTTTTCTCTTGGAAAATCGATTTATTGTGCAACGCTGACGTCAGCAATCAATTTCCCAAAATAAAAATAAATTAGAAAATACTTAATTCACTGACATGCGGGACCCATGGTCTATGGACCGAGTCCACGGATTTGTGTGGGTCCACGGTGGACCGGGTCTGCGGAACAGAGGCTAGGGCTGACGCGGCGGTGATGTGGCACTGACGAGGCACTGACGCAGGCGGCCACACAGACGTCGATGAGGCAGGCCACGTGTCGCGCATCCGGCGGCTGCGATCGGATCGGACGGCGGAGGACAAGGCTCCTATTGGCTGCAACGTGGCGTGATCTGGGGCGCTGGCGGGAGATCGGGACGCCATGGACCGACGGACCAGATCGACGGTGGGGCGACAGAGCTAGTTCGCTGGACGTGAGGAAGATAGTGCGGGAAAATGGTGGAACCGGACCGGATCGGATCCAAACCTTAAGGATCTGGGAGAGTGCGACGTTGGGAGCACGAAGAAGGCAACAAAAGCGAAGGAGATGCAACGGCTGCGGAGATAGAGGCAGCGGAAGGCTTCAAGCGCGGCGACGAACTTCGGCGAGCTCGGGCAAAGTGACGGCAGCGTCTTGAGCGACGGGTCCAAGGGAAAAAGTGACGGCGTGCGACGGAGAACCTTGGGCGGGGGTTGGCGGCGCTTTAAATAGCCTTGGGAGGCATGTAGGGTGTGGAATCCGAGAGTGAAGACGTGCGGCGCGCGAACTCCTGGCGGCTAGGGTTAGGGTTTCCCGGTCGATGGCGTGGGGCAACGTGGCCGCATCCAAACCACACGCGTGGTGCGTATCGGATGGCTCACGTGGAAAGGCTATGTGGCTCTACGAGGAGCGCTGGATCGAAATCGCACAGCGGCAGCGGCTAGGGTTAGCGGAGCGGAGCTGGGCCGAGGGGAGCGGGCCGGGGCGAGGAGAGAAATGGGCCGGAGTGAATTCAACCCGGGGCTAATTAAAAATAATTTCCAATTTATGAAAATTTCAGAAATTTGAATAAAACAAAATAAATAGCAAATAAATTCAGAAAATTTTCCAAAAAATACGAAAAAATTCTTTTGTTTGATGTATAGTTTAATCAAATTAAATCCTTTCATTAGTAGAAAATTCAAGTTAAGCTTGATTAAATTGGGAAAAATGCAAATGGTTCAATTTCAAATTCCAACATTCCAAAACTCAAAATTTTGGGATGTTACAGTATTATGAATACTACATGGATTAAGAAGGTGTTCCCGAGACGATTGCGTGTGGCATATCGAATGGCCCAAGTTATTTTATTTCCACTGCAATAGTTTATGTGTTTCTTAAGCCCTTAAGGCATAGTTGTGTAAACTTGACTATAAGGTCCGTTGCTTTATTTAATAATAATTTGCTTCTTTCTTAGTTAATTCATTTTGTGGAATGATATTTCATTTGTGTTGCCACTATGTGCACTAGCGTGATTCTGAACTAGTGCAGTATACAAAGAGGGTTTCAGATTCGTAAATCCGGATCCCGACACCAGAGTTGTTCGTGTGCGCCACTGTGGTTTTTGGTGTTTTCCATCGCCGTCGTTAGGTCTCCGTCTCCACGGATTGCACCTCTGAGTTCACTGCGTCAAGCTCTACTCTGTTTGGTAGTTAACATTGTTGGAAGAGCAGCCAAACGCCGTCGCGGGTGTCATCTTCTCCAGCTCCGGTAGGTATCGCTGTCGCGCTGTCACCATCGACTCGTGCTCGTTCTCAGCTGTTGGTTGTAGATGGCCGCGGGATGTGAGATGTGTGGCCTGCTCCGCACCAGCCGTGTGTCTCTGATGTGGGGGTTAGTTCTTGCCGTTCGATCTGGGATGAGTGGCCCAGATCAAGCCTTGCGTCTGGCCAATCAAGTCTTGACACATGGGCACGGGTTTCGAAGAGACATGGACCGAGTCCTTGGTGAACCAACTCGGTTCGGTGGACTGAGTCCATGGACCCGTGATGCTTGTCACGATTTTATTGGTTGGGGTCAGGGTTGATGTCACGCTTGCGCAATAAATGAGTTTTCAGTATAAAAATAATTTGGTTAAATATTGAATTTCTGATTTTTGGTATTTTCTTTATTTTCAATTCTTTCATGAGCCTGTTCTCCCTCATAAGAGCTCCGATTGAGGCGATTCAAGTTTCTAAAAATTTGTAAATTTGAGATATATTTAATGGTGAATTTTATTTGATTTTTGGAGTTTTATTTCTCTCTATTTTTCTATTTATTTGGCATTCTTTCTCATTAGAAGTATACGTCGAAGTTCTCAAAGCGTCCGAGGAGGATTCGTTGACTCAAGAGCAGGTTTCACAGCAAGAGCAAGAGCTTTTCTAAGGCAAGTTGTGCTTTGATCATGTTGAACCCATTTTATAAAATTGCTATGTTGTTTTACTTTATACATGATATTTTATGTGTATAACTGTTTCAAAATAGTTCGGGATCTAGTTAATCTACATAATTGAACTATACCCTACCTTGTCATTTGTATGCCATGATTAATTGTCACCCTAGATTGGTTCATTATTAGTTGGTAAATATTAGTAATCAGCATGGGTTGGTTAAGCTGTATTAGTATGCTTAGCCATGCCACGTACATCACACGTCTTTTGAGATACCAAAAGTTAATCTTGACTAATGAAATATGGAACATGATTATGAATTGGTGTGCCAGGTGTTGTCACACAATAATGTTGAGTTGTAGTGATGAGGATGTCACACTACTACAGAATGGTACATCACTATCGCTTCATCTGTATCGGTTCTTAAGTTTTTAGGAAAACGATTGTGATAGATGACTTGGGAGGGGTGTTAATAATAATCACTATCAGTTCTCAGGTTAGAAGCGATTATGATGTAGCACTGGGCACATCACAATCGGTTCTTATGTGAGAAGCGATAGTGATGTGCACAATCATCACTATCGGTTCCCACATTAGAAGCGATAGTGATGTGATCATACACATCACTATCGGTTCTTTTGTAAAAAGCGATAGTGATGTGCATGAACATCACTATCGGTTCTCACAAAAGAAACGATAGTGATGAGCACACATACATCATTTTTGATTCTTTTGTGAGAAGCGATAGTGATATGCATGAATATCACTATCGCTTCTCAGAAAAGAACCAATAGTGATGTGCCCTTGCTCATCACTATCGCTTCTTTTGTTAGAACCGATAGTGATGACTATGCACATCACTATCGCTTATGACATAAGAACCGATAGTGATGTGCGTGATCACATCTTTATCGCTTCTTATGTAGGAACAGATAGTGATGACCGTTCATATCACTATCGCTTCTTAAATAAGAACCGATTTTGATGTGTCTTGCTAGGTTATTTATACCCCTTGGGCTGAATTCTCCTCTGTTGTTATTCTAGAGGAGATTTCTCCACCACCACCTGAAAAAAACTCATATTCTGTGGTTGGAAGCAATACTTGGGTCAGAAAAATTGAAATCCTCAACGGTGGGTGTTAAGAGGGTAAATTTGAGGCCCTAGCTTGAGGAGATTTCCCCTCTTTTTGCAGAATTTGTGATCTTCTTCAAAATGTGAGCATTCCTTCAAACCCCTTCAATTTTGCACTATGTAATTTCGATATGTCGTGAAGAAAGTTTAGGTTGCACTGGTATTGTGTATATCCTATCAGATTTCACACCCTTTATTTGACAAGCACACATGTATTTAATTATCTTTGTAGTGCTCTCGTGTTAATCTAGAATTATTGTTGCTGACATATGATGATTGTTAGAGTTTAGGATGCAGATACCTACGTCTCCTGTTCAAGGGTGCTTGTTTATAAATATGCTGATCGAAATGGCATATTTATAAGCAGGCAGTCTCGAATTGTCCACGTTCTTTGGACAGTTCGAGGATATGTGGTTCGAGTCAGTTCTTGAGCTGTTGTACAACTCCAGAGTAGATTTCAGTAGCTTCTCCCTGTGGTATTCTCCTGGTACACACCCCTCTTGACCTGTTGTCGAGACGTGTATCTGGAGAATAGTGAGAAGATGATGCCAAAATTTTCTCCAAAGTTGTACGACGGCTTAGGAACTTGCCCGAACCACATATCCTCGAATGGGATTAGGACCTAACCTATTTAGAGATTAGGAGTCATCGTTGGTTCCCTTGTTTTGTTTCATATTAAAGTCAAAAGATTTGCAAGCTACTGCACTATATAATTAGTTTATTTGATATCATTGTTCATGTTTGCAATGTATATCTCCTAACTTGGGAATTGGAAGCTCTTAACTTGGGAAGAAGGTTGGTATTGATCGGGAGTACATTGATTTATCTTGAAACCCGTCCTCTATTTTGCAAAGGTAATATTAATTGAAATGATGTCTCAATGTATGAAATAGCTAGCTAGGTGTCACTAGTTTTTCGTTAATTTATTGTGCGAAGTATAATTGCAGATGGACCGTGAGGAATGGATGTATCAGAAAAACCGTGTGAGTGCTCAATTTTAGAGGGGTGTCAAGGAGTTCAAAAAAAATACAGAAGAGGACATGGTGAACAGGGGTGTAAACTTGATATATTGTCCTTGCATTGATTGCACCAATCTCATGAGATTGAACAACTCAGCTCAAATTGAGGACAACCTGATTCGACGTGGCATCGTGAGGAATTACACGTGTTGGATCCATCACGGGGAGACAAATAGTACCCTTCCAATATGCAATGGAGACATGGTGGAACTCGATGACGAGTTGCAGCGTGATATTTGTGAGGACAATTTGGAGCAAATGTTGCGGGATGTGGAGGGAAGTTACATGGAAAGAGAGTTCAAAAGCTTGATGGAAAACGATGCCAAATCACTGTTCTCGGGTTGAAAAGCGGAATACACCAAGTTGGGTTCGGTCCTTGCATTGTTCGAACTGAAGGCAAAACACCGTTGGACAGATACAAGTGTCAATTCACTTCTAGTTCTTCTATCGGATCTGCTTCCGGAGAGAAACAAGTTGCCAACAAGCATTTATGAAGCGAAGAAGCTACTATGTCCCATGGGAATGGAACTAGAAATGATACATGCATGTCTGAATGATTGCATCTTATACCGTAACGCACATCAGGAGTTGAACGTTTGTCCAGATTGTGTTGTGCCCTGGTACAAACAAAAGGAGAAGCATAACGATAAGAAGCATAAGAGCCGGGACGACGACGGTGAAGAGGTCACTAAAGGTGCACCGGCCAAGGTATTGTGGTACTTGCCCATCATTCCCCATCTGGAGTGGTTGTTTACAAATCCCAGAGAGGCAAAATTGTTGCATTAGCATTATGAGTTTCGAAAGGAAGATGGCAAGCTGAGACACCCTACTGATTCGGCTCAATAGAGAAACATCGATTGGAAACATGAGGAGTTTGGTGCCGAAATGAGGAACATAAGATTTGGGTTGAATATCGATGGAATGAATCCATTTGGTAACATGAGCAGTCGTCACAGAACCTGGCCAGTTCTGTTGTGTATCCACAACCTCCCTCCTTAGTTGTGCATGAAGCGGAAGTATATCATAATGTCGTAGCTAATCTCGGGACCCAAACAGCCAAAAAATGATATTGATGTGTACCTTGCTCCACTAATCGAGGATTTGGTAAAATTGTGTAATGAGGGGGTCGTGGTGTGGGATGCGTACAAAAGAGATAATTTCACCCTACGGGCTATGGTATCTTGCACCATAAATGATTTCCTGGTCCTTGGTAATTTGGTGGGCTACAGTACAAAAGGAGTCAAAGTGTGTCCTATTTGTGAAGAGGAGATTGAGAGCCTATGGCTGCCGAATTCAAAGAAAATTGTTTATATTGGTCATCGTAGGTTTCCATCTCGATGTCATCGATATCGTAAGATGGATGACAAATTTGATAGGAAGAGGGAAGTCCGTTCAGCCCTGCAGCCTATGAGTGGAAGGCAAGTATATTCACGTGCGGAGGATATCAATGTTTAGTACGGAAAAAGCCATAAATCTGTTCGACCTAGTACCATTTGGAAGAAGAGGTCGATATTTTGGGACTTACCATACTGGAAGGAGTTAGATGTCCAGCATTGTATCGATGTCATACACATTGAGAAGAATGTCTGCGACAATTTGGTTGGCATCCTGCTGAACATACCTGGGAAGACCAAGGATGGTGTGAATGCTCATCGCGACATGGCCTACATGGGAATCAGGCCCAGGCTTGCAGTGATAGAGGAGGATGAAAAAGTTCCGTACTTCCCTGCTACATGGTACACCCTATCCAATAAGGAGAAAGAAGACCTCTGCAAGTGTCTCCAAGGTATTAAAGTTCCATCTGGCTACTCCGTGAAAATTAAGAAGCTTGTGTTCATGGATGATTTGAAGTTGCAGGGCATGAAGTCCCACGACCGCTAGGTCTTGATGACCCAAATGCTCCCAGTTGCAATCCGAAATATTCTGCCAAAGGATGCCAGGTTGGCAATCATGAAGCTGTGTTACTTCTTCAATGCGATCTCCTGCAAAGTTATTGACCCCGATGTGCTAGACAACTTACAGAGTGAGGTAGTGCAGACTCTATGTCAGCTTGAGATGCATTTCCCACCGTCGTTCTTCGACGTTATGGTCCACCTTGTTGTTCACCTTGTCAGAGAGATTAAGATATGTGGACCTGCATTCCTACGTTACATGTACCCGTTCGAGAGGTACATGGGTATATTAAAGTCCTACGTGAGGAATCGGTAGAAGCCTGAGGGTAGTATTGTTGAAGGTTATGGGACTGAAGAGGTTATTGAGTTCTACATGGACTATCTCGAAAAAAGACAAGCAATCGGTGTTCCTGTATCTCGTCATGAGGGTAGACTTGTTGGCAAAGGAACCGTGGGGTCGAAACTAACGAGGCTACGGTTTGATATGTATTACAAAGCGCATTTGACAGTCTTACAGCACAGCGCAGAAGTTGCAGGGTAAATCGAGTAGCACAAGTTGATATTACAGAAAGAGAATCCGCATATGGATGAGCTTTCCATCATGCGAGAACACAACGATAGATTTCTCACATGGTTCAAAGAAAAGGCGAAGGTCTCTGTTAGTGAGAATGTCAAATGGTTGGATGACGGATCTAGGTTTAATGTACAGATATGGCAATGGTACAATATTAATGGTTACACATTTTACACTGAAAGTCAAGATGCCAAGAGTACAGTCTAAAACAGTGGTGTAAGCATAGATGCTCTATCCGATGAACATCACTCGAAAGGAGGATCCTTAACGGCAATGAACTCGTATTACTGATATAAGGTATTACTATGTCGGTTTTATTTAGGAACCGATACAGATGATCTTTACGCATCGCTCAAAACCCATGCATGGCTCACTCGATTCTTCTTCACTTGCGCTAGTAGCTCATTCCTCCCTCAGCCCGCAGCTCCTCGCTTGTCTTGCCTGCCTCTGCCCGCCGTCTCCTGCCTCCCCCCCCTACCTCTGCCCACCCCCCTGCCTCCCCTACCTCCACTCGCTATCCCCCTACCTAGCTCTCCCCCAACCCATGGCTCCTCCGCGCGTCCTGCTTGCCTCCGCTCATCGTCACCGCCTACCTTGCCCCTGCCTCGGCCCACCGCCGAACGCCTCCTCCCCACGCCACCTCTCCCCACACCACAGGCTCCTCCTCCCTGAGCTTCGCCTGATGTGAGATACAGTAACCCTAGCTCCTCTGCATGTCCTGCCTGCCTCCGCTCGTCACCTCCTACTTTCTTCGCCCCTGCCCCCACCTGCCACTTGACACCTTCTCCCCACGCCGCCAGCTCCTCCTCCCAGAGATTCGTGCCGACGTGAGCTACGGTAACCCTAGCTCTATATGAATTGAACATATCATCAGCAAAATCAGCAGCCATATATAATTTTGCTCGATGGACTCGCTGACCAAACTATCCAAACAAATTCTAGATAATTTTGCTTGTTTGTCATTGTTGTCTGGATCAACTATATACATGCATGGATAGATGATTGCTTGTTTGTCATTAATCGATGTCATTGTTGTGTTTTATGGATAGATAATTGCTTGTTTGTCACCACATGCAGAAGAAGGCTTAAGTATTGAGTTGCATGCACCAACCAGTTCACCCAAAAGCTTAAGCTTATGAGGAAAGGTGGGCAATTCACTTATACTTCAACACTCCCCCTCACGTGTAGGCTCCCTCAGGCCTAGGACGTGGAATAGAAGTGGACTGCAATTTTTTTTAATTGTGTCAACCGGGTCTTGAACTCGAGACCTCTTGGCTCTGATACCATATTGAGTTGCATGCACCAGCCAGTTCACCCAAAAGCTTAAGCTTATGAGGAAAGGTGGGCAATTCACTTATACTTCAACATTAAGTACATTTGGATAGATTTTCCTTTGTTCGGTACCAAAATAGATACTATTTCATATAATTTAACCTTTTGAATTATATTCCACTTTCTTATAATCCTTTGTTCATGTACTATATATACCTATTGTCATGATTGTTTGCTTTCCTTGAAAATATCGGCAATCCCATTGAAAATGAAACAAAAGCTCATGATCCAGTTGTAAACGAAATATACAGCATGCATATGTGAACACCATACAAGTATGTGCATCCGTAATTTTTCCCCTCGATGTAAACATGTTATGGTATTCATCATGTCAGCTGAATAGATCTGGTATGAAATGTGTGCTAGTGCTTGATTTGTTATGGCCACCTAGGGTTAATTCTTCTCTATCCGAACTTGAACCAGAACAATGGATACATTGAGATTTAGTGTAGGCCTCAAAACTCATATGTTTACTAGCATTGATTTTGTTACTGACATGCATGTTCCTGAACTAATCTGTTGTTACTTCTGTGTTGCAGTTTCTTGGCCATGGTTTTGATCGACTAGCTACCACTTTAGATGTAAATTACACTTGCAGCACCACCTGTAAATTAATATTTTCCTATGTGTGTCACCTGTGGTTGTGCAAATTACCATCTCTCTCATAGTTCATGCAGCCCTCATAATGACACTAGATGGCTGTTGTAGTTGTTTTGTTTCAAAGATTTCACGCTTAATTCAGAATGATGACTGCTTACAAGCTTTCATACTTTGTAATGAACATAGTATCTCACAAGATCGCTCATCTTTTTGTTCTTCTTGTATGTACTTGCACATATATCTCATCATTTATATTTTTTGGGGCTCCAATTTCTCTTCCTGGATGCATGTAAGTTGACAATCAGTATTGAACATGCGATTAGGACCAAGGCTGCTATTATTTATTTATTTTTCTCTTCTGGCTGCATACCATAACTATTGTGATTGACCTTGCAGATTCTGTGTGTGAATTTTTAGTCATTCTGAATATTGTAGTATTGAGTAATATTTATCTTGCTGTGAGTACTTTTCTATAATCCATTTTAGAATTGTTACTTGCATTTTTCTTTACATGTCTTTATTTTTGCTTTCATATGATGAATATTAGAGTTTAGGCTGGAACCTACGTCCCCCGTTCGAGGGTGCTTGTTTATAAATATGCTGATCGAAATGGCATACTTATAAGCAAGCAGTCTCGAATTGACCATGTTTTTGGACAGTTCGAGGATATGTGGTTCGCGCAAGTTCCTGAGCTGTTGTACAACTCTAGAGTAGATTTCAGTAGCGTCTCCCTGGTGTTCTCCAGATACACACCCCTCTTGACTTGTTGTCGAGATGTGTATCTGGAGAACAGCGGGGAGATACTATCGAAATTTTCTCTGGAGTTGTACAACGGCTTAGGAACTTGCCCGAACCACATATCCTTGAATGGTATTAGGACTAAACCTATTTAGAGATTAGGAGTCATCGTTGCTATGTATTTAGTTGGTCAACAGATAGACTTTTCTTGAAGATCATTCATTCATCTGTTACTCTACTGCAATATGCTAGAACAATTAAATGCTACGAATTATCCATTCAACTGTTGCTTTACATGATTTGTTGTCAAGTTCACATAATAGCTATGAATTGCTTTCTTTCATGTCAAATATATGACCATGTCGGATAAGAAAACTCAAAATGTCACAATTAGATAGCATCGGCTCATCGCTAGACAGAGTAGAAGGTGCTCCTGAGGGGCTAAGCCAAGTTCCAAGTGTCGAGCCGAGCCAAGTTCCAAATGTTGAGGGGCAGAGTAAGGTGAGGAAGACCCGAGGACCAAACAAAGGGGCCACAAGGAGAATGCCACAGGTTCTCCACTTCAATGCCACGGGGGTTTGCACAGGTCCTCCCAAGTACAAGGGGCGATACCAATCATTCCTCTGCCAATTGGTGAGGGAGAGAGTTCCCATAATGGTTAAGGATTAGAGAAACAAAGTCAGCGCCGAGCAGAAGAATAGGCTTTGGGACGAGGTTTAGGGAAAATGGATTATATAGGAGGAAGATGAAAACAATGCTAGGCAGTACGCCTTCAAGAGGATGGGTGTGGCTCCGAGGCACTTCAAGGTCTTCATTCACGGTGAGTATGTGTTGAAAAGCCGTACACCAATCGAAAGGTATCTGTTCGTGACTGTAGGTGTTTGGGAGTTCACGAGGATCAAGAGTACACCCGAGGCGGAGGAGTTGAGACAGAAGAACATTGCTACCCAGAGGTAAAACACGCACGTGCACCACCTCGATTCAGGCGGCTATAAAGGGAAGAAGGTAGAGTGGGCATGACTAGTCGAAGAGTGCGTGACCTTCGAGACGGCAATGCCTTACTTGCACATATGTGAGGAGCGGGCACGTATTGGGTATTAGCGAGGACAAAGAAAACCATGGACGGGCAGCTCGTAGTACCAAACCGCGCTACCGCGCACATCATCTCCACCATCTTAAGACATCTAACTTAGTACATTGCAGTTGACCCTTCCTATTGTATTTCAGATCTAATTCGTACTCGCTTCTTGCAGGATGAGGTAAGTTAAAAGGAAAGAGTAGGGGACCTTTCAAAGCCAAGGGTCGAAGGACATCCTGTCCTCTGCGATCGGAAAGACCGACCATAAGGATCGGGTGCTTGCCGCAGGGGCGGGGCATACAAAGAAGTTCTACTTCCAAGATGACGCTGCGAGTGCCAAATCAAGATCATGGGAGGCACGTGAGGAGTGTCTCAAGGACACGCTCAGGGAGTAGCTAAGGGAGGAGATCAAGGAGGAGATGACGGAGGAGATAATGGCACATAAGGAGCGCCCGAGGGCCGAGATGATGGCGATGATCTCCTATAGTCAGAGCCAAATGCCCCCGCAAATGTTTTCTGTCAAGTTGCGCACTTCTTGCAGGCGCCTACCAAGTGCTACCTCACGCTAACAGAAGACGAATTCCCTATTGAGGCTGCATGTGGGGTTGCAATTCCATGCAAAGAGACCAACACGATGCATGGTCAGCCTTTGGGGAAGGGCTACATGAGGGTCCAGGTGGACTACATCCTAGAAGCCTTCTTATCACATGTGCTCGAGTTCCCCCCAACAAAGACCTCACCACTCTCGGGCAAGCACTGATGTCATTCATCAAGTGGCCCATGACAGGCGTCGTACTGGTTAAGGTAAAAATCCCCCGCATCTTCTCTACCATTACAGTAGGACTTCAATAAGTTACATATGCGCGTGCTTCATAGGTTCCTACCGTACCTGCATCTGCTCCCACACTGTGATGAGTCCTACGCAGAGTGCAGAGCTGACTCGTAAAAGGACTAGCACGATAGCCACATAACAATTGGAGGCCTCGGAGACTCCTACTAAAAAGGCAAAGCACACAAAGGCCACAACGCCCCCTGAGGTACATGAAAAGCCCACTACCCCAACCTCGAAGACTCCTTCTGCCCCGAAAGGAAAGTCGGCACAGGCCACAGAGACCCCTTATGATTTTAAGACCTACGTACATGGAAAGCCCCTTTTGCGTGCCAGCAAATTGAATCCTCTAGGCAAGTGGACTCGACAGCTCCATGGATGGTACGTTAACAAAGTGAAAGAGGGCGAGCGGCGTGTCAACTTCAATCTTAAATACAGAAAGGGACATTTCCATCGTGAGGAGGATGGGACATTTCCAATCAGTTGAAGATCTATTCCGTCTGTACCAACTGATAGATATCGACATTTCTACTATACGATCCTAGACGTTGTGAGTATTGCACCATATAGCACGAGCTTATGATTTCCATAGGATTTTGCATTATGTTTTTTAACATTCAACACGAGTTGCAAGACTATGAGGCAGCGAGTCGTGACGAATCGACAACTAGTTGGGTTCGTCGACCCTGAGATTGTGTCTGCGACCATGGCTAGCCTTCAACCGGAATGGGTTGCTGGCTACATCAAGGGGGCATTGAGAGCTGAGTCGACGAAGGACTTCGTTCTACTCCCGTACCAAGAGGAGTAAGTACTATTTTACCCTTCGATTACTTGTACGCACTTAAACTGTATATGAACTTATTTCCTTCACTGCATACTATTTAATAAGCAAGCATTGGGTTCTACTCGTGCTCATTCCAAGTGACAACATAATCTACACTTTTAACTCGATTGAGAAGAGACCAACGGCCTTCACGATCAAGCCTCCTTTGGAGCAATAAGTGCACTACTCTTACCTAACACTTTTCTGTATTTAACTACATTAATTTTTTGACTCAACGGCATCCTCCAATGTATATAGGGATTTCTCGAACTACGTCACTGAAGGAGGGATGCACTATGACAAAAAAGGGCTCGAAGCTAGAGTATGTGTGCTTCAAGGTACAAGTGCCTACTATATATAAGATTAATATTTTCTAACATCTATTCTTCATCTCTTAATTTCTTTTTCTTTCTTCGCAATGTCATCAACAGGCAGCGAAGACCACTGCGGTTTGTACGTCATGTAGCACATGTTTATCGTGGTCGGTGGCTCAGACCTTTTCCCTAAGGTATATATACATGCATAATAATACAATTAGCCTTTCACATAGAAATTTCAAAACTTAAATTAGAGCACTCATTTCTATTTTGCAGCAAATCAATATCCCCCAGAAGAGCTTAAACAGCTCTGCACTCAACAAGTTACGAGAAGTTATATCGGAGGATGGTAGGTTTAGAGATCCTGAAAGCTCCTACTAGTCCATATGTGAACAATATTACATATGTGAATACGATTGCATGTGTACTAACTGTTAAGCATGTTTGAGTTCTATTTTTTGAACGAATGTGATATGTGTTGTAATAAAGTGTTTGTGTTCTATGAATGTGATATGTGCATAATGTGTGCAATGATTTATGTTGTGTGAATGTGATATGTGCATGCATACTGTGTGAATATGTGCTGATTGGAGGGTGAATTGAAAAACAGCACACGACCTCATCTCTGTCGGTTCTCAGAAGAAAACGATAGAGATGCGGGGTCATCTCTATCGGTTCTTTGTAAGAAGTGATAGAGATGACCACCACATCTCAATCGGTTCCTACAAAGAAGCGATAGAGATCAAGTACACATCTCTATCGATTCTTTGTAAGAAATGATAGAGATGACTCCATTCTTTGGAAGAAGCGATAGAGATTAGACCCTCATATCTATCAGTTATTTGTAAGAAGCGATAGAGATGTGCACTTTATCCTATCGCTTCTTTGTAAGAACCGATAGAGATGATTGATTATCTCTATCGCTATTTACAAATAACCGATAGAGATGACACTCATCTCTATCGCTTCATTCTTAGAACCGATAGAGATGAGGGTTCATCTCTATCGCTTCTTTTAAAGAACTAATAGAGATGATCCCTCAACATAATCGGGCAAGAATCGACTGTGATAGCATCGCCTTATCTCTATCTAATAACTTTGTGTCAACACCAGAACCGACTGTGATGACAAAAAAGAACTGATTGTGATGTATATTCGTGTAGTTGTGTCATGCAACGATATTGACTTGTTGATGGAACGTGGTGCTTGGTAATCAACTCAGGTGGTAATCATTTAGTTTGGGGCAAATGGTAAGGGGCAGTGTGCCAAGATGGGCCAGAAGGGTAGAGGGTATGTGGATGTCTTTCCCTAGTCATCTTAAGGGCTTAACCTTTCAAGCCTTTGACCTGAGTCAAACATGCAACCACATGTCTGGAATGGGACGAACCTAGATAATTAATTTGTAATGTCCTAGCTTTTGTACTACAAGTGGTGGTGTGAGGTTCAACCTTTTTATGAACTCACATAGCACAAAAGGGGGGCCCTGAGTGTGGTAACCAGTCCCATAAGTGTTGAAACCTTAGTGGGGAGTACTGGGTTAAGTCAGAGCATTGTAAATGCTTTGTCATGACCTCTTGGCCAATTGCCAAAGGAAGCGTGAAATTAGAGGCTAAAAGAGAGGATCAAGTCGTGTAGGTAAAGCGCATAACCTCTGTCGAGTGAAAGATCTATTCAGATAGCCATACTCGCGGTATTAACCAATACTCGAGAATTACAGTTAAGGGTCTAGATTTTATAAAATGAAACATGGGATGGGATGGGATCGGATGTGCACTAGGGTTTTCCCGACCTTCTGATGAGAACGATACAATGAACCACAAGATCAGCGACCAAACAATCGCAACGTCACCACACGAGGCAAACAACCGAATCAAAGACTCGATCGATCCTTGAACCTGCTGCAACCAAGAACATGCAAGAACAAGGTGATAGCAATTTCAATCCAATAATCTGAATGAAAAAAATGTGAGGTTCTGTTTCTCAACTCGGGTGGTCTAGTCGACACACGCAAGATTGAGGAGGGACGCACACGGGGTCTACCAAAACACAACAAAACCTAAAAAATGACGAACAGGGGTGAGAACCCAATATAAAGGGGTACCCACACAAGGGGGGCACCCAAGAGGGGTGTGGCAGCCAGGAGAGGGGTGCCGGCCAAAGGAGGGGTGGAACCCTAAAAGTACATCGGCCTTGGGCCCAAAAGAAAGGTGGCGCAGCACCTCGAATTTCTGTCCCATGAGATTGTTCTGTGATTTCCTATGCTCCATGAGGAATTTGGCCTCGGGATCAGATCCATTGGAAAGGTTATCTCGATACCTTTTAAACGAGTTGTCGAACGTCGAAAATGGAGTTCGGATGTGGCCGTGGCGTCCGTTTGAAGTACTGCTGCTCCTGGATGGCCGAACCGGCACTACTACAGAACAGCACATCACTGCCGGTTCCAAAACCCCATCACTGCCGGTCATTGGTGCCGGCAGTGATACTCGGGGATTATCATTGTCGGCTCAGGAACCAGCAGTGATAAGGATTATCACTGCCGGTTCTACCTAAAATCGGCAGTGATATTGGACTATCACTGCCGGATCAAACCAAAATCCGGTGATAAGGATTATCACCGCGGTTCTATCTACAACCGCGGTGATGATAATTATCACCGCGGTTATACATAAACCGGCAGTGATATTGTACTAGCACCGCCGGTTGTACCATAATCCGACGATGATATATACATATCACCGCCGATTTTCTCAAGAACCGGCAGACAAGCTTGCATATTTTTGTGCAATATATATATTTTATATAATTGTTTACGAGATCCATATGTAGTATATAAAGCATCGTTCAAATCATAATTCAAATATATCCATGTATGTATGAAGCATCGTTAAAATCATAATTCAAATATATTAAATTAAACATCACATAATTTGTTTTTACAATGATTTATTTACAAATGTAGCTCGACTACATGTCATCCCGTTCGCTTTGATTTTACAAAGAGTCGAAGTAGACATGTCACGCGTCTAGGCTGTAGGAATGAGGGCGATGAGGCTACTCATGGAACTCGCCGTTTGGATTGATGATCTCATCATGAATGAATCCGCGATCTGTTCTTGAATTGCTATAATTTCACAAGAATAACTTATTGGTTCTCGCTTTGAGCGCTGTTTTGAACAAAAAGGAAGTTAATTAATGATGATATTTGTTAAATAAAAAGGGCATCAAAGTGTAATTACGCATACCATGGCTTCAAGTATAGCCGACACTCTCCGTGACAATTGAATGCATATTTGTACATACATAGAATGCACATAAATTGTTTCCTGTCCTGCCTCATGCATGGAAAGTCATTTATTATTTCAAAATTTTTCTGTATGGACGATACGAACACTTTTCTTGCGATCTGCAATAAAGCCCTCGTGAATGATTTTGAATAGTAATTAAACTTAAATGCAATAGAATGGAATTTTGCTAGAGTAATAACATAACGATCGAGTTTACTGCTCAACATGTCCCAAAGGTCTTGGTACAGTTAGTTTGTTTTCTCCTTAAGTCCAAGACAAAAATCCTGCTAGCATCTAACTGGATGACGAGGAGGACCCGATGAAACCTGCACATATATGTCAACGTAGTCAATTACTCCCACATCGCACGTGTTACGCAAAAATAGTAAAACGATATTAGAAGTCGAGATACGTACTTGAAGTTATAGGGTAAAAGTAATGGAGGTTTTGTATTGCGACTTCAAAAAGTATTAAATAAATAGTCTTCAACGAATGTGGATTGTCGTTCACAAGTTTCTCGCTGATGAGCCCCGATCTAGGAATGCTAGATTGTCATTGTTATTTCTTCTACATGTCGTACCTCCATTCTACATAACAAAGAAGTTAGAGATGCAATTAAACAAAGATGTAAATGCTCAACGATATACGGACGGACTTACAAAGTCCATAGTCTAAGTATGTTCACGTCCGTGGCATCTTCTTTGGTACAACATATACAAACTCGTGAAAAGAACCCAGCAGATGTTATCCCCATTGTGAAAATCTTGCTCGTATGTCGATCGGGAACGCCTCCATACCATCGTTGGATCGCCGCATGTACCAGCGATGGACGCTACCGGGTTGTGTTGTAAGGTTGTCGAAATGAGCCGGTTCAACCAAATGGTTTTCCCATAACGAACTTCCACCGAGACCTTGCGCGGAGCATCTAGTTGAACATCATCCGCTTGAGCATCCCGCTTTAACGTGTCGGCACTAGCCGCCTGCAAGTATTGCTTTCTGGATATGCGCTCGTAGTCCGATATTTTGCAAGGTTGAGAAGCCTGCCCCGTCTTTTACACTTTTGCAATACTCAAGAAAAACTTTTGTGCGTCAGCATCAACTTTAGTCTTCTTACTTGATGGCACCTTTTTAAAGTGAGATGTTACGCAGGCGCTTACATGCTTTTTCCGTTCTTCCCTAGTCATGTCAGCTGATAGTTTCTTTTGTGGTTGTCCTGGGTTCACAGATGGTTGAGATATCTTCGAGGACGGTGCCGACTGCCGAGATGTTCCTGTTGTTCGATTCTTTACAGTTTTTGGTGGAGGAGTCGGGCTTTTTCTGGTTGGTGCCAGCGGAGGAGTTGGACTTTTCCTGGTTGGCGGTGAGAAGGGCGGGAGGTCTCTGTGTGGAGAGCGCGGCTGATCATCATCGTCGTCGCCCTCATCGTCTGAGCCAAACTTAATCAAGCTCTTGCGCCACGCGAGGAAGCCATTCACGTTTTCTCCTAGCTTTTTGTTCCCATCCTCGCCAGGGATCTCTACCTCCATTTTTCGGTATTGGCGGATGACACTGTCCACTTCGACCCTGGTGAATCCCTGCGGTATCGGGCGACAGTGCAAAATTTGTGACTCTTGGCATGGCTAAGCCCTGCCCTCAGCCACCTTTATGGTAATGCCATGTGCGGCCAAATGTAGCTTGCACGGTGTCGGTTCTTTGATGTCATCCACAGGAAAATGCAGTCCATGCTCTTCGGAATCCTCAGGACGCCGCAAATTGCTCTTACGAGCACCGGGACTGATGAGCTCAAGGCTTTCACCGGGTGGTGGTCGTGAGCTGAGAGCTTTCTGTACGGCTTGCTCCACAGCCTTATCTAGTTCTGCTCTTTGTTCCTCTAGCGCTCTCGCGACAGCATCTTTTATCTGACGTTCCAGTTGATCTTCTCTTAATCTCTTTGAATGTTTGTACATCCATGCGCTCTGCGGGAAGGCTTCTTTCCACGTGACCAAACCAACTCCTCCGTGCGACACGGATGCTCCTTGTTACCCGGCTATGGTCACTCGTCATTCTCCTTCGTGGCGCGAAGATCCTTGGGAAGACCGCATGTGAGCATCGTGATTCTGCGCAGCACTTCACTCGCTCTCTATCGCCTCAAGCTTAAGCCGCAATCATCGGAGATAGAAGCACCCTCCCAAGCAACCAGTGCTTGATCGTTAAGCTAAGGCGGCCGTTGCGAGAATTATACCCTTGCGGGTTATTTCTTCTTCTGGACCGATCCCATGCTGGTATTTTCTTCACGCACCCTCCTGCTCCTAGTTTGTGAGGGTGAATATTCTTATCCGCGTTTGATTTGTTCCTTTGACTTACTATGTGAGCTTCTTCGACCTCTTGTATGCCACAAATTCATCCTAACTCCCTTAACTTTGGGTATGTGTCAAAATTGACGCTTCATTCTTTTTCACATAATTCTTGTTTAGTCTTGTCTTCCAATTCTTCCACGCAATTGCACATGATGCAGAGTGCTCGTTTCTTTGCAACCAGCTCGGTCCCTTGGGGGAACTGGAAAACTTGTTTCAGCTTGTCCCATAATGAGTTCTTCAGGTCATTGGGTACCACCCATGGGTCACCTCCGCGGCCAATCCATGATCTATAGCTAATGGGCACATCATCCCTAGCAATAACCCCGCAGGCTCTCCTGTACGGCCCCAATGATGACTCTGGTATAGCAGATTCCCCAACTGCCGAGAGCTCCACTATGTTAAAAATTCCCTTAGGCATCTTGTTCGGACCACGACTTGCGCGCTGCCTTCGTTGATCAGACATCTGAGCCTACAATTTGATCTTCCAAATTATTAGTCGTGTGGGCCTACAATGTTTTGGGAACCACGGTGTAATAAAACTTTACCTCGCCTACGCTAGTAACGCCGAGTTGGTCCAAGCGAGATCCTCGCAAGTTCAGATAGGACGTTGGGCTATTGTTCGGGCTACCCTTTCCTCCTTCGTCCATATTTGAGGGCCCAACTCCCTCCGGCACTTGTCCTTCGTCGGAGGCCATCCCTGGCAAATTTACCAGAAATTTCAAATTAACAAGGTCATTTTTGAAAGACACATACAATTGAAGATTGACATTAAAGTTAATCCCGTGAAAGGATGTTTACATATTCCAGGATACATACACATATACATCTTTACATTAATATTTTAGAGAACTACTTGAAATTGAGAATGGTCAGTTGAAGTGTTGCTCTCTTTCAGTTTTCTTTAAAATTACGTCCTTACAGACTCTTTATAATTGTACTGCTGCCCCAAATTCCAAACTAAATCAAGCAATTCTACTAAATAGAAAGCTACATGGCATGTTTATTGAAAGGAGTACTCAATAATACACATCTTTAAAAAACATGTACACACATTTTTTTTTTATCTTGTCGGGGATCGGACAGCCTGGCGCGCGTCCCCCTGACACGTGTTCGTTCCCCCTCCATGCCCGAGGAACTGTTCCTAAGCCCAGGCAGAGACGTCTCCGATATACCGGCCCGGGGCACCGAGCGGACTGTTACCAGTTGGGATCCGACCAAAGGTCCCAAGAGGCCACCGGGGACACTCTTCCCCGACCTGGCTAACCTCTCCGAGCTCTTCCCCGACCTGGCGGACCTCTTCGAGCTCTTCCCCGACCTGGCGGACCTCTCCGAGCTCTTCCCCGACTTGGCGAACCTCTCCGAGCTCTTCCCCGACCTGGCGGACCTCTCCGAGCCCTTCCCTACAGCGGGCGGGCTCCGACCTCATGCGGCTGGACGGGTCCCCGACTCCGACCAAGTTGAGCTCCCGACCTCCGCAGCGGGTCGGGATCCCCTGACTCCGATCAAGCCAAGGCAACCCCCACCAAGGGCCGCGTGTCAAAGCCTCCACCAGCCAACAGCCACGTGCCCCACGGATGGGGTCAATCAAGTGACTATCTGAGCGGTGGCCACTTCCCAAGATGGTTTAATGGCTGCCGAAGTCATGCTTCGATCCCATCGACCGGTCATGTACTGATCTGAAGACACGCTCCTCCGGCGGCACCAACGTCATGAACAAAGAACGCGTCAACACTCGCCAGATCACGAAAGCGAGTGCGCCATTTCCGGTGAAATACCTAACCACCCCGACCAGCGAGACTACCGGCCCGGCGTGGGCGGGAGGCGTGACTAGTCAGCAGACGAAGGACCGGCTCTTAGTATAGGTCACCGCGCCCTTCCCGGCTCTCGAGGTAACTGCCCCTTCCTACAGTATAAAGGGAGGCAGGAACCCCGGGGAAGAAGGGGGATTCCTTCTCGTTAAGCCATGAACACTCTTGCGCTAGGGTCTAATAACTCTCGTTTGTAAACTTTGTACAGCCATCTACACTGAAGGCAATACGACACCACCACACGAACTGGAGTAGGGGGTTCGGCCCGAACCAGTATAAACCTCGTGTCCCCTGTTTGGTTGCGCAGGTTCCCCTACTTAGTGCGCCCGCCGAGGGTGCCACCCGGACGAGCGAAGCTATGGGCCTCGCCCTCCGTACGATCCTTCCCCCTCTTTCTTTGCGGTCGGCGGTCCCGATCGTCGACGGTGGCGCCTTCGTGGGGCGAAGTTTCGTTAGTCCAAAGTTCGTCATCTTGGCCAGCTCAACACCTCGGCTCCACTACCGGCATGTCACGAGCAGCGAGCTTGGGCACCGACCCATCCCAGTGCCAAGGCTCCACATCCATGCTCTCGCCATCCTTGCCGCTCCCTGCGACGCCATGCCTTAGCGGCGGCGGACGTGAGCAACCCACAGAGGCGGGCGATGGTGGCGAAACCCTCGGGGCGCGCTCGGCTTGCCCAAGTCACCATCGACCAGCCGCCGCCGCCATTCGGCGAGAAGGCGTGGTACGACCAGCTCGATCCGGTCGATTCGGCCCTCCCGTCGCCGAACACGCCCAAGAATACTGCGGGCCATCGCCGGGTCGCCATGACCCGCTCGGGCCGCTCGGCCCTCTTCCGACGGGTCATTTGGCGAAGAAACTCAACAAAGGCGGCCGACGCGGCGTCACACCCGTGGCAAGCAAGCTCGGGCTCGAGTCTTGCCGTGGCGGCGACCCCCTATCGCATGATCGCGGCGCTTCACGGCGAGATCCCGCCCTCGGGCTCTCACCCCTGCGCCATCTTCACCGCTCCCGGCGGGAAGGCGGCTCGTGGGCTCGCCCGTCGCCCGGTAGGCGTAATAACGATACTTTCGCCGGACAGCGGTACTTCCGAAGTCCCTCTCGGACGTCCAACTCCGGCGACGAAGATCCGTAACGCTTGCGCCACCGCAACGGCGGCTCCGTCGACCATCACGATCGGCGCGGCGCGCCGCGCCGGCTTCGAAGTTCTCCTGTCGGTGGTAGCGACTCCGGCGCTAAGCGGCAGCGGTGACCTTCCGACCTCGGCTGCCCGGCGTACTCATGCGATCTCCGTCGGGTACGCCGGCGGCCCGGTTAAACCAGCGATGATGGAGCAGTTCGGCGGGACCAAGAATCGCGCGAATTCCTCTCCATCTACTCCACCGCCATCTGGCGGCCGGAGGGACGAGGCCGTGATGGCCAACTACCTCCCCACCGTTACGGGCGGCGCCCGCCCGACGGCTCTTCAACGGGCGTCCGGCACCTTCCGGTCGTGGCGCCACCGAGGAGCTCTCCACCCCAACTCTAGAGTTGCTCTGAGCGGCTGGCGGGAGAGGACTGGACCGTGTTATCCGGGGAAAGGGGGAACATCTGCGGGACTTCATGCGCCCGGTTCACCGTAGCAGCTTCGATCCCCAATGTTTACGATGAAACCGTCATCAAGGCTTTCAAGTTTGGCGTCCGAGGCAGACGCCTTACGGAGGACCTCGAGATTGCCAAAGGCTCACCGTCGACAAACTATTCCGCATGGCGAGGCAGACGCAGCGGATGATGCTATCCGCCGGAAGCATGACTATGATCGGGCAAGCTCGGCCTCGCCTTCCGCGAAAGCAGGCCATCCGGCGCTAAGGAAGGAGACCGGGCCGCGCGACAAAAGCGAGAAAAGACCGCGCGCGTCGGGCGGCCAGCTCCGCCTTAGTCGCCACGAGTCGGCGACAAGCGTGTAAAGGCGGAGCCGCGCCGGCCCAGCCATGGCCCCGACCTCGCCTGAGAAACCTTCCGCGATCGCAGCGAGCGCCTTGGCAGCCCAGGGGGCAAGGTCGGGGACCCCTCCTTGAAACATCCGAGCAGGGGCAGCGAGAACAGCCCGGCCGGCGCCAACAAGTTTTGCTCGCTCCACAAGATCCACGGCAATGACTGCGGGAGCTACTGAGACATGGTATTCAAATTTGCGCCTTTTGTAGGGGTGGGAAATGCCCACGCTACAAAAAGGCGATGAACGGCGAGGAGGAATCAACGCCGTCGAGCTCAAGCGGCCCTCGACCTAGAATTCAACAGGCGACCGCCGTGTGGACATGATCTTGGTGGTTCCTCTGCATACCGATCTCAGCCTTGGTGAAGGGCCGCGCTGCCGTCCTATCAAGCCACCGCTGGGAAGCCCGCCGACCAACCTGCGCAGATGGGCGTCGTCCCATCACCTTTTCGGGGCGACGCCCGGGGATGTCCCGAGACTTCAAATCTCTGGTCGTCGCCGCCCGAGCCATCGCCAACGCCGTCGTTGGCGGGTCATGGTCGGCGAGGCGGTTCCATCAACTTTGCTCCCTAGCCGGCGCCTTGGACGGTGCAAATACCGGTCGAAAATCAAGAACATAGCGATCCTTCTTTGGCATCGTGCGGAGCTCGACCACCCACAGGGCAAGTGGTCCTCCACTGTCACCTTCAATGACTCAGTAAATTTACGCGACCGAGCTGATCACCTTTCGGCGACTCAGTAAATTTCGCGCCGAGCCGATCACCTTTGAAGTCGTGGACGGCGATCTCCCCTACAACGCCATCCTCGGGCGCCCATGCTGGTCAAGTTCATGGCTGCGAATCACTCACGAACACCGGTGTATGAAGCTCCGGGGCCAGTGGCGTCATAACGGTCCGCGATGACCTTAAGGCGGCGCAGCGGTCAGGAGGAAAGCCCTACGCTGGCGGCATCTCGCCCGGCCGGGCCGATCATCACCGAAGGGCGCCGTCGGAAGGCGGCTATCGATAAACGGCCCGACCAAGGCCGTGCGGCGAGGAGGGGGCACGGGCAAATCGTCGCATTTACGCCCGGCTCGATCCCAAATAGGAAGGCGAGCTCGTCACCTTCCTCCGAGATAACAAAACCATTTCGCATGGGAACCGGCGGACATGCCCGGTCCCACGGAGGTGATCGAGCACAAGCGCAAACAAAGCTCGGTGTGACCCGTGCGCGAAGCTCGGCGCTTCTCTTCGAGAAGGCGGCGATAATCGAGGAGCACCTCGACAAACTCCTTAAGGCCGGCTTCATTCGCGAGGTCAACTACTCGAATGGTGGCCAACCCCGTGATCGTCTGAGAAGAAGGGCGGGAAGTGGCGAATGTGTGCCGACCACACGGGCTTGAAACGCATGCCCCAAAGATAACTTCCCGCTCCCAAGATAGACCAGTTGTGGACTCCACCGCGTCGAGATGTTGAGTTTTCTCGGCGCCTACTCGAGTACCACCAGATCAAGCTCGCGGCGGAAGAGCGAAGACAAGACCACCTTCATCACGCCGTTTGGAACCTTACGCTACCACGACCATAGCCGTTCGGCCTCCGCAACACGGGCGCCACGTTCCGGTTAATGGCCAAAGCCGACCCGCGAATCGGCGGAACCTCGAGGTGTCGTCGGCGACATCATCGTCAAGAGCCCCTCTAAGGCTAACCACGTCAACGACCTGGCGAGACCTTCTCAACATGAACAGGTTCGGCATCAAGCTCAACCCGAAAATCGTCTTGACGGCCTCGGGAAAAGTACTCGGCTACATGATCGGGAGTGGGCGTGGGCGAACCGAGAGAAGATCGAGGCGATCGGCGAGATGACCGCTCGACCTCGGTAAAACAAGTGCGAGCCTCACGGCCGCATCGTCGCCCTCAGCCGCTTCATTTCCCAGCTCGGCGAGCGCGGGCTGCCTTTCTTTATGATCATGCGTAGTCATAAGGGTTTGGTGGACCCCGAAGCCCGGCGGTCTTTCGGCGAGCTCAAGGCGTACCTCGCGTCCTCCTCTGGCGACAACTCCACAGGGGAGAGGTCTGCTACTTTACCTCGCGATCGCGACCCAGGCGTCGGTAGCGGTCCTAGTGGCGAGCGGGTAGGGCGGCAGCACCCGATCTACTATGTTAGCGAAGTACTCCACGGGCCGAAGGAGCGCTATCCCAAGGTCTAGAAACTCATCTACGCACTCTTCATGGCCTCGCGGAAGCTCCGACACTACTTCCAAGCACATGCGGTGGTTGTCCCGAGCGGCCTCCCGCTCGGGGAAATCCTCAGAAACCCTGAAGCCGGAGGTCGCGTCGCCAAATGGGCCATGGAGCTGGCCAAGTTCGACCTCCGCTTCACGGCCCGCACCGCCATCAAATCACAAGCGCCGGCGGACTTCCGTGGCGGCGGGCGGCGAGCTGCCCCGAGCCAGGTGAGCCGAGACCCATGGACTATGTTCTTTGACTGGATCAAGATCCTTTGGCTCGGGGCGGCGTTCTCCTCATCACCCCTCAAGGTGACCACTTGCGATATGTGGTCCGGCTTCGGCTTTCCCGCTACCAATAATGCGGCGGAATCTGAGGCCTCTTGGCCGCCTCCGAGCACGCAAGTCCACAGGGCATCCGCCGCCTAATCGTGAAAGGAGACTCGGCTAAATCGTCAATCGATACAACAAAGTCTACCAGTGTTCGGAGCCTTTGATGGCCAAATACCTCGCCGAGGTACGCAAGATGGAGAGATGGTTCCGGAACCTGAGGATCCAGCAACGTACCAAGGAAAGACAATCCCACCGCCGATCTCTGTCCAGGCTCGGATCATCCGACGACGAGCTCCCGCCAGACGTCATCCTTGAAACCTTGGCCACACCGTCCGTCGCCGACCAGGAAGACCCGGTGGCCTTCCTCGAAAACGTTCCGACATGGATGGATCCATTCATCAAGTTCCTCGACCAAGGGGAGCTCCCCGCCACTCCTGTTGAAAGGAGCAGGCTCCGGCGACGTGCGGGCTCATACAGGCTCGTCGGCGGGCAGCACCACCGTCAGGGGGCCTTGGGCGTTCTGTCAAAATGCATCACTCCAAAAGAGGGTAAATGTAAGGACCCGAATCCACTGATTCGAACCCACTGTGTTTACTGCACTATTCCGAGGATCAACGCTAGTGCACACAGCTTAACATTGGTACATATCACATCATACACAACGATAATAGAATAATAGTTCATTTATTGATCTAACTAAATGTATGATCTTATGACCAACTTACATTATTAAACCACGCAGGCAAGGCTGAAAATATAAGCTAATAATTAAGCGGCGGAAAGTAGAAGCGTAGGTAGCTCATCGGTCACCACGTAAACCGACAAGGCTCGGACCCTAATGACTCGTGTCTTCTTGGACTTCATCTTCCAACACGGTGTGATTCTTCAAGCTGTTGATTATTGTTGTTTGGCAAGGGTGAGTACTTAAAGCACTCAACAAGTTGTGCCGCAGAATGCAATTCTATTTATCTATATGTAAGGCTTATTCCAATGGATAGGCTATCATGGCTATTTTGCAATAAGCGACATTTATGAACGAATCAATTATATAGATTGTAAAGATGTAAAACAAATAACGATAATAAATAAATTCAGTATTTCTCAAGTAAACCAAGTTTCCAATCCTAAGTTAAATTCCATCTTCCACATGGCATTTATGCCATCCCAACCAAGTTGTCCAATTAATTAAGCTAACCCTTAATCGTAATTCCGAGCATTGCTCAATACCATGAAACACGGCTATCAGAATAGTTTCACACTCTGCGAGGTTATGCACTTTACCCACGTGATACAACCAAATACCACCAAGGCGAGAGATTATAACAAAGCCTTTACAATGCTCTATCTTAATCCGATACTACCCGCTAAGGTTTCAACACTGGCGGGTCTGTAAACCACATCCAGGGCCCCCCTCTTGCGCCATGTGAATTACACCTAACCGGGAACTCACACCGACCACGATAGTATCAAAATTAAGACTTTGCAAATTACTCACTAAAGGTGGCCCATACCGGAACATGTGGTTGCATGATTGACTCGGGTCAAAGGCTTGCAAGGTTAAGTCCTTAGTGTGATCAAGGCAAGACATCCACATACCATCGCCCATCGGGCCCACCTTAACCTCCTCGCCCTTGCCACTTGCCCCAATCTAAGTGATTATCACCAGTTGATTACCAAGCACCACGTGCCATCAACAATTCAACATCGTTGCGTGACATGACTCGCCACAACAACTCAATCTCATCGTGTGATCCCACATGACACACAAGTTCATAACATTGTTCCATATTCCGTTAATCAAGATTAATTAACAATGATTGACACATGTGATGACGTGGCATGGCTAAGCAACTAATACGGTCTAACCCCAATGTTGATCATAATTATTAATCAACTATATTAAACCAATCTAGGGTGACAATGGTTCATGGCATATAATGACAAGGTAGGGTATAGATCAATCTGGTATTTTAGCTAAACCCAATCTAATTTGAAACAATTGTATATTTGAAATATATGCAATATTGTAAAACAAACATAGCAATTTTATAAACATGGGTTCAACATGATCAAAGCACAACTTGCCTTGGAATAGGTCCTGATCTTGATCTGAAGCTTGCTCTTGGGTTGCTTGATCTTCCTCCAGATCGTCGCACAATTCAACGTCTCACAGCGTCTGAAAGAGAAAAGCAAATAAATGCCAAAACAGAGAGCAATTGAACTCCAAAATCAATTAAAATTCACCATTAAATAGATCTCAATTTTACAAATTTTTAGAAACTGGAATCACTCAAATCCGATTCACGATGCAAAAGATATAGCCTTTTGAAGTTTGAAATAAATCTGAAATCGAAAATCGAAATTCGAAATTAATGATTTATTTTTATTAGAAAAAGAGATTTATGACGTCGTCGTGACGTCAGCGATGAACTGAGCCAATCGGGTGGCGACACGTCGCTCGGCGTATGGGTGGGTCCATGGCGCAGCGCAAGTCTGATGCTTGGTCCACAGCGCCGATCTCCGTGCGCCACGCGGCATCATCCGGTTGGCGCAACCCAGTGCGATCGGGCCTTCCATCACCGTCCGACGGCTCACGTTTAGCGGCGATGTGGCTTACCGACACGTATTCCACGCGGCAAGAATCGGCGTGTTCGATCCTGAATCCAACGGTACGCAAATGCTTACGAGATTCGGCAGCGAGCTTCGGGCGGCGTTCACCGGAGACCGAGGCGAAGACGAGCCCGGCGGCGTTCGGCCGAACAAAAGGCGGCGAGACACTGAACCGGCGTCTCCTCGCGCGATCGAGATCTACCCTCCACGGCGGCGGAAGAACACCGATCGGCCCGCAGCGAAGAAACGACAGCGGCGGTTGTCCACGGGTCCGGCGAGTCGTGCGAGCTCCACGCAGCGCTTTAGCGGCCAAAGCTGGGAAAGCGTCGGCGAAGGCGGTGATCCTCGGGATTCGATCGGTCCGCCTTTTAAGGGCTTTGAGTCCGTGCGCGGCCTGAACGCCGGGCAGCGTCGGAAATCGGCGCGGATTCGAATCGGACCGACACGGCGGCGCTGTCGCCCCATCGCGATCGTCCGCGTGGCGCGTCCGACGGCGCCACCCGCTAGGGTTTCCACCGACGCGACGCCTCGGCCGTCAGATCCTCGGATCAGCGGTCACGATCGAGCCTCTAGAATCTGGGCGGAAGGCTATCGCCTGCCGGCACGAAAACGATAATGGGCTTGGCCTAACACTCATTAACTTCTTTTAAAAGGATTTTCTATTTAAAACAATTCGAGAAATTCATTTTATTTGTTTTAGGCAATAAAATAATCAGAAAATTCCAAGAAAAATCTCAAAATACTTTGAGACATTACGGACTTAAATAAAATATTTTTGCCAAAACTTTTACTTTAACTTTGCACAGGTTTAAATACTTTTGAATAAAAGCAATAAACTTGCAAATACATTTAATTCAAATAAATCGGAAAAATCCAAATAAATTCGAAAAATCACAAATGCACTTTTAAACATTAAAAACTTAATTAAGCCAAATTTTGGGATGTTACAAACCTCCCCCATATGAGAATCTCGGCAGAGATTGGGGCTAACTAGAGAATAGGTTAAAATTAGACTTCAATTCTTCTTCTCGCTCCCAAGTGGCTTCACTTTGAATGATTGCTCCTTGAACTCTGCAAAGCGAATAGACTTGTTTGGTCTTGCGCTCCACAACATCAAAATTACATTGGTTGCTCTTTATAAGTCAAATCTTCTTGCGACTCTATTGCCTCCAACAGGGCTTGCTCTGTTGGCACTCTGAGACACTTCTTAAGCTGCGATACATGGAATACATCATGCACTCTGCCAATGACCGAGGCAACTCTAATCGATAAGCTACCTCTCCTCGACGGCTCGTAATCTTGAGCGGACCGACATATCTTGGTGCAAGCTTCCCTTTAACGTGAAATCTCTTAACGCCCTTAAGAGGGTAACCACGAGGTACACATGATCTTACGGTTCAAAACTCAAATCTCGGACGATTATCGCGTAGCTTTTACTCGTCTTGATCGTGCTATCTTTAATCTCTCTCGATCATTGCTACTTGACTTTACGCCTCTTGAGGATATCTCGCCCAAACAACAAGCGTTCTCTGTCTCGTTCCAATTCAATGAGTACGACAAGCACGTCCATACAATGCCTCGAATGGTGACATCTTGTAGGCTAGCTTGATAACTATTATTATAATCAATTACGCATATGGCAAACATTTATCCCATGACGTGGCATACGCTAAAGCACAAGCTCTCAACATATCCTCTAAAATCTGATTTACTCTTTCGATCGACCATCATGTCTGCGGGTGATATCTTTGTCTTGAAATTGAGACGGGTTCCCATTGCTTCATGCAACTTATTCCAAAACCTTGAGGTAAATTGGGTACCTCATCGACACAATCTTCTTTGGCACTCCATGCAAACATACAATCCTTGACATGTACAGATTACGCAAAGCGATCTCGGGTAAGTGGTCTTTCTTTGGGATGAAATGGCGACCTTGGTTAGGCGATCCACGATAACCCAAATGGAATCGTAACCTTTACGAGTCTTAGGTAAACCGGTGATAAAATCCATTCGATTTCTTCCCACTTCCATTAAGATTTTTAGCAGTACAATGCAACAGTAGGTCTTTGGTGCATGGCTTTACTCTTTGACATCACGTCGCATAATGCAACATGCTCGGCCACTTCACGCTTCATATTCGCCACCGAATCTCTCTTCAAATCTGGTACATCTTGGCACTTCTGGATGAATTGAGTACTTAGAATCATGAGCCTCCTCAAGAATCAATTGCTTTAGCTCCTTTTTTATCCGACACAAATTCGGCTTTAAAGAACATGGTTCCTTGCTCATCCAGAGTGAAATCTATGGCTAGGCCTTCTTCCTTTTAGTCTTGATTTTTGAAATTTTATCGTCATCTTGTTGACCTTCTCTAACTGATCCTCTAATGTTGGCTTTACTTCTAGCGCAGCTATCATTCCTTCTTGAACGACTTCCAATCTTAACCTCAAATTCCTTGCATAATTAGGTTGATCCTCCATTGACAATGTATTTGCGCTATGGCTCTTTCGACTCGAGCATCCGCCACCACATTGGCTTTTCGGGATGATAATGGATTCCCATATTATAATCCTTAATTAGCTCAAGCCATCTTATTTTGTCTCATATTCAGTCAGCTTGAGTGAATATGTATTTGAGACTCTTATGGTCCGTATATATCTCACATCTATTTCCTATGAGATAATGGCGCCATATCTTTAAAGCATGCACTCTGGCTAACTCCAAATCATCGTTGGGTAATTCACTTCATGCGGTCTTAATTGTCTCGATGCATAAGCAACGACTTTGCCTTCTTGCATTAACACGCATCCCAAGCCTTGCTTGAAGCATCGCGATAAATATCAAATCCATTACGCACATCCGCAATACTAATACGGGGAAATTGTTAAGCGCTTCTTTAATTCCATGAAACTTTTCTCGCACTCTGGCGTCCATGCAAACTTCTTCTCTTTCTTCAACAAGCTGCGTAGGGGTTTAGCAATTGTCGAGAATCCTTCTATGAACCGAGCGGTAATATCCCGCCATTCCTTAAAACTACGAATCACGATACGAGACTTGGTGGCTCCCAATGCAACATCAAGTCCACTTTCTTTGGGATCAATGCGACTCCTTTGGTAGTCATTACATGACCAGAAATTCAACTTTCTCCTTCCAAAATTCACACTTGCTAAACTTAGCATATAGTTGATGCTCTCGCGACTGTCTAAAACCATTCTCGGATGTTACGCATGCTCTTCCTCTGCCTTGAGTAAACCAAGATATCGTCTATGAAGACTACAACAAACTTGTCCAAGTAATCCATGAAGACTTTATTCATCATGTTCATGAAATATCTTTGGGGCATTAGTCAATCGAATGACATGATTGTGAACTCGTAATGTCCATATCGCGTAAGCGCAGTCTTAGGTACATCCTGCTCGGATCTTCAGCGATGGTATCACGAGCGAAGATCTATCTTGGAAAACTCCAGCTCCTCTTAATCGATCAAATAAGTCGTCGATCACGGGCAGCGGATACTTATTCTTGATCGTTACTTCATTAAGTGCCGCGGTAGTCGATGCACATTCTAAGACTTCCATCCTTCTTGCGAACAAACAAAACCGGGCTCCCCGGCGATGAACTTGGTCTAATGAAACCTTTCTCTTGCGGTTCCTCAATCGCTTCTTCATTTCTACTAACTCGGTCGGTAGGCATCCGATATGGTCTCTTTGATATCGGTCTTGTACGATGCTAACTTCGATGACAAACTCGATATCACGATCGGTGGCAATCACGCAAATCTTACGGAAATACATCCGGGTATTCTCACAGCTCTTGGCACATCTTCCATGCTTGATGGCTTTCACTGCTGTTGACCGTTAGCGCCCGTCGAGCTGCGGTCGCTTGAAACTCCACTTTCTTGCCACTAGGGCCTTCCAAGGTCACGATCCTTGGCCACAATCTAAAACGACCTTATGCTTGGACAGTAATCCATTCCAAGGATGGCGTCTAGGGATTGCGCATCTATCAAGATAAGATTCGCGAGAAATTCTATCCCATCCATAAGCAACTTAGCTCCCAAACACCCAAGGCTAGATCTAAGCTCGGATCAGGGGCTTGGACTAAAACACACTTAAGATTCACCACTTTAAATCCATTCTTGGTTGCAAAACTTTGAGAAACAAGCGAATCTGAAGCTCGAATCAAACAAAGCGTGCGCAGTCTTGAGTTGACCAGAACTTACCCGGTCTGACGTCTGTAGCTTCCCGAGCTCCATCGGCGGTGATGTGGTTGATTCTTCCGCGCTTTGTTGATTGCGGCGTTGCTCGGCTTGGCTTGGTGCACGATTTCCTCGATGTTGGTGCTTTAGCGGTGTTGTTCCCAGGTTGAAGCAGGCTGGTGTGATGCCTCCATACATGGACACCTATTTGAAAAGTGCCTCGGCTCATTGCAAGTATAGCATCTCTTCACTGCGGATTCTTGATTTCCCCTGGTGCATTGTTGCCTTCTTGTTGGGTGCGAAATTCGATTGGCGAGGCGAGTGTAGAGGGTTGATGTCTTGTTCACGGTGGTGGTTGAAATCTAGCAAATTCTTTGTGGTGACATCCTCAACGTAGATGGTTTGGGCGTCCACCACGATTGTTCATCAAGCGCTTACGGTTTCACCTAGCTCTTTGCGCTTATCCTCTAGGATCAAAGCCTTATTTACCGACTCACGAAAATCGGAAAATTGTGGTAATCAGTCCACACCAGAGTCTGAGTTGAGTCCCTTCATGAAACGAGGCGCCTAGCTTTATCCGTCGCTCGTCCTCGAGGGCATAGCGAGCTAATTGAGTAAATTTATTCAAGTATTGACCCTTTGGTTGGCCTCCTTGCTTCAAAGCTCAACTCCTCCTTCTTAAGATCCATCATTCCCTGCGGGACATGATCTTTGGCGGAAAGCATTAGTAAACTCCTCCCGGTTATCTCTTGCGGGCTCCATGGCGGCACGATGGTTCTCCCACCACTCTGCGGCGGTCCCTTCCAGTTGATGAGAGGCGTAAAGCACCTTCTCATTTCCTTCACCTTTGAGTGATGTAAACTTCTTCTCAATTGTCCTAAGCCGCCTTCGGCTTCCAAAGGATTCACATTTCGAAAAAGTTGGTGGCCTAGTCCTCATAAAATCCGATAGCTTGGACATAGGTCGAGGTCCACCATGATTGTTCGAGTTGCGGGGTTGTTGTGGTTTCTTCTTTGCATTGGTCATCTCTTGCATCTTTGCATCATTATGCTGCATCGGTTGAGTCATCTTGCAAGGAATGCTCCCAGTTCTGCATGTCCACTTGGCGGTGGTTGAGGGTGCCTCCATCATTGGGATTGTCATTGAGATGTGATCCACTTCTGCAAACACCGTTGTTTCCTCGAGTATTCACCATCGATGATTGCCTCTTAGGTTAGGAAAGGTAGATGTAGCATAGATGAAAGTAAGAATTTCTAAAGCGGGGAGATATGTTATACCCAAACTGAACAATTCTTTATTTAACTTGGTATGGTGCTTATTTAAGCCTACAAGCTTTGCAACACATCTGCACACTCAAGAATACAAAGAAGCAAACTAAACACGAACCTTAACGTCAACTAGAAGGTAAAGGCTAACAAAGACGCGACTCACACTCGAGTCTCAACACAGCTCAAAGGCGACACTCACTCATCCAGCCACCACAGGTGAGGCGATCCGCGCATGCCGGTGGGTGGCGTGCATCGGGCAAACCTATCTGATGACCTATTACTGGGTCCTCTGCAACAGGGTCTGCACTCCCCTCGGCTCCCACTCTCGCTCCTCTGGATCCTCCTCGGACTCCTCGGTGGCTCCTGAACTCTACGAGTCACGCGCTCGGCTCGTCCTCAAGCGCCTCGGGGCCTCTCCCGGCTCGGTGATCATCCCGATGGTTGAAAGCACGGTCACCTCGAGCTCTGCTCTGCTACTCACGAGTGCCTCGTACAGTCTCGGCTCTGGTAGTATCTCTCATATGATCCTCCACAGGCAGGCGAACTCTGCAAGGTGCGTCGCGATGCACACTCGCTCCCCTCAATCCGTCGTCTTGGCATGCTTGAGCGTCTGGTGAAGTCGGACACGAGTCGTGAAGCTCGTCGGCGTAGTCGCGGCGAACGGCGAAGAGCAAGTCGGCGACCTCTGAATTGCAACCTCGTCGAGAATCTTACGGCGGAGATGTTGATTGGCTGCTAGCTTCCTCGTTCTCCGGCGTAGATGATCAACTTGCAAATAAATCCTCGGTGTACACCATTCAGCGACCAGTGCCTCCTCGGTAAAGTGGGCGATAAAAGCCTCAAGCGTCGAAGTACTCTCCACAACTCCATGGCGTAGCCGCGGTGACTCCTCAAAGGTCGAACGATCGGCATCCGCTCCACAAGAACTTGGAATAAGTTCTCCACCCAAACGGCAAGTAAAGCGGGTAAATTTAGCAAAGGCGAAGTAGAGAATGAGATGAGTCGAGAGGGTTTTATTAGTCAAGCTTAGATTTTCTTTTTAGAAAATAATTTTGGACACACTCAAGACACCTCCAAACTATCTAGGGCCAAGACCTACGGTCGGTATGCTCACGATACCACCTACATAAGGACCGAATCCACCGATTCGAACCCAGCGTGTTTCTTGCACTATTCCGGGATCAACGCTAGTGCACCGACAACATTGGTACATATCACATCATACACAGCGATAATAGAATAATAGTTCATTTATTGATATAACTAAATGTATGATCTTATGACCAACTTACATTATTAAACCACGCGAGGCAAGGTGAAAATATAAACTAATAATTAGCGGCGGAAAGTAGAAGCGTAGGTAGCTCATCAGTCACCACGAACAGCAAACAAGGCTCGGACCCTAATGACTCGTGTCTTCTTGGACTTCATCTTCCAACACGGTGTAGATTCTTCAGCTGTTGATTATTGTTGTTTGGCAAGGGTGAGTACTTAAAGCACTCAACAAGTTGTGCAGAATGCAATTCTATGTATCTATATGTAAGGCTTATTCAAAGGATAGGCTATCATGGCTATTTTGCAATAAGCGGCATTTATGAACGAATACAGTATATAGATTGTAAAGATGTAAAACAAATAACGATAATAAATAAATTCAGTATTTCTCAAGTAAACCAAGTTTCCAATCCTAAGTTAAATTCCATCTTCCACATGGCATTCCGCCATCCCAACCAAGTTGTCCAATTAATTAAGCTAACCCTTAATCATAATTCCAGCATTGCTCAATACATGAGCACGGCTATCAGAATAGTTTCACACTCTGCAGAGGTTATGCACTTTACCCACGTGATACAACCAAACACCACAAAGGCGAGAGATTATAACAAAGCCTTTACAATGCTCTATCTTAATCCGATACTACCCGCTAAGGTTTCAACACTTTGGCGGTGCATAAACTCCACATCCGGGCCCCCTCTTGCGCCATGTGAATTACACCTGACAGGAACTCACACCGACCACGATAGTATCAAAATTAAGACTTTGCAAATTACTCATTAGGTGGCCCATACGGACATGTGGTTGCATGATTGACTCGGTCAAAGGCTTGCAAGGTTAAGTCCTTAGTGTGATCAAGGCAAGACTTCCACATACCATCGCCCATCGGGCCCACCTTAGCCTCCTCGCCCTTGCCACTTGCCCCAATCTAAGTTATCATCACCGATTGATTACCAAGCACCACGTGCCATCAACAATTCAACATCGTTGCGTGACATGACTCGCCACAACAACTCAATCTCATCGTGTGATCCCACATGACACACAAGTTCATAACATTGTTCCATATTCCGTTAATCAAGATTAATTAACAATGATTACGACACATGTGATGGCGTGGCATGGCTAAGCAACTAATACGGTCTAACCTCCAATGTTGATCATAATTATTAATCAACTATATTAAACCAATCTAGGGTGACAATGGTTCATGGCATATAATGACAAGGTAGGGTATAGATCAATCTGGTATTTTAGCTAAACCCAATCTAATTTGAAACAATTGTATATTTGAAATATATGCAATATTGTAAAACAAACATAGCAATTTTATAAACATGGGTTCAACATGATCAAAGCACAACTTGCCTTGGAATAGGTCCTGATCTTGATCTGAAGCTTGCTCTTGGGTTGCTTGATCTTCCTCCGAGCGTCGCACAATTCAACGTCTCAGCGTCAGAAGAGAAAAGCAAATAAATGCCAAAACAGAGACAATTGAACTCCAAAAATCAATTAAAATTCACCATTAAATAGATCTCAATTTTACAAATTTTTAGAAACTGGAATCACTCAATTCGAGTTACGATGCAAAAGATATAGCCTTTTGAAGTTTGAAATAAATCTTGAAATCGAGAAAATCAGAAAATACGAATTAACAGATTTATTTTTATCTTTGAAAAATCGATTTATGACGTCAGCGTGCGTCGACCATGAACCAGAACCAACGAGCTCGACCGTGGCCTCGGCGCATAGACACAGTCCACGAGACCTCCTCACGGTCCACCGTGAACCCGGCGCGGCCCCTCGAAACGCATGACGCCACGCGTCGTCCGATTAGTCGCGGCTGCCCGCCCGATCGCATAACCGCGGCGCGCATCTCGGTCGATCCGTCGAGCGGCGGAGACACATGCGGCAGCGGTTCAATCCTCCCGTTCGCTCGGTCAAGCGGTCAAAAACTCACGAGACTAATGGCGAAAGCGGCGAAGAAAACCACGGAGATGAGGAAGAAGCTACGGCGGCGGCGTTAAGCGTGTCCCGCGTGAACAAGTGAAAGCCGTCGGCCAGCGGCACACCTTGGCGAATCGGATCACGGAACCAAGCAGCATTGGCCGGTGGCGTTCTTTAGCGAAAACCTCGGCGGCTGCGGCGTATCAACTCCGGCGAGCTCCGGCGTGTTCTCGTCGAATCTCGCGAAACCCGCCGGAGCCAAAAGGCTGCGGCGCGCGATGGCGATTCTCGGGAAGAGTGCGGACCCCCTTAAATAGCCTCGGCGACCCGCGCGGTGCACGGAAAACCAACCGGCGCGGCGAGTCCTTCTCGGACACGGCGGCGAATTGAGTCATACGGAGGCGATTCACGACAACCGTCACGTGGCGCAGCGAGCGCACGGATTTCCCCGAGAGATCAATGCGGGCCTTGGCGGATCAGCAATTTGCGATCGATTAGGGTTCTGGAAAGACCACGATCCACCACGACCCGCGATCACGATCCTGTGGCCGTAGAAGCGCGTTGGCGTGGCATGACACAAGCCATCGATCGCGATCCACGGCTCGACACGATTTCCTCTGGGATCATGGGCTAATCGGGCGCGTTCCTTAGGAGCACTGCAGTGTATGAAGAGCCAACCCAACTTGTTCACCGATTTTCAAAGGTTTCCCAATTAAAATAATTCTAGAAATTCATTTTATTTATTTTAGGCAATAAAACTATTAGGAAAAATCCAAGAAAAATCTCAAAAATACTTTGAGACATTACGGACTCAAATAAAATATTTTTGGCCAAACTTTATTTTAACTTGGCACAGATTTAAATACTTTTGATTAAAAGCAATAAACTTGAAATAACATTTAATTCCAATACATCCGACAAAATCCAAATAAATTCGAGAAAATCACAAATGCACTTTTAAGCGGTAAAAACTTAATTAAGCCAAATTTTGGGATGTTCTGACATGCACATGGGGTTATGAGGAACTTCCCTCAACACTAGCCCCTATGCCCTCGGGTATTTTTGAGAATAATGAGGGTTAAGAAAACTATCGTGCCATCTTTTAAATGTAGCTACATAGCCACCCAAAGTTTAAGCCTATGGAGTAAACTCTCCTCATCCATTTCTACCCCATGGGCATTGGCATCCTTTCTGGTGCCCAAGGTGGGCATTATAGTGGTGCCTAGGGGCTCATACATTACCACATTCTTGATAAGGCGAGCCCCCATAATATCCCCCACTGCGGTTAGCTCACAGTGCCCAAGGCCAAGGGAGGACACACTAGTTAGGTGTCTCCTCGGCTCATATTGTCTTGCTATGGCTAACACCCATGCGAGGGTTGCATCGAGCACTTAGGCCAGCTTTGGGTTGGTTTCAGTCACACTGCACGCCTTAGAGTGGGCATCGGTGTAGCATGCAGCTTTACCTTGTTTCTTCTTTGCTTGAAGGGAGTGAGGTTGGACCTCTTGGACGCGAGTATCCGGAGGATCTTTGGCCCTCCCTCTATACCAAGGCTGGGCGCGCCTTCCCCTATGCCTAGGGAGCACTAGGGCCTTTGCTGTCTAGGGACTCTGAGGCCAGCAGGGCACCAAATCTTACCTTATTTGGCTTCTTGTTTAGGCAGGGCACTTAAGCGCCCACCGTGTAGCTTATGGGAGGTCACGGATCAAAGGACTTACTATTTTGCGAACCTTCTTGCCCTTGGGGACTTGGGTGGCGCCCAAGAAGGCGTTGGATTGGGCCTTTGAGACTCATCTCTGCGCACTTTGGTGCGCTCGGGGCCCCTCGCACCCCATTGGTTTTACCCCAGGCGCTTGTGCTAACGCCAAGGATTTGCTCATAGCGGTTGTGAGGCGTGCTCTCCTCATGCTGTATGAACTTGCTTTGGTGTTATGATATGGATGACTTATAGTTTTTGCAATGCTTTGTTCTAGGATGTGTCCCACAGAGCGGTTGGTATCACTTATAAATGAAGTGCCTGAGAGGCTCGGGCGCCACTGATTATGCCCACCAAGAAAGTGCTAGCGAGTTGGATGACTTTATGGGGTATGATCATGCCTTGGGTCCCAAGAGGGTTCAAGGCGCGAGCTACGAGAGGTTATATAGTTACTTCTCCCCAAAGGAGAGAAGTAACTTATCTTATATTATGTATGAAGGGTGAGTCCCCTTCCCGTTAAACAGTGTGAGTGTTTCTTTCCCAGCCTGACGATGAGAGGCTCGGTCCCATTTGCCCTTAGGTGACCTTAGCTTTGTCTTGGCTCTCGGGCCCTTAGGGCACCGAGCCATAAGACCTATTTAGAGGTTGGGCATCGGCTCAGGCGTAGCCCCATAGGAGCGTCGTGGTGCTTATTTGGCGCCAGATGCTTAGGCTGTGCCTACTGGGAAGGGGATGTCTCCCGGGCTATGCTCCTTGCAATAAGAAGGTTCCTGTTGCTTCCCACGGAGAGGGATGAGATTGTGACCCGTCGGTCGTTTTGGCTTAGCACCAGGGGTCCATTGGGGTCTAAGCTATGGAACACCCTATGACTTGGGCAAGATGCCTTAAGTCATTGCACTCCCCTATGTCCCAGCAGAGAGGGGCACACAGAGGGAACACAGAAATGTCAGGGCAGCAGGGCTTTTTAGGGTAGGCCTCGGAGGCCATGTGCCCTGTAGATATTCACACGGAGGATGCGAGGTTCTAACCCATCCCCCACAGCTACGTGTGGGGATGGGTCTTTCGAGACAACCACACAAGTGATAGGAGACATGGGGGACTTAATTTGATACTGCATTGATGACCTTAGAAGGGTTTACATCAATACGTGATAGGTGCTGTTGCAGCGTACAAAAAACCTTAAATGTAGAACCTCTTGAGCTTGTTCATGTTCCAGGCGTGCTTGAGCTGCTCGTCTTCAATAATGGCAAGTGCCACTGGCGGGGCTTGCCAAGTGCCTGTGATCGGGGCACTTGCTAAGTGCCAGTGGATATAGGGCGGTGAGACCCTTTGAGGGTGGAGACCCAGTGCTTCCTCTAGAGAGCCTCACAGTCTGAGGAGCCTCCAGTAGGCGCCTCTAGGGGTATGAGGAGTCTCTCATAGCACACGCAGCGAGGCAAGGGAGCCCCGTAGCACACCGAAGCATGAGGAGCCTCCGTGTATGCCGGGTGGAGGCCTCCCATGATGCCGAGAGTGCGAGGAGCCTCACATTGCGCCAGCGGAGGCATGGGGAACCTCCGTAGCACACTGCGGGGTATGAGGAGCCTCCGAAATCGCCCGTGAGCATGGCGAACCTCTCATGCGCCCACAGGGGTGGGGAGTCTCCGTAGGCGCCCATGGGGGTGGGAGAAGTCCCCTAGCACACCCAGCAGGCATGAGGATCCTCCCATATATGCCGTGAGGGTAGGAAGGAGCCTCCGTATATGCCTGAGAGAAAGGAGGAGCCTCCTGTAGCATGCCGCGGAGGCATGAGGAGCCTTAGTATATGCCCACGGGGTATGGGGAGCCTCTCATGCCGCGTGGGTAAGTATAAAGGATTCTCCGTGGCGCGCCCTCATTGTGTTATACTGCGGGGTATAGACTTTCCCTTGGGCTCTGGGTGGGTGACCCTTTTTAACACAAGTCCCCTAGGAGGAAGGCACGCCCCCACCCAGTTGTTGTAGAAATGGCGACTTCGTTACGTATCGACATGCTTGATGAGGTGCATCACGGACCTCCGTGAAATCCACTTCCATCTCGTGATTTTCTTCGTTTGCCATGAAGTTGATCGGTAGGCCCCGAGCATCTCCACACGAAGGGAGCGGTGGCGAACCTCTGCCCAGGCGGGACCGCTTCCCTCCGTACACAAGTGAGAAGGTGTTAGCCCGTGGAATGGCTAGGAGTAGTCGCATGCCCACAAGGCGAGGAGTTCCTCCACCCTGACCGCGCTTAAGTGTGCTCTTGTCGAGTCGATGGCGAGATGCCTTGGAGGATTAGGCTATTGGCCCTTTCGATCGCCTCGTTGGACTTAGGGTGAGCAACTGAAACGAAGCAGAGGGCTGTTCCAATTGAATCACAAAAGTCCTTGAAGGAGGAAGCATTAAACTGAGTCCCATTGTCCATAGTAAGCTCCTTGAACTTGAGCGGCACACAATATTCTTTGGAAGGACTTTTGCACCACTCGGGATGTGATTGTCGACAGCGGCTCCACTTCCACCCACTTGGTGAAGTAGTCCCTTGCCACTTGCATGCTTGTACCCAGCAGGCGATGGGAATGACACGGCGAGTCCATACCGGGCAAAAGGCCAAATGATTGGTATCACGGTGAAAAGGTGTAGCGGGAGTGGTGAGCCGGTGCCATCCTTTGACAATCTTCACATGTTTTGAGATTTCAATGGAATCTTGAAAGGTGTGAGCCATAGAGACCTTCATGCACTTCTCGGAGGTGAGGCCCCTCTTTTCTTGGGAGGCACTTGAGTGGCGGAAGTCCCTTTTTGTAGAGTATCCTTGAGGAGTACATAGGACTTGGCCTTCATGAAGAGCCTCTAGTCCTCAACACTACCATCTATTTACATTTTTCCTTGGATGCACTATATGATTAGGGTCATCAACAACTTGAGGCGACATTTGAGATCTTGCGACCATCGAGAGTAGTTCGGGATCTCCCTTCTTGTTAGGATCTTCCTTGTGGAGGGTGCATGAAGCACCTCGAGGAAGACCTTTGGTCCTTGTGGAATATAAGAACCGGGTACCCTCATAGGGCCCAAGAGGAGGCCAGGAAGATACTCCAGCGTCGGGCCCATTGCAGTGCTCAAGGGACATATTCTAAAGGAAGTTGAACTTATATTTAGATATAGCAGATCGGGTTGTGTCCAGAGTCATTAATAGGGTAGATAAAGATGTAAACTCTATCCATGTAACCGACTAGAATCTTGTAACGATCGGAATCTCTTAGCGTCGGGACTCGTAAGCACGCCTCACCCCCGCTATATATAAGGAGAGGCGGGCAACAACATAGGGATCCGATCATCCAAGCATAGAGCAATCAAGCCATAGAGCATAGCACACCTCATATCGCCTAGAGCATATTGTGCTTTGAGCAATCTTAGATCCAAGAGATGCATAATCCCAGCACAGGATTAGGGTATTACCTCCATCGTGAGGGCACGAACACATCTAAACCCCTTGTCTTGTGTGACCTTGAGTTTGAGATCTAGCGCCTACCCCATAAATTTATTGCCGACTACAAAAGTCGGCGGTTGGCGCGCCCGGTAGAGGCGCTATAATCTTTTCCTCTGAGACTCGATGGCGACATCGTGAATCACCACCACCTTCATCTCACGGCGGGCTTTCGCCGGAACTGGACTTAAATCCTTGAATCTTGCGGAGAACTTGTCGCCTAGACTTGAACGGATCAATCTGGTAAAGATCGAGCCGACTCATTTCGGGTATGTCACTTTCACTTGGCGGCAAACCGATCGGCGTCGCGAGAATTGCTGCGATCTTTGTGGCGTCTTCACGATAGAAGGCGAAGAAGCGATCTCAACGCCAACAAGAAGAACAAGAAGGCTGCGGGGAAGATCGTCTTCGTAAGGGTAAGGAGGTCGAGGTCGCGATCGCCCGATCTCGCGACCACAATGTCCACGAGGACCTCACGCTATCGGGTTGGGAGATCAAGTCGTCTTCCACCGCGCAATGCGAGCGTCGTCGCCTCAAGGCGCTTCTTGACAAGCTGGACCCGATGATTGCATCGGATAGCGGCGGCCCGATCGTGACGGATCAAGGCCATGGTGATGGCGGCCACAATTCAGCAAAATCGGGAAAAGCCGGTAGGTGAGGCGTGCTTGCGCTCCCACGGCTTCCGGCACGACACGAGCCTCGCCCGCCCGCGCCACCCGGCGCGACCACGAGCCTCGCTGCGCCGGCGCCACCGCGGCGACCCACGAGCCGCCCGCGCCGGCGCGCCTCGGCTCATCTACAAGCCTCGCTGCGCCACAAGCAAAGGCGGTATGATCGTCGGCAACACATGGAGCATAAAGCGGCTAAGTCGCTTTTACTCAATTATGTCATTATAAATAAAATTGTTGACTTTCACGACTTGCTACTTAGTTGACCCACAACTAAGCGATGAAGTCGGGGCTACCTAATAGTGTCTTGCATGCACATCTTTGAGTTGTATTTTCTTCTTTTGTAGCGATTGCAAGTGAATCGAGTCACGATAACTCCGAGTTGTGAAGCTCGACCCCATGAGCAGCGAACTTTAGTCACCCAAAACACGTGTTTGGGAAAAGGAGCCATGAGCCGACTCCCAGCGCTCGGAGGCTAGACTAGTCGAGCGAGTGCTTAAACAAAAGAGTCAAACCACTCGGATGAATTCAAAATCAATAAGGAAAAAGTAAAAACTCTAAAATTATATATACACGATCGGACATCACATCAAGTGAATTGTTTTACATTGCCTAAGTTACGCATATACATAATTTGGGGCTACTAAATTTGGATCGGCGTGTGTGAGCCAGCGCTTCAATGGCGACATCGCAACCGGCGACGAATGAATTTAAAGGGGCGGCCTTGAATCTTGCCTTGAGTGGGAATAAGCGTTTTGACTTACGCATATCGTTTGGGATCGCTCTGTGGAGTCCTTCACGATCTCTTTGCCTACAACGGGGCACTCGGTAAGGAAAACTAGTCGGGAAATGCATCAAGCTGGAAGCACTCGGCGTGAAGCATGACTTCGGTTGGGCTGCAACGGGAAAGCGGCAACTTCGATCGCAAAGGACTCGAGGACTCTTGTGGAATATAAGAACCAGTACCCTCATAGCGAGCCCAAGAGGGAGGCGGAAGATACTCCCACGTCGGGCCCATTGCCGTGCGAGAGACATATCATAAGGGAAGTTGAACTTATATTTAGATATGATAGATCGGTTGTAATCAGAGTCATTAATAGGGTAGATAAAGATGTAAATTCTATCCTGTAACCGACTAGAATCTTGTAACGATCGGAATCTCTTAACCGTCGAGGACTCGTAAGCGCCCACCCAGCTATATAAAGGAGAGGTGGGCAACAACATAGGGATCCGATCATCCTAGCATAGAGCAATCAAGCCATAGAGCATAGCACACCTCATATCTTGAGCATATTGCGCTTTGAGCAATCTTAGATCCAAGAGATCGCATAATCCCGGCCTGCAGGGATTAGGGTATTACCTCCATCATTGAGGGCTGAACACATCTAAACCCCTTGTCTTGTGTGACCTTGAGTTTGAGATCTAGCGCCTACCCATAAATTTATTGCCGACTACAAAGTCAACAATCCTCCTTGATGGCTTGACATCGCTCGAGGAGAGCTTGCGGGCTTTGTTTCACCGGGCGCTGGGCCTCACCGCGGTGATGCTTAATCACCTCGCGAGGGCACCTTTAATTTCAGCGGGACCCAAGCGAGGCGTTCGTGTTGGTCCTTAGAACGAGAGTTCCTCTTCCACCTCTCTGGGAGCTCACCTGGCGGATGGGCGTTCATCGCCCAAGCGAGAGCCGTATCTCTTTAGCTCTCCTTTGGGGTGAGGCTTTAGGGGTACCTCTCTAGCACGGACTTGTCATGCTGATCCCCTTCGAGGCGGTAGGGGCAGGACCTCCGAGCCCCCCACTTCAAGGGTGTTGCTTCGCCGGGCTGATTGATGCCTTATGATAGAGCGATGAGCCAAGTCTTGATCGCCCCTCACGAGAGATGACCTCGTGAGGCCACTGCTATCTTGAGGCACAAGTAGTTTTGGTGAATTCTTTGCCTTGAGCGATTGAGAGTTACTCTTCAATGATAGTATTGAATGGCGACTCGGCGTCAACGGCGTCGAATCGATCAACCGTGCTATGGTTCTCCCGGGCTGAAGGTCATGAGGGCTCCATCCTCCCCAAGGGTGGATAGATTTCCTTGGGATAAAGCTTTGTGAGAGGCGGTCGGACGGGAGCAAGATGCCGGGTGGTTTGGTCACTTGGCATATTGGCGACACTAAGCATGTCATACCCACCCATTTTGTGATAGGTACAAAAGCGGCCATCTCCTTGGTCTTGGTTACCTCTCCTTTCGCCGAGACCTTTGTCGCGAGCCAGGCGAGCCTTAGGCTTTGACCCTTCTTTGGTCCTTTGAAAGCACCTTTCCCTTGGGGCGGGCGTTGTCCACGAGAGGACCTTAGAGTCCACGACCTTCGTTGGAGCAGTCCCTCGGTCCTTGCTCTTTTCTGGAGGATCCTTTAGCCTTCTCCCGAAGTCTCCCCGGCTTGTGGGATGAGCCCCCTTTTAGCCCGGTCGTCCTCCTCCGCATGGTGTATTTCTCAACAATCTCAAAGAGTTGTTGAGTCATTTTGAGGATCCTCCCTAGTGCACAGTTCGATTCGCGAGAGAAGTCCTTCCTTGCAGCGTTAATGACCATGGAATGCAGGGTGTCGCCATTGGCTCCGCTTTCGGTAGAAGCACTTAGGAAGTCTCGTGTGGACTCTCATACATTGCTTCACCGTGAAGAGTTGATTAGGAAGCATGGGGTGCTTGTAACTCCTTGGAAGTTTCTTGTTGAACTCTTCACGTAGTTGGGCCCAGAGTGGATGGAGCCCTCTTGATTGAAAGAACCATGATCGAGTAGTTCTCGAGAGAAAGCGGGGGCGGTTGCACATCTCCACCTCCCGCCTCCCCCTTGAGATAGCCGTGGCCTAGACTTCCATGAATTGCATGGGATCGAGTCCCCATCATATGGTCCAATGTTAGGCTAGCGGAACTTGGGCGAAATGGGGTTTAGAGATGCCGGCGAGAGGTTTTGGTTAGGACTGCCTCCATCACCGTGCCAATGGGGAAGGTGACCTCGTGCGATGGCGGCGGCAGCGGTGTGAAACCCGAACTTGAAGAGGCTGCGGGCTCGGGGCGGCGGCAGTGCCAGCTTAGGAGAGTCGAAGGGCCGCTGGCGACCCGTAGCTCTTGGGTCAGTGAGACCCCAGACTCAGCCTCCCTTCCTAGGCGGCGGTGGTCACGGTGACCGGGAGGGTAAGAGCTCGCCATGGGGTGATAGAGAAAACTTCTCCCTCCACTTGGCCCATTGGGGCAGACGATGATGCCTTGAGCCTTGTGAGTGCCAGAGGTGGCCATGACACAGTTCTCCTGTTCCCAGGTTGCGCCATTGGAGGAGTGGGCGCGTTCGGTCTTGAAATTCCCTTCCACCTTGCGGCATGTCACGTCTCGAGGTGAGTCGGCACCGGTGGTGGGAGTTGATTCACAATCTCTGGGTGTAGGTGCATCTACTTGGGAGGAGTTTGTGGGGAGGCCGGGTCTCCCAGGGGATGGCCGAGCTCGGGTCTCGGGGTTGAGGTGAAGTGCAATTACAGCGGCATGGGGAGCCCAGACCCGGGGCTCACGAACAATGACGAGAATGGGCCCCGCTCGTGACCGCCGCATGGGTAAGGGAGGATTGTAGAGTCACCTTTGCCTTCGTGGACAAAGCGTGCCCTATGTGCCCGTATTGGTGGCTACTCTGGACCAAGGGTGGTGGTAGGGCGGCGAGAGATGTGGAGGATCCCCGAGGGCGATAAGAGCCCATCATGTAGTCCATGGTTTGCCTCGTGGCTGCCTCACGAGCCGCCATCGGGACAAGTCCAATGCCTCGGGGTGAGGTGGCTCGAGGTCCCAACCTGCGGTGATGGTGACATCTTGAAGGCTGCTGCCCTTGGCCCACGATAGAAAGAGCAAGGGAGGAAGTGTTCTTAGGTCTCGAGGGCTTGAAGGGCGTTGTCTACACGAGGCGGAGGCTCCGATCTCCTAGGGGCGCTGCGCTGGAGATCCAGGGGGAGGAGGTTGCAACTTGCTCATTGTGCTTGAGGGCTTGAAGAGGCTTGGTGTGCTTCTTTGTAGGAGCCATAGCCTTTGAGGTTAGCTACGGTCCCCACGGACGATGCCAAATGTCATATGTTGAAATGTGACACGAGAATGAGTGTGGATGTTGGCCATCTTACGGGCCTACGTCAGAGAGAGTGAACACAAGGGTTTATCTGAGTTGGGTGCTTAAGCAGCGCCCTACTCTGTCGGTGTGTTCCCGGGGAGTAGGAAAGGGTCTCTGGTCCGGGCTCGAGGGACACACGTTATTAGATTTTGTATTCAATAAGAGCTACGGTTACAAGCGTGGAGTTCTGATGGGTTTTATAGGCGCCCTTTGTTACAAAAGTATCATCTTACCCCTACTCTGTGGCTCAGCGGGGCATCTGGTCTTTCTGCGTGGAGGTAGTGGATCCCGTCAACATCTTGTAGAGGTAGGCCTCTAACTCTGGGCCCCAGTGGACTTTGGGACCCCACTCGGCGGTTGGTCTGGCGGCTCAAGGTTGCCCACCCGTCTCCATGGGCGTCTAGGGGCACCCTCTTGAACTAGGAGCCTTGCCAAGTGCCACTGTGGCGGGGGCTTGCCATGTACCCATGGCTGGGTCCCTTGCTCAGTGCTCTGGGGCCGGGGCCCTTGCCTTATAGCGCCTGTGTCGAGGCCCTTGCCAGCGCTCGTGGCGGGGCCCTTGCCTTGCTAAGAGCCCTATGGCGGGGCCCTTGCCAAGCACCCTATGCCCGGGGGCTTGGTGAGACCCATGGGGACCGGAGATCCCGGACACCTCCTCTAGAGCCCACGAGGGTATGAGGAGGCTCTCGCGGCCGCGTGGGGGCATGAGGAAGCCTCACAGGCACTCTCGCGGAGTAGGAGGAGTCTCCCATGAGGCCCGGTGAAGTAGGGGTGCCTCCCATAGACTCCATGAGGGGTAGGATGGAGTCACTTGTAGATGCTTGCGAGGTAGGAGGTGCCTTTCGTGAGCGTTCACGGAGTAGGAGGAGTCTCTCATAGGCGCTGCGGAGTAGGGGATGCCTCCGTGAGCGCCCGTAGTAGTGGGAGTCACTCATAGGCGCCCACAAGGTAGGAGAGTGCCTCCGTGAGCGGTGCGTGGAGTAGGAGGAGCCTTTCGTAGATGCCCGCGGAGTAGGGGGTGCCTCCGTGAGCGTCAGTGGATTAGGGGTTCCTCAGTAGACTCCATAAGTAGGAGGAGTCTCCGTGGATGCCCCCAGTGGAGGAGTCTCCCTGCACGCCGCAGAGGCACGGGATCTCCCCTCATGCTACGAGGAGACCCTCTCAACATCCCGCAGACCCATGTCCACATGCCCACGAGGCGCGGGGTGAATAAGGCCTCCTTTACAGGCCATCGGGCTCATAGAGTGCATGCGGTGGTATGCTGTGGAGCTTGAGGACCTCCCGTGGTGCGCCCGGAAGGTATGCCGTGGGGCTTGAGGGACCTCCCACGGGGTATGTGCTAGAGGTATGCTGCGGGGCATGAGGAGACCTCACGTGGGAGTGCGCCCTCGTATGTAAACCAGCGGGACTTGGGAGACCTCCCATGGGAGTGCGACTTGGAGGTATCCCGCGGGGCATGAGGAGACCTCCCATGGTGTGCATACAGAGGTATTCAGCGGGGCTTGAGAAGACCTCCGCGAGGTACACCCATGGGTTATGCCTATGGGGTTATGAGGAACTTCCCTCAACAATAAAGACTATTTATTGAAATAAAGATAGTTGATTGAGGTTATTGTCAAGTTTGCATTATTATACCACTCATGGCTTAAACTCTAAGAAACTTAGTAGATAACCCATCAATATACCACATGCAACTAACAAGGTTTGCTCCTACTAACTCGCCTCCTCTGATTCTCCTTCTCCAAAGTAGGTCTAGACTCCTCAAGCGATGATTTTGTTGTGGCAAGAGTGATTCAAAAAAAGTTGTGCATATAATGTAAGTCTATTGTAACTACATGCAAGGCTTATTAGAATGGATGGCTAATATCATTATTTTGCAATAAAGAAGTATTTACATTTGAATACAATTAAATACATTGACATGACATTAAAACAAATAACAATAATAAGTAACTTTGGTATTTCACAAGATGAGCAGGCACACTTATACCAAATTCCATTACTTCCATTGGCACATAGCCTCCCTTTTGCCAATTCTCATTTTATAATGGAAAATTCTAGAGCATTGTCCATAGCAGGGGACACGGTTATCCGAATATATTACACTTTGCGAGAGGTTATACACTTTACCCACAAGATATGATTATCTTATACTATGTATCGACACACTTCCATAAGTGTGCAACTAAGAAAATCATAACAAAACATTTGAAAATTCTATCAGAACATTAACCCTCACGATAAGCATGAACTCACTATTCCTTCCCTCATGCGGAGTAAAAGAATAAGGGATGTATCATTTGACTAGAAACAATACTTGTTCGAGATGTGTGGCTTTGGCGACACACCTTCCCAGACCGCACACACAATTTGGTGTTCCACCTGAGATATCACATGTCAAGACTCAGTAACTTACTGAGTTAGATCTGGCCCATAACAGACATGTGGTTATATGATTATCCCTGTTCAATGTCTTGCAAGGTTGAGTCCTTAATTTACCGAGGCAAGACTTCCCATCACTCTCAGTAACCATTATCCACTCACATATAATCACCAACACTCTCACTTTCATACTAACGATTGCCACACGGGCCACCATGGCTCAAAGCCAATTGAATTTGCACTTTCAAAAGATATTAGTTGTACTTGGCATGGCTAAGCATACTAACAACGTTCTAAACCAATCCACATTGGTTCTATAATTGTGATCAACTATTAATTATCCATCCAATGGTGACAAATAATCATGTCATAAAAATGACATGGTAGGTATAACCAATTGGATTGAATAGCTAATTTCCAGTAGTATAGAAAACCTTATCACAGACGATTCAAAAAACTCATCACATACGGTTTTGTGAACCGTCTATAATCATGTGTCAATGATAATGACTACTCATCCATACGGTTTATGAACCATCTGTGAAAAACATATCACAACGGTTCTGATTGTGAACCATCTATGATAAGTACATATCACAACGGTTCTGAGTGTGAACCGTCTATGATAACCACTTATCATAGATGGTTCACACTCAGAACCATCTATGATATGATATGTATCATAGACGATTTTTCCTAAAGAACCATCTATGAGGTTATTTTGCACTAATATACTTTTTCTGTTTACTGGCTAGCCTTAGAAAATGCTAGCCATGCCCTCTGAAATAAGCAGATTGAAGATTGCATCCATATTACCACATCCATTTCAGACATCCACTCAGATTACATATTATTACACCTCCTACAGCACATCCATTTCAGAAATCAACTCAGATTACATATTACACCACGTACATCACATCCTTTAATTTAAGAAATCAACTCAGCTATATTAACAATTAATTGCACAAGTACAATTAAGAAATTCACATCACAAGTTTCACAAAGTAGCCAAAATGGTAATTCAAAAATAACACAACTCCTCAAGTTAGGCGATGGAACTCACCTTTTGATTTATGACTGACTCGGCAAGAAGCAACGAGTTGTCTTTGAATTTCGATCATATCGACTGTTGCAGCGTGGTTGTAACTTGATCGGTCTTGTTTGTCTGAGAAAGAGTTGCATGTTGTGGCAAGCGTAAAATCCACATAGGTTATTTCCTTTCCTGCGATATACTTTGCAAATATAGAATTAGTTAGTTCTAGATGCATTATTACAGTGTGATATAGGATTATTGTGTACTAGCGGGTGCGAAACTTAAAATCGTGTGACTTCACCCCATCCTTGCGGAAGGCCTCCATGAGCTTTGTACACTTTGAGCGACCTCGTTATTCCAAAAGATAGCGTCATCCATTCCGGAACAACGTACATCTTGAATAATCTACGGGATCATGTTATCTATGGAGTAAGCGTGATTACACATTGAGTAATTTCACGACAGATTCAAGTTGTGGCTCTTTGCTCTATAAGGAATCATGGTACATAACTAGGTTCTTTCTTGGGTGTATTACAATTAGAACCCAATGAAACCTACACAACTATGTCGTCATGGTCATTCAACCTAAATTTGAGTTGCATGTACAGTAGAAATCAAAGTATAGCACTTACCATGGGTTGTGGGGTAAAAGTATGTACTCTTTAACCTTTTTAGCCACCAATGCCACATCCACGTAATTATCGATGAATTTTAAATTTTTGTCCATTGTTAGCTTTGAGACTATGTGTGGGTTGAGCAAACTCACCGGTTGTTCTTTTTCTATACTCTGGGAGTACGTACTCCCACTGCAATATACTACTTAAATGAACGTGTTATACTCCTTTATCACTTTTGGTATACTTAAATATGAATTCTAAGATACTCCAATGCGACATGGTTGAAATATTTTATCACATCCCTTTATTTTTGCTATACACCCTTTTCATATGTAAAGCAGTACATATGCAAATTATGCTATAAAAAGTGGACTTTGATGAATTTTTCACCAAACTCACTATGGAGTATCTTATAATCATTATTAAGTATGCTCAAATGGACAAAGAGGTATAAATGTTTTGTTTAAGCAGTATATACAAGGTGGGAATCGTACTACGGAAATATGGAACCATTTTCCTATATGTGTGTATATATATGTATATATATGTGCATATATGTGTATATACATATATATGTATTGGTATTACACTAATGTAGGTGTGATTGCACACACTTACAATGTCGACATCTCATGAGCACGACATCGAGGGTGTCGAGGTTAAAGAGATCGAACAAATCGTGGAAGTCATTGTGAAGAAGTCCCGATGGTAGTTGAACAGATGCTTGTGCTTGAAACTTGTAACACCCCGACACGGCATGTGCCCTGCATGTCAGCACAACAACCACAATTACTAACAAATGCTCCTTTTACATGCAAACTTCAGTAAGCATCTTATATACAAATCTCACATCTTCAATAAGCCATGAACCACAAACATGGGCACATCTAAATAAGCAACTACAAACTTTAATCTCATGCATACTAGCGACTAGAAGGGCCTTCTAGCAATTAATTTCATCAACATCACACAACTAGGCCAAAGATTATGCTCAACAAATATTACAGTTTAATCATCAGAACCACATACATCACACCCAAATGTTAAACATTGATCCATGACTATACTATCTAAATTACTCATTAAGGTGAGATTGCTCCAAAGCTATATATCATGGAAGGGCATAAATATGAGTGACATGGTGAAGCTAAGTCCAGGAAGATGCCACTGCTAGGCCATTGGATGTATGTGCCAATGGCATCCCATAATATCACGATCTCGTCGTTTGGGGGCATCTGCAACGCGGCGGCCTTGAAAAAGTCATGTACAACGTCCACTGACCATCATGAAACCAATGCTACACGGTACCATGCACGTCCCTTAACTAGATGGATACACGAGCCCCAAGCGGCTGAAGAGAGCGGAACCATTGGCAAGCCACACTTGGAGATTGCAGTGTGGCTTCCTACATAATGGTACACAATTACCTAAGGCATCCAACAGCTATATCTATGGAGCATTCAAGATATATACATTAGTACCTTGATGTCATAGACGGAAATTTGCCATCATCTTCATCTATGTGGCGGGGGCCTTTAAGCGCTCTTCTGGGTAGTGAAATTGAAGCTGCGTACATATGTCCGGGGCATGCATGTGTCGTCTCTCATAATTCTTGACCCTTTCCTCGAGACATCTTATTTGATTACTGAATTCATCTCTCAGTCTTTCCTTAAACTTCTCTACAAGCCATTCCTTGCACTTGGCTTTGGCTCTCTTCCTACTCCAGTATTTGTCAGACTCATTTGGGAATCCTGTTTTCTAGGGAACATGAACCCCTTTGCCTCGCGTGCGACCAGGGTGTTCCTTTCTTCCCAAGGCAATGGAGAGTACATCTTCCTCCTTGTCTAGCAAAAAAGAGCCATTGAAAGATTGTGTACTCAACACTACCTGCAAGATCCCGACATGTTAGTTCACTTATGATGTTATGGACTAATTACAAAGTTAGTAGTTCTATATCTTACTAGGCATTCACACACTTCTTCACCCACAAGCAACTCAACAAATTGATTGTATTCTTCCTCATCTACTACATTCTCAACTCCGACAATCCTCCTTTTTCATAAAGAACTACGAGGTGCTTCTTGTTCAGCGGATCGATTACATAGAAGACTTGAACAACACTGGTTATGAAATACGAATGGTTCATCTTAGTATCCAACACGTTCGAGGTCCACGATGTAATGCTTGCCGTGCTTGTCAACCTTCACATCTGAGGTGGACCCAATGGCAGCGTCTGAGGGATCTTGAATAGTGCGTGTCGAGCTCTGAAATCTCCTCTATGACCCGTAGTAGGAGCTCCTCCTAGACCAGTGATATTGAACACATTTATGTGGACACCGCTATTACAGTTTATGCTCTTCATATTCGATGTCTCGTGTAAAATGTATACCCATTTAAGTTGTATCCTTTCCATATCACAACTATAAAAGTTGGCCCTTTTGCCAACCATATCAGTGTCATCTGATGAGATCCTAGTGATGGTTCGCTCCTTCAACCATTTGTTGAATTGAAGGTTATCTGTCTCTTGATCTAAGACTCTGCCATGCAGATTCTCTTGCCTTAGCGGTGCTTGTGATTGATGATATCACGAGGACACTACAACCATGTGTTGCAAAATCGTGAAATGGGCTCGAGCACCGCATAGCGGATTAGGTGTGATTGCTTTCCTTCCGATGGTCCGACCTTTGGAGCCTCCTCTCATGGTGACATCAAGGCACACCAATCGATTCGACCTGAGCCATGTAATCGACGCAGAACTAACAACCTCTTTGCTTGTATAACCTTCGATAATGCTACCCTCTGGCCGATATCGATTCCGTACGTAGGACTTGAGAATTTCCATGTACCTCTCGAATGGGTATATGTTACGTAGGAACATGGGCCCACATATCTTTATCTCTTTCACAAGGTGAACAATGAGATGGGCTTTGGACAGTGTAACAAGCAGGTTTGCAGTACGTTTGATATTTATCAATCTCTTTCGGTGCTAACTCAGGTCTTATGCCCATATCGACCAAGTCAAGCCATTTTGATACCATTGCCCTTAATGTTTCGTAAGAGTCCAATCAAGCTATCACAGACATTCTTCTCTACATGCACGACGTCGATGCATTGGCGAACTTCTAGATGCTCGATGGGTAGGTTCAAAATATTGATCTCTTCTTCCACATGCTCTTCTCATAGGTCTTTGATTATGTCCCTTTCCATGCACAACATCCAAATCCTTAACCATGTCATGAACATCTCTCCACTTAAAGGCCTTAGAAGTGAGTCATCTTCATTGCTTCCATCTAATTGTTTTGATGTGGACATCACTCCTTCAGATACGTGCAACACGACTCCTCAAGATATACAAGGACCAATTACAAGTGCACGTGCGTGACAATTAAACCACCAGGTGAACTCGTTCCTCGCTGTTCATGTTTTCTTGGATGGGTTGCTACTAAATTCTTGCGATGTCTTGTTGTTTAGGAATATGGGAGAAGCAAGCTTAACTGGACATCATCCCTCGAAATCCAAGTCTACTTGGACTCAAAGTCCAGCTCAAGTCGAACTCCAAATTCGGTTCAGTGTCTCAGGACAGCACATCAATAAAATGACCATATCTAGGTCATACGAAGTTCGATTGAGGCATTCTTGGACTCTACGGAGAAGCCCACGACATGATATTTCGAACAGAAGTGGTTTCTCATTCAAAATCCTTCTGGATTGACTGGAATCATCAAAACTATATGACGTATAGAAACGCGGTCTTGCGACACCTCCACTTGGACTCAAAGGCCTTGTACGACCTAGGGTTGCACAGCCAACCCCTTGGCTGCCTCCCTTGCCCTCTTCCTCATATATATTCAGTAGCCATCGCTAGAATAGATGGGTTTTGCTTAGATTACAACTAGACACTGTCAGTTTTTCGCCGTACATCGGTTTGTGGAACCCCAACTCGTGTGCCTAATATTATTCGCAATTTCAGATTGCATATTCTACGTTCTTGCTTGTGTTCTCGATTCACATCGAGGATTAGCCTTCTGGCAAGGTCAGCGTGTTTGTGCGTGGTTAATAACCAAAGGAGCCGTGGTGTAGTGATTGCGAGTTCGAATCCATTACGATTGATTGGATAAATCAACGTCGAGTTCTCCACCAATCGAATTAGTACTACCTGTCAGAGGATCGGGCCACCATTCGCATCAAGTGGTATCAGAGTGTCAGTTACCCAATAGGTAATTCTTGTATCCCACTTTTGTTTTGCCATCGTCCTAGAGTCCAGAAAAATTGCCCCACAAAAAGTTCCACATTGATTCCGCTGTCCTAAAACCCCTTGTGCCTTTGCAATTTTCGTTTCAGTTTCGCTTTGTTGAATTTGTGTCCATCATCGTTGTCTTGTTGCTGGTTTGAGGTCATGATCCTAGTTTCTAGTTGTCCCTTTCCGTTGCCCTAGTTCTTGTTTGCACTATTAGTCATCCCACCACCACCAACCCCATAACCGAACTGAATCCTACTCGGTTTGTCCTTGCCACCGCTTTGCATTATATATCCCGCTTGCAAGCCCTAGATAGGTCACGAGCCACCATGTGTTAATTGCCTGCATCGCTGGCCACCCTTTTATGCTGTGATCCTATTGCTATTTTAGCCCTAAGCGAAAGGAAAAAGTGAAGTCATAAGCAATTCTAGATTGTGCGATGTCTGATAAAGCGGCATAACTTTTGCATCGAACTCCGATTGGGGCATATTTTTGTTTGAAGAGGATGATGGCCTTTGTCTGAAAAATCCACACGTCTTTAGACCTATCAATTTTGACCCTCAAAATTGGCCTCTAAGACCGAGTTCTAGACCCGAAGTTTCTGTCTTTGTTTTACCAATTTTTGATCATCATTTAACATTTTCTATCATTCCAAAATGTGAGATTTTTGTTTTGCCTTTGAGTTAAAATAAAGGAAAACAAAAGGCAAGTGCAAAAAAAAAGAGAGAAGAGCCGCACTGGAAAAAAGAGAAGAAAAGAAGCAAAAAGAGGGAAAGTGGAGCAGATAATCAGAATTGCTTGCATCCTTTGAGTCCTATGTGCTTTGATATATCCCTTGTTAGGTTGAACTAGTTCTAGGAACATGTTTAGGCTAGCAACTGTGACAAGTACGTTGGATATTTATTCAGCGTGCTAATCTGATTTCGATATTGCTTATTCCTTGCTACTAAATATTGTCTTCTGAGCTCCACATACTTCTTATCAGTTCAGGTTGTCCTTTGCAATCGCCTCACTCACGCTCCATTCACGGTATCACGAACCAACCACCGGTTGTACCACTACTGCTTCGGTAAGAACATTTGTAAGAGCGTGGTAAGACGCTTGAGAGAGTGATTCCACCTTTCACCACCTAGTTAGTTGATAGGGATAATACTCTTGTGTTGTCTTTTGTCTTCTACTATCAATGACAAGTCCGCAAGCTGAAGCTGTAGATGGAGAGGAGTGTATACTGAGAAACGAGTTTAACAACATGCTAAATGACATCAATGCAAACATTGCAAAGATCGGTCGAGATAATGAGCATAGATTGGAGAGAATAGTGTGAAGCATTGCCAATCTGCTCACAAGGATGGAGAACTTTGAGAGATAGCCACCTCTCAATGGGGCTCAAAGAGTGGATGAGGATGAAGAGTCTGACGTGGGAGATGATGTGGATGGAGAAGATCGTGATGCCTTCGCTGCTCACGTCGCTGCACAAGATATACGACAACAACGACGTTTGAATCACAACCGTCATGGTATGGGAGGTAATAATTTTAATCAACGCAATGGTCGTGGATATGATGATCCTTTTTCTAAAGTCAAATTTGTCATACCATCTTTTACGGTGCATATGATCTTTGAAATTTATTTAGATTGGGAAATGGTATTGAACAAAATTTAACTCCCATTTAATTCCTAAAGTATATAAGTCGGACAAGCTACTAGTGAGTTCAAAGATTTTGCAATCATTTGGTGGAATGAAGTAGTTAATTCTAGCCTACAACCTAATACATGGGATAGATTAAAGCAAGCTATGCGCAATAGATTTATTCCTCATAAACATGATTTACGTAAGAAATTGCAATGTTTGAATCAAGGTAATAAGTCGATGAGGAGTACTACCAAGAGCTACAAATAGGCAAGTTGGTTGTGAGGTATTTGAGGATGAAGAAGATAAGATGGCTCGTTTTATGGGGTTTCTGACGTGAAATTTAGGACATCATTGATTATAAAGATTATAATGATATCAATAGATTGTTTTAGCTTGCTATGTTGGTAGAAAAAGAATTGAAGGGAAGACAACAAAGGTCAAGAAGCAACTTTGGTAGTACATCTACACAAAAATTGACAGGGCAAGCCAAATCAACCCGCCTTGACTAATCGACATTGTCCCCTCCATGAGTCGGGCACATTCAGCACACACCACCACCTGTCACATGCACCTAAGGTGAGTAAATCTATTACTATCACGGTACCAACCAAGAGCTCTTCATCGGTTGCTTCCACGGGTCGTACGACTGGCATTTTCTGCCATCGTTGCAAGGGAATGGGACAGTCAGCGAGCTTACATCGCCACGAAAGAAGGTGGGTACATTAGTGCTAGTGATGTTGAGGATGAATATGCTCTTGCAGCTAACCTTGCAGATAATGAAGATGACCATGAGACGGATAGTGATGGTGAGGAGATTTTAGGGACCAACGCCACGGAGAATGCGGGACCATAATTGTGCGGCGAGTGTTGGCGCTCAAGTGGAACAGCGGAGAACCTACAACGCCATAATTTGTTTGATTTATCTCATCGTCCGGGACCGTCTTTTTCATGTGATAATTGATGGTGGAAGCTACAATAACTTGGTGAGTTCAGATCGGTTAGAAGCTTTGTAACCACCGTCGCATCCTCATCCATACCATATTTAATGGTTCAACAACGATGGTAAGGTGAAGGCAACACAAACTACAGTGCATTTTCCATTGGAACATACCATGATTTTGATGTAGTGCCTTTGCAAGCATGTTCACTTTTATTAGGCCGTCCATGGGAATTTGATCTTGATGCAACTCATCATGGTAGAAGAAATAAATACACTCTTATGCACAAGGAAAGAAAATCACGTTGCTTCCTATGACACTGTTGAAATTGTGCAATGTGATAAAGAGAACTCAAAATGAGAATAAAAAGAGTGCACGAGATCGAAAATCAGCGGGTAGCTTAGAGCGTTTTCCCACCTAAGAAAGACAAGAAAGCACCTAGTTCTAAGTGCGAGAATTACATTGAAAGGTGGTGTTATGCTTGCTACAAAATCGATCTTGTTGAAATTACAGAGAATGAGCTACCATGCTATGCTTTGATATGCAAAGATGCTTTAGTTTCACTTGAGGATATATCTAGCTCTTTGCCTCCATCTGTTACTAACCTTTTGTAGTAGTATATGGATGTATTTCCAGCTGAGATACCCCCAGGATTACCACCTATTCGAGGGATTGAGCATCAAATTGATTTGATCCCGGGAGCAATTTTACCAAACCGTGCTACATATAGGACCAACTCGGAGGAGACTAAGGAAATTTAGCGACAAGTCCAAGACCTTTTGGACCGTGGGTACGTACGAGAAAGCCTTAGTGATGTGACGAGGGTGCCCGATCTTTCGATGAGGTAGATAAATATCAATTCGGTGGGATTGACCCTCACGATCTGACTACAACCGCACGATGACGTTTGCGCCTTAGCAATCGCTGAACCAACTCCAAAAGGTTATTGACTTTGCGAAGCGCGGTCAACTTTGAACACAGTTCAATTCCTGCGAGCAATCGAAGAACTAGCAAGAATAAGATGAAAAGCAATCGAAAAACAAAGGTGGATTCGATTAAGCTGTCTTCTGGTGGTCAATCGACACAAGCTGAAGAAACAGTTTGCACAAGGGCTAAACCTAAACTCAATGAAATCCCAGTTCTTTGGAGGCTGGTCGTGGTATAAAAAGAAGTGGGGGAGGGCTGTTCGGCCATGCCTTGATTTGTGGCAAAAAATCATACCTTCCCTGCGATTCCTTTCCATCTTTAGCTAGGCCTCCTTCCTGTTATTCTTATCTCTAAATAAAGACTCTATTACATGGTAAGGGCCAATTTATGTGACCAATTCATGGGTGGCAGCACACCACTCTCTTTCTTTTGCGAAATCATGGAGACTTGAGGATCTTGTGGTCAAATGGAGAACTCCTTCCCCTACGCAATCATCTCGTGTCCATTCACCATCATCGCTAGAACCTTCATTCCTTATGAGAATAAAACAATCATTTGAGGACATTAAATAGGTCTTCAAGTCATTAGATATACCAGAAGCGAAAGTACACGATAATTCGGTTTACGTGCGAGCTCAGTGATCGGTCCTTGTATAGGATGAGGAGTTGTGGCAGCAGTTTGTGGGCATGCAGAAGAAGTGATGTCCTCATCATCCTCCCTTCTTGCATTTGAGTCGTCCTTGACTCGAGTTCATCTTCTTCTCCCAAGTAGGGCTTCAAGTCCGCCACGTGAAATGTTGGACTAACCCCAAATTCTGAAGTAAATCAAGCTTATATGCATTATCATTAATCTTTGCAATGACCTTGAATGGTCCGTCAGCGCGAGCATTAATTTTGACTTACGTAAATCTGAAACCTATCCTTTCTCAAATGTAACCAAGCAAGATCACCGGTTCAAAAGTAACATGCTTCCTTCACGACTACGGCAATTTTATACTTAGCATTCATGCGCTCAATGTTGTCTTTAGTCGGCTCATGTATTTTTAAAATCAACTCGGCCGTTGTTTAGCATCCAAATTTACTTTCTCGGAGGAAGGAATTGGTAACAAATCAATTGGTGCCACGAGGACAAATCCATACACAATCTGAAAGGACACATCTTCGTGGTAAAATGTATGGAGCGATTATAAGCAAATTCAATATGAGGCAAACATTCTTCCACATTTTTAAATTCTTTTCAAAACAGCCCTAAGCATGGTGGATAAAGTTCTATTAACCACTTTAGTTTGTCCATCGGTTTGGGGATGACAAGTAGTGCTAAACATTAATTTGGTCCCTAATTTATTCCACAAAGTTAGCCAAAAGTGACTAAGAATTTTGCATCACGATCTGAAATTATTGTATTAGGAACACCATGCAAGCGAACAATTTCACGAAAGAATAATTCGACAGCGTGGGAAGCATCATCACTCTTATGATATGGTATGAAGTGTGCCATCTTAGAAAATCTATCAACGACCACAAATATACAATCCCTCCCCTTCTTAGTTCTAGGCAATCCTAAAACAAAATCCATCGAAATATCCTCCCACGGAATGCTAGGAACAGGAAGAGGCATGTATAAACCATGAGGATTAAGTCGTGACTTAGCTCGTTGACATGTAGGGCGCGAACAGCGAACAGCTCAACGTCACGCGCATCTTTGGCCAAAAGAAATGATCGCAAGTATGTCCTCCGTCTTCTTCACGCCAAAGTGTCCCATCAAACCACCACCGTGCGCTTCTGTAATAACAAAGTCGAGCGAGCTAGCGAGGAATGCATAGCTTGTTAGCACGAACACAAATCCATCATTGATAACATACTTGTTCCATGTTCTCCCTTGTTTACAATTCAACAATATATTCTTTGAGAGTTTCCAAACCAAAAATTTTAAAGTCAAGTTGTGAAAGCATAGTGTATCGACGAGACAAAGCATCAGCAACCACATTTTCTTTTCCTTTCTTGTGCTTAATGACATAAGGGAAAGATTCAATGAATTCCACCCATTTCGCATGTCTACGGTTCAAATTTGATTGACTTCTAATATGCTTAAGTGATTCATGGTCTGAGTGAATGACAAATTCTTTAGGCCATAAATAATGTTGCCAAGTTTCAAAGGTTCGAACCAAAGCATATA